>CM073509.1:25636666-26935833 GCA_037074495.1 Acacia confusa | reverse complement strand
GAGCGGGTCATTTTAGAGAGGTACAAAGGTTAATTGAGACAATGTCAATAAAACCAAATATTGCCATATGGGGCTCCCTTTTAAATGGCTGCCACATACATGGAAACATCGCTGTTGCTAATCGAGTGAAAATACGCCTAACAGAGCTTGAACCAGGTAAAAGTGGACTTCATATTCTTTTATCTAATATTTATGCCATGGCTGGTAGATGGGAAGATGTAAATTTGACTAGGAAAGTGATGAAGCATAAAAAGATTGCCAAGACAGTTGGTCATAGTTTGGTTGAAATGAGGCTGCTACCTCCATGATCATTTAAAGATTCATTTTTTCTGCTAAATGTTTTCAGCTCTTTATTTTAGTTCAGAAGAGTGGAATCTTTATAGTAATCTTTTTCATGGTGTTAGAATTTGTAAAGTTGACCTACATACTAAAATGGGACTTGATTCCTTGATGTGAATGATTTGGCTAATGCAATCATGGAGCCGAATGTTAAGTGTTAATACAAATGGTGATGATCAACCCCTAGAATAATGTTTTGCTGTTGCCCTTCTTGGCTCAAATTTTTACGCATTCTAACGTTTGAAATCATTCAACACACTAGTTCATGTCTTATTTGTAATGTCATGTTTGTCAAGTTTCAACATTTTATCTCTTGAAAGAATTTTTTGAAGCTTTAATTCAGCCATATAAGGTATGAGTTGCTAAACTCACAAGGGATCAAATTACAGGGTAATATTATCATATGTGATTGTTATGATCATATAAATGAGAATGGTTCATGGTTATATGTTTAATTGATGTTAAGGTTTGGTTATCATCATATGATGACTAAAAGATAAAAGTCCAGTTACTCCTGTAGAAAAGAAGGTAGGCTGTCCTGGTATGGTTTGAAAAGGGAACGTCTGAGTCATAAAAGTAGGCGGCTCTACCCATGTATTGGAAGACTTTGTAAAAGAATTCTGATATGAAATAGGACAAGATTCCTTCTATAACCTGGATCATATTTAGTCAGTCCCTAGGATTTTATCTATAGTAGATTATATCGTCATACCCAAATTTTTTTACAATTAAGAATATAACATGGCTATACTCTTAATGGTATTAGAGCATGAGGATTAATGGTAATATGAAACTGAAATTTGATCCCTAATGTTTATTATTATTTCAAACTCCCTTTATTTTATTGTTTGTTTAATTCTCTTTATTGGCTGTTTAAAGATTTTATGTGTATCCTCTTAAGTTGTAGTTGAAACTAATATGCTTCACGAGAAAAGAAATCTTATTGTTCGTTAAATATTTGTATAAGCTATAGTTGTGTAAATGAAGAAATTAGAACTAAGAATTTATGAAACTAAATATAATAAACTACCTGAAAGTTCATATGTATTGCATGAAAGGGAAAAAGAATCATGTATATCTTCACCATATATATTTGGTGGAGAAGGAAAACACACATGTAATGAGTTAAATTGGAATAATATGAATTTAATGAAACAATTAGGTAGTTATATAAATCATAATATTGAAGATTTATTTCAAACTTTTTCTTTACAAGAAATAATAAGGTTATTACCAAAAGAAACAAGATATATAATAGATAAAAAATAAAATAAAAATAAGAAAGAAAGAATAAGAGAAGCAGATTAAACAATATAACAAAAATTGTACGAATTAAAAACAGAAATAAAAAAAAAACAATATAGAAAAAAAGAAATTAAGAAAGATATAAAAAAATAAATAAAGGAAACATTAGGGCTATATGATTATAAACCAGAACCAATAGATAATAATCCACAAATAAATATGATGAAAGCATTTTAAGAATGAGAAGAATTAAAATATACAAGAACTAAAATTAGATCGCAAATGGTAAATGTTAATATAAAACAAACTAGAATAGCAACAGAATAAATTAAAAAGGTCAATAAGTTATAAATAATTATTTATGGACAATATATGAAGAAATAGAAAAATTTGATAAAGAAAAACAAAAACCAACTTTTGAAAATAATAATAATATAGATATACAAAAAGAAAGAAATAGAATATCAGACATAAATTGTTATATGAAAGATAAATCAAATGCTTTATTAGAAATATTTAAGAAATAGAAAGGAAAGGAAAAGAGAGTTATAAATATGATTAATTGATGCTATTGAAACAGAAGAATCGGAACATGAAAATGAATAATTTATGGGAAAAGAAGAAGAAGAAATTGAGAATATACAAAAAGAATTTAAATATGCTCAAATTATAAGAGAACCTGAAGAATCAAATATAAATATGAAAAATAGAATAAGGAGAACAAGGAGAATCATCAACTATAATAAATAAAGAACTAACATATCATTATACATCACCTAACAAATAAGAAACGGAAGAAAATAAAGAAGATGAAAAATATGAATACTTTAAGACAAAACATCGTCAACAAGAAAAACATTTAAATCAACACATATAAGGCCTAGAAAAATAATGAAATTGAATTTATACCAACACCTATAGAACAATATAACACTTAGAATTAAGACAAGATATATTTGTATATTTAGACACAATGAGAAGACGAGAAGAATATTTAATATATTTTTTATCAGAAAAATGTAAAGAAGCATAGAGAAATATTAAATATTACAAAGCAAATATACGAGTGTTAAAATGTAATAAGATAGAAAAACCACATTAAGGGGATGTAAAGAAAAAAAGATTAATGATAAAAAGAAGAAGAAAAGAATATATAAATTTACTGAATACCCTAAAGATAGAATTTATAAAAGGTATAAACCAAGAAATTCTTTAAGCAAAAAAGGAAAAATATAAATTATAATAAGAAACCATATAAATGTAAATATTATAATTGTAGAAAAATATGACATATATCAATAAATTGTAGTAAACTAAAAAATAAAAAGAAATGAATATAATAGAACAAGCTTATGAATATGAATTAGAACCATTAAAATTTGATGAACCAATATATAATGATATAGAAAATCCTAAAATAGAAATATACAAAATATATAATAACTCATGAAAGTATAAATGAGGAATCAGATGAAAATTTGAATATTCATCTACAGAAGATGAAAATTATAAGTTATATATGATGAATTCAACTGAAATTTAAATAGGGGATCAAATAACCAAGAATATGAAGAATATAGAAATATAGAAGAAGGAATAACATAAAAAATAATGACTTTCAATAAAAATTAATATGATAAAATAAAAGATAAAACATTAGATATGATAATAAGACATATAAAAAAATGAGAATCTTATTTTAAAAAAAAGTAGGAAAAATGATAACATCCAAGAAAAGTGAAAAATCTGCAAGTGTAATATTAGATAAAAAACATCCTATTGAATCTACTTTAACTAAAAGATTATTAAAAACTCCTTTAATAAGTGAAACATTAATAGGACATGAAATATCTAAATTATCTTTTAAAGATGAAGTCTTAGAATTTAATATAGCAGGAATACAATTACTAATAAAAGCATATTTTCACAGTGGAATTTACTTACTAATAACATTTTTAATAAATGATGGAAGAATAATAAATAATGTACAAAATAATATATTAGGAATGTTAGCAAGAAATTCAATATACCAAAAATTAAAATTTACCTTAAATACAAATTTTGCTATAAGTAGAGCATATGAGCATATGAATAAATTAATTTTAATTTATATAAATTAAATAATATAAAATTGTTACTTGGAGCTAGAAGTATAAGTATAGCAACTATAATAAGATTAGTTTTTACAAATGAATATAAAATATATAGTGAAAATAAAGTAATAATAATTATAGACAAACATTTATATTAAAAGAAAATGAAATAGATCAAACAAATATAACAATACCAGAAATATTGCAAATAGAATTAGATAATACAATAAATTATTATGAAAATATTCCAAAAAGAATAATAATAAATGATATAATAGGACAAAAACATCTAAAAATAAATACACCAGATCCAAAAAGAAGTTTAAAATATAATTGTAATACCTCAAATTAATAGTGTGAATAAAGGAGTAAATATTGCTTGTGCCACAAATCAACATAATTAAATAATAATTTTTTTATGCAAAATACTCTGCGCTATATATTTAATAAAATAATGAATAATTCTCTCCAAAAAGTGATAAAGAATATATTATATTTAAACCCATTATTTTATAACTATTTTTTTTTCTATATGTTACTTTTTGAATGCATAGAATAGTTAATATTGCAGAATA
This sequence comes from Acacia confusa, assembly GCA_037074495.1. Classification (NCBI taxonomy): domain Eukaryota; kingdom Viridiplantae; phylum Streptophyta; class Magnoliopsida; order Fabales; family Fabaceae; genus Acacia; species Acacia confusa. Next base: position 26,931,581 of record CM073509.1, on the reverse strand, counting down.
ATAATAATAATAATAATAATAATAATAATAATAATAATAATAATATAGGATTAGTTTAATTTTATTGGTTTAGATTGATTTGATTAGTTTAGCAAGCTTAGATAGATTTAATTTTATTAAGTTTAGATTTATTAATTTAATAGAATTTAATAATGTTTATGATTTTTTTTAACAAACAAATGCTTATCTCTATATACAATACAGTTTTTTTTTTTAAAAAAAAACTGTACTATTCATCAAAATAAAATTATTCAAACTTGTATATATCCCATATGTGACGTAACAAATATGTTTATCCTGCGAGGATATTTTATGAATATAAGAACATATCTGTATGTGCAATATAATTTTTTTTTTAAAAAAATAACTGTACTATTTATTGATATAAAAATATTTAAATTTGTATATATCTTGTATAATAATAACAAATATTTTTGTTCAACCAATATATTATATAACTATAAGAATATAATGGGCAGATTCATTCTTCTATTTCGTGAAAAACCTTGGAATGTAATGGGTTTATTTATATACAAGATAAAAACTATAATTATTTATTAATTGTCAATAGCTAAAGAGCCTAGAGCCCAGCCCATAGCTAAAACCCTAAAGTTTACTTATAAGTTTAGGTCTAACCGTCTAACCCTTGTCATCGCTCATATTTCTCTTCTCTCTATTTCTCTCTCTGTAAATTCTTTGCGAAAAAATTTCTTAGCAAACACGGAGACTAAGTAATCCTAATCCCTAGAACAATAGAAATTTATTTCTACATGTCATAATCCTTTGGAAAACTCTCTCCATTGATTATTTCTCATTTCATTATCTCTATTGTATTTTCTCTTTAATATTGCACTTATGTTCTGGGTTTTTGAATATTGATTACCTAGGATACAAAAATATATTGTTGTTTCAATTTCACAGTATGAGCATGAATAATCAAACTTGCTCAAATTAATGTATTATCTGCCTCTTGAGTCTTCAAAGTTGTTATAAAAATAAATAAATAAATAAACAAAACAAATCTTCTATCGTGATGTGAGAATAGAATTGAATTGGGTATTGCCGTTTGCGTCTTGTTTTCTTCGTTCGTCCAGACTCTCCTCCAAAAAAAAAAAAAAAAAAGCGTCTCTGCTCCCTGATTGATTGCAGCCGTTCTCTGGGTCTTCAATTAATTAATTGCCGCCCGCGTATGTCTGCGTCTTGTTTTCTTTTTAGGTCTTTTAATTGAATCATTTGATTCAATGTGGGCCCAACTTCAGATAATTTATGACTATGTTTTGGGCAAGGTAATTATAACCGGATCGGTCAGTGAACCGGCCGGAGTATTGAGTCAAGGGTTAGTGGGTCATACCGGAGTTAAATCGAAACTAAACTGGGGTCAAACCGGTGAGAAAATAAAGATTTTCTATTATCAATATGAAATTATATATAAAGAAAATAAATTTCTTTAATAACAAAAATATCTTATTAACTAATATATATATATATATATATATATATATATTACATTACAAACAGATGAGCCAACTTTCACTTGTTGTCTTCAAATTTTATTTATATTTTTAATATTTATATGTAATTATAGTAATTTAGATAAGTAGGAAAGACGTACGTCAGAGCTAAAGTTTAAAAGATTTAGAAAAGACAAATATCAAGCCTACAATACATTAAGTGTTATGTCAGGAGGGTTATTATTACCGGAAAGATAAATTTTCTTTGTGTAAAAAGAAAAAAGTGGAAAGGCGACATGCTTTATCCCGGAAGCACATAAGGTGCCTCTCCTTTATGTGCTTCTTCCATGTAATTTTTTTAAAAATTTTTATATATTCTATATATTTAGATTAAATTATATCTTGCTTTATGAAAAAAATTTTGGTGCCTAGTATCTCAAATTAATTAGTTTCCAGTTCTGCATTCAGAAATATATCCTGCAACACCAATATACTGGAAACTAATTAATTTGAGATATTGGAGGCTAAAAAAAAATTCAGAAAGCAGTATATAATTTAATCTAAATATATAGAATATATAAAAAAATTCAAAAAAAATTGATTGTCCCCCTAATTAGAAGGACAAGCATATAAAAAACATATAAGGGAGAAGCACCTAATGTGAACCCGCTTTATCCATGGGTTTTTCCTTGCTTTACCCAATGGATATTTGGAGGATATATGGAAATCTTGGTACCTCAATACGTTGGCACCTCAATTCAAAAATCAAACCCACCTTGCATCCACATCCCCATTTTATATTTCTCTTCCGTAAAGCTCTAATGTTAGATATCTTCATTTTCTTTTTTCTTGTTGTTTGGTTGTTGTCTTCTTCTTCTTCTTGGCACTGAGTTTCTGCCTAAGTCTTAGTTTTGGGTTAAAGCAATGTTCTGAATTTTAAATCTCCGGCTCCTCTTCTATTTTTCAATCTCTCTCTAAATCTTTAACCTACAAACATCTTCAACAACAAACATCTCCAGAAAACAGAAATCATCCTTTCCCATCCATTTTGATCCAGTTCTCACTTATTTTGTCAAGATTTCTGAGGTGTTTTCTTTTATGGTAAGTTGCATCTTTTCCCTTATTATCCTTCTCATCCGTCTTCTTCCTTCTCGGAGCTCTAGTGTGTTTCAAGCCTCACCAGTTCACTTCGTAGCTCGGCGAGTCAGGCCGGTTCACTCCGGGTCAACCGAGGTTAGATTCGATTCAGGGGGTGACCCCGGTTTCTACCTCATATCTGACCGGCACTGTGACCAGTTCACCAGTTTCTGGTCTGAACCTGACAGTCCGGTCCGAGTTTCATAACCATGGTTTTGGGGTGCTTATCTATAATCGTTACATACTTGCATATTATACTTTAGAGAGACGACAATAAGTAAACTTGGCCCACTTTTTACAAAAAGGAAGATGGTGATTTCCAAAAATTATGAGATCCATAAGTCACTATGTAATTGTATAGTAAAGAATTAATTTGAAATTCTTCATCTAGAGCTAGGTTATTATATAATATAGCCACTGTATTAGATATTCTGGAATGTTCTTGCACCTACGTATAATACCCATTAATTAATTGTGTTGGCTTAGTCGTTGTTTTAGTTTATTCATAATGATTATCTTAAATCATTTATTTGCTTTGGTTTTATTTTATGTTATGTTATGTTATGTTATTTATTTTTATTTTTTAATTTTAATTTTGTGTGATTGAAATAATATAATTGTGGGAGGATAGCTTTGGGATGGTACCTTCTAAAGTGATGAACACACTTTTAAGGCTTCATGCCTTCGAAAAATTATTTGATGTGAACCGATATATTCGTTCTTTCTAAAATAGTGTCTAACAGGGTTTCCCGGGACACTAGTAGCAACTTTAGGAAGAGGTGTGCACAGTAGGAAGAATTGATGATATGGCCAATTTTGATGATTTGTGACTGGCAGGGTTTCCCGGGTGACAGGGTAGACTGGCAGAGTTTCCCAGGTCTAAACAAATTCAAAAAGATAATGATTAATGTTTGATGCAATTTTATAAACAATGACACCTTTAAATTATATATATATATATATATATATATATATATATATATATATGATACTTTTATTTTGGAATTATTTCATTTTATTGTATAATTATTTTATTTTATTGAAATTTATTTTAAATTTATTTATTTATCTACTTAATTATTTTATTTTATAGTATCTTTATTTAATTAGGATTACCAGCTTTTGCTGATGTTTGTGTTCTTGGGCTGCGATGATCCTTCCAGGGAGCAAAATTTTAGTGAAACAGGTGCCAAGGGTTGGGGCTAGCAGTGAGAAGTGAGGAAGACGTCCAATTTTAATTTTGATTTTGTTTCATTATTTTATTTCACTATTTTATTTTGTTTTGCGAAAAACATTTCTACTTAAGTTTAGATTTATTTAACGTAATAAGCAGTCTTGCACTTGTTCTATACAAGTGCGGTGGTAACACTTCCCAAAGTTGACTATTTTGAATTTTTGTTATTATTTATGAAAACCAGCAAAATTTTATGTTTTATAACAACTATAAATTCGGGGGTGTTACAATAATAAACCATCAATAAGTAGAAGATTAATAAGTTCAAGAAGTAGTATAAATGATAATGAAAATTATCAAAGAAATTTATTGGCAGAATTACCAATAACAATGAATTTAATATAAATAAGGCCAATTAGTAGACAATTAAATTTAACATATAGGAGTTATGTAAAAAATAGAAATTAAAAAAAGGAGCTTTATGGGAGTAAATAATAATTATAATAGATGAATAATTGAATATGAAGAAATAAGTTATACAAAAAACAGTATTGAAATAAAAGAAGATGGAACTATATATATATATATATATATATATATATATATATATGTATGTATGTATGTATGTATGTATGTATGTATGTATTGTTTTAATGATAACTGACAATAGTAAATTCAAAAGATTATTGTTAATTCAAGTCCAAGAGGCTTCTATGTTAAAAAGTTGTCTTGATCAATAACTGTCATTTTTTGTGAAAAGATGACTCGAGTCATTGTTGTTTGGATTAAACCAGATCAATCTCGAATCAAACGTAACTTGAGTCAACCCTGTATGACTCCAATCATAGCTTTTATTACAAAATATTTTCAAAGCCTCATAACTCAAGTTGGTCTATTGTAACTCTAGTCACTAAAATGAACTTCAAACTTACCTTTTTCATGTGATTTTCCAATGGTTAAAAGTGACTTGAGTTAGTCACTTAATGACTCAAATCATTTACTGTGTCAAAACCTTTTCAAAGACCAAACTCGACAACTTCTTGTCAAAACTAATATGCCTTGAGTAATACTTTGAGTGACTCAAGTTGTGCTATCAGAGACATTCTCTGATGATTTTTGAAAATATTTGCTTCCAGTCAATATGGCTATAACTCAAGTCAAGATGCGTGAATAACTTTGTCTCTCAGTAGTTACTCATATATGACACGAGTCAATTCCACTTGACTCTAGTCATATAACTCGAGTCAGTGATATATGACTTGAGTCAATATTCTAAAAAATGAAAAATACCATGTTCGTAATATCTAAATCATTGATAATGATTTGAATACTTCATATCATCACTCATTACTATTCTTAACTATGTTTAATCAGTTTGTTAATGAGTTTCAGATGGTTTTGATATGAACTGACACCAAATTGCAATAAAGCAATTATGTGTCAGAGCATTAAATGCAAAGCAGAGACAAATACCAGAATTAGGCAACCAACTATTTGAGCAACGAAAAGCCTTGCAACCATTTCCATTCCATTTTCATACTCAGTCTCAAAGGACAAATAAGATATAGAATGTCAAAAGAGAATGACAACGCTAATTGAAGAAAGAAGACATGTGAGTAACGGTCAATCTTAATTAGTCTCAATGGTAATCTTCATCAATCTCAACGGATAATTCTCAAGCTTATCAATGGTAATTAATGTCAACAACTATAAAAGTCAGAAACATTGAATTCTCTAGCTACCGAAATTCTGTGCAGTTAATTTGTGAATTTAGCATTTATTGTTTCAAATCTTTAAGCAATATCTTCGAATATTAATATACTTCAGTGATCGTACATCTACTTTTTTAGATAGTCTTAAATTCATTATTCTTGTATTAATCTCAAGGTAGTGGAACCTTTGAGATTGTGATTGTTTGATTACAACTTGTAAGGGGGAGCAAGTTCTAGTGAGAGAATTACTCAAGAGTTATATAGTGTGTAATCAAATTTTTATTAGATATGCTTAGTTTTGATGATGAAAAATATACATATCAATATCAAGAGAAAAAGTTTTGTATCATATACATTGACTAACTGTTATATTTAATGTAGATTAGTTCAAATATAATTGTGGAACATGATCAAGAGAAGAGAAGAAAGAAAGAGTTGAATTAGAGAATGATCAAGAAAGGAGATTGAAGAAAGAACAACTTGTCAAATATTATGAGAATATGAATATTGGAGTCTCTATGATCAAATGGAAGTTGAAACGGCTCAATTTAGAGTTAAAATAAGCAAGTTGAAGGTCCATGATGAATAGTAACTGAATTGCTATAATACTTGAGTTGTTACAGTGATTATGCTACAATATCCAAGTTGCTATCATAATTTCGCATCATTTCTCCATCTTAATCGAGTAAGCTAGATATGTTACTCGAGTAAGCCAATATTTCAGCAACGCTGTTCAACTCTATTTTACATTTCACCTGAGCGAGATCTGGTTATTCGATGATATCTCCCAAACCAGAGATCGAATTGAGAAGAAACCAATTTTTTTTTATAAAACTAGACTCTCAATGCGTCATCTTAGCAAATATTCAAGCTCAAAAGAGTTAAGATGAAAGATCTATGAATTTCAGAAGTTGTCCCTTCAATTAACATCACACAGCAGACCGAGCTTCGGTAATTTGAGTGTATCTCACAAATTGCACATCAGAATGAGCTGAAATCAATGGCATATGAAATTAAACTCAAATATCTTTCTAAAAACATCAAGATCACATAACACAAAGAGCAAATGAGAGATATTATTTTTGGAAGTTCATAGTCTGTTCAAGATGGTGCAAAAACGTTGGTCCATAATAGCTTCTATTAATCTAATCATAATGCTCAACATACAATGAGTTTGAAACTGATTCTTATTACATTAGAAAGAAGACTTAAAGAGATTTATGGGTATGGGTGGTTTGTCAAATTTGAAGCTATATCGAAGACGTTACGCTATCGAGAAATTGTCTATTATGCTGCCAGTACTCTTACGTTTTTGAGATTCATCACATTGAAGAGATTAATCCTTGAACAAGATCAACCAAGTGAAGGCTTGACAATGAATCATGAAGGATATTCGAGTATACTTTGGTATTACTCAAGTATGGTCCTCTCTCAGACGTTACTTGAGTAAACAAGATGTCTTACTTAAACAATTAAGTTATTCCACTCGAGCATAGAAAATTATTACTCGAGTAAGTGTATTTGTTCACAACGTAATAAATTCCTTTCACGATCTTACTCAAGCAAGCTTTCAGACATACTCGAGCAAAGCCTCTTTGGATGACTATGATCTGTACTAGACAGAGCGTACTCAAGCATAAAGTTTTCCTTACTCGAGCAATATATACTTTGCCATCTAAAATCTTGTTCATGAGATAGTCTACTCGAGCAAGTCATTATGTACTTGAGCATGTAGCAATTTGGAACACTGAAGTAGAACACAAGACAACAATGTACTCGAGCACAAGCTTCAACGTACTCAAGTATATGTCGTTAGTTTCAGTACCAAAATGTCTCAGAGATTCTTGAATTAATTGGTTACCTTTGATTGTATCTAATTATTGCTAATTACACCTCTCAATATTACTAATGTTATTTGTGAGTAAGTTTTAGATGATCAAAAGCTCATATTAAAGTTCAATGCCAACAAGACGAGCAAAGTCACAAGATGTGGAAATACAACTCAGCACTTTATCTAGCGAAGCACTTGACAGAATGAGTTTAATGACAAAGCATTTAAATTCGTCAATGACTATTTCTCTTTGAGAAGATGAACGCTACAAGAAACATTTAATAAATGATGGACAACACACAATAAAGCACAGACGCTCCAATAGACACTAATGGGTTTCGAATGATCAAATGCTCGTAATGGTCAAAAGACAATTACCTATAAATTGCAAAGTCTTCAAACCAAAAGAAGAGACAATTGATAAATGATTCAATGAAGCCAATGAAATGATTTTACTATTTCACCATCGATATGTCAATACACGTTAAAATAATACACTTTGTTTTTCTCCATGATTATATAAGTTTAGCGTAGAGAGTAAGATGATCGATTATGTACTTTAGTGTTAATCATATTCACTTCTAAGAGAGAAGATTCATTGTAATCATCTTATCTATTTATCTGAGATTTACTCAAAATTGGGTGATCTTAAGTGGGAAACAGATTGTAACCTTACGGTGTGTAAGGAGGAGCATCTCAGTGAGAGATTCAGCTTCACAAGTGCCTGGGTGAACTTGTGAGATTGTAGAGGCTTTTCTCTTGTGCCCAAATTAAACAAGAAGATAGTAGATTGAAAACCTTAAGTGGAGTTTAGGAACTAGATGTAGGTCAAAGATTGGGCTGAATCAGGATAAATCATAGTTTGCATATTCTCTTCCCTAAACTATTATATTTCCAACATATATGTTTAAATGAATTATTGTTGGTTTACAACTCATTACTGTCATACAAACTGCTTTCAATAAGTTGCGAAAAGATTTTCAAAGTTATCTGAAGCTTTATCAGACACTCAATTCACCCCCTCTTAGGTGATAGCCAAGTCTAACAGTTTCGAGATAGTGAAATCCCAGAGAATCTGGGGACTGGACGTAAGTTAAGGATTTGGACCGAACCAGTATAAATTTCTTATGTCTATTTTTTTTTTCTCTTTCTCTCTGTTTATCCCTGTTTTACTTATGTGATTTAGAGGATCAAAAGAAAATTTTTCAAAATCACCAAATTCATCCCCCTCTTAGGTGATATTCTACCTTTCATAATAGTCTTAGGAAAATATTTCTTACAACCAGTAAGACCATATAGAATTCAAAATAAAAGAATTATGTTTAATATTAATCATCAAACAATTATAATACAAAAGTTAAAATAAGTAGGATGACGATTAAAAATTATATTTATATTATTAAAATTAAAAAAATAGAAAAAGAAGTAATAACAAGATATATGGCAAGGTATAATAATCAAAGAGTAACAATACGGAATGTAGATAAAGTTACTATAAGAAGAATAATAAGGGATATAGATAGAGAAATTAGACAACCATGGAAGAATAAGAAGACAAAATTTAATAAGATTCCCTATAATAATAAATCAGATATATGAACATATAGATAGAGGAAAAATATTGAAAAAGACATTTAAAAAAGAAATTAGAATTATTATATACGATATGAAGAATACAAGAATTATGCAAATAGGAAAAATAAGGAATAGTAGAGCAATTGTAACATCCCAAATTTTAGAATTTAAAAATTGTAATATTAGTTGGAAATTAGTGAAATTTGGCCTAAAATAATTATAGTATTAATTATTGAAACATTAGGCCTATTTTATTTATTTTTATTTAATATTTGCAAATAAAGGTTTTGAAGATAATCAAATAGGTATTAGTATGGGCACCACAACACAATACACACACACATTTTCTATCCTTCATTTCAAAAAAAAAAAAAAAGAAAAGAAAAGAAAGAAAGAAAGAAAGAAAGAACGAAAGAAAGAAAAAAGATGAAGCCCAATCCTTCACTGAACCAAACACAAGCCCATATATAAAACCCATTGCTATTCTGTCCATTCTTCTCATTCCAGCCCAAGATGTGATAGCACAGCAAAAGACACAGAATATATACCCAGATGCTATTCTTTCAATCCAAACCATTTGGATAGGACCCACAAGCCCATTCCATCATTTATTGACTTCCTCAACTCAACTAACTGAAAAAGCACAGCTGCAAGTATATTAGTAAAAAAAAAAAAAATCACCATCTTAGGTTTAACGTTTTGGTTACATAAACACAGAAAAGAAAAGCAGAAGATCACAATGTCGCTTAACTCAGAGATTCAAATCCAAAAGCAACGGAAGAGCAACAAGCTCCTTCAAACTTCGCTATGCTTCTTGAGTTAAACGAAGGCTATAACACGTTACCCTCTGGTTCTTCTTCCTTGGACTGGACTTTCATTCCCATTCATCCTTCGTCGTGAGACCGAGAGAGAGAGAGAGAGAAGAAGGAGATGTTGGACCTGGCTATCACCCAAGAGGGGGGTGAATTGGGTGTTTGATAAAACTTTAGGAACTTTAAAAATCTTTTCACAACTTATAACTTGACAGTTAGATATTCAAAGATAAGCATGTACTGGAAATGTAAAAGATAAGGGAAAAGAGTATGCAAACTGTGATTTATCCTGATTCGGTCCAATCCTTGACTTACGTCCAGTCCCCAAGCTTCACTTGAGATTTTCAATCTACTATCTGCTTTGAGCTTGATTACACGTTCTGTACTTGAAGTAATCCTCTCCCTAGGATTCACTCCCCCTTACAAACTGTAATCAATACACATGCTTGATTACACACTCTGTACTCGAAGTAATCCTCTCACTAGGATTCACTTCCCTTACAAGCTGTAATCAACACAATGTGTTTCCCACTCAAGATCACTCAATCTTGAGTAACTCTCAAATAAATTGATTTATAATGAATCTTCTCTTTCTCAGAAGTAAATGAATAAACACTGAAACACAATATAAATAATCTCACTCTCTAAGCTGAATTATATGATCATTGAGATATCCAGAGAGTAGATGAAGCAGACGTTAGAATATTGGTATTTTACTGTGTAAGCTCACGTCCCTGTTTTTTCATCACTGTACTTGCCCTCTTGTGTCTGTGTATTTTGCTCTTCGTTTCTGGGCTCCTTATATAGATGAAGAAGTTTGAATCTTCTATCAAAATATGTCTGTTAGAGCTCCACTAAGAAACTTGCCATTGGAAGTCCACTGAGGGTATGATTCTTGGAGCGTCTCTGTTTTCTGATTCCAACTCTTTGATTCTAGTGATTTTTGTCAGTCCTTTGATCTGAAATATAAACAATTAGAAGATAATACTAATCTTCTTTTACAGAATGGGCAACGTTTAGGCTGCTTTGTTTGTTTATTCCAAGTTGCAGACAACTTCTGACATTGCATGTTGGATACCATGACTTTACAGCTCAACATTTGAATCTTCATGTAATCATCTGAAACTTACTAGAAAATTGTCTAAACAAGGTTAGAAATAATAGTAAGTGATGATATAAAGTAATGAAATCATAATCAATGATTTTCATGTTTACAAGCATGGTGTTTTGCGAAGCTTCCTTGAATTCTATCTTCGCATTACTACAGTTGCTTATGTATGACTGCAGTAGCTTCGGATTGAAATGGAATCAGTCATTTTCTGACTTTGCATTACTACAGTAAATCATGGATGACTGCAGTAACAAGATGTCCATTTCCTCTTTGTCTGAGTATGACTGCAGTAGCTCACTTGGTGACTCGAGTTGAAATGAAATTTGCTACTTTTAGTCTTCTTCTTACTGCAGAAGCTAAATATGACTGGAGTAGATTGATGTTCAATTCCTCTCTGTCTTTGATCTTACTGGAGTAATCGCTTAGTTACTGGAGTAACTAAGGTTCATTTTGCTTCTGTCTCTGACATTACTGGAGTAATAACTTAGTTATTGGAGTAACTAAGGTTCATTTTGTTTCTGTCTTCGAGATTACTGGAGTAATCATTTAGTTACTGAAGTAACTTTCTTGATGAAAAGGAATTAGCAACTTTCAGACTTCGCATTACTGGAGGTAATAACTTAGTTGCTAGAGTAACTAAGGTTCATTTTGTTTCTATCTTCAAGATTACTGGAGTAATGACTTAGTTGTTGGAGTAACTAAGATTCATGTCGTTTCTGTGATAGATTTGAATGGAGTAGCATCTTGATAATTGGAGTATCTCTATTGTAAAAGTGCCAAGATGACTAACAAGTTACTGGAGTAAAGTGACTGACTATTAGGTTTGATTCTGAGGTGGCTGAAAAACATCGACTTACTGGAGTAAGTAAGTGACTACTGGAGTAAGCCTTACTGGAGTAGTCATTTCATTACTGGAGTAATGTGCAAACAAAGGCGAACATACCACATATTACTGGAGTAATGAGATGTTGACTGGAATAATCATCAACTCTTCACTTGTTTGAGGATTAGTTCCAGAATTCTGAACAGACACTGAACTTCCAAAACTTATATCTCTCTCATTTGATATTTTTTTTTTAAGTGATCTTGATGTTTTTGGAAAGGTATATGAGTCTAGTTTTATATGCCACTGATTTCAGCTCATTCCGATATGTAGTTTGTGAGATATCCTCAAATTACTGAACCTTGGTCAGCTGCAGGACGTTAACAAATGGGCCAAATTCAAAAATTCATAGCTCTCTCATCTAATCTTTTTTGGACTTGAATTTTTGATAAGATGACACATTGGATATCTAGTTTCATCCAAAATTGGTTTCACCTCAATCCGATCTCTGGATTGGGAGATATCATCAAATTACTGAACGTCGTTGGTGAAACACTGAACAGAGTTGCTGGAATACACGTATTACTGGAGTAACATGGGATAACTGCAGTAATTTCGTATCAGATGCTTTCTGTCTGAATCATTACTGCAGTAGGTTAATGATTATTGGAGTAATGTCGAACAGAAACATATTGAGCTCCTGAAACACGCATATTACTGCAATAGCTAAGTGACTATTGGAGTAATGAGCAACCAGACCACATATATAACTGGAGTAACGCGTAGGTGACTGGAGTAACTTGACCAATACTGTAGCAATGACTGGAGTAATGTATTGATGACTGGAGTAACTCGGTCATTTTTCATCCGGAAGCTTCAACTTGCTCATTTTAACTCCGAATTGATCCATTCCAACTTCCACTTGATCGTGGAAATTTCAAGAATCAATCTAACAACTTGTATAATGATTTTCTCATTCTATTTAACAAGTTTTTCTTTCTTTCTTTTCTCTTCTTGATTATTTTTCATGAATCAATTCTTCCTTTCTTCTCTTCTTTTGTTATTTCTCCATATGAACAAATTTACATTAAATATAGCAATTAAACAATGTATATTAGATAAAATTTTTGCTCTTTGCTTTTGCTAATGTCACCTATATAAGACATCATCAAAACTAATCATAACCAACAGGAGAGAGAGAAGGTCATAAAATGGAAAACACTTGCTCTACTTCTTGCCGCAAGAACAGGCGAAGTAAAAACAACACTAAATTCTCGTCGTTCAAGCTTGGAGATGAGGGTAAGTCATCTTGTTTCTCTTCCTTTGAGTTTCCATCATTTCCCCAATGTAAACTTAAGAGTATTAAGCCGTAGGAAGCAAAACCATGCGTTGTTCAAACTAATTAAATACATAAAATAGGGATGTTGTGTTTTTTTCTCTGAGTGTGTCGCAGCTATATATATATATATATATATATATATATATATATATATATTACCCGTTGCATCTTCGAACCTTGCATCTGTTTGCTATTCACACACACACACACACAGAGTAACACGCATGAAAGCAAAATCTCTTAGGTTCAGTGACATTCATATATATGTTCACGCATGATAGCCACATTCCTTTGTTATATATTTGAATATATATAACAAAGGAATGTGGCTATCACGCGTGAACATATATATGAATGTCACTGAACCTAAGAGATTTTGCTTTCATGCGTGTATAAAATTATATATTACGTTGCATACATATATAAAAGTGAAGGAAAGCTTACTGTACATATATGCTTGTTGTTTTATCTATATGTGTATATATATCTTGAACTCAAAACGTTGCTGTCATTCGTGTTACTTCCTACATATATATATGCGTTGTTGTCAAGTGTGTGAATATATATATATATCCGATGCATGCCATGCGAGTGTGTGTGTGTGTGTGTGTGTATAGATATATATAAAGGGAAGAAGAAAAACTAAACCTTACTGCCATGCATGTGTGTGTAATATTTACAAAGCATATATATATATATATATAGAAACATATGTATATGCTTATTGTTCTTATATGTGTTGCTGCTCTCTCTCTCTCTCACACATATATACAGACATATATACACACACAGACACACAGTATCAAGAATCCAAAAAAGAAAACTTTACTATCTTGTGTGTGTGTGTGTGTTGCTACATACGTGGAAACCAAAAGAAAAGGCTTGCTGGAATAGTGTGCTATTTTGCTGACACACACACACACACTTAACATGTGAAGCTTATACTGGAAAATCAAAGCTTGGATGATATAAGATTTATATATGTATACACACCATGAAACCAAAAATCTTGTATTCTTTTATATATATATATATGTATCATGGTGTTATTATTTATTAAATCCAAATTGCTATTTGTATATACAAAGTTTATTTTGCGTTGTGTTTGTATTTATTAAATTCTTGAATTAAAGTGTTAATGTTGTGTTTAATATGGAAATAGATTTAGAAATTTTAAATTAATTGTAGAGAAATAATAATAATGAAATGTACTACCAATGGGTTTTCACAAAAGGCCAAGTATATTTCAGGAATATGTATCCAAATTATTATTACTTATAAGATATTTTGCTATAATATATATTGATGATATATTAATATTTTCTGAAAATGAAAAACAACATGAAGAACATTTACATCAATTTTTTAAAATTATAGAAAATAAATATTTAAATATTTAATCTAAAAAATCAATATTATGGAAAAAAAAACCTTTTCTAGGACAAATAATAGCAAAAAAATGAATAGAACTTCAAGACCAATAAGCAAAAAAAAAAAAAAAAAATTAGAATTTAAAGAAATAACAAATTAAAAAAAAAAACTTCAATCATTTTTAGGATTTATAAACCAAGTAAGAATTATATACCAAATTTAGCTAAATTGACTTCAAAAATTTCTAAATTAGTAGGAGAAAAAACTAACTAGATATGGAATAAAGAAATGAAAGAAATTCTAAAACAACTTAAAAGAATGTGTCAAAATTTATCAAAATTAACTATACCAATGAAAGAAAATGTAAATTGGATTATTTATACAGACGCCTTAGATGAATATTGGGGTGTAGCTTTATATTATGAAAATGAAAATGAAGAAGAAATAATAACCAGATATACAAGTGAAAAGTTTTTAGAAGCTCAATAGAAGGATAATTCAAATTGGGAAATTTTTTTAGCAATTGTAAAAGTAGTAAAACATTTGAATTATTTATAGATAATACAACTTTAATTATAAGAATTGATAATACACAAGTAAAATCATGGTTAGATAGAGGTTCACATTAGATGCTTCTCCCTTGTGTGCTCATCCCTATTGGGATGAGGGCACTTTTTTATAAATAAACTATGTTTTATTTATTTAGATTTAATTATATATTGCATCTTGAAATATTATTTGCACCCTGTATCTCTAATTAATTAATTTTTTAGTCTTTCATTTAGAAATATTTTTCTTGTAAAATCAGTATCCTGGAAATTAAATAATTTGAGATACTAGGTGTAAAAAGTATTTCAAGATGCAGCATATAATCTAATCTAAGTAAATAAAATATATAAAAAAAAATGCCTTCACCCCAACATTATAGGGGTGAGCGAGCACATAAGAGAGAAGAACCTAATGTGAATTTTGTTAGATAGTGGTATAAAAACTGAGAAATTATCTAATAAAATGTTTTTTGGCAAGGATATTTGGCTTATTATGATTATATAATTGAATATGTTCCTGGAAAAAAATAATTTGATTGCTGATTTTATAAGTAGATAGAATCAAGTCCTTGAACTCCCAGTCTAGAAATGATGAGTGTAATGTCGTAAAAATTGCTCTAATAAAATTCCATGTATGATGTATATGCATTTGGAGAAGCAGAAAAAGGATAATTTTGACCTATAAATTTTAGAGACAATATTCTATTGCCTAGAGAAGTTAATTGGAGAAGAAAAATATCTACATGAAATTAGGGATTAATTCCGAACACTTATTCGATATTTGCAACTAAATAAGTAATGAACTAAATTGCAAATAAAAGTTTTGTGAATAATTAAATGAGGTCATATTGAAATGAACTCCACAACACCTCACTTCACCAATTAGTTAAGTTAGTCAAGATACATACTTGTTCATTTGACTTCACCCCACATCAACACTCCTACCATGAAATTTTTGGTCAACAAATCATTGGAATTGGAATTCAATGGTAAAATGGTAAATAAGTATAAGATTAAAGATTTATGATTTACCCCTTGCATGCATTGAATTTAATTCTTCAATATTCATTAAGTCTCATGTTTTATTTCATCCTCATTTGGCTAGAACAAGAAAAAGAGAGAGAAGAGCTCAAAATATTATACAAAAATGGCATACAAAATGGAAAAGGAGAGAGAAAATTAGTTTAGCCAAAATCACCTACCAAACCACCTTCAATTCAAAAACTCCATTCACAAACATTGTTCTCCACCTCAAAAGCTTCAATTCTATGGTTTCAGTTTTCTCATAAGAGGAGTTTCAAGTTATCGAGTTAGTCAAGTTGCTGTTGAAATTCCAAACCAACTATAGAATTGTGACAAGGTAAGCGTAAGTTTCGTTTTGAACTGATTGGTTTGAGATTTGGATGAATTTTTGAATATGTAATTATATGGTGCTTTGGGAGCATATGAACCTAGTTTGATGGATAAATTGTGAATTGTTATATTTAAGCCTTAATTTTGATCTAACCAGGGCATGTTTAAGGAGTAGTAATTTAGCCATTTTGATGGTTCCATTGTGTTTAAAATGTGAAATTGTGTAGGTTGTAGGTTTAGTAGGAATTTTGGAAGCTTTAGGATTGGATTTTGCCAAAGCCGAAAATCTGCATTGAAAATTTCAATCTGAGTAGTAATCTTATGACAAATGTTTAGGGTAGTAAATAATGTCCAATTTCCATAAAATTTTAAAGGATTAAATTAGGCATAATAAGCTTTAACTTTATATGTCATTTATTGAATTTGGATTTATGTACACTGAGTCATGAATTTTTGAAAATTGGCCTGCAATTTTGGAATGAATATGCACAACAACTACTTTTTTTTTCCCAAACTGGGAATGATGTATGTGTGAACATCTTCTAGAACTTTTTTTTTTTTTCTGGAAACTAGACTTGATAAGGAGTCAATAGGCTTTGGAATCAGCTCATTTGGACATTTATTCTATGAGGTATGATTTTTCAAAGTTACAATAAAAATTCTAGAAAGTAGGATCAAATATGCAAGAATGAGGGAAACAATGGAATCATAGACATAACCTAAGTCTAGTAATTCCATGTTTATTTATAATGTATTAGATGACACTTGAAATATCAAGAGTTGGGATTAGTAATGACCATTATCTAGAATGTGTTATAATAGGAATTTATAATCGCCTGAACAAGCAAAGTATCTGTATCTGGGAAACAACCTAGACGATTTAAAGCTATCAGGTAGTAACTCTAATCTCATATACTTTGTATGGTTGTGTATGTCTATTTGAATCAAATATATGATTGTCATGGTGGTAAAACAAGGTGTAGAACCTATTGATAGAAGTCCTTAGGTGGCCAAACTAGTTGCATTCAGGCAACTTGGGGTACTTTCAATTGAGAACTCTAACATATAAGAGGACTCTCGGTAGTTCCCAGTCAATCATTCTTAGTTGGGTGTCCTGTTTGAGAACTCCAACGTACAGGAGGGCTCTTGGTACATGCTTACTTGTTATTGGTGTTCTAATTGAGAACTCTGACGTATAGGAGGACTGTCAATACATGCCAAATGGTTATACCTAGCGCTATAGTTATGTTTTGTGCATATGCTGATTTAGATATATATATATGTATTGCTTTACGTGTTATGAATGTTTTTATGCTGCGTGGAGTGTTTATTTTAGTTAACTTTCATATATCATTTATACGTTGATTGTGAAATTAATTGTTACTCTAGAATTCAAATTGAATCCCACATGTTCCCAAGAATACAGGGTTTGGACATGGTTAGGAAAGTGGACGAAACTCAAAATGGAAGGTGGCGAGCTCTAATTATTGACAATTGTTGCTTAGATATTAGATGGAGCCGTAGGATCATAGTTTTAACTAGTTAGTTTTATTTTGGAATTGTAACATCTTGGCACTGTCATTTATAAATCATTGTACTAAGAACTCGGTAGTTTGTTCATGTACATAACCATTGAAGATTTTAATTATCAGTATATTATGTTACACCTATGTTGCTACTATATATCGTTATTTTATTATGATAAATATCGTAATTACAAGGGGTATGACAACGAGCAATCATACAAGTAATCAACCATACAATAGAGCAATGACTCTAGAAGATCTTATAATAAAAGTTAACATCTTAGAGTTAAATATAAGTTTGTTAACTAATCAGATGAATACTATTGTACATAAAATCTTAAGTTCTACAGTACATATAAACCTCCAAATGGAAGATACAACCAGAAAGGTAGAAGATAAAAATGCTAGAAACACTTAAAGGAAACAATATAACAAAATATGCAAGTACTATTGAATCAAGAGTACAAATAGATAATAGTTATGTAAGTGCAATTGGGCCAATAACCCAAGCACAAAATATAAATGGGTCATCCACCCAAACTCCATAAAACATACCATCTACCCTAGCTATAGAAACCCTTAAAATTGGGCCTTCAGCCCAAAACATTCAAAAAATAATCCTATTCAATGAAATTATAAATGCCCAAACCTTAGAAACCCAACAAAAAACCAAAGGAAACTCCCAAGAAGCCTCAGCATCTAGAAATATTTCTTACCCATCATTTAATACCTTATAATAGTATAATTTTTTTAGAATGTTGATCCAAAAGACTAGAAGTATGGCATTGAAAAACTGGCATATAAAATATATATTTCACTTTGCATTAAATAAAGTTGTTGTATTCCAGGAACTTCATCGGCTCTAGTAAAAAGCCTTATATTAGTACGGTGTAATCCAAGTTATATATCCATCGTCAACCTTAGAAGAAGTATTTGAATTACCTAGTACTTTAAGGAATGCCATAGAAGCATATGTAAGAATTGTGAACTTAAATACCATTTTTATAAGGTGTTACTTAACAATTGTGAGATAACTCTAGATAAATTTTATCATCCTTTAAACTTAATCAAGTTTGGAACAACCAGGAAGCCAGCCAGTGGAAGTGGAGCAAGAACTCAAAAAAAATATAGAAAATGACAGAGAGTTTCAATAAAAAATGTCCAATATCAGAGTCTAGGATTATCATATAATTTATTAAAAAATAAATAGATTTACATTAGCAGTAGAAGAACCATGGGTTTATTCCTGTGGATTTACAACATGTATATTGTCTCTTGGAAAAACTCTTAAGAATAAGAAATTGGTTAGCCAATGGTATGATCATCTGAAAAATAATGCTATGGAAAGAATTGTTGAGAAATCAATATATAATATAAATCTCATCCTTCTTAAGATGGCCTATCTTCCGCTCCTTTCATATTTCACTGTTCATAAGCCGGTTCCCATTAAAAAATATTTCTTTATTTTGTATCGGGCTGCGTGCGCTCAAGCCACTGCTCCCTCACTCCTTTAATTCGTCTCTCTCTCACAACTCTTCCTCTGTCGATCTAACACTCCATTTCCAATTCATCTCCATAATTTTTCCTCTCACCTTCCATATCATCACCCCTCTCGCCATCTACCTCAGGCTCCCTCCATCAATGGCTCCGCCGGACTTAGTTTCTTCTTCTAGCCTCGCGATTGAAGAGGCAAAGCTGACTGGACCAAGGGAGGGTCACGTTTTTTAGCTTCAGGTACGAACCAAACAAATTCGGAGGGTGCTTTTCTGGTACTGTTCCTAATGCTTGCCTTCTTCTTCTTTTGTTTAGTTTTTTTTTTTTTAAATTATTTTTCATTTTTCGTCGTCTATAGCCATTATTTTCCTAGAGACAGCAGTGACGGCGACAAAGAAGCAATTACGATGAAGTTGAGGCCTTTTCTGCAAATGAATCTACTAGCAGAATTTGTCATGCGAAGAAGAGGAAAATCGGTTTCCGCCAAAGAATGAGGTAAATCTTTTACAATGAACCATCTTTGTTCATTTATATTTTGAATGGTGTGCATTTTTCTGGGTTTTAATCGTTCCTTTGGGTTTAGATTTTGCAGAGAGGTATATGCAGAAAGGGAAAATGAAAGAACAAGCTATCACAGTGGTAATGAACTAAAAATCAGCACCCTCTGAAAACTTGAGCTTCATTCCTCTTTTCATTAGTCCTCCTTCTGTTTCCTCATTATTCCTATCTATTGGTCCTGCAAGTGTCTTTCTAACTGCAAGTGTCTTTGTCTGTCTACCTTATGCCATTATGTTGTCTTCATATTTGTGTCATGCAGAATACCTGAGTGGTAATAATGTACTTAATTTTTAATCAAAAGTTCACAAATCACACAATACCATACATAAGAGGGGTTCAATAATCCATTCAAAGGTCCCCAAGTACTGATTATATCATTAAATAGTATGATATGTTAAATTAAAGTATACAAAGTATGATGGGTCAAAATAATGGCAATAGCAGAATTCATTTGCAGAAGTGTTGAGTTTCAAAAAACAAATTATAATTTTAGACTAGACTTATAAACATACCATGAAAGCAAATGGAAGCAATATTATAATAATAATTCCATTTCCTTTTCACTCTCTGCTACACATGTAGCAAGGCTGTATTTTGGTTCCTGGGTTATGAGATTTATCTTTTTGTTTTCATATATAGTTTTCTTTTTCACTGGATCATTTAAGGAGGTGGCACAATTGAGAGAGAAGAAAGAAAGGAAGGGTAAACATGATCATATCAGAGTGATGTCATTGCAGTTGTTTAAAGATGTTGCCATACAGATTAGAAATCTGAAGTTGATTATGCTCTTTTGCCCCCAATTCATATATATCTGTTTTGACTTTTGAACCAGTGTTTATAATGGGATATATTTCTTTGGGACATATTTCTTATGTGCCTTAGGTTTTCATTGCATTATGCCAGACAAGATCCAGAAATTTTATTTCTATTGTTTGTTTCAGTTTGCATTTCTCAATATTGTCGATCTGGTCTTTTTGCATGTTTAACACCATTGGCCTGTATTCTGTAAAAGCAGTTGCAACACTTGGATGGCCTATATATCAGAAGCTGGCAATAAAGGTGAACTACCTTTAAATTTCTGGATATATGCTGAATTGCTTAATTTTTTTCCAACTTTCTTATATCTAACTTGTCATATTTGCTCATCTGTTAAGGGCAGCCGCCCATTCATTTGTCCCAAGATCCAATCTTTTAAATATCACATGGATTTTTAATGTTATAGTTGTGATCCTTTTATTAGCTCACTAACCTTAAGTTTTCTGCGTTTTCCCAGAGGTTTGTGTCTTATCTAAATAAGAGGTTTGCTTGAGGTATTAGGGTATCAGAAAGATGTTTAATAAAGTATTTGAAAAGTAGTACTGATTACTGAATATGAAATTTATGAAGTTTGCAAGGAAGATAATCTTTGTTTTGAGATAGTTGAATCTTTGTTATGACACAATTTCTCCTCCAGAACTCATTAGACAGTTCGAACAAATCCCATCTGCTAAACTCCCAATTTGGATACTGGCTTTGTTCCGCTGCTTGGGCACATACGGTAGATCACCCAAAATATGAATCATAGGGCTTTTAAACTTGACTATGGATCATTCAAAATTTGACTATGGAGCACCCAAAATATGAAATTACGCCTGGGAACTTTTTCCTCATTACCTTTTTAATTTTTTGTAATCTTTGCATTTCCTTTCTTTCTTTTTCCTCTTCTTCCTTTTATTTTTTGTTGGGTTATGTAAATTGATAGCTATGACTTCATCTCTGTGGCCTTTGAAAATTTATATTTCCAATACTCTCTGATATGGCGAAAGATTATTCATCTCTGTAGACTATTCATCTCTGGACATTTCCATTTCCCTCTAGGCAACAACACTTTTTCAAAGTCACGGGCACAATTTCAAAGCACCATAGTAAAACAACACTGCTTTAACCTCTGGACATTTCCATTTCCCTCTAAGCAACAACACTTTTTCAAAGTCATGGGCACAATTTCAAAGCACCATAGTAAAACAACACTGCCTTAACCTCTAGACATTTCCATTTCCCTCTAGGCAACAACACTTTTTCAAAGTCACGGGCACAATTTCAAAGCACCATATCTTCTTCTTTGGGTTTCCTCTGCAGAAACTTTCCGCAAGTGAAAAGAGGGAAGTGCTCTGAAGAGAATTCCATGTTTTTTCCCTCTTACCTTTGTACGTCCTTATCATGTTTTCAAGTTGGGGTAAAATCTTCCTATGCAATAAGAGTAGATAACCCTCACACAACTTTTGTTGCCTTAAGTGGGGTAAAATATTTGCAATAACCAAATAACCCATGCACTATCCAAATGTGAGTACGCATTTTGTCATTTAAAAGTTTGTCTTAATTGATGGGCATGATTAATCTGTGCAGGATAATGATTATAATTATAACAAAAGCAGTAAATATCTATAGAAAATATTTCTACCCTTTTTGCACCTATATGCCAGAAAATAATTATAAACTCAGTAAGTCAACAAGAGTGGAAGCAGCACATAAGAACTGTCGAACCTATCCGTCCCATTCAAGTTACTTCAAAGTTCAAACTAATATTTAGAGAGGGGAAAACATGGAATTCTCCCTACGTCATCTCCTTAGAAATTATATAGAGCCATAAAGTTTTCGCCTTATAAAGTGTGTCATGAATTAAAATTGACTTCTTTTTGTCTGTGTAGGTACTATTCCTTGCAATGGAGGACGTGGGCTGCCTGTTTCATACAAGCAACTTGGCGTCGCCACTGTAAAAGGAAGATTGAGAAATCTTTACGTGAAACAGAAGACATGCTACAAGACACTCTTTAGCAAGAATGAAGCTCAGACAATGGATTTCGGTACCTGGAAATTAAAGTAATTTAATTTAGGCATGCAACAGTTATAAACTGCTATGATGTACATAATAATGCTAGCAAGTTTTACTTGACACAAGTTATATATATATATATATATATATATATATATATATATATATATATATATATGTATATGTATATGTACTGTAATATATACAAATATACGTGCATAATCATTTAATGCTTTCTGTTTCACAAAATTCATTAGCCACGCTTTCCTATTCTTTGTTCACTTCTGAATTTTTGTGCTCATCGATCACTTTCCTATTCTTTCCTATTCTTTGGTGTTAGGCGGACTCATCATTACTAAGAACTCGTCGTCACCACTCGAAACCTTCCACATCTAATTTTAGATGGTTAAGATCAAACTTCTTACTTTTATTTTTTCCAAAATCAAATTATTTTAATCTGAAATAAAGATAATATCTTAACTATCATTTTTTCAAAAATGTTTTTTGTAAAAGAAACCATTGGTTTGAACTTTTAAATTTGAATCATTAAAGGTTAAAAATGTATTGGCACCATGTAGATTTCAATGCAATGATAAACATAATGGTGCTCCTCGGCGTCGAAACTGGTCCTTAATTCAATATTGTACTTGACCCTTCCTCTAATTAATTATTGTAAGCAGTAGTAAGCACATAAGCTTGCAATGAAAAGAAATGCTACATTACAAAATCGGATGCAACTTGTAAAAATAAATTCATTTTCCACCAATCTGATTATCATTGTGATAAGCTTATATTATATTTCCTAGAAGAGTCAGTACAACAAAAAGGGAAACATCCATTCATACGTATAAGTGGTAGGTTCAAATCTTTAGAAAATCATAATTTCAGTTACAATGGGAGGACAAAACGCACCAGGAAGAGAATCAACCAAACTGCATATAAAGGTTAGTTATTCATGATATAGTTGTGCCATAAGGATTAAAAATGATTATACATAGTCAAGTTTAAAATTTATTTCCATGATAAAGTTGTAATTATTTCTATCATCATTATCATCATTATTATTATATGGGATGAGGCACCAATGGTGTAGCGTTTTTGTGTTGAGGCATTTGATAGGACCTCAAAGGATATCATGCATTGTAATAGACCTTTTGGTGGCAAGTGTGTTATTATGGGAGGTGATTTTCGTCAAATATTACCAGTTATACCAAAAAGAACAAGAGGCGAAATTGTTAATGCATGCATTAATTCTTCTTACTTATGGGATCACTGCATTATTTTCCAATTGACCAAGAATATGCGACTGAATTCTTCTGCTTCAACGACTGATCTTGATAAGTTGGCGTGGTTCTCAAGATGGTTATTAGATGTTGGTGATGGCAAACTAGGGGACTCACATGACAGTGTTGAGGAAATTGAAATACCCAGTGATTTGTTAATTCTAGGCTATCAAGATCCAATTCGTGCGATTGTGGAATCAACATACACAAATCTCTTGGAAAATCTCAACTCGAACGAATACTTCAATGATGAGCAATCCTGGCTCCAACTATTGAAATGATTAATTCTATAAATGAGCACATGTGTGCCATGTTGCTTGGAGAGGCTTATGAGTTTCACAGTTATGACTCAATTTGCAAGTCAAGTGAAGACAGTGATAGTTTTGACAACCTGTACACTACAGAATTTCTTAATAGTATTTGTTGCTCCGGTATTGAAAGTAGGAGCACCTATAATGTTATTGAGGAATACTGATCAATCCTCTGGATTATGCAATGGAACACGGCTCCGTGTAACTTAGCTTGGGAAGATTGTCATTGAGGCAATCACATTAAATGGTTCACATCCAAATCAAAAGGTCCTCATTCATAGGATGGACATGAATCCTTCTGAAAGCATATGGCCTTTCCACATGAAACGGAGACAGTTCCCAATCACCCTTTCCTTTGCTATGACTATCAACAAGTCAAGGACAATCTCTTCGCCATGTTGGTTTATATCTTTGCAAGCCAGTCTTTACGCATGACCAATTATATGTTGCATTATCTAGGGTTAAAAGCATGGATGGTCTAAAGATTGTTGTGGATGATAATAGTTGAGGCAACAAGAACAAAACAAGGAATGTTGTATAGAAAGAGATATTTAGGAATGTTAATTGATTAGGAGACATTTTGTTCAACATGGGTGAGATTTCATTTGTAATATGTACTTTAAATCGATTGAAGGATATTGATGTTTATCATTGTTAAGGTTTCATTTCTAATATGTAATCATCCACTGGTTGTCATGTTTTAATATTCCTTAAAGATAAGAAAGTTACATCATTTTAGAAGGAAAATATGTTTAAGTAACCTATGAAGTACTTTCATCCCGTGCAACCCACGGGATAGCAAAAGCTCGTTTAAGGAATGCCATGGAAGCATATGTAAGAATTGTGAACTAGTACACTATTTTTATAAGGCGTTACCCAATAATTGCTAAGATAACTCCATATAAATTTATCATGCTATAAACTCAATCAAGTTTGGAACAACCAAGAAGCTAGTGGAAGTGGAACAGGAACTCAAGGAAAACATAGATGATAGAAAATTTCAGCAGATAAATTCTAAAATCAAAGCTTAGGATTATCATATAATTTACCAAAAAATAAATATATTTATAGCAGTAGTAGAAGAACTATGGGTTTATTCCTATGGATTTATAATATGTATACTGTCTCTTGAAAAAACTCCGAAGAATAAGAAATTAGTCAGCCAATGGTATGATCGTCTAAAAAGTGATGCTATGGAAAATATTGAGGAGACAAAAGAAAAAATTTGTAATTTATTGTCTGAGTATACAAATCATAAATGTAAATATTGTGAAAATAGAGAAAGTGTTATGCAAGATTTTGAGAAACTGGCCTCGGATCCTACTATACTCTGAAAAAGAAAAAGACAAAAAGAAGAAGATAAAGAAGTTTTCCAACACAAATTGGTGAAGCAAAGGAAGTCGGAAAAGTAAAGAAGAAGAAGTCAACAAGAGTAAATAAGAAAAGGAAAGTTGTCTTGAAAAGTTTTGTACAATAATGAAGTCTTGGTAAGAAAAAAGAAGTAGCTTTAAGGAATGTAACCTTGTAATATAGTAATAAGTCTTGTGTAATAAATGAAAAAGTAGAAGATGGTATAAGAAGTAGCTTTACAAAAAGGTGGCCGACAAATAATCAGTAACTAGAGTTGAAAAAATAATCATAGTAAGGTTGGGATGCCAACTCTATATAAAACCATGTAATTTTCGAAGATGGACATATCGAACGTGAACTCTTAGCTTAATTCTCTCCTTCTCTCGTATTTATAAATTTTATGAGCAACAAAAGTTCAAGTTTTAACATTTTATCTCTTGAAGAATTTTTCGAAGCCTTAATTCATTCATATAAGGTATGGGTTGCTAAACTCATAAGGGGTCAAATTAGGGAGTAATATTATCATATCTGATTGTTAAGATCCAATAAACAAGAATGGTTCATAGTTATATGTTTAATTGAGGTTAATGTTTGGTTATGATTATATAATGACTATGATAAAAGTTCATTTACGCTTCCAGTAGAAAACAAAGGTAGGCTGTATTGGTATGGTTTGAAGATGGAAAGTATGAGTCATAAAAGCAAGCGGCTCTACCCTTGTATTGAGAGACTCTATAAAAGAATTTTTGTATGAAATAGAACAAGATTTTTTCTATGACTAGATCATATTCGGTCAATCCATGGGATTTTATCTATAGTTGGTCATATTATCATAGCCATATTTTCCTTACAATTAAACATATTACCTATCTATACTCTTGTTATACACACACACATATGGACTATCTGTTGAAAATTATGCCTTAGAGGCTAATCATTAAATAACTTCTATATTTGATTTACGAAGACAAATCAATGATTTGATTTATGAAGATATATATAATATCTCAGATTTGATTTATGAAGATAAATCAAATCAGCTGGCTTTTAATTTGCATTAAATAAATAGATTGGATTGAATCGGTTAGACATATTTAATTTCTAAATCAATTTCAAAATTAATAAGATTGATTTTGAATATTTAATACGGTCCATTAGGGTTATAAATACCTTTAAGTTGTAAGTAATTTGATTACACACAAGAGAATTGAAGAGCCGCAAAGAACCCTAGAAGAGAGGTGTGAGACAAAAGCTTGAGGGCGCTAGCACGCTGCCGTTCGTGTTGGAGTACTATTTGGTGTGGATACCGGTAGAGGGAGTGGATTCGTAGAGTCGGCTTCTAGATATTAATCGACCAAGAAGGTGTTAGCCCACGAGTACGTAAAGCATGCACACGAGTTCATATAGGTATAATTCTTAATTACTAATCCGATTTTAACGCTGTTGATAAATCCTCTTCTTGTAATTCGTAATTTATTGGATAAATTTCATTCCGTTGCGTGTACGAATCCCAACATTATCTATTTGCCAATGAAGGACTTACTGCTTGTTTGGAAAATTTTAAATGATGCTACACCTTTGGTGGAGATTCTAGTTAAAGATCATGTTCCTGTTCAAGGAAATTGCCTTTTTGGTTGTCTTGAAAATGAAACTATGAATAATTTCTTTGTCACATGTCCATTAGCAAAAGCATTTTGGTATGGTAATTTATCAATCAGATTCCCATTCAGCTCGTGGGGTGCTTTCAAATATTGGTTAGAAAGAACCTCACTGCATTTATTCAAAGAGGGTCATCTTGACCAGCTTAATCAAATTGTCAAAGACTAATCCATCTTATGGATGAAGAGGAATCAGGTCGTCCATAGAGGAAGACTCTTTTCTTTTTAGACCCACCAGCTGCAGTGATTAAGGAGATTAATTTTGCAGCATCTCTCTCCAAAGTTGCATATAAAAACCATGAAGGTGAATCTATTGTGAATGCTAGACAGACCCTAGTCCTCGAACCACTTTTTTCAATCTCTCAATCTGGATGAAGCATTATTATTAGACATCATTTTTCTGACAATGTTGCTTTTATCCGCTCCTACATTTGTTATCAAGGAGAATATGTGTGTGTGTGTATATATTTTAAAAAAGTTTTGGAAGGTTTCGACATTAGTCTCTCACCAAGGCCAAGGCACGGCCTTGAACTCTTTGAGGGACTTACGAGATCGCCTACCGAAGGAGTCCCAGTGACAGCAGCGGGGATCAAATATTTGACCAAATCCCTTACCAACTATGCCAACTTCCTTCGGCTTAAGGAGAATATTTGATATCACTTCTCTGGATTAAAAAACCATCTACGGGTAACAATATATATTTTTTTTTAAAAAAAAAAAAGTACAAGAGCAATACTCATCTTTGTCTTAAGGCCTCGTAATACTGGATTTCTAAAGGTCCATTCTTCAATGCTGAGGTCAAGGGGAAGAACTGAGTATTTATGGCATAAAAAAGAATTGGTTTGGAAATCTTTACAAGGGGAGCTCCTCCACTGATGCGCTTATACAAGATTTAGAGAAGTTGATCCAATTTTTTTGTTTTTGTTTTACATCATTTACTTATAAATACTGAGATTAACCCATCTCTTTGCAGGTTGCTGCAGGCATGTACAAGCTTTGATTGTAGTAGCATGATCTAGCTCATTTGATATTTATTAATGATAATTGATTTTGTTAAAAAAATACTTATTTAAAATAATTACTTTAAGGAGGTATTTCATTTGTATTGTATTTTTTTTCATAGAATAAATATTTTAATTTTTAATTTGTTATATTTTTTTGGAAGTTGATTCTTCTTTTTAAATTATTAATATTCTGTACTCTTAAGCTAAATAAAATATAAATTACAACTAACTCTAAATTCTTAATAATAAAGGATGTTAAAAGGTCTTAATATAAAAAAAATTATATAATTAACAATACTCAAATATTATAATTTAGGCTAAAGAATACTTTTTAGTCCTTTAAGTCTTATGAGGTATATTTTTTGTCCCATATTTCTAATACCTTT
This sequence comes from Acacia confusa, assembly GCA_037074495.1. Lineage (NCBI taxonomy): Eukaryota > Viridiplantae > Streptophyta > Magnoliopsida > Fabales > Fabaceae > Acacia > Acacia confusa. The sequence continues at coordinate 26,902,962 of CM073509.1, read as the reverse complement.
AATGTTGCTAATAGAAAATGTTAATGCAATAAACTCAACTGATATCTGTACAAGTGACAAAGTATATTTAAGTTTTATTTGTTTTAATATAATATGTTTATATTATTAAACTAAAATAAATTGATAAATTGTTGCAAATTAAATCAAGGTTTTGATATTTAATGACTGCTTTGTCAGGGATTTTGTAATTTATGCATATTTTAAATTTTAAATCAATATATTTTAATTACACAGCCAATAGTTAAGTTTATATAGTCATCAGTTAAGTTTGCTCCATCAGCATTTTTCATTAGTAACATTAACGACGTTAAAATTATAGGACTAAAAGTATACTTTATAAAGTTAAAGGATAAAAACTATAACTCATAAACTTAAAAGATTAAAAGTGTATTTTAACCTATTATTTACTAAGGGAAAACATTTTCTCATGTTGTAGGAAAACCATTTTCTCATATTACACACACATGAAATGGTGGGACCTACATATACATATATTAATTTATATATGTATATGTGGGTCCCACCATTTCATGTCTGTGTAGAAAACTTTTTTTTCTCATGTAACATAAGAAAACCAAAGCCCTTTTACTAATTAGTGTGTGAATTTGTCAAGACAGTGACAAAAAATCAACAACTAAATATAGAAATAGGAGACATTCAAGATCAAGATCAATATTAGAAATACATTTTTTTTCATTAATAAATTTTTAGCTTCTTGGAGGCAACACATTACATGCATGCAAAAATAAATAAATAAATAAAAATAAAAATCATTTAATATAATTTTAAAAAACTCCTGTTCCTTCATAATTAACAATACTCAGGTCTTATAATTTACTAGTGTGTGTGTTAACTTGTCAGGACAAAGACAAAAAATCAACAACCAAACATAAAAACAAGTGACATTCAAGATCATGAACAATATATTTAGATGACTGTGCAGCTAACATAGCATATTTATTTTTTATTTTTTTAATATAATATATTTAAATTATTAAACTAAAATAAACTAACAAATCATTGTAAATGAAATCAATATTTTGATATTTATATTATTAAACTAAAATTTTTATATTTAGATCATTAAACTAATTTTTTCAATATAATCAAGGTTTTGATAATAACTACTTCATCAAGGATTTAGATATTTTTCAATTTATGCATATTTTAAGTTTTAAATTAATATATTTTAATTATACAGTCAACACTTACTTACATAGTCATCAGTTGAGTTTGCTGTGTCAGTATTTTTCATTAGGAACATTAACAGTCTTAGAATTTTGGGATCGAAAGTATACCTCAGATAAAATTAAAAGACTAAAAATATATTTTAACCTTTATTAGTGTGTGTGTTAACTTGTCAAAGCAAAGACAAAAAATCAACAACTCAACATAAAAACAAGAGACATCCAAGATCATGATCAATATTAGAAATAAACTTTTTTTCATTAATAATTTTTAGCCTCTTAGAGGCAACACATTACATGCATGCCCAAAAAAAAAAAAATCATTTAATATAATTTTAAAAAACTCCCATTCCTTCCTCGGCATCACTAGATGGGTTTAAAAGATAAATTATACTCAATGCCATTGTCATAAATATGCAACTAAGAGGCAATTCCTTAAAGACTTTGCCCCATGAGTTTGACCCTTGCATGAAGCTCATCGAGAACCTCACTCATTGAAGATGGTAGTAGAGGCAGTGCATGCAGAGGAGGAAAGGGAGGAGACAGACTTATGCAGCATCTCACCATAATGTTGATCTATAGGAAAGAAGAAGGAGCCTGAAAGATAAGTTTGAAGAAATGAAAGGACTGGAGAAGTTTAAATAGGCCTGACAAATAAAGAGTACATTGATTGAAGTGGTTTTAGTTTTTGAAGAAATGCATTAAGAAGTTTACTTTGGAAGTTGACGATAAGAAAATCTGAAATATTGAAGACCGATTATAAATAAATGACAATATTTAAAAAGATGTTTAAACAGATTGTATGAGCAACCAGTCTGAAAAGAATTTGAAATTTGAAATTTTCATAATATTTTATACTTATTGAAACCATATTATATTATAACCAGTCTAAAAAATATTATTTAGACCATGCAAAAGCACAACCAATCTTTAGTTGTATATTTATTTACAAAAAATGTCATCAGATATGGTTTTTTAATCGTCTTTGCCTATAAAAGGTCTAGATATGGTGGTTTTAAATTTTTTTTCCTTATAACGATTTAGAACACTAGACGCACTTAAAAAACATACTCCATGATAATGGATATAAAATTTTACGTATTTTGTCAATATTTAAATGTTAAATTAGCATTTTCAGTTAATAATTGTTAATTGCGTTAACAAGGAATGACTAGAAATACACTTTATGAAGTTAAAGAGTAAAATAAAATTTAATACAAATTTAAATGACTAAATGTATATTTTAGTTTTATATATGTGTGTGTTAAAAAACTAATTAACTTAGTTATTTGTAAAAAAAATATGGGTTAGACTTTCTAAAATACTACCTTTTAAATAGTAATTTGCATTAGAACAAGATTAAATATTTCTTTAAATTTATACAATTGACAGAGACAATTCGAAAAGAATTTTGCAAATTTTAAACACAAGGGAGATATCATGTATCATGTACTTATATAAAGATTAAAAATATATAAAAAAATAAAAGAAAAATGAAAAATATGAAAAAAAAATAAGAGTAATGCTTTTGGAGGATAAATTAATCAGGTAAAAAAGAAGATAAATTAATAAAATAAATTTTATTAGTTTTTTGGTAAAATAAATTCATCCCTAAAAATGAATTATAAATAATAACCCCGCCCGCATGAAGTAGGTATTCCTGGTCTTCGTCTAGACAAGCACTTCATACTTGTCGAGCTCGCCATCGGGCGCCGCCCACCGTTGTCAGCCCGTGCTTGTTCTCAGGCAAGTATTGAAGAAGGTTCGAACCCTAGGGCTTTGTCAACTCCCAAAAACCGGTAAGATTGGTTTGTTCAATCTGGCTTTGAATGTATTCCCTTGTCAAGCCTGTGTTTGACGCTGTAGCACTGTTTCGTACTTTGTTTTTTTAATTTTTCATTTTAATCTGGCTTTGAATCTGTTCGGATAATTATTTGAAGATTTGACGCTTTTGAATAAAGATTGAGTTTAAGGGGGAAAAAAAATTAGTCGTTTCTTTTTTCTTTAATAGTGTCTCATAAGCTATTATACTTCATCACTTCTGCCCTCTTCATTCTGACTTCTAGCACCGTTTCTTGTTAGGTTGGTTGTGTATTGGCGTTCTGTTTAGTAATCTCTTTATATTGTCATCTACTTAGAAAATTCTCAGGGTATTAGAAATGACGATTGGGTTATCAAGAATAAGAAATATACATAACAGTAATTGGAAGATTAGATAGACACATTTTGCACAAGTTATCGAAAAAATCAGTAAGTGTACGTAGTTCATGGAACCAAAGCCAGAAAACACCAACCTGTACATAGTTCATATATAAGCGCTATAACAATTCATCCAGTTGTTACTACTTTAGAGCGTTACTGTTTCAAATTTAGTACATGATTGTAATTATTTGGTGATAATATACCAAGCCTTTTTTTTTTTGGGGGCGTAAAGCTCAACTTGGATATGTTATGACTTTCATTATTAGTTTTATCTTTCTAATGTCATCAAACTCTTTCCCTCTGCCCAATTCTACCTCTGTTGATTTCCTTTAATGTCAAGTATGTATTTGTTAACCTTGCTGTTATGTTTTGCGGGGGGTGGGACATAATCTCTCGTAAAACTGTGTGCTTCCGACAGTACAGTGCATTTTGAAAATTTGGTATCATTTAGTATGCTTTATGTCTCTCCCTACATGGTGCTGAGCTGTGCCTAGTGGCTGAGGAGGCTTGTTGTGAATGTAAAGCTTGCTGTCTTTTTTTTTTTTGGCTGAAAAGGCTTTGTAACTTGAATTTTTTCAATGAAGAATTATTTAACCCAAAAGAGAGAACAGAAACTGTGAACACTAGAGACTATTTGATTTGTATTAATTTTTCTCCTTCAACTTTTGTTCAGGTTGAATGGGAGTGCTCAAGAAAGAACTGTCTACAATGATTAGTGATGAAGATGAAGATATGAATGAAGAATTGTCAGCATCTGAATCAGACTCAGAATCAGGAGAAGATGTAAAATTGACTGAACCATCCAAAACTGCGATATTTAATAGAGATGGTCTCCTGGATAAACTTGCAGACATAGGCTGGCCAGAGAATGTGGGATGGGAACACAAACTCTCCATTGATATTGATCAAGAGCAAGAAGTAGATGTTAACGATGACTTGGCACGGGAGCTTTCTTTTTACACACAAGCATTAGAGGGAACTAGGCAGGCTTATGAGAAGTTCCAATCAATGGGTGTTCCTTTCCTTAGACCTTCAGACTATTATGCAGAAATGGTGAAGCCAGATGCTCATATGGAGAAGGTGAAGGGCCGGCTTTTAGCAGAGAGGAGGAAGATGGAACAGGCTGAAGAGAGAAGAAAGGCCAGGGAGGCCAAAAGATTGTCTAAAGAAATTCAGGCTCAGAAATTGAAAGAAAGAGCCAAGCAGAAAAAGCAAGATATAGAATCTGTTAAAAAGTGGAGGAAGCAAAGACAACAGAGCGGTTTTGCTGGGAGCGGCAATGATGTTGATCTGGATTTGAACTTTGAGGATGGAAAAGTATTTGAGAGGTCAAACAAGAAAAGGCCCGGCGTCTCTCCAGGTGATCGGACTGGAGGCAAGGCAAAGCAATCTTTTGGACAAGGAAAGAAACAGGGGAAACGGGAGTTTAGGAATTCTAAATTTGGTTTTGGAGGCAGGAAGGGACTGAAAAAGCATAATACAGCTGATACGACAAATGATTTTAAAGGGTTCAACAATAGTTCTGCCCCAGGAAATAAGAGGAGAAAGAAGTAACATCAATATCATCTTGATATGTTCTCTCAAGAGGGAATATTACCAGGTCATCTATTGCCAATTTTGTTTAATATATCCCGTTACTCGATTTTAGAGGATGTCTTTAACCTCACATGCTAAATTTGTACTCACTGTGACGCTTTGTTCAATGGTCACTTTATGTTGCCTCTTTATTATTACTTCATCTAATAGCTCTAATTAGGGGTTGAGTTACTCAGGCTTTTACCTTTTGTAGCTTTAGGCGTGATATGCAATATTCAACTTTCTTTACTTTCGGCTGAAAGATGATTTTTATTTTGTTAATTATAGTTACTTGATCATAATTTTCACAGTTAGAGGAGTTAGTACCTAAAATTAAGGGAAAATATTAGTAAGGTGCCAAAATAGTGGTCCAAATTCTTTCAGAAGCAATCTTCTCAGTATCCAAATCAAGTTCATCCTAATAATCCAAGCAATAAAAAATTATGAGAAATTAAAATAAATGAACGGCCAGGATGAGATTCTGAGAGGGGATGTTTATGAGATAATCTGCTTTCGCCAAAATAGATAAAATATCAAAAAAGGTCTCAACCTCAAATCGTCTCACAAAAAAGTTCATAGAGGCTTTTTTGTATTAATTGTGAATAAGTTATATAATTTCAAGATCAAAAAAACCTTTGTCAAAATGGTTTTTCACATTATCAAAATAACTTTATTTGTTGTCAAAATGTCCTTATGAAAATATCATCAGGATGACTTTTAATGTTGTCAAAATGACTTTTCATGTTGTAAAAAATTCTTCAAGTTTTTCCTTCAGCGTGTAGAATTTTACAAGTCTGGAGAACTTTTGACAACATGAAAAATCATTTTAACAAAAGGACTTTTTTGCAAGCGGAATTTCGTAACTCTTCACAATTGATATAAAAAAGTCCCTAGAAACTTTTTAGATAAGGGATTTGGGGTTGAGACTTTTTCACTTTCTTTTCTACTTGGGAACTCACTGATATTTTCCCTAAAATTAAATCTAGTTAAAAGGGTTATCTAGAGAAGATATCATTGAGGTCCCAAGGAAGATATAGAATATCAAAAAAGCCCCAACCATAAATTCCTTGGGGCTTTTTTTATATTAATTATGGAATTTCCAAATCCAAAAAGTCCTGTTATCAAAATAGCCTTTTTTTGTTGTCAAAATTGACTTTTCCTGCTGTTAAAATTTTTCTATAAAAATATCATTGTCAAAATGACTTTTCATGTTATGAAAATGGCTTTTTCCATTGCCAAATTTTTTTTAGGTTTCTAAGATTTTACATGTTGTAGGAAAAACTCAAAAAAATTTTGATGACAAGAAAAGTCATTTTTACAATATGAAAAGTCATCTTGATAACAAGATTTTCATAGGGAAATTTTAGCAACTGGAAAAGCTATTTTAACACATGAAAAGTCATTATGACAACAAGACTTTTTTGATATTGAAATTCTGTAATTAATATAAAAACAGTCTCTATAGACTTTTTTTTATAAGGGATTTCGGATTGAGACTTTTTTGATATTTTTTTTCTTTTCCTTGGGATTTCAATGATATTTTCCCAAAAATCTACTCTAGGCAAGAGGGGAAGGAAAAGTTTTAAGAGTTGGATTTAAAAAATTGTAGAAGTGGGGTTATAAAAAGATAAGAAATAAAATAAAAGTGTAAGAAAAAATAATTAAAATTTTCAACCCCATTTTTCTAATTTTTTTTTTTAAAATCCATTTATAAAAATTTTCCCTCCCTTCCTTTTCCTCCAAATCCATCTCCAAATCCATCGTACCAAACATTGGCAAGGCACTTAAATACTGCAAGAAAGTTCAGAATGAGCTCACCACTTCTTTCCATTTTTTGTATGTTAGAAAGCAACCTCACCCTTCTTTTTGACATGATCATCAGTCCTTTTATTAAAAGCAATCATGTTCAAAGCACTTTTGGATACTAAATATAGACACCCTTTTGATGGGGAATCAAACTTTGGTTTGCCATGCGGTAAGAGATTCATTTTGTTAGACACAATTCATGTTGGTCAACACTTTCCTTTTGTTGTTGTTGTGTGTGACATTGCTTGATTCGAGCTTGTGCTTTGAGAGTGAAAGCAGAACACTTCCACCACTAAGCTGCAAGGTTGATAAGCAGCAACCCTCTTATTTTTATTCTGATTGTGATTTCATCTTTGTTTGTTGATGATATGCACCTATGGTCCCTATTAATGTGACAATTAAATACAGACACGAATTATATGATCATTGACTATTCGCTTCTTGAGTGTAACAATCTCTTGAGACTTTGAATTTATTGGTGCCCTGCCCTTGTTAGTGCTTCCTCTTATATGGAGAAATTTTGAGTCTTATTATGAAGGAGGGCAGAGAAAGAAAAAGAGACTACTTAATGGTGTTATTGAACATGACCTTTTCATTAACAGTATATCTGAAAATTTGGTTGTTAATGGAGAGCCAATGACATAATGTAGTTTATGTAGCAAATCCCATATAGAGCCTTGGTAACTTCTGCAACAACCAAAGATTTGCTTCTTATTGTATGGAGAAATTCCATAGCCTTTGTACCATATTTGTCTGTATCAGCTTGGCTGTTAAGATGAAGTTTCTGTAATGACCTTAGGTATCATGTATTGTACTCCAAACATGCTTTTTACCTTTTTTAAAAAAGAAAATTATAAAAGCTTAACAGTTTAAAATGCGTAAAATTAGAATCGCTAGCTCCACTTAGGTTTTACGCAAGCCGAGACAAAATTTCTCTCATATATTTACCTCACAAATCTCAAAAACTATTTTAAAAGCTAATCCAAATTGCCAAACAAGGTGACCTAATTACTACTATCACAATGGCACTGAGTTATTACTTGTTTTCCTTTTTTCCTTTTTAATACAACATGAGGGTCAAAGCCACATTAAAAAACAAAATTAAAACATAGTCCCTCCCATTTTTAATATTAGATTCAATAGACCTTTTTATTATTATTTTATGAGCATGTCAGTTAGCCTCTTTGGAAAATGTGGCCAAATGTAACAATCCATTCATTCAAGATTTCAATAGTATTGAAGAGTGTGTATTTGGGAATCCTTGTTTAGGTATAAGATTGAGAGCCTCCATTGAATCAATTAATAAAAATAAACACTAAACTTGGAGGAAGTTTCTTTCCCGCAAAAGATGAGACATTTGAAAATGCTGAGTAATTCAACTGCAGTGTTGGGATGTAACACGAAATTTGATAAAGCATTTTATCAAATTCTCATGCGTATCACAGATACGACCACCGTAAGTAGCTCCAACGTTTTTGTTGACTGAATCATTTAGTGCCTCCTATCCCTAACATAAGAGTTAGTTGAAGAGTTAGATTTGATCTTAAATATAAAAGTTCACTTCATTTTATCCCCATATTTATCTTCTATTTTTTCCTAAATCATTTTTATTGATTATACAAGTTAAAGGGAGTTTGCATTAAGAAACAATTTCAATACAAATGATTTAAGAGAATATTTTAGAAAACAAATATACATTTTTAATAAATAAATAATTTAATTAATTTCTACATGAAATAGTTATATATTACATTAAACACCGGGTAGTATATCCACTCTGACCCATCTAGGTCAAGGCTGCCATTTGTATTCGAAAATGATAGGATATCATTGCTTCTAAGTTGATGTTATTTATGAGAGTTTATTGGTGAAAGCAATATCTTTTTTAGGGGTGTCAATTGAATAGAGCCAGGAGATCCGGCCCAGCCCGTCAGGTCAGCTCATTTTGGCCCTGGCCCTTCAAGGGCCGGGTCTAAAAATTTGAAGAAATAAGCGAAATTGGCCCTGGAGGGCCTTGGACCCTATAGGGTTGGCCCTGGAGGGCTACTGACCAGTCCGTTAGGCCCTGCATAATTTTTTTTTAATTGAAGTTGAAGTTGGGCTTGAGCGCTTCAAATACATGATATTTTTACTCATGAAGTAGAGTCTACTGCGATTAGTGAAGCACAATCAAATATCTTTGATATTGATGATAGTGATGAAGATGTGTAGTCATCTGCTATTAGTGGTACGCTTCTTATATTTTATGTGTTTTATTTGTGGACAGTAGTGGACTGTGAACAGTAGTTTACTTTTGATTACGAACTGATGAATGTGTTCATTTGTTGGATAATTTATGTTACTTGGATATTAATGCTGATAATATTTATTTGATAAATTAGAACTTTAATTGTTGTATTTTACTAATCATATTTCTTTGGGAAAAAACGAACGAAAAATAGTTAAAATTTGGAATAGTAATTTCCAAGCCTTAGAGGGTCTGCCCTTGCCTTTGTGCTCTCAGGCCGGGCTTCGAAAAACAGGTGTTTTTCTTTTTTCGAGCCTTGGAAAGCCAGCCTTGTTAGGTCCTGGCCCTTCAAGGGCCAACCCTAAAGGGTCGGGTCAGCCCTGATTCCCAACTCTACTATTGAAAAGTATATCTTAGTAGAGCATCGTGATGATATATCAATAAAATATGTTACCTCTAATTCTTAATATAAAATCTAATTGACTTAAAAATAATAAATATAAATACATTAAAGTAATTTATTTAACTTTCTCAATATCCCCAAATTATTCAACTAGATTTTATCATGGTAATTAAACCCGGACTAGACCGGCCAGTTCGGATCGGAAACCAGCAAACCGGCCATGAAACCAGTCTGGTCTACTGTAGAAACCGGGGTCTGCTTTTTTTTTTTAATAAAAAAATTAACATCGATTGTAGCTTAAACAGCTCCGACATGGAAAGACAAAGGTGGAAGAGAGAGAGAGATGGAGTCCGGTAGCCAAATTGGCGTCCTTCAAGACTCAGATCAGAGTACTTCAAGGCCGTTAGATAGCCGGTGAGAAAAGAGTGTTTATTGATAATTACTGACAAGAAAGATGGTGAGCGTGCGATTGTTGATGTAGGCGTCTCCACCTTCTCCATCGTCTTCTAACTCCTCTCCTCCTCCATTTGCTATCTTTTTTCCAGATCTAAACTTCATTTCATACATGAAAAGACTACTAAACATGATGGAGATTTCGAATATATGAAGATGAAGTTCAGCGGTCAACTTCATTGGCTCTTATCTCGAGATTTATGAATCAAGTTTTATGTATGTCACGTGCTTGCATTAATTGTGACTCAGACTTTTCTTTTCAAACCTTCAAGAAAAAGTCAAGGTTACAGGAAATTAATATTATTTTTTTATGATTTTACATTAATAATCTAAAATCTTCCCACTCTCACCAGTTTGGTCCCGGTTTAACTTCGATTTGACCCACTAACCCTTGACCCAGTACCCAAACCGGTTCAGTGACCGGTGTGTTTTTAATAACCTTGGATTTTATGTTAAAGACCGTAATAATACCATAAGTCAAATTGTTGTTTACAAATAAAATTCTAAATAACACGACTCGTTTCTCAACCCTTCCATTGCATAGGAAAAATGTCTCATCAAATTGTAACATAAAAAGGTAATGTGCCACAAAGTAACCAAAAGAAAAAGTTTGATGGTTGAAAATAAGAACAAAAACTATTCCGGAAAATATTCTACAGGGCTGTTGTGGGCAAACACTACTTCCATGGAAATTGTAAAGTAGCCTATCTCATTTCTCACTATTTCATGGTTGTGGCCAAATGGTTTCCTTTATTATTACAACAATGATCAATGAACTTACAGATATTTGATTCACCATCCCTGAACGACAGAAATTCTTTCAACTCGTTGTCAGGATGATGCAAGCATTACTTCAAATGATGCTCGAACAAAGAAGCCATCTCAATCTGTAGCACACATAAATTAAACCCATCATCCAAAACAACCGTAAAAAAAATATTAAATGCAAGTAGAAATGCAAAAATGGCACGTGACATCACGAATGGGCTAGATTCAACAACGAACTTGACACAACAAAAGTAACCACATTTGCTACCAAATATCATCATAAAAGAGAGGGCATGAGTAACTCAACTTTTTTACTTAGAGCATCTCCTACCCCATTTCAATTGGAAAATCTACCAAAGTCTAAACTAATTGAGATCAAACCGGACAAAACTACAAAGGGTGGTAAAATTCTACCGCCGAGTATTTAACATTGTTGCATTGTCAGGACTTGAACTTGAGACTTCTAATGGTACAACCCCTTGTTAGTTGAATTGAGTGCTTGTCGGTAGAGTAACTCCACTTTCAATTGCTTAAATAATTACTGCTAAGAATAAAGCTCTTCTGTTTTCAGTTGAGTCAGATTGTACCATGATAATAATTGATGGGATGATATGAGGACTGATAAGTGAGTCAAACTAGCTTCCATCCCTCAAAAATAGAATAATCTTTTGAAATATGGTTTACATTGGACTATTAGGTTAACTAAACAGTACATTGTAATCAACTCAAGAATAATATTTTTCTAATGAAACAAGATAAAGTTGAAACTTAAGTTGAAAATTTTGTTAAGTGTGTTATGTAATCATAATATAAATAGCTCCCTCAATTGTATTCAATCAGATTGTGATGTACTATGGATAAATGCAGTGCTCTGTTCCTCTCTCTCGTCTCCCCTCTGTCTCTAATCCCTCTATGCTCTTCTCTTTCTCTGTTTCACTCTCTCAGATCCTCTGTTCTCTATTTCTTTTTCCCTTTTCTCTCTCTCTCTTTCTTATTCCAATAGCTTAACAGAGTATCACCCCTCACCAATCCCTTCTCAAAGCACACTTGAACAGATGTCATAAATAGATTATATTACATTAATAAACAAATTAAGTCAAAGAGGCTTCATATAACTTCAAAAATGATTGTTGGATAATATTATATCAACTTACAGCTGTTAATGCAGCCTCCGCACCCTTATTTCCAGATTTACCACCAGCTCGATTTAGAGCCTGGAATTAGCAGAAAGCGATCAAACAGACATCATAACAATCATAATCCTTGTAGAGAAAATATTCTGAATTCCTTGTCATATTCATGTACATGTGAGCTATATTTATACAAGAGAGGAGAGCCTTAGACTTAATGGCTCTTAATGATAATTAATGCATAATCCCTGATTTCCTTTAATCCCTAATTATTAGGGATACCAATTACCAATTGATATTAATTACATAATTCATACTAATTACATAATTCCTAACACTCCCCCTCAAGTTGGAGCATAGATGTTAATCAAGCCCAACTTGTTACAAAGATAATCAACCCGAGTACCATTGAGGGCTTTAGTCAGCAGATCACCCAATTGGTCACTAGACCGCACATGTCCTGTAGAAATGAAATTCTCCTTGATCTTATCACAAATAAAGTGGCAGTCAATCTCAATGTGTTTTGTGCGTTCATGAAACACAGAATTGGAGGCTATATGTAGGGCAGCTTTGTTATCGCACCACAGTTTTGCAGGCAATGACGTGATGAGACCAACCTCCTTCATGAGCTGGTGAATCCACACAATTTCCTGTACCGACTGAGACATGGCTCTATACTCAGCTTCTGCACTTGACTTAGAAACCACATCTTGCTTTTTACTCTTCTAGGACACTAAATTTCCACCCACAAACACACAGTATCCTGTGGTGGATCTTCTAGTAGCCTTTGACCTAGCATGATCTGCATCACAAAAACATTCAATCTTGTTGTAGCCATGATTCGTATAGAGTACACCACGACTAGGTGAGCCCTTCAAGTAGTGTAAGACGTGCTTCAAAGCTTCCCATTGAGCCATAGTGGGTGCAGTCATAAACTGACTCAGTACACTAACTGGAAAGGTCACATCCGGACGAGTCACCGTGAGATAGTTCAATTTCCCAATCAATCTCCGATATCTCTCAGGATAGGGAAACGGCTTGATCTTCTCTGGATCAACTTTCTTTCATACATCCTCAGGTAGTTCATCAAATGGTATGCTATCATCAATGTCCAAGAAAGGGTTAGGAATCATAGGGAAGCTACTTGGTGCTGCTCCAAGTTTCCCTGTTTCCTTTAATAGATCAAGAACATACTTTCTCTGTGTCAACAAGATCCCTTTCTTACTTCGCATAACCTCTATCCCAAGGAAGTACTTTAACGGACCCAAATCCTTTGTTTGAAAGTGAGAATTAAGAAAGGTCTTGAGTGATGAGATCCCTGAAATATTGCTACTTGTAATGACAATATCATCAACATATACCACGAGTAAAATCATGCCAGCATCAGTCTGCTGATAGAACACAGAGTGGTCGCACTTACTCTGACTCAGACCAAACTCCTTAACCACAGAACTAAACCTGTCAAACCAAGCACGAGGGCTCTGCTTCAAGCCATATAAAAACTTTCGAAAGTGGCAGACCTTCCCTTTCTCCCCTGAGCAACAAAACCAGGTGGTTGCTCCATGTAGACTTCCTCAAGGAGATCACCATTCAAGAATGCATTCTTAACATTCAACTGGTGAAGATCCCAACCATAATTAGCTGCCATAGAGATGAAAAGGCGAACAGATGACAATTTGGCCATATGAGAAAAGGTTTCTGAATAATCAACTCCATAGGTCTGAGCATAACCCTTGGCAACGAGTCGAGCTTTCAACCGCTCCAAGGTGCCATCAGCTTTTTTTTCACCATGAACACCCATTTGCACCCGATAGCCTTCTTTCCAAGAGGTAAATCAATGAGATTCCAGGTACCGGCCTTATTAAGAGACATCATTTCTTCTCTCATAGCAGCACACCAACCAGGATGGGCTAAGGCTGCGTGGAGATTAGTGGGAACAACTATGGAATCTAAGGAAGCTATGAAAGAGCAGGATGGAGGGGAAAGATGGTTATAGGACACAAAAGAGGAAATAGGGTAAGTGCAAGAATGCTGACCTTTTCGGAGGGCAATGAGCAAATCAGGAGGGGAAGCCGGCACTGTGTTAGATTCAGAGGCGGGGAGAGTATCAAGTACTGGATCAGACGTCGAAGCAGGAACTGGTGGGTCATGAACCTGAGCAGCGCCATTATGCGCCCTGGTACGCTTCCGATACACATGATAGATAGGTGGTTTAGTAGGGGCCGGATTAGATGCTTGTACTGGTGGTAATTGAACCTGATAGACCAAGATATCATCAAGACCATCGGAGGGGTCAGAGAACGGAGATGGAGGAGATGCAGGAAAGAACGGGGTCGACTCATGAAAAGTGACATCGACAAAGACAAGATAACGCCGAAGAGTAGGGGAATAATACCGATAACCCCTCTGAACCCTAGAATACCCTAGGAAAACACATTTGAGGGACTTGGGATCGAGTTTGGTAACGGTAGGGCGAACATCTCGAACAAAACAAACACACCCAAAGATTTTCTGGTCAATAGGAAACACAGGATTGGAAGGAAACAAGGTGGTGTATGTAGTGGCTTCACGAAGAACACGAGAGGGCATACGATTAATAAGAAAGCAGGCAGTAGACACAACATCAGCCCAGAAGGGTTTGGGAACGTTCATTTGAAACATTAGAGCCCAGGCGACTTCTAATAAGTGGCGGTTCTTACGTTCAGCAACACCATTTTGAGCTGGTGTATCTGCACAAGAGGACTGATGAATCATGCCATTTTGAAGCATATAGGTTTGAAATTGAGCGGAAAAATATTCTTTGGCATTGTCACTTCTTAAGATTTTCACAAAGACACCAAATTGAGTGTTGATTTCAACACAAAAATGGGAAAAGTGAGTGAACAACTCAGAACGATTTTTCATTAAATAAAGCCAGGTGGTTCGAGAAAAGTCATCCACAAAAGTAGCAAAGTAATGAAAACCAGACTTGGACTCAACATGACATGGACCCCAAATGTCTGAATGGACTAAATCAAAAGGGGACGTAGCCCATTTATTGACGCGAGGTGCCAGAGGAACACGGTGATGTTTTGCAAATTGACACGACTCACATTCTAAAGAAGACACATGATGAAATTGAGGATACAACCTCTTTAAAGATGATAAAGACACATGACCCAACTGACAATGACCATCAAACAGAGAGGAACCACCAGAGCAAGCAACTGAGCGCGGCACCCGATCATCAAGGAAGTAATGGCCGCCAAATTCATACCCCCTACCAATAATCCGCTTCTTCATAAGATCCTGAATCAAACAATGGTTAGGGAAAAGTGAGATAGAGCAATTTAATTGACGAGTGAGCTTACTAGGAGATAGAAGATTAAAGGCAAGATCAGGAACATTAAGGACAGATGATAAGGAAATAGACTGGGTAGGTTGAACAATGCCAGAGCCAAGGACACGGGAATATGAACCATTGACAATTGTGATGGAAGAAGGAGTGGCATAAAGTGCATATGAAAAGAAAAAATGATGGTTACCTGTCATATGATCGGTAGCCCCGGAGTCAATGATCCACTTCGAGGAAGTAGTAGCAAGACATGAATCAAAGTTAACTGTAGCAAGAGCAGTCGGTGCTGATGGAACAGCTGAGGGGGCATGAGCAGAAGCGTCAAATGATTGGGCCATATTAGCAGTCCCGCTGCGTTTCTGTTGCAGCTTACGGCAGTAGCGTTTTGTATGACCAGGTTCCTTACAATAATAGCAGATGACCCCACCAGTACCCGAAGGTGGAGGATAGTTACCGGGCCTCGGGAGATTCGGGTGCTTCAGAATAGTAGGACCTTGACTAGCTAAAGCACTAGTAGTAGAAGAAGCTGGGTGCGCCAGACTGTCGGCGCGCAACACGCAAGAATACACATCCTGCAGCGAGGGAAGCTCAAAGCTAGATAAGACCTGAGACCGAACAGTCTCATAAGATGAGTCAAGAGCAGTAAGAAAGCTTATAATTGCCATTTTTTCCATATTATCTATCTGGGTTTCAAGATTCGTCGTAGGTGGCATTAACCGCCGCATTTCCTCATACATCTGCTTGAACTCGATATAGAACTGTTTCAGGGGGCGACCTTGCTGCTCGGCCCAATAGAAACCTTTACACACCTCATGTATGTAAGTAATATTTCCCTTTCTAGAGTACAGGAACTCCAGGGACTCAATAAGTTCCTTAACCGTATTGCAATGACTCACCGAAGGAAGAATTTCGCTGTCAATGGAGTTTTGGATCTGTAAGAACAGTCAAGCATCGGCTCAAGCCCAGGGCATCTTCGTATCATCCGTAGGAGGATTCTTAGTCAAGTGACTCTCTTTCTCAATACTGAGTAAATGCATGCGAATAGTTTTGATCCAATCCGAGTAATTGGTCCAATTCAACTTATGATCAGTAATTTTGTTGGAAACAGGAACCATCTCAGCAGTGATACTTGATTTAGATTCAGCCATAAGAGAGAAATAGAAGCACACAAGATACTTAATAACAAAGAGGACAACAGTAGCCAAAGATTCAACACACCAGCTACAAGAGGCAAACCTTGGCAAAACAACCGCCAAGAAAAGAAACAAGCAGCCACAACAAACGCCCAAACAGTAACAAGAAGCCTCCCAAGGACCCAAAACAATGCTATAAGCACAAAAACCTCCGCTGGACCAAACAGAAAAAAAACGAGCAGAGAGCTTCACAGAAAAGGACCAGCGAGAAAACAATAGGTAATGGGAGCGAAAACACCTGGGTCACAACGGCAGCAGAGAGTCGATCCCAGAAAAGCAAACGGCGACAAACAACTCGCTGGAAGAATGGCTCACGCGTCGGCGCGTGTCTTCGCTCCGGCGAGCGCGTGACGGCACACGCGCAGGCGAAATGGGTGGCGGTTGGTGGGGGTCTGCCGATCGGCACCTCCTGAGTCCGTTGGGGCGGTGCGTGTAAGCTAAATCTCGCCGGAACTAAAAACCCTAAACTCCTCTCTCTCTCACGCGTTCACTGTTCATTGAACAGAAAAAAAAAAAAACTGAACAAAAAATATATTTAAGGAATCAGAACCTAATTGCTTTGATACCATGTAGAGAAAATATTCTGAATTCCTTGTCATATTCATGTACATGTGAGCTATATTTATATAAGAGAGGAGAGCCTTAGACTTAATGGCTCTTAATGATAATTAATGCATAATCCCTGATTTCCTCTAATCCCTGATTATTAGGGATACTAATTACCAATTGATATTAATTACATAATTCATACTAATTACATAATTCCTAACATAATGACATGAAGAATTTAAAAACTCAAAATAAAATGGTTGAGTTTAAACTTACTTGATCCATATCCTCACAGGTTAGGACACCAAAAATACAAGGAACTCTTGCAAAGTCATCTCAGAAATGCTTCAATTTCTCAACTTGATGGCAATTGAGGAATTAAGACGTGGTAAATCACAGAGTTGAAAAAGATAGAATGAAGACTATTGTTAAGGTGTGTATGAGGAAGCATAGGGTTGGTAGCAGAGGAGAGAAGAGAATAGAAGAGGAAAATTACGTGACAAATGATAAAAAGAAGATAAAAATGGGCTCCCGTTGTTGATATTGTTAGCATCAAGGAACTAGTTAGAAGGCTCTAACGGGTTCACAGGAGGACAAAGTGACTCTTACAATTTACAGGACAATGTACAGCGACAAGGTAAGGAAATTTTAGGGAGAATGGGGGAGAGGTGTCTGATAAATGTTTCTTTTTTTTTTTTTTCATTACATTTTATGAGCTTATCCAGTAAATTTAGCAAACATTTTCCACAATATTATTATTATTTAAAAAAAATCATTATAAATAATGCATAATCATTAGAAATTATGTAATTCACAGGGGGAAATCTTAATTTTCAGACATCAATTTTATGGGTAACCCAAAATGTGAAGTCTGGCTTTCAATCAGCATTCGAAGGGACTCAATTATCCACATTATGTTTATAATTTATTAAATCAAAGTCATCCCTGTCTAATTTACAATATTTCAAATCGTTCATACATAAATTGGACTTTATATTGAGAAGGTCATGGTCCATTTACTGCTAGAGATCCTGAAAACCATTAAACCCAAGATGCGTGTCTTTTGAATTTAGTCACTTAATCCAAGTTCAAGAATGAATTTTCCCTATCATGTGTCTTGCAGTAGCCTCAATATGTGCTAGAGAACATCTTATTTTCTGGTTTTCTTTTCTATGCAAGGGATTTTATTTTGGTTTGGCGGCAAATCAGAGTCGTTGCTACAATAGTTTCTCTTCAAGTTCTTGCTCTAGGTATCCTCCTTGCTGTATCCTAAAATGAGTCTCCATCAGCATGTTCTCAATGTAGAGATGTATAAATGTGCCCATGCAAAAATTGTCCAACAAGAAAAATGTTGTGTACAATTAATTCAATTTATTAATGTATTAATTTATTAATATTACTTTCACTCGGAAAAACCAAAATATTAAGGTGTATCAAATATGTCTACATTCTCTATCAAAGGTTTCTTTTTTCTCATATGATTCTTCTCTTTAAAGGAATGTCTCCATACTCACGTTGATGTGTATTTGTGTGTTTTTGAGATAATCAGACTTTTGGTGTTAATTGAACAACACAAAGCCTAAGCTTTTTATACATCTTCAATCAGAAATTAGACAGACACAACCAGCTCATTGATCCCTGAAAAGAGGAATGATCTCAGCTATCCGTCTCAGAAGCATCTACTATCTAGAATCTAAAACAAACTAACTTCATTTGACTAAATACTTGCTTAAAAAAAAAAGGATTTCAGAGTGAGAATAGATATCACTCAATATTCTATTTTGTAGAACTATTTTTGATAAGTTTGATCCATGCTTCATGTCAATCAGAAAACAGGGAAATTGATCTAAACATAGAAATTGTGATAGATTTTGATTTATTTATGTGTGAATTCTAGAAATAAAAGGGGTTAGTTCTCAATGTGTTTTGATGATAACTAGCAATTGTAAACTTGATATGAAGTTTGTTTTTGGCAAAATGAAAATCTCACTGTCAAAGGCAAACTCGAGTTTAGGTATATAAACTCGAGTTTAGGTATATAAACTCAAGTTTGAGACTTGACAGAAAGATGTTCAATTCTGCCTAAAAGCCAAACTCGAGTCTGCATAGCCAAACTTGAGTCTGGGCAGACACAGAAAGGAATCCAAAATTTTCATATCAAGCTAAACTCCAGTTTGCAAATCAAACCTGAAGTCTGGAAGATACAGAGAGCACTCAGAATCCCAAGCAAGCCAAACTCGAGTCTAGATTCCCTAACTCGAGTTTAGACCAAACAGAAAGGAACCCAGAAAACTCAATAGACTCCCAAACTCTAGTCTGGCCTTCCACACTCCAGTTTGCACTTGACCCAGATAAACCTCAAATATTTCATTAGTCATTGAAACTCGAGTTTGCTTCCCAAACTCGAGTTTGGATTATACAGAAAGATCATCCATTTTGGCTACACTACAAACTCCAGTCTATGACCCTAAACTCGAGTCTAGAAAATCACGAACTTAGGCTTGTTCTTCAAACATAGACCCAAACTCGAGTTGGTCACTAATTGACTCGAGTTTAGCTTCCTGACCAAAATTCCATCCCAAGTCCAGAGCCCGATAAACTCAAGTTAGCTTTTACAGATTGCAAGTTTAGACCACTAATCAACAGACATGCTTTCTGGATGAACCCCAAACTCGAGTCTGGAAGAACAAACTCGAGTTTGCATCGGGGAATTTGAAAAATCAAATGATGTTGATCTGTGAAATCTTAATGGGTCTTCCTGAAATTATTTCCTCATATGATATTATTGTTTCTAATGTCCTTGATGAATTTTTGAGTGTTTTTCAGATAAGGTTTAGCCAAGATCAAGGTGAGATCAAGATCCAAGATAAATGCATTAAATGACGAACCTAGCACAGGCCTGATCCTTCTCCCTTATCCCAGATGTTCAGCTCAAACCGTTGTAACTCATAAGAATCATCTCAAACGGTCAAATTGAGTTAAAGGAATGACTAAAAATCTGGAAGACCTTCTGCAACAACTAAATTCCAAGATTCCAGCTAAGAATTCAAGAACAGAGCAAAATATGCTACTGCCAGTTTTCCAGAATTGCAGCTGAACATTAGAGAAAGAATTGCAACGGCTAGCTCATCCATTCAGTCTATAAAAGGCTGTGAAAACTCAAAGCAAAACACACACAACAAAGCCATCTTGATTATACTTTGAAATTTGAGTCTGTATTATTATTTTCAACCTGTTCTTCAGTGTTTATCCTTATCCACTCTTTTGAGAGTTTGTAAATTTTTGAAAGCATTTGTTTGTGAGAACTCAAGATTGTGGAACCTGTGAGTTGGGTTGTTCAATTACAAAGTGTAAGGGGGAGCAAGTCCTAGGTGATTAGGATTGTGTCTGGTCTACATTGTTGTAGTTGAAAATCTGTTGAAACTAGTGGAAACACCCAGAAGATATCTGGGGACTAGACGTAGGTCAAGGTTAAGACCGAACCAGTATAAATTCCGTGTGTCAAGCTTTTCTTCTCTTACCTTCTTAACATTTACTTTCAAAAGGCTTTGAAAAAGAATTCAAAAGTTTTTTTTTAAAATCCCCAATTCACCCCCTTCTTAGTGATTTCTTCCATTTTCATAGGGAAATATATTTACTCTATTTTTAAAGAGAAGCAAGGATCTCACTAACTCTTTAAGAACAGTCTCTCTGAGATAGAGAGTAGGCAAGAATCTTACCTCTTCTCTGAATCAGCCAACATCCTTAATAGTAGATGAGCTAAAATCTGTAACTCGTCGGACTATTAAAGTCTAAGGAGAATCTCCCGTACTAATTTACTCTCTGAATATTCGACACTTTATTGATGAGGCCTAGTATAATGATTTACAGCTCTATTCAAAACATAAATACAAAATATATCTAAATCTAAGATTTAGATAACAAATAATCATAAATCCTAACAACTAAATCTTAAGTAATAAGATATTCATCTTATTTCCTAATTCCTAAAAATAATAATCAAAGATAATATCTAATTAAATATTCCTCTTATTTCCTAATTCCTGGATATAATAATAAAATAATTATAAAAACAAACTCAATTAATTAAATATTAATTCCTAAAATCTCTATACTTTCTGCAACTTCTATTATCTCCCGCTAATCCGGTTCTCTATCAATACTTCCCCCTTGAGATTCGCCTTGTCCTCAAGGCGAGACCAAAGTGCTAGCCTTCAGATTCATCTTGAAGCTTCATAATGGTGGTCTTCTTTCCAGAAAGGAGAACGGAGCGCAACAATGCCCATATCAGAATGGTTCGGCAACGGAAGCTGAGGCCCTTTAGTGGCTCTGATGCCAAATGATAGATTATGATTTATTTATGTGTGAATTCTGGAAATAAAAGGGAAATATATTTACTCTATTTCTAAAGAGAAGCAAGGATCGCATTAATTCTTTAAAAACAGTCTCTTTGAAATAGAGAATAGGCAAAAATCTTACTTCTTCTCTAAATCAGCCAACATCCTTAATAGTAGATGAGCCAGAATCTGTAACTTATCGGACTATTAAAGTCCAAGGAAAATCTCCCGTGCTGATTTACTCTCTGAATATACGACACTTTATTGATGAGACACTAAGCCTATTTATAATGATTTATAGAGGGTAGACTCTATTCAAAACATAAATACAAAATATATCTAAATCTAAGATTTAGATAACTAGCAATCATAAATCCTAACAACTAAATCTTAAGTAATAAGATATTCATCTTATTTCCTAATTCCTAAAGATAATAATAAAAGATAATATCTAATAAGATATTCATCTTATTTCCTAATTCCTAAAAATAATAATAAAAGATAATATCTAATAAGATATTCCTCTTATTTCCTAATTACTAGATATGATAATAAAGTAATTATAAAAACAGACTCAATTAATTAAATATTAATTCCTAAAATCTCTATACTTTCTGCAACTTCCATTATCTCCCGCTAATCTGGTACTCTATCAAATTGACTGTCATCTAAATTCAAAGGGTGAAAATAAAACCTACTTCAAATCAAAATTTAATTAACTAGCACAATGAAGGTTAATGTCACAATAGGGACACACAAGCAGCAGCAATGGGCTTAAGCGTGAATTTTTGTTGCTGTATGAACATATTATAAGAATTTATACAGTAAATAAATAAAAGATACCTGAGTTTAGGCCAGCTGAAAGCACACCAGATGCTGCTGAATTAGCAACTGCGTCATAGTGGGTAGTGTCACCTCTTATCTGTTTGCACCAACCAATGGTTGCAATGGTAACAATAATTTAATCAAAACAGATACACCCAAGAATAAAGAATAAAAATTTGTCCATTCAAAAGATTCAACTTGTTATCACCATACCACAGCTCCTATGCATAAGATTGCGTTATATTTGAGTGATTTACCCAGTCTTTCTGCAACAACACCAATCTCAAAACTACCTGGAACCCACACAACCTGAAGTACAAGGGAAAATACCAAAATCTCTTTCAAATAATAAAAAAAGAAAGTATAAGCAATGCAGAAAGCCAAGTTAACCTAAAGAATGACCATTAATATGGAATCACACATGAGAAACATTAAATTATATATATGTACATAAGCCGATCTCCATAATAATGACAATTACAGGATTTAGAACATGGCAAGTCTACCTTGCTTCATAGATAATTTAACTCTTGAGGCCCATGAAAATAATTGGAGATAACATATTTGTTTGTTTGGATACAAAGAATGACAGTTGCACAATCTTCTCACTAATACAACAAGCTAACAAAAATAAATAAAGTTAAGTAGGTATTGTCAAGTAGATATTTAAGGGGGCAAAAAGACACACACACAAACACACACAGAGATTGCATCATTTACAAATAAGAAATAAGCCATATTCTGAATATAGCCACAGTTTATGAAACATGAGCATCAATCCAAAGGAAGATCAACAAATGGTGGGGGAGCAAAACGGGAGAAAAAAGGTAAGAAAAGTTGACCCAGTGTAATTATGTAATTAGACAAAAACAAAATGAATATTAAATCAACAGACTACCAGGCAAATGAAAAAAAATGGGTAAAAAAATATTGCCAATTACAAATTAATGTTGTTCTAAAATCCTTACATACATCAACATCCTCATCTTGAACCGAATAATTCTTGAAAGTATTAAGAGCACCCTCCAACAGCTGCTTAGTGACAATTTCATTAAACCGTGCAACAACCTTAATGATGAAAGACTATAGGTCAGAACAGTAAAATGATCAAAAAGAAAATTTTTATAATTTCTATCCAGGTTGCAATGGAAATCAGAATGCAGATTTTTGAAGATATGCTAACTCCTCAAGATTTTATTGCAACACTCAATATGAAATAAGCAACAAACATCATATATAGTAGAAATTTATGTATATGACGTTGAAATTGCAAAAGTTGCCAAGATTATTGCCTTAAAAAAGATACCAAAACACAATTCCCTTTAATAATTTCACATATAATGGACTTGAGAGCAAAATATATCAGAATGCATACTAGAGACAATCTACCTGATGGATTAAATAAAACGGGAACATCAAAATATTATGATTAACTGACAAGTAAAAGTCAAATAGTTTTAGCTATAATATTTGGTAAACTGACCACAGCAAAACGAAGTCCTTGGGTTCTTGTCACTGAACCGGTCAAATGACGTACAGCAGCAGTCTGTGACAGAGATGATCGGCCCTTTCTTTGAACAGCAACAAGAGGCACAATTTCTGATGCTAATGAAGGAAACCCATGAATATATTAAGATACTAATACAGCTCAAACACAAGAAAAAGAAATGAACATGAAAGGAGAAGTGAAGCATGCTCAAAATTTTTATTCTTTTCCATGTCACAAGTTATAACAAACTTATTCCACCGAAATCATTTCCTTTTACAGTTATCATCTATCACTATGGATAGTAGGAAGAAATACTACCTCGCGTACAATGCGAAAACCAAAGATGACCTGGTCTTTGAGTTCCCTTGCACAGAAACAGATTGGTACTACTATCACATGACTGATTGGGGCCACAATGTGGCAGAAATCCAAGCTGAGGCTGATTGACAGGAATGAAGCAATCAGCAGAAACAAACAAAGCCATTCCAAGCACTGTCCTCAATATACGATCTATGTACCTAAGAGCCTAAAAGCAAATGATGGGAGCATCATAAACATGTATTTTTTTGCCATCAGAAATAAGAGAAAAATACTAAGATTGAAGTAATCGAAGAAATCTTGATGAAATTGGATATTTTAAGGTAAAGAGGAATGGAATGCCAGAATATTCAGACAGTAAGAGGTGAAGATTGAAACAAACAGATCTTCTTCAGCCTCTTCTTGATGGATTTCTTGGGGTGCGTTTGGTTCAACAAAGGGGAGGGAGGGTTTCTTAATGGTCTCTTATTTGCTTCACGAGGGGAAGGGAAGTAATAACTGATTCATCATTATACCTCTACGTGTTAGTTTATTTTTATTTTTATTTTTTTGGATAAATTAAATTTGCACCTTCCAAACTGCATAATTTGTGTTCACTCCAATCTCAACATATGGTTGGTGACAATATATATCATAAAACTCCCTTAGATATATCATAAAATATGAGCATTGTTATTAAATATATCATAAAACTCCCTTATTTTTCTATTTTGTAAATTCCCTTAATTTCATGTCTCAACATCAAATAATTAAGATATATAACAATGCAAATATATGTAGGAAATTGCTCCGTCCTCATACAAATGAGCTTGTAAAATGTTCTACTTTTCATTTTTCAGCATATCCACAAAAGTGCAATCATCAAATTGATATCATATCCTTTTAATTTTTGTTCCAGATACTTTAACTAAAATGCCTAAGTAAGCCAATTGATACAGGAAACTCCCCCAAGCCGCTGAAGAATGACAATGATGACACTCCTGAAATTTATGATCTTGCAATTAATGATGATTAAAAGTGTCGCCTTGTTCTTTAACTCTACATTTTTCTTTAACTTCAATTATTGTTTCTATCAATAGCTCGAACTTTATCAATTGATTGTTTCTGGCAATAACTTCATCAATTGTTTCCAGATACTTCAACTAAGAACTCTAACTTTTTCTTTACCTTTGTCAATTAAATGTTTCTGTCAATAGCTTTTAAATTCACAGATCAATGAGCAGCAGGAAATGATTTAAACCCAAGCTTCTAAATTGCGAGATACAAATGGAGTCGAGTCATTTACCAGATCATGCATCACAAATACCTCAAAAAAATTTCTAATTTACTAATAATATAAGGAGATTCGTAAACTGAATGCCAACATACAACAAATTCAACAATGCAAAACAACACAATCAAAAGCATATAAGTCATTAGTAATCAAAATGAAGAATGCAGAAGTATGATAGTCAATTACACACCATTCAAGAACACTTTCACCAGATTACACTATCAGATTCAGCGCCAAGTTAAAATGAAAATTTTAAAACAAAGCAAGAAACGACGCGGGCATCAGATTCAAATAGCTTGAATAAATCAATCCCACCGGATTTTGGGATAAGAGAAAGCCCTAGGGTTCGAACCTTCTTCAATGCTTGGCGGACGCAAGGCTGACGACGGCGGACGACGTCCGACAGCAAGCTCAACCAAGTGCGGGATGATTGTCGTTGACAGTAAATGGACCTACTGCTTCACCAGACGCAGCCGAGACTGTGTTTTGCTGGGTTAAAAACTTATAAATCATTTTAAATTGTTTTGGGCAGAGGGGAGGGAATTATCATTAATGAAAAAAATATTTTTTTAAAACGTATTTTTAAAGTATTAAAATTTTTTTAAAAACAATTTAGTTAATATGAGGTAAACAATTTCTCTTAATTAAGATATTGAAAATTTGGTTAATCAAATAATGTACTCTTAATCTAATCAATTGAACAAGTAATATCACAAACGAAACGATAGGATAGGTTGTGAAAAGATAATAAGCAAACATATAACTATTTGGTTTATGCATCAATTAAAATCTTATAGTACCTAAATCATCCTCATGGTAGATATATTGGCCCACAAATATCTCTCTATATCCGTTCTAGAAATGTGAGAGACTCATTTTCTACTTTGTTTGGTGATGACTGAATAATTAACTTTCCCTTAGAACATTCAGTACATGAGAAATCATGGGATTTTGGTATTTGTTTACACTTTAGGGTATGTTCACATAAATTCACAGGTACAAAAAAGGCTTTTAAGACCGAACAAAAGAAGCATCGTAAAACCGGATCAACGACCGGTCTCGTTCTAAACGGTCTTAAAAGTCTGTTACTTTTAAGATTGGATGCGCAACCGGTCTTAAAAAATATTTTAAAGACAGGACTTTTAAAATATAAGGTCTTAAAAGTAAAAATTTTAAAACCAAACTTTTAAAATATCCAGTCTTAAAAGTCTCATTCTATTACAAAAAGAAAAAAGAAGAGGCTTTTAAGCATGGTTATTAAATGCAGACCGAACTAGCCGGTTCAAATCGGAAACCGGCGAACCGGCCGTGCAACCTAGGGATGATCAAAGACCGGGCTAGACCGGGTTGGAGGCCAACCCGAGGTCTGGCCCAAAAGGACCTCGGGCTGGACAACTTAGCCTGAGGTCTAGTCCAGTCCGGTACCAGCCCGAGGTCGGGCTGGACCAGAACGGACCGCCTGGACTACTTGGACCAGTCCAGGTAGTCCCAATTTTTTTTTCCAATTTTTTTTTTTAATTTTACTTTCTTAGGAGGTAATTTTAACTATGGTTTCACATGACTTCCAAAAATAATAAAAAGTGATTGAATGAAAAGTGATTCTTATAAGTTAAAAAGCACATTAGGATGTCCAAATTTCAGTAAGTGGCTAAATATAGTGGTAATTTTTTTTAAAAAAATTAAAAAATAAAAGCATCGGGTCAGACCGGACCAGTCCAAGAGGTCTAAGCCTCTGGCTCGAAGTTCGGTTCAACCCGAACAATTTGGTCCGGTCCGGTCCGGTCAAGTTGTCTTGGACCAGATTTTTGTTTCCCTGGACTGGGTCGGATCAGACCAACCAGACCACAGGTTTTTTGCCTAACCCTAGTGCAACCGGTCCAAAAAATGATAAAAATCAGAGTTGGTATTTTTTTTTTAAAAAAAATAACAGTGGACCAGGGAGTCCAAGAAAGAGAAAGGAGACGCGAGAAATAAAGCAACAGCAACCTCCACACCTTCCACTCTCCACTCCACCTTCGTCGTCTTCTTCCTTCCTCGTCGGCGACCTTTGCTTCACCGTCACCATAAATCTTCGTCATCGGCAAACTCCACCCTCACCACCACAAAAACTGTCGCCAACCAAAAGACACACCTTGAACGATTCAGGCTCTGATCTAACAATGTTTAGCATTTAAGGTGGTAGAGAAGCCATGGCTAAATGCCTGAACATGAGAGAGAGAGACAGAGAGAAAACATAGAGAGAGAGATAGAGAGAGATGAAGAGTGAATGAGGTGACTGAATGTGGTATACTTCCTCTAACCTTCAGAAGGCACAACTAACAAATAATATCCAAATTGAATTGTAATGTTTGTCCCAAGCGTAGGAAGAGTATAAGGCATATGTGAGGGTGGATTGAGTAATTTCACAAGAGATATGAAAAATTCAAAGTTGGAAAGTGAAGGATTGTCTACAGCTCTCGAAAATGGTGATTGTATTTAATATCCAAAGGACAAATATAGATAATTGATGAGGTGACATTTCAATGATCACTCCCATTTATCCAATGGATATTTAGCATAGCTGGATATCCTTTTGACTATAGGGTAATAGCTATTATTAAAAATTATTTTCTTTATAATTTTATATTAATAATCATGAAATCTTCACTTTCTCACTGGTTTAATCCCAGTTTAGCTTCAGTTTGACTCCGATCTGACCACTAACCCTTGACCCAGTACCTTGACCAGTTCAGTAACTGGTTCAGTTTTAATAACTTTGCTTTTAAGACCGGATGCAAAACACATTCAGTTTTAAAAGTCCCTTTTTATTGAAAAAAACCTGGAAATTAGAAATTTGTCCGGGTGAGCAGTATATCAGGGATAAATTTGAATAATCTCCTTTGATACAAATCCAACACTACCATCCTAGAGGTTACACAGATCACATCATTTCATCATTTAAGTTAGGCTATCCTAATTCAATGAAAGATGAAATTTGAGTTCTCTTTGAAATGATATGGCAAGTGAGAAACTAACCTGATTCACAACATAGTATACTTTGAAACGACCGGGATAATTAGCAGCAAGACAGTCCAGTTCTTCCTGCATATATATAAATATGCAAATTACTATCAATGAGAAGTAAACAAACATTATGTGTGCCTTACACAAAGACATACTTGTAACATTAGAGTGATTACAAACCCTTCAGCAAGCATCCCAAAGATAAATCCATCCAACATCCCAAATTGGCCTCAATTAACTAAATTCTAGCTTGCAAATTTTCCAAGTCGTAAAAGCAAAAATAAAATAGATCGAAGAAGACAAAGTAAAAATTGTGAACCTGAAGAAGCTAGAACCAAAACGAGAAACCATGAGAGCAAAGGAGACGAGAGCAATTTTTGTGGCATTATAAAATTTGTGAGTGAGGTCCTTGAAATAAGATGAGATGAGGTTGAAGAGAGGTTTAGAGAGCGAAATTCAATTTTTTGAGCGGGAAAATAAAAAATCCATCTTTTAGACTTTTTAGATTAGAATTTTTAAATATCCGGTCTTAAAAGTCTACTTTTTAGATTGGACTTTTTAAACATCTGGTTTTAAAAAGTAGAATTTTAAGAGCGAAATTTAATTTTTGGAGTGGGAAAATAAAAAAATTCATCTTTTAGACTTGTTAGACTGAACTTTTTAAACATCCAGTCTTAAAAGTAGATTTTTAAGAGTGAAATTTAATTTTTGGAGTGGAAAAATAATAAATTCATCTTTTAGACTTTTTAGACCGTCTTTTTAAACATTCGGTCTTAAAAGTCTACTTTTTAGACCGGACTTTTTAAACATCTAGCCTTAAAAGTAGACTTTCAAGAGCAAAATTCAATTTTTGGAGCAGAAAAAAAATTTTATCTTTTAGACTTTTTAGACCAAACTTTTTAAACATCCAGTCATAAAAGTCTACTTTTTAGAACGGATTTTTTAAATATCCTGTCTTAAAAGTCTACTTTTAAGACCGGACTTTTTAAACATCTGGTCTTAAAAGTAAGACTTTTTATATTTACAAAACTGTCACCGGTTATACTTTTTAGACTGAACTTTTAAACTATTAAGTCTTAAAAGTAAGACTTTTATAAGTCCTTTGTAAAAAGTTCTTTATATATTTACTAAACAGCCACCCGTCATACTTTTTAGACCCGATTCTTTATAATTCGGTCTAAAAAGTTCTTTATATATTTACGGAATTGCCACCAGTCATACTTTTTAGACCTGATCCTCTATAATACGGTCTAAAAAGTTCTTTATATATTTACGAAACTACCACTGGTCATACTTTTTAGACTTTGTTCTCTATAATCCGGTCTAAAAATTTCTTTATATTTACGAAAATGTCACCAGTCATACTTTTTAGACTAGAGCCTCAATACTCCGGTCTAAATGAGACGGTTTTAAAGCTTTTTTTGTACTAGTGATTCTTAATTATTTGTCGCACATGGTTGACCTAAGATGGCTTAACCAGTTGTACCAAACATTAAATTCATTTAAACTTCTAGTTTACATTGGCAAACTTATAGTTTGTATTAGTAAACTCCTTGTTTATAATAACATGTGTTTCAATTGTACTTATAAATGTATAATACGAACTAGAAGAAAAATGCATGAAAACTTTCTAATATATATTTTCTACCAAAAACTATATTTGTGATAGCAAGACATTCTTGATTATTGTTAGTTGTTGTTTCTATATGGTATCTATTTCTACAGATACAACTCAATAAGTTTTTCTTAGATTTGGTAGAATAAAATGCATTATCAATACATAATTTTGTTTATTTAGGTAACAATATTAGCTCTTCCGAAGCCTTCAATCAAATTTATACTACCAGATATAGTCTGAACATTGGTTTCTAGCATTACCAAGGAAGAAAAATATTTGTCATTTTTTAGTATGGTGTGGGTTGTTGTGCAATCAATGAGACACAAATATTCAGGATTAATGCCAATAAGATTTATTCTTCATGAAAAGATACATGAAAATAAATAAAAATAGAATTAAAAGAAATACATATGATAGAAACAAATTTAAACATACTAAAACACAACATTTCAAATAGATAAAGATAAATTATACTAAGAAATCAACAACATCCAAGTGAACAATATCAATGTCTTCATACTACTCAGAATTTTTAGCTTTATCAACATGACTTACTTCAACCTTTGACCTTTTACCATTATTTTTAAGTGATTCTTGGTAAAATTCAACTGAGTGTCTTGCCATAGAACAAGTATGAGACCAATGACCATTTTCACCACAATGATAACATGAATTTTCAGCATGTTTGTTATCTCTACTAGTTTTTGAAAGAGGAGCTGAATCACCAAGAGGGGGTGAATTGGGGATTCTAAAAAAAATTTCACGACTTCGGCTCTTATGGTGATTGATCGAATAAAAACAGTGAGCAGGGAAGAATAGCAATGCACAACAGTTTATACTGGTTCGACCCAACTCCTCGGCCTACGTCCAGTCCTCAGGCACCCTGAGATTTCCACTAAATCACTTGATTACACACTCTGTAACTCTGAAGCAATTCTCTCACTAGAACTTGTTCCCCCTTACAAGTTGTAATCAATGACTCCCCAAATCTCCGAGTCCTCCGACTTGAGATAACTCACAATAAAACAAATAAATCAATAAAACTCTCTTAAAAGAGCAGATAAGATAATCACTGAAGCTCTATTGTGTCAACCAACACTCTGTACAAGAAGCACACCAATAAATGAACAAATTTAATGTTCTTTCATTTTTCAGCTCAATGTTCTAGTAGAGACTTGAATGGTGCTCTATTTATACTTAGAGAGACATTAATAGCCGTTGCAAGCATTCATTTGGCCGTTGGAAAAGTCTCTTATCTGTTGGAAGCAGTTTGGCCCTTTCTCTCTCTACACTTGTGCTTGTTTCTTGAGTTGTAGGATAGAGAGTGACTTCTAGTCGTTTATATCCGTAAGGATTGTCAGTCCTTGATTAAATGAAAGTCTCTTTATCCTTTTTCCACCGTGTAATGCTTGGTAGTTGAGTTTTCAGCAAGTTTGGTGGTCTGCATTTAATGCTTTTGACAAGACTTTGCTTTAGGTGTTAACAACTCTTTTAATTTGCTTGTATAATCTGTAATTGGGCTGAAATACACTAGCAAACACATTAAACATATATGGTAATGATGATAATTAAGAATATAAAACATTTGGATCATTCCATAAACATTACACAAATTTCACAAATTTGAATTATCAGAAGACACGACCAATACTCGAGTTTGTGCACCAATACTCGAGTTTGTCACTATGCACTTAAGCCTATACTTGAGTATCTGTGTCTATACTCGAGTATTCTCCTTCCAGAGACGAGACTCGCAATTTGAGCTTTGGTGTTCCTGATGAACTTAAGCCAATACTCGAGTATTCTACCAATACTCGAGTTTTGGACTCTTGATGGATAATTGCCCAAAACGTCAAAACCGGAGTTTTCATTCTATACCGGAGTATTGAAGCTTAGAAACCTTGATAGCTCTCTGTATGGCTCAATACTCGAGTTTCATTTTCCATACTTGAGTTTTCTCCTTAATTTTGAAACTCTGAGATTATTTAAGTAAGTGTTAAACTGTAGTTTTCAAAACTGAAGTTTATAAATGATACAATTTTAAAACATCTTTGCTTGGCCCAATACTTGAGTATTCCAATGTGATACTCGAGTTTTCATTTGAAAATGAAAGCATTTGAATTTTGGAGCCAAGTTGGAAGACTGTCTTTTCAAATTCCAAACCTTAGTTTTTGAAATTGTAGTTTTCCAAACTGAAGTTTCTATCTCTTTTGAAAGTTGTTGAAGAGTCATATAGGACCGAAACTCGAGTATGAATATCAATACTCGAGTTTTCCTTGATTGAAAACTTGCAATGCTCTTTGTAAGTTCCAAAACTTGAGTGTTCATTTGAATACTGCGGTATTGTTCTTAGTCAAGTACATTGAGCTTTTCTTTGAAATTCCAATACTCCAGTTTTGCTACTGAAACTCGAGTATTACCTCTTTCAGCAAGTTTTTGATTTCTCAAGCCAATTCTTCAACCATGGTTTTACAATTGATCGTTATCATCAAAACCCATAGAGAACTAACAGTTTTCGTTTTGTGGTTCTTATCAATCTTTCCCTATTTTGGGTAGGAAATTGAACCACCATGATTTTGAATAGAGCTGGCAATCAAGGCCGGCTCGTGAAGGGCCAAGGCCTAACAAGGCCGACTCTCTAGAGCCTGAAGTAAGAAAAACACTTGTTTTTCAAAATCCGGCCCAAGAGCACCAGGGCCAGAGCCGGCCCGCAAGGCCGAAAATAACTATTCCAAATTTTAATTATTTTTCCTTTACTTTTTTTAAAAAAATATAATTAGTAAATTACAACACGAATCATCCAATAAATAAGCACAGTCACTAATTCATAATCAAAAGTAAACTATGTTCACAAATAACTCACATAAAACATAAAAAGCATAGCACTAAGAGACATTAGTACAATGACTATTATTGTCGTTATCTTCGTCACTATAATCGATTTTAACAACATTTGATTGTTCTTCACTTTGAGTAGTAGCCTATAGCTCATGAGTAAGAAAATTATGAAATTCTTCTCATGCGTCATGAACACATCCATAATCTTTATTTGTAACAAATAATAAATCAAATCATAAAATTAGAGTATAGTTATTATATATTTGTAGTTAAATGGATAAATAACTCTATAACAAATACAATATATATATATATATATATATATATATATATATATTAATAAATTTAAAAAGGAAAAAAAAGTTACAGTGAAAAGGGCCTGCAAGGCTGGTCTGAGGCCTTCCAAGGCCGACCCGTTTAAGCTTGAGGCCCGTTAGGGCTAGCCCTCCAGAGATAATTTTAAATATCTCGTCCATTTATTAAGCCCGACCCTTAAAGGGCCAGGGCTTAAACGGGCCAGCCTAATTTTGAAGATGGCTAGGCCTATAGTTGTAGCCATGTCTATGCCCACATCCTCAGCCACTAATAGATTCATGAGTTACTACATTTGCTTCTGGGAATAGAGTCAATCCTGTTGGATGAGATTCATGATATTTCAATAAAAGCTCATTTTTCTATTCAGTCATAAGGAGGTAACAAATTAATTCAGCTTATTTCTTGAAACCTTTTTCAAAATATTGCTATTACAATTAGATGCATGAAATGTGGATAATGATTTTTCTAACATATCTTCATCAGTAACATTCTCTCCACATAATTTTGATTGAGAAGTAATCCTAAATATGGCTAAATTATTCTTGCTCACAGTTTTAAAACCCTGCAAACACAAATATATCCCGTTATAACGAGCTTTTGGAAGGAAGACCATCTTCTGGTGGTCATACATTTCTTTTAAATTGTTCCAAAGAACAATTGGGTCTTTTACGCTCATATATTCAATTTTTAGACCTTAATGCAAATGGCGGCGTAGAAACATCATGAATTTGGCTTTATCTTGATTAGATGATTGATTTTCTTCTTTAATTGTGTCATCTAGATTATGAGCATTCAGATGGATTTCCACATCCAATATCTAAGATAAATAGTTCTTTATGGTAATGTCAAAAGTCACAAATTCAAGTTTTGTAAGGTTTGACATGGTTCAGACTATTCAAAGAAATAAAAGGGAATTATTAAAATATTTAATATAAAAACACTAATGATAATAACATGAAATTTACAAAGACAAGAAATAATCTATAAAATAAAATAAAATATTTCAACAAAATTAAAACTTTATGGCTTTAGGCCATATAGTTTTCATGTCTTATGACTTCAAGTCATTTATCTTCATGATAAAAATTGAATATGACTTACAACCATACAATAATATAGAAGATGAAAGTTATATGACTTCTAGCCATGTAATTTCAAAATAAGAGTTAAAGAAATATGGCTTCTAGCAATATAATTCAAAATAGGAAATTAAAATGATATGGCTTTTGGCTGAATTCTCATTTAGATTCACTACAAAACTTTCTTCAAACAATACTGACTCATCACTCAAACGATGGTGTGTGTGGGTATTTATAACCCAACACACACATACATATACACGCATTTAATGTTGTGATGCAAATTGCGCCCCAATTATGAGTTAGTAGGCGGTACATCTGCGCGCGCGCGCACTCACTCACTCAAATGATTTTCATTAATTGTGACATAACATGGAGAGTCAAGAGTCAATGAATATCCATATAGTTTAATATATTTATAACATTTATTTGTTATTCTCTCCAAATTTTATATGACGATTTTTTTTTTTTACTTTCTAACATTTCTCCTCTTTTTTATTTTCTCAACATTTCTTATTTTTCTTGTTGCTCCTAAGTTCAATATTGAGTTCTTTATATAGCATATGTTTAGAGAGCTTATTTTATGCTCCTTTACTTTTTACGAAATATAACTCTCATTATATTTATTTTGTACAACATAAAATCACTTAAACTAAGTTAATCCAAACAAACACATACTATTACAATAATTTTCCTCAAGTGAATTTGGTCCTATAAACCTCAAGAAATTTTAGATAATGAAGATATGTCAAAAAGATAAAAGCACTACCATATCTCAATTTACACTATTACTGATTAAGGTATATATAATATTGAATAAATAACGGTTACAATGAATAAACGTTATGTATGTTAAGGCGAATGTCGCACAAATATATATAATACTAGAAATTAATGGTTAATCATGCGAACAGTCATGTATTATGACGTGAAATTTGCAAAAGCACAAAAATAACGATTTTATTTAATAACGGTAATTTATTTAGTGGCAAGTATGACAATTTTTACATAGAAACCGTCATGTATAATTGACCGTCTTCCAACCTAATATTAGCAAAATTAAAAACATAATGGTCATAACAATTGACCGTAAAGCATGAATGAGAAATATTACGTTTCTTAATAAATAACCATCTGGTAACACTTTCAAATGATATATCTTTCCCAACTACTCTTATTTAAACTACATTTTCATAAATCTCTAATTAAATTCACCTATTAAAAAATGGTAATGTGTCGGTTGATATATGCAACCATGCACACATTAAAATTAAAAAAAAATGTCAATTAAATGATGGTTAGTAAACAAAATATGTCACTTATTAAAATATCATTTCAAATTCCTAATAGTTATTAAAAAATATTTGTTTCTATTAATAAAATATAATTATCTATAAAACTAAAGGATGCAACAGTTGGATAATCCATGAAGCCCTCTCTATATAAATATTCGAAAACTAAACTCCACTTTTCCCTTTCCATTTCAACTTCTCTTAGCCAATTGCAACTTTTATTCTTCTTCACCAAAATTATGGACAAATGCAAGAGAACTTCTACTTCATTATCTGGGAACAAACCGAAAGATGAACTCCCTCTACCAACAATGAAACTGAAGCTTAATCACCAAGAGGGGGTGAATTAGGGATTTTAAAAATTCTTTTCTAAAGCTCTATTTTGAAACACTAAAACATGATATAATAGAGAGTAAGGAAGAAAAGGAAGACTCAAAGATTTATACTGGTTCGGTCCAACTCCTTGACCTACATCCATTCCTCAGGTTCCCTGAGTTTTTCACTATCATAATTGATCACACCCTCTATAACTCAAGAGTAATTCTCTAACTAGAACTTACTCCCCCTTACAAGTTGTAATTAATAACTCCAATCTCCCAGTCCCCTTACTTGAGATTGTTTACAATAAATGATTTACAATAAATAAACTCTCTTAAAATGTGGATAGAAATAAACACTGAAGAATAAGTATATCAAAAGATACTTTACACAAGAAAACTCAGAGTAGTTGAAAACTTTTAATGCTTTTTGTTTTCTACTTGATTCCCTGTTGAGAAGAAATAAATGAAGCTTTATTTATATCAAGAGAGCATTAAATGATCGTTATAATCTTCAATATGATCGTTGCCTTCATTAGCCAAGGATTAGGTGAAGCTTTGGTCTTCTTCTCTCTCTATTCTTTGGTTAATCCAGTTGCACAGAAGCTTATGCTTGACTTCTTGACTTTTAATCCGTTGAAAGAATAGCTACTGGATGTAGAAACACGACATTAATTCTTTTCCTTTGCGTGTAGAATGATTTACCAGAAGGATGCAACTTTTCTGGACTTGTATTTAATGTGTTGACATCACTTTTACTTTTTGCTTTAACCTTTCATTTAATATCTTTTAAAACATTTGAAACTTACTAACAAAGTGGTTAAACATAGCTATGAATATTAATGAATGATGTTATGAAGCATTAATATCAAACAAGAAAAGTTTCACAAATTCGTCAGATTTGAATTTTTTAAAAATTGCGACACAAACTCGAGTTTGTGTATCAAAATTGGAGTTTGTTACTGTGCATTTAAGCACAAACTCGAGTTTCCATATCAAGACTTGAGTTTCCTTCTTCCAGAGGAGTGTCGCGATTTGAGTCTTGGATCAAAGTTTTGACTAAGGACAAAACTCAAGTTTTCAAATGAAAACTCGAGTTTTGGACTTTTAATGTAATCAAATCCAAAACCTCAAAACTAGAGTTTTCAACCAAGACTGGAGTTTTGAAAACACTGAAAAACAATGATGCTTTCTGTCTGACCAAAACTCGAGTTTCCAAAACCAAACTTGAGTTTCCATTTAAAAATTAAACTTGGAGGGATCTGTGTTGTTTCAAAACCGGAGTTTTCAAACCAAAACTGGAGTTATGAAAACATTGAAAAATAGTGATCCTCTCTGCTTAGCCAAAACTCAAGTTTCCATTTAAAACATGAAAACATTTGAAAATCTAAGCCAAGTGAGAAACTTGAGTTTTCAATTCAAAACTTGAGTCTTAAGGGGTTAAAACATGAAAACTATCTGTCAAGTCAAAACTTGATTTTTCCCAAAAATTGGAAAAACTTAGAAATATTGAAAACTAGAATTTTCCTTCAAAACTAGAGTTTCCGCTAGTTAAAAGTTTGTAAAACTCTCTATATGATCAAAACTCGAGTTTCCAAACGGAAACTGGAGTTTTGCTTTTGTTAAGAAAACATTGAAGGGTCTCTGTTTGGTCTAAACTCGAGTTTCTAAACTAAAACTCGAGTTTGTCCTGATGAAAAACTTGGAATACTCTTTGTAAGGCCAAAACTCGAGTTTCCATATGGAAATTGCAATTTTGCCTTTGATAATTAAAACTGAGCTATTCTCTGTCAAGTCAAAACTCTAGTTTGCCTTTGACAGTAAGTTTTTCAACTTACTAAAGACAAACTTCCACTTGAGTTTACAATTGTCTGTTATCATCAAAACACATAGAAAACTAACAAATAAGACTTAAAGGACTCATTCACACAACCTACGAGCTCCGTCATATGGTTCAAGTTTACTTGCAAGAGCAAGGACACATAGACCAATGCTTGAAGGAACTTACCATTCTCTTGTAATTCTGCTAAATAGATAGATTGGCAGAGAGAATAGAGGCATTGGTATGGCGTAGGGGCCACATGGTTAGGATCTTCAGTATTTGAGCCATTTGTTACCATTAACAAGCTAGCCTTGGGCCTAAGAGGAGGTGGAGGAGGGGGTGGTGGCGATAGAAGAATTCCCTGGGATCTTAACATGATAAAGGAGAGAAGGTGGATTCCAATAAAGAAAAGTAGTAAAAATCACATGGAATAGTTGAGTCTAAATAGATGTCTAATAGATAGCGAAGGGTTATGACTTATGACTTATGAAGTTTAACAGATAGCGATGGGTTATGACTTATGAATGTCTAACAAGATTACGAAGGGTTATGATGAGTTGACATTGAAGGTCTAAATGTTATGAAGGGTTATGAAAGAGTTAGATGACGGATTTTTCTGTAGACTGTTATATTTTATCTTCGATGATATAAGTGTTTGGAAGATGAATCATTTGTAAGTATTACATAACGATTGTTTCTTAAGAACCATAATTTTAGTCACAAAAAAATGACGGTTATTAGCTACAACAGTTACTTTTGTGTTTTCATGAATTCCATCTTGCAATACATGACGGTGCATATAATAACCATTGCGTTTAAGCATTACATATCCTTGTGCAGTCTCTGCCTCAACATATATGACATTTATTAGATATAACTGTTATATGTTAAGCATTATAAATGCTCAAATCTATAGTAGTGACTACACAAGTAGGTTTCTTGCCTTTACTGTTTTATATTTTGGGCGTAGTTAAAGACTTGACAAAAGTATGGTATTAATTACTAGTTGTGTTGTTTATTTTAGAGCTAGAATTATATTTATTTCAACCATAGTATTGTATTTACTTGTATCAATTTGGAATTATTTGCTTGTATTTGTTTTTTGAATTTTGCTGAGGATAGAGAAATTTATATGTAAAGCATATGGATTATAAATGGTGGTTCTAAAGGAAAATATGATTTTTTTTAAAAAAAACTACTTTTTGTAAGTCATATTAAGAAAATGATATACTATAGCACTATCCCAAGAAAGTGCTACATCAAGTCATTTTTTTTAAAAAAAAAATCCTTCATGTAGCAAGCTCTCTTTTTATAGTGGTAGCTTATGTAGCCATTTGAAAACACTAAAAAAATGGAAATAGAAGCATTACAAATGTAATCTTTTGTAGTAGTGTGAGTAACAGATTTCAAAGTTTCATGGCATTCATGCCTACTTTCTTACTTATGAGGACTTCTCCCATTATAGAGATCTTTTATCTTCAGGAATTTTGATGTTTTGACGAGCTTTTAAAGTACTCTTTGTCCTTCTTTGA
Organism: Acacia confusa; assembly: GCA_037074495.1. NCBI lineage: Eukaryota > Viridiplantae > Streptophyta > Magnoliopsida > Fabales > Fabaceae > Acacia > Acacia confusa. Next base: position 26,864,077 of record CM073509.1, on the reverse strand, counting down.
AGCTTTATCATTATGGATGTGCATAAACTCTTGTTTGTATATTCTTAGTCTTTTTTTAGTTAGTAATAACGGTTTCTTATTCAATAAAGTTATTAATGAGATCTTTTTGTTAACAATCCTTCTAATGAGTTGATTATGATAGAGTACAATGACATCATACGATTCATTTTGTCAATCTTGTAATATCCTGAATTTTGAGCCTAGAAACTTAAGGATGAGCCTGTATAGGCAGACAACTAAACCTAATTCAGAATGTGTAACAAATATTATGAAAGGAATTTCCCTTGATGCTAGCAAATTAAGGCTTATGGGGAGGCAGTCATCTTGTGACGCGCCTTTAATTAAGAAAATGATATCCACTAACTATGAAAATTTTTAAAATCAAAGTAGACATAATAATCTTTAATTTTATATGTCATATAGGTCAATTGGACATATACATACTGAGTTATGAATTTTTGAAGTTATTCCTTGAATCTGGAATGTTTTCTGGACCAATGTGTATTAAATGTTGATTTTGGAATAATTCACGTGTGATTGATGGTGGGAAGTATTTTTTCCTCAAAATAGACTTATTAATGATCACGTAGCCTTTGCAATCATCATAATTAGATATTTGTACAATGATATACAGATTTTCAAAGATGGTGGAAATTTCTGCCAATTTTGAAATTGTTATTGGTTGGTATAAATGTAAGTAAGTAAGAGTTGAAAGGAAAAATGGTCCTTTACCCCCTCTAAATCAACTTTGGACGTTTAATATTCAAAAAAATTAGTCCTCTAATGATACATTCTCATCGGATCTCATCCCCATACACTCAAGGAAGCCAAAATCAAGACCAAGGAGGAAGAAGAAGAGAAAAGCTAGTGGAACTAAGGTAAGGTCTTGTGTTATAGTCTTGTCTTCCCTAGTTCTTTTCCCTTCTCTTACTTCCTAATATCTCAAAACACTCTTCTATGGTGTCTCAAGGTGCCGGCTAAAATCCTTAGTGAGCCAAGAAGGAAGAGACTTTGCAAGAAACACCAAACAAACTCAAAAGATAAGGGATATCCTAAAATCCAAAGTGTCTTATGTGATCTTTGTTTGTAGTTGGTGTTGCATGTAATCTGTGAGATCTTTGAATGCTTGATGTATTATACGTTGATTGCTTATCATATTTATGCGTGTATATTATGTGAGGTTAACTATCATCTAAGATTCATTTGAATCTCGGCCCTTGTCATTATGTGTGAATTGTATAGTGCACTAGGTGTGGCTCCTACGGCAAGGCAACGGACACTAGCAAGTGTAGGTTTCAGTCTGGACCAAGACTTAGTGTTGGATATTTCTATGGGTGTCATTGTATCTTATAATTTTGAAAATTTATTAAGGATTTGTATAAACCTTTGAGTATTCATGTAATGTAATCAAGATCTTTGTAAATATTTTGTATCAGTGAACTCATGCTATTTTTGTTCTCCCACTATGCTATGCATTATTGCTTTGATAATTATTAGAATATCAGTAGGTTATTACAAATATCACTTAATGCAATTTTATGGTTGTCGGTGTGTTCTGCAATTTGTGTTTTTTTGTTGACATTAAGCTTTTGAGAACTAATTTTTAATAAGAATGTAAAGAATCCCTTCAGTTGTGTACTTGCTTCACAATATAATAAGTCAATTATAGAAATGTTTTGATTTATAATTATAAGTCTCTTGGAGAGTAATTAATACTTATATATCAATTTTGCCCATGAAATTAATAGATATATGTAACTTTTTGTATTTGCCTATCTTTTAAGACTTAATTTAACTACCATTTTTTATTTTGATGAATTAATTGAAATGACTATATTGTAAATGTGATGGAATATCATTCTACATGCTTGACTAAATTTGTCTTATTATAAGAAAAATTGATGGAGTATCATATTGCGAAAACTATTACAAGTCTTGTGAAAATCATTGATAAATTTGTTAATCCCATTACGATTTTTGTGAAATGTCAGGATTATTAAGATATAAGATTTTTCCAAAAGTTTGACCCCTCCCTATAAATTCTTTTAGTTTTCTTTATTTGAATTTTGGAGGCTTATATTCCAACTTTAATGTGTCTCACAATTTGAAAAACTTTGGGGGAGGGGTCATTTCATTTTTAGATCTAGAACAAATAGGTTCAAGAGATGAGAGAATTAAAAATACCTACTAGAAAGACTAATCCAATCCATAATGATATACCGGAAAATACAACATTTTTGTTACTCGACCAACCATCAGGAGAAGCAAGTACAACAAGTACACCGATTAATAAAATTGATGAAGTAGCAATTAATGCAAAAACAACGAGCAATAGTTATGTTTCGTTGGGATTCATACATGCAGCGGAAGAAATAAACCAAACAAAAAAAATTCAAATCCCAATTTATGGATCTATCAATGGTGTTTAAATTTGATTGTTCAGAATTATACCTTTCTTCGTATGCATCTTGTTCAATCACCAGGAGCCAACTGAACAAACCAACTCCCTCTACTGGTATCCACATGAATAGGATCCCAACATCAGTAGCGTGTTAGTGCCTCTCACGTTTTATCTACTCTAGGTTTTCTCTTGCATCCTTTTTCTTTCTCTCTAATACGTCTTACACAGTCTAAGGGCTTTATAACCCTAATGAGGCATATTAAATATTCAAAATTAATCTTAATTAATTTTGGATTGGATTAAAATAATATTAATTAAATTTGTCCAACAAATTTAATCTAATCTATTTATTTAATCCGAATTATAAGCTAGCTGATTTAATTTATTTTCATAAATTAAATCTGAAATATGATATTTATTTCAAAATTCAAATATGAGATACGATATCTCTATTAGTTTTAGTTATTTCATTGATCAAATAAAGTAAATACAAAACTAATACTACATAATAATATTATTATCTTTATATATAATATTATTATTATTTTGAATTTATATATATATCCATTATCCCTAGATTAAACGTTGTATCCATTAAATCTTAGACATATCTTAGATTCAATAAATTTGGACATTTTAGCTCGTGTTAGGTTATTCTTATGTGTGACCCTGTAGGCACACATGAAATTGGTAGTGGGCCAATACTGTACTAGCCCATAAGTCACAAGCGGTCTTTAATAAGACATTATGACTACCTAATTCATATGAGGATTGTTGATACGATGCAACCTATCATACAACCATGCCACATCTCTTTTGTCACGTAATAATTTAGTCAAGGATGAAGCATGGATAGTGCCTTCCTCCCTGTTCTTGACCATTACTTTCTCTGTTCTTGAGTAGTCTAATAATTGAAATGGAAACTCCTTTACATTGTAGTATGACCATACTTTTCTCAGACTTACTCATCAAGGGGCCCACTAATATCTCTCTACAAATGTGAGAGATAAATCACATCTTGACCATTCACTTTCCTCTACATGAGAACCACTAATCCTGATCGAAGCCTTTATCATCACTTAGTCAAAGGTGACTTTTGACTAGGTCAAAGATTAGCGACTATTATACAGGAATTCATGATGATCTCAAGTCAAAGGGCATTGTGACATGGTTATACATGAGATAAGCTTATGACTTAATCCATGCAGCTTTCTTATAATAGATTGGTCCAGCACCTTGTACTCTTACAAGTGCCCAAGACTTTGATTTCGTATCTCAATACCTTATCAAAGTCATACTGGTCTTATTTCATCTTCGCCTGACCAGGGACATTTAGGACAATCTTCATGATACATCCAAGGATACAGTTATTATAACAAACATGCACATGATAGGATAACAAAATTGGAGAAATACTTTAAATAACAATAATGTTTAAAGCACAATAATTGGCCCCTAGGGCATAATTTCCAACACTATTCACCTTCTTCTTCATCTCTCTTTCCTTTCCCTTCCAACAAAGTAGTCCAACCTCAATGACCATCACATCCCAAACCTATCTTCATATCTAAATTCGTTGCCATTTACCCACCACTTTTGTCCAAATTGACACTTCCTTCTTCAATTAGGTTGTCTAAATGCTCAAAGGATCCTCTGACATCGTCTGCCTCCAAACCCAACTCCAATTCCAAGAATCACATCTTTCCCATCAAGTCCACCCCAAGAACCTGAGATCATATCCCTTTCTTTGCAGATGTGGCAGCGATGACAATAGAAGCCCCCCTCTCTCTATGTTTAGTTTGTCAATGGTCGCGAGTGGTGGTGTTGTTAATTTTTATTTTATGATTTAGCAACTAAGGGCATAATGGTAAGTTCATCAACATTTTAAAATTCCTATTTATACTTATCACCTTTTGGCCCTTTGTAAATGTCGACAGATTTTTGAGAATTTTGAAATTTCATTTGGTATTTATTTATCATTCTCCCTAGAAAATAGTGAAGTTATATATGGTTAAATTAAAAAGTGTAAATTTTTCTTACTTTTAAAAAAAGATGATGGAATCAATTAAAAAAATACTAACTAACTTAACTAACAGGCCATGGCCATTAAGTTTCCTAATACACATGCAATTTGTTTTTTTCTTGCACTCCCTCCATGGCCCACAACACAACACCGCAACCTATTATAATTTACCCCTAATTCCACTAATTAAATGCGTTGGGTTTCTCTCCTAATCCTTTATAATCTCTATATTATGTTCGTCTAATTGATTTGAAAAGTCACAATACTACTTTGATTATTCTCTCTCTCATCTTCCCAATCAACGACTAAGATGAACTGATGAGAGATATTGAGAAAAAAGGATGAGGAGAAGATCTGCTTCCTTAATCAAACACACACATAATGACACGCGGCTTATATGGTCCTCCTGTTATTTTACTCTCTTTTGTCTTCTTCTTCTTCTACACAGTGAGGCGAGAGTGAGAGGGTAAGAGAAGCAATGAGAGCTTTGTTCGGTTTTCTTCTAAGGAGTTTGGTAAGTCAATCATCCCCTTTTGTTCTTATTTTCTCACCCTTATTTTTCAATTTTGGTGGAAAAAAATTAGGGCTTCATATCTTTTGAATATTTGAGGCTTCTAATATATTATTATGATATTTATGGAACCATTGGAGTTAGAATTATAGTTTCATGGTTTAGATTTTTTTTGTTTCTCAATGGTTGATTTGAGCAAACAAAGTTAGGGTTTGGTTATGAAATATATGATTATGATATGATGTATTTTTAAATTTGAATATAATGATTTAATTAAGTTTATTGGAGCTTATATTGGTGATTGTATCTATTGTTTTTTAAGGTTTATAATGAGATGTGACTATTGTGAATTTTAGATGAAACTTTACATGGTGTAAATTTGGTATTTTGAAATATATTAAGGTGACTGCAATTAGTTGTTTATTCTATTAAGTGAGAAGGAATTACTCGATAAACAAAACAAGATTATGCTGATAATTTGATGAATGATTTATTTAAGGGTTTATTTCCTAAGGACTAAAGTAAACTAACTTTGGGGATTTTAGGATGATTGGAGGGTAAATTTATTGGTAATAATTTCAATGAGTTGAATAAAGTTATTGGATAGTATAAATATAATTTAGAAAGAGAAATTGAGTTATGGTAGTAGATTGAGAATTTTGGGAATTTGTACCAAAGTGAACAATTTGAAGGTTATATGAAAATTTGAAATAAAGTTTGAGTTATATTTTGAGTTGATATTAATAATGTAATTATGGGAAATGAGGTTTAGCAATTGGGTTGATTGGGAGTGGTCAAAGATGATAGTTAGGACTTCTAGAGAGACTTGAAGTCTTTAAATTGTGATTCCAATTGATTGATATACATATTTCAATGAGTACTTTGAAAAGTTTATTGAGATTAAAAAAGTTATTATGTGTTGATGGGTATTTTGATAAAAATTGCCTTGTGGAACCTTATGATTTGAATTGTGAAAGGTGTGTGTGTAAGAGAGAGAGAGTTGATAATTGAGATATTATGGCATGTATATGAAAACCATTTGAATAACATGATATAAATGTGAAAATCTTGAGAAATTCATGTTGAGCTATTTATTGATCAGTATTGTGATGGTTAGACTAGGAGGAGATAGAGTAGTTTGTTTTACAAGTGGTGTAGCCTCCATTAGTGCACAATAAATGGCTTTCTATAGTCCTATTAGTTCAACGAGGGATTGCTCTACTAGTTAAAGAAGGGGTTGCGATACCCTACTAGCTCAACGAGGGGCTGTGACACCTTACTAATTCAATGAGGAGAAAAGACCTATGGTCTGAGCATTTTTGACTGGTCCTTATCACATGACCAATGCACTTTTGAGAGGCCAATAACATGGATATTAATTTAGCTTGTGGTTCTAATTGGTGGAAATAAAGTGATTCGGTTGGATTGATGGGAGGCAAACCTCATATTGTGATATAGAACTTGTGATACAAAAATTGTGATTTAGATATTGTGAAACAGAGTTTGTGATGTGGAAATTGTGATACAAAATTTGTGATGTAGAAATTGTGAAATAGAATTGTGATAAGAAAATTGTGATATAGAATTTGCGATACGTAACTTGTGTGAAATTTGTGATATGGAATTTTGCGAGTTATATCTCTAATAATTTGTCATATAAATCACCCCACTTGACACCTCACAAGCACATATTAGTATGTGTGATGAGTTGAATAGCTGGTCATTGAAACTTTGGTCTCACTCTGTTGATTTAACAATTTTTTAAGTAATAATTCATCTGCTAGTCATTTGGGAAAGGCTCTAGAGGCTTGATTATTGTTGTAATCTTTGTAAAGCCTACTCCTTTTTATTTATATGGTGAATTGTTGTGTATTGCCACTATAGGGCTTATGTTGCATATTATTGTAATACCCCCATATTTCTAGAAGTTTAAAGGCATAAAATGTGATAGTTTTTATAAATAATACCGAAAATTCAAAATAACCAAATTGGGGAAGTGTTATCGCCACACATGTACTAGGACAAGTGCAAGGCTACTAATTACATTAAATAAATCTAAACCTAAACAGAAAGTTTTATTCGGAATATAAAATAAAAGAAAATAAATAACTAGAATTCATTGAACGTCTTCCTCACTTCTCACTGCTAACCCCAACCTTTGAAACATGTTTCATTCAAAATTTACTCCCCCAAAGGATCATTGCAGCGACATAAAACAACCATCAGCAAAGTTGGTAATCCTAAATAAACAAAGATAACAAAATAAAATTATTTCGTAATAAAAATATCATATAAATACATAATTAAAAGGAGATGTCAATTTTGTTATTCTTTATGAAATTTACTTAGTGGAAAGAGAACCATGGTAGACCCGGATATCCTGCCAGTCTACCCTGTGACCTGGAAACCTGCCAGTCACAACTCATCAAATTAGCCATAAATAATTTTCTTTCTAGTGTGCACACATCTTCCCAAAGTTGCTATTAGTGCCCCAGATATCTTGCCAGACACCACTTCGGGAAGAACGGATACTATCGGTTCACATCAAATAATATTTCAGAGGCTTAAAGTCTAAGGGTGTGTTCATTAGTTTGGGAGGTACCATCCCAAAGCTATCCCCCACTTGCTAATTTATTTTAAATAATTAGACTCATAATAAAATTCCTAAATTATTTTTATTATGTGTAATCAGATATTTATAATAATAATAATAAAATCCTTAACTCCTACAAGAAAGTGTGGATCTTAATTTCACAAACCCAAGAACTATAACTCTTTACAAGAGCTTGTGAGTTTTCCCAAATATAATCATTAAAATGTTGTCTCTATTTTACCACGGGGTTTCCCAAATTAAACTATAAGGTGAATACTTCTAAGTCCCTATAAGTTTGTCATGTCTCCATAACTCCATAATCAATTCAAAAGCATGAGAACCTATACACACTTCTTGGCTTTGGCAACCAATATTCCTATCTGTGTGAAACTCGAACCATCCACAACAAATTAAAAAAAAAAAGTTGACCGACTTGATATATTAGCAAATATTATAAGAATCATATAGACTTTGACCTACGGATTCAAATTTGGATGAGGTCACGATTATTCATTTATTCATTAGGAAAGGAATCATGCATTCAAACTCTTTCATGAAAAAGCAAGAGTAAAATAAAAATCTTACGCGGACAAGGAAATATATGTTGACACTTTAATAACCATTCAAAGAATTAAATGCTAAAGCAATGAATCCACCCCCAACTTGATCGCTGATATAGATTGGTGAATCGGAAATTCCCACAATATAGGTTTAACATACAATACTGGTTTTAGGATTATCTGGTCTCCGTTTTTGCTAATCTTTTAAAAGAGTAGTTTGTCGCAAAGTTTACAGAGAAATAAGTAAAGAGAAGAGAAATATGAGCGATGACTAGGATTAGATGGCTAGACCTAAATTTATAATTAAACTTTAGGGTTTAGCTATGGGCTGGACTCTTTAACTATTGACAATTAATAATTTATAAAACAATACAAACATCATTAAATTATATTAAATCAATCAACATAATAAGATCAAATCTATCTAAAACTAAACTAATCAAATCAATCTAAATTAATAAAATTAAAATAATACTATATTATTACTATTATTAATACTACTACTACTACTACTACTACTTTTACTTTTTATTTTATTTTTATCTTTATCATTATCATTATTATATTACAATTATAATGTGATAATATTTTGAATTATACTGTTTTCTATAATGATAAGTAACTCAAGTAGACATTTGAGAAAATTGCACTTTAAGTATTTTGATAATTGAGTTATGATATTGAGCTTATAATTGAATGATTATATTTTGGATTTCGAAAAGCTCAAGGCCCAATTGTTAATTAGAATGACTTTATAAATGTGTTTGATTTGAAATGGCTTAGTGTACCATTACTTAAAAATGTTTTATTATCCATGATAAATCTTAAATAACTATTTTATCCTTTTCCATCACGGATATATATTTGCAATGATTTAAATCCTCTAGAACTATGGTTGCGTTGTTGTGTTTTCAAATGATAGTTGAACTTTTTCTACTATGGTTAACTATTGAAAGATGAGTTGTAATCTTTTCTACTATTGTAAACTTTCGGGTTTAGGTTTTCTCTTTTATGCCATAGTATTGTTTATGATCCAAAGATTTAATTAAGTGTATGGATAATTGAATTTTAAGGAAAGGATTTTACAGGCTGGATCTAGATATGGAGGTTGTCATTCCCTTGTTCTTGTCCTATATTTTTTACTCTGACTACATATTATTCTTCCTTTACTGTTGTGTTATGATTATTGTAATTTTTGATGTTTTATGTGTGAGGTGATCTACTCTTATTGTCATTGGGTTAAAAATATTCATATCATGTTGACATCTATGCCTTCAAGGAAAATTTTATAATAAAAGTGGGGAGCCATCCTTCCTTTTTCTTATATATGATACCCTTTTGATGCATTAGTGCCTTCAAAATTCCTTATCTCATTGTTTAATTAGTAATTCTAATGTTCAAAACTTTGTTTTTGTTCTGGCAGTTTTGCTGACATTGGCCTACGTAGATAGATGGGAGATGAGCATGTAAGGACATAAACAATATGAGTGCTTATGTTTATTCGGTTGGAAATTTGTTAAGCTAAAAGGTAGTTGAAGAAAATTTATATGAGGCTAAAAGATATCTTAAATAAAAGTTTGAAGTATTTGGTTGGATATCTGTTAAGCTAAAAGGTACTTGAAGACAATCCTATATGCCAAAGAAACCCCTGCATTGCAACTCATCTTTACACATATTTTGTGTTTCTCTTTTTGCCGACAGTCACCATCTATTCTTTTCTGCGTTTTTCGGACCATAAAGGAATTCAACAATGCAAGACCACAATGTTTAATGTGCTAGGAATATGTTGTCAATTTCTTTTGCATTAAACTTTGAAATGCTCCCTAGACAATTTTTATCATGAATTTGATGATAAAAGCCACTTCAGCATTATTTTTCGGCTTTGCATCCATTATATTATTATAACCTTTTTTGGGTTGAGTGTTTGCATTCATGTGTTGCTTTTGTGCTGATTCACTTAAAGATGAAGTTATTGATTTTTCAAAAGTTGTATCTTTGTTTTTAAATCCATTTTTATATTATATACTATACTTTTGATAGATTATACTATAAACTTTTCATGGAACAGAATGTAGCAGCATTGGCTAATGGAGTAATTTTCTGATTAGGAGGTCATTCATAATTTATGTCATTGAATGGGTGCACATAATGACATAAGTTACATGACACTGAACCAATCATTGGTATCCATTCCAATATACATTAATCACGTTAATTAAATGTACATAGGAAAACCACTTAGGTTGTAATAACCCAAGAGTTAAGATAAAATAATTATGATAATCATATGAATATATGATTTAAAGAGGAGTTAAAAACATGTGGAAATTATGTTAATTGTGATTTAGGGCAAGGGGATTTTTCTAGCATTCTACCTTAATTGCAAAATTACCACAATACCATTTTTTAAAAATACAAATGCTACATGTTATGGACTCATATGAGGCCCATTTAATGAATGGCCCAATAAGGGGCTATCTACAAAAGAATCCTCCTATAATCAAGGGAGATAATAAATCCAACATTTTGACCTAGATATGATAAAGGTGATAGCTCACGATATGGCAGCAGACCATTCAGGCTTGGAGGCACAAAGGCCCATGAATCCAAAACTTATAGGTAAACTCTATAAATAGGAGGTAAACCCTACAAGTATGACATTCTTTCTCAATTTACTATTCTTTGTCATTGTTCACACACACCACCCCTATTGACTAACGCCTATTTGTGCATAGTGATATGCTATTCTCTTAGATATCTAATCCTTAGATATCTAGGAGAAAGTTATCTAATCTAATATCAATATACTAGTTCAACAGACTAAACATCTCTGTCAATCTAGACAGAACACTACAAAAATTAAAACAATACAAATATCCATAAGATTTTTTCCTTTGTCCATTAATTTTCCTCTTTTCTTTCGGGAGCACAAAGAGAGAAGGGAGTAAAAAAATTTTGGAACTAGAGGCCACTCGCGTTACTCCAACTCAGAGTTGAAGGCCGCTGGATCTTCACCTGCTTCTTTTCATTTCATTCTTTCTCCTTGCTAGCTGTCTATGCTTGTTTGATCTTTAAAGGCTCAGGATCATCAATTTTTTTCTCACTCTGTTCTGTAAGTCACTACCCTATTGGGTATGCTCAAAATCTCCTATCTCCTCAATCCTTCCATAAATGTTTGCGTGCAGAACATTGATTCTTCCTCCTTGTTCCACTTTTGTGTGAGTGGTTTAATAGCTTTGCTTCTCTATTTTTTTCCCTCATATTCTTCATCGATTTCTACAGCTAGTTCTCCAAGAAGAGTTGAGTGTGATGTAATTATTGCGTCTCTTTAATATCATGGAATATGTCTAAATGAAGAGATGCATTTTGAGAAATTAAGGGATTTGTTTTGGTTCATGAATCTGTTGGGATTCGTACACGCAGCAGAATGAAATTTATCCAATAAATTACAAATCCCAAGAAGAGGACTATCAACAACGTTTAAATCGAGTTAGTAATTAGGAACCATACCTATGCGAACTCGTGTGTGTGCTTTGCAAACTCATGGGCTAACACCTTCTTGATCTATCAATCTCTAGGAGCTAACTCTATGAATCCATTTCCTCTACTGGTATCCACACCGAATAGCACTCTAACACGACCTGCAGCGTGCTGGCACCTTCAAGCTTTTGTCTCGCATCTCTCTGCTAGGGTTCTTTTGTGGCTCTTGAATTCTCTTGTGTGTGTAATCAAATTACTTACAACCTAAGGGTATTTATAACCCTAATGGGCTGTATTAAATATTCAAAATCATTCTTATTAATTTTGAAATTGAATTGGTAATTAAATCTGTCTAATTGATTCAATCCAATTTATTCATTTAATGTGAATTAAAAGCCAGTTGATTTGATTTATCTTCATAAATCAAATATGAGATATGATATCTCAATTAGTCTAAATGATTAGCTCATAGGGCATAATTTCCAACAGACTCCCACTTGCACTAGGTGCAATATATATATATATATATATATATATATATATATATATCCTCCCTAGATAAAACGTTGTATTCATTAAATCTTAGACATATCTTAGATTAAATGAATCTGGACATTATAGCTCGTGTTAGGCTATTCTTGTATGCGACCCTTAGGGTCACATGAGATTGGCAGCGGGCTAATACTGCACTAACCCACAAGTTGCAAGTGGCCTCTAGCAAGACATTGCAACTACCCAATTCACATGAGGATCGATTATTCGATACAACTTATCATACAACCATGTCACGTCCCTTTTGTCACACAATAATTTGGTCAATGATGAAACATGTATAGTGTCATCCTCCCATTCTTGACCATTACTTTCTTGATTCTTGAGTAGTCTAATAATTGAAATGGAAACTCTTTTCCATCATAGTATGGCCATACATTTCTTAAACTCACTCATCAAGGGGTCTAGTATTATCTCTCTACAAATGTGAGGGACAAATTCCATCTTAACCATTCACATTCCTTTGCATGAAAACCACTAATCCCGATCGAAGCCTTTATCATCACCTTGTTAAAGGTGACTTTTAACTAGGTCAAAGATCAGCGACTCTCATGTAGGAATCCATGATGATCTTAGGTCAAAGGGCATTATGACGTGGTTATACATAAGAAAAGCTTATAATTTAATCCATGCAGCTTTCTCATAGTGGGTCGATCCAGCACCTTATACTCTTACAAATGCCTATGACTTTGATTCGTATCTCTATACCTCATCAAAGTCATACTGGTCTTATTTCATCTTTGCTCTCACATAAATGACCGACCAGGGACATTTAAGATAATCTATAAGATATATCCAAGGATACAGTTTCAATATAAACATGAGAATGAAATGATAACTAAAAGAGAATACTTTAAATAACAAAAACATCTAAAGTACAATGACTTGGCATTTCCAAGAAAATGCCACTTGCACTAGGTGCAATCATTAATTACTCTAATTCCCATTGTCCTAACATGAGGCTCATGTTTTGCTTGTGCAAGCGGCTTAGTAAGAGGATTAGCAGCATTATCTTCTCCTGGTACTTTGCATATCTTTATGACACCTCTATCATTGATTTCTCTGATAAGATGAAAGCGCCTGAGTATATGCTTGGTCCTTTAATGTAATCTAGGCTCCTTGGCCTGCGCAATAGCCCCGCTATTGTCATAGAACAGGTCTATTGGATTTGAGATAGTAGGAACCACCCCTAGTTCAGTAATGAACTTTCTGATCTAAACAGCTTCCTTAACTGCATCCGATGCTGCTATATACTCAGCTTATGTTGTAGGATTTACTATAGTGCTTTGCTTAGAGCTCTTCTAGCTTACCGCACCACCATTCAAAAGGAATGCATATCCAAATTGCGAACTTAGATCATCTTGGTCAGTTTGGAAACTCACATTTGTGTAACCAGTCACACAGAGCTCATCACCCAAACCACCATACACCAAGAATAAGTCCTTTGTCCTTCTTAAGTACTTTAGGATATTCTTAACAATAGTTCAATGACCCTCACCGGGATCTTGTTGATATCTGTTAGTCATACTTAAGGCAAATGAGACATCCGGTCGAGTACATAACATGGCCTACATGATAGATCCAATGGCAGAGGCATATGGAATCTTACTCATGTGGTCTCTTTGAGTACATAAACCCTCAGGTTGTGTCATGTACACATCCTCAAGCAGCTTTCCGTTAAGGAAGACTCTTTTGACATCCATTTACCATATCTCATAGTCATAATATGATGCAATGGCAAGAAGGATTCTGATTGATTTGGCCATTGCAACTGGGAAAGAGGTTTCATCATAGTCCATGCCATGAGTTTGAGTGAATCCTTTTGCAACTAGTCGTGCCTTGAAGACATTTACTTTGCCATCCATGTGAGTTTTCTCTTTGAAAACCCACTTGCACCCAATGGTTTTTACACCTTCAAGCGGATCGACTAAGGTCTATACCTTATTGTCATACATGGATTGGATTTCAAACTTCGTCGCATTAAGCCATCTTTCGGAGTTGGGTCCCACTATGACTTCTTGATAGGTAGTTGGCTCATTATGCTCAATGAGCAAAATATCACGACTTCCAGTAATCATAAATTCATATCTCTGAGGCCATTGTGGTGTTCTATCGGACCTTCGTGGGCCTTGTGTTGCTTGAGAAGGCTCAACAACTTGTTGTGAGTCTTCTCCATTTTCCATCTGTAGTTTTACGTTGTCTTGTGGCTCTCGAACTTCTTCGATGTTCACCTTACTCCCATTGGTTCTTTTAGAGATAAAATCCTTTTCCAAAAACATATCATTGTGGATAACAAACACTTTGTGATCCATGGGATTGTAGACATAGTATCCCTTAGTTTCCTTAGGATACCCCACAAAAAGGCATTTTGAAGATATGGATGATAATTTTTCAGAGGCTTGTCGTTTAACATAAACCTCACATCCCCAAATCTTAAGAAATGTCAAACTAGGTTTCTTCCCAGTCAATATCTCATATGGTGTATTTTCAACTGTCTTTGATGGAACACGATTTAGTGTGAACGCAGCTGTTTCTAGAGCATAGTCCCAAAAGGACGGTAGAAGATCTGTTTGACTCATAATAGATCAAACCATATCTAATAGAGTTCGATTCTTCCGTTCAGAAACACCATTCCATTGAGGTGTTCCTGGAGGAGTAAGTTGTGAGATGATTCCACAACTCCTAAGATGGTCAATGAAGTCTTGGCTCAAATATTCTCCATCCCGATCAAATCAAAGTGCTTTAATTGTTTTGCCAGGTTGATTTTGCACTTCATTTTGGAATATTTTGAACATTTCAAAAGATTCAGACTTATGTTTCATTAGATAGATATACTCATATCTACTGAAATCGTCTGTAAATGTTATAAAGTACAAATGACCTCCTCTTGAAAATATATTCATTGGTCCACACACATCAGTATGTATGAGGCCCAATAAATCAGTGGCCCTCTCACTAAGCCCAGTAAAAGGTGTCTTTGTAATCTTTCCCAATAAACCAGACTCACATGTATCAAATGATTCAAAATCAAATGAATTAAGAAATCCATCTTGATGGAGTTTTGAAATGTGGTTCTCATTTATATGGCCTAGGCGACAATGCCATAAGTAGGTCGAATTCAAATCATTTAAATTGAACCTTTTAGTAGTTATGTCATAGATTGGTCCATTATTAGGATGTTCTAAATTAAGTACATAATGACTAGCATGCAAATCACCATCAACATAGAAAATGTCATTACGATAAATTGAACATTTACGGTTCCTAGTAATGGAAGTATAACCTTCCTTATCTAAATAAGAAAGTGAAACAATATTACTACTCAAAGCAGGAACATAAAAGCAATTGTTCAAAATTAACAAAAGCCCACTGGGCAGAACTAATTCATAAGTGTCTACGGTTAAAGCAGCAACTCTTGCTCTATTTCCAACTCGTATGTCAACTTCGCCCTTCTTCAATTTTCTACTGTCCTTGAGACCCTGCACATTTGTACAAATGTGAGATCTACATGCAGTATCTAATACCCATGTAGAGGAAGTGGAAAAATGAATATCTATGACATAGATACCTGAAGTGATAGCCCCGCCATCCTTCTTGTTCCTTTTCAGATCTTCAAGGTAGAGTTTGTAGTTCCTCTTCCAATGACTAGGTTCATTGCAGAAGAAGCAGACCCCATCCTTCGAAGGCTTTGCCTTCTTGGCTGCAGGCTTAAATTCAGACCTATTTGACTCATTGGTCTTACTAATTGAGCCTTTACTCTTTTGTTTGCCCTTGCCTTTCTTTTTCATACCCTTTCCTTTCTGAACCATCAGAACAGAGCTAGGCTTTTTCTTAATGCTCTGCTCAGCTGTTTTGAGCATCCCATGCAGTTCAGAAATGGATTTCTCCATGTTGTTCATGTTGTAGTTCACGATAAACTGGTCATAACTTTCTGGGAGTGAATTCAAGATTATATCTGTAGCTAACTCTTGGCTTATGAGAAATCCAAGCCTTTTAAGGTGATCAATGTAGCTTTTCATCTTCAAAACATGAGAGCTAACTGATGCACCTTCAACCATCTTGCAAGAATGTAAAGCCTTAGTGGTTTTATACCTCTCTTGCCTTGCTTGTTGCTGAAACATTTCCTTGAAATGAACAATCATCTCAAGAGCCTCCATATGTTCCAGATCCTTTTGGAGTTCTGGAACCATGGTGGCAAGCATCAAGCATCCTACATCCACAGAGTCATTCTGATGCTTCGTGTAAGCATCTTTTTGAGCTCTTGGAGCATTAGTTGCAGGCTCCTCAGGAATGGGTTGATCGAGGACATAAGCCTTTCTTTCATGCTTGAGAACAATTCTCAAGTTCTTGAACTAGTCAAGAAAGTTGGTCCCATTTAGTTTGTCCTTCTTAAGGACTGATCGTAGTGATAATGTAGTGGTATTAATAGTTGACATAATTCTACAATTAAAAGATATGCAAAGTTAATTAATAATCTCCCACTGAATTAACAACCCTCAATATAATTAGTGGGCTAAGATCCATATTTGGCTTAAATTTAAGTCCGCTTTGGCAGGACGCTTAAAATCAAGTTATTTAGGTAGGCAACCTCTTTACCAATTACATCACATGTAACTCTTAGATCTTTATGGGATTCGATCATCATATGATTTGGCATGTTTAATCCCATCTAATGCATTGAGATCCAAAACCATTTTGATAATCTCAATTAAGTTAAGACAATAATGAATGTTGAGTATCACCATTACCCACTCTTGTCTCACCAAGATAACTCCACTTTGGTGGAACATACAAAAGAGCAATCTAGGTTTTGACAAGTATTCATGAATTGACGGCATTACAACTTAAGATTTCATTTGGAGGGTTTAATCTAATTAATTATATTTATATGAATGCAATTATAGTTGTATCTCATACAAACAACACATAATACGCAAAATAAACATGACACGATCTAATCAAAAGCATAATTAAAACGTGACACAACATGACTCACCTAACCTAAAATCCTCTCAAGTCAATGAGGGGACTTCTCTAAATAAGAAAAGAAAATTACATCAGGAGAAATCTTGTTTAAACATACAAGGGGAGTGAGATGAGATGAGAATGTACATCAAGAATATTTAGAGAGAGGCATGGCACATAGGTCATATTTAAATATTACAACCATTGTAAAGACTAAAGCCATGTTGTTCACCATACCTAACCAATTTGAAAGTAAATCACGACAGGTATTAATTCATACAATATGATTTAATTAACCCCTAGAGATGATTTATTGGATAAATCATATAAATCACATATATATAAAAAATTACATATGCATAATGTTAATTTAACACATAACGTTATATATATTAGATCTATTATAAAACATATATAAAAAATCATATAACATTAAAATTAACATTGAATCTATTATATTAGATAATAACGTTGAATCATATAACGTTACAATAACGCTATGAATAATTATATTGGATGATTATTATAATAGATTAAAACGTTAAATTGAAATGTCAAATATTAAACCCAATTTAACGTCAAACATTAAATGTCAAACAATAGTTTCAAAGCAATTCCCATCACATCATTGTTTTATATATAAAACAATATGAATCTTACAAGCAATTCCATACACATATATATCCAATATATATCAAATAAATTTCATTAAGCATATATAATCACATTAAGAACATAAACCAAATTTAAACGCACAATTGATCTGGCTCTGATGTCACTGTTGGGATTCGTACACATAACGGAATGAAATTTATCCAATAAATTACGAATCCCAAGAAGAGGATCTATCAACAGTGTTTAAATCAGGTTAGTAATTAAGAACTGTACCTATGTGAACTCGTATGCGTGCTTTGCAAACTTGTGGGCTAACAACTTCTTAATCTATCAATCTCTAGGAGCTGACTCTACGAATCCACTCTCTCTACCGGTATCCACATCGAACAGCACTCCAACACGAACTGTAGTGTGCTAGCGCCTTCAAGCTTTTATCTCACATCTCTCTTCTATGGTTCTTTTTTGGCTCTTGAATTCTCTTGTGTGTGTAATCAAATTACTTACAACCTAAGGGTATTTATAACCCTAATGGGCCGCATTAAATATTCAAAATCAATCCTATTAATTTTGAAATTGAATTGGAAATTAAATCTATTAAACTGATTCAATCCAATCTATTTATTTAATGAGAATTAAAAGCTATTTGATTTAATTTATCTTCATAAATCAAATCTGAAATATGATATCTATCTTCTTAAATCAAATTGTTGATTTATCTTCATAAATAAAATATGAGATATGATATCTATCTTCTTAAATCAAATCTGAGATACGATATTTTAATTAGTTTAAATGATTAGCTCCTAGAGCATAATTTCCAACAGAATCAATGTGATTAACATATAATTATGATTTTCTAATTGAAGAGGTGTAGTATTCAAGAGTCACTACTTCAAAGCATTAATTCATTGTCTACAAACCATTTTAAGTCGAGAATAGAAGCATAAGTAATCTCTTATTGAGTTACTTTATTTTCTGCCAATTCTGTCACCTTGATTTAATTAAAAAGGTTTTGTTTAATCTTAGAAAGTACCACGTCTTCTTTACCAGTGGTTGCTTTAAGCTAAATTGAAATGTGTATGGTGTACAAGGAGGATTCACATATTCAGGTATAACAAGTATTGGTCCTATTATGCTGAAGGGCTCATGAAGCTTAAGATTATGTTGATGGTGACAAGACTAAGGGGAAAATACTATCATGAAGAAAAATAAAGAATTTATGGAATGAGATGTCATAGAAATTTTATACGAAATTGTAATTTGAGTATCTATATTTTTGTTTTTGAATATTAGGGGATTGATAAGTAAACATAAATGGAGGCAAATTTTAAGGAGAGAATGATACATTTGGGGAGCACATCAAGTAAGTAAATAGCATTCCATTATAATTTTTATAAATGATATTTTTACCACTTGCCATACTTTTATGTTAATTACCTTATTTATGCGTATGATTTTGTGAATAAAAGTTTATCTAATTAATTTTTTCCATTTTCTTATTATTGATGATTTTATTCATTGTTATTTATCCTTCTCCAATTGCTTCACAATATAATTCATGATTATGCTTTGAAATGGTAAGGAAACTTTGGAGATATCTTTTATAAGTTTTCATGTTGAGATGGTCTTGCAATTTGAAATGTTTTTACACAAGTTCTTGATGTTTGAAAATGATTTTGTCGACAAATTGAATTTGAAGGAAAGTTTTGAAATATTGTTTGTGAACTTTCATACTGGGGTTCATTATTATACTGTATTTGATACAAGCTATTATGGTATTGAAAGAAGAACTTTTTATTGCTTTGAAAAATTGGTCCTCAAGCGTGCTTGAAAACATCTTTTAGAGGAGTGAATATAAAACATTGATAACTAACATCAATACTGTTAGTCCTTGGCCCGCCATGATTAATCTCAAGCTCGCTTAACACTTGTGGGCATAGTTCTCACACTTGATATTCGTGGATTCGTTCTTATGCTTGTTATTTGTGGATCTTGTACTTGCATTTGTTTGGTTACTTACCCTTGTAGACTGTGTGTTCATGCTTGTGTTCTTAGGCTTGAGCTGCGCTTAGTTGGTTACCCTCGTGGATTATGTGTTCATGCTTATTATCCGTTCTGTGGAAGTTGTACAAATAAATGAGATTTGATGTTTTAAACTAATTTCGTTAAACAAAACGATTAATTACATACTTGGATTTACTTGATTGATGATCTTATTGAGTTATATTTATATCTATGATCATATGATATAAAAATTGTAATTTATTGCCATATTGTTATCATTCAACGTTAAATCTGTTTAAATTGTTTTCTCCTGTATTTTATTAATTATATAAATGGGACATTATTCACCAAAAATTATTTTTGGCCTTAGATAGTGTAGATGATCATGTTTCTCCTACTGAGCAATGAAGGATTATAATGTTGTCTTGAGTTGAAGCATCACATTGAAAGATTCATTGTTAATGTAAAATTTTAAACTTATATTTTTATTTTTGTAACCTAGTTGCTTCGAGTATGTTATAGTTAGGATACTCGCCTTACTTAGGTACTGTGTACCTTTTATTATGGAGTGGAGCTCCTCTAGTTAGGAACCTTGACCATACTATGTTGTTGTAGAATTTTCTTGAGATCTTATTCTCAGGGGAGATTCTATAGAAATTTCTATGGAAAGTCTATAACTTTCGTTATATGAAATATATCTATAGTCATTATATTATATGCTACAAACATGTATGTATATATAAAGTTTAGAAAATTTTATATATTTAAGGCTTTAAGGATGTGGCTTTTCTCATATTCCACAATATCATATCTCAATTTTTAGGGTGTGACAAGGGTAGTAACCCAAGTGAGAGTTTTGCAACTCGAGCAGATTAGAGCTCTAATCCATCTCTGTACTTCATTGAACTTCTTGAATTCCTTTTCCTGTAGTGGACAGTGTCTCTCCACCACCAATATCCTATGGGTGAAGGGTAAAAAATACACACTACCTTTGCCCCTAGGATCGCCCAGCACCACGACCTTTTTTCTGGATCAAAAATACACATGACGTTATGTTTTAGGGTCAAAAATACCACGGGCCATTAGTTGACCAACGTTGATCGTTAACTTGGACGGAAATGAACAGTAACTCTGGTGAAATTACCATTTTGCCCTTAGTTTTAAGCTGAAATTACCATTTGCCCCTAGTTTTAATTTTTTTTTCTTTTTTACAAAAAAACACTAAAATAACCCCTCCCCCACCGATGGGCCCCACCACCGGTGGCCATCACCTTCCCCACTGCCGGCGACCAACGGCCTTTTTTTGTTAATAATTTTTTTTTACAAACAAAAAACTAAAATAACCCTTCCCTCGCCGGTGGGCCCTACCACCAGCCACACAACAACTGGCGATCGGAGGCCACCTCCGGCGGCCTTTTTTTTTAAATAATTTTTTTAAAAAACAAAAATAACCCCTCCCCCACCACTGGCCACACCACCGCCGGCGGCCGCCCAGTGTATTTTAGTTTTTTAAAAAATTATTTAAAAAAAAAAGCCGCCAAAGGAAGTTGCCGGAGGTGGTGGGGCCCACCGGCGAGGGAGGGGTTATTTTAGTTTTTTGTTCTTTTAAAAAAATTATTTAAAAAAAACCACCGGAGGAGGTGCCGGAGGTGGCCGCTGAAGGAGGTCGCCAGCGGTGGGGAGGGCGGCGGGCGACGGTAGTGTGGCTAGTGGTGGGGCCCACCAGCGGGGGAGGCGTTATTTTAGTTTTTCATTTTTTTAAAAAAATTATTTTTTTAAAAAAAAACCACCGGAGGAAGTCGCCAGAGGTGGCTGCCGGAGGAGGTCGCTGGTGGTAGGGAGGGTGGCAGCCGGCGGTGGTGTAGCCGGTGGTGGGGCCTACCGATAGGGGAAGCGTAATTTTAGTTTTTTGTTTTTTTAAAAAAATTATTTAAAAAAAGAAAAAAAAAAAGGCCACCAGAGGAGGTGGCCGCCGGTCGCCGCCGGTGGGGAGGGTGGCGGCCAACGGTGGTGTGGCCCACCTGTGGGAGAGGGGTTGTTTTATCGTTTTTTTTTAAAAAGAAAAAATTTAAAACTAGGGGCAAAATGGTAATTTCAGTTTAAAACTAAGGGCAAAATGGAAATTTCACCCGAGTTACTGTTCATTTCCGTTCAAGTTAACAGTCAACGTTGGTCAACTAACGGCCTGTGGTATTTTTGACCCTAAAACGTAACGTCATACGTGTTTTTGATTCAGAAAAAAAGGTCGTGGTGCTGAGTGATCCTTGAGGTAAAGGTCATGTGTATTTTTGACCCTTCACCCATATCCTATCTTGCTCACATCTCCTTATTAGTGCAAGTACGATATTTTATGGATAACGTAAAATGGTCTCTTATAAGCTGGCTAGGATTAAAAATCTTTTGCATCAGATCAGAGCCAAATTATTTTGAGGATGGTTGTGTTCCCATGCATGTGATGATAGTATTGTTTGCCTGCGTTTACATTCTGCTCAAAAGCGCGGTGATTTAATTTCTTTTCAGCTGTGCAGGATTTGATCATTTCTTGCATAGGAGACAAAAGCTTTCCTGTTGTGATCAAGCCATAGGTGCCATATCCATGTAACTTATGGGATCTGCAGAACGCTATACATTAAAATGTCATTTAATTAATATGTGGTGTAGGGTATGTTGGAAAACTTGATGCCAATTTCCCTAATTAAGTGTGGTTACCAAAAGAAATATAAGTTTTTCATTCTGTTTTGAAAAAAAAAAAAAAGAATTTTAAACAAGAAATTGGGGAATGAGACCAAATGAGGAGGTGGCCGGTGCAATAATCATACATTTTGTGTTGCATTATTATACTTCTATTTTATCCAATGCAAGAAAGTCTCAACACTTTTTATGATATCTTAGATACTTTGCAACAGTTTGAGCAAATCCCTTCCCAAGCACTACCTTTCTTAAAGCAAGCAGAAGACAACATATAATGTAAATTACTAAACCTGGGATTATTAAACTTTAGTAGAAGAAAAGTTAGAAGAGGAAAAGGAAATGAAGGGAACTGAATAGAAAGGAAGGGAAGATTGAAAGAGAATTTAAAGAGTTGTTCTGTTTACCAAACAGGGAAATGGAAATGGAAATGGAAGATAATAATTTAAAAAAAAACATTAAAATAAAAATATAAGATTTGAAATATCCAAAATACCCCTTAACATTAGAAAAACACCTCCCTCCTTCATCCCTCACTATTGTCAACGCTCCACAATTTTTTTTTTTTTTAAAAAAAAGGTTTAGACCAAGGAAATAATCGAGAAATAGAGGAAGGAACAACGGTGGTGGTCTAGTGGTGACGATGCATGGTTCCTGACAGTTTTCCCTCTCTTGGTGTTGTCAATGTTGCAACTTCTTCAAGCTTCACTGTAAATTGCAGTTGAACTTCCTCTGATGACAACAACATTGGCCAACTTGGTGAGTGTGAGATGATAGGCGAAGCTCATCGGTGGTGATGAAAATGGAAGTTTTCGCTGGTGAGGAAGAGAGTCAAAGATAAAGATCAGTGAGAAAAGAGGAAGAAGATAAGGGATCCAATGAGAATTTTACAAAAAGGAAGATCATATCCCACCTATATATGTGAGCGATCTCATCTTCTATTAAACATAGGAACATTTGCAGCTGTCGGAACTTGCCTTCCGAAAGATGGTGCAACCAAATACTGTGTACCAAATGGGCCTAAGTCACGATATTTTCTACTAGGGAAATGCTCTCCACCAATGTCCTCCATGGCAAGGCCGATATCAAGTTTAGATGTTACCATGACAGAGATTGTTTTCACTTTATTTTTGTCTTAACTTAGAAGAGATCATGTTATTGTTTTTGTCAGTTTTGTTTATTTTTGTCTGCACCTGTGTTAAGCTTTTGTCATCATCTCTAAAGTTGGCAACTCGATTCTAAACCGATTCCTCATGTATTAAAGATTATTGCATCCAGATATCATATTCATTTTGAGATATATGCAGCTAAACTGTTCCCGTTTAAAGCTGAAAACAAAGTTTTTTGCCTCTGCAAATAAATAAATATGTGGTGGTTAATGGATGGTTGTTTTAAAACTGTTTTATTTTGAAAATATGCAATTATATCTGTTGTTTTTTTTTAATACTTCATCCAGTCATAAATACAAAACAAAATTGACTTTTTGAGAGATATTAAGGAAGCAAATTACTTTTAATATCTATATTAATCATTTTTTTCTCTAAATTATTTTACTTAACATATAAATTGATATACAATCTAATGATAAAAATATATTATATAATTAAATAATTTATTTAGTTTCCTTAGTCTTTTTAAAAAATTTCAACTAAACATGACTTATACAAGGGCGGACAGAGGGGGCCTAGGGGTGACCCCCACCCCCCTAAAAAAAAAAAAACACACACACACACTTAATTCTTACTAAAATAAATAAATAAGAAATAGGTAGGATCCACAACCCTTTTTTTTTATACACATAGTAGGGGAGGGGGGCAGGGTTCGAACCCTGGACATAGGGAAGGGGAGCCAAGCTCCCATGCCACTGCACTACTAAGGTGCTGGCGGATCCACAACCTTTAATATATCTCCAACCCCACTTATTTTCATTTTTCCAAAATCCCTTTCATCTTTTTTGGGGTGACTCATTTGTCTTTTTTTTTTTCAATAGCTTTTAATAAATAAAATCACTTTTTTCATTAAATTTTCTTCATGAAATTTATTATACATGATTTTATCTTTTTAATGATACCACTTTTATACTTATTAGAAACTATTTTAGGGTTAAGATTTTAAGCAAGTTTTAAGTTTTGTTAAAAGATGACTAGAAATATAAATGAAGACTAATAGTTAATTTTAATTGGTTTATTTTTGTTATTAATAATATTTTTAAAATCATATTGGTCATGAAATAATTCATGCTCTTTGTAGGTGATTATTATGGGAAAGAGTGCTATCGTTGATACTTTATTCATACTGATTAGACCTGTATTCACTTTTCCAATTTATACAGCAACTACTAAAATATTTTTTTTTTTTGCTACGAAGATAATCAAGAATAGACTTCGAAATAAAATGGAAGACTAATTTTTTAATAATTATTTGATTGAAAAAGAAATTATCTTGAGTTTTATCACAGATTCAATTATAGATAAATTTAACAATATGAAAATACATAGAATAAGAGTCTAGTGATGAAGTAATCTTAATTTCTATAATAGATTTCTTTCAATTTCTTGTACATTAGGTATTTATTGTATTTCAAATACTTTTAATATATAATGTATCATTTTTTATTTTCATCCCCAATCAGTAAAATTTCTGGGTCAGCTACTGGTGGTGTATCTATAACCGAATAATATTTTAAACCCCCTTTTGTATAGATTGTATCACCTTTTCTGCCATCTCATAAAAGGTGGATTTATTGGGTTCAGAGAGAGGCTGAAGAAATGAAACAAGTGGAAATGGAGAGGATCTACATATCCCGTTAGAGGATAGGTATTTGTCACATTTGGCTGTTTTAAATACTTTCCTATTAAAAAGTGCTTTTCTATGAAAAAAGTGTTTTGCTATGCACAAAAAGGTGTTTTTCTTATTAACCAAGCATTACCACACACACAAAAGCTTTTTATACAATATAAAAAGTGCTTCTTAGCTTGATTTTGAAAATCGATCTTGATACAAGTGATTTTAGAATTTTTTTACTTTTAAGATCAGATGAGCAATATATCTTAAAAAATTATATTGTGACTGGTTATTTAAATATTCAGTTTAAAAAAATCGAATTTTTAAATTTGATATGATTTATATGAGATTTAAAAAGTTTAAAAGACTTTTAAAACTATTTGTATAATAAAAGGTCTTAAAAATAACACTTTTAGGTTTTTTTTTTTTTTTTTAAGTGGTGTACAAAAGTCTAAAAATCTCACTTTTAAGGCTTTTGTCTACACAACCGGTCATAAAATATCACCATCAGTTTTTGCGAGTTTCAAGTGATTCTAGGACTTGTTTTCGAAGGCATCGATAACCAGGTGGATGAGGTCGCGGTTTGGAGAAGAGTCCCACCGGGAACCAGTAGCTGGTGTAGCAGTCGAAGCAGTCAGTCACAGTGAAAGAGAGGAAAATCACGAGCCATGAGACAAAACATTTTCAAAACTTTCCCAAACAAGTATAAAATCAAGAACAATTCAACCTAAAAGAAAAATCCATTAACAGAACCCAGAAAAGTAATGGAAGTATGGACGCTTCAATCGTTCACCTGTCATGGATACTGGAGGATACGATCCAGCGATGAATCACATCGTCTGCCATCTCCCACCCCGTGCTGCAATTCAGAAGCAACTGCAGCGAAGAGACCGAACCCCAGAAGGCAAGGGAACCGGAGGAAGAAAGTGAGGCGAAGACCAGGAGCCAGAAAATTCTTTTAGCTGTAAATATAAATATGCTAAATTATTTATTGAATAATATCACATAACATTAAAAATATAAATAAATAATAACTAACAATTATAAATCAAAACAAAATATAAGATTATAATACTTTTAGTAAGTATCTCAAACCAGAATTTTACTTTTCTTTTACAGCTTAATGAATAATAAACCAAATATTATTTTAAAAATATCACAAATACAATCATAATAATAATAATATATATAATGAAATTTAATAAAATTAACACTTAAATACATATTTCACCTACCTTAAAAAAAATAATTGGATAAAATAAAATAAATATAATATAAACCCCAAAAAATATTTTAAAAAAACATAAAGATCTAATTAAATTTCAGCTAAAGCAAATATATAAACTTATAAATTATTTCTTAAAAGAGAAATTTATTATAAAATCATAAGACAACCAAATAATAAATTCAAATTGATTAAAATTAGTTATTAATCATTCTCTACATAAATATAGTCATCTATTGTAAAAACTCAAAACTATGTCAAAATTATTATCCCAAAATTTTCATTAATCAACACAATATTACCCTCACTAGAAAGAGTAAAATACGTAGAATAAAATACTTAGTTAGAGCCAAATTATTGGTCAAAATAAAATATTATATGATACATATATAAAAATACATAAGATAAGAGAAGGTTATGAGCTCAGCTAGCCATAACGTGGCTCTGCCACTGGCGAAGACAGAGGTGGCCGAAGTGGAAGATGTGTTCCGGGAGTATGAAGGCAAGACAAGTCGGTCAGACGAGAAGGCGGACTTATTCGGGTTCGACATGCTAATTTGGCTATCTTTTATTTGTGTCAAATTCATTCATCAAATTAGAGGCTGCATATTTTAATTTCTGAATTAATTTCACGATACAGTCATGAAATAGTTTTGCTGATATCAACTTCACTCTATACCAACGTAGATTGGCTTAAATGCAATTGCTGATATTTCTCTTCAAGCTCCGTTTTCATGAAATAGCTCATCATTATACCTGAACAAAACGATAAAGTCAACAATCCGCCAATTCTATAGATTTTTATTGGATATTCATCTTTCACATGTTGTATGCAAAGGGAACCACTTTCCCTGCCTTTCCTTTAGAGCTCATCCGTACGGATAAGTGGACGGCCAAAATCAATTTTTTTTTTTCATTTCTTTTAAAAAAATTTAATGGGTAGGGAACCTAAAATAAAATAAAGTTGATATTTAAATTAACATTTTTCTTAAAAATGATTTTTTTATATAAAAAAATAAAAACTAAAAAAAAATTGATCTCAGCCATTCAAATCTAAATCTGGACAGCCTAGAACTCGTCCGTATGGATGAGCTCCCCCGCCTTTCCAAAGGCAGGGAAAGTGGTTCTGTATGCAAAGCAAGATGGTATTTTACGGAGGAGGAGTGAGTGGCGATAAATGACTATTTTATCTCAGTTATTATTAAGATATCATGGTTGTGATGTGACTGTTTTTTTTTTTGGTGTATAAGCTTATTTTCTTTGTAACACATTTAATCATTTGGCAGGATGTCTTAAATATGTAAAAGTATTCGCAAGCAAAATTATGGGCTGTCAGTTTTGTAACAAGGGAAAATCTCCCACAGGATTCAACTTATCAAAATATTATTAAAAAATACATAAAGAAAAGTCACATGTCAGAAAATGACATTTTCTAATATGATTTTAGAAGACTTTGTATTGATATAGTTGTTAACGGGTAGTAATATAGTTGTTAACGGATATTGATTTAATTGATAAGATATAGTTATTAACTGTACTGATTTAATTGTTAATGTTGTATTAATATAATTGTTAACGTTTCTTAAAATAATACCAAAAAAGGCACTATGACTTTTTTTAACATGTTTTCTTTAAACATTTTTTCAAAATATTTTAGTTTGTTGAGTCCTAAGAGGAATTTTCCCTTCTAACAATTCAACCATTCATTGACTTGTTCATTAGACATTGCAAAAATAAAATCCAATACACAAGTGATGTGTCAATTGCCTTTTTATCATTTTGAGTTATTGATAAGTATTTTTAATCTTAAAAATATTGATAGCAATGATTATTTTTGTAAGATCTGAAATTCGAATCATATTCTTTATTTTTATTGAGTGCTTCTTACCGATCTTAGTGAAAGAAGAAATGAAGTTATGATGGTGAAGGTTTTTATTCATATATTAAAATCATTATAAATAACCATATGTTGTTTTACTCGTAATCATCAATCATCAAATTCAATTGGTTTTGGCTAAGCCGCACATGTTGGGGCAGTTTTAAACTGTGCCCTTGTTGGAAAATATATAGATTTATTCAAATAAAAATAAGCGGCCACACTAGTGAAAAATTTGCTTTTGAAACTGGGTAAAAATCGCTTTTTAGACTGGTTTTAGAATAGGTCTCGATATAGCTTATATAAAAAGTCTGTTATTTTTTAAATTAGTTGAGCAACTAGTCTTAAAAATAAATTTTTAGATTGGTTACTCAAATGTTAGGTATAAAAAGTCAAACTTTTTAAACTTTTTATAGAATTTTAGATTGTTTGTGTAAAACATTTAGTCTTAAAAGTCTGACTTTTAAGATCGATTGTATACAAGATCCGGTTTTAAAAGTATGACTTTTAAAACCAATTGTGTATGATCTAGTCTTAAAATTCTTAGTTTTTAGATCGGAGGTTTTGAAAACACATCTTAAAAATAGTATTTAGACCAAGATTTTGAAACTTGGACTAGTCACTGAACCAGTGGGAACACTGGGTCAACAATCAGTGGGTCATACCAGAGTCAAATCAATATTAATCAAAAAAATATAATTTAATTAAAATGGGTAAAAATATTCATATTTTAATAATAAAAAACAATTTGTGGTCAAAACAAGGGGGATGTAATGTAATGATAGACAAGTGTAAATATGAGAGGATGTACAATATTATATTGATTTTTTTTATTTATTTTAGGGGAAAAAAAACTCATGTGCAAAGGAAAGAATAAGGATGTTGATCGGCTGGAATTCAATATCATGAATCGCTAATAAATAGGATAGAGGGAAAATCAAAGCCTATGTCTATTATTTTTCCTTCAATCTTGGAACTTTGAAATACGTAAAGGAGTGTGCCCCTACTTAGAGTGACTCTGAAAAAATGGAGGATGTGAAGAAAAAAAGAGATCATAGTTCAGAGAGATCTCTCTCTCTTAGTCTCTCCTCATTCTCGTTCACAAAGATCTCTCTCTCTCTCTAAGTCTCTCCTCTTTCTCGTTCCATGCCTCAAGCACAAAGAAGGTGGAGAGCCTTCAGCTTCCACAGATTGTTGCTCCTCCTTTGGCCTCCATAGAACTATCACCGGCGTCATCCCCACTGGTGGAGTGCCTCGACATTAAGAAGCCAAGAGGCATCGTGGAGCTTCTTGTTGTGAACTAGAGGTGAGAATCTAACCTTCACTTTCTTATTTCTCCATCACCCATTGCTTTACTCACTCTTTTCTCACCATTAATAGGTATAAAAATGGCCACTAGGGAAGGAACCACCGCAGACACTTTCGACTGAAGTTCAATTGACTATTTTTTCTTTTAAAAAAAAAACCCAACAAGCTAACTTTGTGACTCGATCAACTCGGAACTTGGGTTTTCCCCTTAACTCAAACCAGTTTTCTAATCGATTCACTAGTTTTTGGTTCGACCAGACTAGTTTGATCTAGGTTTGATAACCTTGATTTAGACCTTATTTTTTTAAAAAATCAATCTTAAACGTCTGTCTTAATTCTTGTTAAACCTAATATTTATAACATCTAATCTAAATGTTACTACCGAAGATATAGGAATATAATATGATGAATAAAAACTTTGAACCACTCAGTTACATAAGAAAACAAAGTTAGAAACAACATAATTTCATATGGGAATTGGAAAAAATGTAACTAAATGTTAGCTTAGTTCATTTATTCCTTATCAATTTCTCCCAATTTATGTTCTTGAATTTAGCCATAAAGAATTCTCTCTCTGGTTAAATGTTATACTTCTCACTGCTACTAAACACATTTGTTAATGAGTTTCATATGTTTAATTTGAAGGATTACGTACAAAATCTCAAGCAAATCATGTGTCAAAACATTAATTATAGTGACAGAAAACAGAGCACACGGAAACGTTTCAAGAGCGGTCGAACAAACATCATTTGAAATACCCATTCCGTTGAAAGTGAAAGCGACTCAACTTTAAGCAATCCCATAGCACTCCAAAGTGATGTCGTGTGAAGATATGTTGTAGTGAAGAGATAATGACTGAACTTCAAAATCTTCAATGACACTAATCTATCTCTAACAGAAAGTTTGAACGCTCTCAATGGTCAATATTCACAATGGTCATTAATATTAATTGCCTATAAATAGCATTCAAGTCAGTATTAAGTTGATATTAAGTTATGAAGAGACAAGAGCTTACAACTTCACCATCAAAATACCAACACTTTGACTCTAACATTTAGCTCATACGCTCTCTATTTTCTCAATGTTCATATAGTTTATCATAAAGAGTGAGATGATTTATAATATACTTCAGTATTTATCTTATTCACTTATCATAGAGAAGATTGATTATAATATTTCATCATAAAGATTGTATCCTTATGGTGTGTAAGAGAATTATCTCAATGAGAGATTTGTAAACGGCATTATTGAAAACATTTTTGCTTCTCACAATAAAATCAATGATAAGTTGAAAAATAGTTTTTTACAAACTCTCAAAATCTTTTTTTTTTTGGTTATTACACAAGAACAATTGGAACTTTTACCATAGTAGCATCTTGAGCTTCTGATAAGGATTTATCAAATTTGTTCATGCTGAGCTCTTCTAGGGAATTGTCTCCCTCTTGTTCTTCTATGTTGACTAGATCATAGAAATTTTTTCTAAGATTTATCCTTCTTCATTCTCAACTTCCAATTATTCATCAATTGTGGATACACAATTTATAGTTTCAGATGAACTGTAAATAATTTCAACTTCAACACAGTTGTTAAAAGCATATATAAAATCATGAGTATCCTAGATATCTTTAGCACTAAAGCAAAATTTGATTTTTTTTTTTCAAAATCATTTTCAATTAAAGCACTATCTAGGATTTTCATTGCTCTAATGTTCAATGAAAACATTTCCTTTTCTTTATTTGTTCAATGAAAACATTTTCTTTGCTCTAATCTTCATAGGATTTATAATATACATCAATGTTTATCTTATTCACATATGATAGAGAAGATTGATTGTAATCTTTCATCATAAAGGTTGTATCCTTATAATGTGTAAGAGGAATTATCTCAATGAGAGATTTGTGAACGGCATCATTGAAAACATTTTTGCTTCTCACAATAGAATCAATGATAAGTTGAAAAACAGTTTTTTTGCAAACTCTCAAAATCTTTTTTTTGTTATTACACAAGAACAATTGGAACTTTTACCATAGCAACATTTTGAGCTTCTGATAAGGATTTATCAAATTTGTTCATGTTGAGCTCTTTTAGGGAATTGTCTTCCTCTTGTTCTTCTATGCTGACTAGATCATAGAAGTTTTCTAAGATTTCTCCTTCATTCTCAACTCCCAATTGTTCATCAATTGTGGATACACGACTTATAGTTTCAGATGAACTGTAAATAATTTCAACTTCAACACAGTTGTTAGAAACATATATAAAATCAAGAGTATCCTAGATATTTTTAGCACCAGATCAAAATTTGATTTTTTTTTTCAATATTTTCAATTAAAGCACTATCTTGGATTTTCATTGATTTAATGTTCAACGAAAACATTTTCTTTTCTTTTTTTTATCCAATCCTTTCTCGGATTGAAATCAAAAACATTTATAAAAACATTCCACATATCAAAATCAAAGGATTTTATAAACTATATCATTCTAGCTTTCTATAACCAAAAATTAAGATCATTTAAAAACAGTAGAACGATATAATCAAAAGTTGATAAGTTGGTAAGATCTTAACTCAATTTTGTGATATTTTATGTTGAAAGCCCAAAGTGGTTAGATCATGTATGTCTTCAAATATGGCTAAAATCATGAAGTTGGTTAAAAAGTGATTTTCTTTGTTTTTAGCCAATCATTTGGCCTAAGGAAGAAAATGATAAAGCAAAATTGTTTGCATGATGTTAATGTCACCAAGAGGTTTAAAATGAAAAATGGAGTGAAAACATTGTGGGAAATGATTTTTTGGGAAACGAAAGATTGAAGTGGTAAAAGTTGGGAAAACTGCCAGATTTAAGTTCACTAGAGGCAATCGACTTGTGAACAAATTTTTACCAAGTAAAATGAAATATAAAAATCATGAGATTTAGAAATAAAGTATACATATAGAAATGTAATTTGATAGGTAATAAGTAATTTTTAGAGCTTTGTATAATAAGTTACATATTTTTGAAAAATACTTATGTTTTTGGAAGTTCAATTTGAACAGTAGTGGTTGTGCGTGGATTTGGATTGATCAAATGATGTCTAAAAATCCTTAAATTTTTCATAGATGTAGTAGAAATAAATATATATTTTTTGATAAGTCACAGGAAATTTTTGGATTTTTGTACAAAAATTTATAGATTTTCAAACCGATTCATGTTTTTGGACATGAGATTTGAACAGTGGTGAAAAATAATTAAATTGGGAATGACTTAGAGTTTCTAAGCTTCTAAAAATACTTTTTCGTGAAAAACTACATATCAAGGGTCATTTAGACTTTGAAAGCACATCATTTTGATTTTTATACATTTAATTATGATTTTTTAAAGTTACTGAAAAATGCTGTCAAAAAAGCAAGAAATTCGAATTTAAGTCAAAGTAAAGTTAGAAGGGAGTATTTGTTTTATGGTGGTATCTAATTCAAGTTAGCCTAAAGCTCCCTATTAAGGAGCTCGATCCTAATTCTTAAAGAATTGGCCCCCAGTTTCTTAATATAAAATAATAATTAAAAAGGATAAATGAAATATATATAAATAATTTTTTTTTGAAAAATATCAAATTAACATTTTTAAATCATTTATTTTTCATATTAAAGTGGCCTTTGAAGTTAGTCGAGTTGCTTGAGAGATTGTTGCATAGAAGCTTCTCCTTCAAGTAGTCCATCACGAGAAATTAGAAAAACATTGTAAATAAAAAAAAAAAAAGGAAAGTTCCAAATAAATACCATTTAGATATGGAAAACCCCAAAAATTCTGTTAATATATGAAAATAATAAATAAGTTTTAAGAGACTAATTTGGAATTTTGAAATGTTATGTTTTACCAAAATGCCCCTAAAGTTTTTTTTTTTAAAAAATATATAAAAAAAACCTTTGTCAACGTTGGATCGCCACCAATGGAGCTCTGTCAGGCCTTCGATCATCAACCGTTGAAGCTCTGGTGACAACTTGAGTAATGAGTTTGATTATATGAGTATAAGGATTGACTACTTGAACTCTCTAGGTTCTATCACGCGTTGTTAAGAAGTTAAATAAAAGTAATGACAACATGAGCATTGTTGATAACAACTTAAGTATAGTTATTAATAACTTCGAGAGCATAATTTGTCAATCGTTATACTCAAATTGTCATTACCTTTATTCAACTTATTAACAACACCACATAGGGTTTATGAAACTCAAGTAGTCAATCCATATATTAAAGTTGTCAATCACATTACTTAAATTGTCATTAGACCTCCAGCTTTAGGTGCTAGAGCACAGGCTGTCGATGATTTGCCTATAGGGTAGCATTAGTGGCGGGACTTCGGCGCCAGTGAGGGTTCTTTCTTTTTTAAAAAAAAAACTTGAGGGGCATTTTGATAAAAACACAACATTTCAAAATGTCAAAATAATCCCTTGAGACCAATTTGTTATTTCCATGTGTTAACAGACTTTTTGGGGTTTTTTAAGTTTAAATAGTATTTATTTTAAATTTTCCCATAAAAAAATCATAAAGGATATATAAATTAAATAAATATAGGGAAAAAGAAAGATAGAAAAAGAACTTTAAAATTGCAAAATTATAATTCAACTTTGTTACCAAGAATTGATAAGGGATTGATGATACTTGATCAACAATTCAAAAATCATTTTTTGGAAAATAACTTATTTAAAATTTTGCAATTTCAAATTTCTTTTTCTCTTAAAGGTATATAAATATTTTTTAAAAAAATAAAAATATTTTAAATTATTATTTGTAAATGATTATTTTCACAAAAAATTGTCCCTCATAATATTGCTCCATGGTACATATATGATAACTTGAAACCAATGAATCAATAATTGTTTTAATTAAGTCAGTCAAATTCATTTAAGCTGACCAAGAAGCATCATCACTTCTTGTGATCAATGAATCAACCATTAATTGTGCAATTGCTAATGTGAAATGTTGAGGTTAAGCTTCTTCTTCATCCATTAATTGTACAATATTGCTAATGTAAAATGTTGAGGTTAAGCTTCTTCATTGCATCAGGAATTTTTTCCCCCCTCTCCAAAACGACAACCATCTTCCCATGAAGACTTTTTTTTAGCCAAAAAAATTATATTAATGAAAAAGCACAACCAAAGCTATGTGTACAAAAAAAAAAAAAAAAGTTTTAACGATTAGATACTCTAACACATGACTTATATTTAAAATCACTGAAACTCTCAACCCCTTCGGTTATACCTAGGAGGAGGTGAATTTTAATCTAAAATATAATATATATATTTTTTATTTTTATAATGTTTTTAAACTAATTTTTTAACGGCTTTTTCAAACTAATTTACTTAAATCATAACTTAATATACAATATAATGTTACCCAAAATATTTTAGAGAGATTTCTCATATATGTTATAACTAATTTAAATTTTTTAATATTTCTTAATTAAATAAACATGTCTTATATTAAGTAGCAAAAATTATCCTCCCTTCGCTCTATAATATTTAACACTTTAACTAATTCACAGAAAATAAAAAGTGACATTTAACTCATTAAATAAGAAATGAGTATTAATTACAAGGAGAAAAATGAAAAATGAAAAAATTTATTTTAAAAGTGATTTATATTTTAGATAAAAATATTTTTTTAAGGGAAAATATGACTTAAATTTTGAAATCTTAAATAGATGATTTCCTAATAAAATGAGTTGTCAATTAATTTACTATTATTGTTAATCCCATTGTTGTTATTGTTAATTAAATTTTAAAGTTTAAATAGTATTTTTATATTATTTTTTTTAAACCGGAGGAAGTAATATAAAGTAGAACAAATATTATCCCCAGATGATTCAAATGGATGAGCCACATCATCACTAAATTTGTTCCATTATTGGGAGGGGCTTTGTTCTTCATTTCTTCCTGTTATGGTTGCTAATACCGATGTTCACTTCACCCTCCATTTTCCTCTGCAACTAATGGCTAATTCTATTACTGGATTACCTAGTGTCATCCCCTTCATCCTCTTGGAGGAAACTTAATTGGGTTCCGAAGATGGAAGATTGGAACTTGGTTTCTTAGGCCACCGATTTCCGCGAACTGAAGCAGCGAAATCTGGTACATAGGTCTTTCTTAATTTGCTTCAGTTTATACAATTTCAGTATCTATTTCATGTTTGACTCTCATTCTGGTTCCAGACCAAGTTTTAAATATTAAACCCCTTTCATTCCAACTCCAATTGATACTAGCCTACCTGCAATTTTTTGTTCAATTCTTGGCCGAGAAAAACTTAATCAGGTGGATTAGAGCAAAGATTTTTTTAAAAGAAAAATAAGTTTTATCTGCGATTAGACTACGGAAAAGTAGTAGTTGATGCAATTGACTTGACAGTTCGTAAATTTTGACTTGCGGCATTTACGAAACGCAACCATTTATGTTTCTTGCGACCTTTTTATCATCTTTATTGTTTGGGCTTCAACTGGTAGAAATTATTAAAAAACGGTCTTTGCTTTACATTAGGACAAGCTGAAAGAAAAAATTGATGGTTGAAGTCAAATTATGTTGAATATCATCCACACAAAAAAACAATAGAAAAAGAAAGGCCTGAACCTTCCTCTCCCTCACCTTACTACAAGGATTTAATGGACCTCAGCACTCATGCAAGGATCTGCTGGTTTGTTGACATTGACTTTGAAATTTGAGTTTGGAATTCTGAATGTGATTTTATAATCTTCATACATTTGAAAAGTCTATATCTTATTCTTGCGTTGAAAATTATTCTCTCTACCTTGAAGGAAAGGGAACAGTATTTCTGACGAGCAAAGTCATCCTGCCCTTTCAACACGTGCCACATCATAATTACTGGTATATTTATTTTTTTATTGTGTAGGCCAATTCATCAAATCAATGGCTATCCTTCCTTATTTGTTTGTTCTTCCCAATCTGCTTTTGTTCTTCTCCAGATTTTCTTTTGCAATTGATACCCTTATCCAGTTCGAATCTCTTCGCGACGGTCAGACCTTGGTTTCTGAAAATGAACTCTTTGAACTGGGTTTCTTCAGCCCAGGCAGTTCCACAGACCGCTATGTTGGAATCTGGTACCACAAAATCCCTGGCAGAACTGTTGTTTGGGTTGCCAACCGTGGCAGACCCATCAAAAACAACTTCGGCATGTTGAGCATAAACACAGAGGGACATCTTGTACTTTTGAGCCATGATGAGATTGTTGTTTGGTCAGCAAATTCCACCATAAAGGCCTTGAGTCCAATTTTGCAGCTCTTAGGCTCTGGAAACTTGGTTCTGAGAGATGGGAAGGATCAAAAACCCCAAAAATACTTGTGGCAAAGCTTTGACTATCCTTCTGATACGATTTTGCCAGGAATGAAGTTTGGATGGGACCTGAGAGCTGGTCTGAATCGACGTTATACAGCATGGAAGAATTGGGATGACCCTTCTTATGGAGACTATTCAGGGGAGCATGTACTACACAACTATCCTGATTTTGTAATCTGGCTGGGCCGAACAGAGTATGTGAGGAGTGGCCCCTGGAATGGAGTCCGGTACAGTGGCGACTCTTATGCGACAAGCAATCCACTTTATAAAATAAAGTTTGTCTGGAATAAAGATGAGGTTTATTGGACGCATACTCTCATAAATGAGTCACAGATTGCAAGAATTGTCTTCAACCAAACATTATACTCACTACTGGACATAATATGGAGTGAAAACGTTCAAAGGTGGATTACTTATAGTTTTGTGCCAATGGACAATTGTGATAGATATAATCGTTGTGGTCGTAATGGAAACTGCGTCCTGGGTAAGACACCAATATGCCAGTGCTTGCGAGGATTCTTGCCAAAATCACCCAGAAATTGGAACGCTTTGGACTGGGGTGATGGATGCATCCGCAATAAATCCTGGAGTTGCAAGGGAAAAAACAGTGATTATTTTGTCAAATTTAATGGGCTGAAACTTCCGGATACAACATACTCTTGGGTTAATACAAGTATGACACTTGAGGAATGCAAAGCCAAATGCTGGGAAAATTGTTCTTGTAATGCTTATTCTAATACAGATATCAGGGAAGGAGGTAGTGGTTGTGCTATGTGGTTTAGTGATTTAATTGATATGCGGCAGGTTCCCTATGATGACCAACATTTATATATTCGCCTTGGTTCTCCAGAAGCAGGTGTGGTTTGTTAGTGATCATTTTTCAATCATCTTTCATTTGCATTAGCAACCTCAACTTTTGGTGTGCTAACTCTTGGTATAATTATTTGTTTAGCTGAACGTGGTGAAACTAATAGAAATAAGAAAAAGGTGATTACTGTTGCAGTGACCACTGTATTGGCTGTTATGATGCTTCTCACTATGTTTTACTTTTACAGGCGCAGAAGAAATTCTATAGGTAAACATTCCCTATGCAATTGCCTTTATTTTTTCCCCCTTTCACTCGTTTAGTGTATCAAAGTGTACTATGAAACCCTTGTTAACAATAAACAACGCAAAAGGATCCTAGGGAAGTATGGAGCTACCTATAAATGACATTGCAGAAATAGCTAATGCTACTAAATAGTTTTTTCCTTTTGTATTTATATATTTCATTTATTGTATGAAAGTGAACTAAGAAAACCTTGTTAGCAGCAAACAAGGAAGAAGGCTTTGATGGAAATATGGAGCTAAAAACCTTGATAGCAGGAAACAATGAAGAAGGCTATGAAGGAAATATGGAGCAACGTATCTATGACCTTGCAGTAATAGCAAATGCTACTAATAACTTCTCATTAGAAAAAAAGCTTGGTGAAGGTGGTTTTGGTCCTGTATACAAGGTAAGTATGGAATTAACTTGTTATTAAGAATAAAAGATTATAGTCACTCTTTTGATCTATGATGTGACATATTGAAATTCATTTATATGATGTAAAATGGTAGGGTATGCTTGAGGACGGACAAGAAATTGCAGTGAAACGGCTTTCGCAAAGTTCTTCCCAAGGGCTAAATGAATTTAAGAATGAAGTCAGATTGTGTGCCAAGCTTCAACATCGTAATCTAGTTAAGGTTCTTGGATGTTGCATTCAAGGAGAGGAGAAAATGCTCATTTATGAATACATGCCTAACAAGAGCCTAGATTCGTTTATTTTTGGTTCGTATGCCCAATAATTAGACTTTCATTCTCTTCTTTTATTAATCCTTACATAATTGATAAGTACTATTACATTTGAAAATTTATAGGTTTTGAAGGTAAAATTCTTGATTGGTCCAAGCGCTTTCACATTATTTGTGGAATTGCTCGAGGACTTATGTATCTTCATCAAGATTCTAGATTGAAAATCGTCCATAGAGACCTTAAAGCAAGTAATATATTATTGGATAGTGAATTAAATCCAAAAATCTCAGATTTTGGCTTGGCAAGAATATTTGGAGGAGATCAAAATGAAGATAATACAAAGCAAATTGTTGGTACATAGTAAGTGTTGTTTATTATTTTTTATTTTGTATGTATGCACATTACTAAATATGATATAACTCCCTTTTGACTTATGATAGTGGATATATGGCTCCTGAATATGCAATTCATGGACTCTTCTCCGTCAAATCTGATGTGTTCAGCTTCGGAGTATTGTTGCTAGAAATAGTGAGTGGCATGAAAAACAGGGGGCCCTTCTTGCAATGCCAAAGCGTTAATCTTATCGGACATGTTAGTAACAAGGAGTCAAAGAGTCTAACTTTTCTCTTATCTTTACTGAAATTGGTAATTTATTTAATGTTATGAATTGTTGTAGGCATGGAGGTTGTGGAATGAGGGAGTCCCACTAAAATTTGCCAATGAACATTTGGGGAGGTCTTACATTGAATCAGAAGTACTGCGATGCATCCACATTG
This sequence comes from Acacia confusa, assembly GCA_037074495.1. Classification (NCBI taxonomy): domain Eukaryota; kingdom Viridiplantae; phylum Streptophyta; class Magnoliopsida; order Fabales; family Fabaceae; genus Acacia; species Acacia confusa. Next base: position 26,824,624 of record CM073509.1, on the reverse strand, counting down.
GCCTTCTTTGTTTACAGTACCATGCTGAGGATAGGCCAAACATGACGTCTGTGGTTATAATGTTGAATAGTGAGGGTGTGTTGCCTGAGCCTAGAGAACCTGGTTTCCTTTTGGAAAAAATCCCGGTTAGGGGAGAATCTTCTAACAATAATACAACTCCGCCAAGTAACGAAGTATCTATCACTTTGTTAGAAGCGAGGTAAAGTCAATTACTCAGTTTTACATCCCAATTTTGGTCCAGTAATGAGTATACTCTTAAGGATAAGACTTGCTCTTTCCAGAAATGCAAGAAGATATTGATTCCAAACAACTCTCTTAATTTGGCATTGTGCTTAATAACGTAATTATAAACAATTTCTCCAACAAACCCCCCTCCCCTCCGCAACCCAAAAAAAAAAAAACCACCCAAAAAAGGACAATAACATGCAAAATTGCACCTGACAAGTGAAAGAATACACCTGGCATGAAAATTGCACCAACTTGTATTGTATTGTGGAACTAGGACTTTTATGTACATTAGCTTTGGGAAAAATTGAAGTTGACTTCCAAAATTTTAACTTATAGCATCCGTGAAACAAACCATTTTCATGTTCTTGCCTTGACTGTATTATAAGAATTTGGTGGACATTTCAGTTTGTAATTGGCTGAAGATACAATAAATTTAAAGTTTGTGTTTTGAATGCTAAATATATCATTGCTATCTTATTCATACATTCTGTGGAGAAAAGGAATAGTATATTTTGATCTGAACACCAAGTCAACCTACCCAGTGGTTTGTGGTGGTGTGTGTGTGATGGATTTTGATTGTGAAGCCAATTCATTGAGGTAATGGTATTAACAATGTCTTATGAATTTGAGCTTAAAATATCTTACTACTATGCCAAAGACTTTGTAATCTAGTAGTACGGAAACTTTCTTATAAGTGGGCTGCTGATGCCGCAAGTTTGATTTCACCTATAACCTTGATTTGTTAGTGTCTGCCACTTATATTTTTCTTTAAAAAAAAAATCCTTATTGTGACTTACCCATCCAATCTTATTTATAGGCTAGAGAGAGAAAATTTTTAAGGCAGCTAATGTAGTTTAAGATTTTTTTAGTCTCTGAAATATTCTAGAGGTAACTTATAAATAAGATTATAGGAGTATTTAGCTCCATAATAGTTTTAAACTTTCACTTGTGTCCTTGGCATCATAGTTGACATCTATTTTCCTGCCTTCATGTCCCCAAATATTTTCCCCAAATATTTACATATGTTCTCTCTTCTCTTTTTGTGGAAAAGTGCATTGTCCATTCGATTTTCTTTTCCTTCATAAATTTAATCAAAATGTTGAATTTTCTGAAATGAAATAAAGATTAATTGCAACATAATTATTTTTTATGTATGAAAAAGAAATAAGATAAACCACTTAAAACAATTAAGGATATAATAGTTCATGTAATATTATTTTCCCGCCCCTTTCTTTCAAAAGCAAAAATAAGATAATATTAAAATTTCTCTTATTCCTTTCCCTCACCTATTAGTTGTGAAACCAATAAGACAACCATACTACAAAATAATAATAATAATAATAATAATAATAATAATAATAATAATAAAGAATTAACAAAAAAAATAAACTTCTCTTATATTGAGTGATGTAGTTAAATATGATAAGCAAATACATAGAAAAATACATAGAAGTGTGAATGATTTACTAATTTTTAAATTAAGTAAGGGTAAAATGAGAAGCTTACAAATGACTTTTAAACCATTATAAAAGGAACATGACATGAGAATTATATTTTATAAAAAGGAATAGAAGGAGTAGGGATTATTATTTTATATAAGATATATAACTCTTTTTTAAAGTCCACCATCAAGATTAAGAATATGTGTAACACCTCGATTTCTAGACCCTAAGAATTGAAAATAAGCATAAAGTAGGTGGGCAACTAAGCCCGGTTCGACAGGAGTCCCAAGAATGTCGAGGGCTGGGAAGTCTCTCTGGGACTATCATTATAAAAGGAACATGACATGAGAATTATATTTTATAAAAAGGAATAGAAGGAGTAGGGATTATTATTTTATATAAGATATATAACTCATTTTTAAAGTTCACCATCAAGATTACCCCGATTTCTAGACCCTAAGAATTGAGAATAAGCATAAAGTAGGTGGACAATTAAGCTCGGTTCGGCAGGAGTCCCAAGAATGTCGAGGACTAGGAAGTCTCTCTGGGACTAAGTAACTCGACCATATGAGTCAGTGGATCTAGTATTTTTAAGCCATGGAATTAAAGTGCTAATGGAAAGGGGCATCAAGGACCTATATGATGTAAATCCAGTTGGAAAAGACGCCACCTAACTATGTCCTAAGGTATAAAACAATTAGTTGGGCAAAAGTATGGCGGTATAAATGAGTATGCAGCATTTTCAGGACAGTTAGGGGTGCCCTGCGTTTTTGAGAGAACATCGGTACTCGTGAAGAAAACCCTAGTAAAACTCGGGCAGGATCTCGAGTCAACACTGATAAAGTAACTTTAATAAAGTAAGGTCATAATGACTAATGATGACATACTTTTGTGTTGGCCAAATATAATGGTGACACATGTCCCTTCATGATTACAAAAGTCAAAGGTAATAATGCTAGTGGGACACGTAGCATTTGAAGATTAGATATTTGACTTTTTGACACCACAAAGTATGAGGTACGGGGAAATGTTAACCAACAAAGGGGAACCGACCGGGATACTGAAATATGGATTTCTTGCTCCCCAAGGCATTGAATTTTGACTACCTGTGGTCAGGGAGAAGAGATTGATGATTCGGACCCACACAAATCTAATTGTGTGGCACGATTTATAAGGAAAGGTATAACTTGCAAAAGGTAGTTGAGCAGAATTGGTTAGAGATTTCTAGAGGTGGGCCCAGGCCTAGATGTAGGAAGGAGGACGAAATTATGTGGGCTTAGAAGAGAAAATGCAAGGTCACATCACTTGTCAATAAAGTACAAGTCATATCAAGTAATAATAAAGAGAAAGGAAATAAAATAATCAAGGACTAATCTGCACCACACAAATTACACCTGACATAACAAGTGAAAGGCATGTAATTATGACACTAAAGGCCCGTTTGGTACGAGGAAGATTTAAGGAGGGAAAGGAACTTGAATGAGAGAAAGGAATGGAAAAGAAAATTGAGAGGGAACTTAAAAAGTTGAACTGTTTGATAGACATGACAAGGGAACTTAAGTTGAGGGAAAATGAATTGTTTGGTATGAAGAATTGGGTGTTGGTTAAGTGGGAAGGTAAGGTGAAATTCCTTAAATGCCTCTCGGACGTTTGAACAAAAAAGTTACGTTTGAACGTAATAGGCATACAATCGCCTGCGTTCAAATGTAAAATCTAACAGTGGCTTGGGGTTTACATCAGCAATTTCATACCCCTATAGATAGAAAACTAGACTACCAAGCCCAATGTGAAGCTTTTGCTAAGATGAATGTATGAAGCAAACAAATGGAAGAAATAAACAAAACAACCGGAAAACAGAACAACAACACCAAATGAAAATAGAAGAAATAAACAAAAAAAACATAAAAATCGAGTAGCAAATAGAAGAAATAAAAGGATCCAACGAAAAAGATGACAGAAGAAGAAGAAGGATAAAGAAAACTAGAATCTCTTCATTAATATACCCACCCTTGATCTACTTTGAAGCAAGCAAGGAGTATGAATGTGGATTCGAGAAATCATCCTTCAGCTCATCCTCGTCTTTGTCCTTCGACGTTAAAGCAGGCTTCAGCTCGTCTTTGTTGCAGCTCCTCGTTCTCGTGTTGCAGGTGTTATAAGCTGGTCTGTTTACAGGGCTTTTTCGTCCCAATAATTACCTTTCCCGGGAACATTTTGAGATCTCGTCGATTTGAAAGGGAACTCACTTTCCAACATTGATGGGAACTGAGCATTGCGTAGGAGCTCTGCTCCCTGGAACTTTGGTGCGTCAAATGGATTTTCTTAGGGGGAACTTGCCTATGTTCCCTTTGCCTTCGCCTAGTTCAGTGTACCAAGCGGGCCCTAAAAGAGTAATCATGGCATATCCAAGGGAAAATTTTGTGGGTCCTACAGCCTTGGAGAGAGAAAGCAGTGCGAAATGACCGTTTTACCCTTAGACCTAAAACCTACAACTAACAATTTCAAAGATCACAACCAGGGGCAATTTTGGAATCTCATTATTGGCCTTAGAATGCACCTCCCATCTGCCTAAAAGAGTCCTCTAGAAGTCTTGAGAAACAAGCAGAGAGATGATAATTTAATCAAAGAATTTTCCTTATCATTGGATCATGATCAAGGTTGGATAAGGGCCCCACCTTTAGAGTCTATATAAAGGCACTCCCTCCCCTCATTTCCACCTGCCCAAGGACATGCCCAAGGTGTGAGAGGAGAGTATCCAGATGAAATTTTGGTTTGGGAAGTGAAGGAGGTTATATGCAACCAAAATTCCAAGGTAAGCATCTCGCCAACAACTTAGCAACTCTTATTTTTGTCCTATGGTGTTTCTGTGGTAGTTGCAGTGGGATTTCCATATTTTTATGATTCTCAATGGGTCTAGAGTGTGTTTTCGTGTAGGGTCGTATGGGATTACCTTGTTTCCAAACTCTTAAAGCCTAAGTCTTCAATATACGAAAATCTGCTGATTCTTACGCTTTTTGGGCAGTAAGGGGAAATCGATGGTTTTGAAGCGTCAAACGAGGTTCAAATGCTTTTAAATTTTACATGGTGAAAGTAGACATCTTAAGGATGATTTTGATATAATATTTTGTGTCACTTCGATTTTCCAACTGAGATATCTTTAAGGCTAAAAATGACCCAAAAAACATGGTTTTTTGTCTCAGACCAGTGGCCAAAGTTTGGAAACTAGAAAAGGATTCAAACCCAATTGACTTTGGGAACTATTTTTCTAATAAAACTGATCTTGTGTCAATATTATTTTTCTATAATTTATTAAAAATTGGAAAAGTTGGATAAGTGTTTCTAGAAAACCCTGGTGGTAGGCAAAATTCATGAAACTTAAGGTAAATATGATAATTGTGATTGATAGCATGGTGTTTGGCTGTATTTAGGGTATTCTCACATGTAGGATGTATCCTTGACGCCAAGAGAAAAGTTCACCGCTTTCAAGAAGTGCCAGGTAGTAACTGTAAACTTGCACACTCAATGTGGCTCTTGTATGTTATGTGTTATTGTGATTGTGGATGTAGGTAGTATCTATGGGACTTCGTGTTCTATGGTTACCCGAGGTATGCAGGGTAGTTAGTACCTATAGGGGTGCTACTGAGGCTCTTGGCAAGTAGGGTAGGTAGAGCCTATGTGACTGTGTGTTCATGGGTGTCTTCTAAGGCCCTTGGCATGTAGGTTAGGTAGAGCCTATGTGATTGTGTGTTTATGGGTATCTACTGAGGCCTAAGGTATGTAGGGTAGGTGGAGCCTATATGACTGTGTGTTTATAGGTGTCTATTGAGGCCCTAGGGTAGGTGGTTTGGGTTGGCCACCCTGACTACTGAGGCCCTTTGCGCGCTGAGTTTGGGGACTTGTCTTGACCAGGCAGTCTTGTGGAGTACATGCCATGGTTATTTCCTGATTGTGATTTGCATTATATGCATTGCATACATATTATATATGAGTTTAACAGTTACTTTGAGGTTCAATTTTGAACTCCAAGCTGGTTTAGAGATACAAGTGCTTCAGGTTAAGGTGATCAAGAGTTTAAAAGGTAAGGGCCAAGAGTATTGATACAAAGAGAAGAAGACACTCTAAGGAGGATTTATGTTGTACTCAATCTGGATGAGAGTATCATATTATTTACTGTTTAAAATTTTATTTGGGATGAATGTACCCTTAACCCTACGGAGACTAATTTACTGTTTGGATTATTATACCTTTACTAGCATATTGTTTTTGTCTAATCAGTAACAAGCTCTGTTGTGTTAACTCTGATATATGCTTAAAGTGATTAAAGGAAAGGCAATAAGCAAAAAGTATCCCTCTAACTCGCCACTCTAAAGGACGAGGCCGGTAAGGGTGTAACAATATGCATGAAAACTAAAAAGGGTTAATTTCAATTAAAAGATTAGGCAGGTGAAAATTAAAAATAAATAAATAAATTTTTAATCATACCACCTTTTTTGTGAGTGAACCCAAAGTATACCTAAGTTACTTTAGATCAGGTTGGAAGTGTCAAGGTTAAAGCCTTCCCAATAAGTGTTCTTCTTGAAATTTAAACTTGTGTTTTCCTCCTTACAGGGGTGAGATCCAATAGCTTTGTGGGTTAATCATTCCACTTTTAATTCACACTTATTCTTGTTTATCAACTTTAAAATTGAGTTAGTATTATTCTTAGTCTTTACAATTTGATCTAATCGAATTTTGGTTTTGATTTTTCTTATTTTCAAATCATTGGTTTTTATCTATATAGTTTTATAAAATATTTAATCCAAGTTTAATATAGGGACTAAAACCAAAACTTATTAAAAGTATAGATATGGTTTGTTAAACTTAGAAACAATTTTTATGAAACTATACGGAGTAAAATCAACTACTATCTCTAATCCTTAATATAACGCTAGTTGACTAATTTGAGAAATTTGATTAAGCTAAATAAAATACTCAATCATAATATATAGTACATGTTAGAACCGGTTGACACCCAAGAGGGGATGAATTGGGTGTATGATAAAAAACTTAAGAAACTTTGAAAATATTTTGGGATAGCAATATGTATGAATGTAATGAATTATAAATTCATTCACAATTATTCAAAACCTATATGGTGGAAATCTAAGAGCTTAAGAAAGAGAATATGCAAACTATGATTTATCTTGGTTCGGTCAAATCTATGATGGCCTTCGTCTAGTCTCTGGCTCTTCCTGAGATTTCAATCCATTATATTCCTCAAGTTTTAACTAGGTACTTGTGAACCACTACAATCTCACATGTTTAGCCGAGTACTTGTGAAGTTGTTTACAAATCTCTCATTGAGATACTTTCTCTTACACACCATAAGGATACAACCTTTATAATGAAGGATTACAATCAATCTTCTTTCTCATAAGTGAATAAGATGAACACCAAAGTACATTACAAATCATCTTACTCTTATGGTAAACTATATGAACAATAAGAAAACAGAGAGCATATAAGCTAAACTGATTAAGTCAGAATGTTGGCATCTCAATGGTAAAGTTGTTAGCTATTGTCTCTTCGTCTCTTAATATCAACTTGAATGCTTTGCTATTTATAGACAATTGATATTAATGACCGTTGTGAATATTGATTGTTGAGAGCATTCAAACTTTCCGTTTGAGATCGGTTAAAGACATATTTGTGTTCTTGGAAGATTTCGAGGTTCAATCGTTATCACTTCGCTGCAACGTTTATTTACATGACATCCCTTTGGGATGCTATGGGATTACTTAAGGTTGAGTCGTATTTGCTTTCATTGTAATGGGTGTTTTAGATGACGTTCATTTGACCTACTCTAAAAATGTTTCCATGTGCTCTGTTTTATGTCACTATAATTAATGTTTTGGCACATGATTTGCTTTTGAGATTTTGCATGTAATCCTTCAAATTAAACATATGAAACTCATTAACAAATGTGTTTAGTAACATTGAGAAGTATAATGAGTAGTAAACATAAGTTAAACCATAAATTTGATTTCTCAGAGACAAGTTTAGTACAAGAAGAACCAAAACTCGAGTGTTGTTCTAGTCACACTCGAGTGCAACACTCGAGTATGCAATTTGCCACACTCGAGTGCTAATGAATTATGTCTCTGGTAGAAAATTGTTCAAAATAGAGTTCAGTGGAAAAGATGTCAATTTCTACCAGACACTCAAGTGTCATAAAGATACACTCGAATGCCACACTCAAGTGTCACAAAGTGACACTTCAAGTGTGCCTCACAAAGAGGCAGCACTCTTGATTCATCAGTGAGTGTCATGAACTAAATTTGCAAGTTCCTTACCTTGCACACGAGTGTTAAAATCACACTAGAGTGTTTACCTTGATACTTCCATTAACGAGTGTGAGTGTCAGGAAAAATCTTGTGAGTGTTGAACAAGCACTCGAGTGTTTATTAATACACTTGAGTGTCCACGATCTTTTCTTTCTCTACCATGCCTTGTTACTTTTTCACTTCAAGTATCAAATTGCCACACTCGAGTGTGATTGTCTTGCACTTCGAGTATACAATTTGTCTTATGAAGATCCTTCATATTTTCTTTAGCACTTCAAGTGCTATCCTTCCACACTCGAGTATACTTTTTCTGCACTTTGAGTGTATGATGATTTGACTCATTTCTCAGGTTCTGATGTTTCTACACCACGAGTGCTAGATTCCCACACTTAAGTGCCACACTCAAATGTGCTTGTAACCAACTTGAGTGATTTTGTCCAGTTTTTCATAATATGTGTGTGTGTGTGTGTGTGTCTTTAGAACTCATGCATTGTCACTTGAGTGCTTGCTTATTCACTCGAGTGTATCATTTGAGTGTTGAAAATCATCACTTGAGTTATTTGTTTCAACTCTCATATCACCTTACGAGTCACTTGGAAAAACTTGTGAGTTAACACTGAGTCATTCAATTGCTTATCCAATTACTTGATTGATCTTGTATAGCTTTCAGAATAATGAAGAGTGACTTTCAAAATACAAGAACATTGGCACATAAAGGTCAACTTCCAGTGAGCATAACATCTTCAATATAAATCCAAATTTGTAAAATAACCTATCTCCAGAAAGCTATTAAGTCTTCTTTCCAATGCTAAAATAACCAGCTTCAAATTCATTATATATTGAGTGTTTCAATCAAATTACTAATAGTTGTTCTAGAGTAGCATTTTGCAACATCTTGGTCTGATTATGAACTTCAAAAATTCATATCTCTTCCATTTATTCTTCATTTTCCATGATCTCGATGTTGTTGAAATGAGTTTTGAGTCTAGTTTCGTATGCCATGAGTTTTAGTTTAATTGGATGTGTATTTTGTGAGCTATATCCAAATTATTGAACCTATGTCTAATATAAAGAGTGAATTCCTATATCAACTTTCAAAATCTATATCTCTTTTATATAAACTCCTTTAAGCTTGATCTAGGTGTCTATGTGTCACATTGTGAGTCTGGTTTCATATGAAACAAGTTTCACCTCAATCGATTTGTGATTTGAGAGATATAATTGAATTACTGAACTTTGTACATGTTGAACAAGAAATAGAGGCGGATAAAGGAGCTAGAATAGTGTTCACACTTGAGTGCATAGTGTCACACTCAAGTGCAATCAGTGCAGCATTCACATAGCACACTCGAGTATAAACTTCGAGTGTGGACTAAATTGGCATGCTAAAATTCATGGTACCAGACTGTCATTTCCGAAATTTGAGCCCCCAACCAATTTATTTATTTCTTCTTCCTCTTAATCAATCCATCTCAATAACTTATTTATTGATTGTCTTCTTGATCATTCTCCATAATTGAACTTCAAATCTTCTAATCTTTGAATCTATATTAAATGTAGGAATTAGTCAATATAGAAGATAAATATATTATGCAAACTTTTTCTCTTTAATATTTGGCATCTATATTTTTCATCATAAAAAATAATCATATATAACATTATCCTCATTTTTTATGATGACAAATCCTTTCAGAAAAATATATGAGTATGAAAACATATTAGGTGCAACATATTTTTCTTGTTATTCTCTCTCCTATTTGACAATAGCAAAAATTTTGAAGTATAAAGAAGATACACTTGTTGAGAGGTAGATTTGAAAACAAATTAGAAATGACTACCCTTCCCATAATAAAAAAGGAATATGTCAAGAAAAGAATTTTTTCTCCCTTATTTGCCAGAAGAATGGTTAGTGTAATCAAGTATATAAAAAAATCTTTTCTATACTATATTTTTCAAATTAAGACCATGGAAAGAAAATATAAGATTAATTCATCATCAAAACTAATAAAAGATAGTGAATGCAGATTAGTACACTTAGAAAGATAATAAAAAGATGAGTTTTTAAGATATAAAACACATATGAGTCTGTACCTCCCCCTTAATCGATGCATAACTTAGTATTGGTCAAAATTCTATTGTTGTAAATGAACCAGTAGAACAAGTAATAAAGAGAAAGTAGAGTATCTGTTAGTTCCCTATGTGTTTTGATGATAACTGACAATTGTAAACTAAGAAGTTGTTCTTTGTTGCTAAAGTTCAAACAAGGTAGAAGCTTGTTAAAATTGATTTAATCCTTGTAATGTAAGTAAAACTTGAGCTTGGATTTGTTAACCTTGAGTTTATACTTAACATAAAGCAAGACAAGTATTTTTGAACTTAGGCAAACTTGAGCCCTCTTTGACAAACTTTAGCTTACTCGTGACAGAGAGCAAGTTTCATGATTTTATCTGAACAAAACTCGAGCCCATTATGTTAAACTCGAGTCTACAGATTACAAAGAGCAAACAAGTTGTTTGTTCTTAGTTAAACTCGAGTCTGTCATGGTAAACTTGAGCCTATGCCTTACAGAGAGCATGTCGCTATTTTATATTGTTAACCTCGAGCATGTCTTATTTAACTCAAGCTTAAGTCTTACAGAGAGCTCTCCAACAATTCTTCATATGAACAAACTCAAGCCTATGAAGATAAACTCGAGTTTGTCCCTTACAGAGAGCATTCAAAATCTTTCTCAAATATAAACTCAACCATGGTTATGTAGACTCAAGCTTATCTCTGATTGAAAGGATTTCGAATATGTTTCACTACAGTAAACTTGAGCCTAAAACTTACAAACTCGAGTTTGGCTCAGACAGAGAGAGCTATCAAAGTTTGCAACACTATTAGACTTAAGCCTACATAGTTTAAACTCGAGCCTAACGAATCTCTGTTTTACAGATGACGTCCTCTATCTGTCTGATTCAAATTTATGAACTAATTTACTCACATTTTAAGTTTTGAATCATCATATATATGTATTTGATCGATATACTCATTAGTTTCAAATGAATTCAGCAAGGATCAAGGTGAAATCAAATCTAGGTTAAATGCAATTAATGAAGAACCAAGAACAAGCCTGAAATTTCTCCTTTATCCCAATGGTTCAGCACATGCCGTTATAGATCGTCCAGATCACTCTCCAACAGTCAAATAAGGTTTATGGAATGACAAAAATATGGAAGACCATATGCAACTACTAAATCTAGGATTCTAGCTGAGAATTGAAGAAATAGAGAAAAATATGCAACTGTCATATTCCAGGGATGAAGCTGAACATCGAAGAATCAAAGAGAAGAAAATGCAATGGTTAGTTCCTTTGATTAAACTATAAATACCCAAGAAGACTCATAGCAACAACACACAGAACTACAACTGATTACATTTTTCGATCTGAGTCTTTTTTTTTTGCATTCTATAGTATTTGAACTTTAGTATTTATCCATATTTGCTCTTTTTGAGAGTTTGCTTTTGAAAATCATTTTGATTACTTGTTTGAGAGAACTCAAGGTTGTGGAACTTATGAGTTGGTTATTCAATTACAAAGTGTAAGGGGGGGCAAGTCCTTGGTGAATAGGATTGCTTGAGAGTTACATTGTTCTAATTAAAGAATATTGAGATAGTTGAAAAACCCAAAAGATATCTGGGGACTGGACGTAGGTCAAGGTTAGGACCGAACCAATATAAATCTTCTGTGCCTAGCTTTTCTTCCCTTGCTTTCTTACACTCTGTTTTACAATCCAAAAACTTGGGTGTTTCGAAAAGAATTTTTAAAATCCCCAATTTACCCCCCTCTTGGTGATTTCTTCCATCTACTGTATCATCCTACAAAGACTGTGACACCAATTATGTTGCCAATGACAGATTAAAATTTGTGTGATAGTGATGATTATGATGGTTGTTTTGACTATTGCTACTAACAAAAAAAAAAAAAACAGTGGATCGAGGAGTTGTTTGACAAAATGAAGTTCAAAACAAGCAGAGCTCATATTTCATTTTAAGTCGCATTAATCGCCTAGGTTGCATTTATTGCATTGCTACAACAATCTACCACACAACTTCCACAATGCTATAACAAAATGCATATCGCAATGTTATTCAATTAATGTACCACTAATTTATACATAAGCTTCCACAATCCTGTAAGTAAATCCCTTACTCTACTTCTCCCATATTCCTATAGCGATTTTTGGGCTTAGAACGTTAGTTTAACCTAGGTGTATTGGCTATGTGAGGTAAACCCATTCATATAGCTTACAATTGAGATCAAGCCTTGCACAAGCTCGCCTAGCACACACTGCTTAACAGAGGTATAATCTTAACTTCTTTTTAGCAAGCTAAGGCCATTGTTCTCACCTATTAGCAGCCAACTAATAGACAAGATATTCGAATCACAATTAAGCAAACTAAATTTATTAAATTAAAAACTAGCAAACTTGACTCATACTACAACTTAAAAATCCATCCTCACTCAGCAATGGAATTTAGCTCATGACTGATGAGGGAACGATAATCGAAAGAAAAGAAAGGTAACCTATGGAAAATAATAAAGAAAAGTAAAATATAGAGGGTTGTCGGAGTATCAACGGCGTAAGGGATGTCATGTCACGCAAAGCCTCTACGTCTTCTTCAACTCTGTCCAACTCCTATCTTGAGTTAGTCCTTCTGTAGTTCTCAATGACGTCTTGATTTCTCATCTTGAGTCTTGCCATAACATATTTGGACTATTAAGTCTCGGATATCAACTCTCTACTCCTAACTCCCTTTTAGGTTTAGCTGTCTTTTCCTTTTATAATTAGGTAATCAGGTCCTTCACGTTGTACGTCCAATGAGCTAGGCTTTTCAATTTTGTTAGGCCTAACTCCTTAGATTTGGTTGATTGATCCTTTCTTTAATTCCACAGGATTCTGCAGATCTTCTATTTGATTCTCCACGTCTTCTATTTTCCATCTTTGTCAAGTCAACCACCGTCTGGCTCAATTACCTGTATTTTTTCCTGAAATTTTGTTGAGAAAATATCAGCATAACATAACACATAAGAATTCATCACTTATGACGTTATAGCATTATGGTGCTAGTTTAGAGCAAAGATCAACAATGCTGTAGCATTATATCAATTTGGCTAAAGTATACTTTTAGTCCTATTATTCTAACATCGTTAATGTCTCTAACAGAAAATGTTGACTCAGCAAACTCAAGTGATGACTGTATAACTAAATCCTATTAATCTTAAATTTAAAATATATGTAAATTTAACAAAAAATCTAAAAATCTAATAAAGTAGTCAATATCAAAACCTTGATTGTAATAAAAAAAGTTAGTTGAATAATCTAAATGTATTATTTTATAAACCTAAACATTAAAATCTCAATTTCATTTGCAACTATTTGTTGACTTATTTTATTTTTGTAATCTAAATATATTTTGTTGAAAGAAATTAAAACTTAACTATATTCTTTGTCAACTGCACAGTCATCACTTAAGTTAGATGTGTTAATATTTTCTGTTAGCAACATTAACAATATTAGAAATAATGAACTAAAAGTATACTTTATAAAGTTAAAGGACTAAAAGTATACATCGTATAAAACTTAAAGGACTAAAAGTATACTTTAGCATATCAATTTTGTTATGTAATTTTAGAATGCAATAAAATGCAACCTTTTCTTCTGCCTATATGCAGGATAGTATTTAGAATGCAACAACTTACTTCATCTATCCCCTATTTCCATATGTGCATGATTTCTAACAGATTTCATCAAATCAAACGCATTCAAGCCTAGTTTTACCATGAAAATGGTCATAACACATAGGAAATACATGGCAAAAATATGACTTATTAAACTCCCCCATACTTATCTTTTTACACTCCTAGGCAAAAATAGAGATAAAATATATAGCAAATTCAACTTTGTAGCTTTGCTCCTACTCGAAGATTATGTATCCTGTTGTCATCTCAAGTTCACTTTTTTTGTGTAAATAATCTTACTGCCCAACACTAACCTAACGTTATATAAGGCATTGCTCTAGCAAAGAAGTGTCCAAAAAATCTCAGGTAAAGTATTTAATCACTCTTTCACCTTGGGGGATTCATTTCACTCCACTCTTACTAGTCCAGACTGTTTATAGGCTTGTCAAAGTTCTATAGTCTATTATTTTACAAATGAGTTGACTTGCATCAAAAGGGCTTTCAAGGGTTGTAATGTTAGGGGTGGCTAGATGAGTAGATGATGTGAATAGAATGTAATTACTACAGCAGGGTGTTAGACAAACTCACAGTGATACATACATTTCGTGCTCAGCATTGCTTTTCTACTACTACTCGCGCTCTTTGTTCTTTTGCATCATATTTTTTTAGTCAAAATGAGAGCACCACTATGTTGCATCATTTACTATTGTGACCAAAATGTTGTAGCATTATCAAGGCAATTTCAAACTACACTGTCTGTTAGGTTCCACCATAGCAATATATGAAGGCTCAAGGGGGTTGATAATAGGAATGTGAAAGTAGTGGTTTATGTATAGGATTTGGGGTGGAACATAAATGCCTTAATCACATGTAATTCTACTCAGATACAAAATGTCTTAAACCTAAGAATTAAGACAAATCAAAGACAATGTTAGATCTAGAGAGTATGCTTACTGAAATTAAAAATAAAGGCTAAAAATTCCTTCTATGTGGTTTAGTTTTGTATTATCCCTAACTATCACTCTACCTTACTAATTGTTCAACTTAGTGCCATCAATTTCCCAAGTCTAAACGGGTCATATCCCTTAAGATAACTCTATTCTACACAATTCTGCAAACAGTTACACCTTTGCTAAGTAGTTTATGCTCAATTGAAAACAGTTAGCAAAAGTTTAAAATTAGCCTACTGCTTGCAAAAAGCTAATAGAGGGGTTTAGGGAAGTCATACATCATGCATATCTCACACATACCACACACATAAAAGTCACACACAAATACCTCTCCTACACTTAAATCGTGCAATGTCTTAGACAGGGCAAATCAAGTAGAGTGTGTGTGTTGTGTGTAGGCATAAAGAAAGCAAGAGAAATGCATAAAGGGAGAGTAGGGAAAAAATAGACAAGACCAAGGAACCATAAAAAGGGGAAATGTTTTTATATATTGATGTTCAGAGCCCCTACGACTAGTTTGCAGGGGAGAGATACACAGAAGCAATAAAAGGAAAGAAAACAAAAGGGACCACTATAAAATGAAGATCATGGAAGGCCGGGACAGTGAGGAGCATTGCTGGTGGCAATATTGTCTACTGGGAAGGAGGCTGAACTGATTGAGGATGTAGCCAGTCAAAAGCGTTGAGTAGCATAGAGGATGTCTATATCATGACAAAAGCAGGCTATCTCCGCCCAAAGGGCGACAAGGAGGCAGCACAGTCCACAAGAAGAGCATGGGTCAGGGGAGGTTTACTAAGGCTTCGACAAGCAATATGGTGAGGAGCGTGGCGGTCAAAGTAATCTCGCCAATAACTGTCCTAGTCGTTGGTCGAGTCATCAGAGGAGATGGAGATTGGGGAAGTAGGGGGAGAAGGGGAAGGTTGTGGGTGTGGGAATCTAGGGGTGGTCTGAGGAGCTACTCAATGGTTAGTAGTGGGAAGGAGGCAAAACTCAGCGGAGGGGCTGGAAATGAAGTTAGAGGCGAAAGGCGTACTAGCCACGTCGGGTAGTATATCTGGTACAAGCCATTGTGAGTGTAGGGTGTAAGGGGAAGGTTAAGGTTTGAGGGAAAGTAAAAGGATGAAGTGTAAAAGGAACAAATTAAAGGCGAGGAAAGGCTTAAGTAACAAAGAGGTAACATAATGAGGCATTAGTGGGTGGTGGAAGATGAGGAGGTCGTAGGGAGGAGAAGAGATGCTTGGGGATGAAGTATGTGGATCGAGGGTGAAAAGAGTGCAGTTATGATTGGGACAAAAACCAGGAGAGAGGAAGCTGGTGGCATGAAAGAATTGTTGTGGATTTTGTGGGCCAATTAAGATTAGGCCACACCTCACAAATAAGTTCGTAGGGGATAATAAAAAATTAGGACCCACGTGCGAAAATAAAGGACAAGGTAAGTGAAAACATGTCCAATGCGTGAAGCAACGCGTCATTGGAGCGATGTTGTAGCATGGTTATAACAAAGCAGCGATGCATTAAGTGGATACCGTGGTGCCTTTGGTTAAATATTGGACAGAAAAATACATCCGGCCTTCCTTGGTTTGTATTTGTCCTACAAAATACAAAGTAAGGGAAAAAAAAGGATAAATAGAAATAAAATAAAAGAAAGAGAAAGAACATGTAGGCTGCCTCTCATTAGCTCTTGGTTTAAAGTCCTCAGCCAGACTAAGTTGGGCCATTAGGTTGGTGCGTGAAGATAAATGAGAGGTTTATCCCTTGGTACCTCTTCATTCCAGTAATGCTTGACACACTGCCCATTTACCTTAAAGATGTGTCCTGAGGTGGGGATCTGTAGGTCTATGGCATCATGAGGAGATATGGAGTGGATCAAATATGGCCTAGACCATCTAGATTTCAATTCCAAGGAAAAGCTTGAATATGGAATTATATAAGAGAACTCTGTCCGACCTCAAATGTTCTTGGAAGTAATCGCTTATCATGCCATTTTTTTACCTTTTATTTGTATAGCTTAGTGTTCTCATATGCCTGCAGTCAAAATTCATCTAGTTCATTTAATTACAACATTTATTTCTCACCCACTACTGTAGCATCCATGTTAAGTTTGGAAATAGCCCAATATGCCTTGTGTTCTAGCTTTACAAGAAGATGACAAGCCTTGCCAAAAGCTAGTTGGTAGGGGGATACACCCAATAATGTTTTGAATGTTGTTCTATAAGCCCAAAGGGAGTAATCTAACTTGTTAGACCAATCCTTCCAATTGGGATGCACTACCTTTTCCAAAATTTTCTTGATTTCTCTGTTGGAAACTTCAGCTTAGCCATTAGTTTGTGGGTGGTATGTTGTGACAATCCGATGCTTGACTCTAAACTGAGTAAGGATTAACTCAAACTATTTACTGTAAAAGTGTGTGCCTTTGTCACTTATGATGGCTCTTGGGGTCCTAAACTTAGTAAAGATGTTCTTTTTTAAGAATTTTCCTATGCCCCTAAAATCATTTGTTGGAAGGGCAACTAGTTTGGCCTATTTGGAGACATAGTCAATGGCAACTAAGATGTATTAATTGCCCATGGAGGGAGGGAAATGTCCCATAAAGTTAATACCCTAGATATCAAATACTTTAACATCCAAGGTAAGGGTTAGTGGCATCTCTGTCATCTAGATATATTCGTTGTTCACTGGCAATTGTCACATTTAGACACAAAGGTGTATGCATCCTTAAATAGTGATAGGCAATAAAAATCAGATTGAAGTACTTTCACCGTTGTTCGCACACCTCCATAGTTCCCTCTATAAGGTAAAGAATGACAATGCCGAAGGATGGATTCCATCTCATTGTTTGGTATACAATGGCGCAATAATTGATCAGGACATCATTTAAATAGATATGGCTCATCCTAGAAGAATTGCCGACTGTCGTGGAGGAACTTCTTCTTTTGATGGTATGTTAGCTCAGTGAGTAGAACACCTGTGACTAGGAAGTTGGCAATGTTAGCATACCAGGATATGGCGATGAAGGAAATAGCATACAATTGTTCATTAGGGAAATGTTCTTGAATAGGGATGCTAGGCTAGTCAAGAATGTGTTCTTCCAATCTTGACAGATGGTCAACAACCTGATTCTCCGTTCCTTTTCTATCCTTATTTACATGTCAAAATCTTGCAATAGTACAATCTACCGTATAAGTCTTGGCATGGCGTCTTTTTTGGTTATCAGATATTTGATGGCTGAATGATCAATGAAGACTATGACTTTAGTGCCAACCAGATATAATCTAAACTTTTCAAACATAAAGACTACGCTTAAGAGCTCCTTCTCTGTTATTGTGTAGTTTTCTTGGGCATCTGTCAGGGTTTTATTGGCATAGTAGATGGACTGAAAGACCTTGTCAAGTCTTTAGCCTAATACTATGCCCACAAGAACATCACTTACATCGCATATGAGTTCGAACAATAATTGCCAATCAGGGACAACTATTACAGGACAATAATAAGCTTTTGCTTTAAAATAACAAAGGCTTATACACAAGCGGCTTCAAAATTAAATGAAGTGTCGTGTTCCAGTAATACACAGAAGGGTTTAGATAGCTTTGAGAAGTCCTTAATAAATCATCTATAAAATCCTACATGACTGAGGAAACTTCTGATACCCTTGATTGTGGTGGGTAGTAGTAGTTTCTCAATAATTGCTACCTTGGCTCTGTCCACTTTGATTCCCTTCTTAGAGATCTTGTGACCCAACACTATTCCTTCAGTTGCCTTAAAGTGGCATTTCTCCCAATTTAGAACTAAATTAGTTTCCTCACAAAACCTTAGTACAACTTCAAGATTATGCAGACAGTCGTTATAAGATTGCTTAAAGACAGAGAAGTCATCTATAAAAATCTAAATAGATTTTTCTACCATATCCGAGAATATAGCCATTATGCATCGTTGAAACATTACTGGAGCATTACAAAGCCTGAAGGGCATTCATCTAAATACAAAAATACTATATGGACATGTGTAGGTGGTTTTATGTTGGTCTTATGGTGCTACAACAATTTGATTATAACCAAAATACCCATCCAGGAAGCAATAATACTCTTTAACAGCCAATTTGTTCAGCATTTGATCAATGAATGGAAGAGGGAAATGATTCTTCAAGGTAGCCTTATTGAGTTTGCAGTAGTCTATACAGATTCTCCAACCCATGATTGTTCTTGTAGGAATCATTTCATTCTTTTTTTTCTTGATTACTGTAATACCCCTTTCTTTGGTACACATTAGACAGGGATGACCCATTCACTATCCAAGATAGGATAGATAATGCCAGCATTTAGCCATTTGATGATCTCCTTTCAGACCACTTATTCTATTATAGGTTATAATCGTCTCTGTTACTCGATAGACTTTCGACATTCGTCTTCCAACTAGATTTTATGCATACAGAGTAAGGGATTGTGAAACTACCAGGGTTATTTAGCTTTGGAGGTAGCTTGTTTAACAATATATCATTGCTTTCTTCAGTCATTGCCACGATTTCAAACTCATCTAGCTTTCAGTTTTTAGATAGAATGCCTTTCATGAACTTAACGTAATCGGGCATATATTCAAGAGCTTCAACTAAAGGAATGTTAATATGTAGCTGTTTCAGAACATCCAGAAATTTCTTTGAATTACTTCTCCTGGCTTTACTTCTGCAATATTTCTGGAAAGGGGGCTTGTTGCTTTACTACCCATGATGGACCTGGACCTATAGATTGATGTAGTGGCTTTGCTATAGCATTGTTTGACTTCTCAGGAGTGTGGGAGTTTGTCCTAGTGTACTATGAGAATGTTGTAGCATTGTAGGTATTGGTACTCTACTACAACATAGGAGCATGCTGATCTATTTCTTGTACTTCTTTAGCAGCTTCTCACCTGTTCTTTGTTTGTCCTCATATTGGCTTGATATCTTTAATAGGTCTTTTTGTGATTTTTTGCTATTCAATATTCTTGCCGCTCCTCAATTCTATTGATTTGACTTGCTCTTTTCCATGGTTCCTAGGGACTTCAGTGTCACTAGATAGAGAACCCAATAGTCTGTTATTAAGTGTGGTAGCAAGTTGTCTGACTTGATTTTTGAGATTTTGAAGGGACACTTGCTAGCTCTATATGATGCCATCGTTCTTAGCCATATACTCCTTGAGTAAGCTTTCCATAGAAGATTGAGGTGTTGGTTCCATACCTGATTGCCTTGGTTGTTGGTTGAATATAAGGGGATTTAGTGGTTTGTTAGAGTACAAAGGACTTGTAGATTGTTGTCCTTGTGAAGACCAAGAAAAATTAAGGTGTTGCCTCCACCTTGAATTGTACATATTCGAGTAAGGATTGTTATTGTTGCTTCTCTTGTAATTGTTCTCAAAGTTAATGGATTTAGGATTAGCATAGCACTAAGTGTAAAAATGTTTGCTTCCGTAGTAAATACAGGTTACCTGCGCATTTGACATTGAAGAAGTGTTGGCAGGGAGACTTATCATCTCAATCATATTGGTGAGAGAGGCCACTTGAGCAATGAGGGCAGTCATGGTGTCTAGTTTATGAACCCTAGTGACAGATCTGGTGGATGGTAGTTTGTCTGCTAATCATTGATGATTATTCATGGCTATCTGATCCAAGAGTTCATATGCTTCATTATAAGATTTCAACAAAAGAGAACTATTTGCAGAAGCATCGACTATCGATCACATTTGGGCATCCAGGCCTTTATAGAAAGTTTCCAGCTATACCCATAGCACAATTTTGTGATGTGGGCACTTCCAAAGTATATCTTTGAATTGTTCTTAAGTTTTATATGTAGACTCGCCAGATCGTTATTGGAAGCTGGTAACATTTTCTCTTAGCGGGGTATTCTTGGTTGGTAGAAAGAATTTCAATAAGAGTTTCTCACATGGGTTGTTCTAGGAAGTGACTGAATGAGACGACAAAGTGTTCAACCACACTCTAGTTTTATCTTTGAGTGAGAATGGGAACAATTTAATTCTGAGGGCATCAGTTGGCTCTCCTACAATGACAAAAGCATCACAAACTTGAAAGTGGAGCTATATCACCAAGAGGGGGTGAATTGGGGATTTACAAAATTTTCACATATTCTTGCTCAAATAGTAATTAAGCAGAGCACAACAAAGAATAGAGAAAGAAGAGCTGTACACATAGGTTCATACTGGTTCGGCCCAACTCTTTGGCCTACGTCCAGTCCTCAGACCCCCTGAGTATTTCACTACGTCACTTGATTTACACACTCTGTACTCTGAAGCAATTCTCTCACTAGAACTTGCTCCCCCTTACAATTTGTAATCAATGACTTCCCAAATCTCCAAGTCCCCTGACTTGAGATTCCTTACAGTGAATGAATACAAGTAATAAACTCTCTTGGAAGAGTAGATATGCTAATCACTGAAGCTCAAACAGTGTCAATCGGCACTCTGTACAGATGGCACAATTGAATGAACAAATTTAATGCTTTTTCGTTTTTTAGCTCAATGGTTGTTAAAGAGAATTGAATGCTACTCTATTTATACTTAGAGTATGTTTAATGATCGTTGCTTGCATTCATTTGACAGTTGCAGAAGATTTATGACTGTTAGAGGCAACTTGGTCTCTTCTCTCTCTTTACTTTGTTCATTCTAAGAGTTGGAAGGATGGATGTTGACTTCCTTGTGTTTATAGCCATTGGGATGACATGGATTTAAGTAGGTGACTGTCTCTTTAAGTAGGTGAAGCATAAGGAGCAACTCAGCCAGTGACAGACGACAGTTTTCAAAACTGTAGTTTTCCATACCAGAGTTTATGAGTGTGTTAAATTTGTTGAACATCTTTTCTTGGCCCAATACTTGAGTATTACAATGTCATACTCGAGTTTTCATTTTGAATAGAAAACTTTTGAATTTTGGAGCCAAGATGAAAACTAAACTTTTCATATTCTAATCTATGGTTTTCAAAACTGTGGTTTTCGAAACTGTGGTTTTAGTTTTAACTTGAAAAGTTACTGAAGAGTTTCTTAGGCCAATACTTGAGTATGGGGACCAATACTCGAGTATCCCTTGATACAAAAACTTGCGAAGCTCTTTGTGTGGATTAATACTCGAGTATCCATTAGCTATTACATTGCTTTGTTTTTGTGTGGGTTGTTCTTTGTTTATTCTCCATATTGTTGTGTCTGTTTTCTTTTTATTTGTGAAAGGAAAAAGGGGTTTCGAGTTCTATGTACCGGTGTAGTATATCCTTCTGTATACAGTAAAATATTATGTTCCTGTATGTTTATGTGAGTTGCAGTAAATTATTTTTCCCTCATAAGTCAAATGATATTAATTGTCGTTGTTGCTTAAGTTTATTGTTCTGTCTTAGTATTTACTGATTTTATATAAAGAGAGCAAATCCCAACGCTAGTATCCAGGAGATAAAGCATAAAAGCAAAAATATTTTTCCATAATTTTATATAAAAAGGCATTGTCTTTTCCTTCTGTTGGCATGTCATAGAACCAAAGGAGTTGGAGGATCTTTAATTGAATAAAGGTTACGGATTTAGTGCTTTGGAAAGTGAAATGTGATACCTTTTAGCACACCTTATCAGGTGTTAAGCTCTTAGGCAATAATGAATCTTATGTGTGGGCTTAGGTGTAATTGTGCATATATAAGAGTATGTCTCTTTAATTAATTAACAGTGGTTCTAACTTCTATTGTTTTGATAAAAGATTCATGAGTTGTAGTAGTAATGATGACATATGCTAGATGCATTTTGAATTGATTTTGTACGTGTGAACAATCTAAATAGATGCTAAACCAATTGGACAATAACTAATGAATAATAGCCAAGAGAAATAAAACCATTATATTGTCCACTTTGACAAAAAAAATAAAGAATTAGATTAGAGTTTTGTTTTTTCTTTAACAAGAGAAAGAAAACCATAATATTTTTTAAATTATGCAATGATATTATTTTGTTCATTACGCTATTTACCTATTTGTATAAGCAACTAGAATAGGAGAAAAATTTATGATTGAGAAAATCATTTAAATCCACTTTGAATGTCCTTATCCAGGAGAATTGAAAGTTATGGATAAGTCATGGATTAACATGCCGCGTAGTTCACAAGGGTATGTGCACGGAGTAAGGGGTTTTATTGAATTTTCTTTTTAGTATAGCTTAGTTGAAGGGAAAATAATATGCCCTTGTCCTCGATGTGGTTTTCAAAAGTGGCAAACACGAGATGATGTATTTGACCATTTAATTTTCAAGCAATTCCCTATAGGATACACTTTTTGGTCTTACCATGGAGAGACTACCATTGTTGAGCCTATTAATATTGTTGATAGAAACATTGAAAATGATGAAAATGTTATACCAGATACATGTGTTGATGAAGATCCAATCTTGGACATGATCAACGAAGCTTTTGGTAATGAAGCATACAATGTACAAAACGAAGAAAATGCACAAGGCAGACCATCAATACCAAACATTAATGAAATGGGGAGTGAAGCTAAAGACTTTTATAACTTAATAAGAGATGGTGCTGAACCCATGTATGAAGGGTGTACTAAATTTTCAAAACTTTTTTTCTTAATCAAGCTTTACCACATTAAATGCTAATGTGGGATGAGTGATAAGGCTATGACAATGATTTTGGAGTTACTACAGGAAGCATTTGAGCATGCCAAATTCCCAACTTCATTTTATGAGGTAAAGAAAACTATAACAAAGTTGGGTTTGGATTATGAGAAGATACATGCTTGTCCAAAAGATTGTATGTTGTATTGGGGAGCAGATGATGAAAGTCGGGAAACATGTAGGATTTGTAACACTTCGAGGTGGAAGCCAAATACAAAGAGCAAGATAGCTACTAAAGTTGTTCGTTACTTTCCTCTGAAACCATGTCTTCAAAGATTGTATTTGTCATCGAAGACTGTAGAGGATATGAAATGGCATGCTACAAATAACAATAATGATGCAATGATAAGACACCTTAGAGATTCTGAATCATGGAAGAAGTTTGATTCATTACACATAAATTTTGCTACAGAACCCCGAAATGTGCGCCTTGGGTTAGCAACAGACGGATTCAATCCGTTTGGAAACATGAGTACTAGTCACAGTATTTGGATAGTTCTCTTAGTTCCATATAACACCCCCATGGTTGTACATGAAGTCAACATCTACTATCATGTCTACAATAATCCCCAAGAAACAAATGCCTGGCAATGACATAGATGTTTATTTACATCCTTTAATGAAGGAATTGAAGGAGTTGTGGTATGAAGGTGTAGACACATTTGATGCTTCCACATATGAGATGTTCAAATTGCATGCAGCTTTGATGTGGACAATCAGTGACTTTTTGGGCCTTGGGTTATTATCTGGGTGGAATACACACACTAGTCTAGCTTGTCCTTATTGTAACTTTGATTCCAATCCTTGTCGTCTTCGTCATAGCAAGAAATTTCACTACATGGGAGCTCGTCGGTTTCTAGAAAAAAAACCATAGATGGCGTTCAAACAGGGTTAGATTTGATGGAAAACAAGATATGCGTGATCCACCTAAGTTATTATCCGAATGTGAAATTTTGGAGAAAATCGAACCTATAAATGTCACATTTGGTAAGTGCTCAAAAACAATAGGAAGAGGGAAAAGGGCACGTGGCAATGAACGTAAAAGTCAAGGTATCACTCAGTAATGGAAAAAGAATAGTATTTTTTTTGAACTTCCATATTGGAGGCATAACTTGTTGCGATACAACCTTGATATCATGCATATTGAAAAGAATGTGTGTGATAATATCATATACACAATTCTAAATGATGCAGTGAAGTTAAAAGACCACATAGGTGCTCGTAAGGACCTACAGGAAATGGGTTGTAAGCAAGACTTATGGCCAGATGAAAATGAGAAATGTCCTATGGCTATTTATACATTGTCTAATAAGGGTAAGAAGACATTTCTTAATACATTGAAAAACATCACTGTGCTAGATGGTTATTCATCTAATATTAGTAGATGTATTAATGTAAATTCAACACAGTTGAATGGGACGTTAAAAACACATGATTGCCATATCATCATGGAGCAATTGTTACCG
This sequence comes from Acacia confusa, assembly GCA_037074495.1. NCBI lineage: Eukaryota > Viridiplantae > Streptophyta > Magnoliopsida > Fabales > Fabaceae > Acacia > Acacia confusa. The sequence continues at coordinate 26,799,867 of CM073509.1, read as the reverse complement.
TTTGCCTTGTGATCAACATCACCGGATGCAGTGTCTTCTGTTTTAATTGAGTTATGCTCCTTTTTCAAACAGATTTGTCTAAGGTGTTATGTGTTACAATATTGGACAAGTTGCAACATGATATTGTGCTCACATTATGTCACATAGAAATGTTATTTCTTCCTTCATTTTTCAAGGTCATGGTTCATTTGGTTGTTCATCTTGTGGATGAGGCTAAGCTTGATGGTCCGATCCAATATAGATGGATGTATCTCATTGAGAGATATTTGGGACAATTAAAGTCATATGTATGAAACAAGGCATGCCCTGAAGGGTCGATAGCAGAAGGCTACCTTACACAAGAGATATTGACTTTTTGTTCTAGATACTTAGACAATATCGAAACAAGGTGGAATTGACCACGTCGTGTAGATGATATACCAACTGATGAACAACCCCAAACACACATATTTGAAATGTTTTCTTAGATAGGGAAACCAGTTGATGGGATCTCTCATTTTAGCCTTACATGCAAAGAACAGACACAAGCCCACAGACATGTTCTTTACCAATTGTCCAATAGTTGAATCTTATTGAAGGTGTGTAACTTTCAAAGCTTGTGCTTAGTAAACACTTTCCATAATGTATTGAAATCATACTATTATAATGCTTTTTATTATAGGATATTCAAAGATTTAGTTCAAAAAAGGATTAGGTCTCGGACACGGAAAGAACATGAGGTAGATAGGGTGATGCATAGAGAATTTGCATCTTGGTTAGCCAAACGAGTAAGAACATTTTTGTGTGTTCATTAAATAACTTTTGTTTAGAAACTCTTTCATTAACAATAACATTTATCATAGATTGTTCAAGATGAGGACAAAATTAGTGAAGCAGATAGAGATGTTTTGCTTTGTTTAGCTAAAGGTCCCTTTATCCAAGCTAGAAGGCTTACTGCTTATAATGTAAACGGTTTCAAATTTCAAACCATAGCTCGAGAGAATGGCTTGAAAACTCAAAATAGTGGAGATTTTGGTATGTTTGGCACTAGGAGTTATTCAAGCACTAGTGAATCTCAAATGCAGTTTGGGGGAGTTCCATACTATGGAAAATTAATAGACATCATTGAGATATTCTATAGTGGCTTGTTTTCCGTCATTCTATTCAAATGTCAATGGGCTTATACTACGAACCCAAGAGGAATAAAGAAGGACAAATTGAACTTTACATCAATTAATTTCACAAGACACATACATTCTGGTGAACATGATGATGATGAACCATATATTAAAGCATCTGAAGCACAAATGGTTTTTTATGTAGAGGATGATAAAGAAAAGGGGTGGTACATACCTATGCATTTAAAACCTAGAGACTTATACGGCATGGGTGATGACGAAGATGTAATACCTTCTTCTATTGAGAACTTTCCATCAAAAAATTTGGAAGATGATACTTTATTCATACAAATAGCTAGACCCGCCATAGATGATGACCCTTCGATGATGAACATAAATGAAGATAACAATGAAGAACATAAGGATATATGATAGGGTTGGGTAAAATTTTTTGGCCAATATTCTTCCTTTTATTTGCTTTATTTATGCATGTGTTTAGCATTGTTTACACTAACAATTGATTGGAAGTTTAATTTCACTTTTGTTTGCATAGGAAAATGCCTCGAAGCAAAAGGTTTACACGTCGTACTGCATCTACAGCTACAATTCAAAGTGAAACTAATGGAGCCCAGAATTGAAGTGGAGGAACCCAACCTGTAATCCAAAATCATAGTGGACAAGTTGAACAACATGCTGAACTTGATCTTGCATTTGAACGTGTTTCAAAAACTCAACTTGCAAACCAAGGAAGAAAACCCAAGAGACAATGCGTTAGATATTGGACAGTTGATGTAATTGGTATGTCTATTTGTATGTACATAATTTTTATTTGCTTTATTTATGTATGCGTTAGATATTAATTTTTTGCTTGCAATCAATGGTCATTTTAGATACTGCCGGCGTTATCAAGAAAGAAAAATTGAGGATTAAAGATGTTTGCCCCTTACCTGAAGACAAAAGGATTGTGGTTTAATGGAATGATACAATCGAGGCTGTTAGAGAGACAGCTGGCCTACTAGCGGGCTATTTAGGATGGCTTGCAACACAATGTACTGCATTTCCAATTTCTTATGATAAGTGGCCAGAAGTTCCACTATTTTATAAGACCTATGCTTGGACTCACTCCATTAAGGTGTTCACATTTAACAATTTTATTTTCATTTGTTATGTTGGTTTAATATTTAACTTTTGTTTTTTTGTTATTGAAGTCAAAGTTCCATCTCCAAGAAATACATTAGAAATTTGTTTCTGAAAGTCTCGAAAAAAAATAGAGGGAACATAGGCTGAGACTATTTTATGAATGCTATGATTTTACGTTGTCCTTGGAGGAGAACATAGAAAGGTTCCCTGAAGGCTTGTCACGGGAGCAATGGGCAGGTTATTTGAAATATAGATTGGGTGAAAAGGCTTAGGTACACATTCAAAAACCATGAATTATATTGCAACATTATGCCATTACTAATCATGTTATTGCTCACAATACAACGGTACAATGATATAAATACAACAAATCGTGAGAAACAAACAGTTACTCATAAACTCGGGTCAAAGAGTGCGGCAAGGACGAAGAAAGATTTGGTATAGTGTTTAAAAATGTCTTACTGTTTCTATAATTTTTTGTAAGACTTTTTTTTTTTTGAAAAATTTATAGGAAGACGAAACTGGACAAGAAATTGGTAGAAGTGAATTCTTTGAAATTGCCCACAAGAAAAAGGATGGCACTTTTGTTAATGAAGAGGCTCAACGATTAAATGTATGTCAAATACCTATTGCTTGATGCTGAAACTTTATTTATTTACTTTCTTCTTTGCTATATATTATATTTATGATGGCCTTTACAGGAACTTTTGTAAGCACAATCTAATATATCAGGAGAAGACTAATTCACTGCAGTATTTGGCAAAGAGCATCCCGGGTGAGTACGTGGTATGGGAATGGGGTTGTTCCATCTCAAATATTCAGCCCTTCAAGTAGCTCTAGCACATCAAGTAATCATTCAGTAAAGGATTATGTTGCAATGCAATTAAAAATTAATAGTTTGGAAGAGAAAGTCCAATTTCTTCTCCAAAATTACAATGGTTCATTACCCTATGGTTTTAGCCTGTTTGAGTTGGTAAGATTTTTCACTCAATGTTCTTATAATTATTTGTACTTGGTTGATTGATTTTTGGAATGATAATGACTCTACTAGTTGCATTGATAACTTGACTGATTTGATTCTTTTGCTAGAATATAATGCCTTTAATTTGTGGAATATAATGCCTACAATGATATTGTCTAAACTGGTTGCACTAAGTACTTCATTAGTTTGATTGATTTTTGGAATATAATACCTTTAATGATAATGATTGTACCGCCTAGATTGATTATTGAACTGGTTAGATTGATATTGGAGAGTATTAGTAACCTTTGCTATTCCATTACGTATTACTTTTAATTTGGGTTATTGTATTTGCAGTTACCTGGTGACTTGGATTCTCCGGGATTTAGGCCTTCCTCCTCTGCAAGTCATGATCCACAAGATGAAGGACCATATTCACCACCACCTCCTCCACTTTAGTGATTTGGTCATTCACTAGTTACTCATTACAAACATCTTATTTTGAGAAAATTGATATTGTTGATGAGATCATTTCAGTTGTTATTTTGAACAATTTGTTAGTTGATAGGATCATTTCAGTTGTTATTTCAGAAAATTTATCTTGATGATGGGATCATTGCAATTGTTATTTCGAACGACATTGTTGATTTATGTATTTGCTGTTAGTGCCAATTTTTTGGTAATTTAATATAGCAGCTATAATTGGCACTTCTTTATATAATATGCTGGCTTTGACTTTTGTTCCAAATATTTTTTATTTACAATAATATTGTATGTTAATTATGCAAGGTTTGTAAATAAAATTGTATAAAATTTAAAAATGTCCATAGCGGTTCAGTTCGTAGTTTAAAATTGTCGTATGCACATTGCATACTTTCTCGCATTTCCCCCCTAAATTTGCGCCAAACAAACACCAGTGGTTCTTGCGGGAGTTCCTATGGGGGTTTTAAAATGTTACTGTTTACCATGTAATCTCTGGGGGTTCATATGGGGGTTTTGAACTGTCGTTGTTTATCTTGTAATCAGCGGGGGTTTGTACAGGGGTTCCAAACCATTGCTATTTACCTGTAATCTATGGGGGTTACAACCATTGTACAAACCACCACAGGTTGAACTTATGGCGGTTATTTAGGCGGTCTCAAAAAACCATCGTAGTATGACCTTACGGCGGAGTTAACCACAGCAGAATTTGAACCGCCGCATGTTGCAATTAACGGGGTTCAAACCGCCGCTGGATGACTACTTCAACTGCCATTAAAAGCAGTTTATCTTGTAGTGTGTACTCCTATTCATTGGTGCATGAGAACCTCATAGCTTCTTGTTCATCTTCTTTGTACCCTTATGTCAATTGATTTTTGAATCATCCTGCACATATGGAACACTAGATGAACATCTTGGTACTCACATATATTTAGTTCCTTGATTGTTAGTGTTGAACCTTACTTGTTCTTTTGGAACCCAAACATATTTATTTCTTTTATTAGAATTTATTCTAATATTGCATATGTGAGAAATGTGACCCAATTTACTGCAAAAATTGCAAATTATGTGATGATATGCATTATGAGATTTTATGCAAATATTGTGTCAATCGTGAGAGTAAGAATTCAATTAAATTTCATTTAAGCATTCTTTCTTCCCTTAGAAGATGGAATTCATGTCTTTCAACAATCTTCTACTAAACACAACATTTATTAGCACTCGAGTGTGACAAAACGCACACTCAAGTATGGCACTCGAGTGCACCTAGAACAGTGCTCGAGGTTGTATTCTTCCTATATTGAACCTTCATCTTTGAGAATTCAAAATAACTATTTATCATCTGATTACACTTGATTAATACTCATACTACTTCTCGATGTTATTAAACATATTTGGTTATGAGTTTTAGATGATTTGAATCATGGATTACATCTAAAAATGCAAAAGCCAATTTCAGTGTCAGAGCATTAAATACAAACACAAAACATAGCAAACACAAGCAATCTTCAAAGCAGGTTGTTCAATATCATCTGAAGTGTTAATTGTGGTGAAGCAAAAGTGACCTAACCATAAGCAATACCAGAACAGACCAAAGGGATGTTATATGAAGATCTGTTGCAGCGGTGTGAAAGCAACTGAACCTCAAAATCTTCCAACGACTCCAATTTATGTCTAATAGAAAGTTTCATCGATCTAACAAACATTTTGAACACACCCAACGAAAAGCTTAAACCTTCATAATGGTTGCTAATAGTGTTCAACTATAAATACGTAAGCATTCAATATGGAGCCAACCAACCAAGCACACACTACTACAAAAAACGTTAAAAGGTCCTAAATTAGAGGCAATAAACCTTCATTTTGAGAAGGACGTTTATGGAGGGGAAGTTAAAAAAATTAGGCATAAGGTGTCTTGTGAAAAATATAGGATGCCTTAATAAAGGTGTCCTATGTTAATTATAGGACGCCTTTGTTAAGGCGTCCTATATTAGGTATAGGACGCCTTTATTAAGGCGTCCTACTTTTGTCATAGGACGCCTTAAGAAAGCCGTCCTATATTAAGTATAGGACATCCTTATACCTGAATATTTGGCGTATTTTGGGCGTCCTAGTTCAAAATAAGGACTCTTATGTGGTATATAAGGCGTCCTAAACTTAAATTTAGGATGCCTTATATTATAATTTTTTTAAAAAAAAATGTCCCCTGCTATTACGTGGGCATTGATTAAACTGAAACCTGTGATGAAAATATATGGTATTTAAGATAGATGCAATCCGATTTCAAATCAAAACAAGTGCAGCAAACCACTTGTGATTTGTGATAGCAAAACTCTTTCACATATGCAAAAATTCATGTATGGATCAATTTAGACCAAAATGCACTTGGCAACCATAAAGACCACAGCTGATCAAAGTAGCTCATGAAATCCAGAGGTAAATTAAATTTCCATAATGCAGCAGCAAAAGTTTCAGGGTAAAAATTCAAAAATTTAATGTTTTCATCTAATGCACAATTAAGGAACATTGATAGCAACAAAGTACAGTTATAAAATTCAGCAGCAAGTGACCAACAACTTTAGAATTTTATTTTCCAAACTTCTGTAATAACAATGAGCATCCCACAACAACAGTAACAACAAAACATGATGTACATGATATGTATATGTGACCAACAACAGGAACAACAAAACATAGTACAGTTATAAAATTCGGTAGCAAGTGACCAACAACTTCAACAACAAACTATTACTTAAACTCACCAAAAATTCAACTTTCAACTCCAAGTTTCAACTCCATCAATACAGAACAAGGATCACAACAACAACAAAACTCTAAATAATTGATATGGTTTTCAAGGCTATTAACAAATCTGAGTTATCAATTCCACAGAAACCAAGAGTATTAAAGGCAAACAAGGCAACACATGATGTACATATCTATATGCGTTGAATAAAATTTGCAGCCAAAGCTTCCGGAACTGTATCAATCTCTTCCTCCGAGCACGGATCCAGACTATCAAAAAGCTATAAATTCGAAAATAAGGTATAAGATAAACCAATGAAGTTAATGAAATAATTAACTCAAGTAGAACAAAAAATATTATCATTTGAGAAACACAGAGCAATCACGTACGTTTTGAAAACCTATAGTACGTCCGCTCGAAACGATGATATACATATAAAACATAACATAGTATCCGCACTCAGAGGTCCCTAGCTGTCGAGGGCAAAGCAAATTGTTAAAACGAATAAAGGCATCTTGAAAGCTACAATTGTGTCAATGAAATAACTTGAATTGAAACTACTTACTCTCGGATAAAACCACTTCAATCTACCCTGCTCTACTTTTCCAGAAATCGATCTAGCCGCTTTGAATGCACTATCATTAAAATGGAAGTTAACAGACATGAAAACAAATCATATAAATGAAGAATCAATTATTTATACAAAAATTTACTTACTTGGCAAACATGGTTTTGATTTCTTCGTTTGGCCTGCCACCACATAAGGAATCAAACCAATAACATGTGTTCTTGTCAAGACATGCAACACACAGGGTCCAATGACCACTACAACATATACATTTTAAGATTAATTAAGATAAGAAAGGAATCTATTCTTAAAAATCTTAAATAGAAAAAACTAAAATACACACCCTTCAAGTATTGGGGCTAGATAACAACGATCATCTTCCCCAGCAATTGTAGTACCAACATAAAGCGTCCTTTTGATTAACGTACTGTGAGTCGTGGTCGTGTTTATTGGACTTAAGAATCCATACAAACCCGTTCGGTCGTTCTGGACGCATATGTCGTAGCAGGCACTATGATTGAAATAAAATGATAAGCGTTGTTGAGTATAGAAAACAACAAAAGATCAATGCAATAATTAAAGGGGAAAAAACTTACATTATCACAACTTCAAGAATGACTAAATCTAAATCCTCCATATGCATAAATTCTCGAATATATTTTTTGTAAACTGTAAACTCATATGTCTTGTCTGTGCCGACAATGCCCGGTTGCATCTTGAAGGAGAGAGAGCTGATGTCCTTGTATATGTCTCACAATAGTGCTAAGTGTGGAAATTTGCCCGCATCTTGTACATTCTATGAAAACATAAACAAACATGTTATGAGTGAGTTACCAATGAAAAGCAAGTTCAAGTAATGTATTTCCTTACCATTGGAGGTGTCGCCACCGCCATCTGAATAAGATGATTTGGCCAAAGGATGAACGATCTTATGGCTTGGCCTAAATCAGGAACCTCATCATCTTCAATCGGGATGTGTGGGTCATCCAAAAAGAGAGTGCAAGGTTGTCCTCCCTGTGGAATGTGAGAAGGTTCGCCGAAATTAACATTTGGAGGATTAAAACTCTCTTTACTGCTGGGGAAGGCCGGGGATTCATGAGTTGCTTGAACCATATTGTCCCTCGAATCTATCATAGTTTGAACTTCGAATCGTACTTATGCCATGATTTCATCAAATAGTCCCGCCTTGATTTTGGCCACAAGCTGAGGACTAGGATTGTCCTTGTCATAGAACCGTGAACACCGTCCAAAATATTTTGTGGCACTAACTCTGATAGGCTCCCCTCGAATGTTGTCAGGGTAATCCGGCTTCCCAATCGCCGTTGACAAAATGTCCATCCGTGGACTCGACGTAAATGAACCTTAGGAACTCTGCTCCTCAAGTGCATCCTGTATCATAAGATGTTTCATAAATAACAAATAAACCCTATAATATGAAACAACTAAGGCTATTTAAAACTTCTAATTTAACTACTTACGATCTTTGTGGCAACCTCCGCAACATCTGCATTTATGTATTTGTCGCCCCTCATCCTCGCAGCTTTCCATTTCTTGTGAAGAGGAGGAGGTGCAAGGGACTGGACAACAATGGAAGGATCGGATTCGACAGCTTCCTTCATTCTCTCTAACTGCTCTGCCATCATTCTCCGGACCATCTTTCTATACCCACCACGGGAGAGACAATGCAGATACTTATTTGCCGCACTCCTCTCTTTATTGGCTTCACTTATTTCCTGTGACACGAAAACAAATAAAACTGAGCCTAAGTTGTCAAATAAAAGAAATGATACAGATAAAAAAAAATTTACAATAAATTATGGATTTTGCCGCGACGCCACAAACACCCTCCAGTCCTCGGGAGAAATATAAGGATATAGCTAACATGGATCCTCATTCCTCGTTTCCCCTCGAATAAAATTTTTAGACAGCTTATTCTTGAGTCTTTCCAACATCTACGTACCAAACTCAACCATTTCTTGTACATTGCCGTATTGTTAGGGACGTCGTACGTTTGCTGCAAGATAAAATTAAAGATAATTAGATTTCAAGTAATAAGCGAAGATGATACAAATGTAGATATATCAAAAGTGACAAACCAATATTTGTGCCCAAATCAACTCTTTGGTTTTCTTAGGAACCAACCTCCAAGATGAAATTAGAACGCTAACTTTGCTTCGAGCCATATAGCCTACATAGCTGATGAAATTGTCTTCCTTCGGGCCAATTGGATTCAACTGGTCATCAAAATCCACATGAATCCTCTTTTTTTGATTTTCATGATGGGCCACTAGTCCACTCATCTGTGTGCAACCTCTACCCCTTCTCATAACGGGCTCGTCAAGTCTATCACCTCCTGACTCATCAGAGCTAAAGCTAGACATGTTCCTATTTATCAAGGACAAATCAATGTTAGATAGGTTATTAAATAATAAACATACTAATATAATGAACTAAAATGTTAAACCACAAAAAAAATAACATATTACTATTTGATAACTTCATATCTTACTTTATATGATTTCCCATATTCCTTCACAATGATCTTTTCTTGTAGCATCTTCTTCATCATCTACCAATTCCACTTCATGTGTTGTACGGGGATTTGTTGTGAAAGGAGGTGTATCGTCAAGGTTTAAGGATTCTTCACCGTACTTCTGTTTTTTACTTTGAAGCACAATGGACATTTTTTTATTTGCAGGGTCTATAACATAAAACACTTGCTTTGCCTGGCTTGCTAGAATGAATGGCTCATCTCTATGACCAATTCTTTGAAGATCAATGAAGACAAATCCAAATTTAGGATCTATTACAACAGCATTATTGCTAACCCACTTAAATTTCAATAGAGCAACTTTGAACGTGTTGTAGCTTATCTCCCATATTTCTTCAATAACTCCACAATAAGCCATTTATGCTAATACCGGGTTTTTGTCTTTCATACTCGCAAAGTGCATGGATTCAGCTTCAACCATCACCCCACTATTTTGCATAGAACTTTTGTCATCTTGGTCTTTTGTGTAGAAGGTATACCCATTTATTTCATAACCGCGCCAAGTGATGATCTGAAAAGAAGGCCCCCAGGCCAACAACTCGATTATGTCCAACACTTCGGTCTCGTGCGATACCTTCTCCTCAAACCACTTTATGAACGTCTTCTTTTGCTCATGAGCTATTTGCATGTCATTCTTCCTTAGATTCTTATTCTTCAAAATCTTTCTGTGTTCATCAATGTATGGTTGAACTTCTTCCATATTATTCAAGATGTACAGGTGTGCTTGCAACACCTCTTCACGAGGCTTATTCTTCAGTTTGATTCCTTGAGTTCCCTCGCCTATCCCCTCGTCATGCTGAGATTGTATCGTCCCCCTTGATAGATAATCTTTGCAAAAGTCCATAGCCTCTTCAACTACATATCTCTCAACTATTGAGGCTTCTGGTCGATAAGGATTTTTAGAATACCCTTTTAAGATCTTCATGTATCACTCGAAAGGGTACATCCACATTAGGTAAACTGGACCGTAAAGCCTTACCTCCCTTACCAAGTGCACTATCAGATGCACCATTATATCAAAAAGTGCAGAAGGAAAATACATCTCTAGTTGGGACAAAATAATATAACCCTCATTTTCCAATTCATCCAACTTGTTAATGTCAATAACTTTGTTACAGATAGCATTAAAGAAAATACACAATTTCGTTATAGTGGTTCCCACTTCATCTTTCATAATGCCCCTAATAGCTACTGACAATAGTTGTCGCATCAATACATGATAATCATGGGACTTCATACCCACTAACTCCAAATCATTCATTAAAACACACCTTCTCAAATTAGAAGAATATTCTTGTGGAACCTTCATGTCATATAAACACCCATAAAAGCTTTTTTTCTCCGCTTTTGATAGTGTATGAGCTGCTGGCTCCATGTATACCTTCTTACCATCTTCTTTTACTTGTGGATGTAACTGTTCTCTTATTCCCATATCAATCATGTCTAGTCTCGCACTAATTCCATCCTTAGTCTTCCCTGGTATGTGCAAAAGAGTAATGACAAGGCTATCACAAACGTTTTTCTCCACATGCATCACATCAAGACTATGTTTCACATCAAGACTACGCCAATATGGAAGATCAAAGAAAATTGATCTCTTCTTCCAAATATTCTTCTCACCCACAATCTTTCTTTGTTTACCCAATATGACATTGATATGTTTCACCCGACTATAAACATCCTCTCCAGTTAATGCCTTTGGAGCCGTTCTATGCTCCGGCAAGCCGTTAAAACGCTTTCTTAACTTACGATATGGGTGGAACCGATCAAGAAACCTCTTGTGACCGAGGTAGACTGTTTTTTTTCGTGCTTTAGTTGATGGAAGTTTGTGCCTGCTTCACATATTGGACATGCTTTATGCCTTTTGACACTGTACCCTGACAAATTTCCGTATGCAGGAAAGTCATTTATCGTGGTAAAAATCATTGCATGCATCTTGAAGGACTCCTTCTTATATGCGTCAAACACATCTACGCCTTCCTCCCATAATTTCTTCAAATCCCCAACCAACGGCGCTAAGTACACATCGATATTGTTCCCGAGCTGTTTTGGTCCAGAAATCATCATAGAGAGCATCACATACTTGCGTTTCATACATAGCCAAGGAGGTAAGTTGTATATTACAAGGAGAACCGGCCATGCACTATGAGTGTTGCTAAGAGTTGAATACGGATTGAAGCCATCTATACAAAGCCCTAGATGAAGGTTTCTTGGCTCACTACCAAATTGAGGGAACATTTCGTCTATTTTCTTCCATTGTGGAGAGTCAGCCGGGTGCCGAAGATATTTTCCATCGGATATTCTCTCATCATAATGTCATCTCAACTTCTTCGTCGTTGCTTCACTAGTAAAGAGACGCTTAAACCGCGGTATTATTGGAAGGTACCACAATACCTTCAAAGGTTGAGCTTTTGTTGTCTGATCTCCAGGACCACCACCTTTCTTTACTTTGTATCGTGAAGTTTTACACTTCGGACAATTACTCAGGCCTTCTACTCATTTCTGTACAATATGCAATCATTAGGGCAACTGTGTATCTTTTTATACTCCATGCCCATCGTAGACAAGATTTTCTTGGCCTCATACATACGATTTGGAAGTACATTATTGTATGGCAACATATCACACAACAATTGAAGCAGTGACGTGAAACTACTATCCGTCCACCCACAAGTTGCCTTTAAGTTGACCAAATGTAAGGTCCCAGTCAACCGTGTATACTTAGTACACCCAGGGAACAAAGGTGTCTTTGAATCACTCCAACGCTATATATTTATGCGGTTGTGCAAAAGATTCGACCTCAACATCATGAATCATTCTCTCCATTCCATCGTCATCTACCTCAACTTCATTTTCGTGGGACGCACTGGTACTTACCTCTTCACCATACCATATCCACGTTATGTATCGAAGGTTTATTCCATCACAAATTAGGTGATCCCTTATAGTAGTAATATCCCGTCGAACCCCATTTAAACAATTAACACATGGACAATAATACATCCCATTTCTTGTAGCCACATTCCTTCTTGCAAATTCAATAAACTCTTCCACCCCATTCTCATATTCTTCATTGGTTCTCAAAGCATTCATCCAACTATGACCTAATTTATTATCACCTAAGACATTTCCAACAACAGTGAAGTTCATAACAATTTCAAGACCAGCGTGCTTTTTCTCAATCTTTTTATAAAAATTCGACAGCATTTTGCCTTAAAAATAAGACATCCCAAAATTTCAACAACCAACAATTTCAGCTTTATTGAACAAAACTTACTCAGCTTAACTCAACAAAACTTACTAAGGCATTTTAGAAAATATCATCTATTAAATCCAATAATTTCATCAATACAAAATATACAAATATGTCTAAGTTGTCTGAGTCATAAACTATAAACTTCTAAACATCATTATTCATACTACAAAGGTTACCTAGTTCAATGCACATCAACAAAAAACAACATTTAACTATGATTACCTCAACTCTAAATTCCAATGCTTGAAATTGATTTGCTTTATTCAACCTAAAGACAACAACAATAAAGACAACATTAGAATTTTTCAAACTAACATATGAGAGGGAATAAAGAAACATGATTAACAATACCTACCCTATGACACCTCAAGATCTTTTGGGTTGATGTCATGACCAAGTCATAATACTTTGAGAACTAAAAATATCTTATTCAGGGCACGTATTAGGATATTTTTAATACAAAGAAATTCCAATACAAATATTAAAAAAAGATGTATTAACAAAATTAACACATGTTTTTTTATAAATAACTAATTTAATTAATTTTTTTAAAACCTTTACCGATTGGTTAACTAACTTTTACCTTGAGAATGGGAGGGAGTAATTAAACATGACAAATAATATAACTTTTACCTTGCAAATATATATGATAATGTTGGATTTATTGATTTAGTTGACAAGACTCGCAGATTGATGAGGGATAGAGGCTTGAGGACAGGTTAGCAGTTGCTTTTGGTCTTCTTAGTGGATCTGCAATGGCTCCAATATGCATAAATAAGAAATTACATATTTGCTCACATTCCATAACTTCATAATGTTAGTAACACAGGTGGTTGATAGGGATATAATTGTGAGAGATGGGAACAAGATTCACTTATTTCGGAAGGGCCATTGTTCATGCAGGGGTCAATGGTAAATTTCCAAGGATAGAATCTGGAAAACTTTTAACAAAAATGAGTTTATGTAACATTTTAAGGTGAAGAAGGGAGGAAAGGAGATGAAGTATTTCAAGCTCTTCTACTCGCGCATGCTGTGAGATGATTTTTTGACTGTGTCATTACTTAAGATGCTTATTTTTCACCTAGAGTTAGACATGCCTTCTTCCAAGAGTACTTCGATGCAAAAAATTTAGATGATATGAATATGGAAATCCAAATATTTCTATTTGTTTCTCTCCAGCAACTAGAAAATGCATTAAACAATTCAGGGCATCAATAAGATAATGTTTATCAGCTGGCACAATCAAAACACAAAACAATGACACAAAATAGAAAATCAATGAATAAATCCATACCCAAAGATTGAGAGAAAGGCATCAAAAAAATGAGGTTCGGCGAAGATATGAGAGGGCTTGGACTTGATATTGGATGCAGGAGGATCGGGATTCAAATCAATCTTTTGCAATGAGGTTGTCAAAACTGTCACTACATTCACTTTATCCATCAAAAATCAAAATAACAAAGAATCAAGGAAAACAGAGATGAATTTGAAACTATGGGTGCGATTAGAAATATCAAACACAAAGCTGTCGCATTATCGTCTAAGCACAGATCTGTACTTGATCTTTGAGATTCTCACATACCCAGAGTGAAACAAAGCTCTTACACGCTACTGAGGGAAGGTAGACTTGTCTCGTTCTGGGTCTGACGGCGGCACTTCCCTGTCTCAGTATCTCGCTAGGTCATAAGAGAAATTAAGGAGCAGAGTAAGAGCTAGTGAGCCGCGTGGTTAAGGAAGGCTAATATTATTTAATTGCTGAGGGATTTGATTAACGGCGCCCTAAACGCAGAATAGGGTGCCTAAACTACACTAACGGTGCCCTAAACACGAAAAAGGGCCGCCTAAACTACACTAAAGGCGCCCTTAAATCTAAAAAGGGCGCCTAAAATAAAAGGAAAATTAAAAAAAAATAGAAGGGTATTTTTTAATGGGCACCCTAAACACGAAATAGGGCGGCTAAACTACACTAATGGCGCCCTTAAATCTAAACAGGGTGCATAAAATAGAAGGGGAAATTAAAAAAAAATAGAAGGGTATTTTTTTAATCTCCATCAAAAATCAAGGGGGGAGAGTTGATGAGAGCGGGAGTAAGATAATTATTATAATTGCTAAGGGCTTTGGCACCCTGAAACCCAAGTAGGTCGCCTTAAACTAAATTAACAGCGCCCTAAAAATGGAATAGGGCGCCTAAAATACACTAACGGCGCCCTTAAGTATACATAGGGTGCCTAAAAGCAAAAATAAAACTTATCTCGCGTCAAAATAATTCCCAAGGTCGCGCCATGAATCTAATCAATTATATTTTTGGCATTTTAGGCGACCTGAATATTTTGTAGGACATCTAACTAGTATAAATAAACAATATAATTACAAGAATGCCACTAGCTTCATTTTTTACTTCCTAATTTTTAATAAGGACGTTTTTAGGGTAGTAATATCTCATTTTTGTAGTAGTGACACGATCTCATACTCTTGTGTTATAATACCTTTCATATGGCCTTCAATGCGTTTAGTAAATGTGATATTCTTGAATTGGATGATTTATTTGTCAATCTCTCAGGTGTAATACTGCCAATATTACTTTCTCTTTTTCCTTCTTTTTCCCCCTATGCCTTGTTGCCTTCTGCTTTATTCTTCTTCGAAGGGAGGTTGACAGCCTTTAACTGCAAAGTTTGCAAAATCTTTTAATCTAAAATTTACAGAAGTTGTTGGTTAGATGTAATTTTCTCCTTGACCTATAAAAATGAACAAAACAAAAGAAACTGACAGGTCTATGAGTTTGCACAAGAGCGAAGGACATTGAACAGGTCTATTGTAGCAGAAACTGCAAGTGCTGCAGTTGCCACATAAACAATCATCTTCTGTTTATCTTCTTCATTGAACTTCTCTTCCTTTTTCTTCAAACCTTGAGAACTAGAAGCAGACTCCTCTTTCATCCTTCCCTTTCAAGTAACTTGTTACTTCTTTAACCCATTTCCTTCTTCATTCATCTTTTCTTTTTCCATTTTTTTACATTCTTTTCTTTCGTTTTGTGCAAATGCATCATCACCTGGGTTTTCTACCTGAAATTCTTACCATTTTCTGAAACTGGCAATGCAAGGTTCTCGTTTTTTAATTCTTGGTCCTTGTGAGCTTTTACCTCAGTACTTGTGAATTTTACAGGAATCATCTCCCGGGCAGTCTCAAGTTGGTTTCCTTTTTCTCATCTATCAGAAGCCTTACCCAGAAGCTCGTCTCTTTTATTCTTTCGAACCCCTCTGTCCTTGTTATTTTCTAAAACTGAACCTGCAGCTTCATTTGCTTCCTCTTGTCCCTTTTGAGTTTTTACCTTTCTCCTTTCTTCGATTGCATGTTCATCCTTAGAAGACTTCTCAATATGATCCCCACTTTTTTTCTTTTCAAGCCTTTGCTTTTCTCCAATTCCTGAAACCGATCCTGCAACATTTTCATTTGCCTTCTCTTGACCCTTTTCAGTTTTTTCCCCTTTACCTTCTTCAACCTTTGTGTTAGGTGTAGCAGAAATGCCCTCTTGTACCTTCTTTTCCTCGAGACTTGCATCAACGCGATCCTTAGTTTCTTTCTTTTCAACACTTTCCTTTAGTCCATTTTCTGGAACTGACCCTACAACTTTTTCAGTTTGAACTTTCTTATCCATTTTCGCATCAGACATATTTTGATCCTTTCCACTCATAATAGAATCACCTGTGGTGGCTTCTGGTGGAACTGAAGCCTCCACTTTCTTCCCATCATCGATGTTTGATTTGGGTCCCCGTGAAATGACTTCATTGCCCTTGGCGTTTACTTCGGAAGAACTGGCTTCTCCTTCTTCATTCGTCTTAGTCGAAGCTTTTGAGTCATGATCAGTTGGAAGTCTTACAAGTTGTTGATCTCTAGGTTGTATGACCTTCTTTGGAATTATGATGGTCACAATTCCTGCCTCAAACTTGAGTTGAATTTTAGTAGTTTCACATCTTTCTGGGACTGGATAAAACACACTGAAACGTCTCCATCTGTTACTTCCAACAAGGGGTCTTTCAACAAATACCTTCACTCTCCTGTTTGAAGACTCAAATTTAGCGTTTATATTTTCTCTTGCAAAGCCTGCGTAAGGCCAAATCTAGTTGAGCAGTCATGTATAATAACATGATCAAAGGGTTTGACCGAGATGGAAATTTAGCTTTTCTAAAGCAAAAATTTAGTCTGATTCTTGTGAATAATAAACCTAAGGACAAAGAGTTTTGCTTTGTATTTTTTTTTTTTAATAACAAGATTTTTGCTCTCTTTTGTAGTTTGATACTTTGATACCATTCTAGAGATGGAGGAATTTTAAACCCCAAAAAATCCTACTAAATTTGTATTTTTCTTAATTGAAAAAAAAAAAATCCCCAGGAGAACTTTTGCAGAAATGTCAAGGGTGGATTCGGAAGAAGAAGGTCCAATTACAAAGAAGAGGTACTTTGGGTTTACAGGGATATCAACTTTGGATTTGGAAGAAGAGGCTCCAATGACAAAGAAGAGTTGCTTTGGAGTTTATGTTGAACTAGGGTGCAAATACAATCATCCTGCAAACTATAAGGGATTTTCGAAAGATGCAGGGCCACCTGCTGGGGGCCCCAATAACACTAACCAGATTAATTTTGGAACATGTGTTAGAATTAATTATTATGAGCCCACTCCAAATGGATTAACAAAAGGAGGGATGAATGTTTCAAAAGCAGTTGGCCATTTTCTGGAAAAAAGTGTGGGATCGGATCTTGGGTTCAAAAACAATAATAGTGAAGAGCTGGACCAACCCTCACAAGAATAAAGGGTCAGGTAAAAACGGTTTCTGATTGTTATAGAATGTAACTGAGTGATGCTGACATTTTGGCTACTTTCTCCTCAGATGTATAAAATATTAAAATGCCACTTCTGTTTTAAATGTATCTTATGTAGATGTCCATAATATGTATATATATATATATATATATATATATATGGATGCCGCCCAGCTAGCCTATCATGGGAAAATGGGGAGATTAATTGCTTTTGAGTGTGTTAGCTATATTATCCAATTTGCTCATCATGTATTTAATGAGGTGTATGTCTTCCTCGGGCTATAAATAGCCATTTAGATCAACCACATTCGATGAGATGAATACAAGGAATAATAGAAATTTATTCTCACTAACTTCTCTCTCAAATCTCTCACTCTCTTTATCTTATATTTGTTTTAGTTTTATAACACGTTATCAGCACAAAAGCTCTACCGAAGGTATTATTTTATCATCATCCTTTTAATGATTCCATTTTATCTATCTAGGATGATCTTAACCAATATATGGAATTAAAAGATATGTTTTTACCGAATGTTTTAAACATCAGGTTCTATGGTTAAGATTGGAGATTATTATTATTTCTTTTATATATTAGTTACAATGTTTTATTTATGCTTTAAATTATCATCTTCTTCTTCTATTGATGAACTAAGTCCTGGTGAGGATTACCTCCGTTCTTAGTTCATTTCTTTTACTAAGTCTTGGTGTGGATTACCCCCATTATTAGTTCATTTCTTTTGGTGTGCATTGCCCCTAGTTCATTTCTTTTATTAAGTCTTGGTGTGGATTACCCCCATTATTAGTTCATTTCTTTTACTAAGTCTTAGTGAGGATTACCCCCATTATTAGTTCATTTCTTTTACTAAGACTTGGTGAGGATTACCCCATTCTTAGTTTACATATGATTCCTTATTCTGGTTCTTTTCATTTATATTGTTATTTTGTATAGCTAGAAGCTATACACTTTTAATTTCTTATTTTGAAATTATATGAGCAGAAGTCATATCACTTTAATTTTATGACCAGAAGGCATATAAATTTAATTTCTCATTATGAAAGCTAAATGGCCCGAAGCCATAAAAATTTTTAATTTCTATTATAATAACTTACTTATTTGTCTTTATGAATTTATTGCCACTATCATTGGTATTTCTATACTAATAATCCTTGTTTATTTCTTTAATTAGTTTGAACCATGACAAACCTTGCAAAAATTGAATTTGTGGCTCTTTACATCACTGGAAAAAACTATTTATCTTGGATGTTAGATGCGGAAATCCATCTGAAACCCATGGTCTAGAAGACACAATTAAAGAAGGGAATTAGACATCCAATCAAGATAAAGTCAAATCCATGATTTTTCTTCGCCACCATTTACATGAAGATGTAAAAGTAGAATATTTGACAGTAAAAGACCCACTTGTTCTTTGGAATAATTTGAAAGAAAGATATGACCACCAGAAGATGGTCATCCTCCCAAAAGCTTGTTATAACTTGATACATCAGCGTCTGCAAGATTTTAAAACTGTGAGCAAGTATAACTCAGCCATGTTCATAATTACTTCCCTGTTAAAATTATGTGGAGAGAATGTTATTGATGAAGATATACTAGAAAAAACTTTCTCCACATTTCATGCATCCAACTTGCTCTTACAGCAGCAATATCGTGAGAATGGTTTTAAAAAATATGCAGAATTAATTTCTTGTCTCCTCGTAGCTGAACGGAATAATGAGCTTTTATTGAAAAATCATGAATCTCGTTCAACAAGCTCAATGCCATTCCCAGAAGCGAATGCAATGACTAATGAATCTTTTAGTGACCGAGGATTTGGACGTAAAGGTGGCTACAGCCATAGGCGTAACTATGAACGTGGTCGTGGTCCAAATCGTGTTGGATCAAATACTCGCCCAAAGTGGGGAAAATTTGAAAAAAAAAACCCTAGAAGGGAAACCAGTGGAAATAACAAACATGCTGAAAATACATGTTATCGTCGTACGCCAAGACACCTGGTTGACTTTTACCAAGAATCATTGAAAAATAATGGTAAAGGACCAAAGATTGAAGTAAATCATGTCGACAAGGCTGAGAATTATGAGCATAATGATGTTAAGATTGCTCATTTAGATGTCGTTGATTTCTTAGTGTAAATTATCTTTTCATGTTTAGAACTGTCATGTTTTAATATATTGAAACTTTCTTCTATCATATGTGTTACTTTTAATCATGTTTTTATTTTATTTTTCATGTATCTTTTAATGAAGAATGAATCTTGTTGGCATCAATCCTGAAGATTTGTGTCTCATTGATAGCGCAACAACGCACACCATACTAAAAAATGATAAATATTTTTCTTCCTTGGTAATGCAAGAAGACAATGTTCAAACTATATCTGGTAGTATAAATTTGATTGAAGGCTCTGGAAAAGCTAATATTTTGTTACCTGAAGGAACAAAATTATGTATTGAAAATGCATTTTATTCTACCAAGTCAAAAAGGAACTGTTGAGTTTCAAAGATATCTACAAAAATGGATATCATATTGAAACAAAAACTAAAAATCATCAAGAATGTCTCGCTATCACAGATATAATTTCTGGTAGGGAATGCATATTAGAAAATTTTCCTGCTTTTTCTTCTGGTTTGTATTATACATTTATAAGCACAATTGAAATACATGCTATTGTAAACCAGAAGTTTACTAATACAGACCACAAGCTTGCTAATGCAAACCAGTAGTTTGCCAATGTAAACCAGAAGTTTACTCATGAATTTAATATTTGGCATGACTGGTTAGGCCATCCAGGGTCAACTATAATACGACAAATAATTGAGAATTCATGTGGACATACCTTGAAGCGTAAGCAAATACCACAATCTCATGATTTCTCATGTGGTGCATGTTCCAAGGGAAAGTTAATTATTCGGCCCTCACCAAGCAAAGTAGAAAGTGAGTCTCTTACATTTCTAGAACGGATACAGGGAGATATTTGTAGACCAATACATCCACCAAGTAGACCATTTAGGTACTATATGGTTTTAATTGACACATCAACCAAATGGTTGCATGTCTGCTTATTATCTTCTCATAACCTGGCGTTTGCAAGAATACTTGCTCAATTGATTAGATTAAGAGCACATTACCCTGATTATCCTATCAAGAAAATACGCCTTGATAATGTTAGTGAATTTACTTCACAAGCTTTTAATGAATATTGTATGTCCCTTGGAATTAATGTTGAACATCCTATAGCTTATGTGTTTATACACAAAATGGATTTGCTGAATCTTTGATCAAACGATTGCAACTTATTGCAAGACCTTTACTTATGAGATCTAATCTCCCTATTTCTGCTTGGAGCCATGCCATTTTGCATGGAGCAATATTAATTCACATCAAGCCATCTAGTTACTTAAAGGTTTACCCCTTACAAATGGTTTTTGGCCAAGAACCTAATATTTCCCAAATAAGAGTTTTTGGATGTGCAGTATATGTGCCAAAAACACCACCTCAACACACTAAAATGGGTCCACAAAGAAGAATGAGAATATATGTTGGGTATGAATCTCCTTCAATCATAAAATATTTAGATCCATCTATTGGAGATTTATTTACGACATGATTTTCTTATTGTCATTTTGATGAATCAGTTTACCCAAACATTAAGGGGAGAAAATAAGCAGCTGGGTATATAAGGAGATTAGCTGGAATAAATTATCATTGGCTCATTTTGATCCTTGTACAAAACAATGTAAACTGGAAGTTCAAAAGACAATTCATTTGCAGAATTTGGCTAATCGAATGCCAGAAGCATTCACTGACCCAAAAAAAGCCACAAAGTCACATGTATCAGCTGCCAATGCTCTTATTCGAATTGATGTCCCTGAAAGACAACCTCTTATGAATGAATCTAAAGCACGCCTGAAGCGTGGTAGACCCATCAATTCTAAAGATAAAAATCCTCGAAAGAGAAAATGAGCTAAGAATATAAATGGTCAAGTTGAGGATAATCAAGAAAAGTCAGTAGCTCCAGAAGAGCCATCTCTTGAAGAGTTATTATCTCCAGAAGAGAATGTTGTAGTCCTAGAAGAGACCCAGGTACCTGAAATGTGTGAAAATAATGAGATCTCAATAAATTATGTTATGAATGGTATCTGATGGGACCGAAATGAAGTCAACGTTGACAACATCTTTTCTTATCATATAGCATATGATGTAATGAATGATAATGAGCCAAAATCCATTAGTGAGTATCAACAGCGAAAGGATTGGCCACTATGGAAAGATGCTATTAATGCATAATTAAAATCACTAGAAAAATGAAAAGTATTTGGACATGTAGTCCGTACACCTGAAAATGTAAAGCCAGTTGGATACAAATGGGTCTTTGTAACAAAAAGAAATGAAAAGGGTGAAATTACAAGACATAAGGCACGTCTTGTAGCACAAGGCTTTACACAAAGATCTGGCATTGATTTTGAAGAAACGTATTCACCAGTAGTGGATGCAACTACCTTTAGTTATTTGATTAGCTTAGCAATAAATGAAGGACTTAATTTGCATTTAATGGATGTCGTGACTGCCTATTTATATGGCCCTCTTGACAATGACATCTATATGAAAGTCCCTGAATGACTCAAGGTGCCAGAAGCATCTAATTCAAAAATTCTCAAGAAAAATACTCGATTAAGTTAAATAAGTCTCTGTATGGCTTGAAGCAATCAGGGCGCATGTGGTATAATTGTCTAAAGGAATATTTGTCGAAAGAAGAATACAAAAATAACCCAATATGCCCATGCATTTTTATGAAAAGATCTAGCAATGGATTTGTTATACTTGCTGTTTATGTTGATGATATCAACATCATTAGAACTCCTGAAGAGATCCAAAAGGCAATTAATTGTTTGAAGAAAGAATTTGAAATGAAAGATTTGGGCAGAACAAAATTCTCTCTTGGACTGCAGATCGAGTACCTGAAAGATGAGATCTTTGTATATCAAGAAACTTATACAAAAAAGATCTTAGAACGATTTTATATGGATAAGTCACATCTATTATGTACTCCAATGATTGTAAGATCCTTGCAAGTGGATAAAGATCCATTCCAACCTCGAGTAATTAGTGACGAAGGTGAAGAACTACTTGGTCCAGAAGTACCATACCTCAGTGCTATTAGTGCACTAATGTATCTTGTTAATCACACACAACCTGATATATCATTTGTTGTTACTTTATTAGCAAGATATAGTTTTTCACCAACACGAAGGCATTAGAATGGAATAAAACTCATTCTTCGTTATCTCAGAGGCACGATGGACATGGGGTTATATTACTCAAATGTATCCAAGCATGAATTAATTGGTTATGCAGATGCTGGATTTTTGTCAAATCCACACGATGGTAAATCACAAACAGGCTATCTATTTATATGTGGAGGTGCAACTATTTCATGGCGATCTATGAAGTAGACTATATTAGCCACTTCATCTAACCATGCAGAAATTCTAGCAATGCATGAAGCAAGTCGGAAATGTGTATAGTTGAGGTCAGTAATACATCACATATGAACAGCTTGTCATTTATCTTTAGCTAAAATGGATCCAGCAGTTCTATATGAGGATAATGCTGCATGTATTGCCCAACTTAAGGAAGGTTATATCAAGGGCGATAGAACGAAACATATTTCACCAAAATTCTTCTTCACTCATGACCTTCTAAAGGATGGTGAAATAAATATCCAGCAAATCAGTTCAAGTGAAAATCTAGCAGATTTATTCACTAAGTCCCTTCCAGGTACAATCTTTGAAAAGCTTGTCTATGGCATCGGTCTTCGAAGACTCAAAGATCTAAACTAATGTTGTTAAGAGGGGGAGTCGATACACGTTGTACTCTTTTTCCCTTATCTAGGTTTTATCCCTCTGGGTTTTCCTATAAAGGCTTTTAATAATGCAGGTTTGGAAAATGTATCAATGAATGATGTACTCTTTTCTTTAGCTAGGTTTTTATCCCACTAGGTTTTTCCTAGTTAAAGTTTTTAATGAGGCCCATTTATAATGGACATCCAAGGAGAGTGTTATAAATGTATCTTATGTAGATGTCCATAATATGTGTGTGTGTGTGTGTGTGTGTGTGTGTGTGGATGCCGCCCAGCTAGCCTTTCAAGGGAAAATGGAGAGATTAATTACTCTGAGTATGTGTTAGCTATATTATCCAATCTGCTCATCATGTAATTAATGAGGTACATGTCTTCCTTGGGCTATAAATAGCCATTCCGATCAACCACATTCGATGAGAAGAATGCAAAGAATAATAGAAATTTATTCTCACTAACTTTTCTCTCAAATCTCTCACTCTCTGTCTTATATTTGCTTTACTTTTAAAACAACTTTTTTTTTTCACCTTCTGATCTTCCTCCTCCTCACTTATTGGAGGTGGAGATTGGGGAATGATGATAGATAATCCTAGGAGGAACACATTGATCATGATTTAACCTTTCTCACTGTTTGTTAGTTGTGATTGGTATTACCAAAAAAAAAAAAAAGCAATTTGGAATCCCTCCTCTGGCAATGATGCTTAGTTTGTGGGAGATTTTTACAGAAGGACCTATAGAGTGAATTGTCCAAATGGTGGAAGATTGGAAAATAGCTGGTATGTGTAGGTAGGTAGTGGGCTTATAGGATTGTTTCTCAAAATGAGTCATATTGTAGAATTCTTTTATTCGCTGTTATGGAACGTTAGATTTCTATCGTGGAAATTTGTCAAGTATCAGATTATCAAGGGCCTTCACTGATCCTTTTTATGTTCTCCGATCTTGTGGCTTTTCATACTTACACATACACACATGTGTTTTCCATACCTATACACACGCACACACGCACAAAAGTATATACATACTTATACCTCTTACCGAAAGAACAAAAATGGAAAATAAAATTTCTGTCATATTTGATATACATCTTTGGGGAAGCGAAAAAGAAGAATCCCAGCATAAATAAATAAGGGGAGAATGTTGTTAAAAAGTTAAAAAAAATATTGATAATATCTTTATCATCATTATCATACACTATGATAGTCAAACAACTATTGGTAGGGCCAAGAATGTCATGTACAACAACAAGTCTAGACATATACATCATAGACTTGATACCGTTAGACAACTACTCTCGAATGGAACCATCTCAATTGATTGTGTGAAATCAAAAGAGAATATAGCATATCCATTAACTAAAGGGATTCCAAGAGAGCTGGTTAGAAATTTGTCCAAATGAATGAGTTTGAGGCCCATCCATTGTTGATTGTTATGGTAACTCTATTTAGAAGAGTAAAGATCCTATAAACTAGGTTCAAAGAGACAACTAAGTCACAATCGACGATTAACACTATAGAGTTTTTAAACTCATACTCATTCATAGACAAGACAGTGCATATATGTGAGGATAAGCTTTTAGACTTTTAATGGTTTCTTAATCTAATGTGTTCAAATAATGTATGTTGACTTACATCACAAGGAATCACCTATGTGAGTGTGAAGTATCAGCCATTTCTATGAGAATTTAAAACGACCGATTCTCTAGAACACTCGCAGAACTAGGCAAGTGTCCAAGGCCAAAATGGTCACAACATGAGAACCAACAACGTTAGAAGAGCAACTGTGTGACTCCTATTGTCTTGGTATACACTAAAAGGTTGATGGTTCAAGACAACAGGTCCACTAATTGACCAATATATCCGATAGGTTTTTACTAGAGAAGATTCAAAAGCAACGCCTACTTTTCTCAATGTAATTGTTTCTCGTAGAGGAATCACATTTTGCATACATGATCATTTGCATTTGGTCACGATGGACTAACTTCTTATCCATGTGAGAGATTGTTAGAATTTAGGATATAATCCCTTGGGTTATGAATAAGAAGAAGGTTGGAGAAGAAGAGGAAAAAGGAAGAAGGAATGCATGTATGGATAAAAGTCCTACATTGAATAGTTGGAGAAAGAGTTGGAAGGTATATAAGCCTCAACTTTGCTCATCTTAAATGGGCCCTTGGCTACTATTGTGGAGGGGTGAGGACTTAAGCAGCCACCATCTGTCCCACTGACTCAATTTGGTCACATGTGCCGCTTGCCCGCCCGGTGTAGTATGTGTGTGTGAAATAAAAAAATAATTTTTTGAATTTCCAATTTGACCCCTCGAACCTTTAATAATTCTTTTTTTGCCCCTTTGAGATTTTTCCAACCAGCAGTTGCGAATCAGGATTCATTGTTCGCTCTGGTCTGGTACGTCTATTCATACAGACGCATCAGTTCGCTAAAAGGGTCGTCAGTCATTACTGTTCACTCTTTTCTGGTGTGTCTGTTTGCACGACGCACCAGTTCGCAGCAACAGACAAGTTCATCTGATCAAACTTCCTTCGTCTATAAATAGGGCGCACTAGTTCGATTTTTCTTTGTATACCACATTCTTAAACATATTCTGTGTTTCGAAAGCAAACCCATTGCATTCGCTTAGGCAACAGATTAAGAGAGCCATCTTTCTAAAGACGAAAAATCTGCTCTATCCTAAGAGGCAATTACTCAGCAACTTTGGCCATCCGTATGGAAGAGCAAAATTGTCTTAATGAGACAACGTACGTTGGGCATGTATTACTCCATTGTTCATTATCATATTCGACAGTTTTGTAAGTTCGTTAATGATTTTTTCTTATTATACAAATCCCTTGTATGCTTGATGTGTATGCAATATTAGTTATACAAATACTTGATTTTACGGTATATGCAATCTTAGTAATACAGATTATTGTTATTATTCAAATTCTACCTGTTTAGTATTATTTTCAACAACAAAATCAAGAACAATTCAACCAAAAAGGAAAATCCATTAACAAAACCCAAAATACTAATGGAAGTATCGACGCTTCAATCACTCACCTGTCATGGATGGATACTAGAGGCTACGATCCGGCGACGAATCACATCATCTGCCATCTCCCACCTCCGTGTTGCGATTTAGAAGTAACTGCAGCGAAGAGACCGAACCCCAAAAGGTAAGGGAATCGGAGAAAGAAAGTGCAACGGAGACAAAGGTGGCCGAAGTGGAAGATGTGTTCCAGGAGTATGAAGGCGGACTTGTTTGGGTTCGACATGCCAAATTGGGGCCAGGTGTTCGATTTCTCAACGCCAGAACCAGAATACTCATCACAGTTCGAAGAACCTCCATATTACTATGACTTCTATGCTACAAACCAAGTGTTCATTGCCCTTTAAATATTCCTTGATCCTATAACCAATTTGTTTTTTATTCTTAAATAAAAATTGAATGAGAAAAGGAGTGACAAAATTATTGGAAATAAAAGAAATAGAAAATTAGTTTCGATAGACTAGAATGTAAATTAATGAAAATTGTTCTTTACATCCCATTTTATCCCGACCCTTTTCAAAATAATTCTGCAATCTGCATTTATGAGTTGAATTGCAAGTTTCACAACATGGTTGATAGGCAATGGTGCACCGTAAAAGTTTTCTTAGATGTCTATGGTAATAATAAAGATCAATTAAATCACAAAAGTTGTGAATGTTTTGCCTGCTAATTTGGCTATCTTTTATTTGTGGCACATTCATTCATCAACTTAGAGGCTGCATTTTTTTAATTTATGAATTAATTTCATGATACAGTTTTGCAGATATGAACTTCAGTCTATACCAATGGAGACCATACATGCATTTTAGTGTTTTGACCATATTATTATGCTTGTTACAATAATCATTTGAAGGCTTCAATTAATAGATTTTTATTGGATATTCGTCTTTCACTTGTAAGTAAAGCAAGAGAGTATTTTACGGATGAAGAGTGGCCCGCTCCTTCCCAGACGGCGTGTATAAGCATATTTTTTTTAGAAAAAATCTTTTAAGGTTCAAAAGGATAAAAAAAAATATTAAAAAAGTCTCACAAAAAAATTCTAAAATTCTAAAGAATTATTAAAACCCATCGATAAAATTATTAATGCCCCTGTTAATGAGAATTTCTTGATATTAGAATTTTCTGTAACACATTTAAACATTTGGCAGGGTGTCTGATGTAAATGTATAGGCAAGCAAAATTATGACCTGTCATTTTTGTAACCATTCAACCCTTCAGATTGAGTTGTTCATTAGATATATTGCAAAAATAAAATCCAATACATAAGTGATGTGTCAAGTGCCCTTTTATGATTTTGAGTTATTGATAAGTATTTTTTAAATACTGTTAAAAAATAAGTATTTTTTTATTTTAAAAATATTGATAGCAATGATTATTTTTGTAAGATCTAAAATTCGATTCATATTATTTACTTTTATTAGTAGTATTTCTTACCGATCTTAGTGAAAGAAGAAATGAAGTTATGATGGTATTGGTTTTCATTAATATATTAATATAATTAAAAATAACCATATATTGATTTACTCGTAATCATCAATCATCAAATACAATTGGTTTTGGCTAATCTGCCCATCCTGGGCGGTTTCAAACTGTGCCCTTGTTGGGAAATATATTGATTTATTCAAATATAAACAATAAGCACATCTTATGTTTTTTTTTTTTTACCATACCTTTGCTTTTGGCCAAAAAAAAAAAAGACTATACCTTGGCTTATCTTATGTGTTTTTTGGTTAATTTGGTATTTTTGAAAAGAAAAGAAATTATATTTAGAGAGGGGATAAAAAAGAATAGAGACCGTATAAGTGTCTACTGGGGAGGTGATTTAAAGAAGGACGCTCTCCTGCGCGCAAGGCATACAAGCTCATTACACACACACGTGTGTGGGCATATTATATGAAGTAAAAAAATTAATTTACCGGGAAAAATTAGCAAATTCGAGTAAATGAAATGAAATAGTTCACATCAAAAAGAAATTAAATAGTCGTCCTCCTCATAAGCCTAACAAATACTCCTTGATTTTTATTATAAGGCACTAACTACCCATTCTCATAAATCAATAAAGTTAGTTAAAAGTATTAAATTTATTATAAAATTTAAGTGATTTTCAATATTATTCCTACTAACTACCCTAAACTCAAATATAGTACTCTTTCACACTACTCTTATTAAATATGGACAGATATAAAAAAATGAATTAATTTCACCTTAAAAATTTATAAATACTTTATAAAAATGATAAAAAATACTTATTAATTGGGGAGAGAGAGGGAGAGAAGGGGAGAGGGAGTACCTTTTCTCTCCGTTCTCCTTCTTTAAGGCAACAACGTGTTTCTTCTTCCCTTTCGTCACGAGCTCCATACACTCTTCTTCTCAAGAGG
The DNA here is from genome assembly GCA_037074495.1 of Acacia confusa. Lineage (NCBI taxonomy): Eukaryota > Viridiplantae > Streptophyta > Magnoliopsida > Fabales > Fabaceae > Acacia > Acacia confusa. The sequence continues at coordinate 26,770,964 of CM073509.1, read as the reverse complement.
TTTTACTCATATCGCAATCTTGAGCTCAAGGAATATTCCAGAGAAGGTTGAGCAACTGCCGTCTCAACAACAAAGGAAGACTGTTGCCGAACAGGAAGCTGCATTGATCGTTACCGACGGACATCTGAAGCTTGCAATTCAGGTTAGTATTTTGGGAGAGATTTTCTTCGAGAATGCGGATTTGCAAACACTTTGATTTTGTATTGAACTGATGATTTTGATCATTGGATTCTGCTTCATAATCAAATATTGAGTTAGGCGCTTCGTGTTTTCAGTATATTAGTGTTGAATGTGGTGTTCTTAGAATGCCATTTTCCTTTTCCGTCCGTGAATTACCTTGAAGAAGTTCTGAATTCTGACACTGCCATTGTAGAAGACTTTATTCTTTGCTATTGTGTGAACAGCGTGGGAGGGAAATAGGTGAATGAGCTGTGACATGTTGAAAGAATCTTTCCGGCTTCTTGTTTTTTTATTTTCTTGTTCTCTTTATTTTTTGGACGTTGAAGCCCTTATTCTTGAATTGGGGAAAAAACAAAGAAATAAGATACGCCTTTCATATGGCTTTCAATGCGTTTAGCAAATGTGATATTCTTGAATTGGATGATTTATTTGTCAATCTCTCAGGTCGAAACCTCAAGTAATACTCCCAATATTACGTTCTTTTTTTCCTTATTTTTTCCCCTATGCTTTGTTGCCTTCTGCTTTATGCTTCTTCGAAGGGAGGTTGACAGCCTTTAACTGCTAAGTTTGCAAAATCTTTTAATCTAAAATTTACAGAAGTTGTTGGTTAGATGTAATTTTCTCCTTCACCTATAAAAATGAGCAACAAAAGATAGATCAAAGAAATATAATTGTGTATTACCTTGTTCTGTTATGCGTTAGACAAGTCATCAGTATTTATTTGGCAATATTAGCATTGAAATTAAATGTTTACAAGTGATGATGTGTGAAAGGAAACAGACATGCGTAGTCTATGAGTTTGCAAAAGAGCGAAGGACATTGAACAGGTCTATTGTAGCAGAAACTGCAAGTGCTGCTGTTGCCACATAAACAATCATCTTCTGTTTATCTTCTTCATTGAACTTCTCTTCCTTTTTCTTCAAACCTTGAGAACTAGAAGCAGCCTCCTCTTTCATGCTTTTCCCTTTCAAGTAACTAGTTACTTCCTTTAACCCATTTCCTTCTTCATTAATCTTTTTCTTTTTCCATTTTTGTACATTCTTTTCTTTCGTTTTGTGCAAATGCATCATCACCTGGGTTTTCCACCTGAAAAGCCTTCCCAATAACTTCCTTAGTTTATTTCTTCTCAGCATTGAAATTCTTACCATTTTCTGAAACTGGCGATGCAAGGTTCTCGTTTTTTAATTCTAGGTCCTTTGGAGCTTTTACCTCAGTACTTATGAATTTTGCAGGAATCATCTCCCGGGAAGTCTCAAGTTGGTTTCCTTTTTCTGATATATCAGAAGCCTTACCCAGAAGCTCTTCCCTTTTATTCTTTTGAACCCCTCTGCCCTTGTTATTTTCTAAAACTGAACCTGCAGCTTCATTTGCTTCCTCTTGTCCCTTTTGAGCTTTTACCTCTCTCCTTTCTTCAATTGCATGTTCATCCTTAGAAGACTTCTCAATATGATCCTCACTTTTTTTCTTTTCGAGCCTTTGCTTTTCTCCAATTCCTGAAACCGATCCTGCAACATTTTCATTTGCCTTCTCTTGACCCTTTTCAGTTTTTTCCCCTTTACCTTCTTCAACCTTTGTGTTAGGTGTAGCAGAAATGCCCTCTTGTACCTTCTTTTCCTCGAGACTTGCATCAACGCGATCCTTAGTTTCTTTCTTTTCAACACTTTCCATTAGTCCATTTTCTGGAACTGACCCTACAACTTTTTCAGTTTGAACTTTCTTATCCATTTTCGCATCAGACATATTTTGATCCTTTCTAGTCATAATAGAATCACCTGTGGTGGCTTCTGGCGGAACTGAAGCCTCCACTTTCCTCCCATCATCGATGTTTGATTTGGGTCCCTGTGAAATGACTTCATTGCCCTTGGCGTTTACTTCGGAAGAACTGGCTTCTCCTTCTTCATTCGTCTTAGTCGAAGCTTTTGAGTCATGATCAGTTGGAAGTCTTACAAGTTGTTGATCTCTAGGTTGTATGACCTTCTTTGGAATTATGATGGTCACAATTCCTGCCTCAAACTTGAGTTGAATTTTAGTAGTTTCACATCTTTCTGGGACTGGATAAAACACACTGAAACGTCTCCATCTGTTACTTCCAACAAGGGGTCTTTCAACAAATACCTTCACTCTCCTGTTTGAAGACTCAAATTTAGCGTTTATATTTTCTCTTGCAAAGCCTGCGTAAGGCCAAATCTAGTTGAGCAGTCATGTATAATAACATGATCAAAGGGTTTGACCGAGATGGAAATTTAGCTTTTCTAAAGCAAAAATTTAGTCTAATTCTTGTGAATAATAAACTTAAGGGCAAAGAGTTTTGCTTTGTTTTTTTTTTTTTAATAACAAGATTTTTGCTCTCTTTTGTAGTTTGATACTTTGATAACATTCTAGAGATGGAGGAATTTTAAACCCCAAAAAATTCTACTAAATTTGTATTTTTCTTAATTGAAAAAAAAAAATCCCCAGGAGAACTTTTGCAGAAATGTCAAGGGTGGATTCGGAAGAAGGTCCAATTACAAAGAAGAGGTACTTTGGGTTTACAGGGATATCAACTTTGGATTTGGAAGAAGAGACTCCAATGACAAAGAAGAGTTGCTTTGGAGTTTATGTTGAACTAGGGTGCAAATACAATCATCCTGCAAACTATAAGGGATTTTCGAAAGATGCAGGGCCACCTGCTGGGGGCCCCAATAACACTAACCAGATTAATTTTGGAACATGTGTTAGAATTAATTATTATGAGCCCAGTCCAGATGGATTAACAAAAAGAGGGATGAATGTTTCAAAAGCAGTTGGCCATTTTCTGGAAAAAAGTGTGGGATCGGATCTTGGGTTCAAAAACAATAATAGTGAAGAGCTGGACCAACCCTCACAAGAATAAAGGGTCAGGTAAAAACGGTTTCTGACTGTTATAGAATGTAATTGAGTGATGCTGACATTTGGTTACTTTCTCCTTAGATGTATAAAATGCCACCTTTTTTTTGCACCTTTTGATCTTCCTCCTCCTCACTTATTGGAGGTGGAGATTGGGGAATGATGATAGATAATCCTAGGAGGAACACACTGATCATGATTTAACATTTCTCACTGTTTGTTAGTTGTGATTGGTATTCCCAAAAAAAAAAAAAAGAAGCAATTTGGAATCCCTCCTCTGGCAATGATGCTTAGTTTGTGGGAGATTTTTACAGAAGGACTTGTAGACTGAATTGTACAAATGGTGGAAGATTGGAAAATAACTGGTATGTGCAGGTAGGTAGTGGGCTTATAGAATTGTTTCTCAAAATGAGTCATATTGTAGAATTCTTTTATTCGCTGTTATGGAACATCAGATTTCTATGGTGGAAATTTGTCAAGTATCAGATTGTACATACTTATACCTCTTTTACCGAAAGAACAAAAATGGAAAAGAAAATTTCTGTCATATTTGATATGCATGTCTTTGGGGAAGAGAAAAAGGCGAATCTCAGCATAGATAAATAAGGGGAAAATATGTTGTAAAAAGTAAAAAAGATATTGATAATATCTTTATCATCATTATTATTTGCAATAAAATCTATTTTATTTTATATTTTAGAGATGAAGGGCATATTTTATTTATAAAATTACTTTGTTGCTTTTATTATTTTTCTTCGTTTTTTTTTTTTTACATTCTATTCCACTTAATGTAAAATACTTAGATGGCCTATAACTATTAAACAAAATTCCTTATTTGACCAAACATACCTGGAAGATGAATGAGGAGAATGTGAGAATCTGGGGTGCCCTTCGTTTCTGTGGGGGGCTGGAAATCTTCATAAGTAGGAAGAAAAAAGGATCTTTGTGCTTTAAAATTAAACATAATGTATTTGTCTTCTTTCTTATCAGACAATGGAGAAAACTTTGGTATGAATGGAATTGGTTAATGTGGAATTTGATATTTATAACCATATGAACACCAGTGTTAGTATTATATATTATGAACTTGAGACGTTTTCTTAAAAGTGGGACTATTCCTTTTTGGCTTATTGGGTATTATTATGTGATCAAATATCAATTTCCTAGAGTCATTTGTAAGGGATAACGTCCATGATACATAAATTCAAGGGTTGGAATATTAATCATTTTAAGGATAAGAGAACCTAAAAAATTGTCAATATTTTTTTATATTAGATCAAGGGTTTCCCCTTCGAAACTTAGAAGGCAAAATGTTCTCTCTAGTAAGTGTATTTCCTAACAATTGAATTTGTGTTCACTTTCTTATGGGAGGTGAGGCTTCTTTTCACATCAATCAACACTTTGTTAGTAAGAATTATTAATATCTTAAGGAGCATGAATAACTACTAAAATTTGTAACTTTCTTAAGATTTGTAAATAATTATTTCAAAACATTTCATAGTAAATTATGTAACATCTAATGGTTAATTTTGAGTTTTTTTTATTGTAATAATTGTTTTCTAGAATCTTATGTTTTAGGGGATATATATACTGTTGACCAAAATTCCAGGTAATTTTCATAAAGAATTAAAATCTAACATATAATATGCTATTAGTGTCTATGTGATCAGAAAATGAATAAAATTTTATCCCGTCACCAAGTTTAGTAAGTTTCGTTCATCAACTAAAGCTAGAAAAAAATTACCTAGGTCCTCTCCTATTAAATTTTTCTATCTTCATGTTTTCTTCACAAAGTAGCCTTGTTTTTTTAAACAAAACAAGTTTAGGAGTATTCTTTCACCAATAGCAATGATTAATCTCTCTTAGGGTATGATGGTCAAAAGATAAACATTTCTCAATTATATTACAAAAACTGGGAATTGAACTCCTAATTACTTTATATGTATGTGAGTCAAGAACCCTACCATTCGTTCCAACATAAATTGGTAAAATAGGTTTACTCCATTTATAAATAAATCTTGTAGAAACTCATCTTATGTTTCCTCTATTTGATTTTCTATTTATAAAAAAAAAAAAAAAAAAGTACAGGTGAGTTGGGCAATGAAGTCAATTAATTAGGGCTAGGCATGTCTCTGGATTTTAAAACACTTACATAATTACTCATAAATTACTTGCCAATGAGATCTCCCAGAAGTTAAATCTATGACATTTTGACTTATGAGCCAAATTCTTATTAATAGGACAAACTTTCGTTTTTGACCCCCACCCCCCCTCCCAACAATATTATATTAGATTTCTCTTTTCTTGGTACTTGCTCTTATTCTTATTGTAAAGTATCAACTAATAAATCTTATAAATCAATAAAAACAATTAAAATCATTAAATTTGTCCTAAAATTTAGATAATTTTCAATGTTATTCAAACTAATTGCACTAAACTCTAATAAATATTACTCTTACCCACTACCCTTGTTAATTATTGCCATACAATTGAAAAAAAAAAAATATTTATTGTTTTTCAGAAACAAGCAGATGTCTTTTTCTTTTCTTTTTTAAAAAAGATATTTACTTGTTTCTGAAAAGCATTAATAATTGGTTTCCTGTAATAAAGACTAAAGGAAGGACAAGGCTGATCAACTAACAAAATGGCACCCCAAGTTCGCCACTTGGCCATCACATGAGCTTGAGTGGTAGTTATAGCGAGGCGTATGGGGTCCAGTGTACCCAAAATTGATGTTTTTTTTTAATATTGTTATGACTTATGGTACAAGGAGTATACTCATTGATAGAAGCATTTAATCTCTTTTGGGTATTGAGGGTAAATAACAGACACGTCTCAACTAGGTTATAACATACACAAAATTTTGGATTTAAACCTCCAACTACTTCTTTAAGTGACAAAAGCCCCTATCCCTCACCCATTTCAGGTTATTTTAAACACTTGAAAATCTTACATTCAGATACAAGAAACACCCATACTTGAAATTCTCAACCACCTAACAGTTTACTGGTCTCCCTTTCCACTGGGATGGGTTAAGCTCAACATCCAGAAGCATCGTTGGTTGTGGTGGACTCTTTCGAAATCACGTGGGTAACAAGATAGCAGACTTTACCCACACTATTGGTCCTTGTAGTATTCTAGAAGCTGAGCAATAGGTTGTCTTTAAGGGCCTATAATTTGTGCGGGATCTTGGTTTTAAGATTTATTCTTAAACAAATGCCAGGGAATTTAGTGGATATCTTCCATAGACAAAACAGCTTGGATACAGGCAACCTTTTACTCTACCTGATTATAAAGCTGATTCAATAGCCATGGGATCTAAAAATTTACTATGTTTCAAGTGACCATAATCAAGTAGCAGACGTTTTGGTAAAAGTAGGATTTACCTAGAATCCTGCCTTTACTAATATAAGGGCATTAGTGGATCAAGATTGTTTGGAATTCAATTCCCGAACCAACTAGTCTTTTATAATTATGGGCTTTGCCTTCTTTGTGTTAGATTTCATGTTTCGATTATAACAAATCTTAAGAAATCTGTTTTACAGGAGAATCATTGGCTCGCAAGTTAAGAAAAAGGCATTTCAAAATTGCAATGGTGAATCACTTGAATGATATGAAAAAGTCAGAATCACTTGATCACTCAAGTGAGCATAAGTAATGTAATCAAACTTTATCATTTTTACTTCACTTTTTGTGAACAAGCCAACGATGAAAGATTTTATTAATCACTCGAGTAGGGGTGTTCACTTATGTCTCATCCAACCATCCTGAGCCAATCCTATCATCCTGTCCTGAAAAAATTTGGGAAACACAAAATTATTATTAGGATGGGACGGGGGATAAGTATCTATTTTTAATTAAATAGGTGTAGATTTTAAGATATATTTTAGTACATTTATTAATATTTTATACCTATTTAATTATCCTTTAATTAATTATAAGGGTAAAATAAATTTGAATATAAATTCTGCCCATATCATATTTCATCTTGCAGGAGATATTATCATACTTAAGGAGGAAGGAAATATCGCATAATTTAAGCAGCAAGGCACGCTGGAGGGAGCAATATAATCTATCAAATAGTGTGTCTGTTGATGGATAAAAGGAGAGAATCGCTCAAAGATTTAAAGAGGATTTGGATGTGGGCCCAAGCACGCAACTAATTGCCCAAGCATGCAGTATAAAGGAGTGACCCTTGGAGAAACGGGACTCTTACACTCTTGACGAGCCAAGGAGAATCTTGACGTTAGAGAAGAAAATAGCGAAGAGAGCCAAACAACATTATGGGGAGAGCCTTCCTTCTACCTGTGACATCAGTTGATAGGAAGGAGTGAAGGACTCTTCAACAGTTTTGCTTTTTTTTTTTTTTTTTGTTCTTTCTCCTAATTCTTTGACTCTGAATTTCTATCTTTATTTCATGGACTTTGGGTTAGCTATGTGTGGCTTATTTGCTTTTAGACCTAGAGAAACTATGAATTTATTTGCGTTTTAGAATTTATTTCCTACTTATTAGTTATATTTAATTTGATGGAGTTTTCTTAATCTTGTTTTTCTTGATTATTGCTTATTGATTAGCCACCTCTAAGCATGTTGTGGGATTTAGGGTTGTTCTTGACAAATGGAATGTTTAATGGACATTGAGATTAAAGAGTGTGGAATTAGTAGCAATGAGAGTTGGCACCAAGGTTCTGAAACCCAAACCGGTCATCAGACTAGTCGAGGTACTGAGTCAAGGGTCAGTGGGTCAGACCGAATTTAAACCGGAGCTAAACCGGTGAAGAATAAAAGATTTTAAGGTTATTAGTATGAAATTTTAAGGAAAATTTTAAAAAAATTGATTTTCTCAAAAAAAAAAAAAAAAGGTGAACCGGTTTAACCCTCAGACCGGACCGGTTTAGGGACCGGGTCACCGTGTTTCTGGTCCGGTTCGATCGGTCCGGTCCGGGTCTGAGAACATGGGTTGGCACAGATGGTAAGGAACAAGCTGAAGTCCCAAAAGGACAAGAGTTCGATTCCCTCTGCTGTTGAGAGACCTCTTTTGGTAGGCGATCTCGTAAGTCCCTTGTCAGTGCTTGAAGAGCCTTGTGGCTGTACCCTAACTTTGGTGAGGGACCGCTGTCGAACCCACCTAAACTTGATTATACCAGAAAAAAAGAGAGTATGGAATTAGTTCTTAGTCTCATTTATCTCTAAGATAGACATATACTTAAAAGATCTACATAATTAAAGTAGAGTGATTTCAGACAAAAATTGTGCCTTGTATAATTGTGCGAGACATTATATAATTAGTTAAGATAGAGATATAAATGGACCAACAGATGTTTATAAATACATAGAATATATATTAGTTTATCAAATTAAAGCTTAATTAATTTAGTGGGGGATAAAAACCTAATTAGCAAATAAATGATTAGTGATTCCATGTTTGCTTTTGACATTAGGAGTTTTCATTATTTACTTTCCTTTCAAATTAATTATAAACTAGATTCACTTAATTTAAAAGAAATTTAGAGTTTTAATATTAAAAATTAATTCGCTTGATTCCTTGCCTTCTTATCATTATAGTACTTGGCGTGATCCGTATACTTGCGTTGTGAATGAATCCAACTCTATGTGGGATTGGCTTTGTGCCATCTTAGCTTTTATCCCGTCCCGAAATCATATTTTTATTAGTTTAATATATATATATATATATATATATATATATATATATATATATATCAAATATCAAATATCAAATATATTTTTTACTAGAATATCTAATATTTTTTTAGATAGATGGTTAGTTATATAAAAAATATTATCATATAATATTTTTTTAGACAAATTTTAGTCATACAAAAAGATATTCATGTATGTTGGTTACACTTTAGTACAAAATACTACAAATATTTAAGAAATCCTCATAGTCACGAGTTTGGTGTTGCCGACTTTGTTTACTTCACTCCCTCTCACTATCTTTTGCATTGGCTTGCCTAATTCTCTACAAAATACTATAAATACTTATGATCATTGCTCTTATTAATTTTAAGTTTTAATTATCTCTTATTTTTTATTTTTTTTAGAACTAAAACTGATAAAGTAGGATGATTACATATTTTGTATTATAATTTTCAATCATCTAGGTTAAGTATTCAACTTATACCCATATATCTTAGTCTTTAGATTTTACAAGACCAAAAAGATAAAAAATCTTATGCTCTAGATCCTAAAAAGAAAATCATAATAAATAAACGGGATGTCCCATCTTTGTCCTAGTCCCGTCTCTATCCTTGTCTTGTCTTGTCCTAGTGGGAACGGGACAAGATGTGGATTTGCTGTCCCATATCCTTTTGCGGGACAAGATGCGGAATAGGCCTATCTCATTCCCATCTTGTCCTACAAATACCCCTATGCTCGAGTGATGTCTTTTGAAAATGCTCTTCACTACAAAATCAACTAGAAGTAGCTCATTGTTTTTTTTTTCTAAAGATCACTCTGAGTGAGTACTCAAATAATGTCGCAATATGTCATCACTTCCACCTCACTATAGTGATTTTGATAACGGTCCTATTTCTGAAAGAATTTTTCCAAGTAGATCACTCGAGTGATCAGTCAAATGATGTCTTCTAAATTGCCTCACTTTCAATTCACCACAATGAGTCTACCAATGATTAGATTTTTCTGAAAAATCATTTTTTAGTTGACTACTCAAAGAGAGTACTCAAGTGATGTATTCAAATTTACATCACTTTCATCTTACCTAGTGATTTATCCAATGATTAAGCTTTCTGAAAAATATGTTTGGAATGATTACTCAAGTGACCCCAATAAGTGTTGATTACTTTTATAGTATCACAATGACTCACGCAATGATCATTTTGGAAAATTGAATTACAAAGAAATCACTTAAGTGATCAGAAAAGGTTGCATCACTTTCACTACACTGGAGTGAGCTTCACAGTGATATGTTATCCTCTGAACTAAGATCAAGTATGATACTCAAGTAAACACTCAAGTGACCTTATAACTGGTCATCACTTTTACATACTCTAGTAAGCAAAAGAGTGATTAGTTACCTTTTCAAAATTGCTTTTTTTGAATAAAATGAACATCACTTGAGTGAGAACTCGAGTGATGTAGTCACTCAGGTAGAACAACGTCTCAAAAATTCCGATACTCATTCAAATCATTACTAAACATGTTCCTTTAATTTCTAATTGATTCCTTACTTTAATAAACCCTTATTTGAACAAATTTCAAGTGCTTAATGATTGATCAACACAAAGATTAGGAAAAAGCACTTTTGTATTAGACACATTAAATGCTCCATTCCTTGACCAATCGAAATTACCTATGTCCTCCAACAACTATTTCAAAGGATAAAAGAAGTGATCTAATACTCTCAATGGCTATATTCAAATGAGCAACGGTCACCAATTTTCTTCAAGCTATAAATAGGCGAGCATTGAAGACAAAAGCACCAACTCTCTGCAAGCATTCACTACATCAATTATTAAGTCCTATTCTTTGCTCTTGTATAATTTTATGTACTTCAATGTTTATTTATCTACTCTTCATGAGGAAGATCTAATAAATCATTTATTACTATTGACTAACTGAAGGTAATGGAACCTTATGCGTGTTTTTAATTTATGCATACAATTTCTTAGAATAAAAAAATCAAAACTCTCTTAATTATCCCCTTTATTATATTAACCAATAAGATAACTCCTACATTTGACTTTTCACATTTTCACATTAAGATTAAAATATTTTGTAACAACTTTCCTTTTATCTTTCTTTATATCTAGAATTTTTTTTGACACTATTTTCAAAAATTTATTTGTTTTATCCTCTACTTTCTTAATTAAACATTTTAAAAAAATTCTTTGTTTTATCCTCTACTTTCTTAATTAAATATTTTAAAATAAATTGTCCATCATTTTGCCTCTTTATATTCAAACTATTTTGTTAATAAATCGTGTTTTACACCTCCCCTAATTGGTTTCAAATATTAAACGCATTTAAGTTGAGAGGATCAGAGAAATCCTTACTTAAATTTTTTTTTTTTTGGAATTATTATCATCGAATGATATTGATAACGGTAATCATGAGATGTTATATTGGTTTTCTTTTTAAGAAATAAATATATACTCAAAATGAAGGGAGTTTGCATAGGATACGGAAACACACTGACTTCTAACTATGAAAACCTAAAAAATAGGACGAAACAGATGTGGGCTTATGCCATCACATTAATGGCTATTATTTTAAATTTTTATCTTTCTATCCTTTTTATCTTTCTACTTTCTTAATTAGAAATTTTAAAATAAATTGTCCATCATTCTACCTCTCTATATTCAAACTATTTTGTGAATAAAGAACGTTTTACGCCTCCTGTAATTGGTGTTAAATATTAAACATATTTAAGTGGAGAGGATCAGAGAAATCCTGACCGTGATTTTTTTTTTTTGGGAATTATTATACTCAAATAATATTGGTAACTGTAATCATGGGATGTGTTACGGATATCTCATAAATGGGCCCAGCCCAATAACCAAAGAGCCTAGTCAAAATGGCTTCAGTTATGCTCATAACCGCTTCCTTGAAAATAGGAGTAGTTTTATCAAGAATATCTATCATTATGGTAACCGCCTATGAAAGAAGGAGATTATTCAAAAAAGCATATTTTAATATCCCTAAAATAAAGGATAAATCCAACTGATTAAGATAGGACCCAGGTACGCTTATAAATAGGCTAAACCCCTTACAAGGTACACACTTCTGAAACCCTAACTTTTCTATTCACACAGAGCACACACACCACCCCTCTGGCTATCATTAACCTGCCGTATACCCTCGAACTACGTGGACTTTGATCCACACTGTGGTACGTAGGACCCTGGGATTTCACCCCGGGCCAAGTCCAACCCAACTTGTGATCCACACCGGATCATTGGCGCCGTCTGTGGGGACTGTAAAGTCCTATTCCCATGACCCGTGATGGCTAATACTAGAAGCAAAAGCCACCCGCATGCACACGAGCAAGGTCAGGAACAAAATTTTAGCGAGACCCAACAGCAGGACGTTCAAGGCGTTAATCAGGAACAAATGGAGGAGCCCCTGAACTCGAACCTGGATGGACGAGCAGGCCAAACGCTGGAAAATACTAACCACGCTGGTCCCTCAACAAAGTTTTAGATTGGCAGCTCGGACATACGGCTCCTACATAACATTGCTAAATCAATATTGAAACAAATCGAGAATGTGGAAGAACGCGACAATCTTCAGAACCAAAAGATTGACCATATGACCGAGGTGATGAACCAAATCCTTAAACACTTACAAGACCCTCTTCAGGAGGAACGTCGGGATGATCAGCAGAATAAGGACGAAGAAACCAATCACCAAACTGTTGATCCCCTACAGGAGGACCATCCCAGGCAAGGCCGAATAGTTTCAACAAAAAATTCTCAGCAAAGTAATCACCGGGATGCGAGTCAGGAGAATCAAGCCCGGGCGCTTAGGAAAGACAGCCATACCTCGGACAATCAGGGAATTCGGCCAGATTCCGGAAGGTACAAGATGTGGTATGGGAACGGAGGACAAAACAACAGCCCGTTCTCAGATGAAATTACGGAAGCTGAGTACCCAAGGAAATTTACCTCCCTAAGTATGACGGAAGTCAGGATCCCCAGACACACTTGAATACTTTCGACACTGAGATGCTGGTCCGAGGATTCAAGGGGCCAATCATTTCCAGGCTGTTCACCTCAACGTTACGAGGAGCCGCTCAAATTTGGTTCCGGAGTCTATCTTCCAAGTCCATTACCGACTTCAACGACCTGAGCGAGAAGTTCCTGCTGAATTTCGCGACAAGCAAAAAGCAGCCCAGGTTGGTCTACACGCTGGATAGAATCAAGCAGCAACCCGGTGAAACCCTTCAGAAGTATTTGGATCGTTTCAAGGCAGCCGCATTGCAAATCCAGGGATTAACGGAAAGCGTCCATGTACACTTGCTCATCTTGGGCTTAGATAGCGAATCCAGAATGGGGAGATTGGTCATATCTGGCGAGATCAAGACGCTGGAAGAATTCCATAAACGAGCCAAAAAGTATCTGGACATCGAGCAGATGCAGATAGCCAACGCGTCGGGAAAAGAGAGACAGAAAAGCCCACCCCCGAAAGGGAAGGACCGGGCAGCAAGAGACCGACCCAGGAACTCGGACCAAAAAACACGAGGACAAAGGCATGAGGGAAAGTATGAGAGATATACTCCACTAAATGTCCCTCGTTCGCAACTATGGAGAGAGGTAGCCTTGACCGAGATGAAGAAGGTAGAGTGACCACGTCCACTTTATAACAAGGGCAAGTTGGACCGCACACGATTTTGCGAATTCCACAATGGACCCGGGCACACAACGGATGAGTGCTGGGACCTTAGAGATGCGGTTGAGAAGTTTATCCAAGATGGAAAATTACGTCAGTACGTTATCAAAACATAAGGGCAAAAAGCCAAGCGCAAGCAGACGGATCGGAGTACAAGCCCGGCCTCCCAGAGGAGAAAGCTGGACGAAGGCCGGAGAAAGCACGACAATGAGGACGAGTTCCCGGAAGCGGAGTTTGACTGCAATGTCATTAGTGGAGGTTACGGAGGTGGCGGTGATACCGCCAATCAGCGGAAGAAATACCTTCGGGAAGTCTTAACCATAAGGGGACGACCGACCTTCAAGCCGGAACCATCGCAAACAGAAGAGCCTCCTAAGCTGTTCTTTACTCAGGAAGATCTGAGGGACGTAATCCTGGGTCATTAAGACGGACTGGTCATAACCGGCCTCCTGGGAAAATGTCGTGTAAAGAAGATATTCATCGATCCTGGCAGTGCGGTGGATATCATCCTTTGGGACGCCTTTAAGCGCATGGACCTCGACCCTGAAAATCTAAAGCCGTGCAGGACAACCTTAATCGGGTTTAACGGAGAGGATACAAGTCCCAAAGGGTGTATAGAGCTAAAAATGACCTTGGGCTCTAAAGAAGCCTTTAAGACTGAGCGAGTCAAGTTTATTGTAGCGGATTTCCCTTCGTCCTACAATATAATCTTAGGCAGACCAACTATTCATAGTTGGGACATGCTCATATCAACTAAGCATCAGAAGCTGAAAATGGTAAGTCAGAAGAATGAAGTCGTCACCATCAAAGGTGATCAGAAGGAATCCCGGCAATGCTACTTCTCGACGGTTAAAAACAATGAACCCGGAACATCCAGCTCATAGCAGAAAGGAATTCAGAATTCAGCGCCAATTGCGCTGAGCTCGGTCAATGTGGTAGAGCTGGATGTAAGAGAAGAAGCAAAGTTGATGAAAACAGAGCCTGATGGAGAGCTCACAGACTACCAACTAGGAGAGGAGCCCGGACAAATAATAAAGATCGGGAGTTCGCTTGCCGAGCAAGAAAAAATCGAGCTCAAAAAGCTGTTATGGATGAACAAGGACGTGTTCGCATGGAAACCTTCGGAGTTACCAAGAGTCAACCCGGCGTTCTGTTGTCACAAATTGACCGTAAATCCACGATATACGCCGGTCTCGCAGAAGAAAAGAAAGATTGCATCGGACCGACAGAAAGCCCTAGCCGAGCATGTAAGAGAACTGCTGGATGCGGGATTCATCAGGGAAATCCAGTATACCACATGGTTATCAAATGTGGTAATGGTCAAGAAACCCAATGGCAAATGGAGGGTGTGCACCGACTACACCGATCTCAACAAAGCATGCCCCAAGGATGCTTACCCCATGCCAAATATTGACCAATTGGTGGACAATTCCTCGGGATTCCAGCTGCTCTCATTCATGGATGCGTATTCCGGCTATAACCAAATAGCTATGCATCCCGAAGACCAGGAGAAAACAGCTTTTATCACCGAAAAAGCTAATTATTGCTATAATGTTATGCCTTTCGGGCTGAAGAACGCAGGAGCTACTTACCAGAGGATGATGAATCAAGTGTTTGAGGCACAGCTCGGCAAGAACGTCGAAGTTTATATCGACGATATGATTGTTAAGTCAGTTAAGCGATCCGACCACATCCAGGATTTGCAAGAAACATTTGATAAGCTCCGGGATCACAGAATCCGGCTTAACCCAGCTAAATGTGCATTCGGGGTACCAGCGGGTAAATTCCTCGCATTCCTGTTGACAAACAGGGGGATTGAGGCCAATCCGGATAAATGTCAGGCCGTCCTCAATATGGCTGCCCCAAAAAACAAAAAAGAGGTACAGCAGTTGACTGGCAAACTGGCCGCGCTGACAAGGTTCTTACCGAAATCGGCAGAAAATGCTCTTCCTTTGTTCAAGTTATTGAAGAAGGAAGCACAGCATGGAGAATGGAACTCAAAGTGTGAAGCCGCATTTGACAAGATCAAAAAATGCCTGTCATCACCACCCGTGTTGTCGAAACCCGAGCCCGGGAAGGATGTGATATTATATCTATCCGTGGCCCCAGAAGCAGTAAGTGCCGCCCTGGTGAGAGAAGAATCGACAGAACAGAAACCGATTTACTTTATAAGCCGGGCTTTGCAAGGTTCTGAGCTAAGATATCAAAGGTTGGAAAAGGTGGCCTTTGCGCTCCTCACTGCTGCGAGGAGATTACATCCCTACTTCCAGGGGCACAGAATAATTGTGCGAACCAGTCAGCCGATACGCCAAATACTCCACAAGCCTGACTTGGCAGGAAGAATGACTAGTTGGGCTATCGAACTGTCCGAATTCGACATAGTATATGAAGCTCGGCATGCTATTAAATCCCAGGCTTTAGCCAACTTCATTGCAGAACTGGTACCAACAAAGGTAGTCCCGAAAGCCAACCTTGACATTTGGAAAGTATTTGTAGACCGCTCGTCAAACGCCAAAGGAAGTGGAGCCAGGATCATAATCGAAAGCCCGGAAGGAGTCGCCATGGAACACTCCCTGCAATTGCACTTCAGAACGTCCAATAATCAGGCCGAGTATGAGGCTGTATTGGCCGGGCTATTGCAGGCAAAAGATAATGGGGCCAGGCGGGTTCATCTCTCCACCGACTCTCAATTAGTCGCGGCCCAAATCAACGGTTCATACATGGCTAAGGGACCCTTGCTAATCAAGTATATGGGGAAAGTCAGAGAGGCAATGGCCGACTTCGATGAGGCCGTAGTCACCCACATCCCCAGGGGAGAAAATACGAGGGCAGATATCCTCTCCAAATTAGCAAGCACCAGGAACCCGGGAAATAATCGGACTGTAATACAACAAAGTCTGAAGGAGCCTACGTGTATCATGGTCATCGCAGCAGCAGAAGACTGGCGAAAGCCCATCTTAAATTACCTGGAAAAGGGAGTTAGCCCAGACGATCTCGGGGAAGCAAGGCAGATAGCACGGACCGCGTTAATGTACACGGTGGTCGATGACCAACTGTACCGAAAAGGCCTCCAATCCCCAATGATGAGATGTTTAAACCAGGCAGAGGCTGAGTACGTGCTATCAGAGATACACGAAGGGATAAACGGACAACACATGGGGGCAAAGGCGTTAGCCCGGAAAGCCCTAAGGGCTGGATATTACTGGCTGACAATGGTCGCGGATTCCAGAGAGTATGTATGGACATGCGAAAGCTGCCAAAAACATGCTCGGATCCTCTGGCCACCTCCGACCGAGTTGAAGACCATCACGGCTCCGTGGCCATTCTTTAAATGGGGTATGGACCTCCTTGGACCGTTCAAACCGGCCGCGGGGCAACTGAAATGGCTTGTGGTGGCGGTGGATTATTTCACTAAGTGGATCGAGGCCGAACCACTGTCGACCATCTCGGCCGCTCGAATACAAAAGTTCTTCGAAAGAAATATTGTTGCAAGATTCGGGATTCTTGCCGAGATCGTAACTGACAACGGTACTCAATTCGTTGACCAAGGCTTCCAGAGGTTGATGTTCGAGCTCGAAATCAAGCACCATTTCGCTTCGGTAGAGCATCCGCAATCTAATGGGCAAGCCGAGGCAGCCAACAAAATCATTGTTGACGGGCTCAAAAAAAGGATGGCCAATGCGGAAAGTAACTGGGTCGAGGAACTATACCCGGTGCTCTGGGGATACCGAACTAGTGTCCAAACCTCGACCCAAGAAACACCCTTCCGAATGACATATGGATGCGAGGCCATGATCCCGGTTGAAATTGGGCAAACATCATGGAGGAAAGCCAAAGTCATAGAGGAGGGAGAACACGCTAACAGCAAGCAGTTAGCAGTCGAGCTAGACCTCATCGATGAAGTCAGAACGACGGCACACTGCCGAGATCTGGCAACGAAGCAGCTGGTGGCGGCTAAGTATAACCGCAAAGTTAGACCATGAGCATTCAATAAAGGTGACTTGGTATTACACAGAGCGGATATCGGAAACAAGAATGCCCAGGATGGAAAACTTGCAGCAAACTGGGAGGGTCCTTACCGTATTTCAGACAAAATGGGGCTTGGGGCCTATGTCCTTGAGACATTAGATGGCACGCCCATTAAACGAACATGGAACGCGGACAAACTAAGGACTTACTACAGCTAAAGACCGGGATACACTCGGAATAAGCGCACAGCGGATGTCAGTGGTGGCTGAGAACCGCTTTTCAGTTTCAATGGATGTCGGTGGTGACCGAGAACCATTTTTTATTATGCATTGTTTTGCTTTTGGCAGTATTTTTCGTTGATTTTAAATTCTGTGTAATCTTGATTATTTCAATCAATAAAAAATGTGGTTCAATTCATGGGCCAACCAGGTTATTACTTGTGAAATCACTGCAAAGATAGGCCGTGACAAAGGCAAGATAATTAAACAAAGACTTGGGTTTCGCGATCCCGGTCATGATAAGATTTGTCAACAAGTCTTATAAACGTTACGATGCATCGGAACTGTCCCCTGGGGTGGTGTGAGATTGCCATAAAAGATCCTGATCAGGTCGAAATGTTTAGGCTCCTATTCAAAAAGGATATTAGGGCCCGAATATGTGGCAGTTGGCTACCATCTCGCTAAGGTACTTTACAAGATAAAGTGCTTAGATGATTTTTGAAAATCGCCTGTTGTTTAGAATGCCCGACCATTAATAAGCGTGGCCCGTTTGTTAAAACGTCGGTTGAATATCCAGCAGATTCTGCGCAATATATCTTGACTTTGGCCAAGTCATAAAATAAAGAATCGAGCTTCGTGCACGGATTACGTTCCCCTTTACTCATCAACTGGTGAATTAAAACGCGAGTTTGGTTTAAAGGATGAAAATAAAAACTGACAAGATAGACAAGCTGAAGATGCTAAGAAATGTCCGGGAACACCGGCTTGTCATGGTATTAATTTTGAGGGCAAAGGCCCCAGATTACAGAAAAACAAAAATGAAAGTGAAAATACTACATAACAAAGGAAAAAATAAAAAGGTCCTAGAGGGACAGCATCAAAATTGGGCTTGGCCGGGCACAGGAGAGCCAGGGGCGTCTGTCGTCGGAGCATCTTCCTCAGCTAATTGACCACGGTCATTCTCCGCGAGATGCTCGGACTCTTCGACCGGAGAAAGCGGCGCTGGTATAAATTGCCCGTCATCTACCGAAGCTCTGAAATCCACAGCGTCCAAATTCATCGTAATATCAGGATTCAGAGCTCGGACTTGGGCTAGGCATAGGTTGAAAGCTTCAGCAGCCGTCTCCACGACCAAGACTTCCAGCTTATCCACCTCGGCAGCAGACGCCACTAGCTCGGCCTTGGAAGCGTCGAGGTCGGAGTGGGCGAGATTGAGGTCCTTCACCACCCCCGCATACTGACCCTGTAGGGTGTGCAGTGAGGCATTGAGGGTGTCTTCCCGGGCCTGACTGGCGTCAAGCTCGACAGAGAACCGATCCCTTTCAGTAAGGGCCTTTAATAGCTCCTCCACCGCCTTTATCTGCGCCTCTTCCGCTTTCAGGCGCGCCTCCTCAGCCCCCCTCTGCCTAATCTCGGCCTCTTTCTTTTCAACCCGAGCCTTCGCAATCTCGGCTGCAGCTTTGGCGTATTTATGCTTAACGGCAGTATAAGTGTCCAACACGCCGGCCGTCTCCATTAGATGGTCCTGCAGCACCTGCAGGTGATCGAGGTCGGAGTCGGCAAAGGCCTCACCACTGAAATACTTGCTGGGGGGCTTCACTGCGTATTTAAGCTCCTCCGAGACCCCATCAGTCCATACCTCACCCCGCGAGTGAAGGCGAGACTTGCTAGGAAGTGGGGGAGGAGGGACGCTTGTGGCAGCACCAGCGTCCGGGACAAAGCCCGGACTCTCTTCTGCGTCCGAGATCGATGACGCTGCCACCGACTTTGATCGCTTGCGCGGAATGAGGTCCGTATGGCCCGAAGAGGGCGCAGCCCTCTTCTCAGCAGTAGTTTTGGCAGGCGAAGAAGCAACCACAGCCTTCTTCTGGGAAGAGGACTCCCCTTTCTTTTTGGCCTTAGCCCGGAGCTTCTCGGCCAGTTCTTGGAAAGAAGCCTTCCCTATGTCGGGCACTACAAAAAACATAACGAACATCAGAAAGGACAAGAGACACACACAAAAAAATTCCAAAGAACAAACAACCAACAGAAATCATACTTGGTGGGTACAATTCCTCCTCCGACTGTCGGATAAAAATCCGGGAATCAATGACATCCCTCCCGGCCACATGATCAACCAGAGCTATCACAGTCTCAACCTCGGCCGGCTCTAGGCTATCATCGGAGGATGCAAAAATGTTCTGGTCTTGGTCATAGTGAGTTTTAGACCAATACAGAGGAAACAGCAGCTCCACCGAGCTGGAATCGACACCGTGGAGAAACCACGGTTTATGACCGGGTTCAGCACTAATTTTGAAAAAAGAAACCTTGAAGCCTTTCCAGGTGTCGGTTGCCACATGGAAAAGCTTCTTGTCCGGTTTCCCCCGGAAAGAAACCCAACCCCTCTTTTCTTCAGGCTCCCCGAGTTGACGAGCCCTTTGGATATTAAAAAAGTAAAAGAATGTTCCGGTGGTGGGAGTACGATTTAAAAATCGGCAAAGCCGCTCGAACGCAATAATGAAACCCCAGGAGTTAGGGTGAAGCTGAGTAGGGGCCAGCTGAAGAATGTTTAAAAAATCTACTTGAAACCTAGAAAATGGAAAACGAAGGCTGAGTTTTTTAACGAAATCTAGGTAGAAGAAGAAAAAAGAATGCTCATTCCCTTCCCGGGCAATGCACACCGGTTCAGAGGGGTCGGGAAGAGATAAAGAACAATGATCCCGGTCCCCTAATGGGAGCTCGGCGATCTGATTGGTCGTGGCTTTCGAGAGCCTGGATAGCATCCCGGTCGCAACCCAGTCATACTTTTCAGCAAGATGACGAGGAATACTAGCGGCCGCTGACTCCACGGATCCGGAATCCTCGACAGGACGGGGAGAAGTTGACATACTACCTAGAAAAGGCAAAACAAAAATAAATTAGAAACGAGGAAGATGATACCTGAAGGTAGTAAAGCGGGACGGGTAGAAACGGCTTCAACAACCCGCGGTTGGATATGCCGGCATCGCGAAGCTATTTCCTCAGCTTCCCATGACCGGCCAACCATCGTGGCCTCAAATATCAGCCAGGAACATTCCTCGCACGGGCCGATAGGCCGGGCAAGGGAGACGAGGGGCTCCGCGCGTTGAGGAAAGGAAGAAACGGGTAGAGGAGGATTTTCCCTCCTACTCTTTCCTAAGGGCGGCTCTAAAGAAAAAACCCTAGTGACAGCAATCCCCCGGCCTAGACTTTCAGGCTCCACAGACTCAGACCGACCTCGAGCCCTTCCCCTAACCCGACCAGACCGTCCTGGTTGACTACCACCTTCTCCGCCATAACCACGGAGAACGTTTTCCCTCTTTTGTTCTTCGGTCAGAGGTTTCCCTACAACCACCAAGCTGTCCAGGGAGGCATGCGCTGAATAAGCTCGGCCTCTTCCGGGGAAAAAGCATTTGGATTAAAGGGCGGAGGAGAACCTTGATGGCTCATCCTGAGAAGATAGAATTTAAACAGGAAACCGAAAACCAAAGACGGAGAAAAAGGATTGAATAGACCAGAAGTTCAGAGAAGTTCAAGAACAAAGCAGAAGCCAGAACCCAGAGGGGAAGAAACTTGAAAGAACTCACAATAACCTACCCAGAAAAAAGAAAGACCAAGAGATAGAGAAAGAAAGGAGAAAACACAGCCAAATAACCAGAGAAGGAAACAAGGAAAATACCTGGTTTGAGATAAGTTAAGGGAAGAGGAAATGCGCGAGCCACGAAGACCAGAAATGGGAATCTGAGAAAGATGAACAGGTGACTGGTTGCAAGTTTCTCTCAAAAAGAAAACTTAAGGTTTGGCGGTTTTCAAAATAGAAGAAGCGGAAAAGTCGAAGGCTCTTATAAGCAAAGCAAGCAAGCGGATGAGAGTTAGGAAACTCAACCGCCAAAGGCCCAAAGGGCCCATACACAAATGGTGACGTGGACGTTAAAAGGCGTGCGCATTTAATGCTGATGGTAAGCAAACACGAAAACCAAGATAATGGGGCAGTTGCTCTACTCAGAGGCCGGCTAGTAAACATCAAATCAGCAGGAGGCAATGATGACACTCGTGGCCTCGAGATAAGACGAGCGTTGGATCAACAGATGAGGCGGAAAATGATCCCGGATTGAAATGCTCACGTGGCCGACCACGTGAATACACCCCGGTCGTCCGACCTAACTCCCCATGCAATCTCAAACTTGGGCGCAACAAGTCCCGATCCACGAAAAACTGGACAAAGTACCTGTAAACGGGGAGTAAAACCAGGTAGAAATATCAATACTACCCGACACCAATAAAGAAGGAAAGTTCGAGAAGGCATGGGAGGAGTTCGGCCTAGAATCAAGATTATAGAACATTAATGTTCTCTCGGGGTAGCAAACGAATGCAACCCGCGTTAACCGGGCTGGGGGGGCACCGTGTCCCACCCAAATAAACCGGAATGCAAATTGATGACAGATGGGGTAGCCCGGGGACCAAAAATGTCCGACCTCGGAAAAAGAACTAGAAATAAAAAACTTCAGAACGGCGAAATGAACTAGAACACAGGACGTAACCTGACAAATACATCCCGGCTGCTCGGAGCCCTGAACAACCGGGCTGGGGGGCAACTGTTACGGATATCTCATAAATGGGCCCAGCCCAATAACCAAAGAGCCTAGTCAAAATAGCTTCAGTTATGCTCATAACTGCTTCCTTGAAAATAGGAGTGGTTTTATCAAGAATATCTATCATTATGGTAACCGCCTATGAAAGAAGGAGATTATTCAAAAAAGCATATCTTAATATCCCTAAAATAAAGGATAAATCCAACTGATTAAGATAGGGTCCAGGTACGCTTATAAATAGGCTAAACCTCTTACAAGGTACACACTTCTAAAACCCTAGCTTTTCTATTCACACAGAGCACACACACCACCCCTCTGGCTATCATTAGCCTGCCGTATACCCTCGAACTACGTGGACTTTAATCCACACTGTGGTACGTAGGACCCCGGGATTTCACCCCGAACCAAGTCCAACCCAACTTGTGATGCACACCGGATCAGGATGTTATATTGCTTTTTTGAAAAATAAATAAATATATAATCAAAATGAAAGGAGTTTGCATAGGATACGAAAACACACTACATGTAGCTATGAAACCTGAGAAATAGGACAATAGGTGTAGCCTTATGCCATCATATTAATGGATATTATTTTTAAATTTTTATCTTTCTACTTTCTTAACTAAATATTATAAAATAAATTGTCCATCATTCTGCCTACCTATTCCAACTATTTTGTGAATAAAGAACGTTTTACACCTCCCCCTAATTGGTTTCAAATATTAAACGCATATATATATATATACATACATATATATATATATATATATATATATATATATATATTTGCTCAGATTATTAAATGCAAATCAAGTGGAGAAAACCCTACGCAATAAGACTTCCTCTTGGGAGTCGACCCCAGCCTCGATTCTGTCATAAATGGGTATGCCCGACTGAGCCTCTCCTCATCCACAATTTGGACTTCATGAGGAAAGGGGTGTCGTTCTGCCTCCGTTGAGTGTGAGGGATCCCAGCAACTGGATTTGCAAGAAGCACACGTTCAGCCTTAGGTTTTTTAACCGATGTTCCCTCCATTGAGGTACTTTGCCCTCTGATTTTTTTTTTTTTTTTTGGGAATTATTATACTCAAATGATATTGGTAACTGTAAATCTGTAATCATGGGAAGTTATATTGTTTTTTTTTTTTCAATAAATAAATGTATAATCAAAATGAAGGGAGTTTAGAATTGACTATGTCCTCTCTCCCCTCTACGAACGATTGCATGTCGGCATTCCCTCTCACAGATCTACCTTCATCTCTTGTGCTGGCAGCCACCTATGTTACCTCTCACCTAAGTCGGCATCATATCTTGCACCGACATCCTGACATCATGGACAATTTTGAAACTCATTGTGGCTCCTTCCACACCCACGTCCTCCAATCACTTCGTTCGTGGGGGAAGTTACTCTCATGCCATCCTCATTTCATGGTGGAAGTTACAACTCTCATGCCACTTTCAGTTGGCACGGGAAGTTAATCCCTCTATCTACTGTCGTCCCTAATAAAAGCTCGCATTTGCCCTTACTATCTATCTCCTACCCTTTCTCCTTTCACTTGCCTTTCCAACTTTCTTATGCATAGCCATGGTTTCAGTTTTTGACGCCGTGTGTGCTTTGACTCCAAAGTGACATAACCGGCGCATATGTGTTCGTGTTGCCCGCAAGTGGAATATGCCCACGCGGCAGGGTCCTGGTGATGCATCGTCCATGGAGCTTGTGTTACAGGATAGTCATGTTAGTTGTTGTCTCTGGGTCACTCAGTTGGCCTTATTCTATTTATGCTATTATATAGGTAAGATTATTTGTTTCCTTTAATCCTATTATGTTTATGCTTTTAGGGTGATCCTGTGCATGTGTTCGTGAGAAATGGATTTGTTCGCCACCATAAAACACATCTAGAAGAGGGCACGGTGGTTGAGGTCTCCAATTTTGCTGTTGTTCCTGCCACAGGGTCGTATCGACCAGCTGAACACCCGTATCGTGTCAACTTCCAGTTTTCCACTGTTGTCCACCTACGTAAAGATGATCATAGCATCCTGCGTTATGGATATGATTTCAAGACTTTCTCTGATGTACTTTCTATTGACTTAGATGATCGTTTCCTGTTCGGTGAGTGAGTTTTTGTTACTGTGTGTTTTGTGCTATGATCTTTTTTTTTTCACCACTAAATGTTTATTCTCTTCTTAAACTTTTATTAGACATTGTAGGGAGGGTGTCTGCAATGGGGCAATTAGAATAGTCCACTGTCCATGGACGGCGTCAACATCAAGTTGACATAGAATTAACGAATGAAGATTAAGCTCTTATAACATTTTTTTTCTCTCCATCATGTGGTGTTCACCTTCAATAGGTGTCTTCATAACCATGTGGGTGTGGATAATTTGCAGTCTAGAACACCTCTAGTGTACTCTTTGGGGGGACTTTTCAGATAGCCTTATGTCATATATGTCTTCTCACAAGTCTGGCCCTATTGTGATCATACTACAGTAGTGCAAGGCGTGACAATTTAACCATTAGTATTTTTAAGTTATATGTTTCCTTAGTTTTCATTCTTTAAGCCCATATGGACTGATGCACACTATATGCTTAATTTGTGCATTTAGGTAAGAATAAGATCTCTAACTCTATGTATACATCTCATCTGCTTATACACCCAGAATTTCTAGAAGTAAATGATTTCCTTAAAAGGTGCGTTTTATCCTTTGGTGTTCTTTTGTTTCTATTCTGCCCACATAAAGTACAACACCTAGCTTATCTGTATAATTAATTTATGATGTTAATGCATCCCCAGATTTGAGGCCGCAGGAGTTGATGCCTTACAGCCACCAGAGCGCATTACACCTTAGCCTATTTTAACTCTAATTGAAGAGTTGCTAGGAAACCCGGACAAACGACAGATTGCAGGACTTCGTAGAGTGCCAGCGGTTTGTGGTTTAATATTTTAACTCTTATCTTACTGCTTACTTACTGATGCTATATGTCCTACGTTTTCCTTATTTAATTTGTACAATAAGATGCCTGTGGTATTGGTTGAAATTGTTGATGTCCGTTATGAGCATGGTTGGTTTTACAACTCATGTAAGGTGGATGGGAAGAAATCTTTCCAAATTGGGACGGTTTTTTTTTTTTTCTGGTGAGAATTGTGAAAAGATTGTGAAGAATGTGATTCCCAGGTGATATGATCTCCTTCTTTCTCCAATCTGTTAACTTAAAATAAGCATGCTTTAATGGTGCCCTTAATTTTGAGTTTCTGGTGTGCTAGGTTCTTGGTCAAGTTCAATGCTATGGATGATACTGGCACTTGCATCTTTGTGTTGTTTGACAGGGAGTTTTCTAAGTTGGCTGGTTGTTCTGCAGTGGAGATGATAGATCGAGTTATTGATCATCCTGTTCATTATAATGTGAGTGTGTGCAATCTAAATTAACATGTTATAATTATATCCTACCAGTAATTTATTTGAGGTCCATGTTGTTGATGTGAGCTATGTAAGTGTAGGATGACGTTCAAAATGAAACTGTTTTGCCTACGGATGTTGTGGACAAGATTGTAGGAAAAAAAATTTCTGTGCATGTTAAGAATTCCTAAGAAATATGTGGACGGGTCTTCCATTTCTTCTGTTGTGATGCGTTTAACTTCAGACTTTGAAATCATCGAAGCTTTTGAGGCTGAACTGCATGCTCCAGCTGGTTCCCCTACTATGGTGTCGTCCAGCCATGAAGATGAACTTGTGAGTTTGTGTCATTTGCTGCATTTGTACACCACTATATATTTCATTCTACCCATATATGAATTTGGAACTGATGTCCGTCTTTTTGGTATTATCATAGGATGTCGACATGTCCCTTCTTGACTGAAAGGGTGCAAGCTCGTCAGTTATTGCTGGTGAACAATTAGGTATTAAAATAAAAATTGAAAAGGAAGATTCTGCATATGATGAAGATGAATACTTGTCTGATTATTTGGTTGGTACTTCAAAGAAGCCTAGACGTGAAGATAAAGCTGTTAAAATGGCCAAGGCAAAGAAAGAGAAAAAGTTTGTCTTTGATGATTAGGGTGGTTTGTTGTCATTATTTTATGGTTTTTTAAGTTGTTGTGGACTTTCGTTAGTTTCCTCTATTTATTTATAATTTCAAGCTTTGTAATGTTGTTGGATTTCCCTTTATATTTCCTCCTGTGGTGTGCTATAAGAATTTTTATTCCTTTTCTACTTCTCATTTCAAGTCTGATGTAATCTGTTTCCAATCGCTTAATATGATATGCTGATGTTCTTTTCATATACATAGACATATTCATAGTTAATAAATTATTATGATACATTATAAAATTTGTACTTCATTATTATATCAAAAATATAATGATTATAGCATTGTCACACTCCACTTTTGTAAGTAGGATACTAAGCGAAAGGCAAGAAAAAACAAAAAGTAGGCTGCTTTGCAATATTTAAGTTATCTCAAGTTAAGAAAAATATTCATTTGTGTGTGAAATGAATTGCCTTTTACCAACGATAATAGTGTTTTGCAATTTTTTGAAAACAAAAATACCTCTAATTTATTTTTTATTAATAAAATAAATACTAACATTAAATTAAAAATAAAATAAATAAGGTTAAGATATGCACTGAAATATTTCCAAGTTTTCAGAAATAGCATTAACATATTGTTTGAAATATTTTAACAATATAGAGATCAATGGCATGTTGTAATCACAGGAGATAAATCTTACCTTCCTGACTTAAATGTAGATAATATCTAATCTTAAATTTGCATATTCATGAAATTAAGAAAATAAATAAATTTTCAAAATTTAAAATTAAAACAAAAATAACATTACGATGTTAGTTTGTTAAGATTTACATATTAAATGAATTTTTTTTTTTTTCGAATTTGCTTTTATTAAATAACTTGACACTGCTCAGGATTCTTTTGCTGTGTCCTGACATCTTACGAGTGAACCGCAAGTAAAGAAAACCAATATACTATGTTTCTTCTTTTAATTGAATTTTTTTTTTGCCAATGCAGCTGTGCTCCCCCCAGTATTCCTGCGAATAAATAATTTTTAACACCTCGGCCTAATTGTTTTTAAATATTAAATGCATCCAAGTAGCGAGAATCAGAGAAAGCCTCTCGAGGAGTCTGATTTTTTTGGGAATTCTTATATTCAAATAATATTGGTTACTATAATCATGGGATATTATAGTGTTTTTTAAGGAAAAAATTATAATCAAAATAAAATGACCTTGCATAGGATACATAAACAAACTAACATGAAAACCTAAGAACTATGATGAAATAGAACGTTTATGCTATCACATTAGTGCCTATTATTTTTTTAATTTTTATCTTTCTTAAACTCACTGTGGCTCCTTCCACGCCCACGTCCTCCAATCACTTCATTCGTGGGGGAATTTATCGTGGTGGAAGTTACTTCTCATGCCACTTTCAATTGGCGCAGGAAAGGTGCTTAATGGTAATATATTTTAAAGATTAAAATGCAAACAAAATAAAAGACGATGACAGATGCTAGTAAAGGTGAAATTGCTCTCTGCCTTCACACTGTTTCTCCACTCTCCCCTCTTTCTTTCTTTATTTCTTCTTCATCGTCTCTCCTCATCGCCATAAAACTAGAAGGAGAGGTCGTAGAGCTATTAAAGTGCCCTCATACTGTACCTTTAAAAGTTGGGATCTGATCATAACTGAATACTCTCGTCAAGTATTCAGTTTCACTTCGTGTTATGAATGTGTCCACCATCAGTTGAAATAAATCTCTCTCAGTCCGAAAGGGAACAAAAAACTTGTGGCTGACCTTCACTTTATTACATTCCATTTTTGCCATAAACCGTATGGTATCTCTGACAAACCACATCAAGTAAAATCCGACACGGCTAAGAGGATGAAGCGTAGTGAAAACTAAGGTTAGCAACATGCACAAAAGTATATCTGGAAAGGAAGATATATACATACATCAAGATGGTCTGGCCATCGTCCTCATTTTTTCTATCAGTTTAACATTCTACCTGGTTAGGTAGTTGGTTTTTGTTTCATTCATTTGTCTTTCTGATCATTTAGCAACAAGGGCAAGACGGCTTCAGCATATAAGGCAGTAAAGGAAAATAGACAAGCAGACTTTATCCAATGTTTCACAACCTATGACGACACCACTCAGTTAAGGCTATCAATATTTAATTATTATTAACTATCAGCCTACTTTAATGATCATTATGCACAAATTCATTACCTGCTGCATCTTTCCTTATTAAAAATGTTATATGTATATGATTCAGGGCATTGTGGCCAGCAGCTGATCAGAGATAAGAAAGAACAAAGCAATGACGTTATTAACCGCAATCCACTTGCTGATATCACTAATGGTTTGATAAGTTTACTGTTTTACACAAACTCCCGTGTGTTATCTTAATATTGCTTTCTTTATCAATAGGTTCAATTTCTATGATAATTATGCTTTCAAGTTAAACCATATATTAATTCTAGTTCCTCCGTCTTTGTTGAACATGAAATATACCCGTGTCATGCCAGAGGACATCGGCTAGAAATCGTAAATCGAATACATATTGCAATGAGAGACCTGGTAATTATCTTTATGCTATATTCATTTTCCCACTATTGACCATAGACAACTTTACTGCAGCCTTTGTGACATGCAACAAACATTAAGTAGTTGTTTACTGCTTTTTAAATACTTCATCTTTTTAATTTTGTTTCACAATAGACATTACAGAGTATGAAGATTTTGGAGATGCAACATATATTTTCAAACTCGACGGAGCCAAATTATGGTATAATGAACGACTAAAGAAGCATTATAATGACAAAAATCCAGATTTTGGTGTGTGTTGCCAACAAGGAAAAATCAAGCTCCCTAGCGAATTGGAACCGCCACATGAGTTATCATTGCTTTTATCTAGAGAAAGTTCAAAGAGTAAGCATTTCCTCAGCAATATTAGAACATACAATTCTATGTATGCTTTTACATCCATGGGAGGAAAAATTGATCAACAAATCAATGATGTCCACGGACCTTATGTATACAGAATGAGTGGCCAAAATATGCACTTGATAGGTAGTATCCTCATCCCTGATGGACAAGCTCCCAAATTTGCACAATTGTATATTTATGATATCGAGAACGAAGTATCAAATAGAATTTCAGCTGTTATGTAATTATACAAGACAAACTTAGTATTAATTTCTTTGCGTTCACTTCAAATAAAGACATTTATATTTTATACCAATTTTTTGTCCCAATTTTTTGTCTTATGCTCATGCAACTTTTATTATTCTAATGGCAAAGACGACTCTTTGTCTGACGTAAATGTTGATTTTGTTCAAAGACTTCAATCCATGTTTGGACAATCATAATAGCTTGGTACAAACTTTTCTAATGGCAAGAGATTTTGTCAACACACATGAAGGCCGTGCAATAAAAATCAAGCTTATACATAAAAGGGGCATAGGCAGCCGCAGATATAATATGCCATCAGGACAAAATGAAATAGCTGCATTGATCATTGGAGATGCAGATCAGGGTAGAGATATAGTAGTGAAATACAAAACAGGGCTGCTTGAAAGAATAAAAGAAACTCATCCAGACTTTCTTCCTTTACAATATCCATTATTATATCCATATGGTACAGGTGGTTATAGAGAGGATATACCTCATCAAACGTTGGGAGAGAATAGGCGAGGTGCAATTAAGAAGGTGACAATAAGAGAATATTTTGCCTATAAGATTCAAGACCGAGACAACGAAATATCTACCATATTACTGGGAGGAAAATTATTCCAACAATTTATTGTTGATGCATATATGATGGTTGAATCTTATAGGCTTTTCGTACATAAGAACACACCAGAAACAACTCAAGGCGGAATTATACAAAGGACTTGTAGATGTTGTGCTTGCTAAAGAAATAGTAGCTGCGGCTACAGGGAAATGAGTTATACTGCCCTCGTCATTTACTGGTGGAGCCAGATATACTATAGGAAATTATCAAGATGCAATGACAATCTATGCATGGGCTGGCTATCCAGATCTATTCATAACATTCACTTTTAATCCAAAGTGGCATGAAATTACTCGATATTTAGATGAAAAGAATGCAAAGATAGAAGATCATCCAGAAATTATTGCATGGATATTTGAAATGAAGTTGTATATGATGGTGAAAGTCTTAAAAGAAGGCAAGTTGTTTGGTGCTGTTAAAGCTGGTTCGTACTTATTCACCTAAATAAATGTCTTTCTCTATTTTTTGTCCCATTTATGTTTACTTTTCTTCTTTCATATTTACTTGTGTACTTTTTCTAAATATGTTTAACACCGTGTATTTTCCATTTTATTCAATAATAGCCCCCAATATTTAGTTGGGAAATTATAGATTCAAATTTTTCTATTTTAATTTTTCAACTTTGAACATCATTTTTTAAAGAAAGAAAAATAACGAGAATATTATATTTTATGTTTTTCTAAAGTAAATAAGAAGAACATAAAAATATTACAGATAAGATAGAATAAAATTTCTATTGTCGAAAAAAAAGGTGTTGTATGGCTGGTTTCTTTACTTTGTCTTAAAAAAGGAGGGCATGTTTTACTATATTAATTTGGTTCATTTTAAAATCTTTTATTCACTTATTTGCAACTAAGATTAGCTTTGTCTTTTGATTCATTTATTCACTTCAAAAAAAATGCCTTCCAGTTCACATGTAATACCATAGAAATATAAATCTTTGGTTCATTTATGAGATGCAAATTTATGTGTTGCCAGTCTAACTCAATGTTTTTTTCCCCATACCTTGCAGCACTGTACACGATTGATTTTCAGAAACGAGGCTTGCCACATGCGCATATTGTGTTGTTTTTAGTTAACGACAGGAAATTAAGCACACCTCATGATATTGACAGAGTTATAAGTGCTGAGATACCTAATACAAAGATCAACCCATCACTGTATGATGCGGTGAGTAGCTTCATGATGCATGGTCCATGTGGAATAGTCAAACCAAATTCGCCTGTATGAGTAAAGATGAATGCACAAAGTGTTACCCAAAAAGCTTCACTTCCTCCACCATTATGCATGAGGATGGATATCCTCGGTATAAGAGACCAGACAATGGATGGGTAGTCATGAAAAATGAAGTCCCACTGGATAATAGATATGTCGTACCTTATAATCCTTATTTGCTTCTAAAGTACCAAGCTCATGTCAATGTTGAGAAATGCAAACAGGGTGACTCAACCAAGTATTTATTCAAGTACGTCAACAAAGGACATGATCGAGCCACCATAGCTTTTTATGCAGAATTAACCCCAGAAGGATCTAATGTCATACATGATGAGATCAAAATGTATTATGATGTTTGGTATCTCTCACCATGTGAAGCAGTATGGAGGATTCTCAGTTTTGATATTAATTACAGGTTCCCCCAATTGAGAGATTGCAATTCCACCTTCCAAATCAACAATTAGTCATATACGAGGATGACAATGGACTAGAAGCTGTTGTTGATCGGAATACTACAAAACAATCAATGTTCTTATCTTGGATGTCAGCAAACGAAAAGCATGCAGTAGCGAGAGAGCTAACATATTTAGAGTTCCCAACAAAGTTTATTTTCAAGAAGGATAAGCTAGAGTGGGATCTTAGACAATGTGGATTTGCAATTGGAAGGTTATATAATATTCCCCCTGGAACAGGTGAGGCATACTACGTGAGGTTGTTGTTGACCAAAGTTAAAGGCCCTAGATCATATGAAGAAATAAGGACTGTCAATGGTGTTCTTTATGAAACTTTCCATGATGTATGCTATGCCCTTAGTTTCCTAGATGATGATAGAGAATATATAGATGCAATTAAAGAATCAAGCCAGTGGGCAACACCCAGTTACTTGCGACGTCTATTTTTGTATACTGCTGTTATGTAATTGCTATGGCAGACCAGGAATGGTTTGGCAACAAACTTGGAAGTTGATAGTAGATGATATGATCTACAAGCGGTGTCAACAAACTAGCCATCCATGTAATTAGTTATTAGTTAAAAAAACTCACCATGCTTATAATTTCCAATAACACATGTACATATCAACATCCTCTTTTTCATTAGCTCATGAATATAACTTTTATTGCCTTTATGTAGACTTCAACTTGTCAGATGATGAGCTGCATAGTCATGCTTTAATGGAATTGGAACATGTCATGATGCAAAATGGCAAGAGTCTACGTGACTATGATTCAATGTCGTCCTCACAAGAGTTCAGTAACTTTTCATAAGGAAATAGATATCTACACAATGAGCTGAATTTTGACACTGATGCACTACGTGAACAACTACAGACCCTACTACCCAACTTAAACCCAGAACAACAAGAAATTTATTCAGCTGCAATTGATGTTGTCACCAACTCACGGGGTGGTATGTTGTTTCAAATGGCATTGCATCACTTCTTTTGCCAAATGGAAAGATAGCTTACTCTCAGTTTGTCATCCCAATTACCATTATAGAGGATTTAGTTTGTAACATAAAACAAGGATCTCATCTAGCAGAACTTCTCCTACATGTATCTCTTATAATTTGGGATGAGGCTCCTATAGCAAATAAGCACTGTTTTGAGGCATTAGATAGAACAATGCGTGATATTATCAGCTTAGATTGCCCAGACATGTCTAATAAACCTTTTGGTGGCAAGTTTATTGTGCTTGGTAGAGATTTCAGAAAAATACTGCCAGTCATTCCAAAAGGTACACAAGAAGATATAGTGCATGCTACAATTAACGCATCTTATTTATGGAAACATTGTAAGCTATTCATGTTGACCACTAACATGAGACTTATGAACTCTGAAGCATCCCGTCATAACCAAGAGGTAATTGATTTTTGTAATGGGATTATATCAATTGCTAACAGAATAGTTGAAATAGAGGAGGATTCTGATAGTTTGATCACCATACTAGAAGAGTTACTATTAATGGCCATCCACACTCCATTGGAATGTATAATGCAGGATACATATCTTGATTTGCTACTTCACTTAAATGATAATGCCTACTTCAAAGATCGTGCCATCCTCACATATGTATTGTCAATTGTAGATGAGGTCAATAATTATGTGCTTGGATTAATTCCTAGGGAGGAAAAAATTTATTATAGTGCTGATAGTATTTTCAAACAAGATACAGCTCGAAGCTCAATATCAGAAATACATTCAGTCAAATTTCTTAATAACATCTCAATGTCTAGACTTCCAAACCACCAATTACGTCTAAAAGTGGGTGCTCATACATGCTCATGCATAATATAGACAAATCCAATGGGCTATGTAACGAGACACGCCTTATTGTCACCAGGCTGGAAAAACATGTCATTGTTGCAAGATTAATGTCATCAGACGGATCGCAGTGTAGTGTGCTAATCCTAAGGATTACTATTACACCTTCTGATACATCTTTGCCTTTCACATTTTTTCGAAGACAGTTCCCCATCATTTTATCCTTTGCAATGACCATAAACAAGAGCCAAGGGCAAAGCCTTAAAAATGCGGGGTTGTATCTTCCTCGTCCTATATTTGCACATGGTTAGTTATATGTTGTTGTTTCTCGAGTTCATAGCAAAGACAACTTGAAGATATTAATCCTAGATGAAGATGGAAATCCAACAAACAAGACTTGCAATATTGTGTACAAAGAGGTCTATTATAATTTGTTTGTATGAGGTTATAAGAATGTGAGGTTAACATTTCACGTCTATGTGAGTGGTTGAAATCTAATTGTTGTTCATATGTGTCCGCACAAGCACATATATTCCAATTAATCTTACGTGAGAAATTTCATCTTATATTGTGCATTATATCCCACAGAACATCACTCTAGTTGACAGAGTTAATGAACAAATTTCATACAAGTTATTAGTGTATGTGGCACATTTGGCCAATTTTATTGCCCTATGCCTTGCACATCGCGTGGGCCCTGTACTAGTTAATTATAAAGTATAAGGGGAGTGAGTGTTCTTCAAGAAGGAACTTGCTTATACCGAGGCATCAAGAGCCCCGTAAATCTTGGAAGTAGAATGAAACACTCAAAAGGATTTCTGAGGTCAAGATGTATGTCAAGTGATTAGATCGGACCAGTATAAATGTAACACCCCCAAATTTCTAGGAGTTATAATGACATAAAATAGCGATAGTTTTTATAAATAATACCAAAATTTAGAAATAGCAAAATTTGGGAGGGTGTCACCGCCACACTTGTATGGAACAAGTGCAAGGCTTCTTATTACAGGAAGTAAATCTAAACTTAAGCAGAATGTTTATTTTGAAAAATAAAATAAAAGAAAATAAATGAAAAGAAAGTAAATAACGCGAATTTATTGTCCGTCATCCTCACTTCTCACTGCTAGCCCTAGTCTTTGAAACCTATTCACTGAAATTCTGCTCCCCTGAAGGATCATCACAGCCCAAGAAACACAGACATCAGCAAACGCTGGTAATCCTAATTAGGGAAAGATAATATAAAATAAATAAATAATTAAATTGGAATGATTTGAAATAAAATAAAATAATCACAAATGATTACAAAATAAAATAAAAATAAAAATGACATATTTATGTATAATTTTAAATAGCACAAACATATTAATCAAAACAAATATATATATATATATATATATATATATATATATATATATATATATATATATATATATATATATAATCATGTAGTATTTGCATCAAACATTAATCATTATCTTTTTTAAATTTTATTTAGACCCGGGAAACCCTGCCAGTCTACCCGTGACCCGGGAAACCCTGCCAGTCACAAATCATCAAAATTGGCCATATCATCATTCTTCCTAATGTGCACACCTCTTCCCAAAGTTGCTACTAGTATCCCGGGAAACCCTGTCAAACACCACTTTGGGAAGAACGGATATATCGGTTTACATAAAATAACATATCGAAAACATAAAGCCTTAAAAGTGTGTTCATCACTTTAGGAGGTACCGTCCCAAAGCTATCCTCCCACTGCTAATTTATTTTAAATACGCTCAAAATTAAATTACTAAATTATTTCTATTATTTAATTATCTTTTATATATTTTCCATTATTTAATTATATATCAGGTACAAGGATATTTTAATATATAATCTAACCATGTCCTATTTCATTATGCAACAGGTATTATATAAAGAAGGAAGAATGTCCAATAATATGGCATAGGCACACACAACTAGCATAAACATTAAAATTAATATGCTTGTGATAGATAAATATTGCCAAGTAGCAGATTGCAAAACGAAAACCAAAAGCAACATAACATACGGGAATTGAATATTTATAATCCTATAAACAAACATCATGTATAATTAGGGTGGAACAAACACAAAAAAAATATAGGTTGTACGTACAGATTGCCAAGAAGCAACAAAAAGAATATTTATATGTAATCCAATAAAGCAATATCATAATTGAACCATTAGCAAATATTATAAGGATTCAATGGCTTTGACCCACGGCTTCTGATCAAGAAAAGAACCGAATTGAAATATCAACAATTATTATAAGAATCAATAGACTTTGACCCACGTAATCCACGTCGCATAATTCATTGAATCATTGGGAATGGATTCGAGCATACAACTCATTCGTAAGGAAAAAGATAGAGTAGAATAAAAATCTTAGTTACGCAGAGTCACAGACAAGGGAATTATATCTGATGCTTCATTAATCATTCAAGGAATTAAATTATGCAGAGTCGTAGACAAGTGGTTTTAGGATTTCTTTGAACTAAACTCGTGCCTAGCACTACCATCAAGTAATTCCTATGGTCTCAGGGATTAGGATTACAAACAATGCTCTAACACTACCATCTATTAATTCCTATTGTCTTAGGGATTAGGATTACAAACAATGCTCTAACACTACCATCTATTAATTCCTATTGTCTTAGGGATTAGGATTACAATCAATTAATTCTAATCAATGTTCTAACGCTATCAACAATTAATTTTTATTGCTCAAGGGATTAGGATTACCTGGTCTCCGTGTTTGCTAGGCTCCTAGAAGAGAAATTCTGCCGCAAAGAATTTTTCAGAGAGAGAGCTAATGAGCGATGACTAAAGTTAGGCGGCTAAACCTAACTTATAATTAGACTTCTAGGGTTTTAGCTATGAGCTGGGCTCTAGGCTCTTTAGCTATTGACAATTAATAAATAAATAAAAACCAACAACATTTACTCTGTGATTTAATATGTTATTCCAAGATGAAATAGGTAAACCCATAACATGGAAAGGTTTTTTTTCACGGAATAGAAAAATGAATCTGCCCATTATATTCTTATATTTATATAACAGCTTGGTTGAACAAAAATATTTGTTATTATTATACAAGATATATACAAATTTAAATATTTTTATATCGATAAATAGTACAGATATTTTAAGAAAATTATATTGCACATAAGATATGTTCTTATATTCATAAAATATCCTTGCGGTTACGATCATATAGGATACAAATTTGAATAATTTTATTTTGATGGATAGTACAGTTTTTTTTTTAAAAAAAAAGGAAAATTCTATTGTAGATAAAGATAAGTATTTGTTTGTTTTATAAAAAAAAAACAAATCATAAAAAAATATTATTAAATTCTATCAATCAATATAAATTTAATATAATCAAATATATCTAAACTAATCAAATTAATCTAAACTAATAAAATTAGATAGTACTATACAATTATTATTATTATTATTATCATTATCATTATTATTATTATTTTATTTTTATTATTACTACTACTACTACCATTATTTTATTATTATTATTATTAATAACAACAATAATAATAATCTGGGGTATTACAATAAATTTCATGATATCCCTTCAATGATATCTCTCTATATTTAATCTCTTCATTAAGTTTTATTTTAAGTTTAAAATTTTAATATCAACCACCCCTCTTGGGTGAAAGCTTTAAGCTAACATTATGTACCCAAAAAAAGCCCCAACCACTCACTTCAACCTAAGTTGGTCACAAAATTGATGTTTTATGAAATATTAATTAAATTATACTTTAATACTTTAAGTCAACTTAAGTTACCACCTCATATCTTTGATATAAGACTTAATTGGGGTGTGATATAAAATTATTAAGAGTAGTGAACCCAACATTCATTCATCCCCTAAACAGAGCACATGAATTTGTTTTCACCGTTGGAAGGGTCTTCTGTGTCTTTTGGGAGTAGTTTGGAGGGAATCAAATTGGTTTTCAACGTCAATATATGCATATTTCTGTAATAAATTAATTGTGTTGTACAAGAGCGCTCACCACTGCCACTAATGCTTTGGAACATTTTGATTATATATTATATGATAAATACATACTTAGATTTAACAAAAATGTAACTCATTCATGTTCCATGCTAACTCAAATTCATAGTTTTATACACATAACTCATTATTCGAAATTGAAATCTATGTAACATTGCAACTTTTTTTTGTATTAACTATATATATAGATTTGAAATTACACATCATGAAGTGTACTACTTTTGAAGATTGTGAGGATGATGAAATATTTAAAGAAGAGAACATTACAATTTTAGGTTTTAGTAGAAGAGGCAATCTTATAAGATAACTAATTTACTGAGATAGCCAGATTATAATTCTAGCTATGATGAGCAATAACTGAGAGAGGAAACACCAATTTTTAGGATTAGGGTGACCACTATTTAAGAAGTTGTGATCTCTCTCTTGCAAAATATATTTTGCTTTCCCCTTAATTAACAATCAAAGAATTGAATATTGATTAAATATTTTCCTCTTTAATCAAGAAGCTTTTTTATTTTTCATTGAAATACTCAAGCCCATTCAAGATAAAAACATGGACGCAAAGGCCAACAAAAAAGAAAAATAAAATAATACCACAATCCAATCAACAAAGGTTGGTGTTCCTTGTGAACCCATATTCAAATATTTGTTGAAAGAGATGTCTATATTTAGTGTCTGACAACGTCTTACATAAGATTGTCTCTAATAAAAAGATACATATGTCTAACATAAAAAAGACTGGTCTAATTGGTAAGGGGGTTGGCTTATAAACTTAAGGTTGTGGGTACAAACTCCACTAATATAAGATATGAAGGCCTTGTTGATGGGCAATATTCAAAAGCATATCAGACCCTCCTAAGCTTCTTAAACTTAACTCACTTAAATGTTAAACCTTTTATGATATATATAAACCTCAATTCAAATGCCCACGCAAACTCAAATTCATGCGTATAACTCCTAATATGAAATTGAAATCATATAACATCGTTAACTATGAATTCTTCGGATCCTTAATATAAAATATATTTATCTAATTTGATTCTATTAAGAAAGTTGGTTGAGTTAGTTAATATTATATGTATTTTCTAAATTATTCTAGTTAACTTTCTTACTTTTCTTCTCCAATCTCCTCATTGATTATTATTGAAAGAGTATTAATATGGGTAAATCAACAAAATATTGATAAATATGAAAATTTTATCTTATATTGAAGATCAAAATTAACTCTCTAAATATGTCTTATATTAAGGATATGATGAATATATATATTTGAAATTACACATCATGAAACTGTACTACTTTTAAAGATTGTGAGAATGATTATTAAAGATTTAAAGAAGAGAACGGTAACATTGCAGTTTTAGGTACCACCAGAAGAGGTAAGCTTATAGGATACATAAACTCCTAAAGCTGCAATCACTAGAATCGCAGCACCCATATTTACAAGCATTGGCTTCTCTTCTTCCTTCCATTTTCCTTCTGAAATTTTCGTCACCACCTCTGAAGTTGAAGCTGATACTTGTCTCATTCCTTTCCCTATTGTGCTTACTATATCCTCTTTTGTGAATAAGCTCTCTTTTTCTGCAGTACTTTTTCTTGTCCTAATTTCCTTTTCTTGGAACATTTTCCCAGGCTTTTCCGCCAATTTTCCTTCTAATCCTCCCTTCTTGCTTTCTCTTTCTCCCTCATTTTCCTGAGCTCCCTGGTCAGGCTTTTCATCTTTGGGCTTTTTAGGAACAACCTTTAACGTGGGCCTTTGCTCTGTTTCATCAATGGGCTTTCTTTGAGGCTTTATTGTTGTAGGCTTGGGCTCAGTTTCTTCATATTGTGCTTTTGTAGGCCCAGACTCCTTGGTGGGCTCTTGAGGCCCAAGAGCTTTTATTCCTCTTCCATTATCTACTAATTCTTCTTTCCCTCTAGGAATCCTGAATTTAAAAGGAATTTCCTCCCCCTGAGCTTCCTCAGGCTTTTGTTCTTTCAATTTACTTGGGGTAGATCCTTGATGAATCTGCTCATCATGAGCCTTTCCTGGCTTTGGGCCTTCCATTCTCTCTTGGGCTTTCTCGGGCTTCGGTTCCTCAAATCTAGGAGGTGGGGGCATTTCTCGGGCTTTCTGAGAGATGTCCTCTTGGGCTTTTTTATCGGGCCTGGGCTTCTGTTTCTTTTGTTGGGCTTCAGATTTAGGAGAATGTTGGGAAACAATCTTCTTTGGCATTGTAATGCTGAGAACTCCATGAGCAAAGTTGGCCTGAAGCTTCTCTTCCTCACAGTTGTGTGGAATAGGATATGATTGATTGAAACGGACCCATTTGTCATTTTCACTATCAATTTGTCTCTCTCCAGAAATATTCAATGCTCGGTTAAAGCTCATAAATGTAATCTTCATTTGTTCTCTTCTAAAGCCTGCAATTACCAAAAGCTCCCAATCAATTACTGTATATATATAAGACATGGTAATAACAAAAGTAGTAAGAGTTTTGTGTTAGATATTCCGATAACGAGAAGAGTTATTCTTACCCAGCAAACATTATATAGCCAGAAAATGTTTGATTCAACAATTAGGAAACTGCAATCTCCGTTACATTGTTGAATTATTTTGGGTTATCCTAGACATTTTGAAATGTTTTGATATATTAATCACCGTATTTAATCCTAAACGTTGGAGCTGAAAAACTAATTCGCAGAAATAAAACATAATTAAATTAATTACATGTAAAAAAAAAAATGTGTTTGTTTTCTTGAGTTATACTTCATGCTCATCCTCAGGGGTGAAACCAGGGATGAGGTAGGATTGGCTCCCATCTATAAAATTATAGAATATAATCTTGATGTTTAGGAAATTATGTTTCAGCCTCATAAAAAGCTTCAACATTTTCACTTAATCCCCATTAAAAGTTTTGTGGAGGCACAAAATGAAAATATTAAAATATTTATAGGGCTCAAATATAATTTCATAAAAATATAAGTTCTATTCCATAATTACCATTCATAACTCCGCCCTGCTCATCATGGGTCCTCATCATTAATATCGTCCATCCATATTGATCTTGGACAATCCATAGATTCAAGACCACAGCTTAATCTTATTTCTATCTTAAATCATTTTTTATTTTAATAAATACAAAAACCTAAATTAAATACAATCTTATAATTATAGCTTTATTAAAAATTATAAATTAAAAACTTTGAATCTTGATCACAAACTAAATTTTTATTTTGGACAAATGTCTTGCTCACATGACTACAACAACCAAATTAAATGAAAACCCTTAAAATTTTTGTATATATCCTCTTAAAACGTATCAATATCAAGCTAATTAACTCTCCACGCTCATTTAAAAAAAAAAAAAAATTATTAGCGCGCGCGCGCACACACATACCTGGAAGAAGGATCCACAGAAAGTGAGCTTCATGATTCTCAGACAACTCAGTGCTGGGCTCGAAGTCGTCATACACAGGACCAACAGAAGTTGATGATGTTCTTGTCTTCATTTATATATATACGGCTGCTTTGAGTTCTTATTCTCTTGTTATTATCAAACAGAAACAGTGTTTTCTATATATGTTTCTTTGTGGATCACGATATTTGCGTACGTATATATACACACACAAACATATAAGCCTATAAGGGTTTCTTGACCAAGAAACTATTCCTTTTTTGTTTGCTTTGGTTTGTCAATGTAAATGGTTTTAAATTTTCCAAACTGTGTGCTTTATATTTGGTATAGGTATAACTTCTTCGCCAAAAAAAAGTATTTGTTCTTTGTCTTCCCCATTAATACTTTTATCCTTGAAAATTATGCAATCAATTTAATTATGTTTATATTTATATAACATGAACAGTACACACACTTTGTTATTTTTTAGAATAAAATACTGTGATCACCCTCTTGTTTTACCTTAATTATATAGACCTCCCCTCTATTTTGAAAACACATATAAACTTCCTTTATATTTTAAGATTCTATTTTCATCCACCCAAACCGTTAGTTGGCCGCTAAATTTCACTTTTGAACTTTTATTTATTTATTTTTTTTAACAAAAATGTCCCTCTTTAGTGTGTGTGTTAGATTTTCTAACGTTCTAATTTTTTTAAGAAATTTATTAGTTTTGATATTATAAATTAATTTTGACTTCAAATATATATTAAACACATATATTTTTTTCAATTATATTAAATTATAAATATTTGTGAAAAAAATATTAAACTATATAAGTTTGAGTTTCTAACTATATATTTGTTTATAATATATGTGTTTATTTTAATATTTTTTCACAAATATTTATAAACAAGCACATGTTTATTTTAAAACTTACTTGAATATTTAAAATTCGTGATATTTACATTAACCAGTGCTAAAATTATCAAACAAATAACTATTTGTAAAGATAAAAATAAAAAATATTAAATTCTTTAAAACAATTTTAGTACAAGATAAAACTAAAACTAGGGATTTAGTATTAAGGGTAAAATAGTAAATAATTTTTATTTTTATATAAACTTTAATTTAAAAAATAAATTTTTAGAATCTTTTAGGAATATTTTTAATGGAGTTAATTGTTTAGACTTTAATATATGTTTTCAAAATAAATGAGAGATCTATGTAATTAAGGCAAAACAAGAGGAAAGGTTAGAGTATTTTATTCATATATATAATACTAAAGATGGACATTTTGGTTAAAAAAAAGTTCAAAAGTCAAATTTAACGGCCAACTAACGGTTTGGGTGAATGGAAATAAAATATTAAAATATAAGGGAAGTTTGGTAAGATACATTTTTTTAAGGGAGGTTTATATAGGTTTCCAAAATAAAAGGGAGGTCTGTGTAATTAAGAGAAAACAGGAGGGTGGTCATATTATTTTACTCAATTTTTTATTTAAGAAATTATAAGGATATTTTTTATTTTTAAAAACTATAAAAATTTCTTCTAATTCTCCTTGAGAATTACTATGAAATCCTAAAAAATAAATATAATTAACAAAAATTCCTAATAATAAGTTAGTATCATGAACCTATTATCATTTTCTACTATGGAACTTGCTTTAATTTTCCCTAAATTATATAGATTGTGCTTTAAGATTGTGAAAGTTATATAACCATACCTTGTATTTTCAACGTAAGTTTATGATTTTTTTTTTTGAAAATAAAATGTATACCATTGTAAATTATTTTTTTTTTATCTGAACATTGTAATTAAATTCAATAAAAGTTAAGGAAAGTTTACATATTTTAATTTTTGTTTCAATAATGGAAGAGAGAGATTTAGGCTTTATTTGAGAGTTCCATTTTGGGGGGAAAGAAAATGAAAGGAAGGGTTTTGGTAGTCCCTTATCTTATTTGGGAGTTTTAAAAATAAGCAAGGAGAGAATCGGGGATTTTTACAAATCCCTCATTTTTCAAAAAAATAAAGTTCCCTCAATATGGGGAGGTTTTAAGAGGAAGAATAGATTAATTATTTTTTTACCCTTGTTTAAATAAAACACTCTCATTATTTTCTGATTTCTTTTTTCCTTTCTATAGTTAGAATGCACATGGAAATACTTTTTAGAGAGATAAATACTTTTTTAGGGGAAAATATTGTTTAGAGAGAGAAAATACTTTTTGTAGGGAAAAATATATTTAAAGAGAGAAAATACTTTTTTATGGGAAAATATTTTTAGAGAGAGAAAATACTTTTTAGAGGGGAAAATACTTTTTAGAGAGAGAAAATACTTTTTGTAGAGGAAAATACTTTTTAGACAAAGAAAATACTTTTTAAAGGGGAAAATACTTTTTAGAGAGAGAAAATAATTTTTAAAAAGAAAAAATACTTTTTTATGGGAAAATACTTTTAGAAAGAGAAAATACTTTTTAGAGAGAGAAATTACTTTTGTAGGGGAAAATATCTTTAGAGAAAGAAAAAACTTTTTAGAGAGAGAAAATACTTTTTTATGGGAAAATATTTTTAGAGAGAGAAAATACTTTTTATGGGAAAATATTTTGAAAGAAAGAAAATACTTTTTAGAGGGGAAAATACTTTTTAGAGAGAGATATTTTTTTTAGGGAAAATACTTTTTAGAGAGAGAGAGAAAATACTTTTTTATGGAAAAATATTTTTAGAGAAAGAAAATTTTTTTAAGAGAAAATATTTTTTGAATATAAAAATTACACAAATAATTTGTTTAGAAAATTTAAATATAAATTTATTCATAAAGTATAATAATTATATTAACTTTTAAAGAAAATGACAAGATGGTAAAAATAACTCATTAATCATTCATCTTCCTCTCACTAATTTTTTAAATCCCAATCAAAGGAAGAAAATATCTTTCATTTTCCTTTCCTTTTTCTCCAAACTCTCAGACAAAAGCTTATAGGCTTTTAATACAAATGCTATATTTGCAAAAGCTTATAGGCTTTTAATACAAATGCTATATTTGGCGCATGATTATAATGATGTTTGAGTGTTGTACTATTTTCAGCATTTTGTACGTAATGTATCATGTGACATCATATGATTCAAATCAATTATACAATCAAAATGTAGTAAAAAAACAAAATTTTCCCTTTGAAATTAAAAGAATTCGGGCACCCCTCAAAAGAAGCTTTATTGCCTACTTTAGTTTCCCATAAAGCTGATAAAGTTATTATGATAAGGAGGCTGCAAAATCATAATCTTTCATTGCCTTTTTAGAAAGTAAATTTTCTCTTAAAAAGTAT
The DNA here is from genome assembly GCA_037074495.1 of Acacia confusa. NCBI lineage: Eukaryota > Viridiplantae > Streptophyta > Magnoliopsida > Fabales > Fabaceae > Acacia > Acacia confusa. The sequence continues at coordinate 26,726,732 of CM073509.1, read as the reverse complement.
GATCCTTTGATTGTTTCTGACATTAAATAAAGGGGACCACAATTTATGCTTTCTGGACTTAGTCAATTAATCCATTATTAGTATCTCATGCATATATGTTGAAAAGATAGATTCCCTACCGGCAAATTGATGGTTGATGTATGAGCAACCTTACTTTGTTCGGAGGATTAAATGAGTTCGAATTCGAATCATAGAAAGCGCATTTGTTTAAAAAGATAAAATCTTTTTGTAAATTATACCTTTACAAAAATATAAACAAATTGTTGGTTGAGGTTGTAAACAGTCTCCATACAAGTTCAAATATCAAAAAGTATACTTATCTAGAGAAACGAAAACTTTTTGTACTTTAAGCTTTGAAAGACATTATATCCTTATAAAAAGACCAAAAAACTATTGGTTAAAATATTAAGTGGTATTACCTTTATAAGAAAAAGAACACGGGTTTAAATCTAAAAGCAAAAATCCTTTACATTGTAGGGCACAAAATGGTCGAGTTCAAAGTGGAATGGAGATAAAAGATAGATTCCTTACATCAATTTCTTTATCAATATCAATAAAAAAAAATGTGCGTCAATTTAAAAACTTAATATAAACCTGAAAGTACACTAATCATGCAACATATATATTAAGTAAATTATAGCCTGCAACGTATAAGCCAATCACACATGTATATTACAACAACAAAATAAAATGACCATACTTTAATTTATAAAAAAAATTAGGGTCTGCGTGGTTTCTTGTTTTCAATACAGCCTTTTGTTTTGAAATGAAACAAAAAAATATGCTTGAAAATGTGTTTTCAGTTATATGTTCTAAAAAATAAAAAAATTTAAATTCTTTTATGGAAAACAAAAGTCAGAATAGCTTTTTTATATTTATTATTTTTGTTTCACAAAATCAGAGAAGAGGCAAAGAACATTGTATTTGTATTAATGGCAATCAAGCTAATAAAGCAAACTATTCATTTACCCTTCACTTCACCATTTTAGATATGTTTTTTAAAATAATGATTCAAACAGATTTTATAATTGTTTTCCAAAACATGTTCTAAAAAATTACTCCAACAACATAAAAAGAGGAAATAGAATCAAGCAAACCTTTTTTTTTTTTTTTTTGGTAAACGAATCAAGCAAACCTTTAACTCATAAGAACTCACTACTCAGAAATTGCAAAATTAGTGGTATATAAGGCCATCAGTCATTAGGATAAGTGACTGAAAATTTCTTGTCAGGAAAATTTATTAGTCATGAAGACCTAATATATATAAGGAAAATACGAGTATTCTGTAAGATTTTATATAAAAAGTATTAATACCTGGAGTCATGTCCTCTTGACTAATAAATTTTTTTAACATAAACTTTTACCATTTTTTTAAGTAACCCACACATGCACGGACTCGGTTAGGGTCGTCTTCCCTTAGTATCATCTTCTATTTAAATGTGCCACTTTGGCCTAAAATAGTGAAGCTCATGTCTTTTCTTTTCTTTTCTTTTTTTTAATATTTTGACAAATACTAAAAAGATACTTTGACCTACTAAATGACAATGAAAAAGATACTTCATAATCTTAAAAAAAGAAAAAAGAAAATTTAGGGTACTGACTGGTTTTAAAAATATACTTGAGGAGGTATTAAGAAAAATACTTCATGATCTTGAAAAATTAATTCATGGTATTGATTGGTATTAAAAATATACTTGAGGATATTGACTGGTATTGAAAAAAATACTTCATGATCTTGAAAAATTATTTTACGATCTTGAAAAAATATTTCAGGATACTAACTGATACTGAAAGGATACTTTATGATACTGACTAATAATGAAAAAATATTTCATGATTTTACAAAATTATTTTAGAATGTTAAAAAAATATCCCGAAGTATATTTTTAGTACCTTGAAATATTTTTTTCAAGATTCTAATATAATTTTTCAACATTATGAAATATTTTTTCACTACCAGTTAATATCTTGAAGTATTCTTTTAGTACCAATAAGTATCATGAAATAATTTTTCAATATCCTAAAATAATTTTTCAGTATCTTTTCAAATTTATTTTTATTAACAGTCAAAATTTGTTTTCAAGATACTGGCGGAATTTCAAGAAAAGAAAAGAGGAGCTGGCGGAATTTCACTTAGAATCAATGATTAAAGAATTGAACCGGATGGGGGTAGTTTAACCGGTTGAGTCATCAACCAGTCCAGACTCGATAGTGATTCGGTTTTGACTAGAAAACCGTCTTCATTGTAGAGTTAGGTTTGACAAGAGTCGGGCTGCCATTGAACTGAACCACGGAATTGGACTGATAACTTAAACAACTTTTAAAAATCTGGAGGGGCTTTGGGACTACAGAAAAATGTTAAAAATATGTACAAAAGTTGTAAAAAAAAAAAAATCAATATATTTTCATATTATTCATAGTCTTATAGTGTTATTTCATTAAAAAGAAAGTAATTCATAGCTTGCTCAATAAGTTTTTTTCAAATAGAATAAAACGTATAACCATTAGAGACACGAGATGAGTTTAAAAGGAAATAGACTACATTGCCTTGTCCTTTCTTTATTCTTTACTTTTCCCTCTAAATTTGCCTTTTGGTTTAGAATATCTATCTACCTTCCTCCCTCCTCTATTGGTAATTGGTATGTTCCTTAAAAAAAATATATATATAACCCTTTCTCTGCTATCCCAATAAGAAACAAAATATTTAAATGATTATTTTAAGCGATTGTTTCTTGATATTATTCTTACACTTACAATGAAAAACACACTATGATTTAATTTTGAACTACTTATGTGATATTTTTATATGTTTATTATCAAATGTTTCACTAGCATTCACAGTTCTTTCTATGCAAAATAATACATTTATTAAGTTATAAATGAAAGATTATATGTTGATATATTTTTATAGAATTATTTGATAATAAAAATATAAAAATTACATAAAAGCTTCCTATGTAACAAGTATTAAAGAGAGAGAGAGAGAGAGGGGGGCAAATGTGCAAATGTACCCAAATTTTTATCCAATGTGTGCTCAACACTAAACTTTTATTGAGTGCAAAACTACTCATAAATATTCAAAGTCAAAGGAAAAAAATGAAATGTCCGTTAAAATAAGCTAATGGTCACTATTTTATAGTGAGACCCACCTATTGAAATATCAAAATACTCAAGAGCCTTAACTCAAAAATGATAAAAGTGCAAAAATATGTTTACCCAAAGTGCATGCGTAAAAAATCATACTTTTCGGATGAGTAAAATTACTCATAGATATTTGAAATAGAGATGAAAGTGCCAAAACAAACTCGACTAATATATACACAACTATTGAAACCCATATGTTCATCTTCAAAATCAGTTTACAACAGACAACATCCAAGCTCATGCAAACAAAGAAGGCGACTGTAATTGAAAACATATTCCAACAAACCTTCACTTCGTTCTCTTCTTCTTATCTCTTCATCTTCTCCTTCTCCCTCCTTGATTTGTTGCACACAACCTCCATCTATTTTTTTTTCCCCCTTTATTGACTTAGTGACATAGCCTTAACTCAGCCAGTTTAGGCTAAGTTGACTTGGAGTCATCGAGTCAACTCGAGTTTCCCCTAACTAGGATTAGTTTTCCGATCTAAGTTCCTAAACCATGATAATAACTGTCTAATGTGGGAGCTTCTAGAGCATATCTAGAACCCAAAGGGGAATGTGCTTAATAAAGACTATGATGAAAAGACTATAGTTATAAAGGTGGTAGGTAAACTAGCATGAGTGTAATAATCGTCTAAGTGGCCATATTATAATCAAGTCTATTTGACCGAGCTTATGAAGAAAAGCCCAATAGAGATATTTATGGAGTTAGAAACTCCTAAATATCTTACATTTAAGAAAAATGTGAGTCAAAGATATCCTACCAACTTGTCTTCAACATCCAGAGGCTAAATTACCCTGAAGGGAACATGAAGCTCATGATATCAAGCATTGAAAGAACAAAATTGATCAAATTTCTGATGGCATGCCAATATGAGCAATACGATGTTGGTTCTTAGAGTTTTGATGATAACAAGACTTGATGAATTAAAGTTTTATGGAAAAGAAAATATGTTTTTGAAAAGTAAAAACATAATTACTTGAGTGAGCTATCTTGGTTACTTAAGTAATCCTTCAAAATATGTTGTTTAGTATACATAGAAAGCAGAAAGTCATTTGGGCCAATTGAACAAAGTTACTTGAGTAATTTCTAGTATTAATTAATGTCACGTTGAAGGAAAGAGTAAGAGACGTGGTTCATGTAACTCAAGTAAGTATAATTGGTTACTTAAGTAATATCGTCACAAGAACAATTAATTTCAGTCTACACGAGTTTATTCAAGTAACAAAATGTTATTCAAGTAATATCTATATATTACTCAAGTAATAAAATTTGTTACTCAAGTAATCTTTTGTACCATATGATATCATTCTAAGTATTACTCAAGTAATAATCTGTTACTCAAGTAATATTTAAGTATTACTCGAGTAACAAAAGATATTACTTAAGTAACCATGGTCGAGAGACTATTCTTGCGAAAGCTTTCATTATTACTCAAGTAATATTTCATATAACTCGAGTAATATAATTCTAGAGGATATTACTTTCAAACCTTGCTCAAGTAATATGTTTATCCTTCACAAGTAATGTCGTCCCAGTTGCAATGTATCTCAAGGCTCACTTATTTACTCGAGTAAGAAGACTATATTACTCGAGTAATGTTGCTCTAGGGATCAAATCATTACACTAGACCTTTAATCTCTCAATTAATCATACTGGGTTATTTTCTATTTATTCTTATTCTCACTCAAACTTATTTTTATTATATCTAATCATCTTTTTAAGTGATCTACATATGTTTAACTATGTTTAAACTGAAAATAGCAAAAATATTGTTCAATGTGTCAGAAGCATTTAATGCAAACAAAGGATACAAATAGAATAAACATTCTAAGCAGATGAATTCATTCCTTCAAGGCATACTTATTCTAGCGATTATTTTAAGACAACTTATGCACCAAGTACTTCAACGGCGAACATATTTAATGAATCAACGTTCGATTGTACTCAATGGAAGTCATTTGTGCCTAATGGAAATTCGAAGAGACTCAATGGCTATATTCAATGTCTCACAATGACATTAATAGCATAATGGTATAAAAGCTTGACTCATTCAATCCCGCCAACCTTTGAATCTCTGCACATTCAATTCTCTATTATTTTGATAATCTGTTTCATTAGTTTCATTTAATATCTTTGGATATGAATTGTACTTTAGTGATTATCATTTAGTTACTCAGTAAGGAGTTAAACACTATTTGATTATCTGTAAAATTGTAAGGTTGTGGAACCTTAAGCGTGTGTGTACAATTACCGCTTGTAAGGGGGAGTAAGTCCTAGTGCGAGAGGATCATCCTGAGTATGAAATGGGTAACTGTATTAGTGATTAAGAGATAGTGAAAATCCTAAGGTGATTGAGGACTGAACGTAGATCGAAGAGTTAGACCCAACCATTATATTTCTTCTGTGTTCATCTTCCTTTTTTGTCTCTGTTTTTATTGTTCTTGAGCTGTTATCGAAATAATTTTTATAATCACCTATTCACCCCTTCTAGATGATATTCTTGTTTTTCATATGACTCTATCCAGGTCATATAGATAGTCTTGGAAGATGACATTGACACTTTTCTTCCATAAATTCAAAACTAAGTTAAGTTTTGACATGGTCCACTAAGTCCTGACATATTTTTTAGGTAATACTTAAGGAAAATGTCAAACTAAAAGGTTAAAACAAACATGCCAAGTTCTTTTTAACAAACAACAAATGTGTATTGTGAGTTGTGATAAGTCCCAATGAGTAGGAGTAAGTGAGAGTTAATATTACCCACAATAAGCATATTTTAACTTTCAGTAATGTGGTCTGCTACATTAAGCTTAAGTATAAAAGGCTAAAGGATGCAAGACCTACTTAGCTGAAGAGTGAATACCTTCAAGCCTAAATCCAAGAGGGTGAGAAACCTGTAAAATAAACTTGATCTAGAAGAGGTAAAGAATAATTTCTACAAAGATAAATTAATAATCCTTTAAGGTTTGAAGGAGAAATAAACCATGTGAACGGTGGGAGTTTCACATAAGCAATGACTTCACTTCGGATGTGAAAAGTAAGAGAGAGAGAATTGAAGGATTGGAACCTGTATGGATTAACCACCTTGATTCACTCCGTGCAACACGTAATTCCAACAACATTATATCTTTGTTATCTATTTAGTTAAAGATCGATGGGACTACAACTATCAAATCATATTATGGGTTTGATGTTTCCTTTGTCTTGAGATTAATTTTTCTTGTGACATGTACACATTGATCAAAAGGAATGATCATGTTAGCAAAATATGATTTGTTAAATGATGAGTGTTGAAAGGGAATGTCCCTACAAGAAGTTGATCACTTTCTCTAACTAGAAAGAAAGACAAAGGAAAGGAACTCTTTGACAAGAGCGCATAACATATACAAGAAGTGGACTATGATGTTTATGAACCAATAAACTTGAGGGATAGATTCCCTAATAGATTGAATGCTCTCTTCATCATTTAGAAAGTGAAAATGGCTACCTAGAGGTGTCTAAAGATTCTAAAGGACCTATTAACAAGAATGCCAAAGGGCGATACAAGAGGATATGACTCTTAAAACCAAGTGGATGACTGAGCAATCAAATACAAAAGTGAGTAAATCAAACCAAAGACACTTAGTGGCTTGGGAGTATTACAATGAAAAGGCATTGGTAAATAAGACACATTTTTACCTATTGTGAACTTTAACTCTGAATAACTAAATTTGGCTATAACAACAAGCTTAGACATAAAATTACATTAAGAGAATGTAAAAACAACTTTCTAATTGGAAATTGGATTATGAACTCTATATGAAGCAACTCGAGGGCTTTGTAGCAACAATAATCTAGTCAGTAGAATTGAGGTTTTACAAAATGAAAGCCTCATCAACTTTGAGATAATCAAAGACCAATAAGTGAGTGCCAAACGATCTTGAGATGATTCTTTTAGAAGTCATCCTTTATGTCTATGACATATTGCTAAGCTAAAACAACTCTCAAGGGAGTTAAAGGAATTGAGGATTAGAGTTATCCTTGAATTTTGAATTTAATTCATGGGTAAAACATAATATATCTTGACTGACAAGATAAATGGAGATTACAAGAGGAAGGTATAGTCTTTGCCACCTAAGGCATGTACAAGTATGATCCTTAGGTATTTGAGTATACTAACTACCAACCCATGGACACTCTTAAAGCCAAGGGTATGACTTTAGAGAGGTTAAGCATCCTAAGATGAATCTCACAAAGAAAATTTGGACAAAGTCTCAAAGTAAGAATATAATTGGTAACTTAATTGTGCACAATCATGTACAAGACCAGATACACTTGGTTAGACTTGCAAACCATTTTTGGTCTATTTGTATCATGGATTGTTGTCTTGGAAGCAACTCATTTATTGAAAGGATACTCCAACATAAGACCTAGGCGAGTGATAATGGAGTTAAGGAAGAAGAGAGATAGACATTGTATCTCTGTCAACACAAAGCATTTTGCCACAATGCTAGAAGTCATATGGCTAGATTAGCTCCTATGAGTAACTAGGAATGGATTATGGATATTAGGATCCAAACTTAGTCTTCAAGGGGAATGACAATCTAATTATACATAGAATATTCATCTAGAGAAGAGAAGAATTCCCTTCTAGCAAGTTCATCTAGCATTTGATCAATGAATGGAAGAGGACAATGATCCTTTTGAGTTGCCGCATTCAACTTATGATAATTCATGCAAAACCTTCAACCAGTAAAATTGTGGGAAGGAATCATCTCATTGTGGGTGTTAGCTACTACAGTCATACTGCCCTTTTTAAAGATGCATTGGACTAGGCTTACCTAAGAACTATAGAGATAGGATACACTAGGTCCACATCAAGCGATTTATCAATTCCCTTCTTTACAACTTCCCTTATGATTGGGTTCAACCTCCATTGAAGCTAATTGGTGGATTATACTTGTCTTCTAGAAGGATTTTATGCATACAAGTAAAGGTACTAATACCCTTAGTATAATCAATAGTCCAACCAATGGCCCTTTTATGAGCGTTTAAGACTTCAACCGATTGCTCCTCCTACAGAATAGTGAGATAAGATGCAATGATAACATGAAGAGTATTATTTGTTCCCAAGTAGACAAATTTCAAGTGAAATGACAAAGATTTTAGCTCAAGTGAATATAGGTCCTTTAGGGAAGGCTTCAACTTTGGTCTATCAACAAAATCCAAGTCAAGTGATTCAAACTGCATTCATCCTTTAGGATAAGGATTCAATGCATCCATGACGGCTTTACATTCATCTATTATAAAATCTCTTGATTCATTCCCTAGTATCACATCTTTTAAGTAGGTTATAAGTCATACCTTTTTTCAAATTGCTCTTGTACCACAAGATCAAGCATGTTAATGAAGAAGCAATTCCATGCCATATTAGGAAATTTTATCAATTGATTCATATTAAAGGTGATATGCTCATCAACTACTCTTAGAGTTAACTCATATTTCTCTACATCAATCAAGGTTCTAATTGTGGCCAATGATGGTCTCCCTAACAGTGAAGGTAATTCTTTATATGCCTCAAAGTCAAGTACAATAAAGTTTGGGGGGGAATATAAACTTGTCAACCTTCACTAATACATCTTCAATGACTCTATGAGGTTAAGATAGACTTCTATCAACAAAATGAAGAGTAACCGTCATTGGTCAAGCTTCACCCAATCCCAAGTGTTTAAAGACATATAAAGGCTTAAGGTTACTACTAGCTCTAAGGTCATACATTCCTTTTCCTAAGAACTTGTCTCCAATATGGCAAGGAGCATAAAAGCTCCCAATAACTTTTAACTTTGGAGGAATTCTCTTAATGATATTAGTCAAACTCATAGTCATAGAAATTGTCTCAAACTCATAGAACCATCACTTCTTAGATAGAATATCCTTTATAAACTTGGCATATTTACGCATATGTTCCAAAGCTTCAACAAATGGTATGTTGATGTGAAGTTTCTTGAATATCTGAATGAACTTCTTGAACTACAAATCTTCTTAATGTTTCTTAAGTCACAAAGGGAATATTGGTGAAGGCACATATTTTAAAGTTGAAGTGTTTCTCTTTTCCTTGTTGTCATCCATATTCTCAAGAACAATAGGTTTCTTTCTACCCATATCTTCAATAATTGCATGTATTTCATCTTCCTGCTTTGTGGCACCTCATTACCAACACCTGTTTTTTCTCTATTAGGGCTTGGAATGTTAGGTTTCCACTTCTCAAAGTCACTACTTTGCAGCCTTCCTTGCCATCCCTTTTAGGATTGGGAACGATGTCACCAAGTAGCCTATTTTTGTTGAATGTGTTCATTTGAGATGCTATTTAACCCACTTGTATTTCAAGGTTTTTGATAGCGGTATCTTGAAGATTAATCTTGCTTCTCATACCTTCTTGACTCTTGAGAAGTAGCCTTACGAGCTAGTTTGTTTTTAAATCACTTTCTCTAAATCTTTGTTATTGCTCAAACCTTTGTGGTGTCATTAGCTTGCTAGTAGAAGCATAATAATTAGGTGGATTCTCACTTGGTCTATTCTTCCAAGAGAAATTAGGATGATCCCTCATACCCTAGTTCTAGTTAGGGGTTGCCATGAGGATATCTTTGATTGTTGTTTAGGTAATGTATTGTCTCTATAGTGTGTAGACTATCCTCATAAGAATGTGCTTCTCCATAAGTTTCATAAGAGATAGCATGAATACTCCTATAAGAACTCTTATATATCTTCATTTAAAGTTGATTAAACCTCTTGGCTATAGCTTCAAGTTGAATGGCAATGTCCTCGGAAACATTGGAAGTATTTGGCTTCTTATAAGTCCTATACCTAGATTGTGCTTTTATCAAATTGTTGCATGGCGATTAAGACAATCTCATCATACAACTTCAATAGCTTAGACAGGTTCTTTTTCCTAATTTCACCATTGGAGGCAGAAGTAATTAAGATTAGTTTTTTTGTTTGGTTGAGTAAAATTGTTTTAAGATTTAATTTGAACACAAGTAAAAGTAAGAAGTAATTAAGATAAATTTTGTAAGATAACTAACTCAATTGTTTTTTTTTTAATCAAAGTCCCCAATAATGGCGCCAAGAACTTGTTAGCCGTTTAGTTTTACCATAAGAGTAAGGGTCAGAAGTGATATAAAAAGATCGTTCCCACAAGGACTATGATAGAAATGAATGAATTATCTCAATTAGGTTGAGTAAAAATGTCTTAAGATTTAATTTGTTTAAGTAGAAGTATTTGAGAATTTTAAGTTAATATTTTTCTTCAAGATAGGAGGAACCTAGGATTACTTATCCCTATTGTACTTTATAAGACTAGTTTAAGTTCTCTTTAAATTATTAAAGTAAATATGTGTTTGTCAGAGGTTCAAAATTAATTATAAAGCTTTCTCAAGTAAACTCCAACTTTTGTATTCTCAATTAACACGTGCAATCTCTTTGCTTAGCTAACAAAAAAACTCATAAAGCTCCAACCTCAATTAGACAATGTAGGCTAATAGATATATCTCTATTCTATTAATGAACCATCCATTTAACTCCTAAATGTCAAGTCTAGTACGATTTTATCTAAGTTCTACAATTAATTAGCTTTCTCAAGCATTATTCAATTAAACCCAAGAATCTAAGTAGAGGCCAATCACCCAATGCATTAATCATGAGATAAGATCAACACATAAATTTCATTAATCAATACAAGATAGGAATAAAAAGGTCTTAATCCATCCAATAGTTCAAACAATCTTATAATAAGAAATTTAGCTACTCATAGTCATAACCAAAACTAAATCCCAGTAGTAGCAATTCATTAAGGATTTCATAACCACAAAGAAAAAGAGATAAAAGACCACTCAATTATAGATTAAAAAGTAGAAGGTGTGGGTATTTTAAGCTAAATATCATTATGATCTCTCTCCTAACCCTGTCGAATTTGATGAAGAAGAACCACAACAATGAAAGCTTTGACGATCTCTTTACATCCCTTGTTCAAACTCTCACCCTTAAAGGAAGGAATAAAACAATTCTAGCGCTCGCTCACCTCTAGCTAGAATGTTGCCTTTCTCCTCTTGCCCGTGCTTCACTCTCACCTACTCAAACTCGTCGAAGAAGAAGAAACACAATAAAGACACCAGCCTGCGATTTCTCGCTTTGCTCGTGAAGAAGCTTTAAGATCCTCCAATCGTGCCTCTCTTTTCTCTATTCCAAGTTGTGTAGTGCCGCTACCTCTTGTACCTTCTTTTTAGTTTTAAACCATGGTCTCTTAGATTCTCATATCTTATCTAAGACGGTGTGTGCTTTGTCTCTGGAGAAATAAAATAAAGAGAAAATCCCTTTAAGTTCCCAAGATAACAAAACAATTACAAAAAAGTCCCTACAGAAAGCGAAAATGCTACCATGTCCCTTGGGACTTTTGTGTCATAGAATGCAATTATCAAATTACGTAAATTCCCTCAGTGAATGTCTAAAAAAGGAAGATAGTTTTAATTAAAAATCCACTTTACTCTCTTGGACACCGATTTTCTCTCTCACCAAAACCAAAAAACCCTTAACCATTGAAGCCAAAATTGTCATTGTCACTGTGTGTGTTTGAGTCCTATCATGCGTTGTTGTAACCTCATTGGTCATGTGGTGCTTCATTGTGTTGGAGCGATGGTTCTAAGGATGGCACATGTAGCTAGCGACTAAGAGTTCAAGAGATGGGGGACTACTGTTGGTGAGAGGAAATCAGTGGCGAGAGCCAACATTTGGACAAGATCGACTACGGATGGCTAAAGGCGAACTTTTTGCTATTAAGGTTTGGATTTATACGCCTAAATCTATCTTTTCATCCAACCTTTCAATTATGCAATTATAGTTTTTCTCTTTGGCTACTACTTTTGTGTGGAGCAAATATTTTCATTTTAGGGTACCATTTATTGATGTTCAGTTGTTCAAATTTGTTTTGCTTCTTTGCAAATAAATTTTCAAATCTAAGGAAGTGATGACCATATTTAAATTCTAGCAAATTATATATGCTGCAGATCCCCCATTCTTATTCTTATTTGGTGTAGATTTCCTAGTCACTTTTGGAAGCAGGTGCTGCAGCTAAAACGTATGATGGGCAAATGAGTAATAAATCTCGTGAGGAATCTCATAGGTGCTTATCTTATCCTCCCTATGTTTGGAGTAGTGAATTAAATCTTGATGCTTGTGATCAAACTGATTTGTATAGCATGTTTGTTCCCTTAATCCCCATTTCAATTTTATGATCAGTACTACCTGAGGCATTTCAGTACTTATTGCAACAAACTAATCCATTTACTAACTTCTTCATATTATTTGTCAGAGACAAACTGAGTCATAGTAACAATTGTTGCTTTTGGTATGAGTATAGGTAAGCCTAGCATAACACGGGTGTTTCACTACGGTTGATAGTTGCCCCAAAAGCTTGGAGTCCTACTACCATGAAAGTGGATGATGTGGTATAGCTTCTGTTTGTTGTCTTTACTACACAAGAAGAGACTTTACAAAGAGCAAGTTTTATTATGGAGAATTACACACAGTATGTATTTTTCAATTTATTTTGTGGAATTGATTTGTACATGTCTTATCTTTTTTCCCTTCTTAAGTTACTTCGATCAAATCATTTTTGCAGAAGAGTTATGGTTTAGTAAGCATTGAAGTTGATGGCTTGCATTCTTTTTCACTATGTAACAAGCAAAACAAAGAAAAGCTGCCATGGAATCATTAATGGTGATAGAATGTATTACTTGCTAATAACTTGTAGAAGAAAGTTTTTGCTTGAATACTTTGGGGAAAATGTTTCGTCTAATAGATGTGGTTCAGCTTTTACTTAGATATTTTAATATAAATGTTTTGTCACTTGTAGTATGATGGTAAAGCCCATTATTAACCTACTTTATGTTTTCATTAACTTAAAAAGAGTCGATGTTCTACTCATACATAAAATAAACTAATTAACTAGACTTACTCCTATTGCCAATTGCATGTAACATTTCCTATTGATATATAATATAATAACCTAGTAAATTGACTTAATTGGCTTGTTGTTGAACTAATTTTCTATGAGCCTGGTCAAATAGTATAGGCTAAACATAGTATATGAAGCTATTTGGCTTTTGGCAAACGCACCTAAAGCCTGATTCTCATTGTTTTATTTGTATAATGTTGATAATAGGGTGGGAATGGAGATAACAAGAAAGATAGTATTTGGAGCCATTGTAGAATTGCTTTACCCCCTTATTTATGAGTTTCTGACATTGATACAAATAGTTGTGAGCATTCAAGTCTCAACTTAGCTACAATGTTAGAATTCAGAAAGTCATATAAGAAGTATGCAATATGACTTTGGAATATCTTTTTATGCTATGATTGAAGGAATTAACGAGGCAAAGAAGAAAAGAAAATAATGTTTCTCAAAGTGTAGCTGCCTTGGAATGTCATACTTTCCCCAAAGAGCATTGAAGCAAGTGATCTAAAGCTTTAAGAATCAATAATCATCTGCCTCCTAGATGACTTTCCTGCAAAAAGGCAACTCAAGATCTAGGGTGCTATATTGTTGTCACCACATTGCAGAAGATAGGGGAAGGAAAAGTCAGGTGACATACCGGAAAGCAGTAGTGGACCCATGAATTTTAATAATAGGGGAAAAAATAAAAAATACTATATCATAAATAAAAGTACTTGAAATACATTATAGATCTAATATATAAAAAATTGAAAGAAATCTATTATGGACCTAATAAAAGTACTTGAAATACATTACAGACTTAAAATATAAAATTTGAAAGAAATATATTATAGAAATTAAGATCACTTCTCTTGACTCTTACTCTATATCTTTTTCATATTGTTAAACTCATCTATAATTGAATCCATACTAAAACTCATCTATAATGATAATAACGATGATAAAAGAATCCAAACTCAATAATACTACCATATGTTCAAGCACACTCCAAAATTTCAAACAAGATATAAATACAATCTTAAGAATATCTCAAGTCAATATTAACCAGCTACAAAATTCAACATACCGCAACTCTAGGTAAAAGGGCAATAAAATCCATCCTACTTCAATTTTGACTTATGCTAGGATTTGATATTTGTTACATCAGCGCTATAAAGCCCTTTGTGCTTAAGCAGTAGCTTGCATCTTCATGCCTAATGCTATCTTGCACCATAACCTTGTTGGAAATTATGCCCCAGGGGCAAATCATTGTACTTTAAACACAATTGTTATTTAAAGTATTTTTCCAATTTGTTATCATATTATTTGCATGTTTATTATGATGATTGTATCCTTAGAAATATCATAAAGATTGTTCTAAATGTCTCCAGTCGGTCATCTATGTGGGAGCAAAGATGAAATAAGACCAGTATGACTTTGATTAGGTATGAAGATACGAATCAAAGTCATAAGCACTTGTAAGAGTACAAGGTGTTGGACTGACCCATTATGAGAAAACTGAATAGATTAAGTCATAAGCTTATCTCATATATAACCACATCACAATGCCCTTTGACTTGAGATCATCATGAATTCCTACGTGAGAGTTGCTTCACCTTTGACCGAGTGATGATAAAGACTTCGATCGGGATTAGTGTTTTTCATGCAGAGGAATGTGAATGGTTAAGATGGGATTTGTCCCTCACATTTATAAAGAGATATTATTAGGCCCCTCGATGAGTATGTCTAAGAAATATTGGCCATACTACGATGGAAAGGAGTTTCCATTTCAATTGTTAAACTACTCAAAAATCGAGAAAGTAATGGTTAAAAACAGAAGGATGACACTATCTATACTTCATCCTTGACCAAATATTGTGTGATAAAAGGGGCGTGGCATGGTAGTATGATAGGTTATATCGTATAATTGATCCTCATATAAATTGGGTAGTCGTAATGTCTTGTTAGAGGCCGCTTGCGACTTGTGGGCTGGTACAATAATGGCTTGCTGCCAATCTCATGTGAGCTTGCGGGGTCACACACAAGAATAGCCCAATACGAGCAATAATGTCCAAATTCATTGAATCTTATATATATCTAAGATTTAATAAATACAACATTTAATCTAGGATGGATATATATATATATATATATATATATATATATATATATATATATATATATAATGTCATTTTGAAAATATTATTATTATTATTATTATTATTATTTATATAGATAATAATATTATTATGTAGTATTTAATTTATTTGATAAATTAAATAACTAAAATAAATAGAGATATCGTATCTCATATTTAATTTATAAAGATAAATTGAATCAGCAGGCTTTTAATTCGAATTAAAATAAATAGATTAGATTAGATCTGTTGGACATATTTAATTAATATTATTTCAATCCAAATTCGAATTTCAAGATTAATCAAGATTAATTTTAAAAATTTTAATACGACCTTTAGGGTTTTAGAAACCCTATAAGATAATGATCAAGGCGTATTAAAATATAGATGAGCCGCAAAAGAAAACCCTGGAGAAAGCTAGCATACTGTCGTTGGTGTTAAAGTGTTGTTCTGTGTGGATACCAATAGAGGGAGTGGATTCACTCAGTCGCCTCTTGTTGATCAAACAAGATGTGTTAGTTCTCTATGTGTTTTGATGATAACTTGACAATTGTAAATTAAAATAATAAAATTTCATGCATTTTCTAAGTTTTCAGAAAAATGCTACTCCAGTAATGATTATCTTACTCCAGTAATACCACATGTTTTGAACTTGCATTACTCCAGTAAGTATTACGTTACTCCAGTAATCTGCCTTGTTAAATCGCATTTCAATGAAAAGTTACTCCAGTAATGCGCTTGTGTTCAAACTGTTTTCAAGTCTGATTACTCCAGTAGCATTAGTGTTGCTCCAGTAATGTGTATTTATTCAAGGTGTTTCTCAAGTCAAAATTACCCCAGTAATGTCTCAATTACTCCAGTGATATTGAACTTTGAATATTATTTTTGTATAGACATTACTCAAGTAACCATATCCTACTCTAGTAAGTATAACTCCAGTAGTCACTTACTTACTCCAGTAAGATATCATTTTTCAGTTGTCTTCAAGTCAAACCCGATAGCTCTTCTGGTGTGAGACAAGTTACTCTAGTAACAATTATGTTACTCCAGTAAGACTACTCTAGTAGTCACTTAAGTACTCCAGTAATGCTTCATTGTCAAACAAGTTCCAGAGTCCAAGCCCGATATTACTCCAGTAACTGATCGGCTACTCCAGTAACATCCCAGACAGAAAGATCATGAACCTAAATTACTCCAGTAGTCAAGAGCTTACTCCAATAAGATAGCAGACAAAAGCTAAATGAATATGAGTTACTCCAGTAACAAGGTCACTACTCCAGTCATATCGCAGACAGAAACAGAATGACCCTCAGTTACACCAGTAACAGTGATATTACTTAGTGATATCAAAGACAGAAGCAAATGAAAGCTAAGCTACTCTAGTAGTTAAGTGGTTACTCCAGTTACACCTTTGTTTTATAGTAATATGACTCCAGTAACCTATAGACTACTTTAGTCAAACTGAAGACAGAAGCGAAACATGGTATAGTTACTCTAGTAACTTGTGTGTACTCTAGTAGCCTTGAATCAGGAATTCTATTAGAGGCCATATGACTCCAGTAACATCAAGATGACTCTAGTAAGGATAGTTACAGAAAGTTCACAGACGCTATGATAGATTGAACTACTCCTGTCAGTAATATTTCACTACAGTAACATATCTGGAAAAGCATCAGAAATCTTGTTTCAATCAATGATAACTACTTGGATATTTATTGTTTCCATTTATTATTATTGTTATCCATGATTAACCGCTTTGTTCAGTGAAATTCAGTTGAGTTTCGAAGCTGAAATCAAGCAGGTTGTGTTTGCTGAGCTGGAAAGCGAAAATTGCAGTATGGTTGGCTGCACACTTGTCGGGAATCTGTCCAACTTGGATTAAATAATTGTAGACTTTCTTCTACTGCCCATTCTGATGGAAGATGATTAATATTATCCTCAAAAAATTAAAATAATGAAGGATAAAAAAGTAACAGACAACACTGAATCAGAAAACATGGAATCCAGAAATGCTCAAACGGTCAAGTTCATGGTAGATGTCCAACGTCAAAATTCTGAGTGGAGCTCCAATAGCTATATTCTGATATGCAACATTTCAATGAACTTCCTTAAGTATAAAATAAAGCTCAGAAACGCAGGAAATTAACAGAAGCACATACATACAAGATTACATCTAACATTTCAGTTTTTCTGTGAAACACTTTGAGAGAAATCTGTACTTCAGTGATTATCATTATCTACACTTAAAAAGAGTGTCTTTTGTTGTTAAAATCATTTCTTTGTAAGAATCTCAAGTCTGGGGACTTGGAGATTGGGAATATCAGTGTACAACTTGTAAGGGGGAATGTATCCTAGTGAGAGGATAACTTCAAATACAGAGTGTGTAACTGATTGTGTATGATAGTGGAAATCCCAGAGAGTCTAGGGACTGGACGTAGGTCAAGGAGTTAGACCGAAAAAAGTATAAATCTCGTTGTGTCTTGCTTTCCTCTTTTTATCTTTGTTCATCCCTGTTCTAGCGTATACATTGCAGAGTACTGTCGAGAAAATTTTTAAATCCTCAATTCACCCCCCCTCTTGGTGATTTGCTCCGCTTTTCAAGATGCACATGCATTCAAAAGGTACGGTACTAATTAATCCGATTTAAACGTCGTTAATAGATCCTCCTATAGGATTCGTAATTTATTGGACAAATTTTCTTTCGTTGTGTGTACGAATCCCAACAAACCTTGCCCTACATGTTGACCTTCATTGGAATCCGACCTCCATTATGAAATCTCCAACCCAGCAAGTTAAAGAAGAAATGGATTTATGTATAAAAAATTACAGCCTACAATTTTAACTTTATCTAGAACAAAAAATGAACAAGTGTGTTAATTTACAACTCTTCAAACACATCTCAACAATAGAACTTGCAAAAAAAGAAAGCCTTTAAACCTAACAAAACCATAACATTTTGAACCGTCGATGTTAGAACCAATGACAACCTTTACTCCCTTAACAAACGAATATTTGCTTGTAAAGGTTTCCTACAGCATAGTATCAGTAATACAGTTAAGTCCTTGACAAATATAGAGTAATCTGAATTAGCATCAGGTTGCTTATCACCCAAATTGAAAGCAGCCCAATTTAGTGAAATAATTGATCTGTATTTGGCATCATAGTACCATGGTAGAGCTGTAAAAATTTCTTAGTTGTTGTATGTGTATAAAAATCAACAAATCCATATCCCTCAGATGACTAGTTTGCTTATTCCATATAACTTTGACTGAATATACCTGGATATGCCCAAGTTTTGCAAAGTTTCAGGTGGGCGGTAACTAACCCTAACCCCTAGTTCTGCTTATGCTGGCAAGTGAATGTACCAAGTTGTGGCAAATTATAGAAATACACGTGTATTTTGTAACTTAATTGTAATCACCTTAATGACATTATTGTATTCACATGATTTTAATAGCTAATGAAATTTTGATAAACTCGATTCTTGTTTACCAAATTAAGTTTATCAAAATGAATGTATATGTTAGTGATTATCACATTTTGTATCACATGTGATTGACAAGTGTAGGAAAATGCATTGACGAGTGAAAGGGCAACCATTTGCATATTTGATTCTTGACTAAAGTGAGCTTTATGGGGAGAGGCTATATTTGCAAGCGTGTGTTTTAAATGATATGGGCTTAAATTTGTAGTTGTATAAAAATAGCAAGCCCTCTCCTTATTCTCCTTATCCGGTTATTAACAAGTCCATGTGCAATTGTTGACAAGTTTATGTCTAGGTTTTGACAAGTCCATATCCAATTTTTAACATGTTTATCTCCACATTTTGACAAGTCCATTTCCGCATTTTAACAACTTCATCTCCAAGTTTTGACAACTTCATCTCCATGTTTTGACAACTCCATCTTCGTCTTTTGACAATTCTCTCGAAAGTGACTTCTTTTAATCTCTCTCATTTGCTAGATGTAGGAATCAATCCATTTGTTCTTGATTTCTAGTGGATGTGACAAGAAAAAATCTCTATATATTTGTTATCAGGAACACTACAGTATGAAAATAACTTTGATTCTTAAATCTCTGTTTAATTTGAGATTAACTTCGTTTCCAATTAACTTTGGATTTTGAATTGATTCAATTCTTTTATAGAAGAATTTTAACTTCCCGGGTCTACTACCTCTGTTTCTTTACCTTATTGCAGTCTCTATCCTTCATCGGTGTAAATTATGGCTAGGTAGCTGACAACTTTCCACTGCCAAAAGCGATGGCACAACTACTTTAGACCATGACTATTGGCAAAGTCCAACTTTATGGCGCCGATCCTGTAATTACCAAAGCCCTCTCAAACTTTGGGATTGGAATTGTCATCGGCAACGCCAATGGCAACATTCCTAGCCTAGCCTTCTATCCTAACTAGACAACTCAATGGGTCAAGACCAATGTGCAGGCCTTTTACTCAACTAGCAACATCACTCTGATCACCACCGGTGTAGAGAACTTGAGCCAAGGAGAAAAATTGCTTCAAATGAAGAGAAGGAAATGGGGGTGCTTGAGGTTAGTTAATGAGGGAAAAATAGTCATTTCTAATTAGAATTAATGTTCCCTTTGGACCTTTTTTATAGGAGAATTTCTATGGATTTTTTTTTTTGCAATTTTTTTTTTTTTAACCTTGGGACCTGTAGTCATTTTCCCTAAAATAAAAATCAATTCCAAAATGAAAGATAGGTATAATAATAATGATGATAATGATACGCCCTTTAATTATTATTTACTAACTTTCAAGATTTCAATTTATTATTAATTATTATCATTATCATTATTTTATGCAAAACATTGATATTTATTATGAAATCCATTAAGTCATGCTCCAAATTAATATCCTATCCATATCTTCTTCAAATCCTTTTAATTTATCATATATGATTCCTAAATATAATAAAATATTTCCTAAATTTATCTAAAAATAAGGAGTCATTAGAAGGAAAGCAACAGTTGGATGACCTCTTATTGACAAAATGTTGGTAGATCCCATTATTAAGCATGCAGCTTGATATTGACTATGAAAGTGAAGATCTTGGGCTTAAATAAAATACAAGTGTTAGCTCCAAATGTTTTGATGATAACAACCTCAAATGTTTTAAGGTTTTGAAATAAAGACATTAATACTTGAGCATTATGGATTGGCTCTCGAGAATTGAAAGAACTAATTTTACAATTAAGTATTTCAGGTTACCATTCTCGAGCATGCATAATTGGTTCTCGAGAATAGCATGTCACTCAAATAGCTTATGATATAGCTATAGTTCTCGAGAAGGACTCATGATTCTCAAGAATGAGCCTGTGATTCTCGAGAATGAGACTACATTCTCAAGTACTAGCGAGATCGTCCAGTTTAAGTATCCATTCTCAAGTATTGGTAGTTAATTCTCAAGAATAGGCAAAGGATTCTCGAGAATTGGTAGGTTATTCTCAAGAATACTTGGGTTAATCTCTTCACAATCCTTCTGGTCATATTATTAATTCTCGATAATGTGGATTTGAATTCTCGAGAATGCTTACATGTTTACATGCTCTTATATCCTATCATTCTCGAGTATCATCGAGATATACATCGTGGAAAGCATATGTTCAATAGTCCTCAAGAATGTGTGGACAATTCTCGAGAATACATTTCCTAAATTATATCATACTTGATGCATCATTGATTGTCCTTAAAAATCTATAGGTCATTATCTAACTCTTGTTAAACATCTTTAAACTCATCTATATCATATTTAATCATTTCCTTGATTGAGTTTTTGTTTATTAACATTCCTTAAATTGAAATTGAGCAAAAAGAAATCCAACATGGCAGACGCATTTAATGCTACTCAGAAAAACAGAACAACAATTGGAATTATCTTTTTCATCATACAAAATCATTCCTACGAGGCATACTTATTCCAACTATCATTCTAAGTCATACTCTGCACAAGTACAAACAACAGTGAATGCATTTAATGAAAGCGACGAATACATTTAATGAAGCAACGGTCGATTTGGCTCAACGAAGAACAATTATGACTAACGGAAATTCAAATAGTCACAACGGCTATATTCAAGTTCTTCACAACGGCATTAATGGCAAATAATATAAAAGCTCAAGCATTCAATTTCGCCACCTACCAAAACTTTGCACGTTCATTTTTGTGCTATTATGATCAATTGTTTCATTAACATCACTGAATATCTTCGGATATTTATTGTTCTTCAGTGTTCATTTATCATCTACTCGTGAGGAGTTATTAAACATTCATATCATTTTCTGTTTGATGCTTAAGGTTGTGGAACCTTAAGTGTGGGTGTATGATTGCAACTTGTAAGGGGGAGTAAGTTTGAGCATGAAAGGATCATCTTGAATTGTATTCGTATTTTGAAGAGTTAATGGAAATCCCAAGGTGTGCTTGGGGACTGGATGTAAGTCGAAGTATTAGACCAACCAGTATAAATTGTCTTATGTTTATTTCCTTTCTCAACCTTTGTTTTATTAGTGTTCGAGTGTGCTTTGCGAAAAGATTTTCAGATCACCTATTCACCCCCCTCTAGGTGATATTCCATCTTCAACAAGACCTTGAACTTCTCTTATCTTTGTAGATAAGATAAATCATATGTTTACTATTAGTGAATACATGAAAGGTGTGCAATTCAGTATGTCATATAGATAAAAAAAAAGGTTCACTCAAACAAACAACCATCTTCTCATATCTTCGCTAGGGACATGGAAATGTAAGACAAGCTAATGATTACCATTAGATGGTTAAGGAGAATCTTTGTGTTTGAGTCGCCTCAGTCTAACTGAGATGAGATTCATGTAGAAAATAGATCTAAGTATGGATACATATTTCATTAGATTTGTAAGTCGGCCAAAGAATCCTTTTTCAAATGAGATTGCAAGGAGTTTCTAGTTCAAATGTTGAGTGTTATGTCTATACGATGAAAAGTAAGATGAATCGACATATACCACTAATCAATCACTCTAGAATGCAATTCATATTGCATGTGCTTGATAATAAGACTCCCAACATGGGATATAGGTAGAAAATCCCTAATCCACTACGGTATGAGTCTTAAGAAGGAAAAAATCCTTCCATTATGCCCTTAGGGCTTAGGTGGCATTATGAAAGCTTGACTTGGTCAAGTTACTTTAGTTGAAACTCTATGACCACGCATGTTTCAATCAAACAAGTGAAAACTAGAAAGGTTACCAAGCCAAGACAGCTTGATGTATTGATGTTTAGTGAAGAGGAAAGATTTATTTTGAAATACACTATTGCACTAGTAGATGTTACATGTTCCTTTCAGGTCATAGGAAAGACCAGTAAGTGTGGATACCATGCATATGGTTAGGCAATTTGAGTCAAGATTGACTTGAGAGAGATAAGATATGAACGAGTTAAGTGTATGGACAAACCTAGGGCATATGAGGCAACAATTTACATATACATAATAGGTGTCCTTGGATGTTGATCCTATGAAAGGATTTTTAGTATCACAAGTGCCAAAATCTTGTGAAGACTTTGTGCCCACGCAGCCACAGCAGACACTAAATATAAAACACGAGAAATTGGGAATCACACTATAGGAGCCCTATCAAGTTCAAGTGGAGATGTTGGACTTTGGGTCTAAGTTCACCCTTGATGGGCCAAACTATTTGTTCGGTAAAAACCCAAATCAAATGAAGAAAAGAATAAGTGAGCAATTATTGTTGATAGAATCATACTTATATGAGGTTAGTCAACCAAATAAACATTTATGTTTATTTTGAAGAGGAGTCTCTTGATTGACAAGAGAAGCCTCTTTATTGAGGATTTCAATCATGAGTTATTCAAGGTTTAATGCAGCTTGGTGGGCTAGAAGGAGGATTTCTCTGGGACTTTATAAATAGAGGCCTCCACCAAGTATTATGACTCACCCTAGAGCAATTGAATCTTCTTACATTCTCTCTTCTCTCTTCCATATTTCTTCTATTCTGGTGCACTATTGTACAAACCATGTTAGACTCTTATAGTCTAATTCTTTGCATGAGCTATTGTAACACCCCGGATTTCTAAAGTTCAAATAACATAA
Organism: Acacia confusa; assembly: GCA_037074495.1. Taxonomy (NCBI): domain Eukaryota; kingdom Viridiplantae; phylum Streptophyta; class Magnoliopsida; order Fabales; family Fabaceae; genus Acacia; species Acacia confusa. The sequence continues at coordinate 26,703,378 of CM073509.1, read as the reverse complement.
ATATTCCAATGGTTTTCATAAATAATAATAGAAATCCAAAATAATCAACATCCGGAAGGTGTCACCGCCGCACTTGTATGGAACAAGTGCAAGGCTTCTTATTACAGGAAATAATTCTAAACTTAAACATTATTTCGAAAAATAAAATTAATGAAAATAAATGAAAGTAGATAACTAGAGTTTATTGTCCGTCATCCTCACTTCTCACGGCTAGCCCCAATTTTTGAAACCTGTTCACTGAGACTCTGCTCCCCCGAAGGATCATCGCAGCCCAAGAATACACACATCAGCAAACACTGGTAATCCTAATTAATTAAGGGTAAAATGAAATAAAATAGAATAGAAATAAGTAGATAGATAAATAAATTTGATATGAATTAAAATAAAATAAATAAATTAAAATAAATAAAATAAATTAATCATAAAATAAAATAATTTAATTCCAATAAAAAAAATAATTATAAAATAAGATAAATTAATTACGAAATAAAATTAAATAATTGTAAAATAAATCAATTCCAACATAAAATAAAATAATAGAAATAAATTAATTGCAAAATAAAATAGCATAAAGGCATCATATGTGTATATGTATAAACTAAAAGGTGTCATGGTTTTTTTAGAGTTTTCTAGTGGGAAGAGAACCATGGTAGACCCGGGAAACCCTGCCAGTCTACCCTGTGACCCGGGAAACCCTGCCAGTCACAAATCATCATAATTTGGCCATATCGTAATTTTCTTCCTAGTGTGCACACCTCTTCCCAAAGTTGCTACTAGTGTCCCGGGAAACCCTGCCAGACACCACTTTGGGAAGAACGGATATATCGGTTCACATCAAATAAATTTTCTTTTCGAAGGCATAAAGCCTTAAAAATGTGTTCATCACTTTAGGAGGTACCATCCTAAAGCTATCCTCCCACTGTTAATTTATTTTAAATTATTTAGATTCATAAAATTCCTAAATTATTTTTATTATGTGTAATCAGATATTTATAATACTAATAATAATAAAACCCTTAATCCTACAAGAAAGTGTGGATCTTAACTCCCACTCTTAAATAAGTATAGATTTCGAGAAATATTAGATTGAACTTATTAATATTTTATACTTATTTAATTATATTTTATATATTTTTTTTCTATCATTTAGTTAATTATAGGATATAAGGAGAGTTTAATACAAAATCTATCAATATCTTATTTTTATTTTGTAGGAGAGATTATGAGATCTAAAAACTTGGTCAAAAGGTCAAATTAAGGACATATTTCTATCAAAATCTCTAAGCATTTCGGATGGGCAAATTGCGTGTGGACCCGTAGAAGTTCAAAAGCAAAGGTGTTGGATCAAGAAATAAAAAAAAAAACGCATGGACCCACACAAAACCTAATCTTCTAATCTATTAAAAGAAGCAAAGACGCAGGAGCTAAAAGAAAAAGGGAATTAAAGGTACAGAGGTGCAAAACAAAAGTTGTATATATATTTTGATATATATAAATATATTTATATTTAAATACAAACCCAACATATATACATTAATGAAATCAAGAGGCATTCATTCACATCAATTCAATACTTATGTCATTGCGTAGGAAACTGTCGTAAAAAGCAAAACGAAGGAGTAGTGTGTGTGTGTATTTGTGATATTATATATATATTTGAACCTATAAAGGCATAAAAGAAACGCACAACAGCAGAACGGAAGGTAGAGGTTTAATGAATATACATTCTGCATAGTTTGTACAGATTTCAACGAATTCAAACAAAATAAAAAGTCATCTTTATATATATAACCCTATAAGGTAATCATCCTATCAAATCATGCGTGGAGCAATTGCAAACTGAAGATGTAGGAATATATGTACGAGTCAAATCATGTCGTTCTAGGGATTAGGATTACAATCAGTCAATTTCAATCAACGTTCTAATGCTACCAACAATTAAATTCTTAGGGATTAGGATTACAATCAATTAATTACAATCAACGTTCTAATGCTACCAACATTACTCTAGGGATTAGGATTACCTGGCCTCCGTGGTTGCAGAGCTCCTAGAAGAGAATTTCTGCCGCAAAAAGTTTTAGAGGGGGAACTGATAGGTGATGGCTAGGGTTAGATGACTAGTCCTAAGTTTATAGTTGAAATTAGGGTTTCCTATAGGTTGGGCTCTTAACTATTACTAATTTAAATAATAATGGCAAATCACCTATTAGATTCTAATTTAAATTTTTTTATCTTTACCTATCCATTTATCATTATTATTATGATATATATATATATATATATATATATATATATATATATATATATCTACACACACATTACTTTATTATAAATTATAAATTTTAATATTATTATTATTAGTATTTATTATCATTATCATTATTATTAAAAGTAAAATAAAATAAAATCTAGGGTATTACATTGTTGATCTAATAAATGGTAAAATAATGCAAAGATTATTAAATTCTATTAAATCAATCAATAAATCTATACTTAATAAAATCAAATCTATCTAAACTAACAACTAATCAAATTAATCTAAACTAATAAAATTTAAACTAATACTATATTTCACTATTATTACTTTTATTATTATTATTATTATTATTATTATTATTATTATTAACAATAATAATAATAATAATCTGGGGTATTACAGCTATGCTTTCGGATTCCATGACCCGACCCAGTACACTTGCATCCTATCTCTATCTTATTTTCTAACATTTTTAGAAAATTAATTAATGTAATATTTACATTATTTTTCATTTATTAATATTTATAAATATTACATTCACACATGTTATGTCCCGCATCATCTAGGGAAGGGAACAAAATATGCCTTATAAGAGTTCTCTCGACTTGTTTTAAAGTCGTGAGGAGCACCAAAGAGAACAATATTAAGAGCGAGGGATTGAGATGTTACAACACATACTAATAAGTAACAACTTATCTCAATTAAAGGAGCTAAATTGAATTTTTACCCTCGTGACACTTTGTGCCTTTATGGCTAAAAAAGTAGTCATTTCATAATTTTGGAGAACAGAGGAGTGGGTATGTTAGAGAATTTTTTTTCTTTCGAAAGTTTCATTGAGATTTTCCAATAGTAAAAGTAAATCCCTAATCACTTATATTTAATAGGCAGTGGGAGGGTAAAATTATCATGGTTTAGGATCTAGATCGAACCTGCCGATTTGACTAGAAAACCAGTCTGAGTTAAGGGAAACCCAGGTTGACTTGGTGATTCCGAGCAAACTTAGCCTGAATTGGCCAAGTTGAGGTTATGTCACCGAGTCAATAAAGAAAAAAGAATAGATGGAGGATATGTGCGATAGATCAAGGAAGATGAAGAGGTAAGAAGAAGAGAACGAAGTGAAGGTTAGTTGGAATATGTTTTCAACTATAGCTACCTTCTTCATCGGCATGAGCTTGGGTGTTGTCAATTGCAAACTAATTTTGAAGATCAATAGATAGGTTCCATAAGGGAACGATTATGTGAAAGTTGTTGGTGATGGAGGGAGTGGGCAACAGAAGAGTATGTGAAAGTTGTTGGTGATGGGTTCCAAGAGAACGGAGTGAAGGTTGAGGGAGATGGAAGTTATTGATGATGGAGGTATTGTCGCCTTATTGGTGACAAAGGGAGGAGGGTTATGATGAGAGAGAAAGATGAGATATGAATGTGAGTGCTAAGAGGGAGTAGGGAAGTGGATATGAAAGAGGGATTAGGTAAGATGAGATTTGAATATGATCAAAGAGAAAAATAATTAGATGGATATAATGGAGAGAGTAGGTAAGAGCAGATTATGAATGTTATTTTTTTAATTTTTTTAAACGTGAAAAATGGAGGGTGTGAGGAAAAAAAAATTCAATGGTTGACGTACAACTCACAGACATGAGTCAGGATTGTATCTAATAAAAAAAGCTTCATGAAGTGTCTCTTTATATCTCAGATTCATCAGACGAATATACTTTAATTGTTTAACATAATATTTTTATTATTAGAATATGAATATTTTTACCTATTTTAATTAAATTATATATTTTTTAAATTAATACCAATCTGACTTTGGCCTGACTCACTGACCCTTGACCCAATACCCATATTGGTCTGGGTTTCAGAACCTTAGAAATTATAGTTGATTGTGATTGTATAAATTTACCCAAATATGATAAATGGGTTTTATAATCACTTTTATAGGCTTAAATGAGTTTATTTGAGTTGTCATTGCTGAACTAAATAGACACTCAATGACTAAAGTAATTTATTTAGGGTTAAGGAGCAATTTGGCCAAAGAATTTGTATCTCAGGATCGCATAACACAAATAACTTTTAAGTGAACCAAAAATACCAAAAACCTTTTAAAAATGTGCAGTTAGCACAAAAAACTTTTAAAAATGTACAATCAACACAATGCCGTTAGAAAAAGACAATGTCCGTTATCTAAGGTGCAGATTGGCCAATGAATTTTTACTTCAAGAGTGTCTGGCACAAAGTTTTACTCTAAAAGTGCGTAACACAAAAAAATCCATGTGCAATCCACCAAAAATCTAACTATTGTAAATCCTTGCCCGGACCCCCAACCATGTGCATCGGGGTTAGAACGAGTGAATACAACAAAAAATCACAAGTTATATTAATTATCTTATATTAATTACTATTATCAGTTACCTTATGTAATTATTGACTATAATATTGTATCATTTACTCTTTAAATTAAATTTTTGTAATTATTTTCAATCTTTTAAAAATATCACATATTTATGTGTGTATAATATTCGTAAAAATAGATATTTACATGCGTAAAAATATCACATAATTTATAGGTTACCTTTATTTATTTGGGTAATGTTAGTTATCTATGAGTTTTGATGATAACAAACAATTGTAAAATCAAGATTGAAGTTTGTCTTAAAGTAAGTAAAAAAAAAAAACTTATTGTCTAAGGCAAACTCGAGTTTCGACTTGACATTAAAAAGCTCAATTTTAATGATCAAAGGTAAAACTGCAATTTCCATATGGAAACTCAAGTTTTGGCCTTACAGAAAGCATTACAAGTTTTTCATCAGGACAAACTCAAGTATCGGTTTAGAAACTCAAGTTTAGGGCCAAACAAAGACTACTCAATGTTTTTCTAAAGAAATTCAAAAACTCCAATTTTAAAGGGAAACTCCAGTTTTCAAATTTTCTAAGTTTTTCCTTATTTTGGGAAAACTCGAGTTTTAGTTTGGAAACTCAAGTTTTAGCCTGAGAAACTCTTTTCATGCTTTAAACACTTTACAACTCAAGTTTTGAATTGAAAACTCTAGTTTCCCACTTGGCTCCAAATTTCAAATGTTTTCATATTTTTAAATGGAAATTCGAGCCAAAGCACGGAAGTTCACTATTTCGTAATGCATGTAAAACTTCAGTTTTGAAAACTCCAGTTTTGGAAACTCTAGTTTCATGATAACACAGAACTCTCTAAGTTTCAAATTTGAAATGGAAACTTGAGTTTAGTTTTAGAAACTTGAGTTTTGGTCATACAAAGAGCATCAATGTTTTTCACTGATTTCAATACTCCACTTTTAATTGAAAACTCCAGTTTTGAGCTTTTGAACCTAATTAAGTTAAATGTCCAAAACTCGAGTTTATGTTTGGAAACTCGAGTTTTGCCTTTAGTCCAAAATATGCACCAAACTCAAATCGCGATATTCTTCTTTGGAAGGAGGAAACTCGAGTATTAACATGGAAACTTGAGTTTACACTTAAGTGAATAGTGACAAACTCGAGTATTGATACACAAACTCGAGTTTGCGCCACGGCTGTTAAAAATTCAAATCTGTTGAATTTGTGAATCGTCTCTTGTTTGATCTAAATACTCCTAATATTATTTATCAACTTCACTAGATATGTTTAATGTGTTTGCTAGTAACTTTTAGATGTTTTTGAGATAATTTAAGAAGATCAGGTAGTGTTGTCTTCAACATGAGTAAAAGCATGTTAGGGTATTAAATGCAAAGTACATCAACTTTCTATATTCTATTCAAACAAGCTCTGCACGATGCAAAAAGGATAAATGCTTCTTACCTAAACAAATCACTGACATTTGAATAGATAAAAACATAAGGAAGTCAACATTTATCCCACAACACAAGGAATGAATAAAAGAGTAGAGAGAGAAGAGATCAAAGTGCCTCCAACAGATAGATAAGTGCACCAACGGTCAGAATGCGGTATGCAACGATCATTTAACACTCTTTAAGTATAAATAAAGCTGCATTCAATTCCTCTCAACAACTATTGAGTCAGAAAACGAAAAATCATTCAAGTTCTCAACCACTCTTAAGTTTTCTTGTATAAAGTATCTTTTGATACTATTGTGCTTCAGTGTTTATTCTTATCCACTTTTTAAGAAAGTTCATTGATTGTATTTCATTTATTGTAATCAATCTCAAGTCAGGGGACTTGGAGATTAGGGTCATTGATTACAACTTGTAAGGGGAATAAGTTCTGGTGAGAGAATTACTCTTGAGTTACAGAGGGTGTAATCGATTGAGATAGTGAAAAACTCAGGGAGCTTGAGGACTGGACGTAGGTCATAAAGTTGGACCAAACCAGTATAAACCTTTGTGTTTTACTCTTCTTCCCTGATCACTGTTTTACCCTGTTTCAACGCTTCTAAAACATAACTTTCGAAAAGATTTTTAAAATCCCTAATTCATCCCCTCTTGGTGATATAGCTCCACTTTCAGGTAAGTCCTTGACTCCTTATCTCTTGTCTTTGTTGATAAAGGGATCAAATTAATTTTATATTTATGTATATAAATATAATATTTTTGCCGATGAAAATTGATATACAGCTGATAAGATTAACATACTATGGATTCAAATCTTATTGTTGGTTAAGTAGGTATTCTAGGAGTATTACTTTTAAAAATGGGACGAAGGCTTCTAAATTTTTTTGGACAACCGAAAGATCCCATCACATTAACTATTCTAAATTGATGATAAATAAAACTAAAATATTACTCATATTATACACACTTATATCAATAACTAAAAAATCTCATCAACCGTATATTAATTTTTACACATATTTATACGCACATAAATATATGATATTTTCAAAAGATTGAATAGAATTACAACAACAAAAATTTAATTTAAAGAGTAAATAATACAATATTATAGTCAATAATTGTATAAAATAAATGATAATAATGATTAATATAAGATAATTAATATAATTTGTAATTTTTTTTATTGCATTCATTCTTTCTAACCCCAATGTAGATGGTTGGGGGTCCGGGCAAAAATTTACAAGAGTTAGATTTTGTGTGGATTACATATGAACTTTTTTGTGCTACGCGCTCCTAGAGTAAAACTTTTTTATGTTGGACACTCTTAGAGTAAAAATTTGTTAGCCAATCTGCACCTTAGATAACAAACATTATTTTTTTCTAACAACGTTGTGCTGATTACACATTTTTAAAAGTTTTTTGTGCTGACTGCACATTCTTAAAAGTTTTTTGGTATTTTTGATTTACTTAAAAGTTATTTGTGCTTGGCGCTACTGAGATAAAAGTTCACTGGCTAAATTTCTCTGTAACCCATTTATTTATAAAGTTTACATTTTACTTTAATATTTGATATCAAAAGTACCTAGTTGATCATAAGGTTTTGGTAAGGAACTTCAAGAAAAATTTTGCACTTAAGTAGTTAAGTTTGATCATGAAGTATTTTTTTTGAAGGTTAACCCTATTAAAAATAGACAAGTAAATAACAACATTTATTGTTGGCAAAAATTTTAAAAAAATATCAATGAAAAAGTGAAAAATACTAAAAATATAACTAATAAGTCGTTGATTGAAGTGTTAAGTGATCTTCCCCTGAAGAAAACTACAAATTTGAATTATGAAAAACACAATATTAGGAAAGGGTAAAAACTCTTTACATTCTGATCCTTGAAAGGGATTATACTCTTAAAAAAATCAAAATAATATGCTAAAAATAGACAATTATGAGGACATTAACACTACATAAATTAAAACAAGGATAGATAGAGGGAAAATAGAAAAAAGGAGAGTGAAACAATATGACGTGTGTGTTTGGATTAGAACTCGAGGGAAATGAAATTTTGAGGAGAATATATTAACAATAAGTTTGGAAATACTTAAAATAAGCACTTTTATGTTTTATAGGGTAAAACTCTTTTTCATATATTAACTTTGTACAATGCAAATTTGCTTCTTTTAAGACTATGGTTGGGACCTAGCAATCAATTATAAATCTTGATTTTAATCCAATAATTAATTCTTTGCAGAATTTATAATCACAGAGTATAAAAAAGATGTGGTAGGGAAAATTAAGTTAAAATTATCTATTAAAAATTTTATTGGTGAGAATGATATAAAATTTTCAGTATACTCGTATTTTCGGTGTATCAAAATTTATTTGATTCTTTGCCTATACTCAAAGAATCCCAAGTTGCCTTTGGTTTCTCCTGAATTAAAGATTTTCGGGGTTCTAATTCATTTATAAGTATAACAAATGTCACTTTAAGATTCCTACATTAAATCCTTTACTCAGTCACCCTTTTATTTTCCCTCCAATTTTTTGTTCATTAAAGCAAATGAATCGACCATTTCAAATAAAGAAAAAAAAGTTATTGCATTTATATAATTTATTACTAATAAAATAATACTTATTTGATTTTTTTTCTTTCTTTTACTTATTGTGATGTTATGAATTTGTGTGAATTTTTTTTCTTAATTTTGGGATATCAATAAGTCTTTTTTGGCTAAAAATTATGCTTCCTTTCATAACTAGTTATATTCATATAGTATATTTTCCAGCTGACTAAAATATGATTAGAAAAATTTATCGCAAATTTAAAGAAAGAAAGAATATGATTAGAAAAGAATATGACTACTTTTACCATGCACAAAAATTTGGAAAAATCTCCTAAGGTCTTTAACTAAGAAAATGTCAAAAAAGTCTTACAGAAAATTCTGATGTCATAAAATTTATATTAATAACTCCATTAGTAGAACATTAATAAATTTATCTGTGGATTTTTATAACATCAAAACTTTTTTTATATTTTCTTAGTCTTTTAAGATTTCAAAAGAATTTTCCAAAAAAAAAAAAAAAAACCACACATTAATGAATATGACTAGAGAGTTCGGCGTCTAAAAAAAGAAGATGGAGTTCTACTTCATACCCATTGGCCATTTTATCTATTTATATTAAAAATTATTTTTTTTATTTGATAAAATCCCCCCATTTACTAACAGCTCGAACCGGTGGGAAGAAGATATTTTCATTATCATTTTGCTCATCATATTCTCATCTTAACCCTTAAATCATGAACTCAATCTTTAGATTTAATATTTTATAAAATTTTTATTATAACAATTAGACTATATAAATAATATTTAAGATTTTAAATTTAGTTATTTATAGGTTAAAGTATACGTTTAGTCTTTTATATTTGCTTCTAGCATCATTTTAGTCCTTTAAATTTATAAAATACATGTTTGGTCCTTTAATTTTAGCACCGTTAGCCTGATTTAATAAAAAATACTAACTCAACAATTTTAAAAGATTACCGTGCAATTAAATGTTAACTAAATATGCTTATATGTTAGTATTTTAATAAATTAATATTTTAAATCCTATTAATTGAAAAATATTTAATTTTCACATACTATTATACGGTTTTTCACAGTTTGTAAAGATTAATTTTTTTATCAAAAAATATTAAATATTTTTCAATTAATGGAATTTGAATTATTAATTTATTAAAATACAAACATAGAAATATGTTTTATCAACATTTAATTACATGATCATTTAAAATTATTGAATCAGTATTTTCTATTAAGTTTAACATTAAGGGGTCAAATGTGCACTTTATAAACTTAAAAAACTAAAATGATATCAAAAGTAAACATGAAAGACCCAAAATATTTATAGAAATAATTTTATAAAAAATTAAATCTGGATAATATATTATTTTAATCTAAAAGCAAATAATAAGAAAAAAGAATTAAGAATGAGGAGTGAATGAACCAACCCAGAGGCTAGAGCCAGTGATAGTTTGAGTCCGCTTTCTTCGTTCTCCCAGCCTCCCCATTAAGCCTGTTGGCCCTCTTCGGCTATTTTTCTGTCAGCATCACTCGCTCCTGTTCTTTCCAAGGTTCAAGGCGGTGCTTTCTGAAGCAAATCTTCAGAAGAATCTCAACTGCTTCACACCTTGTAAGAGCTCTACCTCAGACATTGCTTTGGATTGATGATTTTTCTTCAATGCCGTTGTCGTCGTATGTGTTATATTCTTTATGCACCTTTTTCACATTTGCGTTTTCCTTGTAATAAAGTGGGAAATTTAGTAGCGAGGTTAACTTTTTCTTCAAGTCCATTTCATGGGATATGATGCCTTTCTTTTACTTCGCTTTCTTCTTTTTTAATCTGTCGGGTATAAATCCTGCTAATTGCATCTTTTCGCGTTTTCTTCGTCATTTTTCTCTTACACTGCAGGTGGACTACGAGCTTGGAAATTCAAGATGTTTAGGGAATTCCTTTCTTTGTTTGCGATTTTGTGGTTATGTTGGTCGCCATCAACAGGTGAAGCTCAAGCTGAGTATATGAAGTACAAAGATCCGAAGCAGCCAGTGGCTACCCGAGTTAAAGACTTACTTAGTCGAATGACGCTTGAGGAAAAGATTGGTCAGATGGTGCAAATCGATAGAAGTGTTGCCAATGAAGAGGTTATGAGAACGAACTTCATAGGTGAGGAATCTACTCGTGTGTGCAAATAGTATTCAATATAACCCATCTTTTAGGCACCCTGTTATGCTTTATAGCGCGACCCACGCCTATTCACGTTTGTATGGCTGATTAATATAATCAGTTTTATTATTACTAAATTAAATAAGTGGGACTAAGTCTCATATCTTACATTCTAGGATTATAACTTCTTTGGTGGTAACTCTTATTCTCATGCTTTTATTCCCTTGAAGTTGTTTTCCTTGCGCCCAAATATTCCCTTGACTGAAAAACTTCTGGGTCATTCCCTAGCCTGGGAATATAGTTAATTCGTTTGCATTAAGTAAATTGTGCTTGAACTTCATGTTGAATCCTTTTTATTTTTTTGGGCCGACAAGGTGACTCCCAATTTATACGTCTCTAAATATTCAGTTATTAATGCTCCCTGTTTTTAAGCAATTAAGTACAGTAAATACTCTTTCACTTTTGTCTATATGGCAATCAGTGCAATTGGCATTTAAGTTTATTTACTTTACTCACTCAAAATATGGATCAAGAATAAGAAAGTGGAAGCAATGATTTTATATTTATTAAAAGAATTGTGAACTTTGCAGGAAGTGTATTGAGTGGTGGTGGTAGTGAACCGCTTCCAAAAGCTACAGCTGAAGATTGGGTTAATATGATCAATGGATTTCAAAAAGGGGCTTTGGCTAGTCGACTGGGAATCCCAATGATGTATGGCATTGATGCTGTTCATGGACACAATAATGTCTACAATGCCACCATATTTCCCCATAATGTTGGGCTTGGAGCCACCAGGCAAGTTAAAAATTCTGCACAATTATCCTTCAGTGTGTTAATTTGATAATTTGTATGACTCTAGTCTCTAGTGTCTTGTCATTGATCATTTTTTAAAGACTTTCCATAATAAGTATGGTTTGTACATGAGCTGAAGTTAGCTGAATTTGCATCTGGCAGTGATTTTATATAGCCTCGGTACTCAATAGAAATAGTGCATAATGTTGTATATTATTTTTCTGTCAAATCATTAGGTTTGATTTCCTATGATCTTTACTGCTGTTTTATGCTGATGCTTGTAATAATTTATATTTTCTTGATAACAGGGACCCTAAGCTGGCATATAAGATTGGTGTTGCAACTGCTCTTGAAGTTAGAGCTACAGGGATTCCTTATGTTTTTGCTCCATGCATTGCTGTAAGTTGAATGCTGAAAAATTGTTGAGTTTGTACACAAAAGTATATGTTATGCACATAATTTTCTCAAATATGCATCATTTCGTTCTTTACAATTTTACTTATTTTTCCCGAAACACTACTTACAGGTTTGTAGAGATCCAAGATGGGGTCGATGTTATGAGAGCTACAGTGAGGATCCCAACATTGTAAAAGAAATGACTGCAATCATACCAGGTCTACAAGGGGATATCCCCGCCAATTCCCGGAAAGGATCTCCATATGTTGGTGGCAAGTATGAATTTAATTGATATTAGATTCCTTTTAACAAGCATGCATGTTGGTATTATAGATGAGTTTTATAATCACACATTTTATACTATGTACTCCTGACAAAGGGTCTCAAGGTTTTTTTGGTCATATGAGATGTTCTTGGTCAATTTCAGACTCACTGCTGATCAATTCATATTCTACAGTTTAAATAGAAAATAGTAAGTTTTTAAAAAATCGTAATACCATCATTAACTGTATTGTAGGACAAAGGTAGCTGCGTGTTCAAAGCACTTTGTTGGAGATGGTGGAACAACCAAGGGAATTAATGAAAACAACACAGAGATTGATTGGCATGGGTTGCTTAGTATTCACATGCCTGCCTATTCCGATTCCATCCTTAAGGGGGTTGCTACAGTCATGGTTTCTTACTCCAGTTGGAATGGGTTGAAGATGCATGCAAACCGTAACTTAGTTGCTGGCTTCTTGAAGGACACCTTGAAGTTTAAGGTAATGGAAGGACATTTTGCGCATATTTTACTTGTTATAATTACCATTTTGCGCTTAAATTTGAGGCTGCTGACAAAATTTTATGTTCATTTGACATTTATTTGATGACTACATTATTACAAAATGACAGAGCATACCATCGATTTAGATTATAGTTCTAGAAGTGAAGTGTCTATTGAGCTTTCATTATATTTTATTTTTGAAGGGAAAGGGTTTTTGGTATCCTTGGCCATAACTCCATTGAAGTTCGTTCTTGAGTATTCAATAAAATTGCAGAAATGCTGTTCTGATTTCTGAATTCTTTATAATCAAACAAAGTACATGTTTGCAGGAGATCCAGGCAACAAGCCTGCTGCCATTTGATCCCAAGGATTAAGCAAGTATTTATGGAAAATATAAAAGCTACACAGATTCAGAATTAAATGCTAGCTTAAAAAGGAAATCAAAGGTCTTTATTTATTTTTCTTTTAAATAAAATAAACCACATGATCACATGAAACATTTGCTTAATCAGGCCACTAATGTGAATATCAGATTTGAATTTCAAGTCATTAATGGGATCAGAGTCAAATTCCTGCCAGTATATTATAATATTTCAGTGGTATCAAAAGATTTTGCGGAATATGTGTTATGACTGCTATATGTAGAATCTATATGATTTTTACATGAGTTGCATTCAATCTACTCATGCTGGAACAAGATCAGTCTGTTATTTAATTAAATTCGCAGTTGCCAATTTGAAAGAAACATGGTTCTCCTTGCATGCTAACAGCAAAAATCTGTTCCTCTTATCTGTCAGGGATTTGTCATCTCTGATTGGCAAGGTATTGACAAGATCACAACGCCACCTGATTCAAACTACTCATTTTCTGTCGAGGCATCTGTTGGTGCTGGCATTGATATGGTTAGTTTGTGGTTTTTGCCCAAATTGCATGTAGAACTGAGGGGCGATTATAATTTCTTCATGGATGTAGCTTATAAACAATGTAATGTCTACTGAAGCATAGGATTATGCAACTTAGTGTTTCTTGTCTTACGTTTTCATTACAGGTGATGGTCCCATACAAATACTCAGAGTTCATCCAGGATCTTACACTTGCAGTCAAGAACAATATCATTCCAATGGATCGTATTGATGATGCTGTCCAGAGAATTTTGCTTGTGAAATTCACCATGGGTCTGTTTGAGAATCCTCTAGCTGATCTCAGTTTAGTCAATGAGCTTGGAAAACAGGCAAGACATTCTAACTTTTCAATCAAAAAGATTTGAACTGAACTTTATTTGCAATGAACATCATGCTTAATGATAATGTTCTTTGCTACAGATGGTGAGGCAAATTTTAAATTCATTTATGATTAGTAACAATTCCAGGGTGTGGGGATCTACTTGGCCCGGCCCTGGCCCTTGGATTACATAAAACCACATACTCCTCTTTTACAAAATGCACCTACCCATTCTAGATAAGAACTTCTGCTGATACTTGCAGATGACAATCACTTTTGAAAAACACTTTCAGTTTGCCATACTTCCCTGCATTAACCTTCAATGATGCCTCCACGTATTTTAAAAGTAAAACTGTGATTTAACTTCAGTGGTATTTCTTGTTTGCTGTAATTTATAATATATTCCTGTACAACTATGGCAATGAGAGCCATGAGATGTAATATAATATTGTTTATATCCAGGAACACAGGGATCTAGCAAGGGAAGCTGTGAGAAAATCACTTGTGCTACTTAAGAATGGGAAAAATGGAAGTGCTCCACTCCTTCCCCTCCCAAAGAAAGCTTCTAAAGTCCTAGTTGCTGGTACTCATGCTGATAATTTGGGCTATCAGTGTGGTGGGTGGACAATCAAATGGCAAGGATTTAATGGCAACGGGGACACCAGGGGTAAGTATCTCTCAACATGCCCGATGCATATTGTGTTTATAGGACCTGCATGAACCAATTGATATTATATGCTGGATTATATAAACAGGCATTCTTTAATTAGTTGGAAAATTTCAAAATATACAAAATCTTGCAGCAATGCAGGGACTCTAATTAATCATTATCATAAGATTACATGCTATATTGGTTGCATGGTCTCAGATGAATAACGGTTTGTATGTACATGGGTTCATAGAAGTAAACAGAAATAGCTGTTGTCAATTCCTTAGTTGCTATAATGGTTATCTGGGATTCTGAGTTCTTGAGGCAGACAAACTTCCATTAAACGTTCTTCTTGGCTATTTATGCCCCACTTTAGTACAATGCAGCTTCAATCTAAATCATAATGTCTTAAAATACACTCTAATCAAATCTAGTTTTTGTTATCATCTTGTTTCTGTTCTAACTCTAACCGAATATAGATGTCATTTTTATCTTTTTTTGTTATAATTTCTAGATAATTTTTCCTTGTTACTTTCTGCTGTTGTCATTCTTGAACAGAGATGTTATGTAAACTGCCAAAATCATTTACCATGGAAGTAAGCTAAAACAGAAACAAACTAACAGATTTATTTTCCATGGACAGGAACAACTATTCTCGGTGCTATAAAAATGGAAGTTGATCCTAGCACGGAAGTTGTCTATCGTGAGACCCCTGACGGTGATTTTGTCAAGTCCAGCAACTTTGAATATGCCATCGTTGTTGTCGGTGAGCCTCCTTATGCCGAGTCAGCTGGGGACAGCCCAACTCTTACAATGGTCGATCCTGGCCCTGATATCATCAAGAATGTCTGTGAGAATGTCAAGTGCTTGGTTATCGTCGTTTCTGGCAGACCTATTGTTATTGAGCCCTATGTGTCCTCAATAGATGCGCTTGTCGCTGCATGGTTACCTGGCACGGAGGGCCAGGGTGTGACTGATGTCCTTTTTGGTGAATATGGATTCAGTGGGAAGCTTCCGAGAACATGGTTCAAATCCGTGGATCAACTCCCAATGAATGTTGGGGATCCTCACTATGATCCACTGTGTCCTTTTGGTTTTGGACTGACAACTGAATCTGTCAAGGACCTCGTAGCAAGGTAAATTTCGAAAGGCATAAAAAGACATGCATAATAAAGTATTCTTTCTCTTTGAATTGGGTTAGCTGTTACTCCTCTTTTTCTGTTGTGATTTTCACCATATTACTCCCTCTGGTCCTTATATAAGACATATTTATTCAATTTGACATGTATTTCATAAAATACCCTAGTTATATTCCTTAATTCACTCATTCCCTCTCGTCATTGATTATTGTTGAGGGAGCATCAATAGGAGTAAATTAGGAAAAGACTGATAAATATGAGAACTATATCTTATGTTTAAGACCAAGATTAACTTTGCAAATATATCTTATAGTAAAAACCGGAGGGAGTATTAAGTGCTATGTTTAGGGTTTTGCAAGCTAAGCTGAGATTTTTATTTGGGAGAATTACTATTAGGTCTTAAGGAAATAATGTTATAACCAAATAGTTCCACAAAAAATGAGCAGGATGCAATGATAAGTTCTGGTACAAGAAATGACGACAAACCCATGCTACCCAGTTATCATTATGACTTTTTGATTATTACATTCATTTCTTGGGATTTTACAGTAATTTTCCCTTTTTATTTTTTGCATTCTTCATGTTATGCTGATCTAATCTGATAATGAAAATTTATGGAAGTTTAGGTAAAAGCTTTATTCATGTTATTGGGCTTGTGTTTTTCATTTTTACTTATAAAGCTACCTTCTATGTACAGGTCAACCTCAGCTGCTGCTGGTTCAAGTGTTTCTATATTTGCTATATTGAAGACTTTGATCATCATCTTATTTTTTACAGGTATGAATTTAACAAAACAAGGGGAAAAAAATACAACTAATTGCTCAAAACTTAAATATTTTCTGGAAATGGATCCCTTGAAGTGGGGATATTTGCTGCTGCTGGTTCAAGTGTTTCTATATTTGCTATATTGAAGACTTTGATCATCATCTTATTTTTTACAGGTATGAATTTAACAAAACAAGGGAAAAAAAATACAACTAGTTACTCAAAACTTAAATATTTTCTGGAAATGGATCCCTTGAAGTGGGGATATTGTGAAGTTTTCATGAGTAATTACTTTAAATCTGATTTTACATGTCCTTTTCTATTTTATTATTATTATAATAATTATTATTTACTTTGGCAGGTTAAGCCGAATGTATGGGGAGTTTATTGAAGCTGGCTGACAGAGATCTAACTTCAAATTATTGCCGGCATTTTTTTAAAAAATCATTATTAGTCGGTCATTCATTGTATTGCTGGGTTAGCCCTGTCACATTGTCTGGGAACAGCTAATTTGAGTCTCTTTTAATTATAATTCATCTTCTCTCCATTGATAGAATAGAACTAATAGATTTTCTTTATCGAGCTTTGTCCGAGATTAGATTAATTTGATCAAAGTAATTAGATAATATAAAGATATTAGACGTGTTGCAGATGGGACTGTAGGCAGAAAAAAAAATTGTGTTAGAAGAAACACTAATTTACAGAAACTATCAAAGCCCATACATATTAGTATTAGTCTATTATACTTCTATTTTATACCTAAATTAATTTATTAATTAATTAGTTAAATATGTTCAAACTTACTTTTACTAGTTTTATGTCTGCTAAGCGCGTGGCAAGAGGGTTCAAATAAAAAATTATTTTCCGTAAAGGGTGGTCTCACAAAAGTTAAATAAAAAAATTAACACATCTAGATAACTCACGGAGAAGCCCAAAGCTTATTTATGCTATATTTTCAAGCCATTCTCAACTTATATTAATTGCATCAAAATTTTGACCAGAAAAAATAATTTATGACTGCTAAACAATATGTTTTGCTTTTTTAAACTATAAATATGGTTGGTGAAAATAACTATGGTTAAAGAAAAGTAACTATACTTACAAAGAGTAACCATGGTTAAAGTGGATATATGGCAAGGTTAGTGAATAACATCACATGCAAGGTCAAGATTGGGAGATAAAATTGATCTAGGAAATAAGGATGGAATAGCAAATTGAATAGTTAGGATTTAGCATTGAAAAGTGAGGCCAATTATATATATATATATATATTTTAAGGAATATAACATAAAAGTCTCAATTAAAAAAATATATCATAAAAGTCAGCGTCTTAGTAACACAGTGGCTTAGCTCCCTTCCCCCATTGTAGGGTTCGAACCATACCCCTTCCGCCATTGTAGGGTTCGAACCATACCCCTTCCGCCATTGTAGGGTTCGAACCATACCCCTTCCCCTACTATGTGTATAAAAAAAAAAATCATAAAAGTCTCATAACTTGTCAATAACAACTTTTTCACTTGTTAATAAACTGCTCTTTCACTTGTTATTGACAAATTATGAGATTTTGTTGATATTATTTTCCTTATTTAGAATCTTAGTGTCATTTTTTCTTTTTTCTTTTTTCTTTTACGAGAAGTGAGGCCAATTATTACTAATAATTGATTTGGCAAAACATGAAGAGATAAACATGAAGAGATGAGGAGTTATATCCATCATATAATTAAGGAAAAATTTCCCATTATTATATTATATTTGAAGCGAAAATTGCAGTGGGGAATCGTTTACATTTCTTTGGTTTTTCCCCGGAAGTAACAATGAGTCCATCAATATTTTTTTGAAACTTGTTGCGCATGTCTTTATCAATGATATTAGAAAAATAATTTCTTTAATTGAAAAGAACTCTGAAAAATAAAAGATGGAGTGATGGACTCCACGCAAGTTTCGTGTAGGTCACTTATTTTTCTATGAAAATATAATGTCGATCAATGTGAAAATATTTAAAGTTGTTTTTATAAATATGATATTTTACATATTTAATTATATTTTAAGTAACGTTGACAAGAATCAAATAACTATTTTGCTTACTTCAAATAGAAAAGGGTTAAATCGCATCTTCATCTTGAGGGTAATATCGTCTTTTTGTTCAACTGCCTAATAATTTTTTTATTTGAGCAAGGATTTATAGCACAAATGAATTTTGACTTTTTCAATAAATACATCTTTTAGAATTTAAGCTTGTATTCTCCTTTTTAAGAGGTGATATTACTTATCACCTTAACAAATTGCTTGTAGACTTTCAACGGGCAACTATAAATTGACCATCAACTACTACCTCTAGTATTAATATAAGAGTTAGTTGGAGATTAGAGTTGGTTCTAAATATAATACCTCAATCCATTTTATCTCTCAAATTTATAATTTATTTTTCAAAAGTATCCCATTGATTGCATAAAAAAAAAAAAAAAAAAGAGTTTCTATCATAAGATTTTAGGAAAATCAGCATATATTTGTCACACATAATTGATATAACTAGTTTTATTGATATACTTAAATTGGTCAACTAATTTTTATATTAAGGACTAGAGCTAGTTTTTTTTTTAAAGGATAGCATTACATGTGTTTTGAAAGATAATATGCACTACACAACAAGGGGGGAAAATATGACATGCTAGATTGCTATAAAAGTTGTTGGATATAATTAGTTTTAATGATATCAAATGTGGATGTTATTATTAAAAGTACAAAGTTTACATAATATATTTATTTCCTACATTGACTAACTACTTTGTTTAATGTAGATTAGTCTAAGTTAAATTATGGAGAATGATTAAGAGAAGATATTGAAGAAAGAAGAATTTGCTAAATATAATGGAAATATCAACATTCAAGTTCTTGGATTTGATACTAGAAATCTTCACGATCAAATGTAAGTTGGAATAACTCAATTCAGAATTAAAATAAACAAAATCAAGCCTTAAATGCTACTGTAATTCACAATGCTACAGTGCAATACTCATAACAAATATTCGAATAAGATGTGGGAGTACAACACTATTTACTCAAGTATACAGTTTCTAGTGTCTTTGATAGCCTCTGTTTCTTGTGTTACATGAATGAGCTTTGCTTTTTTTGATGATATCTCCCGATCCGATTGAGGTGACATCAATTTCATACTAAATTAGACTCCCAATGAGTCATTTTGACACCAAAATCAAGCTCAAAGGAGTTTAAATGAAAGAGCTATGATTTTAGAAGCTGACACATGGCATCACGCCACACAGCAGACATAGCTATGGTATTTTGGGTGTACCTCATAAAGTACACATCCAATTGAGTTGAAACTAGTGCCATTTGAAACTAGATTCAAATACCTTTTCAAAAACATAAAGATCATGGAAAAAAGAATCAATTGGAGGAGATATGATTTTTTTTATGTTGACAATCAGTTCAAGATGTTGAAAAAAAACATTAGTCTATTTATTCTTCACTAATTACTTGAGTATAAATTATTTCATACTCTATTATACAATTCCTTTGTTTGTGGGATTATTTTCTCACGAGAGATAATGAAATTCTAGAATGGATTGCTACCTATAACTAGATCTTGAATAAATGGAAATTTTATTGATAAGACCTTTTCCATTGTAGCCAATATCTTATTACGAATAATTCCGATAGTATAGTTTTTTTATAGTGCAATAAAGTTACATAGTATCCATTTTTTGTTGATATAAGAGGTATTTTCATGGGTTTGCCTTGGTATCATTTTATTCGAGCACAATACTTAAGTAAAGAAATAATTTACCTAAGTAAGTAAGTGATTGCTCAAGCATGCTTTTTTGAATGACACACTATAGACTTATCTGTTTGTTACTTGAGCATATACATGCTTACTCAAGCATGTGTCTCTTTAATCAGCACACTAAGTTGCGTCTTTCGAAATTACTCAAGCAACGAGGTAAGCTTAATCGAGCCCTTGAGTATGGTCATGATAACCTTGCAAGTTACTCAAGTATTAGCATTTGTTACTCGAGTATATTACTCAAGCAAAGAAAACTTGTTATTCAAGCATGTGTATTTTGATAACTAACAATTTTTCTTTTAGGTTGTTACTCGAGTATGCCAATAATCTTTACTCGAGTACATTGCTCAAGAAGAGAGTATACTTGCTCGATCAAGTTCGTTTGGTTTAGATTCTCTAAGTTGTTTTAGGATATTGCTTGAGCACTCAGAAATTATACTCAAACAAATTACTCAAGCATGAGTATATGCCTACTTGAGTAAGCTTGTTTGAAGCATTTCTCTTTAGCTTCCTGTGCTAGCCCACAAGGTTACTTGAGTAAGTTTGATTGTCTACTCAAGCATATTACTTGAGTATAGGGAATTCATACATGAGTAAAGGTATTCCAGTTCTTACAATTCTTCGTCTACAAAAATTCAAATTATTTGGTTAACATTTGATTACCACTCATTATTATTCTCGATGCTTCTAAACATATTTGTTAGTGAGTTTCATATAATTGATAGATTATGTGAAAATCCTCAAACAGCCAAAAGTGTGTCACAATATTAAATGCAAAGTAGAAAAACAAAGCACACACATGGAATGCAATTCAGAGTAGATCAAGTGATTATCTTATCAGAAACTCATTCTGACAAAAGAGAAAGCAACTCATGCTAAATCAATTAAAGAGAAGAATTTAACGTGAAGCTTCCAACAACTCTAGAGAAGAATTTAATGGGAAGCTGTTAGTTTTCTATGTATTTTGATAATAACTGACAATTGTAAAACCAAGTTGAAGTTTGTCTTTGCAAAGTTGAAAAACTTACTGTAAAAAACTATAACACCCCCGAATTTCTAGCAGTTATAAAATATAAAATTTCCATGATTTCTATAAATAATAACTAAAATTCAAAATACCTAAATTCGGGAAGTGTCATCGCCGCACTTGTACTGGGACAACTGCAAGGCTACTAAGTACATTAAATAGATCTAAACCTAAACAAAAATGTTTTACGCAAAATAAAATAAAATAATAAAAATACAAGAAATTTAAATAAAACTAAAATCGGACGTCTTCCTCACTTCTCACTGCTAACCCCAATCTTTGAAACCTGTTCACTGAAATTCTACCCCCCCGAAGGATCATCGCAACCCAAGAAACACAGACATCAGCAAACGCTGGTAATCATAATTAGGTAAAAGTAATATAAAATAAAATAAAATAAATAAGTAAATAAATAAATTTGAAATGATTTGAAAAAATAAAATAATCACAAATAATCACAAAATAAAATAAAAATAAAAATGACATATATATGTATAATTTTAAATAGCACAAACATATTAATCAAAGGAAATAAATAAATAAATAAATAAATATATATATATATATATATATATATATATATATATATATAATCATGCGGTATTTGCATCAAACATTAATCATTATCTTTTTAAATTTATTTAGACCCGGGAAACCCTGCCAGTCACAAATCATCAAAATTGGTCATATCATCATTCTTCCTAGTGTGCACACCTCTTCCTAAAGTTGCTACTAGTGTCCCGGGAAACCCTGCCAGACACCACTTTGGGAAGAACGGATATATCGGTTTACATCAAATAACATATTGAAGGCATAAAAGCCTTAAAAGTGTGTTCATCACTTTAGGAGGTACCATCCCAAAACTATCCTCCCACAATTAAGTTATTCAATCACACAGAAAATGGATTTCTCAATATATATATTGATAAATATATATTTTATAATTAAATAAGTTTTGATTATGAAATATTTTAGATTGAATTTATTAACGCTTTATACTTATTTAATTATCTTCCTACACTTTTCTATCATTTAATTAAATATAAGATAAAATAATAAATTTTAAACGAAAATAAGGAAAAGAAAATTTATCATAATCTATCTTGTTATGTAACAATATTATATGAAGATAAAGAAATATAAAATAAAATAAAATTATATATATATATATATATATATATATATATATATATATAATAGCATCAGGAATCAACAAGCAAAGGCAATATTAGATGCGGATAATGCATTGCTTATTTGCTTATGCGAATGCATAAAGAAAAAAAAGATCTGCTTCTCAAAAGACGTGTCATTCCTTCAATTATACAAATATCATACATGTATGTGCGGGTTAAAAGAACAAGAGGAGATAAATGATTAAAAAAAATAATAAAAATAAAAGATAAAACGATGGACCCCACGGCAAAAAGGAAGAAGAAGAAACTAAAGTATATCCATTAAAAGATTGCAGAAGAGAGGGACGCAAAGTAGAAAAGTCGGGACTCATGCAGACCGAGGAGGGAGATATAGGTGTATACAAAAATCATAATCAACCCTTTATGTCAAAAAGGAAAGATTTGTTCTAGTGATTAGGATTACCTGGTCTCCGTGTTTGCTAAGCTCCTAGAGAGAAACTCTGTCGTAAAGAATTTTTCAGGGAGAGAGCTAATGAGCGATGACTAAAGTTAGGCGGCTAAACCTAACTTATAATTAGACTTCTAGGGTTTTAGCTATGGGCTGGGCTTTGGGCTCTATAGCTATTGACAATTAATAAATAATTAAAAACCAACAACATTTACTCTGTGATTTAATATATTATTCAAATATAACATAGGTAAACCCATAACATGGAAATGTTTTTTTTTTCACGGAATAGAAAAATGAATCTGCCCATTATATTCTTATATTTATATAATAGCTTGATTGAACAAAAATATTTGTTATTATTATGCAAGATATATACAAATTTAAATATTTTTATATCAATAAATAGTACAATTATTTTAAAAAAATTATATCACACATAAGATATGTTCTTATATTCATAAAATATCCTTGTGGTTACGATCATATAGGATAAAAATTTGAATAATTTTATTTTGATGAATAGTATAGTTTTTTTAAAAAAAGGAAAATTATATTGTAGATAAAGATAAGTATTTGTTTGTTTTATAAAAAAAAAAACAAATCATAAAAAATATTATTAAATTCTATCAATCAATATAAATTTAATAGAATCAAATATATCTAAACTAACTAAACTAATCAAATTAATCTAAACTAATAAAATTAGATAGTACTATACTATTATTATCATTATCATTATCATCATTATTATTTTATTATTATTATTACTACTTTTACTACTACCATTATTATTATTATTAGTAATAATAATAATAATAATAATATGGGGTATTACAAAAACAAACTCGAGTTTTGGTTAGAAAACTTGAGTTTGGACTTAACAGAAAGCAGCTCAAGTTTTTGTAAACTTAGACAAACTTGAGTTAAGCATTGAAAAATCGAGTTTAGATCATATAGAGAGCTCCTAAGTTTTTCAAGTCAAAGCAAATAAGAGTTTAGTTTAATGAACTCCAGTTTTGGCAAACCAGAGAAATCTAAGTTTTCCAAGCTTTATTGGAAACTCAAGTTTGTAACATACAGAGAACTATGCTCCACTCTAAGCTTAAGAAAACTTGAGTTAAGTCTATGAAAACTCCAATTTGCATTTGCCAAAGTATTTGACAAAGTTTTCTCTTATGAAGAAACTTGAGTTTAGGATTTACAAAGAACAACTCAATATTTCTAAAGATTTGAAAACTCTAGTTTTCTATTGCAAACTCTAGTTTGATCCATACAGAGTGTAATACCTTAGATTTTATTATTTTTTTTATAATAATAATAATGATAATAAATACTAATAATACTAATATATATATATATATATATATATATATATATATATATCACAATAATAATGATAAATGGATAGGTAAAGATAAAAATTTAAATTAGAATCTAATAGGTGATTTGCCATTATTTATTAAACTAGTAATAGTTAAAACCCAACCCACAGAGCCCAACCCATAGCAAACCCTAATTTCAACTATAAACTTAGGACTAGTTATCTAACCCTAGCCATCACCTATCAGTTCCCTCTCCAAAAAAATTTTGCGGCAGAAATTCTCTTTTAGGAGCTCTGCAACCACGGAGGCCAGGTAATCCTAATCCCAGAAACTCTTTTCCCTATTCATATATACCATCTTCCTTCTCGTCTCACGTGATCGGACGAGTATGCCGCGAGTTCGTTTCTCTCTTCTTCTTTTTTTTAATTTGCTTCAGACCTGATAGCTTTATAGGTGTATAGAACATATAATAACGCATGCATATTAGATTTTCTTTCCGTTTTACCTTTCTCTGTACCTGTGCGAGCCGTACCTTGGGTATGAAGGAACGCTGTTGCCTTCAGTAATATATGAACTTCTCCTATCCCATCTTGAATGGTCGCGGGGTCCACGCGTGTTTTTATTCAACCCCACCTTTGATTCAAATGTAGATGTGCTTCTGACTTCAATTTGCTTTTCGGTTGCTTTTGATTGGGTATATTGTGGGGTCCATGCGTTTTGTCCTCTTTTTGAATTCTTAATCCAAATCTTTGCTAAAGCTAAGTGTAATGGAATTGCTCCTTATTCATCAATTGTTTCATTGTTTTACTTATGCCATTGACCAACACGTCTATACATGATGAATTGTGAAAGGAAGGCACGCCTTTTGAGGCACTGTCATGATTCTTGTATTTTCATGCACTTGACCATACACTGACCGATTCTTTACCCATCTGCACCTTTATGATTTTCGTTTTATAGGCTTTTACATACATACATATATATTACACTTTGTCCTTATGTGAATCATCCTTCCGTTGTGCTATATCTCTGGATTGGATACCGAATTTGGTGTGAACTATTTCTTTTGTTAGTATATTCATATATAAATATAGGTTTATATATATATATATATATATATATATATATATATATATATATATTAATTCTATTTTATTTTATTTTACTTTACTTTTGAACATTTAAAATAAATTGGCTATGGGAGGATAGCTTTAGGATGGTACCTCATAAAGTGATGAACACACTTTTAAAGCGTTATACCTTCGAGAATTTATTTGATGTGAACCGATATATCCGTTCCTCCCAAAGTGATGTCTGGCAGGGTTTCCCGAGACATTAGTAGCAACTTTGAGGAGAGGTGTGCACACTAGGAAGAAAATTACGATATGGCCAAATCTTGATGATTTGTGACTGACAAGGTTTCCTGGGTCACAAGGTAGACTGGCAGGGTTCCCCGGGTCTACCATGGTTCTCTTCCCACTAGAAAATTTTAAAAACAATGAAATCTTTTTATATACATATATGATGCCCTCATCTTATTTTATTCGGTAATTAATTTATTTTTACTTTATAATTATTTTATTTTATGTTGGAATTAATTTATTTTACAATTACTTAATTTTATTTTGTAATTAATTTATCTTATTTTATAATTATTTTATTTTGGGATTATTTTATTTTATTTTATTTTATTTTAAAATTCCTTTATTTTATTTTATGATTTATTTATTTATTTTATTTCAATTCATATCAAATTATTTATCTATTTATTTACTTCTATTTTTATTTTATTTTGTCTTTATTTAATTAGGATTACCAGCGTTTGCTGGTGTGTGTATTCTTGGGCTGCGATGATCCTTCGGGGGAGCAGAATTGCAGTAAACAGATTTTAAGGATTGGGGCTAGTAGTGGGACGTGAGGATGACGACAATAAATTCTAGTTATTTACTTTCTTTCGTTTTCTTTTATTTTATATTTTCTTTTAATGAACATTCTGATTAAGTTTAGATTTATTTCATTAATAAGAAGCCTTGCACTTGTCCTATACAAGTGCGGCGGTGACACCTTCCGGATGTTGATTATTTTGGATTTCTATTATTATTTATGAAAACCATTGGAATATTTATGTTATTTGAACTTTAGAAATCCAGGGTGTTACACAGAGAGTTTTCCAGTTTTTCCTCAGTTTTTGTGAAAACTCGAGTTATACTTTGTAAACTCAAGTTTATGTTATACAGAGAGCTTCACTCTATTTAAACTCTTTGAAAACTCCAGTTTAAAATGAAAAACTCTAGTTTTGAGTTTTTGGATTTAAAATATATTTTTTACTATAAATGTCAAAAACTCGAGTTAATCACTTAATGACTCAAATTTAGCTCTCACTAAAAATTTGTTTCAGAGATCAAATCGCGAAATTCTTCTCTGTATGAAGAAAACTCGAATCTAATCAATTAAGAGCATTTAGTCTTCAGAAGTAAACTACAAACTCCAGTCTAGATGAACTAACTCGAGTTTGTATCGTAGAGTTCAAAATTCAAATTGTGCGAATCTTTGAAATCTTTATATTTGATCTATATACTTCTTATCACCACTCATTACTATTCTCACCTATGTTTAACCAATTTGTTAGTGAGTTTCATATGATTTAAAGAGTATTAAAATGGAGATTCAATCAAAAGCAAAAAGCATGTCATAACATTTATTACAAAGTACAGATAGCTTATAATCTTTTGAACAATCATTCTCTACACGATGCAAAAGGATTAATGCATCCTTTCCTTAACTAGCTTCTGTTATTACAACGGATTAATCTCAAGGGAAGTCAACCATAAATCTTTGTTCATCTAGATTAACTGAAGAGTAGAGAGAGAAGAAGACCAAAGCATGTGCTAATCCTTCCTCAATATCTACAACGGTTATAATGAAGATTGTAATGATCATTTAATGCTCTTTTTGTATAAATATAGTTGCATCCAATTCTTCTCAACAACTAAGGAATTGAAAACGAATTGCATTCAAGTTTACCAATTACTCTTTCAGTTTTTACTTGTAAAGTATCTTTTGATATATTGATCTTCAGTGTTTATACTTATCTACTCTTGGAAAGAGTTTATTGATTGTAAATCATATATTGTAAAGTATCTCAAGTCAAAGAACTTGGAGATTGAGATATTGATTGCAACTTGTAAGAGGGAGTAAGTTTTAGTGAGAGAATTACTCTTGAGTTACAGAGTGTGTAATCAATTGAGGTAGTGAAAATCCCAAGAGCCTGAGGACTGGATGTAGGTCAATAGGTTGGACCGAACCAGTATAAATTCCTTGTGTCTTGCTTTTCTTCCCTATACTTTACTTAGCTCTGGTTTTAGTGTTTAAAAATAGAGCAATTCCAAAAGAATTTTAAAATCCCCAATTCATCCCTCTTGGTGATTTGCTCCACTTTCAGAAGCTTCTCCAGTTTAACAGATAATTTGAACACATACAATAGAAAGCTTCAACGGTCATGTTGCAAGAGACACAATAGAAGAATTTACTCAATGATCATATGATTTTCATCAACTATAAATAGAGACTTATTCATAACAGACAAAAAAAAAAAAAGAATCGACAATGCCAATGGCGACAGTTTACAACTTCACCATCAATATATTAACACTCTAATTACTACGTCATACACTCTTAGTTCTCAATAAATATATAGTTTACCATAGAGAGTGAAATTATTTGTAATGTTCTTCAGCATTCATTTTATTTACTTATAAGAGAGAAGATTGATTGTAAACATTCATCATAGTGTTGTATCCTTATGACGTGTAACACTACAAAAAAATAGCGGATTAACCACGGAATTTATCCACAGAAAAATTCCGTGGAAAATTACTTACAGAATTCCATGGGTAATGAAAATTACCCACGGAAAATTTCCGTCGCAAAAAAAGGTAAGAAAATAAGCCACGTTTTTTTTTTGACATGGAAATTTTCATTACCCACGGAATTCCATAGGTAATTTGAGTTACCTATGGAATTTTGTGGGTAATCCATTGTAATTTTTTACCCACAGAATTTTTCCGTGGCTAATACGGTGTTTTTTTTAAGTATAAGGGGGAGTATCTTAGTGATAGATTTGTATACGACTTCACAAGTGTCTGACTAAACTTATGGAATCGTTGAGGCTTCTCTTTGCTCAGATTAAATAAGAAGATAGTGGATTGAAAATTCCAAGTCGAGCTTGAGGATTGGAAGTAGATTGAGTCGAACTAATATAAATCACAATTTGCATATTCTCTTCCTTTATCTCTTACGTTTCCAGCAAATATGTAGAACCCGGCCTTTGGGGCCTTTAATTAACCAGAGTTATCGCGGAAATAGATCGAGGAGATTTGGACGACTTTTATTTATGAAATAAATATTTCTGGAATTTACTGTTATATAAAAATACGGGTAAATTTTTCGTGATTCGGTCTCATCCTATAGTTGGACATTAGATACAATAATCCAAAAATAAGCGAAATGATAAACATAAAATATATTACAGTAATCCCGAATGTCCAAAAGATTCAACTGCTGTATTCCTTACAGCTACTTCTTGCTCTTTGATCCCGAACTGGTTCCTGTATCTTTCACGGGTGCTGGAGTCCAAATGAATGGACCCCAGGGTAACAGTTAATCTCATGCACATGTATGAAAATAGAAATGACATAATAGCACATGTTTAAAGCATGGAAGAAATAACCGTAACCGCAGTTAACGACCAAGAACCGCAGCTCTTGTTTAGGACCGCAGCCCCATGAGACCTCAGCCTCAATATCCATGGCCAATCAGGATAATATAAACAAGTAGTTCAACCAGCATACATGATCAGCTAATATTTGCATAACATTAACATACATGATTATAAGATTAAAGTTACCTACCTCAACCGTGTATCCTTTTTCTTTGTACTAAATTCGTTGGGATCAGATTATCAAGATCTGCCTAAACATGTTTATCATCGCTGTCAAAAACTTATTTGAATCGCGAATAAACTAATTACATGAATTAGTTTAAAGGGTTAATAATAGTTAATCTCTTAACTATTCTCTAATAATAATAAATTATTATTATTATTATTATTCCAAATAATAATAATAAGTTCCCTATCTATTATTGGACATTAGCACTAAATCCTAAATAATAACATTGTATGTTATTATTATCACCCAACAAGTAACACCAATTAATTTAAATACCCATCTTCAATTAAGAAGATAATTAACTAAATTTTTAACATTTCTCATGGTTTCTTTTTAAGATCTTAATTACCACTTATTTAACATAAACTTTATAAATACTAATTGAACAAGAATACAAATAACATCAAGTAAGATATGCTTGGTCACTTATATCATCAAAGCCTTTATTTTGGTTTTTAAAATACATACCATATGCTTTATGAAGATATATATACAAACTCACATATTTCATAGCATTATTATTATTTTTTTCCTTTCCACTTTTCTAAATCAGCATACATATAGTGTGTGTGTATATAATAACAACAATTTAATCATATATGGGTATTAAATGTATATATATCCAAAATATGGTTGCACCATTTTGAAATTACACACACACACACTCTCTTGTGCAAAACCACAGTAAAATGCCAACATTGCTATCATCTATCTAGAGTTAAAAACACATGCTAACATATATCTCTTTTTCTTTCCAAAACTCATAGCTCCTTTCTTATCTAAAACACACACTTCATCATATATCTTGATGGTTTCAAATGAGGACAGAAAATTGAGACAGAAACCCGACATGCACCACACACTTACATATAAAGATACTCAAACAAAATACTTCCTTTCTTTCTTTTCTAATGACAGCAAACTCGTACAGTACACACACATATATATTTAACTTTGACTTTTCATTCCTTTTCTTTGTCATCAGCAAAAACATGCAAAGTATTCCCTTCTTGGCAAACAGAACCCTTACACCGAAAAAAAACACATATACCAACTGTTTTTATGTACACACATAGTAACATCAAGAAAACATGCAGCAATGAAGAAAAGAAGGACACAAACAGTAAGCAACATACATATGTAAATATTTAACCCAGCAAACTCTTACTTCTTCTTTCATTTGCCACATCGAAACACACATATATTTATACATATTAGAAGTTCTCTTCTCCCTGGACCCCACGGCTTCCATATATTATTATGCAGAATATTAGTTCTTTGCCTTTCATTAACTCATATACACACATATAGGAAAACATGCAGCCATCGCTTTTCCTTTCACACAGCAAACTCATTTCTTTTTCCCTTTTCCTCACTGGGCAACCCGATACACACCTATATATATATATTTTTGACTCCTCTTTATGCAACTCACCGAACCATCAAGAAGACATGCAACAACAGAATCATCGGAAAAAGCATGCAACAAAACAAATCACAACAAACAGAGACAAAAACTTGATGACAACAAAAATCATCACAGTATATATTTTTATGGTGATGACATTGCTTACTCTCTTCCTCCCTCTCTCGGCACACACACTTACAGTGTACTTTCTTTCCTTTTCTTCATGCATACACGACACATATATACAAATATCTTTCCTATCTTGTTTTTCTTAAACACACACACGTCTAGAAACATCCGAAAGAGAAGAAACATAGAGCAACATCGATCCTACATGAAAAGAAGAGTTGCCTACAGTAACCCGAATTAGTCCCTGTTTTTCATTTTCTTTTCAGTTTCAGTTTTGATGACTTTATTACAGATTCTTTTTCAGTTTTATCCTGGCTAAACTACCGATAAATGGTTAAAGAATTTAAGTAAGGTAAGTTCTTGGACTTACCCGAAGTTTTTAAGCCGAAACCGGAAAGAATATCTCGCTGGCAAGATCCTCTGTTATGTCGGTCAGAAACAGGGAAGAGTGATCCACTTGCTTTCTTCCTCACTTCCTCCCCTCCTCACTCTCGGGCCCTCTCGTTCTCTCACTTTTCTTCAGCGTTTTTCTCATACAGGAATGGAGGAACATAGGCGTGTATTTATAAACTTGATGATCTTCACATGCATGATAAGAGATTGCCACCTGGTCCATTATGTGTTGCTTAGCAGTTCTATTATGAATTACTGAACTTAATGAATGATTTTCGGTGAGCTGAAGAAAGGAAATGGGTTTTGTTTTTGGGCTTTGAGATTTGGTTGTTTGCTGGCCCTGATTTTCGGTGGAGGAGAGAAGAGAAACTGATTTTTTTTTTTCGGTTTCTGTTTGTTTTTTTTTTCTTATTGGCCCATATAATTCTTTTGTTCTTTTTTTTTAAAGAAAAACAATATTATATTTGCAATTAACTTTAATTGCAATAATTCCATAATTCCAAGGAAATTAAATTCTAAATTTCTTGGACCATAAAATATTAATTTCTAATATCTGGCCACAATTTATCCTTCAATTATTATTTGCTATTTTCCTTACATTTATTCTTTTCAAAATAAATTAAGGAAAAGTAAACCTTAATTTCAAATAATTATTTTCTCAATTAATCTAGCCCATATTTCATAATACTACTTTATTTGCAATTATCCTTAATCGCAAATAAATTCAATATTATTTAGGCCTAATTATTTCAACCAAAATCTCACAACTTCATAAAATATTAAATCTCAATTTAATATTTTATACGATATTCTAAATATTAAAATCCCAGAAATTTGGGATGTTACAAAATACATTTTGAATAATTAATTATAAATTTATAATTTATTATTTTCATTCGTAATGCTTTTACAAAATATAAAAGATTTTTAAAGTTTTTAAGTTTTTATCGTATATCCAATTCACTTCTCTTGGATGTCAGCTGAATATAACTTAAGTTTCTCCATCAAATCATTGCTTCTAATGAAAAATATTTTTGGGGTAAAATTACTCTAACCACACAATAATGTTAAAAAAAATATTGTATAATTATGGTAGTTTTTAATTTTTATCAATGTAATAAGACCAGTAATTAACTAATAGAGGTTTCGTTAAAGGTAGAATAAATAAGCTAAAGGTCCTGAAAATAATTTGGACGGAAAACATATACCCCATTAGGAATAGATTTTTTTTTTAATGTGATATGCAGGTAAATAGCTATGTTATTAAAATCTGATCGGATGGGCAGGTCCAACCCCGAAATCATCTAATTGGTCAGGTCTGACTGGTTTAACTTGTTTAATATTTATTTAAAATTTTTTGATTTTCAAAATTCACATATAATTCTACATATTTCCAAAAATTACAATTAAGATTTCTTGAAAAGCTTGAAATGTATAATTTCTAATGCAAAAAGAATCACTAAAAAATATTATTATTTGATCCTAAAGAATTATCAAATTCCAAAACTATTCTAAAATTATTATCATTCAAGTTCAGTTCCTTATCGGTCTAGCCACGGGTTAGTTTTGGTTTGACTTTGATCTGACTTACTAACACTCAACCTACTATCCGTCTAAGAAGAGTTTAGCTGCAGGTCCGAATTTAACAACTCCAGTAAATAGCATTCTTTTTTCCTTGAATTTCCCAAACTCTTATTCTCTTTTGAATTAGTTTTTGAAGAATAGCTTTGGTAAAAACAAAAAAAAAAAGTGGTAAAAATGCTTTTTTAGAATAGATTAATAGATTATGTAATAGTTTTTTCATGTTCAAATTATCAAAAATGTCATTAGCCTTTGTGATAATTGCATATAAAAGATCAGGTTATATTATAAGTATTTTTAACATTAAATCTCATAATAAATAAAAAAAATTACATAAATTTGACTACAAAACTAGAAAACTTTAGGGTACTGACGACTGGTATTAAAAAAATATTTCAATGTACTAATTGGTACTAAAAAAATACTTTATGATATTGAAAATATATTTTATGATTTTGAAAAATATTTCAGGGTACTGACGGGTACTAAAATGATACTTAAAGATATTAACTAGTATTCAAAAATACTTCATGATTTTAAAAATTTATTTTAGAATCTTGAAAAAATATTTTAGGGTATTGTCTGATCTTGAACTTAAAAATTTATTTTAGGATCCTGAAAATATATTTTAGGATAATGATTGATCTTGAAAAAATATGTAAAGGTATTGATGGGTACTAAAAAGATACTTAAGAATACTAACTGGTATTGAAAAAATACTTTATGATCTTAAAAATTTCTTTTAGGATCTTGAAAAAATATTTTATGATACTGAATAATCTTGAAAAAATATTTTAGAATACTGAATGATCTTTAAAAAAATATTTCAGGGTAGTGACGGGTTCTAAAAATATGTTTAAAAGTATTGATTGGTACTGAATAGGTACTGAAAATAATAAAGGACAGAGAAAAAAAAACTGAAAATAATACTTTTTTTTTTATAAAGTTTTGGCTATAAAAGTAAAAACACTTTCAGTATTTTCTGCATGTTTGACAAATGAAAATCCAAGAAATAATATACTCTCGTGACAAAAGCTCTAGACGAAACCATTAAACTGCAAATCCTCGATCTAGCGTTGCGAATAGAGATTTTAGTCTCTGATCCTGTGTGGATCACAAGTTGGGTTGGACTTGGCCCGGGGTGAAATCCCGGGGTCCTACGTACCACAACGTGGTTCAAAGTCCACGTAGTTCGAGAGTATACGGCAGGCTAATGATAGCTAGAGGGGGTGGTGTGTGTGCGTTGTGTGAATAGAAAAACTAGGGTTTCAGAAGTGTGTACCTTGTAAGGGGTTTACCCTATTTATAGGCGTACCTGGGCCCTATCTTAATCAGTTGGATTTATCCTTTATTTTAGGGATATCAAGATATGTGTTTTTGAATAATCTCCTTCTTTCATAGGCGGTTACCATAACGATAGATATTCTTGATAAAACCACTCCTATTTTCAAGGAAGTGGTTATGAGCATAACTGAAGTCATTTTGACTAGGCTCTTTGGTTATTGGGCTGGGCCCATTTATGAGATATCCGTAACAGTTGCCCCCAGCCCGGTTGTACAGGGCTCCGAGCAGCCGAGATGTACTTGTCAGGTTACGTCCTATGTTCTAGTTCATTTCGCTGTCCTGAGGTTTTTGATTTCTAGTTCTTTTTCCGAGGTCGGACATTTTTGGTCCCCGGGTTACCCCATCTGTCATCAATTTGCATTCCGGTTTATTTGAATGGGACACGGGTGCCCCCCATCCCGGTTAACGCGGGTTGCATTCGTTTGCTATCCCGAGAGAACATTAATGTTTAGTCTTAATGTTCTATAATTTTGATTATAGGCCGAACTCCTCCCATGCCTTCTCGAACTTTCCTTCTTTATTCGTGTCGGGTAGTATTGATATTTCTATCTGGTCTTACTCCCCGTTTACAGGTACTTTGTCTAGTTTTTCGTGGATCGGGACTTGTTGCCCCCAAGTTTGAGATTGCACGGGGAATTAGGTCGGGCGACCGGGGTGTATTCATGTGGTCGGCCACGTGAGCATTTCGATCCGGGATCATTATCCGCCTCATCTGTTGATCCAACGCTAGTCTTATCTCGAGGCCACGAGTGTCATCATTGCCTCCTGCTGATTTGATGTTTGCTAGCCGGCCTCTGAGTGGAGCAACTGCCCCACTATCTTGGTTTTCGTGTTTGGTTAACATCAACATTAAATGCACACGCCTTTTAACGTCCACGTCACCATTCGTGTATGGGCCCTTTGGGCCTTTGGCTATTGAGTTTCTTGACTCTCATCCGCTTGCTTGCTTTGCTTATAAAAGCCTTCGACTTTCCGCTTCTTGCATTTTGAAAACCGTCAAACCTTGAGTTTTCTTTTTGAGAGAAACTTGCAATCAGTCATTCGTTCATCTTCCTTAGATTCCCATTTCTGGTCTTTGTGGCTCGCGCATTTCCTCTTCCCTTAACTTATCTCAAACCAGGTATTTTCCTTATTTCCTTCTCTGGTTATTTGGCTGTGTTTTCTCCTTTCTTTCTCTATCTCTTGGTCTTTCTTT
The DNA here is from genome assembly GCA_037074495.1 of Acacia confusa. Taxonomy (NCBI): domain Eukaryota; kingdom Viridiplantae; phylum Streptophyta; class Magnoliopsida; order Fabales; family Fabaceae; genus Acacia; species Acacia confusa. The sequence continues at coordinate 26,668,148 of CM073509.1, read as the reverse complement.
TTTCTGGGTAGGTTATTGTGAGTTCTTTCCAGTTTCTTCCCCTTTGGGTTCTGGCTTCTGCTTTGTTCTTGAACTTTTCTGAACTTCTGGTCTATTCAATCCTTTTTCTCCGTCTTTGGTTTTCGGTTTCCTGTTTAAATTCTATCTTCTCGGGATGAGCCATCAAGGTTCTCCTCCACCTTTTAATCCAAATGCTTTTTCCCCGGAAGAGGCCGAGCTTATTCAGTGCATGCCTCCCCGGACAGCTTGGTGGCTATACGGGAAACCTCTGACCGAAGAACAAAAGAGGGAAAATGTTCTCCGTGGTTATGGAGGAGAAGGTGGTAGTCAACCAGGGCGGTCTGGTCGGGTTAGGGGAAGGGCTCGAGGTCGGTCTGAGTCTGTAGAGCCCGAAAGTCTAGGCCGGGGGATTACTGCCACTAGGGTTTTTTCTTCAGAGCAGCCCTTAGGAAAGAGTAGGGGGGAAAGTCCTCCTCTACCCGCTTCTTCCTTTCCTTCACGCGACCGGGGTGCTATCCAGGCTCTCGAAAGCCACAACCAATCAGATCGCCGAGCTCCCATTAGGGGACCGGGATCATTGTTCTTTAGCTCTTCCCGGCCCTTCTGAACCGGTGTGTGTTGCCTGGGAAGGGAATGAGCGTTCTTTTTTCTTCTTCTACCTAGACTTCGTCAAAAAACTCGACCTTTGTTTTCCATTTTCTAGGTTTCAAGTAGATCTCTTAAACATTCTTCAGCTGGCCCTTACTCAGCTTCATCCTAACTCCTGGGGTTTTATTATTGCATTCTAGCGGCTTTGCCGATTTTTAAATCGTACTCCCACCACTGGAACATTCTTTTATTTTTTTAATATCCAAAGGGCTCGTCAATCCGGGGAGCCTGAAGAAAAGAGGGGTTGGGTTTCTTTCCGGGGGAAACTGGACAAGAAGCTTTTCCATGTGGCAACCAACACCTGGAAAGGCTTCAAGGTTTCTTTTTTCAAAATTAATGCTGAACCCGGTCATAAACCGTGGTTTCTTCAGGGTGTCGATTCTAGCTCGGTGGAGCTGCTGTTTCCTCTGTCTTGGTCGAAAACTCACTATGACCAAGACCAGAACATATTTGCATCCTCTGATGATAGCCTAGAGCCAGCCAAGGTTGAAACTGTGATAGCTCTGGTTGACCATGTGGCCGAGAAGGATGTTATTGATTCCCGGATTTTTATCCGACAATCGGTGGAGGAATTGTACCCACCGAGTATGATTTCTGTTGGTTGTTTGTTCTTTGGATTTTTTTATATATATATGTGCCTCTTGTCCTTTCTGATGTTTGTTATGTTTTTTGTAGTACCCGACATGGGGAAGGCTTCTTTCCAAGAACTGGCCGAGAAGCTCCAGCCTAAGGCCAAAAAGAAAGGGGAGTCCTCTTCCCAGAAGAAGGCTGTGGTTGCTCCTTCGCCTGCCAGGACTACTACTGAGAAGAGGGCTGCGCCTTCTCCGGCTTCTACGGACCTCATTCCACGCAAGCGATCGAAGTCGGTGGCAGCGTCATCGATCTCGGTCGCAGAAGAGAGTCCGGCCTTTGTTCCGGACGCCGGTGCTGCCACAAGGGTCCCTCCTCCCCCACTTCCTGGCAAATCTGGCCTTCACTCGAGGGGTGAGGTATGGACTGATGGGGTCTCGGAGGAGCTCAAATATGCGGTGAAGCCCCCCAGCAAGTATTTTAGTGGTGAGGCCTTTGCCGACTCCGACCTCGATCACCTGCAGGTCCTGCAGGACCATCTAATGGAGACGGCCGGCGTGTTGGACGCTTATGCGGCCGTTAAACATAAGTACGCCAAGGCTGCAGTCGAGATTGCCAAAGCTCGGGTTGAAAAGAAAGAGGCCGAGATTAGGCAGAGGGAGGCTGAGGAGGCGCGCCTGAAGGCGGAAGAGGCGCAGATAAAGGCGGTGGAGGAGCTATCAAAGGCCCTTGCTGAAAGGGATCATTTCTCCGCCGAGCTTGACGCCAGTCATGCCCGGGAAGACACCCTCAATGCCTCACTGCACGCCCTGCAGGGTCAGTATGCGGGGGTGGTGAAGGACCTCCATCTCGCCCACTCCGACCTCGACGCTTCCAAGGCCGAGTTAGTGGCGTCTGCTGCCGAGGTGGATAAGCTGGAAGTCTTGGTCGTGGAGACGGCTGCTGAAGCTTTCAACCTATGCCTGGCCCAAATCCGAGCTCTGAATCCTGACATTACGATGAATTTGGACGCTGTGGATTTCAGAGCTTCGGTAGAGGACGGGCAATTTATACCAGCGCCGCTTTCTCCAATCGAAGAGTCCGAGCATCTCGCGGAGAATGACCGTGGTCAATTAGCTGAGGAAGATGCTCCGACGACTGACGCCCCTGGCTCTCCTGTGCCCGGCCAAGCCCAATTTTGATGCTGTCCTTCTAGGACCTTTTTATTTTTTCCTTTGTTATGTAGTATTTTCACTTTCATTTTTGTTTTTCTATAATCTGGGTTCTTTGCCCTCAAAATTAATACTATGACAAGCCGGTGTTCCCAGATATTTCTAGCATCCTCAGCTCGTCCATCTTACATGTTTTTATTTTCATCCTTTAAACCAAACTCGTGTTTTAATTCACCAGTTGATGAGTAAAGGGGAACGTAATTCGTGCACTAAGCTCGGTTCTTTATTTTATGACTTGGCCAAAGTCAAGATATATTGCGCAAAATCTGCTGGATATTCAACCGACGTTTTAACAAACGGGCCACGTTTATTAATGGTCGGGCATTCTAAACAACAGACGATTTTCAAAAATCATCTAAGCACTTTATCTTGTAAAGTACCTTACCGAGATGGTAGCCAACTGCCACATGTTCGGGCCCTAATATCCTTTTTGAATAGGAGCCTAAACATTTTGACCTGATCAGGATCTTTTATGGCAATCTCACACCACCCCAGGGGACAGTTCCGATGCATCATAACGCTTACAAGACTTGTTGACAAATCTTATCATGACCGGGATCGCGAAACCCAAGTCTTTGTTTAATTATCTTGCCTTTGTCACGGCCTATCTTTGCATTGATTTCACAAGTAATAACTTGGTTGGCCCATGAATTGAACCACCGTTTTTATTGATTGAAATAATTGGGATTACACAATTTAAAATCAATGGAAAATACTGCCAAAAGCAAAATAATGCGTAATAAAAAACGGTTCTCGGTCACCACCGACATTCGTTGAAATTGAAAAGTGGTTCTCAGTCACCACTGACATCCGCTGTGCGCTTATTCCAAGTACATCCCGGTCTTTAGCTGTAGTAAGTCCTTAGTTTGTCCGCGTTCCATGTCCGTTTAATGGGCGTGCCATCTAACGTCTCAAGGACATAGGTCCCGGGCCCCATTTTGTCTGAAACACGGTAAGGACCCTCCTAGTTTGTTGCAAGTTTTCCGTCCCGGGCATTCTTATTTCTGATATCCGCTCTGCGTAATACCAAGTCACCTTTATCGAATGCTCGTGGTCTAACTTTGCGGTTATACTTGGCCGCCACCAGCTGCTTCGTCGCCAGATCTCGGCAATGTGCCGTCGTTCTGACTTCATCAATGAGGTCTAGCTCGGCTGCTAACTGCTTGCTGTTAGCGTGTTCTCCCTCCTCCATGACTTTGGCTTTCCTCCATGATGTTTGCCCAATTTCAACCGGGATCATGGCCTCGCATCCATATGTCATTCGGAAGGGTGTTTCCTGGGTCGAGGTTTGGACACTAGTTCGGTATCCCCAGAGTACCGGGTATAGTTCCTCGACCCAGTTACTTTCTGCATTGCTCATCCTTTTCTTGAGCCCGTCAACAATGATTTTGTTGGCTGCCTCGGCTTGCCCATTAGATTGCGGATGCTCTACCGAGGCGAAATGGTGCTTGATTTCGAGCTCGGACATCAACCTCTGGAAGCCTTGGTCAACGAATTGAGTACCGTTGTCAGTTACAATCTCGGCAGGAATCCCGAACCTTGCAACAATATTTCTTTCAAAGAACTTTTGTATTCGATCGGCCGAGATGGTCGACAGTGGTTCGGCCTCGATCCACTTAGTGAAATAATCCACCGCCACCACAAGCCATTTCAGTTGCCCCGCGGCCGGTTTGAACGGTCCAAGGAGGTCCATACCCCATTTAAAGAATGGCCATGGAGCCATGATGATCTTCAACTCGGTCGGAGGTGGCCAGAGGATCCGAGCATGTTTTTGGCAGCTTTCGCACGTCCGTACATGCTCTCTGGAATCTGCGATCATTGTCGGCCAGTAATATCCAGCCCTAAGGGCCTTCCAGGCTAACGCCTTTGCCCCCATGTGTTGTCCATTTATCCCTTCGTGTATCTCTGATAACACGTACTCGGCCTCTGCCTGGTTTAAACATCTCATCATTGGGGATTGGAGGCCTTTTCAGTAGAGTTGGTCATCGACCACCGTGTACATTAACACGGTCCGTGCTATCTGTCTTGCTTCCCTGGGAATGTCTGGGCTAACTCCCTTTTCTAGGTAATTTAAGATTGGCTTTCGCCAGTCTTCTGCTGCCGCGATGACCATGATACACGTGGGCTCCTTCAGACTTTGTTGTATTACAGTCCGATTATTTCCCGGGTTCCTGGTGCTTGCTAATTTGGAGAGGATATCTGTCCTCGCATTTTCTCCCCTGGGGATGTGGGTGACTACGACCTCATCGAAGTCGGCCATTGCCTCTCTGACTTTCCCCAGATACTTGATTAGCAAGGGTCCCTTAGCCGTGTATGAACCGTTGATTTGGGCCGTGACTAGTTGAGAGTCAGTGGAGAGATGAACCCGCTTGGCCCCATTATCTTTTGCCTGCGATAGCTCGGCCAATACAGCCTCATACTCGGCCTGATTATTAGACGTTCTGAAGTGCAATTGCAGGGAGTGTTCCACGGCGACTCCTTCCGGGCTTTCGATTATGATCCCGGCTCCACTTCCTTTGGCGTTTGATGAGTCGTCTACAAATACTTTCCAAACGTCAAGGTTGGCTTTCCGGACTACCTCTGTTGGTACCAGTTCTGCAATGAAGTCGGCTAAAGCCTGGGATTTAATAGCATGCCGAGCTTCATATACTATGTCGAATTCGAACAGTTCGATAGCCCAACTAGTCATTCTTCCTACCAAGTCAGGCTTGTGGAGTATTTGGCGTATCGGCTGACTGGTTCGCACAATTATTCTATGCCCCTGGAAGTAGGGACGTAATCTCCTCGCGGCAGTGAGGAGCGCAAAGGCCACCTTTTCCAACCTTTGATATCTTAGCTCCGAACTTTGCAAAGCCCGGCTTGTAAAGTAAATCGGTTTTTGTTCCGTCGAATCTTCTCTCACCAGGGCGGCACTTACTGCTTTTGGGGCCACGGATAGATATAATATCAAATCTTCCCCGGGCTCGGGTTTCGACAGCACGGGTGGTGATGATAGGCATTTTTTGATCTTGTCAAACGCGGCTTCACACTCTGAGTTCCATTCTCCATGCTGTGCTTCCTTCTTCAATAACTTGTACAAAGGAAGAGCATTTTCTGCTGATTTCGGTAAGAACCTTGTCAGCGCGGCCAGTCTGTTAGTCAACTGCTGTACCTCTTTTTTGTTTTTTGAGTCAGCCATATTGAGGACAGCCTGACATTTGTCCGGATTGGCCTCAATCCCCCTGTTTGTCAACAGGAATCCGAGAAATTTAGCCGCTGGTACCCCGAATGAGCATTTAGCTGGGTTAAGTCAGATTCTGTGATCCCGGAGCTTATCAAATGTTTCTTGCAAATCTTGGATGTGGTCGGATCGCTTAACTGACTTTACGATCATATCGTCGATGTAAACTTCGACGTTCCTGCCGAGCTGTGCCTCAAACACTTGATTCATCATCCTCTGGTAAGTAGCTCCTGCGTTCTTCAGCTCGAAAGGCATGACATTATAGCAATAATTAGCTTTTTCCGTGATAAAAGCTGTTTTCTCCTGGTCTTCGGGATGCATAGCTATTTGGTTATAGCCGGAATACGCATCCATGAATGAGAGCAGTTGGAATCCCGAGGAATTGTCCACCAATTGGTCAATATTGGGCATGGGGTAAGCATCCTTGGGGCATGCTTTGTTGAGATCGGTGTAGTCGATGCACACCCTCCATTTGCCATTGGGTTTCTTGACCATTACCACATTTGATAACCATGTGGTATACTGGATTTCCCTGATGAATCCCGCATCCAGTAGTTCTCTTACATGCTCGGCTAGGGCTTTCTATCGGTCCGGTGCAATCTTTCTTTTCTTCTGCGAGACCGGCGTATATCGTGGATTTATGGTCAATTTGTGACAACAGAACGCCGGGTCGACTCCTGGTAACTCCGAAGGTTTCCATGCGAACACGTCCTTGTTTCTCCATAACAGCTTTTTGAGCTCGATTTTTTCTTGCTCAGCAAGCGAACTCCCGATCTTGGTTATTTGTCTGGGCTCTCCTCCTAGTTGATAGCCTGTGGCTCTCCATCAGGCTTTGTTTTCATCAACTTTGCTTCTTCTCTTACATCCAGCTCTACCACGTTGACCGAGCTCGGCGCAAATGGCGCTGAATTTCGAGTTCCTTTCTGCTGCGAGCTGGATGTTCCGGGTTCATTGTTTTTAACCGTCGAGAAGTAGCATTGCCGACATTCCTTCTGATCACCTTTGATGGTGACGACTTCATTCTTCCGACTTACCATTTTCAGCTTCTGATGCTTAGTTGATATGAGCATGTCCCAACTATGAATAGTTGGTCTGCCTAAGATTATATTGTAGGACGAAGAGAAAACCGCTACAATAAACTTGACTCGCTCAGTCTTAAAGGCTTCTTTAGAGCCCAAGGTCATTTTTAGTTCTATACACCCTTTGGGACTTGTATCCTGTCCGTTGAACCCGATTAAGGTTGTCCTGCACGGCTTTAGATTCTCTGGGTCGAGGTCCATGCGCTTAAAGGCGTCCCACAAGATGATATTCACCGCACTGCCAGGATCGATGAATATCTTTTTTTACACTGCATTTTCCCAGGAGGCCGGTTATAACCAGTCCGTCTTGATGACCCGGGATTACGTCCCTCAGATCTTCCTGAGTAAAGAACAGCTTAGGAGGCTCTTCTGTTTGCGATGGTTCCGGCTTGAAGGTCGGTCGTCCCCTGATGGTTAAGACTTCCCGAAGGTATTTCTTCCGCTGATTGGCGGTATCGCCGCCACCTCCGTAACCTCCACTAATGACATTGCAGCCAAACTCTGCTTCCGGGAACTCGTCCTCATTGTCGTGCTTTCTCCGGCCTTCGTCCGGCTTTCTCCTCTGGGAGACCGGGCTTGTACTCCGATCCATCTGCTTGCGCTTGGCTTTTTGCCCTTGTGTTTTGATAACGTACTGACGTAATTTTCCATCTCGGATAAACTTTTCAACCGCATCTCTAAGGTCCCAGCACTCATCCATTGTGTACCCGGGTCCATTGTGGAATTCGCAAAATCGTGTGCGGTCCAACTTACCCTTGTTATAAAGTGGTCGTGGTCGCTCCACCTTCCTCATCTCGGTCAAGGCTACCTCTCTCCATAGCTGTGAACGAGGGACATTTAGTGGAGTATATCTCTCATACTTCCCCTCATGCCTTTGTCCTCGTGTTTTCTGGTCCGAGTTCCTGGGTCGGTCTCTTGCTGCCCGGTCCTTCCCTTTCGGCGGTGGGCTTTTCTGTCTCTCTTTTCCCGACGCGTTGGCTATCTACATCTACTCGATGTCCAGATACTTTTTGGCTCGTCTATGGAATTCTTCCAGCGTCTTGATCTCGCCAGATATGACCGATCTCCCCATTCTGGATTCGCTATCTAAGCCCGAGATGAGCAAGTGTACGTGGACACTTTCCGTTAATCCCTGGATTTGCAATGCGGCAGCCTTGAAACGATCCAAATACTTCTGAAGGGTTTCACTGGGTTGCTGCTTGATTCTGTCCAGCATGTAGACCAACCTGGGTTGCTTTTTGCTTGTCGCGAAATTCAGCAGGAACTTCTCGCTCAGGTCGTTGAAGTCGGTAATGGACTTGGGAGATAGAGTCCGGAACCAAATTTGAGCGGCTCCTCGTAACGTTGGGGTGAACAGCCTGGAAATGATTGGCCCCTTGAATCCTCAGACCAGCATCTCAGTGTCGAAAGTGTTCAAGTGTGTCTGGGGATCCTGACTTCCGTTGTACTTAGGGAGGTCGGATGTACTAAATTTCCTTGGGTACTCGACTTCTGTAACTTCATCTGAGAACGGGCTGTTGTTTTGTCCTCCGTCCCCATACCACATCTTGTACCTTTCGGAGTCTGGCGGAATTCCCTGATTGTCCGAGGTACGGCTGTCTTTCCTAAGTGCCCGGGCTTGATCCTCCTGACTCGCATCCCGGTGATTACTTTGCTGAGAATTTTTTGTTGAAACTATTCGGCCTTGACCAAGATGGTCCTCCTGTAGGGGATCAACAGTTTGGTGATTGATTTCTTCGTCCTCATTCTGCTGATCATCCCGGCGTTCCTCCTGAAGAGGGTCTTGTAAGTGTTAAAGGATTTGGTTCATCACCTCGGTCATATGGTCAATCTTCTGGTTCTGAAGATTGTCGCGTTCTTCCACATTCTCGATTCGTTTCAACATTGACTCAGCAATGTTATGTAGGAGCCGTATGTCCGGGCTGCCAATCTGAAACTTTGAGGGACCAGCGTGGTTAGTATTTTCCAGCGTTTGGCCTGCTCGTCCATCCAGGTTCGAGTCCGGGGACTCCTCCATTTGTTCCTAATTAACACCATGAACGTCCTGCTGTTGGGTCTCGCTAAAATTTTGTTCCTGTCCTTGCTCGTGTGCATGCGGGTGGCTTTTGCTTCTGGTATTAGCCATCACGGGTCACGGGAATAGGACTTTACAGTCCCCACAGACGGCGCCAATAATCCTGTGTGGATCACAAGTTGGATTGGACTTGGCTCGGGGTGAAATCCCGGGGTCCTACGTACCACAGCGTGGTTCAAAGTCCACGTAGTTCGAGAGTATACGGTAGGCTAATGATAGCCAGAGGGGGTGGTGTGTGTGTGCTGTGTGAATAGAAAAGCTAAGGTTTCAGAAGTGTGTACCTTGTAAGGGGTTTACCCTATTTATAGGCGTACCTGGGCCCTATCTTAATCAGTTGGATTTATCCTTTATTTTAGGGATATCAAGATATGCATTTTTGAATAATCTCCTTCTTTCATAGGCGGTTACCATAACGATAGATATTCTTGATAAAACCATTCCTATTTTCAAGGAAGCGGTTATGAGCATAACTGAAGTCATTTTGACTAGGCTCTTTGGTTATTGGGCTGGGCCCATTTATGAGATATCCGTAACAATCTCCAATGCTGGTTCTTTGTTTTTCCTATATTTATATTTGTCTTTTTCTCGAAAAAATATTTAGATCTGTCTTTATTCCTGGATTATTAAAAAAAAGGGTTAAGTACTAATTTTGCCCCGGAAGTACGCGCTCAGAAGCAATTTTGCCCTAGAAGTTTTCAGCGCAGCAATGTTGCTCCAGAAGTATCAAAACGTAGTAATGTTGCCCCTCCGTCAAAAACCCTAACGGTCAACTAACGATCAAGGTTAGGGTTTTTAACGGAGGGACAACATTGCTATGTTTTGATACTTCAGGAGCAACATTGCTACGTTTTGGCGTAGCAATGTTGCCCCTGAAGTACGCGCTCAGGAGCAATTTTGCCCCTCCGTTAAAAACCCTAATGGTCAACTAACGGTCAACCTTAGGGTTTTTAACAGAGGGGCAACATTGCTCTTGGGCGTGTACTTCCGGGGCAACACTGCTACGCCCGTTGAAAACTTCCAGGGCAAAATTGCTCCTGAGCGCGTACTTCCGGGATAAAATTGGTACTTAACAAAAAAAAAGGTTTCACTGACTGAGTGTCTCTAGAAACTGAAGGTGGAATATCATTTAGAGGGGAGTGAATAAGTGATTATAAAAACTTTTTGCTTAAACACTCAAGAATATAGAGACAAGAGAGAGAAAATGAACACATGAGTTTATACTGGTTTGGTTTAATTCTACGACCTACGTTCAATTCCCAAGCACCTTAGAATTTTTCACTTACTTAACAACTAATACAATTACATGCTTAATACTCGGATGATCCTCTCACCAAGACTCACTCCCCTTACAAAGCTGTAAATGTATACCCATACTTAAGGTTCTACAACATTAAGATTTGAAAGTAAATTGATAAGTGATTAACTCTCTTACATAGTAGAAAAAAATATGAACACTGAAGTACAATGAAAATATCCGAAGATATTAGCTTAGTTAATGAAACAATAAATGTAGTTGAGTAATTGATTGTACAACGTTTTAGTAGTTGGTGAATTCAATGCTTCGCGTATTTATAATTGTTGGTATTTATTACTGTTGAAGCTTGAAATAAATCCATTGAGACTCTTCAGATGACCGTTGAAGATGAAGTGCGAAAGGTCATAATTATTCTTTTAGTTCTTTTGTTCCTGCGACTATGACCTTTGGAATGCAACAATAAGAATGAAGTAGTCTTGTTCATAATGTCTTTTGTATGCTCAGAGGTATGTCTATTGGGTTCATATCTCGAATAGGTAAATGCATTTAATGCTCTCTGACACGTTGGATTGCTTTATTTAAAAACATAGCTAATCCGAAATCTAAATCATCTGAAACTTATCAACAAATTGGTTAAATGCAGTTAAGAACAATAATGAAGGATGATATGAAGCATCTAAAACATGCTTAGAGATTGGAGGATGTTGAAAATGAGATTTGAAAAATAGGGACATATTGACTCGAGTCAAATGATCACTTACTCGAGTCAATTCTTTATTTAAAAGAATAGAGAGTGTTTACATAACACTGGCTCAAGGAAACAATATTCATAACTCAAGTTTTGGCTTAGGCTTGAGTTACAGGAACCATGTCTCGAGCGAAAGTCAATTAATCTTTCAAACACAAAGAAGATATATAACTTGAGGTAGATTAATTATGGCTCGAGGTAGATAATCAAGCTTGAGTCAATCGAGAGGGAAAGCAGCTCAATGATCAAAAGACAAGGATCTGACTCGAGTCATTAAGTGATGGCTTGAGTCAAGATTCATTTTTAAATATAACAGTCAAAACTTTGGCTAGAGTCAATACACGCATAAACTCGAGTTAGATGAACAACAATTTTGAAATTTTAAGTTAAAAAACTAATTGGCTCGAGTCATAGAATATGTTGACTCGAGTTTAGTCACAAACTCGAGGTAGACTTTTGGTGACTCGAGCCAATACTCCATTTCAGTAAAGTACAAGAAGGAGATTGAGCCGAGTTAATAAGCTTTGGCTCGAGTGATTGTGACAACAAAAATTGATCGACTGATTTTGTTCAAGTCCTGACGGATCATTAGTCTTATATTGTTTAAAAAGGTGCATTATCATCAAAAACATATATAGGAAGCTAACAGAAACAAGCAACGTCCCTTAAAAACTTTATAGCCTCGCCTCAATTCAAAACGAGTGGTACTCGTACTAGCTAGTATTTAAAGCCGATCACACTGCCCATAATTAAGTAAACCCCATTATTGGTGATTGTTAACTCGTACTGTATATTACTCATTAAACAACGTTATCCCCGCCCCCACACAAAGAGCATCGCCATCCATATCTCTCTCTCTCTTAGTCTATAAAAAATGTTTTAGTATTCAGTTTTCTGAAGTATCTTTTGAATACTAATCAGCATTTTGAAATAATTTTTTAAGATAATAAAATATTTCTTAGTATCATGAAGTATTTTTTTAGTCTTAGTTATTTCAGGAATTTTTTTTAAGATCTTAAAAAAATATTTTAGGGTATTGACTAAAGTATTTTTTACTACTAGTTAATACCCTGAATTTTTTTTTAGTCTCAAGTCAATTCCCTAAAAAAATTTTTTAGGATCCTAAAAATTTTTTTTAGGTATTGGTATTCATTTTTAAGATCTTAAAAAAATATCTCAGGGAATTAAGTAAGATTAAAAAGATATTTTATTATACTAAAAAATATTTTATATCTTAAAAATTTATTTCAGATTTCTTACTAGTACTTAAAAGATACTTTAAAAAATTAATACTTAAAACATTTTTTATTAAAAAAAAGGAGAGATCGGGACAGCCACGTCTCCCTGGCCAAGACCAGTGTAAAGGACAATCAGGAAACTCATGTTATAATAAGGATTGATGGAGAGTAATTACTTAACTATTGCCTCCCCCACTCCCAATAATTGCCTAAAAAAACATTAGTTTACTATAAAGTGGATAGATTATTCTGGAATCTTATTGAACACGTAATGAATTTATTTTTTTTAAAATTAAGTAAATATAATACTGACTTATAAAATTATATAGAATACATTATAAGAATTTCTCTTGAAATTGAATTTAATTAACTGCTTATTTTTTACTTCGAAATTTACATGTATGTCCTTCAAATTTAATTTATATTTATAAAGATGCACTTAAATTCTTAAAAAAATTATTTCATTGTCTTAATTATCACATTAAAAATCATATAACCAATTATATACATTAGGGCTTAACATCCATTATTTTCACAACTATCACGTTGGGAATAAATTCACAACCTTAATGGTGTGTTTGGAGTGTGTGCTCTTTTATAATTATCTGTTTTACTAAAAATTATAGTAGTTAAAATCTCATTTTATCATTATGATTTTATTTTTTATGATTTTTTTTTATTAAAACAATTTTACTAATTTTTCAAACGCTTTTATATTTTTACGATTTTATTATGTTACGATTTTATGTTTATAATTTTTTATACCTCTTTTAATTTTACGTAAAATCTCGATTTTAACAATATTATACAAACGGACACATAATCTACCCGACCATACATCACTCTTTACTGTAATAAATATGATAAAAACGTAATACTACCAACTTATGAATTAACAAATCAACGGTGAATATTGTCTGAAATTCAAAATCTTATTTTCTTTTAATAATAAAGGAGAAAAACGTTGACAGATTAATATAGAAGGGCTATTGCCCCGACAGTTACCAAAAAAAAAAAAAAAATAGAAAAACGAACCTTCCCAACAAGAGAGTGTTTGACTATTTTTTCTTCAAAAATCATGGTTTGTCAAAAAAAGAAAAGGAAAAAAAATGTGTTTTTCATGGTTATCCTAACGGACACATAAGTCAAAGTTAGAAACTGCCCCTTTTGTCACGCAACTTCAAATATCAGGGAAGCTGATGAGGATCTAATTTCTTTTTCCACCGTTCCACTCGTTTTCTATGAAATTGGGCCGTTTTGATAAGAAAAGATTGTAGTTGGTTTCTTTTTTTAAAAAAAATCTTTTATGACCATGTCAGCAGGTATCAAAAAAATATTTATAACCAGGCTAGTAGTACTGAAAAAATTATTGAAAGATACTTTATAATCTTAAAATATTATTTTAGGATGATGAAAAAATATTTCAAAATACTGAATGGTACTAAAAAAAGTTTCAAGATCCTAAAATAATTTTTTAAGATTATAAAGTATTTTTTAGTATTAGTTAATATTTTATATTTTGAAGTATCTTTTTAATAACAGTAAATATCTTAAAACATTTTTTTCATGATGTTAAAATAATATTTTAAGATCGTGAGGTATTTTTTCAGTATCGATCAATATCATAAAATATTTTTTTAGTATCGGTAGGTATCCTTAAAATTTTTTTAAAAAAGGAACGTACCCTTTTGGCGCCAAAACAGCGCCGTTTCAAAGAAAAGAAGGAGAACGGAGTGGAATGATAAAGGAGAAAAGCTAGTTCCAGAAGAAATATACAACGCGTACACACACACACTTTGTCAAACAAAAAAAAAAAAAAACCAGACCACAGAAATATCTATTTAGCTCCATTCTCCACAGAGTGCATTGAAGCCCAATCACCATTCTATTTTATTCAAAAATCCCATCTTCTTCTTCCTGTTGGGTTCTTCCTCTCATTTTGGCTTGACAGTTTTGTTCTCGGAATCAAATCTTAAAACCTGTATGAGACAGAGGAGTCCAATGGCCATAACAAATTCACAACCCAAAGAGGAGCTTGAGTTTAGGAGCAAACCAACACTCAAATTTAGATCTGCAAGTGAATTTAAAAATTGGAGAGGAGACGAACCTGGAGGTTGGAGTCAAACTTGCACCAACACACAAACTCAGTGTCAGATCTGAGATGCTCGACGGAGAGCATTGAGCCCAAGATGAAGGACGGTGAACAACGGCCAACGGAGACTGAAGAAAGAGGTAGAGAAAAAGATATACTCGTCTCGCCACCGACACCGACACCGACACCGACACCGACGCCGACGCCGCCGCTGACCCCCTTCACTCCAGATCTGTTTTAGCCTTCCATCTCGGCCTCTGCAGATATGCTCGAGGTATCAGAAACCATGGATGTCCTTCCAGATCCATATTACTTTTTATCGAAAGCTGGTTTGAATGTTTTAAGCTTCACAAGATTAAGTCCCTGGCGTTTTTTCCGTGTTTGATCTGCTTATAGCATCCGATTCATTTCAATCATTTGTCAGTTGTTAATTAATTCATCATTTCCTTTTGGGGTCCTGCATTTGCATCTTATCGCATTAGAGAAGCCATTTGGGGTGCTAGCACAACTCAACAACTTGAGGAGGTAAAGCATATGGGTTTCATTATGACTGATTGTTAACAGTTTTTCCCTGTTTGGCATATTCTAAAATTTGGAATTTACTTTGTAAGTAGTGAGTAATGAAGGTCGGTCAACTTGGATATTGTGTTATACTTTCTTGGGGCCAAGCTGATGGCTGATATTTGTAGTGCGAGGGAGCTTATATTTTCATTTTTTGTATTTGATTTTGTGTGCATCAGATATGCCTTAAATGTTCAATGTTCTTTATAGATCATGATTGCTGAAGATAGATCACATCAAAGAAGTTTTTATCTTATTTTAACTGAGTTATACTTTGATAATGGAGGGATATATGTATAGGAGAGCATGGTTGAAACAAAGAGAAAATGAATATTTTCCAACATAGTAAGACTTGGGGCTTCAATTCCAATGTGCATCTATTACTAAACCTGTTTTAATTGCCTGGAAGTAGAATGCTAGATGCTGCTGTTATGCTTTTTGTCAGTAAACACGGGTGCTATATCAGCCCTATTATTACAGCGTACAACTTTATACACCAGAAGATTATAAATTCTTTTGTGATTTTATTGAATAGTGACTGAAATAAACTAAAAGTTTTTGTTTGGCGCCTTATTGTTTATATTTTCTTGTCCAATCTGCTTGAAGTGTGAAATAAGTCATGTTATCATAATAATAATTATTTTTGTTATAAAGAAAAATTGCTGGTGACAAATGATATTGAAATTGTTGATTTCAGACTGGCTAGAGAAGCATCATCAATGCCCAGATATCCAAGCAACCTGTTAATATGGATGGAGACTTTGCGACAAGGATAACTTTCCTAGGGGTCTTCTTAATGAGGTGGGGTTTGAACCCAGTTCGCCCACTTTATGGTCTAACTGGTCCACACCCTAGCGTATCATCAATGACTCCTTATGCTCAATATGTTTCTTCATGGTGGTAAGTCATATTCTATCATGCCTTCTTTTCCTGTCTTTCTTTTTCCGCAAGTGATGAAGTGAATAAATATTCTCTACCTAAAAGTTTTCGGTGTAAATTCAACATTCTATATGAACTGTGTGTGATAAAGAATTATTTTCTCATTATCGTCTTTTCATTTTCTTCAAAGTATGCAGGTAATGAGCTCCAAAGGTTTTCGTACAGTTTCCTTGATATACTTCTGCTATTGGTAAGCATTGAGTCTGATTCGGAATTTTCTTATTTATTTCACACAATAAGCTGGTTTATTTTTCTTATAAACATGGCATGGTAGTATATTAGGGATAGATTTGTAGTTTTGGTCTCAATTTGATTCTGACAGACTTCACTTTTCAGGTCTACTGAAAGCATACTAGTTGGAGATGATTGGCTAAGCTTAACAATGCATCCTTGTACAAAATATCATATTGGACTTCCTTTACGATTCTCCCACCAATCCCATTTACCCTTGCTATGCATTGGTTCACGTAAATGACACAATGTGCCTTCTTCATTGATAAATTTTCTAATTTGAGTCAATGTTAATATATATATAAAGCATGATGTTATTGACGTATGGTTCTATTATTTCTTTAGACGAGTAATAAAGTAAATGAGTTGGAAAATGAGGAATAAATGAGAGGTAAAATTCAAAAGTATGACATATTATATGCTTGCAGACAGTTGATGTCCAACCGCAGAAATTTGTGTTACCATCAGACCAAGAGGCAAGCCTGTTTGAAGGATCAAGAAGATGTTGCTTGAAATTTAGAAGGGCTTGTCGCTCACTAGGAATGCAAAGAACTTGATTAGGCTCTTCGCATATGCATGGATAATTTAGCAGGAAAATGAGAGAGCAAATCAAAATGAATACATTTGATCAACTTCTTTGCATTCATAGTGAGTGACAAACCCTTCTTAATTTCAATCAAAATCTTCTTGATCCCCCAAACATGCTTGTCTCTTCGTCTAATGGCAACACAAATTTCTGCAATTGGACATCAACTGCGTGCAGTTATATAACATGTCATACTTTTGAACTTCACCTATCATTTATGCCGTATTGTCCAACTCATTTATTTTATTACTTGTTTAAAGAAATAATGAAACCATACGTCAACAACATGATGCTTTATATATATACTAACATCTACCCAAAATAGAATTTTTTTGAATGAAGGTGGCATAATATGTTACATAAGTGAGTCAATTTGTGGTGTAGAGAAATAACATGAAAGTAGTGAGTGTAATTGAAATAAATAATATATTAATTTTGAGCCAATTTACTTGGAGTTAAATTCCATTCATGGTTGGGGAAATATTTGAGAACGTTTATTGATGGGCAATGTGAGGACACAAAGGCATATGAAAAGGTAGCCTAGCAGGATGGAAGACTAAGCTTTTGTCTCAGGCTAGGAGAAAGTTCTCTTTCGTCTTTCCTGGTCTATTTTATGTCTAGTACGAGATTTCCTAAGCAAGTTTGTCACTGGATTGATATGCGTATGTCAGCACAAAGTCAGAAAGCTCATTGTCTGAGTTGGGAAGAATTTTGTAAGCCAGGGGAGCGGGGGGGTTTACAATTCCTTCACAATGATCATTTTAATATTGCCCAAACAGAATAGCTATAGATGGGGAAGGCTCGCTTATGAAGAAAATCATGCATTTCTCATACATTTCCATTAAAAAAACAGTTATATTATAATACGAATCAGTCAGTACCCAAACAGAATAGTTGTTGTATTGAATATTTTTAATGCGTTGATAGTTTCAACTAATTTGTATGGGAATATCATTTCTGCCTTGAGTTAAAACTACGTCGTTTGGCTATTTTTTAAATGAAGAGATGAAAGGAAAAGAAAGAAAATAAAAAAAAAACAAAAAGAACAAAGAAAAAAAAAACAAAAATAAAAAGAGTCAAAATGATATAATTTTGACTTAAGGCAGAAATGATATTCTCAATTTGTATTTGAGTCCCAATAGTCTTTTCCCCCCTTTTATTAGGTCCTTATACTTTCAATTGTTTTTAATCAAGTCTTTGTAGTTTTTATCCCCATTAGATCCTGTCACATGATTTTTAATCATGTCCCTACAAGTTTTTTACTCATCAATTTAATTTAATTTAAGATATAATGAAATAAATACCATTAAAATATAAATATAAATAATAAATTCAAATTTTTTATTATTATAATTATATAATTTAAAAAAAAATTAATATAATAAATCTGTATATAAATAATCAATATAATTAATTATAATTGTATTATATCTTTATAAAATTTATTTAATATGAATCGAACATTATAATTATAAAAATAAATAAGAATTAGAATTATAAAAGATAAAAAAATATAAATATATGTTTGGTTAAAAATTAAAAATAGTATTAAAATAAAATTATTATGAATCGAACATTAATTATTTATATAATATTATTATTTATACAATAATATAAAAAATTATATTAAATAATGTTATATTTGATATTTGTATAGAAGAATATTTTTAGAATTTACTGAATAAATAATAATAAAAAATTGCAAAGACTTGATTAAAAACAAGTATAAGGAAAGAATTTGATAAAAAGGAAAAAACTAGAGGTTTGATTAAAAATTGTTTGAAACTACAGGTTCCACATATTAACAAACCCTAAATTTAAATGGGCACTGGAAAGGATAAAATACAAAAATTTAAGCATACATTTCCATTAAAATGCACAAATCAACCAAGCATATGCTTTGCTCTTGCAACTCAATAAAAGCCGCCTCTTTTTCTTGAAAGTAATTGAAGTTCATGTCTTTGTTTAATATGCTAGACTCTTTCAACTTCAGTATGATCGTGTCGTGTAAAAATCTGTACTTGTTTAGACATATAAGCACTCATTCAACAAAGCTCCATTGATTTTAGAATAAATTCTAACAGTGACCAAGTGAAGTGATTTACCTCTACCTTTATATCCTTCAAAGAACCAGCATCAATACAATCTCTATAGTCTAGCACTTCACTACCAGTGATAGGCGCACCTCTGATTCTATCATCAAAGTTCAACTCACTGTTAAAATCCCAATGACAATCCTTCTTCACATCTGACACACAAGAACTCCCATATGAAAATCATGACAAGAACTCCAAGGAGGGGGGGGGGGGGACCATTTCTCATAAAATATATAGATCAATGAATTCTCTTAAAAAAGTTCCTAGCATTCCTAGTTGACAAGATACACCAACTCACAACAGTACAGAAGATAGCTGATGAATCCCTATTTTTAAGGTTTCTAACTTATTTCCTGGTTTTATTACACTGATTATTGTTATTTTGAATTAAATATGATTACATGAAATAAAGGATAAAAAGGGGCCAATTTTTAAGGTTCTTTTGTTTATGATGATTGCAAGGAAATTAGAAAATCAAAATTGAAAGCAATGAAACCCAAAACTCTGTTACAATGTGATAATAAATTAAGTGAAAATGGGCTTTGGAACTCATGAAAAAGCGTATGCCATGATCTATATGGAAGATTGAGCCTGGATTAATGGAAGATAATGGGCCAACAATATGTCAGGGAAGACCCAAAACAATGACAAGTGTGGGCTTAAATGAAGACATGAATTTTTTAGGGTGGATTGTGCCTAATCTCCACTAATGTAAGCTCAATTGCCTTCCTGAGGTGCCACTTAGGATTAATGAAGGATGAAATTGGGACTGCCTGTCCTTATCTAATTAGAGAATATCTACTCATTTTTGTTTTTATTATAAAACACCAACTAATAATTCTCACAAATTAATAAAAACAATTAAAGTCATTAAATTTGTATCAAAATTTAAGTAATTTCCAATATTACTTATACTGATTGAACTAAACTCTAATATCATACTAATTATTACTCTCACCCATTATCATTATAGATATATATGAAAAAATATTTAATTCTCTTTGAAAACAAGTAAGCGCCTTATAAAAAGAACCAAATATTCTATTAAAAAAAAAAGACAAAATGAACCAAATACATTTGTTAGTTTATTCCTTTTAATTAGGAAAAGATGGAAGCACAGGTTGTTAAAAGAGGCAAAGACTCTTTACGTTATAATCCGTGAAATAGGGTAACCCTTGATTTCTAAAAAAGGAAAAAACAAAATCTCTTAATTCTTCAAATCAATTCAAAATAACTTATTTTAATATATCTTTTGGAGAATCTGAGTCAAAAAATACTTCTTCTTCCTCTCCCTCCCTTCCTCTCCTTGTGACACTTGTGATCTCATCACATCTCAGTCCCTCATCTCTATAAATCCAAGTTACAAATACGTTATTCTTTTGTCAAAGATAATTTGGATTATCCTCTCCTATATCACTAAATCACGCCACCTAGCTCTAGATATTGAAAGAAAAACAAAGATTTGAATTAGAATTTGAATTCCCCTTTAATTATAATTAAAGACCTTGCAATCCCAACTTCGCTCTTCATCAATCCTAAGTGGCGCCTCATGTACATATTACATGATGAAATTTTCATGTACTCAAATAATAAGAAGACAAGATGGGAGTAGCTTAAGATGTTTGAACATTACCATGACCCCAATATCTTCGAAAGACCCAGTTAGAAGACCCTCGTAGTTCCTGATCATTCAAAGCAACTGAGTAAATTAAACTTGACAGAATAATATGGTTCTGTTGTAGAACAGTAGATATTGGACTTGACCTAGGATTAAATCCCAAGGGCCTACGTACCATTGAGAGGGATCAAAGTCCACGTAGTTTGCTTGTACACAATAGGCTTATAGCTAGAGGGGAGTGGGGGTGTGTGTTCTGTGTGAACTGAATCATAAAAGATAGAGTCAAAGTGTGTGTACCTTATTAGGGTTTCTACCCTATTTATAGGTTTACCTGGGCCCTAAATTGGTGGGCTTTTGCTATCTTATCACTTTAAGATACAAGATGTCTTTTAGTGATTAAATCCTTGATTTGTGGGTAGTTGTGATTCTGATAGGGATATTGATAGATTAACTCCAATTTTCATGATTCAGGGAGGCTGTTAAGATTGCAAGTAAGCCCTTATCTTGGGCTGTTGGTTGTTGGGCTGGGCCCATATTTCACATCTGTAACAGTTGCCCCCCAGCCCGGTAGCTCAGGTCTCTGATCTGTCGGGATGAATTCATTTGTACGAGTTCTGAATTGTTTTATTGGCCCGGGATGTATCATCTCGAACATTCTTGATTTGGATCGCGTCCTACCCATGTTTGTTTTAAATTTCTACCTAGTTTCATTTTGTTGATGTCAGATAATTCCGAGTTCGAATGTCGGATGATTCCGAGTTCGAATGTCGGATGATTCTGAGTTCGATTACCCTGTTCCTTTGGATTTTTATCTGGGTTCCCGCGAATTGGGACCATTGCCCCCATTTAAAACTTCATAGGTAGGTTGGGCTTGATTCTGTCATCGTAGTCCGACTTATATTTGACTGACTTGTAAGAGGGTCACATCTTAGTCGAATTTTCTTTGATGTACATGCTTGATTTGAGTGTCAATTTGATGTTTGATGGTTTCCGAGAAGCCTAATACCATCATTGCCCCTTGCCAGCTGGCATCTGCAAACTGACGTGGTAGTGGAAGCGCCTGCTTTACTATTATCGGTATTCGTGAGTATTAAATGCTTGCATTTAATTCGCACGTCTTTTCTTGCCATGTCAGCAGTTCCACTGAGGCCCTTTGGGCCTTTGCCATTCCGGTTTCCTTGTTTTCCAACCGTCTTCTTACCTTGTATATATAGCCATCGTCTTCCATCCTTTTACACTTTTGAAAGTTCAGTGTTTTCGTATTGCTATAGAGAAAATTTGCCATCTTCTTCCTGTTCTTCCATTTCCCAGTGTCCTGGCTTGCGCATTTCATCTTCCCCTAAGTTATCTAAAATCAAGTATTTATCATCGTTCTTTCTTGACTCTCTTTTTACTGCTCGTCTTTCCTTCATCTGGTCTTTTAGTTATAAGCAATTAGCTTTTCTGTTTTCTAGGAAGTCTTGGGTGTTCATTGTGTTCTTCCGTGTCTATTTACAATTTCTTGGGTTGTGGTCGGTTTGATTCCTTTTCTTGGACTCTAGGGCTTGGTTTCTTGTTTTTTTTACCAAGTTTGCCATGTCCTTCTTTCCTTAGCTTAGATGAACTGTGATAGTCTTCCATCTTCTAAACCTAGTAACCTTACCCCATAAGAGGAAGAGCTTCTTGAACGTATTCCTCCGAGGTCAGCCTATTGGCTTTTTGGAAAGCCTTTAACCGATGAGAAAAAATTAGAAAGCGTGCTCCAGGGTTATGGTGGCAGGGGTAGGAAAAAGTCAAGTCAGCCTATCCAGTCTAAGGAAAGTTCTAGAGCCCGGTCTCAATCTGTAGAGCCAGCAGTCCAGGGTCAGGGGGTAACCATTGCTAGGGCTACCTCCTTAGACTCGGCTTCTGTGAGTCATGGGGGGAGGAATTCTTCTTAGTCTAGTGCCCCCTTAACCTCTAGGGTTGAGTCTTCAAGTATCCTTCCCCGCCCTATTGGCCCTTATGAGGAGTGCTCGTGGCGTGTCTTCGAGCTTATGATGGTGGGTCGATCGTGGGAAGCTAATCAAGTTGCTTCATCATGTCGGCACACTTTGTCGCAGGGCATCCCAGTCGTCAGTAGTGGCTTCACTTCTTCTCGTCCTGGTTTATTAGTTTTAGGTACTTTGAATTCTTCTTTTGATTTATTTTTGTTTCTTTTTTAGGTAGTATGTTGTCCCCAACGCGTCCTACTGAGGAGTCAGGTTCCGTGGAATCGGGCTCAGCATGTCCTCCTCAGTACTTGGTTGAAAAATATAACTGGGTGGCCGCCAGGGTGCTGTCTAAGTGTTCCTCTATTACTGCCAGGTATATTGCCGAGCTCCCCCTTGGGGTGCAGGATAACTTCACTATTTCTCCTTCTAGTCTTGATGAACCAGTTTGTACAGCCCAAGAAGGGAATCAACGTTCATTCTTCTTCTTCTATAGGGATTTTGTAACTCGGCTTGGTTTGCGCTTTTCATTCACCAAGTTTCAACTCGAACTTTTAAACGTTCTTCTTCTAGCCCCAACCCAAATTCATCTCAATTCTTGGGGCTTCATCATTGCTTTTGAGTGACTTTGCAAGTTTTTAAATCTTGAGCCTTTTGTACATGTTTTCGTTTATTTTTTTACTATTCAGAGGTTTCGCCTAGCCAGCGAGCCTCTGGAGAAAAAAGGTTGGATCTCTTTTCGAGGGTGCCAGATAAAAAACTTCTTCATGTGGCCACCGACTCCTGGAAAAATTTTAAAACCTCCTTCTTTAAAGTAATTGCTGAACCCGATCATAAACAGTGGTTTCTGAAAGATAAGGATTCTAAGTTGGTCGAATTAGAGTTTCCTCTCTATTGGACTAACGCTCATTATGGGCAAGATCCAAAAGTTTTCCAACCTGAGGACAGTGATTTGGAGGCGGCCGAGGTCGCTGCCATAATAGCCTTAGTTGATCATGTGAAGGTCAAGGGTGTTGTTAATGCCCGATTTTTCATCAAGCAATTGGTGGATGAGTTATTTTCATCGAGTAGGGCTTATGTTTGTTTGACTTTAACTACCTTTTTGATACTTAACCGATTACTTATGTTCTTCTTGCTTTTTGTTTCTTTCGCAGAGGCTTAAATGGGTAAGAAGGTGAGATACCGTGAATTACTCTAGGTCAATAAGAAAGGCGGCGAATCGTCGTCCAAGACGAACGCCACGGTGGCCGAGAAGAGGGATTCTTCACCCCCTCCCGCCGAAGATCTGATGCCCCGGAAGCGGATAAGGCCGTGGCGGGTCCTTCCATCTCGGATGCGGAGACTATCCCGGTCTCTTCTGTTGAAGCAACGGCTTCTCCCCAGGCTCTTCCCCTCGTCTCCTCCTCCTCAAAGCTGATCTCATTACCACATCAAATCGGAGGTTTGGACTGACGGCATGTTGGACGAGCTGAAATATGTTGTTAAAGCTCTTATAAACTATTATAAGGAGGTCGAATTGTTTGATGACAAAAAGCAGGAGCTGGTCGATATGCAGTGTCATCTCATGGAGGCAGTTGGCCTCATAGAGTGCTATGCGGATGTGAAGCACAAGTGCAACTGGTGCTTTGCCGAGCTTTGGCAGGCTCGGTTTGAAAAAGATGTCGATGTGGCTCAAAGGGAGAAGGCTGAAGAGGTTCGGCTGAAGGCGATGGAGGAGTTATCTAGGGCCACGTTGGAGAGGGACTTGGCCCGTGCTGAGCTGACCAAGTCGCAGGCGGACTTAGCAAAATCTCAAGATAGGGAGGCTACTCTTAGCCGTGCCCTGGGAAATCTCCAACTTAAGTTTGGGGATGCCTTGAAGGAGCTGAAGGATGCTAAGTCCGAGCTAGCTACTGCTACTGCCGAGATTTCCCAGCTTGAGACGATGGTATTGGAGACGGCAGCGGAGGCTTTCAAGAATGCCCTGGAACAAGTTCGGGTGCTTAACCTAGATAAGGATCTATCCCTAGACCAAGTGGACTATAGAGCCACGGTTGAGGATGGGCAATTTATTCTAGTGCCTTTGTCTCCAGTGGAGGAGTCGACATCTTAGATGGACGGAGGTCAAGGTCAAAATGCTGAAGATGAAGAGACCCTGGCGACTAAGATGCCAGCTTTGTCTGACCATCCTGAGACTCAGTCGTGAGCTGGTTTGCTTAGAAGCTTTTTGTTGCCGTGCTTTTTTGTTTTTCTTTGTTTTTATAATGTACTCTAGGTTTGATTCCCGTTCTTGGAATGACTTGTAATCTAGTATTTTAGCCGAATTCACCTTAGGAACAATTTAAGTTTTGTTGATATTGGTTTTGTTTGCTTTCATCCCGTTTTTGCTGAACTCGTTTAACCATGTTTGTTTGTGAATAAAAACAAATATAGTTCGGGAATATAATCCAGTATTTATTCGATGACTTGGCTAAAGTCAAGATATATTGCGCAGAATCTGTTAGATATTCCACTAATAATAATCAGGCATTCTTAATATACAGACGATTTTACATAATCATCTTAATATTTTGACTTGTAATCAAAGCAATAATCCGAGGTGATAGCCAATCGTCACATGTTCAAGATTTAATTATTAAAATAAGAACCTAAACATTTCGACCTGATCAGGATCAATATGACAATGACAGATCACCCCAGAATGTCGTTTTAATGCATCGTAACATTCACAAGACTTGTTAACAAATCTTAAGAGAGCTAGGTTTGTGTCGCCTTGGCTTTTCAGGCTTAACAGTTTGCCTTTGTTTTATAGGGTAAATTTTGGTATAGAACTCAGTAAACAATCTTGAGGTCAGTCTGAAAAATGAACCACCTTTTTTATTGATGGAAAAAGTTGCAATTACAAAGGAAATTTAAAGAATAAAATGGAAAATAATGAGTTAAACAAAATAATCCTAGCATGAAACGTGGCATTCAACTGATGTTTGTTTTTGTTGTAGCTGGGTTCCTCATGAAACTCGGCATTCAACTATAATACGTTCTTAGTTTATCTGCGTTCCATGTACGTTTTATTACTTTATTGTCTAGAGTCTCAAGGACATAGGCTCCTTGGCCTATTTTATCTAGAATTTGGTAGGGTCTTTCCCAGTTTGCTGCCAGCTTTTTGTCTTGGGCATTTTTGTTTTCGATATCTGCTTTGCGAAGTACCAGATCACCTTTGTTGAATGCCCGAGGTCTAACCTTGCAATTGTACTTAGTCGTGATGAGCTATTTTATGGCTAGATCTCAGCAATGTGCCTTGATTCTGACTTCATCGATTATATCTAGTTCCACGGCTAGTTGTTCGTTATTGCTCGATTCTCCTTCTTGGAGAATTTTAGTTTTTCTCCATGATGTTTGCCTGATTTCAACCGGGATCATGGCCTAGCATCCATAGGTCAATTTGAAGGGTGTTTCCTGGGTTGATGTTTGAATGCTAGTTTGGTATCCCCATAATATGGGATGTAGCTGTTCCACCCAGTCAGTGTCTGCTTTGGATATTCATTTTCTCAACCCGTCCATTATGATCTTATTTGTTGCCTTAGCTTGCCCGTTTGACTAAGGATGTTCTACTAAAGCGAAATGATGCTTAATCTTGAGCTCGAACATCGATCTTTGAAAACCCTTATCAATGAATTGAGTTCCATTATTGGTAATTACTTCGGTTGGAATGCCAAACCTTGAAATGATGTTTCGCTCAAAGAACCTTTGGATGCATGCTGCCGAGATGGTCACTAGTGGCTCGGCCTCAACCTACTTAGTGAAATAATCGACTGCTACGATAAGCCACTTCAGTTGTCTTAGGGCCCGTTTAAATGGCCTTAAGAGGTCCACGCCCCATTTATAGAATGGTGTAATACCCCAAATTATTATTATTATTATTATTATTGTTAATAATAATAATAATAATAATAATAATAATAAAGATATTAAAATTAAATAGGTTGTTGCACTTTGATCATTTAACCATAACGTTTTAAATTTATATTTGTGTGAATGTACTATAAAACACTTTTGGAAAAAAAATGGAAAAATAAAAAGATTGCTTTCACTAGATTATGGTATTACCACCGTAAATCATCCGGTATAGAGAGCTTGCTTCATTTGGTGATAAAATGCAGGAAAATAAATGCCATTATTAATTGTTTGATATTAATTATATTCCTTTGAAATTTGAAAATTATTTCATAGTTTTATATCTAAATTACTATTAAAGCGATAATTAAGAGTATAATATTTATTATATATATATCTTTAAAATCCTAGGTGTTGGTTTTATATAATTCACTGATTGTTATATATAGTGTTCCCACCTGGTTTATTATAGTAATAATATAGTAATAATTATAAATAAATTTATAAATAAAATTTAATAAATTTAAATTAGAATTTAATAAGTGACTTATTATTTTTCTTCATTAGATTAGTAATAGTAAAAAAAAAACAAAAGAAAAGAAAAACAAAAACAAAAAGGCCCAACCCACAAAGCCCAGCTCATAACTAAACCCTAAGAGCCTAATTATAAGTTAGGTTTAGCCGCCTAACTTTAGTCATCGTTCATTAGCTCTCTCTTTGAAAAAAATCTTTTGCACAGAGCTTCCCTTCTAGGAGTTTAGCAACCACGGAGACCAGGTAATCCTAATCCCTTGAGCAATAAAAACTAATTGTTGGTAGCGTTAGAACGTTGATTAGAATTAATTGATTGTAATCCTAATCCCTAAGAATTAATTGTTGGTAGTGTTAGAACGTTGATTGGAATTGACTGATTGTAATCCTAATCCCTAAGAATTAATTGTTGGTAGCGTTAGAACGTTGATTGGAATTGACTGATTGTAATCCTAATCCTAGAAATCCTTTTCCTTTTCGACTAAACCAAAGAAAATTAATTCACATTTGTTATATCTCCCCTTGATTTGCGTGAGTCATTGTTCATTCTGTACAATCCAGCTTGTATGCAGCCTTTTCATCAAACCACTTTAGGGTTCCTTTTGGTTGTGGGGTCCACGAGTCATTGCAAAAATTTTTGTCTCCTTCTGCCATTGAATACAAGCAACACTTACCTACATATATTTAATGCTGAAAGTATATTGGTTTGATCTCCTCGGCTTGCGTGCGTGAGTGATGACATTACAATATGATTTTGTGTTTGTGTCTTCGGTTTATTTTTTTTTTCTGAAATTGATGAATGGCATATACAATTTGATGATGGATTATATACATTAATCTGGTACTGCGTCTTCGTTTTTTACATTCGGTTTCGTTACACACACACACACACACACACATATTTTGATGTTTGATTTTGCATGTTGATTTGGATATTAATGATGCTTGATCTTGATATTATTATATTAATTTAATCAATAGGATTTTTAATAAATTCAATCTGGGCACTGCATAGAAATAATTTACTAATTTTATTCTGAATGCATTTAAACTAATTTAGCCGTGGGAGGATAGCTTTGGGATGGTACCTCCTAAAGTGATGAACACAACCTTTAGGCTTTAAGCCTCTGATATGTTATTTGATGTGAACCGATATATCCGTTCTTCCCAAAGTGGTGCCTGACAAGATATCCGGGGCACTAGTAGCAACTTTAGGAAGAAATGTGCACACTAGGAAGAATATGAATATGGCCAATTTGATGATGATTTGTGACTATCAGGTTTCCGGGTCACAGGGTAGACTGACAGGATATCCGGGTCTACCATGGTTCTCTTCCCACTAAATAGACTGGCAGGATTTCCGGGTCTAAACAAAATTTAAAATGATAATGATTAAAGTTTGATGCAAATATCAGATGATATATATATACGTTTGATGTGATTAACAAATTTGTGCCAGACACCTTATGATTATACAAATATATGATATTTTATCTTGTAAATATTTTATTTTAATTTTATAATTTTTTTATTTTATTTCAATTTATTTTAAAATTATTTATTTATTTACTTAATTATTTTAATTTATGTTATATTATCTGTTCTTAATTAGGATTACCAGCTGTTGCTGATGTCTGTGTTTCTGGGCTGCGATGATCCTTCGGGGGAGCAGAATTTCAGTGAACAGGTTTCAAAGATTGAGACTAGCAGTGAGAAGTGACGATGATGGACAATAAACTGTAGTTACTTACTTTCTTTTTCTTTTCTTTTATTTTATATTTTTATGAACATTCTGATGAAGTATAAATTTATTTCCTGTAATAAGAAGCCTTGCACTTGTTCCTTACAAGTGCGGCGGTGACACCTTCTCGAAGTAGTTTATTTTGGATTTTATTATTATTTATGAAAACTATCGACATTTTATGTTATTTTAATTCTAGAAATTCGGGGGTGTTACAAATGGCTATGGGGCCGTTATAGATTTCAACTTGGTAGGTGGTAGCCAAATTATTTGGGCGTGCTTTTGGCATCTCTTACATCTTCTTACGTGCTCAATGGAGTCGGCCTCCATTGTTGGCTAGTAGAATCTAGCTCGGAAAGCCTTTTTGGATAAAGCCTTAGCTCCCATATGTTGCCCATTTATTCCCTCATGTATCTCCAACAGCACGTATTCAGCTTCTGTCGGGTTTAGGCATTTCAACATTGGAGAATGGAGGCCTTTTCGGTACAGCTGATCCTCAACTACAGTGTACATTGCTGCAATTTTTATCAGCCGTTTTGCCTCCGTTCCTTCAGCCGGGATGATTGCCTTTTTCAGGTAATCCAGGTTAGGTCTACGGCAGTCTTCTACGGTTGCAATAAACATGACGCAAGTGGCCTCGGTCATGTTTTACTAAATTATAGTTTGGTGATTTCCTAGGCTTTTCGTGCTTGCCAATTTGGACAGAATATCTGCCTTTGTATTTTCTCCTCTTGGGATATGGGTCACCACGACTTCATCGAACTCAACCATGGCTTCCTTTACCTTACCTAGGTATTTTATTAGTAGAGGTCCTTTGACAGTATAAGGACCGTTGATTTGTGCTGCGACTAGCTGGGAGTCGGTTGACAGATAGATTCTTTTAGCTTCATTTTCTTTTGCCTGGGATAATCCAGCCAGGATCGCTTTATACTTGGCCTGGTTGTTGGAGGTTTTGAAATGCAATTACAGGGAGTGTTCAATGGATATTCCTTGCGGGCTGTCAATTATCACCCTTGCGCCGCTTCCCTTTGCCTTTGAGGATCTATCGACGAACACCTTCCAAACTTCATGATTTGTTGTTACTGCTGTTGCCGGAGTCAATTCCATAATGAAATCGTTCAAAGCCTGTGATTTTATGGCATGTCGAGCTTCCTAGATGATGTCGAACTTAGATAATTCGATGGCCCAGCTAATCATTGGACCAGCTAGGTCCGGCTTGTGAAGAACTTGGCGTATGGGTTGACTAGTTCAAACAACTATTTGATGTCCTTGAAAATAAGGATGAAGTCTTCTTGCCATGGTTTAAGGTGCAAATACCATTTTCTTGAGCTTTAGGTACCGCAATTTGGAATTCTACAAAGCTCAGCTTATAAAGTAGACTGGTTTTTGTTCGGCGGCCTCCTCTATTACCAATGCGGTGCTCACTCCCTCCTCACCAATAGACAAATAGAGGATTAGATCTTCTTGGGTTCTGGTTTTGACAAAATCGGGGGAGTCGACAGGCACTTCTTTATTTTGTCGAATGCGACTTCACATTCTGGGTTCCACTCACCATGTGCTTCTTTTATCAATAGTCTGAAGAGAGGAAGAGCATTCTCGGCTGATTTCGGCAGGAATCTTGTCAATGTCACCAGTCTTCCTATTAGCTGTTGTACTTTTTTCTTATTTCGTGGTGCCGCCATGTTAAGGACAGCTTGACACTTCTTCGGGTTTTCTTCGATTCCTCTATTGGTTAGGAGAAATCCTAAGAATTTCCCTGCTGGCACCCCAAATGCACATTTGGCTGGGTTTAAACGGATGCGGTGGGCTCAGAGTTTGTCAAATGTTTGCTGAAGATCCCAGACATGATCCGAGCGGTTTGTTGACTTGACAATTATGTCATCAATGTAAACCTCAACATTTTTGCCGAGCTGAGCCTCAAATACTCAATTCATCATCTTTTGATAAGTAGCCTCGGCATTTTTTAACCCAAAGGGCATGACGTTGTAGCAGTAGTTAGCTTTATCTATGATGAAAGTTGTCTTCTCTTGGTCATCGGGATGCATAGCTATCTGATTATATTCGGAACAAGCATCCATGAAGGAGAGTAATTGGAATCCGAATGAATTGTCCACCAATTGATCTATGTTTGGCATAGGGTAGGCATCCTTTGGGCAGACTTTGTTGAGGTCAGTGTAATCCATGTATACTCTCTACTTGCCGTTGGGTTTTTTAAACATCACCACATTCAACAACCATATATCGTATTGAATTTCCCTGATGAACCCTGCATCTAGCAACTCCTTCACATGCTCAGCAAGGGCTGCTTGTCTGT
Source organism: Acacia confusa (assembly GCA_037074495.1). Lineage (NCBI taxonomy): Eukaryota > Viridiplantae > Streptophyta > Magnoliopsida > Fabales > Fabaceae > Acacia > Acacia confusa. The sequence continues at coordinate 26,637,574 of CM073509.1, read as the reverse complement.
CTGGGGCGATCTTCATTTTCTTCTGTGTAACAGGCGGGGACTTTGGGTTTATTGTCAACTTATGGCAGCAGAAATCGGGGTCGATGCCTGGTATCTCAGATGGTTTCCAAGTAAAGATTTCTTTATTTTTAAATAGCAACTCTTCCAACTCGGCCCGTTCCTCATTCGTGAGCGTATTGCTGATCTTGGTTACTTGTTCGGGTTCATCTCCTAAGATAGAGTCAGTGAGTTCACCGTCGAGCTCTGTTTTCATAAGCTTGGTATCTTCTTGCACATCCAGCTCGACCACGTTTACAGACTTTTTGTAGGGCCGTATTGAATCTTTGCTCGAGCCTTCGTCTTGTTTTTGCTGGGAGGAGGATGATCTCGGCTCGCTATTTTTTATAGTTGAGAAGTAGCATTGCCGAGATTCCTTTTGATCCCCCTTTATGGTGACGACCTCATTCTTGCTACTCACCATCTTCAATTTCTGATGTTGGTTGATATTAACTTATCCCAACTGTAAAATAGTTGGCCTGCCCAGGATGATATTATAGGACGAAGGGAAATCAGCCACAATGAATTTGACTCATCCCGTCTTGAAAGCCCCCTAAATCCTAGTGTCAATTTCAGCTCAATATACCCCTTTGGGTATGTGTCTTCCCCATTGAACCCTATAAGGGTCGTTTTGCACAGCTTTAAGTTTTCTGGATCAAGGTTCATTCTTTTGAATGCATCCCACAAAATAATATCCACCGCACTGCCGGCATCCATGAAAATCTTCTTCACACGACATTTTCCCAAGAGCCCTGTTATTACCAATTCGTCTTGGTGACCTGGGATTACTTTGCTCAAGTCTTCTTGAGTGAAAAATAATTTCGGAGGCTTTGACTTCAGAGGTTCAATCTTTAAATTCAGCCACTTCCTCCTCCATAACCTCCGCTAATGACGTTACAATTGAACTCAGCTTCTAGGAATTCGTCATCGTCCTCATTCTTACTTCAGCCATCATCTTGCTTTTTCCTTTGATGGACGGGCTCTTGCTTCGGCTTATCTACTTATGTTTATTTCTCTTTTGCCCTTGAGTTTAGATGACATACTGCCGCAATTTTCCTTCTTGGATAAACTTTTCTACCGAATCTCTGAGATCCCGACACTCTTCAGTAGTGTGTCCGAGTCCGTTATGGAATTCGTAGAATCAAGTCAGTCCAAGCCTCCTCTGTTATACAGTGGACGTGGGCGTTCCACTTTTTTCATCTCGGTTAATGCTACCTCTCTTGAGATATGAGCACGTGAGACGTTCAAAGGGGTATACTTGTCATACGTCCCTTCATATTTCCCTCCTCGAGATTTTTGGTTTGAGTTCTTTGGTCGGTCTTTTGCTGCCTAATCCCTTCCTTTTGATGGCGTGCTCTTTTGCCTCTCCTTTCCTGGTGTGTTGGCTATTTGCATCTGTTCTATATCCAGATATTTCTTAGCTTGTCTATTGAATTCTTTTAATGTTTTGATTTTAGAAGTATAAATTGACCTTCCCATCCTCGATTCACCGTCTAAGCCCGAAATGAGCAAGTGCACATGGACACTCTCGGTCAACCCCTGTACTTGTAGAGCGGCCGTTTTAAAATGATCTAGGTATTTTTGGAGAATCTCGCTGAGTTGTTGCTTGATTCTTCCCAGCATATACACAGACTTGGGTTACTTTTTGCTTATCGCAAAATTCAGCAAGAATTTGTCGCTCAGCTCGTCGAAGTCGAAGATGGACTTGGGAGGTAGGGTTCGGAACCAAATTTTGTGCAGCTCCTCGCAAAGTTGAGGTAAACAACCGGGATATGATTGGTCCCTTGAATCCTCGAACGAGCATTTCAGTGTCGAAGGTATTGAGATGCGTCTGGGGATCCTGACTTCCATCATTCTTAGGCAAGTTAGACATATTGAACTTATTCGGATATACGGCTTCCGTAATCTCATTAGAAAATGGGCTGCTATTCTTTCTTCCTTCTCCGTACCACATTCTATGCTTCCCGAATGAATTTTGCCCGGCTTCCTGCTTGTTCGTTGATTGACTACTTTGTTGTGGCGTTCGATTTTCATTATTCCAAATTTGGTCTAGATGGTCACTTTAGTCAGGATTTGGTGCTTCATCACCTTGTTGGAGTCCCTAAGTTTGGCGAGGATTAACAAACTATTGATCAACATCTCTATTCCCACTAGGCAGATCATCTCGACGTTCCTTATGAGGTGGGGTCTGAGATTGTTTCAAGAACCGCTCCATCATCTCGGCCATTCAATCAAACTTTTGGCTTTGGAGATAGTTGCACTTTTAACCTGTTTTGATTTGTCTAAGCAACGATTCTACCGAGTGGCGCAATATTTGGATATCTGGGTTGTCAATCTGGAAATGCTGCGACGAGTTAGTTTGATCGGCTTGCTGTAGTGCCATGTCCACATGATCAGCCTCTAGGTTGGGGATATCCATGTTCTGAGTCTCCTCATTTAGCACAACATTGTCATCTCGAGTAGCTTCTTGTTGATGGTTATCACCATTATGTCGTTCTTGATTCTGCTCTTGTGCGAGCATTTGACTTCTGCTTCTAGTGTTAGTCATTGTTGGTCATGGGAATTGGACTTTATAGTCCCCATGGTTGGCACCAATGTTCTGTTGTAGAACAATAGATATTAGACTTGACTTAGGATTAAATCCTAGGGGCCTACGTACAGTTAAGAGGGATCAAGTCCACGTAGTTTGCTTGTACACAATAGGCTTATAGCCAGAGGGGAGTGGGGGTGTGTGTTCTGTGTGAATTGAATCATAAAAGATAGAGTCAGAGTGTGTGTACCTTATTAGGATTTCTACCCTATTTATAGGTTTACCTGGTTCCTAAATTGGTTGGCTTTTGTTATCTTATGACTTTAAGATAGAAGATATCTTTTAGTGATCAAATCCTTGATTTGTGGGTAGTTGTGATTCTAATAGGGATATTGATAGATTAACTCCAATTTCCACAATTCAGGGAGGCTGTTAAGATTGCAAGTAAGCCCTTATCTTAGGCTGTTGGTTGTTGGTCTAAGCCCATATTTCACATCCGTAACAAATATATTTACATATAAAGGTATTAATGAATTATAATATTTCTTTGGTGATTGATGAGTAAAGAATAAATGCAAGTTATTAAAATGATTTCTCCCTCCTTAAACTACTACTAAAAAGGACAAATTTAGAGAATCAGAAATATGCTCACCTAAAATTAAAATATTATGGTGCCAATAAAAGTTGATTAAGGTATAGTAAGAAGTTGGCTCTTAATCCAATGATGGTTGCATTCAACTTTAGCAGTATGCAGACACAAGGGCTAAGATTGCATCCACTAGATCCAACACTTAAAAATCATCTAATTTATTTGGAGGTGGCAAAAATGCAAGAAAAAAAAAGAAAAGAAAAAAAAAGAAAGAGAGAGAGAGAGAGAGAGTAAAATTTGGAAAAAAAAAATCAAAATAAAGATTCAAATACTATTGTTAAATTACATGTGTTAGTTATGATTGCTGTATCTTAATTTATATTGACTCCTCTTGTTTTTTTTTTCTTCGGAGCTTCCTATTAAATTTATATTGCACCAAACTTTTAGGTATAATTCAAAAGAAGTTATGTGAAATAAAATAAACAATATATATAAAAAAGTCAACAATTTATACAGGGTATGAAAATAGATGGTCGAAAAAGTGAGTTTTTTTTTTAAAAAAATTTATTGAATGGCTACTTAGACCAATCAAAATAACAACATATCTTGAAATAAATGTTTGGGTAAAAAAACGAGAATTAAAATAAAGGTCAATTGACAGTTAGGGGTCTAAGACACTGCTACTAAATGAAGACTAGAGGTATAAATAGACTTTGGTAAAAAAAGCCTAAGGTAGTGTTTGGAAACTTTCTAAAATCTAGATTTTGCGTAGTACGAGGTAAATATGTGAGAGGAGTTTTGTTTCGGCTTGCACAAAACCTAAGTTTTGGGCTTCTTCCAAACACTACCTAAGTCTTTGAGAGGACATAAAACTAGAGCTTAGTCTTGAGCTTGAATAATGTAGGTTCTTTTTAAAGGTTCATTTTCAATGTAGGCATATTTAAAAAGTTTTATATTGCAGGTCTTAAAAATCTATAAGTTTTAAACCTACATTTATGTAGTCTTTTGATAGGCTTCAAAGCCTATACATATACATATACATATACATATACATACATATATGTACACACACATAAACTGTAGTTTTTCAAATAGGCTTTAAGCCTATATTAAATTAAAATAAAACTTGATTTAAGCTTATATGCATGCACGCGAGCGTGTGTGAAAATCGGGCGATGAAGAAGGAAAATTCAAATTTTCAGTTGGCAAGCCGTTTAGATCAAATTTTCCGTATGGAAATATTTTCATGCGGGTGCTGTGTGTGTGTGTGTGTGTGTGTGTGTGTCTATATATATATAAGTGAAAATCAAGTGATGGAAAAGGAAAATTCAAATTTTTAGTTGGCAACGACCATTTAGATCAAATTTTTAGTACGGAAATATTTTCGTGTGGATGCCATTCTCCTACGTTTGAATGAAAATGAGTTTCCACAAAAAATGGTGGAAAACCATTTTCCAGCGATTATGAAAATGGTTGAAAGTCAATTTTGCCCTTGATGACATGACTAGCTGTATAAAAGGGCAAGCATGTGACCCTGGAAAACAAAGAGTTGTGGTCAAGAACAACTATGCATCTCGCATAACAAGTTCGTTGGTACTTCTTCATCTTTGTTCTCTTCGTTTACTTTCAGCATCCCTGGTTTTTTGTCTTGGGTTAAGCGATAGACAGAGGAATGGATGAATGTTTGGTTAAGGTGTTGGCCGGATGTTTAGATCTAGTTTTAGCAGTAAGGAAAATGGTTGTCACAATGTTTGTGGCAGGGACAAGTAGACGTATGAGGGAAATCCCTTATAGCTCATTTAGGTTACATTTCCAATCTAAGAGAGCGAACCTTAGAGCAACTTGCTTCAATCAAATCAGGATGAACAAGGAAACATTTGATGCATTATGCCACATGTTGGACATAATTTGAGGACTTCGAATTACGAGGCGCATGTTAGTTGATGAGCAAGTTTCCATGTTCTTGCACATTTTGGCCTATCATATGAAGAATCAAGTAGTTCAATTTGAGTTCGAAAGTTCAGGTGAAACAATAAACAGATATTTCAAGCTCGTTTTGAATGCCACCCCGAAATTGCAAGATAAGCTTTTAAAGACACCAAAGCCTATTACAGATGACCGCACAAACGATCGTTGAAAATGGTTTAAGGTGAATACTCTGTATTTATGGCAATCTACATTGCAAAAGTCATTTCTATCTTCATATAAGTGTTGATAATAACAGGGTGTTTAGGGGGCTTTGGATGGTACACATATACAAGTATAATTGGCGGCCCACTAGAAGGGTCAATATCGGTAAAGAAAAGGGGATATAACAACAAAATTTCTTGGAGTATGCTCGCCGTATGGACAATTTATATTTGTGTTGTTTGTATGAGAAGGATCTGATGTGGATGGAAGAGTCTTGAGGGACACGCGATAAGGAAGAGACATGGTTTGAAAGTTCCAGATGGAACGTTTTATTCTATCAATTTTTGTATTGAGTCTCTTACAAAGTTTGGCTTGGATTTAAACTAACATTGAAGTTGTTGTTGTGTAGGAAAGTACTACTTAGTAGACTTTGGTTACACAAATAGTGACAGATTCCTTGCTCTATACTGTGGCCAACGTTACTCCCTTACTGAGTGGAGACAAGGCCACCAACTTTAGACCCCAGCTAAATGTTTTAACATGTGACATTTATGTGCTTGTAATATCATTGAAAGATGCTTTCGCATTTTGAAGTTAAGATGGGGAATCCTTCCTTCGAACTCCTTCATCCTATCTGATAAACACACACACACACACACACAGCCTACTCCATAACCTTATTCAGAGATCAATTGTGTCTGACTCATTAGATGAGCAATTGGACTCATTTAAACCCCCAAACCCAAGTCAAGAAATTCCTCCAAATTCTGTGATGGAAACAGTAATTCATAGTACTCTTCCTCTGTAACTATTAAGAGTTCATCACCTTCTAGTTTGGGGGTCTAGTAATTCATGTGTTTAGACATTGAGAAAAAATACAAGGTAGGTAAGAGAAAGTGAGCATATTGTTCTACTTTTTTCTTGTGATAGTTGCTTGTTGTGAATGGATAGCCTACCAATAAACTCAACGTAATTTATGTCAGTCAATGATCATATTGTTCTATTTTTTTCTAGTAATTTATGTTAATCAATGATTAATCGTGAGAAATTACTTAGCGTCGTGGGTTTAGTAGATATGTTGTTAAAGATCTAATTAATTTAGTTTGTTGTGATTGTTGTGATAGTTCTCATTAATTGAGAGTTTGATACAAAAACATTTTGTACTTACAGTGATTGTTTGAATTTAATGAAATGAGTTTCTTCCACTTAAGTTCAGTATTGCATGCATGTTGCATTTTATACTTGAGTTCAATATTATGACTTCACTTAGTTGATGGTTTAAATCAATTAAGTGTTCACTTTGGTCTTGTTAATTACCCTGGTTATTTGTTAATCAATTGCTATTACATTTATTTGAATATGATTTTTTGCCCAAAATGTTGTATTGGTCTTCCAATTATGATTTTGTGCAAAATTATTGGTTTCATGGATGATAGGGATTCTAATATATCACCACCCTATGTTGAAACATCTCATTGTGCTTTAACTCCTATTCAAGCACCAACCCCTGCAAGACTGAGTTAAACACCAACTCCATCCTATAGCCCTCTTCCTTCTCTTGCTTCACCTTTACCTCATTGTGTCCCCCCTCCCCCTCACCCCCTTCCTCCTCCAAATCCCACACAAACAAGGACTGAACCTATCACCCTAGTCACAAATGTTGAAAGTAGGGGTACCGAAAGAAAAGAAAGAGAACCTAAGCACACATTAAAGGTGTGGGACTATTTTACCAGATTGCCAATTGAAGAAACTAATAGAGAGCACTTAGTAGCTTGCAAGCATTGCCGTACTACTTATAAAGCTAATCCAAATTGTCATGGAATAAACTTTGTTTTGAGGCATATCCCAAAGTGTCAATAAAATCCATATAATGCCACTACATGTAAAAAAAAAAAAAAGAAGTCATGTTAAATATGTTTTCTGGTGGGATGAGTGGGTATGGAAGATCTTTGGTCCCATATAAATATGATGAGAAGCAATGTAGAAGAGTTTTGGCTGAATTCATTACATGCGACAAGAAGCAGTTCATAATTGTCGAAAAGCCTTTATTTAGGAAGTAGTCAAATCAGTTTGAACCTTAATTTTCAATCCCTTCAAGAACAACAATTTCAAACCATGTGTGGCAGTGCTGTCTTGGAAAAGTTGAAGTATTGTAGAAATTCATATAGATTGCTGGACATTGAACCAAAATTTCAACTACTTATGTTTAACAACACATTTTGTTGATGAATAATGTAAGCTACATAAGAGGATTCTAAATTTTGTTATAATTGAAAATCATAGAGGTGATACTATAGGGAGGACAATTGAGAAATGCTTGTTGGATTGTGAAATTTAGAAGGTTTTCATAGTAACTGTGGAGAACGCTTTAGCTAATGGTACAACTTTGGGATATGTTAAAAGGCACTTAAGGAGTTGGAATGGCTTACTATGTGGAGGTGATTATCTACAATTAAGTTGTTGTGACCATGTCCTTAATTTGGTGTTGAACAAAGGAATTAAATAGATGAAAGATAGCTTTGAAGCCATTCAAATTGCTGTTAGATATGTCCATTCTTCTCCTTCACGCTTTCTTGAATTCAAAATTTGGGCTGAAGCTGAAAAAACAGATGCCAAAAGCCTTGTTTGCCTTGATGCAACAACTCGATGGAATTCAACATACTTACAACTTGTTTGGTTTGAGGGGAAGGAAGGGGAGGGAGGGAGGAGAGAGAAATTTTTCTCTCATCTTTACCAACTAGCCCATAGAAAATTTTCAATATTCCAAAAAAAATTCAACAAAAAATAATATTTTTTTCATTAATAACAATTTGGTCAATAGCCTCTATTCCCTCCTATCCCCTCCCCTAAAACCAAACACACCTTAATGTTGGAATCTGCCATGAAGTTTTAGAAGGTATTTGAGCGAATGAGTGATAAAGATTTTGACTATATTTCATACTTTAGCTCAAGCTCTAAGCGTGAGCGTGATGCTTCTAGTGGTAATAGGCGAGGGCATGATGCCTTTTCTGGTCCTATTATAAATGATTGGGATAATGCTAAGGTCTTCATCAAATTCTTGAAGGTCTTTTATGAAATTACATTGAAATTTTCAAGTTCTCTTTTTGTGACAGCAAATGAATGCTTCCACCAGATTGCTCATGTTCAGAATATGTTGTGAAAGAATGTTTTGAATACAACTAATGACTTATTGGGAGAAATGAGCACTAGCATGTAGGTGAAGTATGATAAGTATTGGAGTCAAGCAGGTAATATGAATCCATCGCTATTTGTGGCTGGAATTTTAGATCCTCGATATAAACTAGCTTATGTGAATCATATGTTTGATGCCATTTACATTGACTTTGAAGTATGCTTACTTGTGAAGGAAAGGGTCAAAGATTGTTTGTATTGGTTGTTTAATGAGTACTCTATAGGGGTTTTTATTGAATCAAGAATTGCTTCAACAAATACATCAACATATCTTTCATTACAATCATTTGATCGTGATGATGATGAATAGGATCCTAGTCGTAAGTAGTTAGAATTTATGAGACAGAGAACATCAACAGATTCTCAATCTAAGTTAGACAGATATATTGCAACTAACTCAAGAGATGAAATCCCTTCTGCAACTGAGTTTGATATACTATCATGGTGGAAAGCTAATTCTAAAAAATATAAAATACTCTCCTATATGGCACAAGATGTATTGGCTATGCTACTTTCAACAGTGACTTCTGAGTTTGCATTTAATATAGGATGATGTGTGGTTGATCATTTCAGGAGCTCTCTATCTCCTAAAATGATAGAAGCATTGATTTGTAGCCAAAATTGGCTACAATCTGGGTAGTCTATCTTTGAATTTGTTGACAAGCTTCATGAGTTTGATAATTTTGATGAGACAGAAAATGTCATTAGCTTTTAAGTAAGCTTTAATTCTAAAGCTAAAAAATTCACACACACACACACACTTGTACACATATATCATTTCTTATTTTATAATGTAATTATTGTTTTATTTTCTTCCTAGAGGCTGCACTTGGAGAGGGGGAATGTAATGGTTACACTTGGCTAGTGGTGGCTGAAGTAGGCAACTTGCAACTTTTAAACTAAAGCTAAGAGCCTACAATTTTATTACTTGTAGTTGTACATGTAATCATATACTTTCTTTGTTGCTTTCTTGTAGGTGATTCCATATGCTTCATCATTTTGACAATTTGGAACCTAGATGCAACCACTTGAAGCTTTGGATAACTACAAGGCTTTAATTACAATTTTTTGATGCCTTATATTTAATGGATTATGGATGTTATTTAACTCTTTATGCATGGATATTTGACTATTTGTTAAGACATACCATAGTCTTTTTAATTTCAAAACTTAAGTTGCAAACTTATTTTGAGATATTTCAAAGTGTAGAATTATGGATTATATTTGAAGTTCGCAATATTATCTATCAGATATGAAAGCTGTTTTTTTTCATATAAGGTGTGGCAAGGTATCACCACTTGGGTAGGGAAACCCGCCCTGCACAACCCATTATTGCCCTGTCAAAAAATATTAGGGCTTTTATCTAATAGGATTAGGCAGTGTGTTACATTTTATTACCTAAAGATCCTTTGAAGAGGACATGACATTAAGCTAAAGCATATGAGCACTGCCATGAGCACCCCTAATTAGAACATCTTTACCACGTTTAGTTTTTTAAAAAAATTACCGATGAGACGAAAAACATTAGGGAATATCATTTATGCCTTAAGCCAAAACGACGCCGTTTTTTTTTCCCTTTTCTGTTCCCTCTTTATATAGAGTGTCTCCTTCCTCGCCCCCGCTTATGATTTCTCAGTAATCTTCGCCTTCCTCTACAACCTCTTCATCTCAAGCTGATTCATATATATAGGGAATATCATTTTGTGGGCAGAGAAGATTTGTGTTGACGAACATATTTTGATTCCTTTGCCTCTCATTGATTAAGGGTCGCAAATCCTATTCCTATTGAAGATTGAAACAGGACTGAGCCAAACCATTCTCAGGGAACCCAAGATTGTTCGTGCATAGCTGCTGCGCCTGAATCGCCATGGTCAAACCAAAGGCAAATATGAAATCGATCAAATCAAAAGGGGCTGTGTTTGGGAAAAAACAGAGGCGAACAGAGAGTATAAATACATGAAGAGATGAAAGGAAAAAAAGGGAAAGAAAAAAAAAAAAAGAAGAAAGAGTCAAAACGGCGTGGTTTTGTTTAAAGGGAGAAATGATATTCCCATACCATATATACTAAGAGCTTTGGTTTTCTCATGTTACATGAGGAAAAAAAATTTCTTACACGCATGAAATGGTGAGACCCACATATACATATTAATAAATATGTATGTATACGTGGGTCTACCATGTGTAACATCAGAAAATGAGAAAATGTTTCCCATATAAACTCTCTGCAATCTCCATAAAAACCCTAGCGGCCCATCAATATACTGTTTCTGACTTTCTGTACTTCTTCCCTCACTCTGTCTCTCGGCTGCTGAAATTCCTATTAGGGTTCAATCCAATGGTAAATCTTTCGTTTGTTTTGTTGCTTTCGAATTCTTAATCTTTGTTTTCTTCAATGGCTCAAATCTGAATGAATCGTTCTTGTTGCTTCTAAATTGCGCGGAGAGTAGGCTTCAGAGAAGAAATTGTCGAACCCAATGCGGGAAATCAAGGTCCAGAAGCTAGTTCTTAATATCTCAGTCGGTGAGAGTGGAGACCGTCTCACCCGTGCTGCCAAGGTACGCATTGTCGCCGTGTTCGCGTTTCGCAGCTCTTCTCTGTTTCATTTTGGGCTTCGACATTTTCATGATTTTTAGTTTTTCTTTTGTTTTTCTAGGTGCTTGAGCAACTCAGTGGCCAAACCCCAGTATTCTCGAAAGGTTGTCTCTCGATTTCTGCTTTGATTTCTTCGTGGGTTGTTTTGAACTAGAACATCTTCTTCATTTTCTGCTTCGGTTAAAGTGAAATTGATAGCGTAACTCTGGTTTGCTCCGAAGTTTGTAGCTAGTTTATTAGGTAAATGAATGGAAATATTCGGGCTTTTAACAAATAACTTGTATATTTTCCTGGTGATTTGTATATTTATTGGTGTAGATGAAGGAATAGTTCATGGTTTGGAAGCTCTGTTAATCAGAATGCTTGTGATATTACGATTATTGATATGTTTGCTGTTTAGATTCGGAATTGGAGTGACAGTCCTTATTAATGCTAGTAATATTTGGAGCTTCTTTTTTTTTTTAAAAAAAAAAAAGTATGAGATCCTAGTCGACTGACTGCCTTTTTTAGAAAATAAAAATAATAATAAGGTTCATAGGGTCAATACGGGCTTATTACAGAATTGTCTTGAACATGACCCTGCCGACATACAGTGATCAATTGAACATGTGAGCTCTGTTACTCATTCCCAACAATGAAAAATATAAACAAATGGTCTAGTTTAAAGATCATACGAGCATAACACTACTTGTTCTGACCTTTATTTATCCATATAACTTTGAAGTAAAGATGTTTTCATTTTTTTTGAGTTTCAATTTTGATCACTCTTGCAACTGCAAACCTGCGAGTGAACCTCAGATATTTGAGCATATGAGCCGTTTACTGATTAATTTTTCATGTTCTCCACTACTTGTTGGCAGCGAGGTATACTGTTAGATCCTTCGGGATTAGAAGAAATGAAAAAATTGCATGCTATGTTACTGTTAGAGGTGACAAAGCAATGCAGCTTTTGGAAAGTGGTCTGAAGGTGAAGGAATACGAGCTTCTAAGGCGAAACTTTAGTGAAACTGGGTGTTTTGGCTTTGGTATTCAGGAGCACATTGACTTGGGAATCAAGTAAGCTACAACGCTCATACACTATCTGCTTCTGTTCAAAACTTGAGTTTCTGCTTTCAAAAGTTTCTTCATTCTTCCATGATGAGCTCCTCAAGCTACTACTTAATTTAGTTTTGCATAGTGAATCATATCCGTGCCTTGCAATATAAAAAATATGAATGAAGACACAATTCAACATATTCCTTTGATGTCAAATGCCCTTCTTGTTGGCCTAGAAAAGTCTTTTTTAATTGGTCAACTAAAATTTGTTTCTTCCCTCTAAGGCAGATGCATTTTGCATGTGATGTGTCTTGATGTGTGGCGGTTCTCTCCCAATTCAAATGATTGTTGACTGTCAATGAAAGCGAAAACATTGTTCTATTTTTGTTTTTAGTCTTGTTTTTTTTTGGCATCATTTTTGTTGCTAATCTGTGGCTCTGCTTCAGGTATGATCCTTCAACAGGTATCTATGGTATGGACTTTTATGTTGTACTGGAACGACCTGGTTATCGTGTTGGCCGCCGTCGTAGGTGTAAGTCTCGTGTTGGTATTCAGCATCGTGTCACAAAGGAAGATGCCATGAAGTGGTTTCAGGTGAAATATGAAGGTGTGATCCTTAACAAATCACAGGCCATTGTTGGTTAGACCCGAGACTCAAGAATTCATCAGAGTGAGTCAAGTTTTGTTGATTGAATTCATTATTGATATTACAACTTCATGGATGATGGTTTGCTTTGTGGTTTTGTTTATATACCCATTGCTGGTTTTGTAGCCCATTTAGTATTTAATTCAAGAGAAGAATTCGATTTCTATGTCACACTATATCAAATCAGTATAAAATCAAAGGTGATTGGCACAGTACATGGGTTAAGGCTGCTGTTGTTGCATCATCCTAGTATTGTGGCCTCTAATTGCGGCCGCGCCTCCAGTAAATTAGTTTGGTAATTTTTGGCTGAGGTCCATTTTGTTTTGTTTTATTTTTTTTCAAATCATATGCAACCTTTTTTCCTCCCCCTGAGGAAGGGCTTTACACATACACATACACATACAAACAGATTGGAACTTGTGTCCTTGTAACTGAGGACCATTCATGCTATTATGCCCAAGGGATAAAATCATTCTTTCCGTGCAATCCATATTTAATATTTTTCAAATTAATCATCATTGTAAATTAAATATTGAATTTACCAAGATCAATTTGTTGATTCAATTGTTCACAAAATAATATGGGCCCTCTTACGTAAGTTGCATGCGATTGACATCATGTGAATCATAACAGCTTTGTTGCAAATCATATGGAAATAACCAATATGCAGAGACTACAGGAACTTTGTAAATGCTAGACCCTGTGTAGCAACTTAGTTGGGATAGGTTTATTATTACCCTTTGTATTTTAGTAGACATCCTTTCTTTTTTTTCTTTTTTTTTTTTGTTTTTGTGAAAATTGCACTAAGGTCCCAAATAAGGAAAAATACTACTAAAAGGACCTTTAAAATCTTCCATTTGTAGGCAAGTCTCAAGGGGTTTTTGGGTAATATAATCGGAATTTCAAGACCCAATTACCCTTAATGTCACATGTACACCTATCAATGACCACCTATAGTCTTGTCAATAGAATCTCATTGACAAAGTCAATGGTTTTTTCCATTAATAAGTCTAAGGTATTGACGTTGAATGACAATTGATAAGTTCATATGCCTATATTGATAGGTGAGGTAGTTGACACTAAGAGTAATTGAGTCTTTTGACATTTCGATTATATTACCCCAAAGTCTCGGGGGCTTACTTGCAAATCAGAGACTGAGGTCTTCTTAGTAGTATTTTTTGTAGTTTGGGATTTCAATGCAATTTTCCCCTTTTTGATTAATGATTAATGAAATATACTAGTTATGCCTCACAAAAAAAGTTTCAAGTAATTATAAATAGGTTGTAAATTGCGGAAGGATTTTATTTTATTTTTATAACAAAAGGCTTAGATGAGTTGGGTATTTTGGAGCTTACTTAGGTTAGGTATGTCTTCAAGCATAAAGAGATACTTTCTAGGGGTGTTCACAGGATGGATAGAACAAAACCGTCCCGCTCTTGCCGGGACAAGGACCAGGCCAGGATTGGGACAAGAAAGGGATGTTGATTTTTTTTTTTTTCTTTTTAAATGATATGGAGCATCAAATTTTTCTTCTTTTTGAACTTGTAAAAATTAAAATGTAAGAGTATGAGTTGGATGTTGAATCCAGATAACTGCAAATACAAAATACAAATATGTAATTATAATCTTTTATCATTTTTAGATAAACAAACGTAATAAAAAATAAGAATAATTAAAACTTAAAGTTAATAAGATTGATGATCATAAATATTTATAGTATTTTGTCAAAAATTAGGTAAGTAAAGTACAAGAGAAACCAAGGGAGAGTGAGTGAATGAAGATGGTGACACTATACTTGTAAAAGTGAGGATTTTCTTATATATTTGTGATGTTTTTGTATTAAATACATAACTAATATATGATACTTTTTCTTAAAAAAATATAAACCACATCTATCTATAAAAGATATTAGTTATATCTTTAATAAAAATATTAGATATATAATATATATTAAACTAATTACAACATGATTTTGAGAGGGGATAAAAACTTGGGATGAAACAAAGCCCCTTTGTGTATTCCATCCCATCTTGATAATAACTTTGTTTCATCTTGCTTTTGTCTTGCCTCAAATTTTTTTGGGATGAGATTGTCCCTTCCTAAAATGACCGGGGTTGGAACATGACATGTGGAACGGAATAGAAGTGAACACCCCTTGTACCTACAAATTTCCTATTAACAAGGTTCTCATTGGAGATAAGATTTGAATTTACAACCTTATGGTTATGGACCTAACTTCTCTTTTTTTTTTTTTTTTTCATATTTTGCTCCCATTATTTATCCCTTCATGTCCATCGGATCAAGATTCGATTGTCCACATTTAATATTTTATAAAAAATATTATGACAATGGAGAAAATGATAGGAAGGAAATGGAGAGAAGCATGAGAAGCAAATATTAAATGTGAACCATTAGATATTGATTTAAATGGTCAGTAAAGGATATAAACGGATGGGAAAAGAAAAGAAGAGAAGTCATGTCTCAAGCTAACTCCTCATGCTAATTGAATTTTGTTGGTTAATTGCGGAAGGATTTAATAGTTGAGTGTGTCAGATTTATAACTACGCCAGCAAGATTTACAATTTTACTTGTAGCAAATTAGAAAAATAATATAAAGCCTTTTTTTTTTTGGCGAAATTAATCATATAAACACAATTACTAAAATTCCCTTCTCTTGTATTCTTCATAATCCCTCCCTCCCTCTAATGGTTGGCACCTACACCTACCAGAGCTGTCTTGGAAAACCCAAATCATTTTATCTTCATGCGTGACATTTGCAAATTTTGAAGCGCCAGTCTTAAATGTACATAGTGAATTGTAAAGCTGAAAATGCTCCTTATAAATAGATTCTTTGGAAAATTGCAACAAGGTCCCAAATAACAGAATTAATCACAAACATGTCACTTGAAAATCATCAAATTGTGATAAAGTCCTAAGGAATCTGGGTGATATTAATTCTAAATATGAAAATACAATTTTGCCCCACCCCTTTCTAATCTGAAACAAAATTTGGAATTAGGGTTTAGTTGTTAGGAAAAAATAAAAAAATCTTCTCCCTTTTCAATTTGAAACAAAAACTGGTATGCTTCTCTTTCTCTTGATTGACCGATTATGTGTGTGAAACAGGATCACAATTTCTTTTGATTCTCTTTTGATTTGTTTCTTTTATCATTTTCAAGAAAAAAAGAAAAATTGTATTTTCACATTTAGAATTAATATCACCCAAGTCCCTTGGGACTTCGTTGTAGGTTCATGATTTCAAAGGAACTAATTGTGATTAATCATGCTTCTTGACGACGTGGTTGCAATTTGATTTACGAATATTGAACTTGTTTCACTTGAGAAATCTATAAAGGCTGGTTATCAATATATTCCAATTAAGTTATGAATCCCAAAGATTACTTGTAAAAGGATTCTTTCAATTTATAAAAATGAAGCTTTAACTTCTGATTCATTTCACTCAAATTTTAAATGGTTAGTTGTAAATCCCAAAAGATCACTTGTAAAATGTTCTTTAGTTTGTAAAAGAAAATCAAAGTTTACCATAAATATCAAAAGGTTGGCTGTCTATTTACTATAATAAAAAATTATACCAAAAAATAAAGGGAAAATTGCAACTAGGTCTCAATTAATAGACTTAATGGCAACTAGGTTCTTTGAAATCATCAAATTGCGATGAAGTTTCAAAGGACTTGGGTAATATTAACTCTAAACGTAAAAGTATAGTTTTGCCTCTTTGTTCTGTCACCTTGCCGAACGAATTGTTATTGACAACTAAATGAGTAACATCAACAACTTAAGAGCATTGTATTGACGACACGTTTTGAAATCGCATAATATGAGTTATAAACACTTAAATCTTCATTCTTTTCATTTACCCATGTCTAAGCGCATGAGAGCATGACACAATCTCCACGGCATAAATTCATACCATTTGATGTGAAACAACATAAATCATAAATGCATCATACAAATAACAATATTCCCATAGCAAGTTATCATCTATGCTAAAAAAGTCTAATCCAATCAAGTTTATATCAAAATATAAACTTTTCATATTGTCCAGCTAAAAGGGATGTAAAGAGTTGTTATGACAATTATATGAGCATCATTATCAATATTGAACATGTATTGATGATGTGTATTGAAATTGCATAACATATATTATAAATACATAGAGCTTCATTCTTTTCCTTCACCCTTGTTTAAGCAAGTGAAAACAAAGGATACTCTCCCCAAAAACAAAGAAAAAAAAAATCAAAACTCTCTCCCACACTTAATAAAACAAGAACATAAATTATAAAAATATCATACAAATAACAATCTTCATATAGCAAGATATCATCTATGCCCAAAAGTCTTACTCAAATCAGTTTCATATCAAAATATAAAATATATACGTTTCTTATTGTCCAACAAAAGGAGATGCACAAAGTTGCTATTGACAACTATATGAGCAACATTACTAACTATTAAGCATGTATTGACAACAATAGTGCTTCAAAGTCGTTAATATCACTCATTTAATTGTCAATAACAACTTTGTTCTATAAGGTGATAGAAAAGAAGTGCAAAATTGTACTTTCACATTTGAAATTAATAACACCCAGGTCCTTTAGGACTTTACTATAATTTGATAATTTCAAGGTGTTGGTTAAATTTTCTTATTACATGACTTTCATGCAAAGTTTTATGAGGTTGAAAACAAAAATTTTGTTTAATTGTTGCAGAAACCCAGAACTCTTTATGGTCCTTATGAATTATTAACCTTAACTCATTACATTAATTACTTATTAATTATTAATTTGTAACTCTTTATAGTGCTTATGAGAATTCATAACAATTTATATTATTCATGAGCTTCAAGATTACTTGTTAAGACAACTATTGGGGATCATGATAACTTCATAACATGACTATTGGAGATTATAATTACTTTAGATCACTTGAAGACCTCAATGTTATTGATGTCCTCTAACCTTGACCCACACGATTATCCTCTACTTGCAACGAGAACTCATTCTCTTGAAACCTCTCACTTCTTGGATTTTTGCTATGCAAAGACAATGTTGAGGTTTTGTTTCCTTGGGTTATCTTTTCAAGAAGGTGGTAGTTTCTTGGAATTAGGTTGAAGATATGAGGAGCAATATCATTGGAACCTTGGCCTTGTGGATGGTGCCCTTTTCCTCTCTAAACCTTGGTAAAGACCAAAATTTAGAGAGCATAAAAGCATCTCTAAATTTCCGTCCTCCCCCTCCTTTTATAGCCTTACTGAGCTAAAAATTCCAAGCCCTAATTGCCTTAAGAATTTTAGACTTGTGCACTAAGAAAAAGAGGTTTTAAGTAATAAGCTCACTAGTTGTCAACCAAGTCATATTAAATTCACATCTTGATTGATTGATTGAATTTAAGATGATTGATGACATTTATTTCTTGATTAATTGATTGAGTCAACCATTTAATTAAGATAATGGATCACATTTATATCTTGATTGATTGATTAAATAATAATTTAAGATAATGGATCACATTTTTAATTCAATTTTAATTTATTATTTCTCCTATTTTCATCAAATCTTTATGGGTAAAGGAGCAAAAATACACATGTACTTTACCCCCAGGAGCCCCCAGCACCATATGCTTTTTTTGGGAGCAAAAATACACACATGATTACCATTTTAGAGCAAAAGTCACATCTTACCATTATGTTACTGCCGTTATGTTACTGTTCACTTCATCTCTTTCTCTTTCATCACAGTGAACAGTAACATAACGGTGGGACGTGACTTTTACTCCAAAATTGTAACCACGTGTGTATTTTTGCTCCCAAAAAAATATATGGTGTTGGGCGCTCCAGAGGGTAAAACACATGTATTTTTACTCCTTTACCTAATCTTTATTGGATTTCTCTCTATATATATATAATTTAGATTTATCTTTTTTAACCTAACCTTTTAGAATTCAAATTCAAATTTTAAATTTGAAACTTAAATTCAAAATTCAAATTTCAAATTTAACTTGGCCTAAGACCCGGTTGGGTCTTCTAATAAATTTGGGGCATTTTGTGGAGAAACTGATTTCCCCCTGGGTACCATATATGTGATGCTATTCTGCTCCTTATTGGGCTTGGAATCCTATTTCAACGTAATTACACCTTTACTCTTGATAAAGCCCAATAATAATTATTGTTCCAAGTTCGCTAATTTTAAGCAATCAAGAATAACCTTTGTATGTGACCCATTAGGCCCAATTAGTTACTGACATAAATAAACTTGGACCAATCAAAACTCTTTTAACGAGCCCAATTTATTTTATGACCTTATAAGATACTAGCAATGCTTTGTGGCCCTAGAACCAATTAAGTTGATCAAGTGATTTACCTTTCATATTTGGACACCGTGCAGGTATCATCCCCCACAACGTCATTGACATTTAGTAGAAAGCAAAGATAGAGTATCATCTCTCTTAATCGACTAAGTGTAGCTAATCTACAAAACAATGAATCTTCTTATATTAAATTTACAACAAATAATGACTCTTCATGATCATTTGTTGTGCACAGCCTCCTGAGTTAATTAGAAGCTATCTAAGCTCTACCAGTCTTGTGAATGACTAATCCCTTGTAAGAGACTGTGAGTCCTCTTGGCATGTCTATCTATAATCATGTATTTGATTTACACCTAAGAGTACATTGTTTTCCCCATTTCCAGGTGGATAGAGTTGTACAATCAAAGTATAACCCTAGTATATAGTGTTCAATGACATCGTCAAGTTCAGAATGATCTGCATTACCAAACAATGAGAGACTTTTCATATCCAATGATACTCTCTACAATGAATTTGTATGGAGTCTCTCTGCGGGTCTGTTCGGTGCTATTTGTTCTCCAACAAATCTATCCACGACATCAGCCAAGACATTATCATGTCTGTATTCCATAAGGTCCATACCTTGTATCTCTATACATGTAGATAATGTTGTACTAGTCTTATTGAGATCATCAATGCTCTTTCTTGGTGATTCAAGACTAGGAACAAGTTTTAGGCAATAGATATCTAGTATTATTGAGTCCTCATGATCATGATCTCTATCATTGATCCTCGAGATTAACACATGTTCCATTCATAGGGCTTTTATCTTCAAACACATATTTACCTTAAAATAAAAGTGAGACATAAATATGATAAATATAAAATGTGCTCATTTATTAATAATGAAATATTATAACGTAAAAAATGTGTTGATCTGTCCTTACAAATTGTCTCTAAGGTACTTAAACACTAAGACGAGGGACTTAATAAGATTATGTCTTGGTTATTGGGACATGGTCGCAGTTTTCTCAAAAATAAAATATACAACAAGAAAGTAGTGAATCCCAAAAGAGCACTTTTAAATGGATTCTTTCAATTTCCAACTCATTTATAGTATATTTACAATTTCTTGAAGTCCACATTCCAATGAAAAAAGAATCAACCCGAAATTTATTATATTCCAAAAGTTATTATCTAAAGAGTGTATGATGTTATGGAACATGTGTCATATTCGAGCATCAAATTTGGAAATTCTCATCTCTTTCATTTGACCTTCTTTGAGCTCTATCTTGTTTTCTTTTTCTCTCATTTTGCATCTCATTTCATTTGTAACAAGAACCATCTCAATCGGATTTCCAGATTGGGAGATATGTCAAAAAACTGAACCTCATCTAGAACAACGCGTGAGAAATTCTAACGTCAACTTTTGAAATTCATATCTTTTGGATTGAAAATCCTTTGAGATTGGTCTTTGGTGTTTTTGTGTCTCCTTTAGTGTCTAGTTTCATATAAAATATGTTTCATTTCAATCGGAGTTGTGGTATGGGAGATATATCTAAATTACTAAATGAGGTCTAGAATAAAGTGAGAAATTCCAATGCCAGCTTGCAAAATTCATCACTGAGTGATCTGAGTTGAGCCCTTTTAGTGGTCAATGCAATGATGAGTTATTTTCAAAAACACATCAATCGAGTGATCAACTAAATTTTGTAGCAAATAACTTTTGTATGCTTCAAAACATTTTTCTAGTTATTGTAACCTTCTACAAAACCTTTCCAACTCTTTCTTAAGCTTTATTATCTTCAAAACTTAGGTTTTGACACTTCCTTTCTTTGACTAATATGATGAAGGCTCTTCTTTCTTCACTCATTCTTCTTTTTCCTCTTGGCGATCATTTTCTACAATTTAACTCAACAACTTTCTTTTCTTGACTTCTTTTCTTCATAGTTGATAACTTCATTTTTTAATATCTTCTTACTTTTCCTCTTGGTCACTTTGCATGACCCAATTTATATCTTCTTTATTTGCTTGGCTAATCTACATGATACTAAATATAGTTGTTAGTCAATGTAAGAGAAATATATTATACAAACTTTTTACTCTTAATATTTTGGATCTATATTTGATATTATTAAAGCTAGTTATATATAACACTACTTAATCTTCATATTCCAACCGTGAGTAAGAGTTGCAAGTAAACAATACATTCTAGACCCTTATGCTATGACCCAGTGGACTAAACCATTCTTCTTCAAAAAATTTTTAGATAACTTATTTGTAGATGTTAAAAATATTGGTTAAGTTAGTTATTTATGAAAAATATGTGTTGATTTTCTTGAAGTACCATTTTTAATCATCTGCATTGGATACTATTCCTTTAATAAAAACTCATTTAACATATGCCATCAATGTAGAGAGTTTATGGACAAAAATTATAAATTTGAAAGATAAAATATATTAAAAGCTTATATTTAATATTAAAACAATCTCTCCACTAGCTTTATAATTTAGAACCGGACAAGTAAATTTTAACTATAAACCTCGAGGCTCTAACCAAACTGCTAAATGGAGTCTGACTATAATTAACAATTTTGCTGCAGTCTCATTCCATGTATGATGATTCACAATTTTGCTGCAATCTCATTGCATGGAGCGTGACAACTATCCACGTTAAATCCATACATATAATTAGTTTGTGGGGAAGTGGTATTCATGCAAAACGAAAATGGTTTTGATAACCTCAAATTAATAATTCATTTTTCACGGTAGAAAGACCAAGAGTAGATATTGAGCACCACAGGAAGACCATAATACAATACAAGTCAACAATTTTTTATTTTTTTTGATATAAAAGAACAAGTCAACAATTTCTTAAAACAGAAAGAAGTTGTTAAGGCGGAAGCCAATTACATAGTTTTCTAAGAAATCAATCTTTTGATCCTTATAAATTTGACTTCAATCCCTCCTCTAACTCTTAACTAGTTCCGTTGTAACTTAATTTCTAAACTCATACTAATTATAACTTAATCTATATAGTTTTAATCATTTTATAATTTAGTACCTATAGTTTAGAAAATAAAGTATATACTACCTCTAGTTTTTAATATAAGAGCTAGACCATAAACTAACATTAGAGCTCTTGTATTAAAGACCTGTTGTAGTATATAATAAAGGCAAATGACTAAATTACAAAATAGTTAAAACTATATTACAAAATGATTAAAACTATAAAGACTGAGATACAATCGAATCAAAACTATAAGAATTGAGTTGAATGACTCAGAATAAAGGCTAAGTTCCAGTTAAGTAAAAAAATATAGGGAATAAAAGATTAATTTTCCCTAGTGTTTTTCGTTTTTTTGCTTTCCTTTTATTAACAAAATAAGTGAAATGAAATATTTATATTCAATCGGAAGAATTTCACTGGATACAGTGACAAAGCTAGATTACATCTCATGAGAAGTAACACTAGTTGGCACATAAGAAACACGTGACCTGAAATATACATTCCATACATTCAATTCACCAAGCTTGCTTGCATGTTTACTATGTTTAACTTCAATTCTGGAATGTATAGAGACTTTCACAAGGCTTGGCCAACTCGTACAACATTAACCAGAACATAAGGCAATATTCATGTTACATAGAGCACCTTGTATTAATAACAAATTTAAAAAGGTACTCAATTTTCAGGGCCTAGATTTCTAATTCAATAATTGACCATTTACAAGTCTACAGCTACAATATAATGTCTATGACTCTATACATCCAATACTCTCCCATAAGATACAATCATATAAGATGGGAAAAAGAATGAGCAAAGGCACTCACAAGGAACTATTCAAATGAAGATCCTCAACATCAGCAGCACAAAACAAGTACTGTATTGACTCTTCATCACTTCCTATAGCGCGGGAATGCCTTTACTGACTTGAATTTCCAGATATCAACATTTGTCTTTCAAGCTGATTTATGCACCAACCAAAAATAGGATATCAAGACAGCCTGACAACATATCAAAACTAGGTTTTTCAGCTTTGCCTGAAGCTAATTCCCCTTCTCCAATCACAATAGAACAACAAAACAAGCTGTGATGTATCAAAGGTAGCACATCCATTCATAGTTTCATAAGGGAGATGATAATGGGACTCAAAATCTAAATGATTGAGTGAAATTTTATCACACAACCACTCAAGAATAAACAAACCAGTCCAGATGCAATAAAAAATTATACCAATATCAATTTCAATCCGTTGTGTTCCAATTCAATATTTTTCATTCAGGACTCTCAAACACCTTGAATGAACAGCATAATTTCTCCCTAGTCCCGATCAATTATTCCCCTGGCTCACAATCAAGCTACATATGCAAGAGCTTACATGTAATTTTAATTGTCTATTTTGAAGAATATAATTGGGACCTTTAGATATATATAGGAATAGGATATTCTTACTACCAATGTTACTACCACTTTTTCACCGTTAGATCAGAATCTCATTTATCATTTCTTGAGATTCTGATAGAACGGTGAAAAAGTGGTAGTAACACTGGTAGTAACAAAAAATGGTAGTAAGAATATCCTATCCCATATATATATATATATATATATATGCTATAGGCACATTTAAATAAGATGAATTGCACAAGCTGGGACCTTGAAACTTCTACACAAGTCCAAGCATATCATCAACTGACAAAAATATTATCAGGAAAGAAAATCATTCACTATAACCAGTGTTGCAAAGGTTAAAATACAAAGCAGGCACAGCATAACGTGATAAGAATGGAGATTTTAAATTATCGCTCAACTCAACCAATCGGCCAAATCTACAAGAAGAAAGAGTCTTACTGGATTTTGCAAGAAGCAAGCCACAGATGTCACTTCAATTCTACAAATGAAGACTACCTGCAACAGTATCACAAGCCCGCAACAAGATCTATGCCTGAGTTACATAGGGTGGAGGTTTGGCTATGAAAACAACAATTTCTGTCAAAGCCAAACATAGGGTGGCCATCAGGTCTTCTTTGTTGTTCGTGACAGGAATTGCAGGCCAAAAATTTTAATGGGTTAAAGTTTTAGATGTTACTTATATTTTAAATTTGACTATAGCCTTTTGTTTATTTTTTGCACCCATTCCATCGTTTAAACATAAAAAAACAAATCACAAACCAAAACCAGGATTCCATTAATATTTTCTGACATACTAAACGCATGTTTAAACTCCAGTTTTATTCTTTTTACTGTCTCGTTCTGATTCACTTTCATGTTCTCATTCCATCAAAAATCCTTCCAGCACATCAAAGAGGGCCTTAGTACCTTAGTCATGGCTGTTGTGGACTTCCCAGCTGGTCCTTAATGAAGAAGGATTGATTCACTGACGCCAATAGGGCCAAGGCTCGGTCATCTTGATGTAGCACCATCCTATTTAATTACATTACTTGCCAACAGTCTTGTAGCATAATGCTAATAGTCTCCTCTTCCATGAAGTTATGGGGAATAAACCATGCAAAGTCATTCTGTTACCAAGTTGGCAAGTACTACATTACGAATATAGATACAACAATTGCCAAGTAATCAATGTGGCAGTCGAGCTGATTGAATTTTAGATCTCAATTTCCTGGCTTCATTTGTGTATCCTATACCACGGAGACCACCAAGAACAGCTCGCTCAGTAGCCTTTAGGGTCCTAAAGCCAGATTTTAAACAAGCGACCAAAAGCTTGGATGCACAAAGGAACCTTCTAGCCCGGCAAAGATTATGTACCAAGATGGTATATGTAAAAGCATCTTTAAACTCCATTGATTTAAATAGTTTCATGGCATGATCAATTTCACCAGCTTTACCTAGGCTATCAATCAAACAGTTAAAAGCAACCAAATTATTGAATCCCAATGCATTCATATAATTCAAATGTTGTTGAGCCCCATCAATATTGCCAACTTTGCACAAGCCATTAACAATAACCGTATGAGTGTATTGATCACATTCTAAGCCAGCTTTCTCTAGTTCATCCAATAACTTCAAGGCATCGTCTAACCTTCCCTGTTTACAGTAATGATTTATAAGTGTGTTATAGGACACCACATCAGACACAATGCCACTCATCTGCATCTGATTAATGATGTAATCAGCCTCCTCAATCCTTCCTGTCTTAACTAATGCAGCAATCACCGTACAATAAGCAAAGCCATCAAATGTGTAACCTTTACTCCTCATCTCTGACAAGATTTCAAAACCTCGTTCCAACTGCTTACACTTGAAGCAACACTTCATAACTATAGTGTAGGTTATAGCATTTGGTTCATGACCAGATATTTCAAGCTCATTAAGGATCTTGCTTGCTGCCACTAATCTTCTGGCCTTGCAAAGCCCATTAATGAGTACATTGTATGTCACTATATTAGGAACAAATCCATGACGCTGCAAATTCCTAAATAACATTAGAGCATTACTGGCATACCCATTTTTACAAAGACCATCAATCAAAATGTTAAAGGTAGCCTTGCTTGGATGGAGATCACTAAGTATTATATCCCGGAAAACACGATTTGCTCCATCTGGTTTTCCAAGCTTGAACAAACAATCCATTAATATATTATAGCTCCTGAGATCAGGATGTATACCCATCTGAATCATTTCTTCAAACAGATCTAAGGACCTCAATAACAAGCACTTCCTGGCAGCTCCAGCAATTAAAGAATTGTATGAAATAACATCTGGTTTTATCCCAGCTTCCCTCATCCTATGAAGAACAGAATAACCATCATCAATACCAACAAAACGACAATATGCATCAATTAAGGTATTGTATGTAACCACATCTGGAAGTACCCCTAATCTTATACCATCAATTAAAGCAACTTCAGCTTTAACCAATTGTCGGGCTTTGCACATTGAAGCTATGCATATGTTCAACAACCTTGTTGATAACCAAGAAACCATAATTCAAAACCACTGAGAATCACTCCAATGCAAAACTGCACCTATCAAAATATGCCAACTCTTCACATAAGTTCCCATTAACCTCAGAAGCAAGAGCTTTACTACTGTGTCGCACAATACAGTCAAAATCTTCAATTTCTTCACTGACTGCAGGAAAACTGCAGATGAATTGCTATAGGTGGTTGTTTCATTGATTAAGGTAAAAATTGGGACAAAATATCATTTTTGTTTGGGCCTATTATGCATGTAAACTGGGGTGAACAAATAAATGTGATGAGATGAAGGCACAGTACAACTCTTTAAAACATTTAACAGGATGGAGAAAGGACATGTTCGAAGATGATCACATCCCTCAGCATTTCAAAAACACATCCCCCATCGCTTCTTAGCATGATATTCCCAAATGCCTCATTTGGCTTATTTGAATTTCCAGACATCAACATTTGTGGTTCCTCCAAGCCTGATCCTAGCTTCATTCCTCATTAGATATCGGTTCAACTTTACACCTGTCACAAAAAGTATAACTTCCTTATAAAGAGTGAATGCACAAGCGTAACATTTGTAGTAATCAATTTATGAGTTGAAATCTCTAGTTCAATCCAAATCAGTCAAAATGTTATGCTAGCTATAACTACAAGCTCTTATACAAGTCTTCCACCGAGAAGCATTTTTACTTGTGTAGTTCAACTGCTCAAGGATACTAACAATATCATCATCCTTTAGTACAAAATACCGTGCATAGGAACATACCTCAAACATCTGTGATTCAAGGGTTTAGGATCTTTGATATAATCTGTCTCAAGGACACCAACAATATCATCATCCTTGACTATAAGATGCTTTGAATCACTTAACTCTATCAGTCCCCGCATACTTCGAATAAACTGGAGGTTTCGTTTGAGCAGTTGCGGAAATAGGATCCCACCCTCAGTCTTCTCTTCTGTATAATTAATTTTAACGAGTATTCAAAATGAGGAGGGCAGAAGTATTACCGACCTAGGAATCAGCTTTTAGAAAATATATATAGTAAACTCAATCTTTACTCAAAAGCGTAAATATTCAAACGATTGCACTACCAGATTCAAAGCCAAATTAAAATGAAAATGAAATAGCAACAAATGGTGCAACAGAGTCCGACACTGGGTTGAGAACCACACAACGAACAAATGACGCGGCAAATAAATTCAAATCTACATTCAAAGCAAGATAGAAGGAATCAATCTCACCTTATTCTGGGAGTAGACAAAGCCCTAGAGTTCGAACCTTGGACGAAGAAAAATACCCACTCACTGACGAGATTGCGGTGCGTGAGTTTGATGAAGTAAAAACAGGGACAGTGTTGGGTGAATGCGTAGAGCAAAATTAGGCTGAAATAGATCAGTGAATGAGTGGAGCAATGATAAACAGGGACCGTTTTGGACGATTGAGAGGAGCCAAACCGAAACAGAACTCGCAGAAAAACGATGAAGCGCGACTTACATTAAGAAGCGGCGACCTCCGTTCGTGGACGACAGCAGCGGCGGAAGCCTCGAATAGTGGCCACGAACTCTGTTTGGCGACGACCTCCGTTTGTGGGTAACAGCGGCGGCGGCCACCTCTATTCGTGGCGACAGTAGTAGTGCCGAGGACGATAGTAACGGCGAAAAGAATGGGTAGACGAGCGATAGGTCTATGCATGTTTTATAAAGGTCACTTTGATCCATTTTAAACTTTAATGGGGAAACTGTCTTTTCCACTCAATTATAATCACTTCTATGAGTGTAATGCCCTTAATTGAGGCCATAAGAATCACAAACCATTTTGTCATATTTATAAAACACAACTATCAAAATCACCCAGCTAAAAATATTAGTTAAAAGTAATTAATATGTTAAATATGCACTTCTCTTTTCAATTACGACCTTATTTATTTATGAAGATAGTAAACACAGTAAGAGGTAATGAGTGAAAAGTCTAGTATAGAAGTATAATAAGTGCCATATTTTAATAAGGGTAAAAACAAGAAGATTGGTTTACAATTTCATACAAAAGAAATTTGTTCCTTATATAAATGATCACCCTTATGAAAGAGAACATTCTTTATAAAAAAGATTAGAGGGAGTACATTCCATATGCTAAACCAAATGCTTGAATCGGTTTATTTCATGACAGTTGGAGGTGGAAACATGTTAAAAGGGCTTATTGTGTAGCCTACTTTAATTTTAGCCCACTTATTTAAATAAATAAGTTTGACTCAGAGTCAGACATATTGCTAGGCCTTTTAGCTAGATATATTTTCACAAGACCTACGTAAAAACTTACAAGTCTCACTTATTTAGTTTTTTTTAATTTATAAATTCATATCATGTGTAATTATATACCTCCGGTCTTAATTATAAGACATATTTAACTGATTTTGGAGAGATTAAGAAGGGGAGTTAAATTAGTTAATTTCACTTATTTTTCTAAAATGCCCTTGTATAAATTTTCAATGACATTAACATACATTTTCAACCTAAAATTTTCTTTTCCATGCTTTCTAATTGAAATGATGGTCTTACTATATATACATATATGTGTATGTGTGTATGTACACACACATGTGTGTGTGCGCACATGCACACATATATATCTACACCCCCCCCCCAAAAAAAAAGACATACACCCTTCCACAGATACACACACATATCTACACATAAATACAAACCCCCACATCCCCCCTCCTCACACACACATGTAGACACACACACACACACACACACACACACCCACACACACATATACATAAATACACAAATACACACACACATAAGTGTATGAGGATGTACACACACATATATATTTATATAATGCGTGTGTATGTCTATATGTGTGTGTGTATACATATAAAAATATATATGTGTGTGTCTATGCATATATATATATAATATGTTAGTTCTCTATGTGTTTTAATGATAACTGACAATTGTAAACTTGGTATGAAGTTTGTTTTTGGCAAGATGAAAAACTTACTGTCAAATGCAAACTCGAGTTTAGGAATGTAAACTTGAGTTTGAGACTTGACAGAAAGCTGTTCAATTATGCAAGAAAGCCAAACTCGAGTCTGAGGAGTCACAGAAAGCAATCAAAGTTTTTCTCAACAAGCCAAACTCCAGTTCATGAAAACAAACTTGAAGTCTGGGAGATACAGAGAGCACTCAAAGTTTTAAGCAAGACAAACTCGAGTCTGGATCATAAAAATCGAGTTTAGACTAAACAGAAAGAATCTAGAAAAACTCAGTATTTTCATAAGTCTTGTAAACTCCAGTTTGTGTTTCCAAACTCCAGTTTACACTTGACCAAGATAAAATTCAAAGTTTCAGTTCCTACTGAAACTTGAGTTTGCTTCCCCAAACTTGAGTCTGAATCATACAGAAAGATCATCAATTTGTTTACATTGCAAACTCCAGTTTATGATCCTAAACTCAAGTCTGGAAGTTCTTGAACTTAGGCTTATTCTCCTAACATAGACCCAAACTCAAGTTAGTCACTAATTGACTCGAGTTTAGCTTCATGTCCAAAGTTCCATCCCAAGACCAGAGCCCGACAATTTTCTCTGTAAAAACCAAACTCGAGTTAATATTTGTAAACTGCCAGTCTAGACCACTGATCAACAGTCATGCTTTTTGGATGAACCCCAAACTCGAGTCTAGAACTACAAACTCGAGTTTGCATTGGTGATTTTGAAAAACCAAATGATGTTGATCTGCGAAATCTTTATGGGTCAATCTGAAATTGTTTTATCATATGATACTATTTCTTCTAATGTATTTGATGAAGTTTTGAGTGTTTTTTAGATAAGTTCAGCTAAGATCAAGATTGAATCAGATCTGGAATAAAGTGCATTAAATGAAGAACCAAGAACAAGGCTGATCCTTCTCCTCTATCTCAATGGTTCAGCACAGACCATTATGAATCAATTAAAACTCTCTCCAACGGTCAAATGAAGGTTATGGAATAACTAAATACCTGAAAGACCTTTTGCATCAACATATTCCAAGATTCCAGCTGAGAATTAAAAGAACAGAGCAAAATATGCAACTGTCATTTTCCAGATTTGCAGCTGAACATTAGAGAAGAAAAGGCAACGGCTAGTTCATCTAGTTAGTCTATAAAAGGTTATGAAGACTCAGAGCAAGATACACACAACCAAGCTACTTTGATTATATTTTGCAATTTGAGCCTGTATTGTGATTTTTAACTTGTTCTTCAGTGTTTATCATTATCTACTCTTTTTGAGAGTCTTGATTCTTTGAAATCAAAAGTTGTTGGTGTAAACTCAAGGTTGTGGAAACCTGTGAGTGGGATAGCTTAATTACAAAGTGTAAGAGGGAGTAAGTCCTAGGTGAATAGGATTGCTTAGTGTTTACATTGTTGTAGTGGAAGCTTGTTGAACTAGTGGAAATACCCAGAAGATATCTGGGGACTAGACGTAGGTCAAGGTTAAGACCGAACCAATATAAATTCTATGTGTTAAGCTCTTCTTTCCTTACTCTCTTGATATTTATTTTTCAAAGGTTTTGAAAAAGAGTGCAAAAAGAATTTTTTTGAAATCCCCAATTCACCCCCCTCTTGGTGATTTCGTCCATTTTCAATATATTGGTAAATTAACGTTAACTCATTGATAAACAAATTAAAATCCAACAATTTAAGAGTTTTATTGATTGGAAAATTCTATGCACCTAAATGCATATACTTACAAAAAATTAAACACATTTGAGAGAATAAAATAGGGGTGTTTTAGGAAGAATTTGACAAAAATTTAAATTTTGTCCTATAATTAGAACCAAAACAAACTCCTAAATATTGTCATATAATTAGGACCAGAGGGAGTATAAAACTATTAACTTAGTTATAAGTCCTAAGTTTTACATCTCATTATTCATCAAGGAGTGCAACCCTTTCATTCACCAATCGATCACTGTTAGATATGATTAGTTTTGATGATGTGTTATATAGATGTCATTAGAGCAAAAAGTTTACATGCCACATTGACTAATTCATAAATTTAATATAGATTCAAAATGTGAAGTCATTTATGAAGAATGATCAAGAAGAAAAGAAGATATGGAGTCAAATGATGAAGAACAAGACAAGAGAAGAAAGAAAGAGTTAATTTTTGGAGAATCATGAAGAGAAGAGAAGAAAGAAAAGAAAACAATTGTTGAATGGAATGAGAAAGTCATTATACAAACCCACATATTGATTCTAGAAGTCTCCACGATCAAATGAGAGTTGGAATGGCTCAAATCGGAGTTAAAATAAGTCTTGAGATGAGTTAACATCAGCAAAATCATGTTTTCTAATAGATTACCTCGAGGAAGAGTTATTAACCTCTAGTTTGGGCCAAAACTCGAGGTAGACATCCAACCTCGAGGTAAATATGGCCTTTCAGCAACTCAGTTCTACTCTGTTTCGGGTGACATTCAATAAATCGATGATATCTCCTAAACTAGAGATCATATTGAGGTGAAATCAATTTTGAATGAAACTAGACATCCAATGCATCATCTTGACAAAAATTCAAGTCCAAAGAAGATAAGATGAGAGAGCTATGAATTTTTAAAGTTGAGTCACCTGTCACCGTCATGTAGCAGACCAAGGTTCGCTAAATTGAAGATATCTCACAAACTACAAATCAGAATGAGCTGAAATCGGTGGCATATGAAACTAGACTCACACACCTTACCAAAAACATCAAGATAACAGAAAACAAAGATCAAATGAGAGAGATATGATTTTTGGAAGTTGAGAGTCTGTTCAGGATTGTGCAAAAATGTTGGTTTAAGAACAACTTTTACTGATTTGATCATAGTGCTCAACATACAATGAGTTTGGAGCTATTATTCTTGCATTAGAAAGAATACTTAAAGAGTATTCTAGGGATATAAGTGACTTGCCAAGATTTGGAGTTAACGGAGATGTTATGGTTATCGAACTTAGTCAACGGAGTATAAAAGTCATATACTGATATTCTGATATTCCTGTCAAATTAACTCGAGGCTCAAATATTAACCTCGAGGTTGATATAAAACTCGAGGTTAGGAATGTAACTCGAGGTTTACTCCATGTTCCCTTTCTATTCGAAATTCCCATTTGAATACACATAACCTCGAGGTAGGAAAAGGAACCTCGAGGTTCTGTAAAAACTCAAGGTGATATATGAAACTCAAGGTTTCATTCTTAGTCACTGAGATATCTTCGTATCTATAACCTCGAGGCTGGTACTGGAAACTCGAGGTTGTTAAAAAACTCGAGGTTGAAGATGAACCTCGAGGTTGACAGGCTTTGAATTGATATATTTTTACGCAGCCTTTGCAAT
Source organism: Acacia confusa (assembly GCA_037074495.1). Taxonomy (NCBI): domain Eukaryota; kingdom Viridiplantae; phylum Streptophyta; class Magnoliopsida; order Fabales; family Fabaceae; genus Acacia; species Acacia confusa. The sequence continues at coordinate 26,605,232 of CM073509.1, read as the reverse complement.
CGTTTCGGTATCTAACCCATGTGAATCTGATTCATTGTTCTTGCTGTGATTACATTATATTATTTATTACTAAACACATTTCGTTTCGAACTTATTTTATTATGGAAATATCAGGAACTCTTATGCTCAGATAAAAGGCAGATGATGTCATCAATAGATATCATTTATTACAGCAGATAATATCAGAATGAAAAGCAAAGAGTGACAACATTGCTTCAGAGCTCTAACGGTCGATTAAGGAAGAATGAGCCAAAGACATTTCAAAGACATTCCTCTATGAAACAAACGTTTGTGCAATAAAGCAGATGATGATGTCATAAGCTTCAACGGCTAGTTCTCTAACAGCTACTTCCAACTGATGTACAATGTTCGAATGCTCACAACGGTCGAAACACAACAACCTATAAATTGCGAAGTCTTCAGATTGGAAGAAGAGATGATGGTTGATAAAAGAATCGACGAAGCCAAAAATGATTTTACCACTTCATCGTCGATAGCTCATATACTCTGTAAAAAGTGTCGATTATACACTTCAGTGATTACTCTATCTACTTGTGAGGAGTTTAGAATTCTTATTTGATTATCTGTAAAACCTTGAGGTTGGACCTCAAGTGTTTGGCAAACAATTACAGCTTGGAAAGGGGAGTGAATCCGAGTGTGAAAGGATTATCCGAGTACAGAGTGTGTAATTGTATCCATGGAGATTGCCAAGGCTACACAAGTGCCTAAATAAACTTGTGAGGTTGTAAAGGCTTCTCTTGTGCCTGGTTAAACAAGGAGATAGTGGAAATCTCAAGTGTTGCTTAGGGACTGGACGTAGGTCAAGGATTGGGCCGAACTAATATAAATCTCTGTTTGCATATTCTCTTCCCTAAACTCTTACATTTCAGCATATATGTTTTGAATGACTGTCTATTGGTTGATAAATTATTATTGTCATTCAAACCTCCTTTAGTAAGTTGCGAAAAAGATTTTCTAAGTTTTCAAAAGTTTTATTCGACACCCAATTCACCCCCCTCTTGGGTGACAGCCAGGTCTAACAATCACATCTACTTCCCTTATCTTTGATTGCTTAATAAGACAATGTCATCTCACTCCCTCTCCTTTGATCAATGTCGTTTTCTCAAGTATATTAAGTGCAATAAATTCATTTTAATGTTGCATAAATCAAATATAAAATCCCAATAAGAGGACTTTGTCTTAGTTTCTGCATGAACAATGGAAAGAGGTAAAATACAGTTTTACATGTCATTTAAAATGATAATTATTTTTTGACAAGGTCAAAAATAAGGAGAATTACACAAAAATGAACTCTTGAAATGCATTATTTCCACCATAGCTTCTAGTGAATTGTTTTAAAGCAAGTTTTTTTTAATCAAATAACGCTATTCCCTTATATATTAAAAAGGGAAATTTCTTAAAAAAACCTTTAAAATATCTATTAGTTCTTTATGTGTTTTGATGATAACTGACAATTGTAAACTCAAGATGGAGTTTGTCTTTGGTAAGTTGAAAAACTTACTGTCAAAGAAAAAACTTGAGTTTTGGATGTCAAACTCGAGTTTGGACTTGATAGAGAATAACTCAATTTTTATGAACTAAGGCAAACTCCAGTTTACATAAGCAAAATCGAGTTTGTGAGATACAGAGAGCATTCCAAATTTTTCACATTAAGACAAACTCAAGTTTACACCAAACAGAGAACCTTCAATATTTTCTAAAGTAATATAAACTCCAGTTTGCTTCTGCAAACTCAAGTTAGTGTCTCTCAAAGAGCTTTCAAGGATTTGTGAACTTGACCAAACTCGAGTTTGTGGTTGGCCAAGAATCTTAATGCTTTTTCATTTTGAGCAAACTCCGATTTGTTATGACAAACTCCAGTTTGCACTTGGCCAAGAGTTTTTTAAGTGTTCCATAGTTTTTGAGAAAAATCAAGTTTAACTTTGTAAACTCGAATTTTTGCTTGACATAGAGCTTTTAAGTTTTACTCATTTTGAGGAAACTCCAGTTTGTTTTAGCAAACTCCAATTTTCTCTTGGCAGAGAGTTTTCAAAGGTTTTTAGTTTTAAAGGAAACTCAAGTTGGTTTTTTCAAAATTGAGTTTATGTCAAGCAGAGAGCTATGCTCTATTTCTGTGATTTTGAAAACTTTAGTTTTGAGCTTTAAGGACTTAAACTTATTTTCTCTTCAAAAGACCAAAACTTAAGTTAGTCACTAATTGACTCCAGTTTGCTCATATGTTCAAAATATACTTCAAAGCTCAAACCGCAACATTCTTCTCTAGAAGACTAAACTCGAGTTATGATATGGAAACTCGAGTTTGGCCTTCTAAAGCAAAGTTACAAACTCCAGTTTAGATGGACAAACTCGAGTTTGTGTCGCCCAATTTGAAAATCAAATTGTTCGAATTTGTGAAATTTTCATGTTTGGTCCTAACACTTCTTATTATCACTCTTTACTATTCCTAACTATGTTTTATCAGTTAGTGAGTTGCAGATGGCATAGAGAATATTAAATGAAAATTTAGCTAAAAGCAAAAAGTGATAGCAGCACATTTAATGCAAAGCTCAGAAAGCTTGTATCTTTTTGTACAAACATTCTACACACATTGCAAAGGGATTAATGTTTTCTTTCCCTATCAAAAAACTGCTCTTCCAACGGACTTAATTCAGAAGAAGTCAACTGAAAACTTCTGTGCAGCTGGATTAATTGAAGAGAAGAGAGAGAAGAGACCAAAGTGTTCCTAACAGCTACTCCAATGTCTCCAATGGTTACATTGAAGAATTAAATGGTCATTAAATAATTTATATATAAGGAGTTGCATTCAAGTCTTCTCAACAACCAATCTGCAGAAAACGAAAATCATTTAAGTTTTCAACTACTCTTTCAGTTTTCTACTGTAAAATATCTTTTAATACATTTGTACTTCAGTGTTTATTATTTTCCACTCTTAGAGAGAGAGTTTCATTTATTGAAATCATTTATTGTAAGAATCTCAAGTCGTGGGACTTGGAGATTGAGAATATCAGGTTACAACTTATAAGGGGAAGTGTATCTTAGTAAGAAGATCACTTTGAGTACAAAGTGTGTAACTGATTCTAAGTGATAGTGAAAAACCCATAGTGTCTGGGGACTAGACGTAGGTGAAGAGGTTTGACCAAACTAGTATAAATCTTGTTGTGTCTTACTTCTTCTTCCCTTACTTTGTTCTGCTCTATTTTGTGTTCAAGTTTTAGAACATTTAGAAAAGAATTTTTAAAATCCCCAATCCACCTTTCTCTTGGTGATTTACTCTGCTTTCAATATCAAAATCTCAAATTAGTTTTATTTCTTACAACAATTTAGGTATTGACTACATTTGATTAGAAAGTCATAATTCATTTTAGCAGAAAATCACTGATTTTGAAGGTATTTTGCAGGAATTGCCCTTAAAAAAACTCTCTCCATTGCCAATCCTAACACCAACATATTTAATCATATGGCTAAGGTGCATTTTTAATAATGAAGTTTGTTGGAAGGGGTATATGGCACTATTAAGTTTGCATTAGGCCAAAAATATGTGTGAAGGTTATAAATATCATCTCGATTAAAGGCTCTTAACAACCGTTGCTTTTTTTGTGGGACCCACTTATGGTCTAGGTGTCAACCACACATAGAATTCCTCTCTTATCACTGTTGCCATTCTCTCCCTCTCACCTAATTCTCTCTCATCCACCTCCTTGCTCACATTGTAGTTTCTTCCTCTCACGAAAGGGTTTTTTTGAGAACACAAAAGGAATAATTCTTCTTCATATTTCATTCCTTCCATTTGTGTATGATTATATGGAATAAATAGGGACTTGACTGATTAATGAAGGCCATACTATATAAGGAAATAAGTTTTTTTTAATGAAAAGACAACGTGATATTACTTAAATGAAAAAGTTTTGCAAGGTACCAAATCAAATGCAACAAACACATTGACAAAAAATAATTAAAATAAATAGAGTGTGGAATAACATGAATAGGTTGCATATGAAAATCCTTTATGAGAGTTAATATTTCATGCTATGTGATGTCATTTGTTGAAAATCGATCTGGTGGAAATACTAAGAATGCCTTGTTAACAACAATTATAACTAAATGATGACATCAAGATGTTTCATGAAGTTGAGAATCAGTGATCCAAAGTAAAGCCACTCTTAAATATCTAGTATGGAAGGAATAACTTGGATTCCATGCATTCTTCCACAAGAATTGAATCAAAGGAGAACCTTGATGGCATAGATATCATTCACAGAAGAAACCCTTCATCTTCTTAGAGCCTGTTTAGATCATCTTATTTTTAGCTTATCTTCTCCTTATAAGCAAAAATTATGCCAAACATGGTTATACAAAAGCTCTTATAATAAAAAGAGCTTTTTTAAAAAAAAAAATAATGAAGAAAAAATCTAGAAGCCAAGATGATGGTATCCTTTTTGTCATTTGTCTCGTCCACTTTGTCGATCGCAAAGGCTGCTCTCAACTAAAAATGATGGTATCCTCTTGTCTCTCTGAAGCCTTCCTCATTGAATCTAAAGTGTACTCTGAATTCGATTTTGCCACCATTATTTTGGATGTCACTGCAAAAACCACCAATAGAAGAAGTAACGTTCCAGATCGACATGTGTTATTGTAATAACTTCAAAATGTCTGCAAAAAAAAAAAAAAAAGAAAAGGAAGAATCTGTAGTGAAACAAGGTTATTTTATTTTAGTGAAACAACATTTTAAGTGGATGTAATGGTGGTTGACAATATGAACGTGTATGCAAAACTACTGATGTTTTATTAAATGTGCTCCACTGTTGGCAAATCTTTTTTCTTAGTATTTTTATTTTGTGAATATATTGAGTTTAAAAATTATTTTATAATATACTTTTATGATAATTTTTATTATAAAAAAGTGCTTATGACAAAAACTTTGCCAAATAGCTTATTTTTAATTTAAGCTTTTAAATAACTTTTAAGCTACAAAATTTATATAATTATCGAATAGCTTTTAACTTTTTTTAAAAAAGCTCTTTTTTTAGTGTTAGCTTAAAAGTAAGAGGATCCTAACAGACTCTTAAAGTGGTGCATAATGATGTTCCATTGAGCCAGAACAATAATGTTCATCAAAACTTGTTCAACTAGTTTTGTCATAGACCAAGACCCTTGAATTCCTAGATGATCATTTCCAAAGTTGCTTTATTCCCATAATGTAGAACTGCATTTCTATTTAACCATAGAACACGTATTTGTTGGATATAGTTAGTTTTGATGATGACTTATACATATGCCATTATTCAGAGCAAAAAGATTGAGTAATATGTTTATCTTCCTCCATTGATGAATTCTTGAATTTAATGTAGATGAGGATAAAGAAAAGGAAGAGAAGAAAAATAAAAAGAGGAGAAATTATTGAAGAAAGAGTCTATTGAATGGATCATCATTATCCAAGATCAGCTCAAGCTTTCTTATAAAGGATAATCAAGAAGAAGTTGATGGATAGAATGAAGAATGATCAAAAGATGGGAAAACAGAGAGAAGACACAAGAGATTTTGGAAGAGGTTCAGTATAGGCTTGGCTTTCTGAATATTGAAGAATGCAGAAGGTATAAAGAATGATGAGCTAAAATTAAATGATGAAGAATGACCAAGTGAAGAGATTGAAGAAAAGGAAGATTTTGTCAAAAAGAATGAGAAAAATAAATATACAAGATCTTAGATTGCTTCTATAAGTCTTCACAGTCATTTGGATGTTGGATGGGTCAATTCAGAGTCAAAAACTACAAAAATCGGGTTCTGGAAGTGAATACTTGAGTTTCCAGGTCAATACTCGAGTATACAAGCTTATTGGAAAAATTGGCTTCTGGATGAGAAAACTGTGGTTTTGAAAACTAGAATTCTGGAAACCAAGGTTTGAGCTATGAAGGTCAAAACTCGAGTATGGGAGTCAATACTCGAGTATTGAACTTAAATATTCAAGTATCAGGAGTTTTTAGCTTCTCTGGCGCGTCTGGTACCGACAAAACTCGAGTTTGCACTTCAATACTCGAGTATCAGAGCTCTTCAACAACTCTGTTCACCTCTGTTCCACGATCAGTTTTGGGCGAGGTCTGGTAATTCGATGATATCTCCTGAAGCAGACATCGGATTGAGGTGAAATCAAATTTGGCTGAAACTAGACATCCAATACGTCATCTTGACAAAGTTTCATGACCAAAGAAGATCATATGAGAGAGCTATAAAATTCTAAAGTTGGATCAAATATTCACGCCACACTTTAGACCAAGCTTCAATGTTTTGAGTATAACTCACAATCCACAAATCGGATTGAGCTGAAATCGGTGGCGTTTGAAAGAAGACTCATAGGGCTTTCCATCAATACTTGATTCAACTAAAATGAAGATCAAACCAGAGAGATATGGTCTTCGAAAGTTGATGGACTATTTAGAACGATGCAAAAATGATGGTTAAAGAGCAATCTTCTTTCATCGTATCATAACGGGTGAATTCTAATGAATTAAGATCTGATTCTTGTTGCATTGGAAAGAAGAACCAAGGAACTGTTTGAGGAATATTGGTTTGCTAAATTAAAGCTTTATCAAGTAAGAAAGCAACCAAAGTGTTGAACAAGTTGACAACTCGAGTATACGAATGAAAACTCGAGTATAGCTCAGACAGAGAGCAATGAACTATAGAGGATCCTTAATCCTCGAGTATGGGAAGCAAAACTCAAGTATAGGACTTACAGAGACGAATCTGAAGTATTAAAACAAGCTCAATACTGCAGTATTCAAGTCAATACTCGAGTTTACACCGTCACTTCATAAAATTCAAGAGTCCAAAAATCCTGAATCAAATCTAGAACATCTAGAAACTTATCCACATGATCTATAACATTTCTTAACATCATTTAAATGTTTTGTCGACATGTTTCAGAGGATCAAATGAGGAATTTCATGAAGACCAAAGTGCTGAGTTGTCAAGTGAAAAAGCAGAAAATAACGGCTATATTTTTCCATCTGCTGAACTCTCAACATCCATATTCTCAACGGCTCTATTCTCAACGGTTAGAAGACCTTCATCTATAAATAGAGCTGGATTCAAAACGCAAGATAGTGGAGGAGTGAGCTTATACTGTCATAATGCCAAATTCAGAATCCTCTCCTATTCTCTGTTTTTCAATGTCTCATATTTTATCATATAGAGAGTGATATCATTTGTAATGAGCTTAAGTGTTTATCATAATCACTTCTTTGAGAGAAGATGTATTGTTAAACCATATTTTCTGAGAGATACTCAAGGTTAGGTGACCTTTGAGTGGGAAATTGGTTGTAACCTTACGGGTAGTAAGGGGAGTCTCCGATGGAGATTGTGAAGGTTGCACAAGTACCTGGATAAACTTGTAGGTGTAAAGGCTTGTCTCTTGTGCTTGGTTAAACAAGGAGAATAGTGAAAAAGCTCAGGGTGCCTGAGGACTGGACTTAGGTCAAGGTTGGACCGAACCAGTATAAATCACTGTTTGCAAATTTCTTCCCTGAACTCTTTATTTCTAGCATACATGTTTGAATGATTGTTTATAGTTTTATAATTCTTTAATATCATTCAAACTGATTTCAACGAATTGTGAAAAGTTTTTTAAAGTTTGGAAATTTTTATCTTCACTCAATTCACCCCCCTCTTGGGTTCAGCCTCGTCTAACAGTATTGCCAAGACTATCACATGCGAGAGACCTAACTCATTAAATTGATGAAGATGATGAAGGGCTTCCTTTAACCAAGACATCAAAACAAAAGAATCCGGCAAAGGAATTCTCACACCTAACACCAAACTAGACAACATTTGCAAAAGGGCACTAAAAGAAGATATGAGCCAAAGTTTCATCTATGTCTCAACCAAATTGACAATAGCCACTAACATTCATATGATGTTTTTGAAAAATGTTTAAGGTCAAAAGGGCTCCTTGAAGTAATTTCCAGATCAACAAAAGAAATTTTGGCATAAAAGGAAACTTCCAAAACATCTTCTAGAATGCATTATCAATTGGTTGAGTCCTAGATGCCCAATTTAAAAGAAATTGAAAACAATCCTTGACTTTGTACAAACTAGAACTATTAACTTGTCAAAATATTTTGTGATGTGTATTTAGGAAGGATAGAGGAATGATAATGATTAATATGAAACATTAGGGGAGATAGAGATCATAAGCCAATGAATGATTTCATTTGGTAGGATTCTAAGAGGATAAAACATGCATTAACAGATCATCCACTTGATTAACTAAGCTAATTGAGTTTTGATCTAATTGCATCGACCACTATAATTGGTAGTGAGTGGAATAAAAGAGCCATTACCCACTTGATATTGCAACTTATCTAAAATAAGGTTAGAGCATTCTACAATATTTTTCTAAAATCCATGAAGAATTATAAGGTAGCTTAATGATTGAGTTATAATTGAGATCGACATATTAGATTTTTAAAGTTTGCCCTAATAGAGATGAAAACTTGCTAAAAGAACCCGCTAGAGCTGCTTAACTAGAAGAGCTTGATTAATAAATTTGAAAGGCCTTATACCTAAGCCACCCTTATCCAATGGCTGAAAAAGAGTATTTCTTTTTATCACTATTATTCCCCCAAAAGAAATTACACAACAAGAGTCAATTTTATCACACACATATTGATGGAGACTAATGCATGAAAGCACATGAGTGTTCACAGCTGCCAATGTGGATTTAATCAAAGTTAGCCTTTATGCTTGTGAGAAGAGCTTAACTTGTCATGCACTGTTTTTTTTGTCCACAAAATTAGTAACTTGTTGATAAATGACATCTTACTTCTACCAAGGTCAATCTAAGTCCCAAGATACTTCCCCAACTTTGATTCAAATTGAAGCCCCTAGTGTTGGGATTCGTACACACAGCAGAATGAAATTTATCCAATAAATTATGAATCTCATAGGAGGATCTATCAACGACATTTAAATCAGATCAATTAGAACCATACCTTTCAAATTCGTATGTGTCTTGTTTGATCAACAGGAGTCGACTGAGTGAATCCACTTCCTCTATCGGTATCCACACCGAATAGCACTCTAATACTGATGGCAGCGTGCTAGTGCCTTTACCATCTTACATCTCTTTTCTTTCTCCAGGGTTTTCTTTTGCGGCTCGTTTATCTTTTAATATGACATGATCATTGTCTTATCGGGTTTCTAAAACCCTAAAGGGCTATATTAAAATATTCAAAATTAATCTTAATTAATCTTGAAGTTTGAATTTGGATTAAAATAATATTAATTAAATATGTTCTACAGATCTAATCTAATCTATTTATTTTAATCCAAATTAAAAGCCTACTGATTTAATTTATCTTTATAAATTAAATCTGAGATATGATATCTATCTATTTAATTAAATCTGGATATGATATCTCTATTTATTTTAACTACTTAATTTATCAAATAAATTAAATACTACATAATAATATTATTATTATTTTCAAAATTACATTACACACACATGCACACACACATCTTAGATTAAATTTTGTATTCATTAAATGTTAGACATATCTAAGATTCAATGAATTTGAACATTATAGCTCATGTTGGGCTATTCTTGTGTGTGATCCTACAGGCTCACATGAGATTGGCAAGGGGCCAATACTGTACTAGCCTAAAAGTCACAAGCGGTTTTTAGCAAGAAATTGCAACTACCCAATTTATATAAGGATCGATTATACGATACAACCTATCCAACAACCATGCCATGTCCCTTTTGTCATGTGATATTTGGTCAAGGATGAAGCACGGATAGTGTCATCCTCCTGTTCTTGACCATTACTTTCTCAATTCTTGAGTAGTGTAACAATTGAAATAGAAACTCCTTTCCATCGTAGTATGGTCATACATTTCTCAGACATACTCATTGAGGGGCTTGGTAAAATCTCTCTACAAATTTGAGGGAGAAATCCTATTTAGACCATTCACATTCCTCTATATAAAAAACACTAATCCCGATCGAAGCCTTTATCATTACTTGGTTAAATGTGACTTTTGACTAGGTCAAAGATCAGCGACTCTTACGTAGGAATCCATGATGATCTCATGTCAAAGGGCATTGTGACGTGGTTATATATGAAATAAGCTTATGACTTAATCCATGCAGCTTTCTCATAGTGGATCAGTCTAACATCTTGTATTCTGACAAGTGCCAATGACTTTGATTTGTATCTCCATAACTAATCAAAGTCATACTGGTCTTATTTCATCTTTGCTCCTACGTAGATGACCGACCAAAGACATTTGGGATAATCTTTATGATATGTCCAAAGATACAATCATCATAATAAACATGCAAATAATATGATAACAAAAAGAATTTGCCCCTATGGCATAGTTTCCAACACCTAGTAATTTAGAGAAGGAGGTCTTTTGAGCAAGGGGACATTGGGGCTAAATACATGAAAAGACTTAGACTTATTCCAATACTATCTAGACCACATAGCATACATGTTTAAGACCATCTTAACAGGATACAAGTTTAAAGCATTACTCTAAAAAAAGAATAGAGAATCATCAACATATAACATGTGTTAGATAGGTTGAGCCCGTTGACAAATTTTAATGCATTTCCAAATCCCTAATGTTTATAATTTAGAAATCATCCTTTAGAGGATATTGGCTACAAAGATGTAAATGTAAGACAATAGAAGATCACTTTGTTTGATTCCTCTATTTGGAAACAACACATTAGTTAGTTTGCCATTGAATTGAACTTGATATTAAAAAATTGATAAACACTGGGTAATCGTACTCACCCATTACATAGGAAAACTCATGCTTCTTAAAATAGCTATGATAAAATTCCACGAGAGTTTATCAAAAGCTATAGAAAATTAGCCTCTCATTTAGAAAAGCACATTGATTTTCAAAAATAATTCTAGATAGAGAAGCCTTGAGCCAGTTACTGAGGACTCTAGAAATAATTTTATATGTGACATTTAAAGACTTATTGGTCTAAAGTCCTTGAAGTCCTATGGTTTTTCAGTTTTTGGTAATAGGATGATGATAGTCTTGTTCATAAATTTAAGTTAAAACTTTGTCTTCCAGAAATAATTCTCTATATAAATTATGTCTGTACCTACTAGCTCCTAGTGTTTTTGGGAAGAAATGAGTATAGAAGCCCTCAATACCTAGTGCACTATCTTTAGAGAGGGTGAAGACTACATTTTTTTTTTAATTTCAAGATTAGATAAGGGCATCATCAATTGATCAATTTCATCAATGATAAAGTAGGAATAAGGAGGTCTTGAAAACCAACCATAATAATACCCCAGATTAATAATAATAACAACAACATTAATATAGTAATAATAAAATTTAGAATTTAATAATGCTGGTATTGTTATATAACTTGTTAAAGAGTTGGCAATAGTTAAAGAGCCCAGCCTATAGCTAAACCTTAATTTTAAATTATAAACAGGGGCCTAGCCTAAACCCTAATTTTAAAATATAAACAGAGGCCTAGCCTAACCCTAGCTAACATTCAATACTCTTCTTCTCTTCTACTACTTCCTCTATTCTTACTCGGCATCAAATTATTCTTCAAGGAGATTAGTAAAAACGGAGAGCAAGTAATCCTAAAAGCACTAATGTATTTTAATGAGTAGATTGTGGATTTACATGATGGCCTAGGAATTTTTCATGACAACCTTATAGGAACCCCTAAGTATTTACTTTATAGTTTAATTTGGGAAATCTCATGATAAAATGAGATAACATTTCAATGATTACATTTGGGAAAACTCACAAGCACTCTTTGGTTTATGAAATTAAGAACCATGCTCTCCTGTAGGAGTTATGGATTATTATATATATATATATATATATATATATATATATATATTGATTATACATACTGGAAATAGTTTGGGAATTTTATTATGTGTGTATTTGAAATGATTTAACAGTGGGAGGATAGCTTTGGGATGGTACCTCCTAAAGTGATGAACACAACCCTTAGAGTTTATGCCTCCGATATATTATATAATGTGAACAGATGTTATTTGTTCTTTCCAAAGTAGTGTCTGACAAGGTTTCCCAGGACACTTGTAGCAACTTTGGAAAGAAATGTGTGCACTAAGAAGAGATGTATTATGGCCAATTTGATTATTTGTGACTGGCAGGGTTTCCCGAGTCATAGGGTAGATTAGCAGGGTTTCTCGAGTCTACCATGGTTCTTTTCCCACTAATTAAACTTAATAAAGATTAACCAAATTGACATTTTTCTTTTGGTTGTATATGAATGCTATTTTTATGAAAATATTGTATTTTCACTATATTATCTTTGTCTCAATTAGGATTACCAGCTTTACTAATTTTTGTGTTTATGTGGTTGTGATGATCCTTTGGGGGAGTAGATATTCAGTGAAACAGGTTCTAAAGGTTGGGGCTAACAATGAGAAGTGAGGAAGAACATTCAATTAATCCTAACTATTTTTTTGTCTTTTTATCCTTCGAATAAAACATATTTATTTAAGTTTTGAGTTTATGTTAATGTAATAAGTTAGTCTTACACTTGTCCGAATATAAGTGCGGCAGTAACACTTCACAAATTTGGTTATTTCAAATTTCAGTAATTATTCATAAAAAATATTGCAATTTTGTGTTATTATAACTGTTAGAAATTTGGGGGTGTTACAAAATGGTATCAAAGCCTAAGGTTCTACTTAGCTCCACTTTTGATACTAACATAGAGATCAAAGATCCTAGAGTATTTTTTTTTAAAAAAAATTAAACGTGAGAGATGGGTAGTGAAGGGTTATTTCCTTGTCTTTTAAAAAATGATTTATATCTTTGAAATTATGATAACTGTATGTTTGAAATTATTTTGTGACTCATTATGTGATTATTATTGACTTGTGAATCTTGTTTTAGTAGATGGAGAATTTAGGAAGAAATGTTGGAGAGGTGATTAGAATTGAGCCATCAATGTATAAGGGGGATGAAAAAGTGTTGATAGAGACAAATGCCATATGAGTGTGGATCATTATTCAAGCCTTTAATAGGAAATGAAACAACCACCTAAAATACACCTTTATTATTCAAGAATTTGTATACAGAAGCGTCTCTTAAGAAATAAAACCACTACTAAAGCTACTACTCCTGCTACTATCCCTGTACAATAAATTTACAACTTAGTAAAATAAATCTCAAAACTCAAATCTTCTTCCATCGTAGTATAATCCTCCAACATCCCCTTCTTCATTCCCATGCTTCTTACCCTATCTGTAAAAATTAAAGCTATCCAAAAATAATTCCTGGGATTTAAATGAATCCCAGTAGTAACATTAACAATTACTCACAAACAATGTATACACAATACATGCAAGTATAATCATCACTTATACATACCAATCATACAACAAATTCAGCATTCATGCATTTCATATATATACATATAATGATAAATACATGCATATAAAGATATACATAATATGTGAGAGAAGGGTTACTACCTTGATCTTTCCTTCTTTTTGCACCTACCAATCACACATACATATATTGTCTTCTTCCATAATCCTCGGCATAAACAACTATATGCACATATATCACTTCCCTTCATTACAACTTTCACACAGTTTTCATTCACTTTTCCCTACTCTTGGACTTGCTCCCTTGTTCATGCTTATTTCCCACTAACAGATGTTTCCTCAATAACTCTTCTTTTTAGCCGAATGGATGAAGCAAATGAAGATACTTATATAAGGTTTCAGGTTTCACACGTGGCTTGAAGAGAGCAAAGTGAAGGACATGTGTATGTATATGTGTCAAAAATGAGAAAGGAAAATGGCCAAGTATCATTAACTATATGTGTTTGTGTAAGTTGAAATGAGAAACATGAATTATCTTTGTGATGGTATGTGTTTAGCCGAGATGACAAAATAAAGAATTGGAAGCTGAATTGAAGAAGTAAGGAGGGGTTACATATACGTGGTTTGATTTAAAGGAAATGGAGACAAATGAAAGACACATGGATAGTTAGGTGTCAACGCATTACACAAGATGACATTAAATGGCAATTAAAAGATCATCACCGATTGGATTCAAGAAGAGATTAATCACTCTTTCCTTTACTTTCGGCAACACACACAATGCACACATATATGTTGATAATTAATTGATAACAAATTATGACACTTTAAAGTGTAAAGAATGAGGTGTCATTCATTTAAACATTTCAAGACACCTATTATGCAACCGAAAACACAAAACTCCTTTCATCTTACACATGCCATGTTTTTAGCAAAATCAAACACCTATAACCACTTACACATATTAATATATTTAATTTTCCTCATTATTATTTCATAACCTTTTCCCAAGGTCTAAAATATTCCTACTAATTATCTTAAGCTCTTTCTCATACTAAGCTCAAGACTTTGCACTCTTCATAAATAGTGCCTAGTAGTCTCCCAAAAATAGGCTAATTCACAACCCTTTTGACCCAAAATTTGGTGTGTTACAGGGAATGCGGATCGTGCAAGATTACCCCTGATTTCTAGACTAAGTACTTTATTAGGGAACTTCTAAGAAATGGAAGTCTTGGAAGGGTGAGAAAAATACTAGAAAAGAAAATCTCTCTTAGGGGTTGGTTTCCTTATGGTTATCAATAAGTGATGGAGTTCATAAGTGAAATTGAGAAAAAGGTTCAAGAGATTGAAGCTGTGATAAAAAGAATATTAATAAATTTTGGATAACATTAACGTCCACGACCTTGAAGTAGTATGTTAAAAGATGCATTAATAAGTTGTCAAGAAAAGCTTGGAAGGTTAGAAGAACCTCCACCACTAATCCCTAGAAAACGTTGGGAATATGAGCAAATGGGTAGAATTTCCTATGGGTTAAGGGGTTTCTTCTAGATGTAATATTTATCTTTTGAATAAAGAAGAATGGTGTAATTCTTATTTTTAAATAACTAATGTTGGTTTATCATTTGAATTTATATTGCATTATTTGATGATTGAGTTTTGATATATAATATAAATATGTGTGATGAGTGATAGTTAGAGTTTATACTGAGAATGAACTGAAACACATAGGACTTTAAAACAAAATATACGTCCTATGATTAGGTACTATACCTGTCGTAACCCTAGAATGGCCACGAGCAACGGTGCTACTAAGGAAATGGACCAACGTCTGGGGCCATTGAAAATCTTGCTTTGGCTCTTGGACAACAAAACGTCCAACAGGCTAATACTAAAAATACCATCTTTAAGAGAGTGGCATCTCATCATCCACCTGCTTACAAAGGGGCTATTGATCCAATTGCTCTTGAAAATTGGATTCACGATATGGAAAAGTTGTATGAAGTGACAAATTGCCCCGCGAACATGAAGATTAGCATTGGCTCATTTTATCTAAAGGAGGAGGCAGATAGTTGGTGGTCCAAAGTGAAGACGGCCTACTTAACTGAAGAAGGATTTGACTGAGAGATTTTTAAGGAACGGATTCCTAATAGATTCTACCCCAACATAATTAAGTGGCAGAAACAGGACGAGTTTACAAGGTTCAGGATGATAGGGAAGATGACAGTGCAGGAGTACACTGATAAGTTCGTTGAGCTCTCGCGCTTTGCTTTGAATCTCCTACAGAGAGGGACAAGGCGCGAAAGTATGAAAAAGGGCTGACATTCAAAATTCAAAAGTCCTTAGGAGGTATACCATTGCAGACCTTCCAGGAAGCTTATGAACGAGCTTTAAATGTTTTTGATATTTTACAAACTGAAGAGAAAGTCATGGAGAGGAATAAGAGAAAGTAGTTTGATAGTGGTCATCAACAAGCTAGTAGTGACAAGCAGCCTCATTATGATAACAAGGAAAACAACTGGAGTGACAAACAATCACAAGGACAAAAGTATGCTGGCAGAGGTAATTATGGTGAGAATCAACTCAAGACCCAAGCTCAAGGAACAAGATCATATTCTTGTAAAGGATGTGGTAAGGAGGCACACCCTAGGAGGAAGTGCAATAGAAAACTTATAACTTGTTTCTGATGCAGTGGCAAGGGCCATAAGGCTAACCAGTGTGCTATTAGGGGATCTAATATGCAAACAAGGCTCTCAAGAAGGACAGCTAAAACCAAATGGAGGAAGAAATGGGAACAATAACCAAGGGGATAGGAACAATTACAATCAACCGTGCTACCAACAAAACTTTCATAATGGAAGTGGAAGGAATCAACAATATGCCACTGCTAGAAACCTCAATGATGGAGCTGGAGTAAATTGAGCAACTGGTCAAAATGCTGATGTTACTTAAACCGCAGGAAATCAAGGAAGGATCTCTATCATAAATCATTTTGTGTAACATCCGTACTGATGTAGCTAGTGCACTTTTAAATACTACTGAATTAATGAAAGGTTTTACTTTCGATTATTATTATTATTATTTAATTATCGTAAATAAATCCTATTAAGGGAAATAACTTAAAATAAGAGAGGCAAGGGCAAAATGGTCAATTTATAGTCCTCATAGTACGGAATTTCGCCTAACAAGAGGAAAATAGGAGATTTAAGTCCTATTCAGGTTATAACCTGCAAGGCAGGTCCCTAGGCGAATGTTCGATAGTAATGGGATCGATAGTGACCAGCTAGGATTCTTTTTAGACTGAATGGGACAAGTGTGGGGCCACTTTGGGACGTGGAAGGGCGCTACATGTGAGTGTCCATTCAGGGGAGAATATTTGGAAAAGTTGTAGAAAAGTACATAAAGAAGCACTTTTGTACCAAGTGGGGCCCGATGGGGACCGGTTAGGCGAGAACTGGACTAATAAAGTGGAGTAAATGAATTAATTAGGCGCCACATAACTCTCTCCAATTATTAAAAACGTTACTTGGAGAGCAAGAAAAGAAAAGTCAATGAAAAAGTCAACTGCGGGTCCTATGATTAGTGAAAAAGGGTAAAATGGGAATAAAAGGGTAAAAGTCAATTGGAGAAGATTTGAGAGACCCACATGGCATCCCATATGTGCTCTTGGGTAGGTGAAAAGTTCCAGGTTAAAATTATAATTTTCGAAAGTTTCAGGCCGAAACAGGTAATTTTCCCAAAAAGTAGAAAATATCCAGATATTTTGGGAGGGGGTTGCGCCACCTGGAAGGACCCTAGAACTCCCTGGAATTCTCTGGATTTACTTGGGAAAGAAGTTGAAAAGCCAAAAGAATTTTAGATTAAAAATTACGCCAGTTAATTCCACTTTCACCGAATCAAATTTACCTTAATTAAAAAGGTAATTTAACCCCTCTTTTTCACCCTTGAGGGGTGAAATTTCTAGAGACCAGAGGAGGGACCAGTCATCCACCTTAGCCAAAGCTCTAAACCCTAGATCCCAAGTTCATCCACTGATTCTCCGATTTAAGGTAACCTTGAAAAACGTGAATTCTTGAAGTCTTGTTAAGTTATTTTCGTGCAAATGGTAGGAGCATGGTTTTAGGGTTGGATTTCTGCATTTTTAAGGTCTCCAATGGCTCTGGAACGTGATTTTGTGTAGGGTATGGGTTTGGTTTGAGTTTCGAAGATCCAAACACCGAAAAACCCCAACAGAAGGGTTGCTGCCAGTACTGGAAAATTTGGGCAGTGAACCTTCTTTAGCGTTTTTGATTGAGTAAACTAACTTTTTTAAGCTGATATTTTACAATCTAAAACTAGACATCTGGGGCATGAGGTTGCATATATAATATGTTAGATTTGAATAAAGTTTGCTTGTCGAAATAATTGGTTGAAAATGGAGATGGGACCAATGATGCGAATCTGGACCAGGGGGCAGAAAAGTGGTATCACGCAAAGATATCTGTACTTTTGAACCCTGGGAATATTTTTCCTGAAAATTAAACATGTTAATGGTTCAGATGGTGCTGGTTTCCCTCAAAAATGATTTTTGTGGAATTCATGAAAAGTTGTTGAAGTCAGGACAGAAACACTGGATTCTTGGAAAATTTGTTTTAGCTCGATTTTAATCAAATAATGTAAGGGTGTTATTGGAAATACTCAAATAAATTATTTTTATGATATTTATGGTCAAACAATCTATTAGAAGACTTGTGGGACCCTTGAAAATATAAATGGTATTTTACCATCAGGTAGTAGTAACCTCTTTACTCCGGTACTTTTATGTGTTTGATGTATGTTCTGCTTGCCATATGTGTTTTTTATTGTGTTTGGCCAAATATGCATAAAGAACATATTTGTGATTGTGTCCCTAGCACTGAGGGTGTCTGCCGAGGTTTGCTTATGTAGCGACTCAACAGAAACAAGCGGTGCCTGCCGGGGTCGGCCATGTGAGTATGGCGACTCAATGGGAATTGGCGGGTGATTCCGCAATCCGAGGCCTGCCTTGGTAAGGCGGCTCAATGGTGCGAAGGCGTGTTTGTTGTGTATGTTTTCTATTTGTATATATGGTATATTTGGCATATTTTCTGTATTTGTACATATTACGCGGTTGCACACATATACACCACACATATAGTACATGAGTATTGACGGTTATTTTGGGAGCCGCACACGGACTACTGAACTTTCTAGTGACACATGAGGGCATGTTTAAGTGGAGAAGGCCTTTTTGCAGAGGTAGGATAGCAGGGTAGTTGAAGGATAGGGGATACCCTATCATATTTTGTATTTTACTTTATGGGATGACTATACTTATACTTTGGAGTTCGTTTCCAGATGATTGTACCCTAACCCTCCGGGGACTTTACTTTTTGTTGCTTTTACTTTTACCAGTACAGTAGTTGTCCAAACCGATCCAGTGCTTTGTTGCGCGTGCTCTGATTTATAATTAAATGGACTTAATAATGACGGAAAGGTAATCTATAAAAGGAATCCCTCTAACCCACCACCCAAAAGGGTGAGGCCGATGGAGGTGTAACATTTAGAGGCTGCGACAAACCCAGATGTTTTACAGGTACCTTCTTACTCTTGTCTGTACCTGCTTATATTTTGTTTGAGACCGGTGCATCGCTCTCTGTTATCTCATCTTCTTTTGTTAAGAGGACGAGAATGGCACCATCTTTGACCTTCTCAAACAACATTATTTTACCCTCTGGAGTTGTTGTCTATTGCTCCAATGTTTATGAGAACATTCCAATTAGTATAGCTAGTTTTGAGCAACCAGTTGACTTGACTTGGCTGATTTTGATGTTATTTTGGGAATAAATTGGCTTCACAAGTATAAGGTTAAGCTGTTGGATATAATTAAGTTTTGATGATGTCTCTTATATATGCCATTAGTAAGAGCAAAAAGATTGAGCAATATGTTTATCTTCTTCATTGATGAATTCTTAAATTTTAATGTAGAATTAATGATGTGAAGCTCATTCAAGAAGATTGATAAAAAAGAAGAAGATAAAGAAGGTTGAGGATGTAGATGAGGATAAAGAAAAGGGAGAGGAGAAATTGAATAAAAAAGAATTTATTCAATGGAACATCTTCAGTCAAGATTAGTTCAAGAAGAATGTTCAATGGAAGAAGAAATATTGAAGAATGATTAAAGAGATAAGATTTCAGAAAGATGAGGGATAATCAAGAAGAAGAAGAGAATTGGAAGATAGAAGAAGAGGATATTCAAGAATAGCTCAAATATGTCTATGGAAAATGCTCAAGAAAGGAAGAATAGAGTTGTGAAGAATGACCAAGTGAAGAGAAGAAAGAAAGAGAAGATCTTGTCAAAAAGAATGAGAAAAATCAATATTCAAGGTCTTAGATTGATTCTATAAGTCTTCACAATCATTTGGATGTTGGATGAGTCAATTCAGAGACAAAAACTACAAGAATCGAGCTTTGGAAGAGAATACTTGAGTTTCCAAGTCAAAACTCAAGTATACAAGCTTACTGGAAAAATTTGCTTTTGGACAGAGAAAACTAAAGTTTTGAAAACTACAGTTTGGGAAACCACGGTTTGGCGTCAAAGAGTCAAAACTTGAGAATGAGAGTCAATACTTGAGTATGGAACTTAATGACTCGAGTATTGGGTGTCTTCAACTTCTCTCACGCTTCTGGACCCGACAAAACTCGAGTTTGTGAATGAAAACTCGAGTTTCCAGCTCTTACAGCAACTCTGTTCACCTCTGTTCCAAGATCAGAATGGGTGAGGTCTGGTAATTCGATGATATCTCCTGAATCAGACATCGGATTGAGGTGAAATCAAATTTGGCTGAAACTAGACATCCAATGCGTCATCTTGACAAAGTTTCATGCCTAAAGAAGATCAGATGAGATAGATTTGAATTTCTAAAGTTGGATCAAATATTCACGTCACACAACAGACCAAGCTTCAATGATTTGAGTATAACTCACAATCTATAAATCGAAATGATCGGTGGTGTTTGAAAGAAGACTCATAGGGCTTTTCATCAATACTTGATTCAACTAAAATGAAGATCAGACCACAGAGATATGGTCTTCGAAAGTTGACTAAAAATTCAGAAGGGTGCAAAAACGATGGTTAAAGAACAATCTTCTTTCATTGGATCATAACGGACGAATTCCAACAAATTAATATCTGATTCTTGTTGCTGTGGAAAGAAGAATCAAAGAGCTATATGAGGATAAATGGTTTGATAAATTAGAAGCTATATCAAGTCAAAAAGCAACCAAGGGCCATATCAAGTTGAAAACTCGAGTTTACGAATTAAAACTCGAGTTTACAAATGAAAACTCGAGTTTACAAATGAAACTTGAGTATAGCTCAGACAGAGAGCAATGAACATCAGAGGATCCTCAATACTTGAGTATAGGAAGCAAAACTCGAGTACAAATCAGACAAAGACGAATCTGAAGTAATGCTACAAGCTCAATACTCGAGTTTCCAAGTCAATACTTGAGTTTCCACCGTAACTTTAGAAAATTCAAGACTTCAAAAATCCTGACTCTGATCTAGATCAACCAGAAGTTTACCCAAATGATCTTTAACACTTATTATCATCATTTACATCATTTGTGGACACATTTCAGATGATCAAATGAAGGATTACATGAAGATTCAACATGTTGAGCTGTCAAGTTGAAAAAGCTGAAAATAACGGCTAGTTTCCAACTGCCACATCCTCAAACGGTTCTAATCACAATGGCTCTATTCTCTAACAGTTAGAAGACCTTCATCTATAGATAGAGTTGGATTCAAAACGCAGAAAGGTGGAGGAGTGAGCTTATACAGTCATAATGCCGAAATTCTTAATCCTCTCTTCACTCTATTTTTCATGTCTTCATAGCTGAACTTAGAAAGAGTGAAATGATCTCCTATGCACTTCAGTGTTGATCATAATCACTTCTTTGAGAGAAGATATATTGCAAAACATTCTCTATTTGAGAGTTACTCAAGGTTGGGTGACCTTAAGTGGGAAAGTGATTGTATCCCTTCGGGTAGTAAGGGGGAGTCTCTGTGAGAGATTGTGAAGGTTGCACAAGTACCTGGATAAACTTGTGGGTGTAAAGGCTTCTCTTGTGGCTGGTTAAACAAGGAGAATAGTGGAAATCTCAAGTGGAGCTTGAGGACTGGACGTAGGTCAAGGTTGGATTGAACCAGTATAAATATGTGTTTGCAATTCTCTTCCTTTAAACTCCTTTATATCCAGCATACTTGTTTGAATGATTATCTATTACTTTACAACTCTTTACCTTCATTCAAATTGATTATTACTGAATTGCGAAAAGAATTTCAAAAGTTACAAATCTTTTATCTTCACCCAATTCACCCCCCTTTTGGGTTCAACCACGTTTTTCATAAGCTAGATTGTAGGGAGATAAAGATATCATTTAAAGGACCAAAATGGAAATACCTCTCTTATAAAGGTGTGGTCCCTAAACTTTCCATTCAAATAGTATCTACTATGACTATTAAAAGTTTCCTTATAAACGGACACCCAATTTATTTGTGCAACAAGTGTGACCTAACTCTCTAGGATAAGATTGAGCAAATACTCATGGTCAGAGAGTATCCTGATGTTTTTCCTAAAGAGATTCCTGATATGCCACATATTAGAGAAGTTGAGTTTGTTGTTGACCTTATGCTTGGCACTACTCTGATATCAAAAGCACCATATAGTATGGCTCTGGCAAGACTGAAGGAGTTAAAACCCCAACTTGAAGAGCTGTTGAACAAGGGGTACATAAGACCTAGTGTTTCACCGTGGGGAGCTCCAGTTTTGTTTGACCAAAAGAAAGATGGGAGTATGAAGCTATGTATTGATTACAAAGAACTAAACATGGTGACTATAAAGAACAAATACCCTTTGCCAAGGATTGAAGACTTGTTTGATCAATTAAAAAGGGTAGGTATGTTCTCAAAGATCGATTTGAGGACTGGATATCATCAAGTATGAATCAAGGAAGACGATATCCCAAAGACAACCTTATGTACTAGATATGTGCACTATGAGTTTACAGTCATGCCTTTTGGTTTAACGAATGTGCTGGTAGTATTTATGGATAGATGAATAGAACCTTCAAGCAATACTTAGATCAATTAGTGGCGAGTTTCATAGATGATATTTTGGTGTATTCCACAACAACAGAAGAACATGAGCAACATCTGAGGATTGTGTTGGATATTTTAAGAGAGAAGAAATGGTATGCAAAACTCTCAAAATGTGAGTTCTGGATGGAGAAGTTTGCCTTGTTAGGTCATGTGATATCTAAAGAAGGAGATATGTTGATCCAACAAAGATTAAAGCTATTAATAAGTGGCCTAGACCTACAAATATTGCAAAAGTCAGGAGTTTTCTCAGTTTGGCGAGTTATTATAGGTTTGTGAAGAATTTCTCGAAGATAGCTCAACCAATAACAAGGTTAATATGTAAAACGACGAAGTTTCACCAGGATGAATTTTGTGAGATCTCTTTTCAAGAACTCAAGAAATGACTTACTATAGCTCCGATATTGACATTTCCATCAGGAACGAGTGGATTTGAGATCTACAGTGATACATCTAAAAATGGACTTGGTTGTGTTCTAATGCAACATGGGAAGGTGATATTGTATGACTTAAGGCAGTTGAAGCCGTATGAAGAAAATTATCCCACCCATGATTTAGAGTTGGTTGTTGTGGTTTTTGCTCTGAAAATATAGAGACATTATTTATATGGTTCAGCTCTTAAGGTGTACACGAATCACAAGAGCTTGAAGTATATCTTCATCCTAAAGGAGCTTAACATGAAGCAAAGGAGGTGGCTAGAACTAATTAAGGTCTATGACCTCGAAATCTAGTACCACGAAGGCAAGGCCAATGCAGTGGCCGATGCACTTAGTAGGAAATCAAAACATACCCTTAATGCTTTTGTGATACCCAATGAATTATGTGAAGAGTTTAGGAGGTTGGAGATTGAAGCACTTTTACCCGTAGAGCTAAAAGTCATGCTTAATGCTCTCACCATTCAGCCAACTATCTTTGATGAGATCCATGAAGCGCAAGCATTTGATTCTTTGTTACAAGGAATTAAGGAGAAGAAATGCCAATGAGAAGCTATAGACTTTAAAATTGATGAAGGTAACACAATGAAGTTCAAGGTAGATTATGCGTGCCTGACAATGAAAGATTTTAGAGGAAGCTCACAATACGACCTACTCAGTTCATACAGGAGGAGTAAAAATGTACAAAGATCTTAAGAAGATTTTTTGGTGGCCTAAGATGAAGAGAGAAATAGCTGAATTTGTGGCAGAGTGTCTGACTTGTCAAAAGCTAAAGATCGAACACAAATGACCTACAGGAGTGTTACAACCATTGGAAGTTCCAAGAGAGAAAGGGGAATCAATTTCTATGGATTTTGTCATAGGCTTACCTCTGGCTAGAAGGGATAAGAATGCTATCTAGGTCATAGTTGACAGGTTGACTAAGATTGCAAGATTTATTGCGATGAAAAACACATGGGGTTTGAACTAGTTGGCCAATGCCTATGTGCGAGAAATAGTAAGGTTGCATGGAGTCCCAGAGTACATAGTCTTCGATAGAGATATGAGGTTTTTGTCAAACTTCTGGATCAAGGTTCAGAAAGTTTTGGAACCCACTCAAATATAGTACAACCTTCCATCCTGCTACAGATGGATAAATGGAGAGGACAATTCAAACTATTAAGGACATGTTAAGAGCCTATACATTGGAATGTAATTGTTAGGATCCGGCTGAACCCAAGAGGGGGGTGAATTGGGTGAAGATAAAAATTCTTTCAATCTTTGAAAATCTTTTCGCAATTCGTTGAAATCAGTTTGAATGATATTAAAGAATTATAAAACTATAAACAATCATTCAAACATGCATGCTGGAAATAAAGAGTTCAGGGAAGAGAATTGCAAACAGAGATTTATATTGGTTCGGTCCAACCTTGACCTACATTCAGTTCTCAAGCTCTACTTGAGATTTTCACTATCTCCTTGCTTAAACAGGCACAAGAGACAAGCCTTACACCCCACAAGTTTATCCAGGTACTTGTGCAACCTTCACAATCTCTCACGGAGACTCCCCTTTACTTCCCGTAAGGTTACAATCAACATCCCCACTCAAGGTCACCCAAGTTTGAGTATCTCTCAGGAAAATGTGATTTACAATGCTTCTTCTCTCATAGAAGTGATTATGGTAAACACTGAAGTGCATTACAAGTGATTTCACTCTCTTTAAGATAAACTATAAGACATTGAAAAATAAAGAGTAGGAGATTCAAGATTTTAGCATTATAACAGTGTGAGCTCACTTCTTCATCTTCTTGCATTTTGAATCTGGTTCTCTTTATAGATGGAGGTCCTCTGATCGTTGAGAATTTGACTGTTGTGAATAGAGACGTTGAGAGTATGACAGTTGGAGAAACTAGCCGTTATTTTTCTGCTTTTTGGAACTTGACAGCTTAGCAACTTGGTCTTCATGTTATCCTTCGTTTGATCATCTAAAATATGTCCAGAAATGATGTAAATGATGTTAAAAAATAATACAAATCATTTGGGAAAGGTTCTGGTTGATTTGGATCAGATTCAGGATTTTCGCATCTTTGATTTTTCTGAAGTTTTGGTGTAAACTCGAGTATTGGCTTGAATACTGGGGTATTGAGCTTATAGCATTGCTTTAGATTCGTATCTATCTGATCTATACTCAAGTTTTACTTCCCATATTCAAGTATTGAGGATCCACAAACGTTCATTGCTCTCTGTCTGAGCTATACTCGAGTATTCATTCGTAAACTCGAGTTTTCGACTTGTTCTGGACTTTGGTTGCTTTCTGACTTGATATGGCTTCTATTTTAGCAAATCAATTATCCTCATATAGCCCTTTGTGTTCTTCTTTCCAAACCAACAAGAATCAGATCTTAATTTGTTGGAATTCGTCTGTTATGATCCAATGAAAGAAGATTGTTCTTTAACCATCATTTTTGCAACGTTTTGAATTATCAGTCAACTTTCAAAGACCATATCTCTTTGATCTGATCTTTGTTTTTGTTTAATCAAGTCTTTATGGAAAGCCTTATGATTCTTCTTTCATATGCCACTGATTTCAGCTCATTCCGATTTGTAGATTGTGAGTTACACTCAAAACATTGAAGCTTGGTCTAATGTGTGGCATGTATATTTGATCCATCTTTCGAAATTCCCTGCTCTCTCATCTGATCTTCTTTGAGTATGAAAATTTGTCAAGATGACGCATTGGATGTCTAGTTTCATAAAATTTTGGTTTTACCTCAATCCGATCTCTGGTTTAGGAGATATCATTGAATTACCAGAGCTCGCCCAATTTGATCGTGAAATAGAGGTGAATAGAGTTGCTGAAGAACACTGGATACTTGAGTATTGAAGTGGATGCTCGAGTATTGTCGGGACCAGAGAGCCAGAGATGTGGAAAAACACCCAATACTCGAGTATATAAGTTCCATACTCGAGCATTGACTCCTATACTCAAGTTTTGACTTTTTGACGCCCAAACCGGAGTTTCCAAAACTGTAGTTTTCCAAACTCCAGTTTTCTTGTCCAAAAGCAAATTTCTGCAGTAAGCTTCTATACTCGAGTTTTGACCTGGAAACTCGAGTATTCACTTCCAGAACTTGATTTTTGTTGTCTTTCACTCTGAATTGACCTCGCTAACATCCATTTGATTGTGAAGACTTATAATATCAATCTTGAATGTTGACTTTTCTCATTCTCTTTGTCAAGATCTTCTCTTTCTTTCTTCTCTCCACATGGACATTCTTCACATCTTTATTCTTTATTTCTTCTTCTCTTGAGCATTCTCCATATTCATATTTGGGCTGATGTTGATGTTCTCGTTCTATTCATCAACTTCTTTCATCTTTCATTTCCCATCTTGATCAATCTTCATCATTTAACATTGACTCATTATTTTCTGCAAGTTCTATATTCCTTTTTCAACATTTCCTTTTTTTCTTGAACTTAGCATTTTCTTCAATTTCTTCTTTCTTGAATATCCTTCATAAATGAACTTGAGCTGATCTTGAATAAATATACTTCATTCACCAAGTTCTTTCTTCTTCAATCTCTCCTATTCTTTTTCTTCTCTTCCTTTTCCTTATCCTCATCTACATCCTTGACCTCATTGATCTTCTTCATGATTGATTCTACATTAAAATTCAAGAATTCATCAATGAAGAAGATAAACATATTGCTTAATCTTTTTGCTTTTAAGAGAGGCATCTATATAAAACATCATCAAAACTAACTATATCCAACAGTAATCACTCATAGGACAAGTCTTTACCTTTGGTCGAGTTCTCTTACAACAATAGCTGCTATGTGAGCATCGGTATGGCACCTTATGAGGCATTGTTTGGTAGGAAGTGCAGAATCCCATTATGTTTGAATAACTTTCAAGAAGCTGGCATTGTGGGTCTATATATAATTCAAGAATCGATGGAACAAGTTAAGGTAATTCAAGAAAAGATGAAAACAGCTCAGGATCGGCAAAAGTCTTATACAGATAAAAGAAACGACCAATAGAATTTGAAACTGGAGAAAAAGTATTCTTAAGAGTATCATTGATGAAGGGGGTAATGAGATTTGGAAGGAAAGGCAAGCTGAGTCCAAAGTATATTGGCCCATATGAGATTACTGAATGAATTGGTGAAGTATCATACAGACTAGTACTTTCAACGGAATTGAAGAATGTGCATGACATCTTTCATGTGTCTTAGCTCTAGAAATATATATCAGATCCTTCACATAAGCTTAAGTCTGAGTCTATCAAGATAGATCGAAATCTCACCTACAAAGAACGTCCTATAGAGATCTTTGATAGAAGTGAAAGAATGTTGAGAAACAAGTCAATTAAACTAGTTAAAGTTTTGTGGAGGAGTCAAATGGTAGAAGAAGCAACATGGGAGGCAGAAGATGATATGGGCAATAAATATCGTTTTTATTTGAAGAAGGTACACAATTAAGTTTGGGGGATGAAACTTATTTTAAGGAGGGTATAATGTAATACCCTAGATTTATAATAATAATAATAATAATAACAACAACAATAAAATAGTAATAATAAAATTTAGAATTTAATAATGTTGGTATTGTTATACAACCTATAAATGAGTTGGCAATAGTTAAAGAACGCAACTTATAACTAAACCCTAATTTTAAAATATAAATAGAGGCCTAGCCTAACCCTAGCTAACACTCAATACTCTTCTTCTCTTCTACTACTTCCTCTATTCTTACTCTACATCAAATTATTCTTCAAGGAGATTAGCAAAAACGGAGAGCAAGTAATCCTAAAACCATTAATGTATTTTAATGAGTACATCGTGGATTTAAATGATGGTCTGGGAATTTCTCATGACAACCTTATAGGAACCCCTGAGTATTTACTTTATAGTTTAATTTGGGAAATCTCATGATAAAATGAGACAACATTTCAATTATTACATTTGGGAAAACTCACAAGCACTCTTGGGTTTATGAAATTAAGATCCACACTCTCCTGTAGGAGTTATGGATTATTATTATTATATATATTTGATTACACATTCTGGAAATAGTCTAGGAATTTTATTATGCGTGTATTTGAAATAATTTAACAGTGGAAGGATAGCTCTGAGATGGTACCTCCTAAAGTATGAACACAACCCTTAGGCTTTATGCCTTCAATATATTATATGATGTGAATAGACGTTATCTATTCTTCC
The DNA here is from genome assembly GCA_037074495.1 of Acacia confusa. Classification (NCBI taxonomy): domain Eukaryota; kingdom Viridiplantae; phylum Streptophyta; class Magnoliopsida; order Fabales; family Fabaceae; genus Acacia; species Acacia confusa. Next base: position 26,577,061 of record CM073509.1, on the reverse strand, counting down.
CAAAGTGGTATCTGACAGGGTTTCCCAAGACACTAGTAGCAACTTTGGAAAGAGATGTGTGCACTAGGAAGAGATGTTTTATGGCCAATTTGATCATTTGTGACGGGCAGGGTTTCCTGAGTCACATGGTAGATTGGCAGGGTTTCTCCGGTCTACCATGGTTCTGTTCCTACTAATTAAACTTAATAAAGATTAACCAAATTGATATTTTTCTTTTGGTTGTATATGAATGCTATTTTATGAAAATATTTTATTTTCACTATATTATCTTTGTCTCAATTAGGATTACCAACTTTATTGATTTTTGTGTTTATGTGGTTGCGATGATCCTTCGGGGGAGCAGATATCAGTGAAACAAGTTCCAAAGGTTAAGGCTAGAAATGAGAAGTGAGGAAGAACATTCAATTAATCCTAACTAGTTTCTTTATTCTTTTTATGCTTTAAATAAAACATATTTATTTAAGTTTTGTACTTATGTTAATGTAATAAGTTAGCCTTGCATTTGTCTTTGTCCAAATATAAATGCTACGGTAACACTTCCAAATTTGGTTATTTTAAATTTCAGTAATTATTAATAAAAATTAATGCAATTTTATGTTATTATAATTGTTAGATTTTTTTTTGGGGGGGGGTACAAAGCTTGATGTGGTTCTTGGTATAAACCTTGAAGTGAGATAAAGCTATCTCAGATTACTCAATTTCATTAGAGATGCATTGGCCATCCTGTTTAAGGAAACTTCTAATTAAGTTTGATGATGATCTCTTATTCATTGTTGAATGGAACTAAGTAGTATTCCTATCCCTTCAAATATCCATTGTATCTTAGCTTTTTGAACCCAAAAACTTGCTTCACAATCATAAAGAAAGTCTAAGAGGTGCTTGGTATCTTAAAAGACTTGTAATTTATCATAATCTAGAATTCTATCTAAAGAAATTTCCTTAGAAATATCATTGAACAATTGTTTTGCTTGAGAGATTCTAGAAAGTAAATTACCTATGTGGTTTCTACTTCATTGAGAAAGGCTTTGTGGAGTTCCTGATAGCTTTGAATGAACTCTAAAGGATGGAGAACTTATAGCTTGTTGCATCCAACACCTTCTAAAGATTACTTCATATTTTTGGAAAAAGAACCAATAATTTTTAAATCTTCTTTGCTTATTTTTCTTGAAGTAATTTTCAAATGAAAATAGGATAAGTAGTGGTTAGAGGATGCTATTGGAAGATTGATAATAGTTGAAGATGGAAAAACTTGCAACCATTCTAATTACAAAAAGCCATATCTATTCTTTCAAAGATAGCATTTCTCATTCTTTTTGTTATTGGTCCATGTAAAAGTAGGGCTATGCTGAGAGATACACATCAAAATTGCTTCTTCCAGACACTGGTGAAATAAGACAATGATATTAGAAGTACTAGAACCACCAGATTTCTCATCACTTGACATAATTTAGTTGAAATCTCATATTAGCAACCAAGGTAAAGAGATAAAGGCACTTGTTTTGTTTAAGATGGAATTAAGGGGAACCAAAGACAAATTAGTGGACAAAGTGCCTCTAAAGGATGGAGAACTTATAGCTTGTTGCATCCAACAACAACGAGGATTACTTCATATTCTTGAAATCCCATATAGCAAAGAGATCAATACTTTCCATTAAATTTTCCTGACAAGAACCAAATTTAAAATTGGTAGACACATCTTTTTATGCAAAGGAGGTGGAACATATGAATGTCTACAAGATGAGATTCTCTTCATCTTACCCCTTTTAGTACAAGCTCTTCTAAATTTTTTAGCCTTAAAGAAAGGCACGAAAATCTCTTGTGAATTGAATTGCTTCTTTGCATATTTATTTTGTTGGTTTATGTTTTCCTCACATGAGTCATATTGAGTTTGACTAATAGCTAATTGACATTTCGGTTCATTCAAAGAGATGTCATTATCATCAAGAGATTGAGCTCTCTTTACTTTTACTTGATCTAACTTTACCTCAGAAGAACCAAATTGTTCTTGTTTGAAGAAAGACTTTACTTTTGTTCAAAGAAATTTTTTTAGAGTTACTTTCTATGGGTTTATTACCATCCCTCTTATGTAATTTGACATCTTGATGATGACTCATCTACTAAAAATCAGATTTATACTCACCTTTCTCTGAATCCTTGAAACTCTTTTGAACCCAATAAGTTTTGAGGCTTGGCCTGGATTGACTTTGGCATGAGAGTAAAAAGATTTATTACAAGATTTATGTGATGCAAAATTCCAACATTGTAATTTTATCCCTATCAAGAAAGCATAGGCTTCAAGAGCTATTTGTAGAATCTGATCCTTTTTAAGCATTTCATCATCCCAATTACTAACATTCTATCTTTTGTAGCTGCTTTACACCAACAACTACAATGCATCTCTAAAAAAGATTTGCAAAGTTGAACATTAAAGAGCAATAACCATTTACTTATTCAATCATTCTAAGATCCAAAGGACTTCTCATCATTTGCAATTTATGCTTAGATGATGATAATTTTTGCCTATCCATATGATTCCAAAAACCCCCCAAAGATATTATGTGGGTTCAAAAGAAAGCATCTAAGAGCCTTGGGCATATATGCATTATGACTTAGTTGATACACAAGGTATTTTCTTTCAATACAGAGTTGCAAAGTAGCTACCAAAGAAAATTTATGACTCCATTGTACCCCCAAACCAACCAAGAAATTCTAAAGGAAAGATTTATACAGCCGCATAGTGTTTCTCGACCAATGATGAACAACTGAAGCTTGTGAATTAACAATAATACTGAGGTCTTTCTGAAAATGGAAGAAATCACCAAGAGGGGGGTGAATTGGGGATTTAAAAAAAAACTTTTGAATTCTTTTTCAAAGCCTTTTGAAAGTAAATGTTAAGAAGGTAAGAGAAGAAAAGTTTGACACAAGGAATTTATACTGGTTCGGTCTTAACCTTGACCTACGTCCAGTCCCCAGATATCTTCTGGGTGTTTCCACTAGTTCAACAGATTTTCAACTACAACAATGTAGACCAGACACAATCCTAATCACCTAGGACTTGCTCCCCCTTACACTTTGTAATTGAACAACCCAACTCACAGGTTCCACAACCTTGAGTTCTCACAAACAAATGCTTTCAAAAATTTACAACCTCTCAAAAGAGTGGATAAGGATAAACACTGAAGAACAGGTTGAAAATAACAATACAGACTCAAATTTCAAAGTATAATCAAGATAGCTTTGTTGTGTGTGTTTTGCTTTGAGTTTTCACAGCCTTTTATAGACTGAATGGATGAGCTAGCCGTTGCAATTCTTTCTCTAATGTTCAGCTGCAATTCTGGAAAACTGGCAGTAGCATATTTTGCTCTGTTCTTTGAATTCTTAGCTGGAATCTTGGAATTTAGTTGTTGCAGAAGGTCTTCCAGATTTTTAGTCATTCCTTTAACTCAATTTGACCGTTTGAGATGATTCTTATGAGTTACAACGGTCTGAGCTGAACATCTGGGATAAGGGAGAAGGATCACCCCTGTTCTAGGTTCGTCATTTAATGCATTTATCCTGGATCTTGATCTTACCTTGATCTTGGCTAAACCTTATCTGAAAAACACTCAAAACTTCATCAAGGACATTAGAAACAATAATATCATATGAGGAAATAATTTCAGGAAGACCCATTAAGATTTCGCAGATCAACATCATTTGATTTTTCAAAATCCCCGATGCAAACTCAAGTTTGTTCTTCCAGACTCGAGTTTGGGGTTCATCCAGAAAGCATATCTGTTGATTAGTGGTCTAAACTTGCAGTCTGTAAAAGCTAACTCGAGTTTGGTTTTTACAGAGGGAACTGTCGGGTTCTGGACTTGGGATGGAACTTTGGGCAGGAAGCTAAACTCGAGTCAATTAGTGACCAACTCAAGTTTGGGTCTATGTTTGAAGAACAAGCCTAAGTTCGTGATTTTCCAGACTGGAGTTTAGGGTCATAGACTGGAGTTTGTAGTGTAGCCAAGTGAATGATCTTTCTGTATGGTTCAGACTCGAGTTTGGGAAGCAAACTCGAGTTTCAGTGACTACTGAAATATTTGAGGTTTATCTGGGTCAAGTGCAAACTGGAGTTTGGAAGGCCAGACTAGAGTTTGGGAATCTATTGAGTTTTCTGGGTTCCTTTCTGTTTGGTCTAAACTCGAGTTAGGGAATCTAGACTCGAGTTTGGCTTGCTTGGAATTCTGAGTGCTCTCTGTATCTTCCAGACTTCAGGTTTGATTTGCAAACTGGAGTTTAGCTTAATGTGAAAATTTTGGATTCATTTCTGTGTCTGTACAGACTCGAGTTTGTCTATGCAGACTCGAGTTTGGCTTTTATGTAAAATTGAATATCTTTTTGTCAAGTCTCAAACTCGAGTTTATATACCTAAACTCGAGTTTGCCTTTGACAGTGAGATTGTCATATTGTCAAAAACAAACTTTATATCAAGTTTACAATCACTGGTTATCATCAAAACACATTGAGAACTAACACTTTCTTCTTAAACTTAGCCTGAAAATAATGAAGGTTACAAGTTTTTGAGTCACAGTCATGAGGAATAATTTTAAAGAGAAGTCTAATTGAAAGCGATAAGCATAAACAAAAAGCACTATCATTTAGAATTCACTCGAGGCATCAAGAAGAACATCTTCAATGAAGACTGCTCGAATATAAAGAAAGGAAATGTCCACGCTAGCAATTATTCATTCTTCTTGATGTGTCATGAGACATTCCACTAGATTAAATAGATGAAAAGGGAGCAAACCTGAGAAATTGGACAGATTCAAAGATGTAGAACAATGATGCATGAACCTCCACACACCCCATTTTTCTCAATATTTGAACAATCAAAGAGCCAATAAATTTATTTGCGAAACTACACTAAATGAAGATGTAATAGACAAGAAAGAACATATAAGCATATAAGCCATGAATTAGCAACATCGTCAGCAAGAAGAGAGAGGATTTCAAACTCCATCCTGTACTTTCAAATAAGATATCTCTCTTTAACTAAAAATGCACCAAATAGCAGTATTTGTACATCTCTGATATATGAAGCCACAGTTTCCAAAGTGTTTCTTGATGTACCCCATGCTCTTATGCTCAAAGGATAGTTCAGTTTTGTTGTTTCACACATTGCCCAAGTTATGATATTCTAAGGAAATAAATTAGTGAATATACAATCAATAAATACTCAAATCAAAAGTTTTTAAAAATAGAATCACAATGTATCTACACTAATCCCCATGATTTCGGATTTAGATTTCTACTATTCCCAATCACTATTGAATTAAACAAGAAAATCTTAGATACCCAGAGCCCAATCCTCTTCAATTCACTTACATGTTCATGAAAAACCATTTCCTTACTTGATAAATGCTTTGCCTCGTGATCCTCCTCAGTTGAAATTTTCCACTACAGAATCAGGGAAGAGAATTTCTAGAAGCTCCTTAGCTTTCTCCTCCTCCTTACTTGGCATTTATGTTAGGAGGCTATCATTGGAAGCCTTTAAAGAGAACTAAAGTCAGGGTCCATGGAGGTCCTTGCAATGGCAATTGATCATGGCTTAGGCTATGGTTGTTGTTGGTTTTGAGGGGAATCAAATGTGATTTTTTAAAGCAATTGTTGGGCTTGGAAATATTGCAAGAAAATTTCTCATGTTTCCTGAGATATTGGTCTGGTATTATTTCTGATGGAGTTAGTGTTACATGGAGAAAGAAGAAGGAGGGAGTGAGAGGAAGTGAAATTATTGCTTTAGATATTGATCAATGTTTGGTGAAGCTAGCATATTATGGGACCCACATGAGAAAAAAGTAATAGTGCTTTTGGAGATCTAATAGAGATGGGAAAATTGCTCTATTTTATAAGGTTTATGTATATTTTTGCACTTATAAACTTAATGGTATAAGATGCCCTAACATAACAATTTATTGTTAAAATTGCACCTTAGCCCTTAATCATATAAATGACAACAATCTTAGGACTAAAAGTAAATTGGTTGTGTAAGAGAAAGGTAAAGTGAAAACTTGAAAATTTATGCACAAGTGAGAGCCAAGTAATGGAATGGGTTAAAGGGCATTTTTGCCCTATAAGTTTTCATGAAGGAGAGTTAGCCACCCAGAAGTTTTTTCCTACCATATTCACTCTAGAAGTGTTAAAAACATAACAACGTCATGCTTATGCTAAAAATGTTAATTTTGATAATCAAGTTTGGCTTAGATATACACTCATGGCCTCAGAAGTGTTAAAAACATAGCAACGTCATATTTCTATTAAAAAATAAATTTTGATAGGTAAGTTTGACTTGGATATATGCACATGACACCTAATACTAGCCACCTCATCATCCAACATCATCAACTTCTTGCCAACTCACTATGTCTCCATGGTAACTATTCCTTTTCCCTACTTTACCTTTTTTTTCCAGTGTAATTGATCACCACTGATAATTCCTTGTAAGAAACCACCAATCTAACCTTTTCTCTTCTCCCTTCAAAGCCCCTTTAAAAAATTATTCATCTATACTTCTTAGGTGCCTCTATCAATACCATCTTTAAAGCATCCATCTTCATCTCCAATGATCCTCTAAGAAAGCATCTATCTTTCCATCACTCCTTGATCTAGATGACATGAAGTTGGTGCTAGAGCAAACGAGGGGGGAATGAGGTTTCTATTAAACAAAAGTGAGGTTTTGGTGATAGAGTTGGAGGATTCATGAAGGAATTTCAAATATTGATGGAGGAGATAGCAGAACCGCATAGAGTTAGGCACCTAGAGATGAATGGATAAATTTAACCAAAAATGTGCTCCTCATCTATTGTTTCATTCCTTCTCTAGTTATAGATTTCATCTCTCTTCCTTCCTTCTACCAAGTCCAAATCCTCTTGTTCTTCTCTCTTTTCTTTCAACTCCTGGTATGGCTTCTTTTGTTTCTCTCTCTTTTCTAAGTACATAGCAATGGTAGATCTTCAAATTGTTTATTGTATATTTCAGAAAGTTCCGACATCCCTTCCAATGCTCTAAGTTCTTCAATTTCTATCCTCCCTTTTATTTTTTGTTGTAAGAATCTCAAGGAAAACTCTAAAATCACTCTGTCCTTTGATTTATTTTTCTCACATTTTTGTTGCATAATCATTTTTTTTGTTTGACATCCCTAGTTGGCGATAATGATGAAGGGTCGAGAGGTTTCTTCCTAGATTTTTTTTTTTAGGATTGGTTAAGGGCCTAAATGATTTTGATCTAAATATGTTTTGTTGCATTGGTTTTCTATTATGGATGCAACTCAGGTGAGGTTGAAGACTTGAAGATGATGTTGTTGCATGACAAGGTGCATAATATCTTACATGGCAGAGCCAACTCATCATAAATTGGTCAACTAACTATTAACTATTTGGATATGTTATTAGTGGGAGATATTGCTATGTTTTAACACTTCTTAGGCAACATTGCTCCAAAAAGACATTTAGGCGTCTAGTGCTCCTTCATGAAAATTTTAGGGGTAAAAATGCCATTTAATCCCAGTAGAACAATGGAAGAGTCAAGACATAAGAGATCAAATACAAGATCTATAGTGGTTCAATTCTAAATCTATAAGCTTATATCTATTCTCCAAGCTCATTACTTGATATTAGGGATGATCAAAAAATTTGGTGGTCCAAGTAATCGAGGTGACCTGGTCTGGACCAATCTGGTCAAAAATAGCCTTATAACACAAAAAGACCAGAGCATACCATACTAGACCAACTAATTGGGTTGGATCGGCTTTAGGACTAAGTTCTAAGTCTATATGGTCCAGTTTGGTCTGACTTGAATCATATACTTTTTACGTGATTCGACAACTCACACCCAGTCATGCACGCCCATTTTTCATCCATTACTCATATGACCCACAGTTCCATTACCACGCCCTTACCTCTTTTTATGTGATTAGACACCTCACTCCCACTCTTGCACTCTATCTCCCCTTAATCTCGACATCTTGTATCCTTCACCGACTCACCCTAAAAAATCTTGATCAATCCTCTCTAGCTCTCCTCCTCGCCTCTTTGCCCCCAGTCCATCCACACTAATCTCGCTCCATCCTTGCTTTCCTCGCCCATAATCTCTTGGTTGTCACTGTTAATCACTCACCTTGCCGGCGAGACCTTCGGTCCTCTGCTGCTTGTAGTGCTCCTCTTAGAGTGGCTCGCTCTGGTTCTCTTCTCAATCGACATCCCTCCCTCTAGTTTTCTTTTGATTTTTTTTTTCAGTTAATATTTTTTTGGCTTAATCTTGTGGGAGATGCTGATGAGGATTTTTTTTTTCTTTTGATTTTCTTCAATTTTTTTGGTTTAATTTTCCTCTTGTTCTTCAGTTGGTGTAACTTAAATAAAAAAGAAGTCCTAGACTACCAGACTAGTCCACCAGTCTAGTAGACCAAGTTTGGTTCGGCCAAATTCAAATTGTTACCAAACCTCGGACTTCCTTGTTCAGCCTAAGGTCTTAACCAGACTAGACATTGAGTTAGCCTCTAACCTAGTCTGGTATGATCCATGCTTATTCCTAGTTGATATTTTCACTATTCTCACAAGTTTGACATGGCCACTTGTGTGGCTACAATACAATCACTTGATCTCTTCTCTAGGTCAACTTAATTCAAAATTCTTTACCGTGGAGCGATTCATTCCCCTAAAAAAGCCAACTTATCTTAAGTAAGTCTTTTATCAAATGAATAAAGATCACACAAGTTATTAGGAATCAAAACCTCATAGGATTTGGATGTTTATAATGAAGCACATAGAAGTAATGGGAGTGTTAATTAGCTCAAATATTCAATGAAGTAATTGGAGAATAAGAGTTTTATTAGATCTGGCTTGCACCTCCTAAGAGGGTGATGAATTTGGTAACAAATAAAAATTTTAGCAAACTTCAAAAAGTAAATATAATTTAAAATTAAACAACTAAAATAAAGAAAATGAAGGGACATTAGAAATTTATCCTGGGCCAAGCAAAAAACTGGAGGAACCTATTTCCTAAAAGACTTCATGGCTTTTCAAGAAAGGGAATCAACACATTTTAGTGCTTCTCTATGTGAGTGAATAATCTCAAAATCCCAATTACAAAAGTTAAGATATCGGACATTTGCTATCTCGATTTAAATAGGGTGTGATAATCCACTATTCACTAGCCATAGGCGCAGTGTCTCAAGAGAATCAGTATAGAATTTTACTCTTGTGAGTCCTTGTTGCTTGTAGAATCATAATCCAACCTAAATAGCAAGGAGTTCCATTGCAGTTGATGAATATAATTGTGCCCAAAACTCTTGAAAATTAAATATACTCTGTGGTCCTTATTTGTCTCTAATGAGTCAACGTGTCTTTGGTTATTTAAAGAACCATCAACGTCTACTCGAACATACACAATATATAAGTGGTGGGCTCCATTTACAATATACTCTATCAGTCTAAGTCACTGTCTTCAAATTGATCTCCTTTCTTCGTCAACACTTTAGTCTGAATGTTCTATCCACAAGTCTAAATGTTCCAACATTTCAAATTCCCCTTACCGGATGAGGCCGTGAGTTGCATGTGATGTAAGACAACAATTATAGCCTTATTATTATTCATAATAGTCATTAAATGTTTAATTTCTCTCTTTTTCATCTTGGATAAGTTATTTAGAATTTAACCATGATAGGAGCTTTTGAAGTGAAGTTATTACCTTTTCAATCACAGTTAACTTTTATTTGATGAGGAACTCTTTATAATCATGATAGCATTTTTAAATGATTAGTTGAACTCTTTCTCTACCAGAGCTAGCATCACGGTCGACCATTACTTACCATCATTCCTTTCTACTGTTATAGTTCTATTAATAATTGTTCTCTTTAGTAGAACTTTTGTTACATAATAGGTAGGTAATAAACACACAACCTACAACATCCAAATTTTTATTCATAGGATTATTTAAGTGATATAAAGATCAGATTTTACGAAGTGATGGAGTTTTAGAGTAGCTTAATTATTGGATTTAAGGTTATAGACACTTGAGAGTGAAAAAAATCAGAATAAATATGAATGGTGGGAAAAATAAAGGGACATTCCATAGCCTAGGTGGCAATTTTGTCAGTGAGCACCACCGTACAGGTGGTGGCTTTGACATTATATTGGACATTAATGCTCGAGTGCTCCAAACCATTAACTAATAATATTGTCAGAGTTTCTATAAAAGAAGTAGTTGGTTTTCAAAAAACCAATAGAGGAAAAGGTTGTAGAAATATTTAGATTGCTATGGCATCAATTTTCAACCATTTAATAATAAGGTTCTCATTTGAATGGTGAGGTTTTGACCGTTCGATTCAAATATGAATAGTGAAAATTTAAAATTTTTAATATTAAATTTTTAAATGATAAATTCATTTTTCTAATAAGTAATAGTTATAAGCTTCTTCTATCTTAAAGTTTACAAATATTAAACTATAAAGTTATTAAAAATATAAAATTCAATTAAATTGAATATAGATCATTCAAAATCAATCAAGATGGTTTAAATTGGTTATGACCACGACATTTGCTCCCTAAAGAGTAGCTTCAAGCTTTCTAACACAAGGTTATTATCTACTGTTGATCTATACGTTTCTCCTCTTTGTTTTTGAGTTTTAGATGAGGTTGAATGGTTTGAGTTTGGTTGGACTCGAAATGTGTGAGAATTTGACCGAATATCTTGATTTATATGGACTAATGAGACTAGATAACGTGTTTAATTGGTTTAGTTTTGTTAGATTTCAAGTTTATGAATAACTGAGCTAGGTTTAATGTTAGAATGAGGGATCGATTTGTTGGAAGTGGATATTCTAAATGATTAAGGTTTGATTAATTGAATAGAATACAATAGAGATTTAATTGATTTATTTGTTGTTTAAGCTTTAATTTCACAAATTGGTATTTTGGAGGTTCGAACCCTAAGTTTAAATTTGAGGTTTTTGATTGATTGGAGTAATTGAAAGTCAATAAATGGTTTAGAAGAGTAATTTGGACTACTGTACAATATAATTTAGTGTTTCAAGGCTTAATTATGGTTTTATATATAGAGAGATTTGGGTTAGAAACCTAACTATGGTTGACTAACTACTATTGTAGTTTTATGTATTATTGTGTGATTATATTTATTACGTAGATTAATTATTGATTTGAGGACTTGGGTATGAGGGTAACACATTATGGTGATTCTCTTTAGCTTTTAGTGAAAGTCAACCACTTTTTGCTTATCGCGTCTGTTATTATAATGCTTGTGAGTGTTTTGAAATATGGATTTTGTTTGAAATGTTTATGCACATGGGGAAAAAAAGAAAAAGAAAGAAAGAAAGAAATGTTTATACAAATTTATTATATTATTTTTGATGATATTCTATTGATGTTTGACCAAGAAAATATTGTATTGATGAAACTTTGTCCTATACCTAAATGGGATGAGACTGAAGAGGAAAGTGATTTCTCTCACCACATGGCTTAATATTCTTATAACTATCCCCCCCCCCCTCTTTTTGATACTATAACTATCCCATTTGACACCTCATGAACATGTATTAGTATGTGTTACGGATTTGAATAAAGATGATATAGGCCCACTATAAGGGTGGCCCAACAAGCAACAACCCATGATAAGGCCTATGTATAATCTCAGTAGCCTCCCCAAATCAAGGACATTTCAACTAATCCATGATTATCAAGATCCTAACTACCCTCAAGGCAAGGATCTTATCACATATCTTTAGTAATAAGATAACAGAAAGCCCATCAATACAGGGCCCAGGTAAACTGATAAATAGGGTTCAAACCCCTAAAGAGGTACACACGCTCTACACTCTGCCATTTTATGATTCTGCATACACATAGCACACACCCCCACCCCTAGCTATAAGCCTATTCTTTATCATCGAACTACGTGGACTTTGACCCCTCTCAACGATACGTAGGCCCTGGGAATTGTTCTTAGGTCAAGTCCAATATAACTTGTTCTACACTAGAACATATGTATTGTAAGTTGAATTGTTTGTTGTAATGTTATATATTTTTAATCTTAAGTAATCTCTAATCATCAAGCCTTTACTGATTGTTGGCAGTGTGTTGTCTTTTAGTTGAAATCTTAAGTTAACCATAAAGTAATAAAGCCTCAGGTTTATGCTTCAGTACTCCTAAATCTATAAGTGCTCGAGTTGTTAGTTTTTTTTTTTTTTGCCCAAAAAAAGTTAGTTTTATTACCACAAAACAAGAATTACAATCACTAATAACCGAAGCCAAAGAAACCCTCGAAAAAACCTATCTTTACAAACTAACACTCTACTAAACACAAAAAAACAGAATGAAAATAGTAACAGACACCATAGATGCATCAGTAAATTAACCTACACCTTCTTTATCATCTTCTACAAATGGATTCCTACCGTTTGATACAGCTAATTCCCAGTCATGATTCAAGATGATGCTTAAGGAGGATGTAGCCGACTCCAGCCATGAATGCTGGTTCATCCTCCTTGTCGCGTCTACTGCTAGTTTGTTAGCAGTCTTATTACCTTGTCGTGATACAAGGGAAACTGACATATTGTCCAGGGAATCCAGCATGTTATGTATTTCTTTCAATAAATCCTAGCAACTCCAATCGCATCCTATCAATGATTTATTCTTTATTAGTTTATATAAGACCTCACAATCAGTTTCTACAATGATTTGGTGACCAGGAAATTTTCCTCTGCAATGTAGAGCTTCCACTACAACCAAACATTTAGACATCAAAGGGGAAGTAGCATCCACCATTTTACCTCAACCCCCTGCAAATTCTCCCTTGGAGTTCCTATATACTCGATCAATACCTGTTGCACTAGAGACTGATTTATAAGCACCATTAGTATTTATTTTGATCATACCTGGTGGTGGAGCCACCCCATTCGTATATCTCCTTATTTCCTCCTTAAAGACCCTATTTGAACCACCTTCTCCCTTCCTTTTTGCCTTCCAAAACTCCTCTACCTGCACATAACAAATTCCACCACCTTCTTAGCAATCGGTTTCTCACCATTGAACACCCATTTACATCTCTTCTTCTATATCCACCAACACATTGTAACAAAAATTGATTTTCCATACTCATCCAGCTGTTCATTCCCATGCTACAAACCATGAAAGTGGAAGAAATCACCAAGAGGGGGGTGAATTGGGGATTTTAAAAATTCTTTCGAGTTCCCAAAATAAAACGTTTGAGAAACAAATAACAAGAGAGTAGGAGAAGAGAAATTCAGACACACAGAATTTATACTGGTTCGGTCTTAACCTTGACCTACGTCCAGTCCCCAGATACCTTCTGGGTGTTTCCACTATTTCAACAAGTTTTTTAACTACAACAATGAAGACAAGACACAATCCTAATCACCTAGGACTTGCTCCCCCTTACACCTTGTAATTAAGCAACCCAACTCACAGGTTCCACAACCTTAAGTTTACACAAACAAATAATTCGAAAGAATCATAAACTCTCAAAAGAGTGAATATTGATAAACATGAAGAACAAAATAAAATTCATAGTACAGACTCAAATTTCAAATGTATTCGATTGTAGCTTGGTTGTGTATCTTGCTCTGAGTCTTCATAGCCTTTTATAGGCTAACTAGATGAACTAGCTGTTGCAATATCTTCTCCAACGTTCAACTGCAAATCTGGAAAATAACAGTTGCATATTTTGCTCTGTTTCTTCAATTCCTAGCTGGAATCCTGGAATATGTTGTTGCAGAAGGTCTTCCAGATTTTTAGTCATTCCATGATATTAATTCGACCGTTTGAAGTGATCTTCATGCGTTACAATGGTCTGAACTGAACATCTGGGATAAGGGAGAAGAATCAACCCTGTTCTTGGTTCTTCATTAAATGCTCTTATTCTGGATCTTTGATTCTTACTTATCTTGTGACAAACCTGTCTGAAACTCATCAAAAACTTGATCAATAATGTTAGGAATAATAATGCAACAAGATATGATAATTTCAAATTAACCCATAATGATTTCGTAGATTGATTTGATCTGGTTTTCAAAAGTTACCGATGCAAACTCGAGTTTGTTGTTCTAGACTCTAGTTTGAGGTTCATCCAGAGAGTAAGGTATGTTTGAAAGTTTCCTAAACTCGAGTTGACAGGTAACTGACTCAAGTTTGGTTCTTACAGAGAGGAAAATCGCGAGTTGGTCTTGAATGAGATTTTGAAACCATGGCTAAACTTGAGTCATTTAGTGACTGACTTGAGTTTGAAGCTTTTATGAAAAACTTAAGTTTAAGTTCACAGCTTCAAAACTGGAGTTTAGAAATGCAGACTGGAGTTTACAAGACCTGAAATATTGCATAGCTCTCCGTATGATCCAGACTCGAGTTTTGATATTCAAAACTCGAGTTTCAGTGAAAACTGAAACCTTTGAAAAAATCTTTTTATGTGTAAACTGGAGTTTCCATTTTTCCAAACTGGAGTTTTCAAAATAGTCATTTACTCGAGTGCTTTCTGTTTGAGCAAAACTCAAGTCTCCAACATCCAGACTTGAGTTTCAGTGAAAACTGAAACTTTGAAATATCTTTGAAGGCTCAACTGGAGTTTCTATTTTCAAGACTGGAGTTTAGAAATCATGTAATAACTCGAGTGTTTTCAGATAGTCCTAAACTCGAGTCTCCAGAACCCAGACTTGAGTTTCAGCGGAAACTGAAACTTTGAGAACTTTCTGTTATGCTTAAACTGGAGTCTCTGAAAACAAAACTGGAGTTTACAAAGTAAGCAATAGCTCGAGTGTTTTTGTTATAACCCAGGCTCGAGTCTTTTAAGTCCAGACTCGAGTTTCAGTTGAAAACTTCAAACTTGAAGACCTGTGTATTTGGTAAACTGGAGTTTGTGAATATGAAACTGGAGTTTTGAAATCTCAACAAACAATGAACCTTCTGTTTGATCCTAAACTCGAGTTTCCGAACATAGACTCGAGTTTACAACTCTTAAGAATTTTGATTGCTCTCTGTGTAATGCAAACTCGAGTTTGTTTTACACAAACTGGAGTTTGGCGAGCTTTGTAAAAATTGAGCTTCTGTCTATCAAGTCAAAACTCAAGTTTCGTTACCTAGACTCGAGTTTGCCTTGAACAGTAAGTTTTACAACTTACCAAAGACAAACTTCAAATTAAGTTTACAATTGTCAGTTATCATCAAAACACATAGAGAACTAACAAACCATTCTTCACATCTCTTTATCCCCCATTTACTAAATTTCAAACACAAGAGGCTTCTAAAGCAACACAATTTTGTCCATGGACTTAAAAAGAAAAGATGTTCAGTTGTCTCAATTTCATTTAAATAGATAGGACATAGGGGGTTCTAAGCACACTTACGTTTGAATAGAGCTTCTTTTGTTGCTATCGCTCCTGTCCCAATTTGCCATAGGAAATGTTGAATTTTTGGTGGGGCCACCACTTTCCATATACAATTCCATAAAGATTTCGGGACTGAGAAGGACATACATGGGTCTTTAATCTGGTCCTCCTCTACCATTGACCTTTCCACTGTATAACTAGTTTTCACAGTGTATCTCCCATCTTTATTTGCCATCCATACAGCTTGGTCTTCACTTTCAACAGCAGATATGGGAATTTTGATGATTACCTCCCTTTCCTCATTACTGATCCTTGCATTGATCGCTTGTAAATTCTAGCTGTTAGTTCTCTATATGTTTTGATGATAACTAACAATTGTAAACTCAATATAAAGTTTGTTTTTTTTTTGGTAAGTTGTGAAACTTGATGTCAAGAGCAAACTCGCGTTTAGGTACCCAAACTCGAGTTTGAACTAGACAGAGAGTAGCTCAAATTTTACAAAAGAAGCCAAACTTCAGTTTGCTCAGGCAAACTCAAGTCTGGAAGATACAGAGATCACTCAAAGTTTTTACAAGACAAACTCGAGTCTAGGTATGTAAACTCGAGTTTAGATCAAATAGAAAGAACTCAAAAGCTTCAGTATTTTCACAAGACTTGTAAACTCCAGTTTTGGGTTGTAAACTCCAGGTTTGTTTCGAACAGAAGAAATTTCAAAGTTTCAGTCTTCACTGAAACTTGAGTCTGACTTTGAAGACTCAAGTTTAGGACACATAGAAAACACTTGACTTGCAACTTAGTCCCTAAACTCCAGTCCAGATTTTGTAAACTCCAGTTTACAAAAGACTTCAAAGTTTCAGTTCTTGCTGAAACTCAAGTTTCCATTTGTAAACTCGAGTCTGAGTCATACAGAGAGCTCAACAATGTGTCTGATTTGAAAACTCCAGTTTATGCTTCTAAACTCCAGTCTTGAAGTTTTTGGACTTAGGCTTATCTTCGTGTCAGAGCCCAAAACTCGAGTTAGTCATTAATTGACTTGAGTTTGGCCATATGTCCAAAATCTCATTCAAAGACCAGAGCCCGACAGTCTTCTCTGTAAGAACCAAAACTCGAATCAGCCATTTCTAATCTCGAGTTTAGGCTTTTGCTTAACATTCATGCTTTCTGGATGAACCCAAAACTCGAGTCTGGGATTACAAACTTGAGTTTGTGTCGGTGATTTTGAAAAATCAGATTGTGTCAATCTGCGAAATCTTGATAGGTTAGTTTGAAAATGTCATATCATGTATTACTATTATTTCTAACATCTTTGATGTAGTTTTGAGTAAATTTCAGATAAGTTCAGCAAAGATCAAGATGAAATCAGATCTGGAATAAGTGCAATAAATGAAGAACCAAGAATAGGGTTGATCTTTCTCCCTTATCCCAATGGTTTAGCACAGACCGTTATGGATCAATTAAATCACTCTCCAACAGTCAAATAAAGGTTATGGAATGACAGAATATCTAGAAGACCATCTGCATCAACGAATTCCAAGATTCCAGGTGAGAATTGAAAGAACAGAGGAAAATAAGCAACTGTCATTTTCCAGATTTGCAGCTGAACGTTAGAGAAGAAAATGCAACAGCTAGCTCCTTCAGTTAGCCTACAAATACCTATGAAGACATAGAGCAAGATACACAACCAAATTACAACTGATTGTTTCTTTGATTTTTAAGCTCTGTTATGCGAAATATTTGTTGAACTTCAGTGTTTATGATTATTTGCTCTTTGAGAGAGTTTGATTTCAAAAATCATTTCTGATTACTTGTTTTGTGAGAACTCAAGGTTATGGACCTGTGAGTTGGGTTGTTTAATTACAAAGTGTAAGGGGGAGCAAGTCCTAGGTGAATAGGATTGCATGTGGTTTACATTGTTGTAATTAAAGCCTATTGAACTACTGGAAATACCCAGAAGATATCTGGGGACTGGACGTAGGTCAAGTTTAAGACCGAACCAGTATAAATCCTTTGTGTCCAGCTTTTCTTCTCTTACTCTTTCGTTATTTGTTTTTCAAAGTTTTGAAAAAGAATTCAGACATCTTTCAAAAGAATTTTTGAAATTCCCAATTCACCCCCCCTCTTGGTGATTTCTTCCATTTTCACTAGCAACCATTTATTATAAGGTCATTTACTATGAGTCTTTTATCCTCTATAGACAACGGTCCATTCCGCAGTTGGGTATTTTTTGAGCCCAGCAACCAGCAGTCACTCCACACTTTAATGCATCTGTCATCTCCCACTTTCTAGCATTTGTCTTTCATCAACAAGCTTCTACCTTCCAGGATACTTGACCATCCCCATAATGCTCTTCTTCCCTTTCTTGCACTGAGAAATCCACCTTTAGGGAAGTAGATACCCTTAAGGATTTTACACCAAGGGTCTGAAGGTTGAGTTAGTAACATCCATGCTGTTTTGGCTAGCAATGCTTTATTAAAACACAACTGATCTTTAAACCCCATCCCTCCATCACACTTCTTCTTAGTTATGTACCTCTAATTTCTCCAATGTATGGCTCCAGATTCTCCTTGCTGCCCCCACAAAAAATTGGATACCAACCTATCTGTCTCCACACATGCCTTCTTTGGAAAAAGGAAGCATGTCATTGGATAAGTAGGCACTGCATTTGCCAAAACCTTAATCAAGATTTCTATCCCAGCAAAGGTTAATAGTTTCTGTCACCATCCTTATAGTTTTTGCCCTATTTTGTCCCTTACAAAGGCCAATGCAGCTACCTTTGACCTTCCCCATACCACTGGTAGGCCTAGATACTTCCTTGTCTGGTCCGAATGTTTCACTCCCAAATAGGCCGAGACATGATCTCTTACTCTCCTTGGAGTGTTTGCTGAAAAGAAGATGGAAGATTTTTCCAAATTCGCTAACTGCCATGATGCCATAAATATACCTCTATGATCGTTTTAAGTATTTTTCAATTCATTTCATCTGCATTGACAAATATTATGGCATCATTAGCGAAAAAACAGTGAGAAAGTACTGGAGCCTGACGAGCCAATTTAACACCTTTTAACTCTTTTCTATCAACATGAGTTTGTAGCATAAGAGATAACACTTCAGATGCTAAAATAAACATATAAGGTGACAGCGGGTCTCCTTGCCTCATACGTCTTCCAGGTTTGAAATCATTCACTTTCCTTCCATCTATCTACAATGTAAATGCCGCTGACGATATGCAGCGCATGATCCACTGCACCTGGCCCTCACAAAATCCCATTTTAAGCATGACAGCCTCCAAAAAATCCCACTCAACACTGTCATAGGCTTTATTCATATCTATCTTAAGGGCTAGCTCCCACTTCCTACCACCCTTCTTATGTTTCAAGTAATGAAAAGCTTCATGAGTGAGAATGATATTGTCTTGAATCACTCTACCCTTGATAAAGGCTCTTTGATTAGAGGAAATAATTCCATTCATCATCCCTTGTATCCTGTTAGTCAGAATTCTTGCAATTATTTTGTATGAAACATTGCATAGTCCAATAGGGCAAAAATGATGTACCCCTTCTAGATTTTCTACCTTTGGAATTAACACTATATTTGTATTATTTATCAGTGAGACATCTGCTGTACCTTCAAAAAAGCCTTGACCATACCACACACTTCATTACTTACTTCCTTCCCTGCTATTTGATAGAAAAGTGCAGAATAACCATCTGGACTAGGTGCCTTACAAGATCCAAGTTGAAATATAGCCCCTTCAATTTCCAAGTTTGTGACAGGTAGCATTAGTCTGGTGTTATCCTTTGCTTTAACCACCTTGTTTACATAGGCTAAGGCCTGATCCATGGGTCTAGGACCTATAGAGCCAAGCAGATTTAAGTAAAAACCACTAAAAGCTTTGTCAATTTCTTCCCTCTCCTCCAGCCATACCCCTCTATCATCCATCAATTTCAAAATTTTGTTCCTCAGCCTTCTTTGTAGCACACTATTGTAAAAGAACTTTGTGTTTTTGTCTCTACAACTAAGCCATGAGATCCTAGATCTTTGCCACCAATACTTCTCTTCCTTCATCCAGGCATCCTCGATTTGTCTAGTCAGTTCCTCCACCTCCTTTATTTTTTCTTCAAATAATGGGCCTTTGTTACACTCATAAAGTTGCTATCTTAGGTGTTCAATAGTTTTCCTAAAGTTAGGAAATACTTTTTTGCTCCACCTCATTAGTTTCTTCTTGCATGCTTCAAGCCTTCTAACTCAATCATAATTGTTGTCTTCCACTGTTCCTTCAACTTCATTCCATCCCTCCTCAACTACATGTAGGAAATCCTCATGGCTTACCCAGTTTGCTTCAAATTTGAATGACCATGGGGTTTTTGCCTCACAAAAATATAGATCAATCAACAGAATGTGGTGATCCGACCCAATAGGGTCAATGTGGAACACTACTGCCTTATCAAAAATTTCTCTAAATTCAACATTTCCAATTGCCCTATCCAGTCTTTCATGCACTGTACCATTCTCCCTTTTGTTACACCAAGTGAATTTAGAACCTTTAAAAACTAGATCCATTAGGTTGCAGTCAACTAACTAGGAGACTCTGGAAATTTATTATTTTCCGCATTGACCTTGGTTTCCCCCTTCCTTTTTCACTTTGGGAGATAAGATCATTAAAGTCTCCTATTAGTAACCAGGATCCATCTAAGTTTTTTGCCAAACTCCTTACAAGATCCTAAGTAATTCTTCTCTCCCCCTCCTTTGGCGATCCATAAACAAAGGTGATAAATTTTGGGACCCTCAAGTTTGTTGATTCCACAATCACATGGATAATATTTTTGGATTTATACAGAATGGTCATTGAAATACTTGTTGTCCGCCACAAAGCTAGGCCTCCAGATAAGCCATTTGGTTCCATGTATGTTTTCTGACTATATCCACACTTACTCCTAATTTTTCTGATTCTAGAAGACCCTATTTTGGTCTCCATTAGGAAGATAATTGAAGGATCCTTCTGTTTCACCAAATCCCTTAGGTTTCTCACTATCAAGGCTCTCCCTAAACCTTGACAGTTCCAGGAAAGGAGCTATGGTCCCTTGGTGGCTGTTATTGGCCAGCCACCATTACCATTAGTAGTTAAGGACCTTCTATTCCCACCTTTTGTCTTGAAAACAAAGTCTGAGCCCATCATGCTTGAATATTCATTTTCAACCATCTCCTCATCATACCTCTCCCCTTCCTTAGGCATGTTTTCTTTCCCCATTCTTCCTTTTTTTTTTCTGCTTTACCTTTTCTCCCTTGCCCTGATCTTTCTCAAGTTACAAGCTAAGGTCGAGATTTCATGTATTTGATTGGGTTCCATTTCAAATAGTTTCCTTCTTTTTGACTGTCCAGCCTCCCAATCATCCCCTACATTCCTCTTCAAGGAAAGCTTATTTATACCACTGATCATCTCCTTAACTTCATTACCTTTATACAGGACCAAATCCAGACTATCATATGCATCTTGTATAGAGGGCTCTTTATCAACTTCTCTCAATTCAATGTTTTTTGTAACCAAAAATTTCTCATGTTTTAGCTTTTCCTTTGTCTCTCTGTCACTCCTTCCCCCAGTCAAGTTTCCTAGTTCTTCCATTGTTTTGCTTGACCAATTCTCCAAGCTACATTTTGAAAATGAAAGAAATCACCAAGGGGGTGAATTGGGGATTTAAAAAAATATTTTCAAAGATGTTTAGAGTTTGAAAAACTCGGAATGAAAAGTAAAGGAAGAAAAGCTCGACACACAGAATTTATACTAGTTCGTCTTAACCTTGACCTATATCCAGTCCCCAGATATCTTCTGAGTATTTCTAGTATCTCAATAAGCTCTAATTACAACAATGTAAATCACATGCAATCATAATTACCTAGGACTTGCTCCCCCTTACACTTTGTAATTAAGTAACCCAACTCACAGGTTCCACAACCTTGAGTTCTTACAAAAAGGAATAATCAAATGATTTTCGAAATCACACTCTCTTAAAGAGAAAATAAACATAAACACTGAAGTTTAAAAAATAGTATTTTGCACAGCAAAGATTTAAACAAAGAATACAATCAGTTGTAATTGTGTTGTATCTTTGCTCTGAATCTTCATGGGTATTTATAGTTTAACTAGAGGAACTAGCCATTGCATTTTCTTCTCCCTGATTCTTCAAAGGTTCAGCTGCAAATCTAGAATATGACTATTGCATATTTTTATCTATTTCTTCATTTCTTAGCTAGAATCTTGGATATAGTCGTTGTGGATGATCTTCCAATGTTCTTGTCATTTCCATAACTTTATTAGACCATTGGAGAGTGACTTAATCGTCCTTGAAAGGCCTGAGATGAACTCTTGGGATAGAGGAGAAGTTTCAGGCTTATTTTTGGTTTTTCATTAATTACATTTTACCTAGTTGATTTTCTCCTTGATCTTTGCTATGTCTATCTGAAACTCATGAGAAAATTGATCAAGCATAACAAAGAATATTTGTAGATTGAAAATATGAAGCATATAAAGCAAATGAGATCAAATCGTAAGCTTCCTAAAACAGAGTCGCGCTTCTGTGTCTCTGCGACTGGAGTAGCCTTTAAATGACTGGAGTAAGTTGAAACTTACATGATTTTTGTCTCGAGATTACTGGAGTAATCACTTACTTACTGGAGTAACTAAGGGTCATTCGTCTCTGTGTTAGGTTTGATTGGAGTAGCCTTTTCATGACTAGAGTTACTCTAGTGTAAATATTGTACTTTGACTGAGTAAGTATTTGATTACTGGAGTAATATGACAAACTATCAGGTTTGTTTCTAGAGGTGTCTGAAAGTGAAGAGTTACTAGAGTACCTAAGTGACAATTGGAGTAAGGATTACTGGAGTAACCATGCTGTTACTGGAGTAAGTTGTGTATACAGTTCATAGCCTATCGGGTTTTCTTTAGAAGTGGCTAAAAACAGCGACTTACTGGAGTAAGTTAGTGACAACTGGAGTAAGCCTTACTGGAGTAACCAAACCATTACTGGAGTCACTAATGCTTTTAAGTTTGACTGATTTATTCAAGAGAACAGTGACTGGAGTAATACATGGATAACTGGAGTAATGATGGCACAGAAACGTTATACATAGAGCAATATCACTGGAGTAGTATGTGAGTTACTAGAATAATGCAACTTGAAAACCATTTTGAATCAACACTCATTACTGGAGTAATATAATCGTTACTGGAGTAAAATTTTGACACAATGCGTTTGGAACAAGACATGTTTCTGGAGTAATATAACGCTTACTGGAGTAATGTAAGTTATAATCAAGCGTTATTACTGGAGTAACATAAATGTTACTGGAGTAACATTTTTTCCAAAACATAGAAGATTAATAAGATCACAATCTTTTTGATTTGCAATTGTCAAGTTATCATCAAAACACATAAAGAACTAACACATTTGTCTTTTCCACTCTTGCTCCCTTTTGCTTTGTTAATATCAAAAGTAAAACTTTCGTTTCTAGGTAGATTTGATGCTCCATTCTCCTTTGTCAGGGCTTCCAATTTTTTACTGGTAGGAGCATTATATATTCTGATTGCAAATATATATTCTGATTGCAAATATATCTTCCTCATTCTCCTTATGCTCGTTATATGTTTGCTGATTCTTTCCTTTGCTATCACTTCCTCTTTCTTCCTTATGACATCCTTTGCTTCCATTCCTTCATCACAAACTACCTTCAGCATTTCATCCTAGCTCCGGATTGCATTCGTCGTAAGCCAGGCACCATATCTAGGCTCATTAGCTTTATATGTCGACACAAGCCTTTCAGATATACATGTCCGATTATCATGACCGATTTTGCCGCAATTATAGCAAAAGCTTTGGATCTTTTCATACTTAATCGATATCCAGACTTTTATATTATTCGGTCTTGGCAGCCAAAAACCATAAGCCAAGGGCTTCCTATGATCTAACACTACTCTATCTCTCAGAAAGTTGCATAAGTACATGTTTTTGTAGCACGGATCCTCAGCCAAAATGACGTCGCCAACATGTCCTCCAATTGATACAGCGTTCTTCACACATAAGGCCTCTAGAGGAACACTGTGCATCTGAATCCAAGCCAGGCATCGACTGAAATCAAATTCCTCACACAAATTGTACCTTGATCTCTCCAACAAGTTTAATATAAAACTGTTGATGGACCACGGTCTCCCTTTCAGGATTCTGATATATTCTTCCTCCTTCGCGAATTTAAACATAAACGCGCTTCCAGAGATTTCAATAACCTCAAAACCAGTTTGTAGATTCCATGCCTTCCATAAGATCGTTTCCATCGTAGATCTAGTGTATTTGTTGGCCATGACTTTTCCTATTAGAGTCCTCTTTGCATCTGTCTCTTTCCACACAATCGGAGTTGTGATCTCCTCCATGAGAAGAGATAGATGGATTAAATGGAGATCTATCAAGCCTTCTTCACCTTCCTGTACTACTTATAGCTTCCTGGTTCACCGCCTAGCCATCCAATGCCGTCCTCAATCCCCTCCAATCACCGTCCTAATCACTCTCATGCTT
Organism: Acacia confusa; assembly: GCA_037074495.1. Lineage (NCBI taxonomy): Eukaryota > Viridiplantae > Streptophyta > Magnoliopsida > Fabales > Fabaceae > Acacia > Acacia confusa. Next base: position 26,553,115 of record CM073509.1, on the reverse strand, counting down.
GGTGAAGAGAATAGAGCTCCCACGCGAGTGTGCAGGGAGAAAAAAAGTTTAAGTGCTCGAGTTGTTACTTGAAATCCTATGTTTTTTCATTTTTAAATCTGTCATACTTCAAATTAACTGGAGTTTTGTGCTCAAGCCTATATTCTATATGATCTCATAAATTCATATCATTTGAGTCGTACTTAAAGGTTACTATTGCTTAACAAGTTTTTCATTCTAAAGATAACTTCCTTTCACAAAGCATCAAAGTAGCCAATTTCAGTCATTCACTCAAGTCGTGCATTCATTAATTATAAACGAAGTAGACAGTTCAAGTCATTTTCTCGAATCTTTTATAAAAAATCACCATATGAGAAATAATACATGAATTTAATGTGATTTCATACTTGTTCAAATCATTTAAAACTTCATTATAATTGTTTGTTTTGAATGTATACGACATTTAATGTCTAACGACTATTTCACCTACGAGAGCGACTTTCTGTTATAAGCATTATATACACTCATTATTTCAATGAAGACTCCCACGGGAAGATTAATTAGTCTAATGGTTGCATTAATGTGTCTCCCGGCTAAATTAAGTTCAACCAGCCATAAATGGAACTGCATTGAAGACAAAAGTAAGATATGACAAAGAGAAGCATTACACGATATATCAAAGTGCTAATGTGTACTTTGAACTACTCATAAACAACATTTAATTCTTTTGAGTTTATGACTGGTAATCTTCATTACTTGAAGAGTTATTCAAAGTAGTGATACCTAGAGGATTGGCAACATTGCAAATTATAAGGAGTGTTGTCAGGTTCTCAAATACTTGTGCAAAACTTGAGGAGATACTGGATAGCCATCACAAATACCCCACATCTAAGAACCTCATTATTTTGGATCCATTAGTCTGACATGATTGAATCTGGCTTCAAGCCTCACCTCTCAATCTATCATGTCAAGAAACGTTTCATTCGCATTCTTGCTTAATCTTCTTAATAATATTATTCTTAAACTAATCAACCGAGGCAAGTTATTTTTATTTATTTATTTTTTTTTTTAAAGGAAACCAAATTTTCATGAGTAAAATATTAATGAAAATAGATAGTAACATACCTAATTGTTGCCTTAATTTTATTGCTGGATTCCTAGTTTTTTGTTAGTAATGTGTCTTGACTACCAAGGGAAAAATATTAGAGCGACAAAATTGAATATATATATTAATACAACAACCTAAATCATAAATATAATGAAACGCCTCTAACTATCCCACGTGTTTCTTCTCAATATCATCATATTGACTACCTTAATTTACATCATAGGTATTGCCTAAGACTTTCCCCACTCATAGACTCCAGTTCCTTAAGAATTTCCTGAGCAAGATCCTTGACACAAGGCTCAACATCCTCAAGCAATTCACCCAGGAAGGGGATTGTTTCAGCCAAAAATACAAGATACTCTTCTTTCAAATTCTCCACTAGATATTTAATTATTCTTAGGCCCAACATTCTTGTTCGAAGTTTTTCACTCCGTGTCTGCATCAACACCTGCAAAACAAACAAGACATAATCTGAATTAGACGTTGAAGACTCTACAGCCAACAAGAGAAATTTGAATGAGAGATATTCTGGGAAGAGTTCAGAATGCAGAAAAATCGTGATAAAGATTATGTATTGTTTCTTTTTGGCCAACCTAAAGATCATGTATGACAAATAATAAAATTTAGATAGATAATACGAATTTTTGCAGTTTAATACTCCCTTCGTCCCTATTTATAAGGTCATATTTTTAAATGCATTTTTTACAGATGTTACCCTAATTAATTTTCCCCATACACCCCTTTTTTTTTCTAACTATTACTCTTTCTCATTTACCCACTTATAAACAAGAGCATATTTATAAAAATAAGTACATTTCCTACATGTTATTTACTTTTAACTAATTTTAACTGTTTTATTGAATAATACAATTGATTAATAGGACAGTATAAATAGGGACGGGGAGTAGTAAATATGACTGGGTATTCCCAAAAAAAAAAAAAAAAAAAATCACCCTCAGCAGTTGAAATCTAGATATCTACCTCATGATTCAAGGGTTTCCACAAGAGGTCATTTCCAGCAGTCACGGCCATCTGACCAATGCACACAACCAATAGGTCATCAACTTCCTTCACACTTGGCATATTCGGAGTGTTGTCCAATGAAGCTGGTGGTTCTATGACTAGTTGTGAAACAATCGGTTTTAATAGCATCTGCAGCAAACCATAATTTAGGTGAAGGTATGTACAAACAAGACCTTTATTAATAGACGATCAATCTTTGAATAAACTTAATTCAAAGCAACAGGAACAAGAGTTAAAGATAATTTGCATAAGTTCAAAAGTGCTGAATTGAATCCCAATCGCTGGGAATCCCTTAATAGAAAAGGGAATGGAATCAAAGTGATTTTATGGATATGAAAAGTCAATTATACCCCAAATAAAAAATAATAATAAGAGTCAAGTACTATTGAATAATGACGCAAGAGGCATATAGATTTTTAACAACTTGATTTGCGTTTTAAATGAAAAAAATTGGAATTACTTGCATTATAATATCCAAATTTGGAAGTAATAATAATAATAATTACCAAATTTGGTAAAGATATCTTTAAGTGCGTATGATTATTCATAATGATTCAGTGCTTCTCAAATCTGAATATATAAAAGTTTGCCGTTAGTTGAATGAATAAACCGTTTAGATTCTAGGAAAAGGAGGTATTTATGCACACAAAAAAGGTATGTAATGCGGCAATAAGCTTCGCAGGGTTGTGAAGATATGGCCGCAAACTGATGAAAACATTTTAAAGAAGTATTCTTAAATGTCAGAAATATGTTCAATGGCTCATAACAACCAAGGCAAAGATATGACACCGTGATGGTAATGTAAAAGAATTGATTTTTGACCATTAAATAATATTTAAATACTTTAAAAGTTTCCTTTAAATTGTCAAGTTGCAAATATTTAGTTATCAAGATCTGATTGAGTTATTAAACAGTAAAAAAATGAATAAAACTTTGCAAGCCACCTGAAAGTTTGAAGAGTCAAGAAACTTGGAGGATCCACTATCATAGAGAAAACACTTGTGTAAACACGACAAGACTAGCTTCCTAAGATGCCAGCTTTTGATAGAAACAATGCCTCCCTTTGTCCTGTCATCATCCTGAATCTTGGCCTTCTTTTTCTTCCGACTCAGTGTATCTCCAGCATTACTCAGATAGTGAACACAGCTACCAAGCAAGTGTTTGAAATAAGGAACAAACAATGACCTACACACAGGACACAGCAGTGAAGAAATGATTAAGCAATTCAATCACTACTTTAAGAGAGTTCCACAAAGAAAACATATTGTGTTGCTAAAGGTACTTATGTACGCATAATTTAAATGAGGAAGGAAGGACTTCTCACCAAAAACAAATTATGGATATATAATAATATCAATTTCAGATAAAGTTTTGCATTAACTCAACTGCCAAATACCAGTATAATACATAAGGACCTTTATACACATGACATAATATTGCTTTTTACTCCAGAAATTAAAAAATGGTGTTTTATTCTTTAAGGGGTGACATATAATAAACCCAATAAGTCAACAGAGATGCCTCAGCAAAGTCTCTTTTAAGAAGCTCATAAAACAAACAAAAAGAAGCACTTTCAAAAGGAATACAAAATACAGAATGAAAATATGGTAAAGAGACATTGACTTACCGATGGCTCTCTGCAAGTTTATTTACCATGCCATAGAAGGATATAGCCCTCTCAGTGCTACCCCGAGGTGCAGCTTCACCCGCATCAGATTCTGCCCACTCAATACTCTTTATGAATAGAGGTTTAAACATACTCTCGGTAAGTTTCATGGTTAGAGCAACCATTGCATGGATCACACTCTTTTCTACTGCATCAATATCATGAACAGAAACAGGACTCTGATGACGAAGATCAAGGGCAAGCAGGCAGAGGTCAAAAATCTTTCTATAGAAAGCGACAACAGATGATCTGTCCATGGTACCAACTAAGGTTGCCAACATGTCAAACATAATTTCTAAGCTTTTATCCCCAGCATTAATAGCAGCAGGGTAAACTTTTAACAATGGTGGCAACGCAAGCCGAACCTGTTCCAAAACAAAAGCATTTCTAAGTAAAGAGAGAATCAAAATGCTGATTTCATACAGTTGTCAAATAATATTGTAAAGGGTTAAGGCACAAAAATAGCTATCGCTTTTTTTTCTTTTCCTTCATAAAAATAGCCATTAACTTGTATTTAAAGTGGAAAAGTAACCATAAACATTTATAAACATTATAAACAGGGGGAAAAGTGACAATGCCGTCAAAATTATATAAATTGACCGTTTATGGCAAACATAATGCTAGTGTCACTTTTGCCTTCGTCTATAATGTTTATAGTAACTTCTGCACCCAAAAAAGGTTTATGATTACTTTTGAACTTTTGGTACAAGTTGATGGCTATTTTTTGCAACATAACCCTATTACAAAATAAAAGAGGCTTACAGGTATTCTCTCAGCGAGGAGTTTGCGAAGTCCATTAGCTCTAGATTCCACCTTTGCATCCATTCCAGAGACATATTCAGGATGAAGTACCAGAAGATCTATTATATTTGGCAGATAAGGGTTTAGAAATCCGCCAAGCTTGTCCACAACTACCTCCAGAGTGATGAGGACAGACAAAAAATATGAGCCTTTCGAGACTGAGGAAACAAGCTCCATACTTTTATGGGCTTTGATATCTGAATTCGAGAACAGTTCAGAGGAAAGCTTCATCATATTTTCCATTATGTGAGGAATCTCTGCTAGAGCTTTTGGACCTAGAACATTGATCAAGGCAGCTGTTGTTCGAAGGCAGGAAGAGGCTACAGCCAAGTTGCACAAACTGATGCATTTTGCAACCGATCTGAGGCACAGAACAAATATTGAATTATTAGATGGAAGGCTGTTAGCCAAAACTTCTAATGCAGAAACGGCTGCCACTTTGAATGAAGTATTTGAACCCTCAGCTGGATCATCAAGTACCCGAACAATTTCCAAACACATCTTATCAAATGATTTTTGATCACTCTCATTCATATTAAGCCAAGGAAAACATGGATTTGAACTTCGGGTTTTACTTTCTTTATTCTTTGGACTAACTTTATGATTTCTTACAGTCTCACACAGAAGCCCAAGAGCCTGCAACACAAATTAAGCAATTATTAAATAATCATTACTTATCACATAACTCATCATTGCATGAATTACATATGAAGGAGGAAATATATGCTGTGCCTACTCAATTATTTGGGGAAAAACTTCTGGAAGTCCTAAGGGCACACATATTGAGTGTAATACAATAAGATACGTCATATATAACAAATTTTAAAATTTTATGACATGGGTGCAAGAGATGTGCATATGTAATTGCGTATATATTTAACAAATAAACACAAAAAATTGAATAATAAAAAAATATTTGAGTTTAAAACAAGCATTTCAAAAGTAATATAGTGATATTAACAACAAAACTAAGTTTTTGACTTATTTTAAAGCATTTCAGAGGAAAAAAGATCAATAATAAAAGTTTCAAAATACGTTGCATGTAGCCTGAGGTACAATACATGTATCATATCGGATATGAATCAGATATGGTGTAACTTTTTGAGGCATCCATGCTACATAGTCGTAATGTAACATTGAAGAATCACACAAGAGACATACAAATTATAGTCTAAGAAATTACCTTGTCGCCAACATCTTTATCTGCATGACGGAGCAACTTAATTATGCTCCTAAAGTATGATGAAGGTATAATGACCAAGGTTATATTTCTCACCACCGCACGCATGGTTTCTTTTAACTCTTTTCTCAGAATAACAGGGAACCTCATTCGTGTCTTTTTAGAAAATACAAGCTGCAAGAGAAAAACAATCTGCTCCATAAGCTTTCCAAGTCCCTTCTGCAATGTGAAAACAGTCAACTTGTGAGTAAATTAAAATTTTGGCAACAAACAGAAGTATTCAATTATACCAAGTAGCAGCATGCATGCAAAAAATTAGATTGGAAAACTATAACAAGATATTAGAATGAGCATCTCAGCAAGAAGACCATAAGAATAAGGAAACAAATTAAATACTCGACCAAATAATGAGCAAATTTGTATCAGCCAAGGATCTGCATGTCACTCGCCTGGACAATTGCAGACCATTATAAGCATTATCAGCGGAATTATAATACATGCCAAAAAATCAGATTGAGAGAATTGCGAGGAACTTTTTCCAATCTAGGCGGTTGAATTTTGAAGACCATCCAGTTAGAGTACAATACTTTTATGGCATCAGATATTTCAAAGCATAACTTAGAGCACGCTTGAAGGAATACCAAAACTGAAATAACTCTCATGAGACTCACAAAATTATCTCAGGATTATCGATCTTTTAAGAGATCAGTTTCATTCATGTTGGATGGTAGCAGCTCTTGCCTGAGGTTTTGGAAGATTAATTGGCCGGAAAATATGCCCTGGTGTTTTGGGAGATTATTTGGGTGGAAAATATCCCCCAGGCAACACAATGCAATAGATACAGGATTGCAAACCTCAAAAAAACTGCCCCATGATATATTGCAGATTGGGGATACTTCATCTCAGTTTTCTATTTGCCACAAGGTTATAGATTTACCATGTATTAGGATTTTTTCAGTGGTATTTCACATTGATTTATTTTAAAATCACTGGCAAGAAAGAAAGGGAAAATATTGAGGGACAGTGCAGTATTTGAAATGTTGGCAAATTTGGTAAGATAGGAATGCATGTATTTAGAAAGGCACCGGCTTGCCAAACCTATCCTGTGATGTACAATACAATTGTGTACTTTAAGGAATCACTTGGTAGCATATGAACGTTATAAAGGGTATCCCTGTGCAATGGAGAGAGACTGAACACCCTTGCTAGTTGCTTGTACCATTAACTAAGTCAGATACTTGAAGTTGAAGATTAATACATATGGATTAATACCTGAATGACATCCGCATCTTCTCCGGATTCCATCTTGAACAAAAATTCTGGATCTCGCAATTTGAGCAATGTAAAATGCATTGCAAGAAATAATTCTAGAAAGAGTCCAGGGTCATTTCCCAGTTGTTGAAGTAGCACAACTAAAGCAGGAATCCATGTCAAACTTGTATATTGTTCACAAATTTGCACTGCAAGTTTATACTCCCACTCTCTTGAGTAAAATGTTAATGCATCCGGAACCTTGATATCAAGGAAAGTAGTTTGTTCCCTTGAAACCAATGAATGGAAAAGCATGGCAAGAAATGTAGCCAAGCTTTTATCCTCACCCAAAGTTCTGCAGAGATGGAGCATGGTTACATGTAGCTAGAGAACAGATAAACAAAGTCAACAGAAAGTGAAGCATAACGAGTACCTTACCTTAACAAGTATAAAACAATTGACAATCTTCTATGCTCAACAACTTCGGGCAATGTATGCATGAAAATCTGAAGGGAGAAGATAATATTAATATATTGTTAAGCTTAGAATTGCTTCCATTTATTTGGAACAAACATGGGACATGAATACACACACAGACAAACATATATGCAATCACAAACACACACACCCCTCAAGAAATAACTACCTTCAGTAATGCTTCCACATTGTCGGTCTTAGACAGCCAACAGGGAACAATCGCTGATATAAGATCCTCAAAAACATGCTTTGAATGACTGTCAATCTACAGATAACAACCAAATAATGTGAACACAAATGATATATTAAACTAGACCTGATCATGGGTCAAAACCCAACCAATCCAAGCAAAAGATGAGTTATGAGCCTGAAAGACCCCAACTATAAATGGGCTATTCCAAAAAATTTCGGAACGCATAAATTGAACAGGCCAAGCATACAGTTTCTATAAAGCCCAAACCCTAGCCTGACCCATTTGAATATTTTATGAAATAAATATATTAGAAAAACCTTACTTCAATTTCGTGTCCGTGAAAATTCAATGAATTTGAAGAAATAGAATACCGAAAAATCAATCCATCTAAAACCTCTTTAAATTTTACTCAACTATTTGCTTATAATTTTAGAAAAGGTATCTCACGTTCTTGTAATAATTAGTCAAAAAATATTTAAATCATTGGAAAACTTTTGATGGATCTTAAATCCAAGTAAGTAATCCGTTTATCCAAGAACCAGAATCTGAAGTTCTAGACCAAAATACTTAATCATTCATATATTCATTCATAATGCTTGTCACTGTCTTTCATGAATTATATAAGCAAAATAAATAATAACTTCCTTACACATAACTTCTTAAAGATTAGACAACATAACTTCGTAAGAATAACTTCTACTAGAATTGGGAATCAGGGCCGGCTTGACCCTCCAAGGCCGGCCCGTGAAGGGCCAGGGCCTAGTAGGGCCGGCCCTCCAAGGCTCGGAGTAAGAAAAACACCTATTTTTCAAAGCCTGGCCCGAGAGCACCAGGGCCAGGGCCGACCCGCAGGGCTCGAAAATTACTATTCCAAATTTTAACTATTTTTCCTTCACTTTTTTTTTAAAAAAATATAATTAGTAAATTACAACATGAATCATTCAATAAATAAACACAGTCACTAATTCATAATCAAAAGAAAACTATATTCACAAATAACTCACATAAAACATAAAAAACATATTACTAAATGACATTGGTATGATGACTATTATTGTCGTCATCTTCGTCACTATCATCGATTTTAACGACATTTGATTGTTTTCCACTTTGAGTAGTAGCCTCTAGCTCATGAGTAAAAATATCATGAAATTCTTCTCCCGCATCATGAACACATCCATAATCTTTATTTGCAACAAATAATAAATCAAATCATAAAATTAGAGTATAGTTATTATGTATTTGTAGTTAAATGAATAAATAACTCTATAACAAATACAAAATATATATAAATTAATAAATTTAAAAAGGAAAAAAAGAAAAAGCTACAATGAAAAGGGCTTGTAGGGCTGGCCCGAGGCCCTCCAGAGCTAATTTCAAATAACTCGTCCATTTTTTAAGCCCGGCCCTGGGCTTAAACGGGCCGGCCCGATGGATCTGACCCGTTTTCCTTGCTCTAACTTCTACTAACTTCCTAAAAATAACTTCTACTTGTCACTTAACCTTATCCACATGCCTCTTTCTTGAGTAAACAAGAAGAGGACGTGGTAAAGTCCTATCATTACCCTCCCCTTGAAAATGAGCCTTTTCCTCAAGGCAGAATTGAGGAAACTGTGGCAATCAGATCATAATGTTCCCAACTAGCTTCTTCAAGAGGTTGATTTTGCCATTGAATGAGCAAGTGAATGTCCTGACCAGAATCAGTAGGCAGCACCTTAGAATCTAAGATTTGATCAGGTTGAAGAAGTAATTCCTAGTCACCCGAAACAGGTAGAGGAGGTAAAGGTGTAGAAGTATCATAACCATGAGCAGCATGTAGGAGAGAAACATGAAAAACCGGATGTACTCTACAATCTGGAGGTAGCTTGAGTTCATAGGCCACAGGCCCAATCTTGCGCTGAATAGGATAGGGACCAAAATATCAAGGAGATAAGTTATGAAACTTGCATTGAGAGAGAAACTTTTGTCTATATGGTTGGATTTTGAAAAACACTAAATCACCAATAGCAAAAGTAATGTCTCGGTGATGAGTATCCGCATGTAAGTTCATTTGATTTTGGGATGAGGTCAGACTGTCCTAGATGAGTTGGAGAACAGCATCTCGTTCCTCAAAACAATCTTCCAAGTATTTGATACGAGTAGCTCCCTGAACAAAAGGCAGCAAGGATGGAGGATCTCTACCATATATCACTTTAAAAGGGCTATAGCCAGAGGAAGAATGAAAACCCATGTTGTAGGAAAATTCAGCCCAATGTAGAAATTGGCTCCAACGCTTAGGAAAGTCTTGACAAAAACACAGTAAATAAGTTTCCAAACATCTGTTAACAACCTCAGACTGACCATCTATTTGAGAATGGTAAGTAGTGCTGATTTTGGGAGTAGTCCCACTCAATCGGAATAATTCTTGCCAAAAAGCACTTAAGAAAACAGGATCTCGGTCAGACACGATGGATTTAGGAAAACCATGGAAACAAACCACCTCCTTACATAAAAGAGCAGCAACAGTTTTTGCTGAAAATGATTGCTGCAAACCCACAAAATGTGCAGATTTACTAAAACGATCCACTACCACAAAAATACACTCCCAACCATGAGAAAGGCAAACTAGTAATGAAATCCATAGAAATATCCTCCCAAATTTGAGCTGGAATAGGCAAGGGCTGCAAAAGACCACTTGGTGCTTGAAAAGCATGTTGACATGCTGCACAATTCTGAACAAAGGCTGTGACTTCCTCTTTCGTGTGCTGCCAAAAATAATATTGTTGCATGAGTTTCAACGTTTTCAGGACACCACCATGACCACCCATAGGAGATGAATGAACTTCTTTAATCAAAGAAGAAGTAAGAGAAGATGCAGCAAGGATAACCAATCAATCTCTGTTATATAAAAGGTCATCATTAAGAGCAAATTGTGAAACTGAGTGTGGGGCAGATTGTAGAGATGTTTTGAAGGCTGATGTATAAGGGTCCTTAGCCAAAAGAGAAGGAAAATCTTTAAATAACGTAGCATGAGGCATCACTAAAGAAAAGAAATCACCAGAATGTGGTAGTCTTGATAAGGCATCAGCAGCTTGGTTCTAAGATCCAGCCTTACAGATATGATTTGAAAATCAAATGGAAGCAACTTTAAAATCAAATGTTGCTGGACAGGAGTGGTGATCTGTTGTTCCAGGAGATATTTGAGGCTAAAATGATCTGTATGAACCTTAGATTTGCGCCCTAGGAGATAATGACGCCACTTTTGCAAAGAAGAAACCAAAACCAATAATTCTCTATTGTATACTGAATGAGATAAACCCTTGCTGTAAAATGCCAGCGGATGACCCTCTTGATGTAACATAGCACCAAGACCAGAAGAAGATACATCACATTCAACAATAAATTTCTTTGAAAAATCTAGCAATTGTAAGACCAGAGCATAAATTAATGCTTTATGAAGATCCTGAAAGGCTGCAAAGGAAGTAACATTCCATTTGAAGCCATCATTTTTTGTCACAGTTTTGCAATCTGACCATAATTCTTGATAAAGCGGCGGTAATAGCCGGGGAGATTCAAAAAACCCCTTAATTCAAAAATGTTTTTGGGCAGAGGCCATTTGTCAATAGCAAAAAAATATTGTCAACATCTACCACCACTCCTTTGGATCAAATAATATGGCCCAAGAAGAAAATATCAAGCCGAACTAAGTCACATTCTTCAGGATTGGCATGAAACTCATTTAAACATAATAATTGAAAGATAATATTTAAATGAGTAATATGGTCTTGAAAAGTCTTATTGTAAACCAAGATATCATCAAAGAAGACCAATGTAAATTTCTAGAGATAAAGTCGAAATAAGTCATTCATGATGGCTGGAAAAGTAGATGGCATTACAGTAAACTCATAATGCCCAAAATGCGTACGAAAAGTTGTCTTTGGTCTATCAATAGGGTGAACTCTAATTTGGTGATATCCAGAACGAAGGTCAATCTTAGAGAAATAAGTGGTACCATGTAGGCATGCAGCTCATCAATCAATTCATCTACAATGGGAATCAGATACTTATCTGGCACAGTAATCTTGTTCAATTCTCTATAGTCCACACAGAGACGCCAAGATGAATTCATTTTTGGAACTAACAAAACAGGATTTGCAAAGGGGCTTACACTGGGCTGAATAAATCCCTTCTGAAGTAAGGCAACAACTTGCTTTTCAATTTCATCCTTTTGAGAATGTGAGTACTAGTACGGTCGAATATTTGGGGGTATGGCTCCAGGTATAAATTGATATTATGATGTCTATCTCAGGCAGGAGGAAGGGCCTATGGTTTGAAGAAAATGTCAGCAAATTGCTGTTGTAAATCTTGTAAAATTTCAAATCTGCATACAATCTCCATACCATCATAGCTACGGAGAGAAATTTGAGAAGAAGGATGAGAGAGTCCTTAAAGCTTGTATCTTTGTCCATCATCCCAAAAAATCATGACTGGTTGCTGCCAATTAGCCTCAACAATATTAAGAGAAGCCAGCCACTTGATTCCCAACACCATATCCATACTACCGAGCTCAAAAGGGAAAAATTCTTCCGTAATGGACAAACTTTGTACTATAATTGTTAGTTGTTTGCAAATAGAGTTGCAGGATCTCTCAGAATCGTCACCAATTTGGACTCCAAGATGTGGAAGTCTGTAGAGTTTTAATGCTAATTCGGTCACCAACTTGTAAGAAACGAAATTGTGTGTTGAACCTGAATCAATAAGGATCAGCACAGATTTGGAGTTGAAGGGTTCCTCAAACTTTCATAGTTGTCAACGATTTTTTACCCAAAAAAGCATGTAAGGAAATCTCTACGAACGTCTCTTGACCAGCGTCTTCTTCTTTGTTCATTGATTCTTCTTGATCATCAAGAAATTCCAGGAGTTTCAAAGCATACGGATGACAATGATGACCTGGAGAGAAGTTGGCCCCACAACGATAGCACAATCCTTTACTTCGTTGAAGTTGCCGTTCGGTTTCGAAAATTCCCGAAGATACCATTGTTAACTAATTCTATTGCAATCCTGACATCAATAACGGCTTGGAGAAATTGGGATTTGTAGAATTGGAGGAGTTATTAATTCCCCAATTAATTGCTGAATTAGAGGATTATTAATTCCCCAATTATTCTGTGGCCCAAAAATCGGGAATTTTGATTATATTATGATCCCTTAAATTGCGTACTCTTAAAATAAGGTTGTTGTGGCATGTATTTGGCTTCAAATTCAAGAGCGAGACCTGCGGCCTTCCTTATACACAATTCATGGCTTCTGAATTTTCACATCCGATTTCAAGTTCCCATTCAAATCCGTAATAAAAAGCGCTAAGAAATAGTGTCCAAGCCATCCTTGCACACAACATGATCTCCTCACAAATTCCTTCTAGTACTCCTCCACAAATCCAATCTGTTTTACATTGTAAAGCTAAATATCAGGGTTCTGGAATTCCACTGGTCCAAATTGTTCTTGGAAGATCTGAATTAATTCCTCCCAATAATGTATAATGTGACTTGAAGAAACCCTGGTGAATACATCAAGCGCCTCTCCTTCCAAATACATTGCAGCCACTCAATTTTTAAATCTTCAGGAGTTTCATAATACCTGAAATACTTCTCTGCTTTCATCACCTAGCCTCTCGGATCACCACCTTCAAATTTTGGGAATTCAACTTTAGAGTGAGGATAATTGTTTGGTCTTTTACTCCACCAAGGTATTTCTCCTTCAAATTCTTCACATGGTTCTGATGTCTTTATGTGTTCCTTCTCCACATCTTCTAACATAATAGTAGGAGTTTTCTGCTTCTTTACTTCTTTCATCTCGGCAGCTAAACTTAAAGAGTTTAGATACAATGAGCCTGTTTAGGGAAGGTGCTTGGGATGGAAAATGCTCAGTGGGAAGGGAAAACGCTCGGTGAGAAAAAAGCCACAGTTTGTAACCATTTGGATTTACGTTTGGCTTATTGAACTTCTCCAAAAAAAAGCTCATTCTTTAAGAAGCTGGGATACCGAGCGTCCAATGTTGGCTGCAGCGTTTTCCATAGCTTTGAGACACGAGCTTTAGGAGGACTGATTTTTTTCTTGCATACTCATAGCAAACTAGAAAGGAAGATGTCGTTATTACTGTTCATTACTGTTCAGGAAGGGGGTGCCAAGGTCAACACCGGCGAAAAATATTTTTCGCAAAGTGATTTAGGCAACAATCTCCATAGCTCTTCTTCTTTATATGAGAACACGTGAATTATAGAAAAGAGGAGACACATTGGGACGAAAGAGCATTGTGGGTGAGATTGGAGATAGAGGGTAACTTTGACGCTACCCTCGCAAGAGAAACTGAGAAGAAGGAACTCGCCTCACGCCACTGCTTTGTCTTTTTTTCCTTCAAGAACCAAGATTGTTGGAACCAGAAGGAGAGAAATCTTTCAACCTAAGGGGCTTTTGCAGAAAAGATGAACCAAAGGGCAATAATCGGCCTGTTTCTATTAATGTGTGTTTTTATTTTATTATTTGTTAATTTTTTAAATAATAATTTAACTTGTTTTTCAAATTTAAATTTAAATTTTTATCTTTAAAACATATACAATTAATATTAATATATGTAGTATTCAATATTAAATTTTTACATCTTAACTGACTTTTCAAATAATAATCCAAACACTCATTAGTTTAGAGAAAAGCCACTTCTGCAAAAAGCCAAATGGTCAATCCAAACACAAATCACATTTACAACCTGATTTTTTTCCTACGGGACTTTTTCAAAAGTTAGATAGTTTTTAAGCCACCGTTCCAACCGCCAACCAAAACAAGCCTAGTGAAGTTCAGTTGCTGTGTTATATTCTCTAGTGCTGATAGTAATTCGATGTCAAGGGATTTGGAAGATTCTGCCTCTTGACTGGGAATAGCAAAATCGGAGGATTGTGGTTTCTTTCAATTATTTCCCATAACTCACAAAGGTCCAGAGAAAGAGGCTCTGATACCAAAATAATGGATCTTAAATCCAGGTAAGTAATCAGCTTATCCAAGAAACAAAATCTGAAGTTCTTAACCAAAATACAGAATCATTAATATATTCATTCATAATGCTTGTCACTGTCTTACATGAATTATATACGACAAATAGAACAAATAACTCATAATAACTTCCCTACACATAATTTCCTAAAGATAAGACAACATAACTTCCTAAGAATAACTTCTACTTGTTACTTAACCTTATCCACATACCTCTTTCTTGAGTAAACAAGAAGAGGACGTGGTAAATTCCTATCAACTTTTCTGTAGAAGCGTTTTTTCTCCTTATAATTAAGACCCTAGACTCTCTCATATTGGCTATAGTAACTTTGATATGAAGGTTTTTGCATGGGAAAAAGAAGCAAAAAACGAAACAGACTGGAATTTATTTTGGAATTTGGCCAGGCCTTTTCTATTAGGCCCAAACTTCCTTTACCACAATCAATTCTAATATGTCCCCAGCATCAAGTCTTGCTTATAATCAGCTTATAATTTTAAGAAATAGAATACCAAAAAGAGTCCATCTAAAATTTGACTCTCCTTCCCAGTATTGCTTATAATCAATTGTAGGATTTAACGAAAATCCAAGCACTCTCTTCACTGTTACTCCAAATTTCAAAGTTGCTTTGATCATATATTGACAAACCTGTGTGATAGTTGATTCTCCAACAACAGCAACAATATCAAGTATATGCCCAAAAACTTCTTCAGGAAAAGCTTTAGCAACAGCAGAAAGCAGAGAAAACACATGGTTGCGGGTGACTACATCCTCTGAAGAATGGGCACACTCTATCAGGACATTTAAGTTAAGTTCATTTGTTATATTTTCCTGAGAATAGAAAATGGAAAAATAAATTTGAATTAGGCAACGACAGGAAGACCAAGTAAACTGTTAGAT
Organism: Acacia confusa; assembly: GCA_037074495.1. Classification (NCBI taxonomy): domain Eukaryota; kingdom Viridiplantae; phylum Streptophyta; class Magnoliopsida; order Fabales; family Fabaceae; genus Acacia; species Acacia confusa. The sequence continues at coordinate 26,537,517 of CM073509.1, read as the reverse complement.
ATCTAGAACTTTTAAGCATAAAGAATAACAAAGAACCTTCAATACAGAAGTGCTATCAAGAGATGTGATTATATCCTCAAGGATTATCAACAAAGTCTGTTGAATATGACATGTTGCATTAAGGTTAGCCTCACTTATAGAAGGTTGGGCCAAGCCCTTCTCCTTGAAGAGAGGATCATTCACCATCTCCTCGGAAAGAATCTTGCTAAGAAGCTTAAATAAGGGGCTTATAAGCATATGTCTGCAATCATCAAAGTGAAAAGTTAGTACAATCAAATATACTATTAATTTCAGTGATCCAGAAATAGCAATTACTTTCTAACCTCTTTGTTATGTCTTTCTTCAGTAACAAGACATCAAGAAGAGAACTAAGGATATAGAAAGTATTCTCCCTTCTAAATATATCATCCTCTGCATGTACACTTAGTTTCATTTTCTTCTTGGATTCTGAGATATTTATGCAACTTCCCCTTTTGAGTATGATATCAAGCATGTCGCCAACTGTTGAGAAACCAATCTGCAATTCCAAGAGAAAGACCAATGACCGCCAGTTAATTTTTCACTTTTTCTTCTATAGATTTCTCCTATAATTAAGACGGTAAAAAGAATAAACTGAAGAATTATACCACTACATTTCAAAAGAGAACATAGTACCAAGACAAAAAGTATAATAGATCCAAAAAACAAAAGAACCGCATGCTCCCTGATAGATCTCCCCATCCTCTTCAAGTTTATTCAAGAAGAGACGATTGGATGAGGCAGAATAGGTATAGTGGGAAGTTATGTTTTAGGTGTTTTATCATAGTTATCTAAGAGGTTATTATCAGTTTGGCTTGTCTTTGTAACTGATGTTGTCAGTTACATGTTTCATTATTTATACTTCCTTGTAAGACAGATTGGGGATTATGAAAAGTATTATTCAGAAATATTGTCTTATCCTAGAGTTACAGATTCTGACTCTAGTCTCATTTTTCTCTCTTAATTTCCTAAGTTCTATCATTTTGGTATCGAAGCCACTATCTCTGGACCATTGCGGTGTTATGGGAAATAACAAAAAGAAGCAACAATCCTCTAATTCTGCAATCCCAAATCAGGAAGAAGAATCTTCCAGGTACAAGGAAACTGAATTAACCTCAGCCTCAGAAAAAATGTCACAGCAATTAAATTTTATTGTATCTAAACTTTTGAGTTAAGATGCTGATATGAAAGAAGTGAAGAAACATAGAAATCCGTCTGTTGTAGACCATGCAGAAAATGAATCCGGCAAAATTCCAGAAGAATTTGAAAGTGAAACACCCTGGAGGAGCAAAAACCCGAACAAACATCCTCATACCAAAGTTGAAGTTCCAAAGTTTGAAGGGATGATCCTAGGGGATGGATTATGAAGGCTGGAAAATATTTCTATTACTACCAAACTCCTAAAGATGTCAAAGTTGAAGTAGCAGCTGTAAATTTGGAGGGAGACGCTTTAGATGTCTTCACTTGGGTTTCTTCCAGTCGATCAATTTGTTTTTGGGATGAGTTACTTTAGGTGTTTCAAGACAACTTTGGTCCAACATAATTTCAAAATCTGGATATCTTCTTGTGTGATGTTCAACAATTTGGTTCGGTGGAAGGTTACAGAAAAGAATCCATTCGGCGTTCTTCAAGGGTTCAAGGACGGCTAGAACATTGTCTTCTAGTAGTATTTATCCAAGGACTCAAAGAAGAATTAAAGGCCGATGTTAAGATTCAAAAACTACAGACTGTGTATAAGGCCACAAGTTCAGCCCTAGAATTCAAATCCAAACTTCATAGTCAACCTTTGCAACAGCCTCCCCAGCGATTTTCAATTTACCATGGCAATGAGTGGGGAAATAATTATAAAGAAAACAAAAATACCGCGCCACGCCAGCAAAGTAATTCAATGATGGCGCCAAATCAAGGAAATCTGGGAGTTTTGGATCACGCTAAATTGCTGCTCATGATGGAATCCTCTAATCACTCCAATTATCCAACCTTTTTGCCAACTTCATACTTAACAGAAACCAAACACCAAAATAGATGAAACAAGGGCCTCTATTATCGTTGCGGGGAGAAATTTTCTCCAACTCATTGCTGTAATTCGACTTCGCTAAAATTGATGTAGATTACCGAAGATTCTAATGATGGGATGAATGATGATGAGGCTACTTAGTGCAAAAATCTCTCAGAGATTTCTTTACATGCTATACCAGGAAATCCTTTGACGACAACAACGAAAGTTAAGGGTATGCTTGATATATGGTCAGTATTAATTGTCATTGGTAGTGGCTCTACTCATAATTTTATCTCTACTAAATTGATTACCCAACTCGGTAACATACCAGAGATTCTTCCACCTTTTGGTGTTAAAATAGGTGACGGCTCTATGATTGCTTCAAATTCTATTTGCAAGAACTTGGAGATCACAGTTCGAAGCTAGTCTACTAAAGAAGATTTTTTCCCTTTTGAACTCAATTGTGTAGACATGGTTTTGGGAATAAAATGGCTTGCTTCACTAAATACTGTAGAAGCTAATTGGCAAAAGATGTTTATGATCTTTCAAGTTAATGGATAGCATTATAAACTTAAGGGAATTTCTCAACCTTCTACCAAAATCTCCCTTCGTAGTTATGATGGAATGGAAATTATTCATCAGTTCAAAATTCTGCAAAATATGTTAAACAATTTGCAAAAATATTTCTTGAACCACATTGAAGAGGAAAAATGAATTCGATACACATTTACATCAGCTGATTACACACATATATATACACGAAGAAGGCAGGCAAGTATTAGACAAAGTGAATAACTTTCGGTAGTGGACAGCTACTAGCTTGGTGCTTTTACATAGTGGAGATTACTTTAGATGGTGGCCAGCTAATACAGATTACGTTGATAACTTTACAGATTCTACACTCCCCCTCAAGTTGAACTGTAGATGTCAATCAAGTTCAACTTGCCAATCAAGTACTGGAATCTATCTTTGTGTAGTCCTTTAGTGAGGATATCTGCACTCTGCTCCTTAAAGGGTATATATCTTAAATCAATAATACCCTCATCAACTTTTTCTCTTATAAAATGTCTATCTATTTCAACATGCTTGGTTCTATCATGTTGAACTGGATTATGAGCAATGTTAATTGCAGCCATATTATCACAATAGACTTTGATAGGAAGATTTATGCTCTTCCTTAAATCCTCAAGGATCCATTTTATCCATATGCCTTCACAGATTCCCAGTGCTACTGCCCTGTATTCAGCTTCAACACTGCTTCTTGCAACTACACTTTGTTTCTTACTTCTCCATGTAACCAAGTTACCCCACACAAAAGTACAATATCCAGATGTAGACTTCCTATCATCCTGATCACCTGCCCAATCCGCATCAGTGAATAGTTCTACATTCCGTTTGCCAGTCTTTCTGAATAGTAAGCCACGTCTTGGAGATCCCTTCAAATACCGAAGAATCCTATAGGCTTCATTTAGATGCTTCTGTTTTGGATTATGAGAATGCTAGCTGACTACACTGACTGCAAATGCAATGTCTGGCCTAGTATGAGACAAGTATATCAATTTTCCTACCATTCGTTGATAGTTCCCCATGTCCACAAGTTTTCCAACATCTGATTCGTCATCTATTTTGTCAACTCGTATTGGTGTGTCACTGGGTCTGCAACCTGTCATCCCTGTTTCTTTTAGTAGGTTGAGTACATACTTTCTTTGGGAAATATAAATTCCTCCCTTAGATCGAGCAACTTCCATCCCAAGAAAATACTTCATCTCTCCAAGATATTTGATCTGGAATTCTCGTGCCAAGGCTGCCTTGATTTGATTGATTTCTACCTCATCATCTCCCGTAAGGATTATATCATCAACATACATAGCTAGAACAGCCATCTTACCATTATGATGTTTAACAAACAACGTATGATCGCTCTGTCCTTGAGTGTATCCGTGTCTTTTCAAGACTCGAGTGAATCTGTCAAACCAAGCACGTGGAGATTGTTTCAATCCATACAACGATCTCTTTAACTTACAGACTTGATTAGTCTTTTTTCCTGGGAATCCTGGAGGTAGCTTCATATAGACTTCTTCCTTGAGTTCTCCATTGAGGAAAGCATTCTTTACATCCAGTTACTGTAAACTCCAGTCTAAATTTACTGCTATAGACAAGAGAATTCTGATAGTGTTTAGCTTGGCTACTGGTGCAAAAGTTTCTGTATAATCTTCCCCATATATCTATGTAAAACCTTTAGCAACCAATCTAGCTTTATATTTCTCAAGTGTTCCATCAGCTCTTTACTTAGGGGTAAATACCCACTTACACCCAACAGGTTTTTTCCCTCGTGGTAGGTCTTCTATATCCCATGTTTTATTTCGCTTGAGGGCTTCCATTTCTTCCAAAACAGCTTGCCTCCATTCAGGTATAGCCATGGCTTCATCAATTGTGCTTGGTACCCTGATGTTGTCAAGATGAGAGACAAATGCCCTATATTTAGAAGAAAGAGCCTTATAGGAAACAAATTTCTCAATTGGATGTCGAGTACATGATCTTGGATTCTTTCTTACAGCAATAGGAAGATCAAGATCAGAATTCTCACTTACCATTATTCCTCTTGGAACTGCCGTTGGTTCTGACTGTTGGTGAGTACTAAGAATTTATGGCTCACTACCTTCCTTATGTCTTCGGCTGTAGGTATTACCCCACCTGCTTGTGTCTTTCCCTGGCACTGGCATATTATCAGGTGTATCAAGGTTATCCGGAGTATTAGTGGTGTCATTATTATCTGAGACATTTGGAATGGGACTAGGTATATAAACAGTGTAGTCACTTTCATGAGTTCCTTTCATCTGAAATTCACTATCACTCTCCCTCTGAATTTCGGACGAGGAGTAATAGGGAATATTTTCATGGAAAGTAACGTCACAAGTTACAAAAAGACGTTTGGAAATTGGGTCATAGCATTTGTAACCTTTCTGATGGTGAAAATAGCCAAGGAAGATACACCAGAGGGCACGAGGGTCAAGTTTATTGGTATGATGAAGGTGGACATATGTTGTACATCCAAACACTCGGAGTGGTAGAGTGTTTTCAAGGTATGTAAGGTTAAAATATGTATGTAGAAGCTGGAGTGGAGTTTTATAAGATAGTGGTCTACTGGGCATGCGATTGATGAGAAAAATTGCAGTGAGGATAGCATCATCCCAGTGGAATTTGGGACATTGCTACTAAACATAATGGCTCTGGCTGTTTCTGGAATATGTCGGTTTTTCCGTTCGACAATACCATTTTGTTGAGGTGTATTGGGACAAGTGCTTTTGTGAACAATGCCATTGTCTGTTAGATATGTGGATAAGAGCTGATTGAAGTATTCAGTCCCGTTATCAGTATGCAGGATTTGTATTTGGGTATGGAACTGGGTTCGGATCATATTATGGAAGGCAACAAAGGTTGGATATACCTCTGTTTTATCTTTCAATAGGTAGACCCAACTGACACGAGTATGGTCATCAATAAATGTGATGAACCATTTTGACTGTGATCTGTTGGGTGTCCGTGAAGGCCCCCATAAATCACTGTGAATCGTGGAAAAAGGTTGCGATGGTTTGTAAGAAGTTTTTGGAAATGAAGTACGATGATGTTTAGCCTTTTCACATGAATCACAATGAAAAGTAGATGCATTCTCATTTGAAACAAAAGAGGGAAACATCTGAGACATATAATTGAAATTGGGATGCCCTAAACGTTTAGGCCATAAATCTATTTCACTAGTCTTAGGGGAGACACTTTATTGCAAGATGAAACCTTAGGATTTTGACTTTCCTCCAAGTAATAGAGACCACCAAATTCGTTAGCACTCCCAATCGTCATCCCTGTCAGCAGATCCTAAAAGGAACAGTGAGAAGCAAAGAAGTTAGCCTAACATCTTTCTTCTTTAGCTAATTGGCTGACTGATAATAGATTGCATTTCAATTTTGGAACATGCAAAACAGAATGAATAGTGAGTGCAGTCGAAATTTTAATAGTTCCAATTCCAGTGACAACTGATTCTGAGTCATCAGCGATTCGCACAGTCATGCCATTGGTGATAGGCGTATAGGATGAGAATAGAGTCTTGTCAGTCATGTGATCCAAGGCACCGGAGTCAACAATCCAGCAGTTTCCTGCACACAAACTTTTTATGACTGCTAATGCGTGGAAAAAGTTACCTCATCTCACCACTGAAGCAGCAGGCTGTTTTGTATTCTGAAGTGTGGCTACCATTTCCATAATTTTATTCAATTGATCATTTTGGGAAGATCCACTAGCATTGGAAACTTCAGTCACATAGCTTTTGCCTTTCCCTTTCCGTGGCTTCCAATCTGCGGGTTTACCATGAAGATCCCAGCAGGTATCCTTTTTGTGCCCTGGTTTCTTACAATGATCACAAAAAGGTCGATCCCAGCAGGTGTCCTTGATATGTCCTGGTTTTTTACAATGATCGCAAAATAGTTGACCTTTAAAAACTTTTGAGCCTGTGGATCGAGCAGTAAGAGCTGAGACCTCAGGAGTTGTAGGAGTAGAAGCAGCAGCGGAATGATTCTGAAGCATTGATTTGTGTCTATCCTCTTCATCACGCAGAATAGAATAAACTTCGCGCACAGAGGGCAATGACGCTTGACTAAGAATTCGAGCCCGAACATCATCGTAGACCACACTAAGACCGGCCAACAATTCATAGACTCGCTCCTCTTCTTTTTCTTTGCGATCTTCAGAGGCATCGGCTATGCAATGATGAATCTTATTTTCAAGAGCATCAAATTCTTGCTAAAGTGCTGTTTTTTCAAGATAGTAATCATCAAGGGACATTTGCTCCTGCTTCAACTGCCACAACTTTTTCTTGACATCAAATATGCGGGACCGGCTTCCAATGGAACTGTATGTCTCTCGAAGAGCTTCCCAAATCTCCCGGGCTGAAGGAAGATACATGAAACTCTTCTTAAGTGAAGACGACATTGCATTGATCAACCAGGAGGATACCAATGCGTTCTCCGATTTCCATTTTTTAAACTCCTTGGTTTCCGATGTTGAAGGCTTGACAGCTTCACCAGTGATATATTGAAGTTTATCCCTTCCATTGAGAGCTAGGATCATGGACTGCGACAACTCCTGATAATTATCGCCGGTAAGTTTCTCAGAAACAATGAGAACGGTAGAGATATCATTAGAACTGGATGGCGACATTGAAGAAGAGGCGTCGAAGATAGTAGACATAATGATTTTTTTTTTGATTTTTTTTTTTGATTTTTTTCTTCTCTCTCGATTTATATCAGATAAATCGAGACAGAGAAATCGCGAGAGACTGAGTGTTCAATGAAGGTCAAGTAAAATTGATGAAGGTCGACGGTGGCACTCTTCGGCGATGGCAACAGCGACAGGAAGGATGATGACAGCAAAACGGCGGACGATCTCCGTTGACGACGAAGAGGTCGATGATGGCGATGAGAGAAACTGAACTGTGGAGACTATGCTTCCTCTTCTTGGACAAGATCCAAGACGTGGATCTGGCTTCTTCTTCTTCTCCTTTTAATTTGACTGTAATTGTGCTCAGACGAGCTGACGAAGCACTGGACAGAATTCGTGACTATTTCTTCTTCTGGTTCAGCGTTGGACAGGAGCAGAGATCGTTGGACAACAATCTGGATGACGTTCTGGACTTAAACGTCGGAAGCTGGAAGAGGCCGGCAATTGGAACTGGGACTGTTTTCCTTGTATATGGAGTTGACGGAATTGTGGTGGTCGGACTGTTCGAGGACTGAGACATAGACACAAAGGTACCGTAGAGTAAAATCTGATTACTTTTCTTCTCAGCTTCTTGTGAATTTCAAAAACAGCAGTTGGATAGAAACAGTCGTTGGACGACGATCTGGACTGAAATTGCAGTGGGCAATTTCTCAGATTGAAAAGAGTTGGTTATTCTCTTCTACGGCTCTGATACCATGAAGAGGAAAAATGAATTCGATACACATTTACATCAGCTGATTACACATATATATATATACACGAAGAAGGCAGACGGGTATTAGACAAAGCGAATAACTTTCGGTAGTGGACAACTACTAGCTTGGTGCTTTTACATAGTGGAGGACATAATGGAGATTACTTTAGATAGTGGCCAGCTAATACAGATTACGTTGATAACTTTACAGATTCTACACACATTCTCTTTCTCCTGTTTAAGCACGAAGTCATACCATTCATCTCTATTCTGAAGCCACTCCTAACATCCAACCATATCGTTATCCACATCCTCAAAAAGATGAAATTGAGAAGCAAATTGCTGCATTGCTTCAAAAAGTTTCAATTATGTATTGATTACATAGAATTGAACAAACTTACAATACCAAATAATTATTCTATTCCAATTGTAGATGGACTCATTGATGAGCTTCATGGGACTACTTATTTCTCTAAGATTGACCTTTGTTCTTGGTATCATCAAATTCAAGTACATCCTGCAGATATTCCCAAGACAACTTTTTGCACTCACTCAGGGAATTATGAGTTCACTGTTATGCCATTCAGCCTTACTAAAGCTCCCTCCACTTTTCAAGCTTCCATGAATGACTTATTTCAGCCATATCTTAGAAAATTCATTTCAGTTTTCTTTGACGACATTCTGTTTCACAGTAAGACTTTTCAGGATCATATTACTCATTTGAGTATTATTTTTCAACTCTTGTGTATGAATGAGTTCTATGCAAATCCTTATAAGTGACTTTCTTCAGCTTGATATCTCATTTTTGGGACATGTTATTTCAGCCATAGAAGTAGTGATCGACCCTAAGAAAACCGTTGCCATTGCAAATGGCCTCTTCCTAAGAATCTTGCTGAACTCCATGGATTTTTAGGTCTTTCAGGCTATTATCATAGGTTTATCAAGCACTATGGTCAGATTGCCAAACCCTTGACTAATATGAATTGTCACCTTTGATGTTGGTGACATGGTGTTTCTCAAAGTACAACATACAGACAGAAATCTCTTTCTAAGTGCAAGCTTCACGAGTTGTCTCCAAGATATTTTAGTCCTTATCCTATTAAACATCGGATTGGTTCTGTGGCTTATGAACTTCAATTACCACCAAGTTCAAGAGTGCATCTTGTTTTCCATGTTTCTCTCTTACAAGCAACTCATGGTTATAATGTTTCTGCTCCTTTCCCACCTTTACCTATTTTTGATGATTAGGAACTGCTTCTTGAACCTGACAAGGTCCTTGATTCTAAGGTTCTTGCTGATAATTGTCCTCCAGAAGCTCGTTTGCTCATACATTAGAAGAATCAGCCTCCTGCGGAATCAAGTTGGGAATCCTATGATCTAATTGCAACACAGTTTCCTCAATTTCGCCTTGAGGGCAAAGCTCATTTTCAAGGGGAAGGTAATGATAGGTCTCCTCGTCCTCCTTGTTTATTCAAGAAAGAGATGACTGGATAAGACAAAATAGTTATAGTGGGAAGTTATGTTTTAGGTGTTTTATCATAGTTAGTTATCTAAGAAGTTATTATCAGTTTGGCTTGTGTCTTTTTAACTGATGTTGTCAGTTATGTGTTTCATTATTTATACTTCCTAGCAGGACAAATTGGGGATTATGAAAAGTATTATTCAGAAATATTGTCTTGTCTTAGAGTTACAGATACTGGCTCTAGTCTCACTTTTTCTCTCCCAATTTCCTAAGTTCTATCACTCCCTCAATTCACTACTGGCTACATAACAGTTTTAAAAGAAAAAAAGTATTCAAAAATCTCATTTTCAAATCAACAAACATTAAAAATGTGTACGTGCTAGTAATCATAATTCATAGTGCACGCACAAAATGCACATTTCTGTACAAGCAAACCAGGATCTAATCAGTTCCAAGCAGAGAACTGCTTATGTAAGATCTACTAATTTAACAAATTGATTATGCATCTTAATGCAAAAGCGTAAAACTTAAGTTCTTAAATTCTGTAAAAAATATTATCTAACAAGAGAAGAAGTTGTCACCGGCAACCACTTGAGTTCATTATTTGAATGTCAGATGAACCCATAAACTGTTCTGCATCATACTTGTAAGCAACAACAATGCTTATCTGGAATGGCAATTGGAGCCTTCAAAAGCATCTTTTCAATTATGATTTACAGAGTATGGGGTAATTATGTGAGGATTTTTGTATCAATTATGTGAATAAGCACTTTCGAAGTGCCCAATTCGGATCCCAAACAAGCACAAAATAAATCCAAAGCACTAACAAACTAACAGATAATAAAAGATGCACTAAATTGAACACATGATAAGTAAAATTAAACAGTATATGAGAAAAGATCCAGGTTGGCAAGGTTAAGGAAGCTCTTAATAAAATGGAAAATGGTAAAGTTGTTAGACTTGATGGTATTCCTATTGAAGTTTGGAAAATGTTTGGGTGAAGAGGATGTGTTGTGGCTTTCTAAGATATTTAATGAGATTTTACGATCCCAAAAACATCTTGATGCTTGGAGAAAAAGTACTTTGATCTCTATTTAAAAGAATAAAAGAGATATTCAAAAGTGAGCAAACTACAGAGGAATTAAGCTTATGAGTCAAACAATGAAATTGTGGAAATAAATTATTCAACACAAGTTGAGGTTGGAGACTAGTATTTATGAGAACCAATTTGGGTTCATACAGGGAAAGTCCACAAGAGAAGTGATTTATTTACTAGGGAGGCTAATGGAAAAGTATCGGAGCAAAGGAAGAGATTTGCATATGGTTTGCAATGAATTGGAAAACGCCTATGACCATATACCAAGACATGTACTTTGGAAAGCCTTGGAAAAGAAGGGGTTGCGTGTTGTATATATCAAAGCCATTCAGGACATGTAAAAAGGGGTAACATCTAGTGTTAGAATGCCTAGAGGTGAGACAAAGGATTTTCCTATAAGGATTGGTCAACAACAAGGATCAGCTTTGAGCCCAGATTTGTTTAACCAAGTGGCACATGTTCTAACATAGCTTATCAAAAAAGAGATCCCTAATTGCATGCTTTTCACTGATGATCTTGTTCTATTGACTGAATCAAGGGAGGAGATTAATTCTAAACTTGAGACATGGAGAAGGACTCTGAAGTCGAAGGATTTTCGTCTAAGCAGTAAAACATAATATTTTTTTTTTCAATTTTGATAAGAGACAAATGCGAAGTGATGTGGAGGTTAAATTAGGAGAGCAAGTCATTAAACAAATGGCAAAGTTTAGAAATTTGAGATCAATTATACAACAAGATGGTGAAATTGATGGAGATGTTAATCATAGAATTCAAGTTGGGTGGTATAAATAGAAAAATGCTACCGGAGTTATTTTTTATCGGAAAGTACCTAATAAGGTAAAAGGGAAATTTTATCACATTGTTATAAGATCAGCAATGATATATGGTAGTGAATGTTGAACTTTAAAGGGACACATGAATATAAAGTGGGAGCAGCCGAGATGGGGACATTGATATGGATGTGTGGTCATACAAGAAAGATAAGATTTGTAATGATCATATACATGAACGAGTTGGAGTGACACCTATAAGGAGAAAATTTTCAGAGAAAGTTTGGATACATTCAAATGAAGAGGATGATCAAGCAGTACGGAGTTCTCTAAAAAGAGATAAAGGAAGATTGAAACACGGAGTTCTCTAAAAAGAGATAAAGGAAGATTGAAACGAACACTCATATAGAGCAGGATCTATTGCTTGACAATCTATCTAACAATTTGGTTTACGATAAAGCATAATGGCATTGTGTGATCCATATAGTTGGGGAAATGCTTTCTTGTTGTATATGGGAAAGGAACTTACATCTATGCACAATATAGCCTCTCTGACAGCACTTTGTACATCACCATTAGCATTACGGCACAAAAACAGAAGCTCATGAAACAAATGCTCCTGTAAAAAATAAGAAAGTTTATTGTCATAAATTAACTACATCAAGCTAGGAGAACAAATGCAATCTTACTTAACTTGGGGCTAAATTGATCAAGTTATTATGGAAGGCAATGACATAATTTGGAAAGGAAATGGGTTTTTTCGTACCTTTACTTCATTCTTCAACCCCTTGTAGAATTGACCGCTGAGTTTCCTCAGAACCGTTATACAGGGCTGTACATAGGCAGGGTGACCAGACGTAGTAGAATCCAACTGACCAAGGCAGCAGCCAGAGCATGTAAGCATATGAAAAATTAAAAAACAACCCAATGAAGAAATACTATATTGCTCACCCGCAAAGCTGTTAGTAAATGATCTTCAAAATCATTTCCACCAGAGGAAGAAGACATAACACAGCTCTATCACAATAGTAGGAATTAGTTCACATTAAATTCCATATGAAAGTATGCCCTCAGCCAAAAACAACTAGATATACTTACCTCAAGTAATAGGCATAGCATTTCTATTTCAATGCTTGACAATTTCTGTGAGGAATTCTCTGGCACATTAAAGCATTGATTCCGCCTATTCAAAAGTAGGGACAAAAGTGACACAACTTCTTTAACACACACAATGCCTTTTCCAATTCCTTTGAGCACAGATAAAATCTTCAGCTGCAAGAAATATTAAGGTACAAACATAAATTGTTTTTCTAAGACTGTGAATGCGATACACATAACAGTATTAGAACGTTTTTAAAGATATGGACGTTTGCTTAAGAATGCAAATTCTGTGTGTAAAAGCAGAGAAGGAAACAGTTTAAAAAAGGTAGCAAACCTTGCCATAGTTTGAGAGTTTCAAAGCAGAACCCAAAATGAAGCCAAGAATTTTTTCTTTTGTAGACTGATCAAATCTGGATAAAATTTAGGCACGGAAAGAAAATGGAAATTAGTAGGTTTGATGTCAGGTGCTCAAAAACTATCTAAGAAAATAAAGGAAAGGAAACTCTTACAAGGGAAAAAGAGAAAGCATCTCAGTCAACTCCTCACTAGAAGTCTAAAGGAATGAAGTTGATATAAACGAAAGTTACATTAAAATGACTAGCTTTAGGGAGTCTAGCCTATTTTATAAACGGAAGTTACATTAAAATAATTAAATAAAATCTACAAATAACCTCTCATCAAATATTTAAATATTTTATTCAAGATAAACTAATTTTTTTAACAGAAAGATAAACTAATTTAAATGTCCAAGATAAGTTAAACAATTAAAAATAAGAAAAACTAACTAAATAAACTATTAATTTTCTAGTTCTTCTAGATTGGTCTATTATCATTCAACCAATCATTTAACGAGAAAAAGAAAAACAACTAACCATGCATTATACATTGATCAGATACTATCACCATGAAGCAAAACAAAATAACCCCATCCAACTTCGTCTCCCATCAGACAAATATGACTTATGTATTGTAACTGTCCAAATAACCACCTTAAAGTGAAGTCAAAATACACTGTATCCCCACCCACCCAAGATAGGTAAACCAAAAGTTGTCCTTGGCAGTAATTCTAACTCAAGTACATAAGAATTTGATAGAGGGAAGAGGTGTGCTTTGCAACAGGAGAAATAAAAAACAATGAAAAGCATTCAACAACACAGAACGTGAATATCAACTGAAATAATCAATCATAGGACCTGAAGCCAAGGCCTATGGACATATTAGATATATTCTTCTAATCTTAAAATTTTGGAACTAAACCATTAATTACAAAAAACATAGTCCTGCATTCTAGCCAATGAAAAACCTGATAACAAAGAAAACCATCAAATTCAACATCAAGTATCAATCTTATACCTAGCAACATCCTTTACAAATTATAAAGAATACTTTACATATTTAATCACTATAAAAATGCATGATATATTACAAAGGACATTACTGAAGTGAGTGCTCAAAAGAAATATACAATGGATTAGCAGATGTTCTGTTCTCTTTTTATTCTTGAGCAAAAAGAACCAACAACCTAACTAAGACATTCTCTAATGACACTAAATACCCAAAATTGGCATTCCAACCACTCAAACTAGTTTATACAATTCACGCCACAATGCTTTGCTCTTCAAATGCAATTTTAAAGTTAAATTAGAGCTGCTGATAGAGCTGGGAATTAAAGCATCTGCTTTTCAAAGCCTGGGCCAAGAGCATGCAAGCCAGGGCTGGCCCTACAAAGCCGAAAGCTATTTTTCTAAATTTTTAACTATTTTTCCTATGTTTTTTTTATTCAAAGAAATATAATTAATAAATTACAGCAATTAAAGTTTTAATTTATTAAATAAATGTTGTCAACATTAAATAAATTAGAGTCATGTGAAATAAATTAAGGGAAACATTTTTATTTTTGGGCCATTAACCAACCAAACCGTATTAACTACTCCATCCAGTCCTCAATATAAGACAAAATTGACTTTTTTAAAGAGATTAAGGAAATTAATTAAATTAATTTAGCGTATTTTTATTTTTATTCTCCAACCTAATTAGTTTGACTGATAAGCTTATATATAATCTAAAAATACACAATATATAATCTGATTAAGTAACTTATTTAGTTTTCTCAATTTTTCAAAAAAAAAAAATCAATTTTGTCTTATATTTAGGATTAAAGAGAGTATTGACTAGTAATAATAAAACAAATCATACAAAAAATGACAACATATACATAATAGTCTAGTCTACAACATGTTCCCACAAGAAGTTGCTTTAAGCACCTAATCCTTCCATGACGTAAATAAATAAAAACAAATTATGGAACAACAACTTAAAATAGAAATTTAGCAATAAAAATAAATATATAAACAGGCCTAAAGGGCTGGCCCTTTTAAGCTCTCGGCCCTACAGGGCTGGCCTTTTTAGATCCAATGTCATTTGGAGGCTCCATTTTATAAGCCTAGCCTCTGAAAGGCTAACGCTTGAACAGCTCGAGCCTGTCAGCTCTAGATATTGTAAGGGCCAGCTTCAAGGGTCAAGGCTGAATCAGGGCTGGGCTGAAAATATATTATATTCATGAATTTGTTAGGCCCAGCCTGTAGCCCCTAAGCCCTTTTCTGTTTTTAGAAAAAAGATACATAAAAAGTAAAACAATATTAAAATTCAAATTTAAACATAAATTTATAGTTTAGACCATTCAAACAACAATTCAAAGTCTAAACATGCTATTACTCATAATTCAAATCATAATTCGTAAAATTAAGATCCACAATCAATTCTCAATCATCATAAATAACAAAGATGAATCAGTGGCTGCTGCTTGCCTTCTAAAAGGCTAACACTAAAGCACTAAAGTTTAAAGTTCCCTTGGGATTAAGTCATAACAAATTACGAAAAAAAATTAAAGAAATTAAGAAAATAAGGGCAGTCCCTTTTCAAACGAGAGCCTAAAAGGACCAGCCCTTTTGACCTTTTATCAGTTTCATGTACATGAGCATCCATTAACATGGTGATAATTATGTAGATGATTTCCAACATTCTTGATTCTCATGAGCTATGAAATTGACTTGCAAAGCAAGGAAATGTGACAAAAAAACATCTCACTTTGAATGTAACAAGGATTAGCAAGGCTACCAATAGGACTATGATGTAAGCAGTAAATATATTAGTTAGTTGGTTGTTGGTTAGTTGTAATGTTTGTTGGTTACCCCTGCCTTATTATAAATAGGCAACCCCTATATTGTAATTCCCAGTCTATGATTGATAATGGAATTGTAGTCTCTCTCTTCTTTCCTCTTTCCCTCTCCCTCTCCTCTGTTATGCTTCTGTTCTATTTCTCTGTTTCTGTCTCTCATTCCCTCTGTTCTCTCCCTCTCTTCTTTTTCTCTTCCCAAATCCTCTAATTTCTCTACACTTATCTAACAGAATATCCATAAAAGATGGTTCCATCAAACGAGCATGTCATAGTAACACTATTATTAGATGAATAATTATGGAAACATAATAAAAATACCTATTTTCAATATTTTGGGGTACTAAGATGTTGTGACACGTTGAGCCCAGCATAGATGCAAACATTGCAGGAAGGAATCTCTCGTCAGACAAAATTAGTGTCTTTTGCTGATCTATCAACCCCAAAAGTTCACCCAGAAAATGGTTCCATGTGACATTGCCCCCTGTTTTCACCAGTTCACAAAAATTTGTAAAATAAAAAGGTAACATTTGAAATGAAGGACAGATTCCAATTATTCTGATGGTACAGTACCATTTCTCCTTCCAGAACGTTCAAGATGAGACCACAATACACATAGCCCATCAATGCAGTTCATTGCCGCAATCCTTGCATCCTGAATCGAAGGGGGAAAACATTAATCAATTTGGCCAATTCCATTTTGTTGCAAGAGAAAAGAAGTGGGAAAAGAACAGCACAGGTGGAAGTGGCAGAGGCTTCTCAAATTACAATATAGAAGAAAACAATGTGTTGATGATCATGTTTTTACATAGTGAAAAGAAAGGAGGGTAGAAAAAAGAGAAGCACTTCGAAATGTTTAGAATCAAGGGGGAAACTCATACCTGGTTATCACTAGCCAATGGAACAAGAACTGAAGTAAACTCAGCTAGAAGTTCAAATTGGCATCTTTCTTGTGACAGGCTACAAAGAAATGCAAAGCACTGAAGACTTTCAACTTGGACTTCAACAGGAACACCTACAGAATGAAAAGGTAATCAAAAGATTAAGTAGGTGCAAACTTTTGCACGAATACATTCACACTCAATCAGTAAAGTTTCATATGCCCCAAACCGTAATACAAATAAAAATCAGACTCTGAAGAGTTTGTGGGCGGCGGGAGCTAAAATTGATTCCACTTGATGGTCAGTTGCCAAACAAAAAAATATTTGAAATGGGAAAAAATGACAATAAAACTAAAAGTGCATTTAGACTTCCCTACAAATAAAAATCAAAAGTTGGAACTGAATGTTGTGACAGCAAATCAAGGCCAATATTAAAACATCTTGGAATTGCAAACTTGAACATGCCAGACCGTATCTATTCAAGCCCATATTTTTAGTAACAAAAATTAAAGGAATCAGCAACTGTGGAAACACCACTTAGTAATTACTGATCATTAAAGGCCATCAATTACTCAGATAGAAAGTTGAGGGAAAATCCCAAACGAAAGAAAAATGATTTTCATATTCAGCAATAATCAAATGAATGCAATCATGTCAACAAGTCAAAAGGAAAATATTCAATCAAGCAAAACATCAGTTGGTAGATGATAGTCTAAGGTCATGACTATCAATTCAAACAGGAACAAGTGAAAAGTACCCTCTTCTGTGAAAAACTTGGATAAGAGGCAGGGAGGTGATATCTTGCATTGAGCCACCAGGTAATGGAGATGTACATGAAAAGCATGCTTGCATTTTGAGGCAGCAAAACATACAAACAGATCCTTAATCCAGCTGACCCACTTATTATCATCATCCTGCCTCATGTACAGTCACAATTAAGTAAAAACACAGGAAGTTCACCTAAGTCAAAGTCTAATAAGAAGTGGAGAACTCTCCAGTCTCCAACATCAACATTTATTACAGGAAAAAATAAATATTACGAGGAATTACTAACCCGTAAAATTTCTGAAGGCATTGCTAATATTAGTGCAGAAAGCAACTTCCAAAATATGCAAACAATAAGTTTTGCATTCAGAGATTTGAGATCAGTGTCCAAGAACTTCAGAATTAAACTGCAATCCCAGCCCAGAACTTCAGAATTGAACTGTAAATTAAACACCATCCAACACAAAAAAACAAATTAGTACTTCATGTCCCGTAACAACTTAAATATATACACTAAAATCATGAATCCATTCTACCTCTTCCAAAATAAAATCGCCAGCAGACACTAATGATTCCCACTCAGCCTTCAAAAGAGGAAATGCAGTTTCAAAAACTTCAGGAAAGTCATCACCTAAGAAAAAGCAAAAAGTCCATATTCAGCATCCACAAATCATTCAACTAACTTCACATATGTTATTTGCTTAATCATGCCACTCCCTGTTTACAAGATAATGAAAATTTCAGAAAAATAAGAAACTATAAAGTAGTGCATTGAAAGAGTGAGAGTGAGAAACGAACTGCTTGGTGTAAATGTTAGAGCCTCAAATAACACCAAGAAGAAGAGCGTCTTTGACAATTCCAAATCACTGCAGCTCTCAACAAACCAAGTCATGTGGTCTTGAGGGTAGATCCTGAAATTCTCAGCCATGCTTTTGATGGTCTTCAGGTTAATTGAAGATAAACTTCCAGGAACAGTCTGCAATTGCATCTTCATAATCAGTAAAGTGAAAGGAAGTTCATTTCAATTTTAACACGAGAGAAACATAATCGCGTTCATAAACAATTCTAACATCAAATAACAATTTCAAACTAAACACCAGAAAGACCTCATGCTAAAACTCATCCATTCAGCAAATGTTTCCTGTTATAAATCATTTGTCATGAAAATAGTAATATTTATGCTCCCAAGTAACATTGGCTTGGATTCTTTTTCTTGATGAGTAATATTAGTTGAACCCTGTCAGCATTTCCCAACAGATGGCCTACTTTGCCAACAAACGCACACAATGCCATCATCAGAGGAAATACAAAAAACCACATAGGCAAAACATATGTCAATCAAATTTAAGATCTAATAATTAGCTTCAAGATTCAGATGTTTCCTCTTCATCATAAACAAATACTTTCAAACTTAGCTCAAAATGTTCAAAACATGGTATTAAAACCTGGACCGGACCAGACCAATCAGACAAGAAATTGGCGACCCACCCACAGAACTGATCCAGGTGAGCATCTAACTCAAGGAGAAAACAACCCAGTATGACCCGGCCTAACTCGGTGTGACTGGGGATTAAACTGGCCAACCCACCTAGTTGAAGGGGTTACCAGGTTTGTTTTCTTACATGCCAAATGTGCCGGGTGATGAAGAAGATAAACATACATATTGAAGAAAAAATGGTGGAAATGAGAATGAAATGAGGAATCAAAGAAGAAAAGATGGAAAAAAAATAGAATGCCGCTTCTCATTTCTCATCTCAAGCAAGCCTAAGCTTGTTTCCACCAGTATAGCTCTCTTCTTGCCGACATTAGTAACTCAAAACAGTGGAAGCGTCTGTTCTCTATCAGTTGTTGCAGTGAGGGAGAAAGGTGTTATTTTATTAAATATGCAGAAGAAGGCGCTTTGATCTACCCCTGACGAACAAAAGGAAAAGAGGCAAGTCGATTTATTCAAAATAGAGGTTCCCAAGGTAAAAAGCTTGACATTGGGAGGTGCAAAGTTGAAAAAGGTGTTTTCACTTCCTCCATCTATCAGTATGAATAATGAATACACTACATTTAGGGTTCAGCATATTGGCTACGCCTAGTGCATTAGCCATTTATTAAAATATAATAACATTTAAGTTAAAATATTCAAAAATTTATTGTTTTATCAGTTTATTTTTATTCCCATTTTAAATTCTTATTTAATTTTATTGTCATGAATTAATTTAAATTATATCTCTATAGTTTTACACACACAGTTTGAATAAATTATATTGTTTTAATCCTGACAGGTGTGACTCCAAGTCGACCCCTATTTGGACCACTAACCCTTGACCCACTACCTCAGTCTGATCAATGACCAGTCTGGCTTTTAGTACCATGGTTTAGACCACTATACTGCTGCTGGATTAAATCACTCACCAAGTGCTAGTAGGCACTTACTAAATCCTCCAAAAGATTTCAAAATAACAATTACTTCTAGAAATCCACTACTTGCGGAGGCTACAATTAATTTAATTATGACAGTCTAATCATGGCAGAATCTTGTATAGCCATAATTTATTTCAATTTCCTCATATCTAAGTCTCATGGTGATATAGAAACCATCATAATATGTACTTAGGGACCTACTTGTAATGATTATCTAGGGACTTAAGTATAAACTACATAGTTAGTAGGATAAGTGTTATAATATCCTACTAACCACTAGATTATGACTTGAGGGAGGCAATCTTATTATAAATAGTTCAATCCTATTAATTGTACAGTCACGTTAGTCATGACATTGCAAAATACAGATTTGTGAGAACCATTTGAGTTCTCTTCTCAAACTCTCTTCTACTCTCTTCTTGTGTCTCTTCTACATCTCATTTCTAAACCTAAGATCAATATTCATATCAGTGGTATCAGAGCTCTCTTTCTTTGGCTTTGTTTCACTGTTTCTGTTCTAATCATTCTTCTGTTCTGATTTTCTCTCTGTTCTGATTTGTAAACGAAAGAAAAAGAAGATTTGGATTCTGTCTGTTCAGTTCTAAAAGAGTCGGAATCTGTTAAGCAAGTATTTGAGTTCTGATTCTGGGAATGAATGACTGGTCAGTCAGCATAACACCAGAAAATCTAGCAAGAACTCACTTGTCTATCAAGAAAGCATCCAGCATTCTAGTGGATGGTAAATACGAGACCAATGGCCATGGAAGATCACATCTTAGCTCTTGAAGCTCAATTCCAAAAACTAGAAAAGAAGAAAAAATGGAAAAATTAAATAGAATGGATGAAATGCAAGATACAGTCCTGGGTTTGAGAGAAGAGTTAAGACCAGTGATTCGTGCAACCTGGAACAACAATCTTGATCATCAGCATTGACAACGTGGGAATGGTCATGGACAGGGAGGTGGGTTCCATCGGCCTACCCAATTCACTAAGATGGACTTCCCGAAATTCTAGGGACAAGACATTGACAATTGGGTTCTCAAGTGTGGTCGATTCTTTCATTTGGATGGAACTCCCAAAAACAAGAAAGTGACCATGGCGTCCACGGGCTTAGATGAAACTAGTTTTTCATGGCATGTGGCGGAAGAAAGGCGTTGGCAGCGACCACCAACCTAGAACGAATATGTACTGATGCTCCGAAGCACGTTCGGTCTACCAGTCAACAAGCCTATGGGAAATCTAACACGTTTGAGACAGAAAGGATTGCTCGCTGAATTCAACGCTCAATTCGACGCTATATCGGCCAAGTTGGATCTGTCCGAAGCATGTCTGATTGAGATTTATGTCGCATGACTAAAGGACGAGATTGCCGACTCCGTTTTGATGTTCGACCCAGTGACTCTCGGCGAAGCACGACGACTAACAAGGATACAAGAGATCACCATCAATTGGAAAGAGACAAAGGCTGCTGGGGATCGATCGACTCGCTATACTTTGACATCCTCTTCGATTTATTCTTCAAATACGCCGTCGATGGCTTCACAAATGACAAACACGTCAGGTAATACAAAAGTGATAACGCAGTGTCCTGGACCCCACCAGAAGGGTACAACGGGCATTTATGAAAACTTAGGAAATAAAACAGGGGAACCAACCCGAACCTCCAATACTATGGACAAAACATGATTGAAAACTTAGAGAAATTCAAAAATCCTATCTGCAGAAGATGAAGCTGAACATAGAGCCAAAAATCTGTTTTTATTGTCATGAGCCATTCACCAAGAATCATAGTTGCCCCCAAAGGCAAAGGATGAGGTTGCAATTTATGGAATTGATAGAGGACACTAAGATCAGTCCCGATAGTGTAACAGAACCAGAAATAGAGGATGAGTTTGCTCCTTTAATTTCCCTTCATGCAATCAATAGAGTAGATACGAATGACTCCATGAGAATACAAGGAATGTGGACTGAGATCAGTCCCGATAATCCAGGTGCTGATTGATAATGGCAGCACCAATGACTTCATGAACTATGACTTTGCTATTAAATTGGGATGGAAGAGTCCAAGGCCTCCTCTTGCCGCAGTTTAGGTTGTTGAAGGTCAGAAATTACAAGTCTTTGGTGTATGGCATGGTTTTAGATGGAAGATGCAAGGGTTGGATTTTGTTTGTGATCTCCAAATTATCAAATTAAATACATTTGACATTGTATTGGGATTGACATGGCTGAAAACTATTAAGAGTGCCTTGTGGGATTATGAGAAACTCTCCGTGCAATTTTGATATAGGGGAAAATTGTGTAAATTGCAAGCAAGCCCCACAAGCTCCCTTAAGGTGGTGTCTCCTACAAAACTAGGGGTAACAAGCAACATGGTCCCCAAATGTATTTGGTACAACTCTTGCAACCTTTACCTAAAATTTCAGATTGTTATACTATTGCTAATACTAACATTGCAGGAAGTACAAATCTGCCCACAAAAATCCAGAGGGTACTTGGGAGATTCGAGGGTTTATTTGATGAACCTAGGGGCCTTCCTCCACTAAGCAGGTCATAACCACCCAATTGTACTCCAAGAAGGCACTAAGTCTCAAGCCATCGATATTCAGCAGCCCAAAAGGATGTCATTGAGAAGCAAGTGACTGATTTGCTTCAAACGGGTGTGATTCAAGAGAGCTCATCCCCTTTTTTAGCCTCTATTGTATTGGTTAAAAAGAAGGATGGGACTTGGAGGATGTGCATTGATTTCCGGGAACTAAATAAGAAGACGGTAAAGAATCAATATCCTATTCCTCTAGTTGAAGAACTTCTGGATGAGTTACATGCAGCTAGGTGTTTTACCAAACTTGATTTGAGGGCTGGTTACTATCAATCAAAATGCAGCCGGAACATTGCTACAAAACAGCCTTTAAAACACATTCAAGACACTTTGAATGGCTCGTGATGCCTTTTGGATTGACCAATGCTCTAGCTACATTTCAAGGTGCAATGATAGACATTTTTCAACCTCTATTAAGGAAGTTTGTTCTTGCTTTCTTTGATGACATTCTGATTTATAGTGTTGATTTACAAGAACATGCAAAACATCTTGAGGAAGTGTTACATATATTGCAAAATCACCACTATTTTGTTAAAAGGAGTAAATGTACTTTTGCTGCAAAGAGTGTGGAGTATTTGGGGCACATAATCGGCAAAACAGTTAAGGGCTTTCCTAGGCTTAGCTAGGTACTACCGGAGGTTTATAAAAGGGTATGGTGCAATAGCTAAGCCTCTTACTCTTTTATTACGAAAAGACAGGTTTAAATGGTGTGAAGCAGCAGCTGCATCCTTCAAAGAATAGCAATCTACCCTTATTTCAGCACCTGTTTTAGCCTTACTGGACTTCTCCAAGGATTTTGTGGTCGAAGTTGATGCATCTGGAGGGGACATAGGTGTTGTACTAATGCAACAAGGTCACTCCTTAGCTTATTTCAGCAAGGCTTTGGCTCCTAAACATGTAAGCCTCTCTATCTATGAAAAAGAATAACTAGTTGTTGTGCAAGCGGTAGAGTATTGGCACCAATATCTAGAAAGAGGCAAATTTGTAATTAGGACTAATCAACAAAGTCTTAAATACCTCTTGGGGCAGAAATAAAAAACCCCATTCCAAATGTATTGGATAGCAAAACTCTTAGGCTATGACTATGAGATTCAATACAAAAAGGGAAATGAGAATGTTGTGGCTGACGCATTGTCTAGATTGCATGGTTCTCAAATTTTGCAGATCTCTTTGGACACTTCTTCACCAGAATTAATGGAAGAAATCAAGCAAAGTTGGGCATTAGATCATGAAATAGCAGCTGTCCTGGTTCAGGTGAAACAAAACGATGGTATCTTCTACTCTTATTCATGGGATGACACTTATTTGAGGAAGAACAACAGATTGGTGGTAGGCGATGTGGCTGAACTAAAAACAAAGTTGCTGGAATGGTTACATTCAAGCCCTTAAGGGGGCCATTCAGGTGTTCAAGCTACCCATTACAAGGTAAAGGGTCTATATTGGTGGAAACATCTCCATAGGGATGTTGAAGAATTTGTCCGGGGATGTGATATTTGTGCCCGATGTAAATACAAAACTGTGGCTGCACCTGAGTTACTTCAGCCCCTTCCTATTCCAAGTAAGGTTTAGGAAAGTATTTCTATAGACTTTATTGAGGGTTTGCCCAAATCAGGTGGTAAGGAAGTAATATGGGTTATTGTGGATAGAATGACTAAATACACCTACTTTATATCACTTTCTCATCCTTATTCAACCTCTACTTTGGCACAAGTGTTTTTTGATCAGGTTTAGAAACTACATGGTGCACCGGCTAAAATTATAAGTGATCGAGATCCTTTGTTCCTTAGTAACTTTTGGAAGGAATTTTTGAAAGTCCTAAAGGTTCAGCAAAGCCTCTCTTCAGCTTACCATCCTCAAAGTGATGGTCAAACCGAGGTCCTTAATAGATGTCTAGAATCCTACTTGAGGTGTATGTGTTGGGAGGTTCCCAAAGAATGAAATCAATGGTTAGCTCTAGCCGAATGGTGGTACAATACAATTTTTCATACAGCCACCAAAGCAACTCCACATGAGCTATTATATGGTCAAAAACCAGCTGCTTATACCCCTTATGTGCCTTGGACAGCAATGGTAGAGGCAGTTGATAGAAGTTTTACAGCAAGAAAGAAGATGCTAGTTGTCCTAAAGCATCATCTCCACAGATCAGCAAATACCATGAAGCAAAAAGCTGATGAGAAGCGCCCGCATAGGCATTTTGAGGTTGGGCAATGGGTGTTTTTGAAGTTGCAGCCCTATCGTCAGATTTCAGCAGCCACTAGAAGCAATCAAAAGCTAGCTCCTCGCTTCTTTGATCCATACAAAGTATTGCAGAAAATTGGACCAATGGATGTGATATCCTTTCATGTATCCTTTTTGAAATTATGCACGGATCCAAGTGTCAATAGCAGCATCCACCTACTGATTGGCCAGCTGTTCCAAATTCCCTTTCTCCCCAACAGATATTATCTCAACGAGTGGGAAGAAAATAGAGGAGAATAATTACAGAATTGTTGGTTCAGTGGCAAGGATACCCGGAGGAGGAAGCTACTTGGGTGTCCTTATTCAACTTGAAACAACAATTCCCAGAATTTCTATTGCCAAACCCTTAAGGACAAGGGTTATTTCGAGGGGGGGCATTGATATAGAAACCATCATAATATGTACTTAGGGAACTACTTGTAATGATTATCTAGGGACTTAAGTATAAACTACATAGTTAGTAGGATAAGTATTATAATATCCTACTATCCACTAGATTAGGACATGAGGGAGGCATCTTATTATAAATAGTCCAATCCTCTTAATTGTACAATCATGTTAGTCATGACATTGCAGAATACAGATTTGTGAGAACCATTGGAGTTCTCTTCTCAAACTCTCTTCTACTCTCTTCTTGTGTCTCTTCTACATCTCATTTCTGACCCTAAGATCAATATTCATATCACATGGCCAAGGGCAACAAGAATGATGTCTAAGAACAAGCCCCCTTCGAGTCTATACCTCAAGTTTCATTAAGAGGATACAACACCACAAAATCCTAAGGTCACTAGCTACTTTTCAACTCTATATAGTTCATGATAAAATGTTTTACAAAAGACAAGAAAACAACACTATCAATAAGAAAAATACAGAAGAAAAAAATTCAGACATTCATAGAAAGAAAACACCTATCACCCATGCAATTTCCCCAATGTATCTTTATGTTGATACATTCAAGTAATTGAACATTTTACAATTAGTAAACTAGATTTATTGTCAAAAACTAGATTTCACACAAAATAGAACTATTTAAACCATGATCATAAGCAAGTTACATGCAAGAAAATATTTGAATTATTAGTAATCAGCCGTATGGTACTAATTTCTTCATAAATACACGCATATAATTAGGAGTCTTGTTTCTATGTTAAGATAGGATCTCATAAATGACCTTAAATTTAGCAGTATAATTGGTTCTATGATTCACATCAACCGATCCAAGATAAGGCTCAAGATAAGACGGTTTGACAACTATCAAGATAGGAGAAAGATCAAAAGTGGTGTTCAAATAATTTCTAACATATCAAGGACAACTTCATCCCAAACGTTTAAATTGTTTGTTGAAAGTTAAATAGCTTTAACATGATCTCTAACAGAATGGTCAAACAGGAAAACAGAGGAATTAGAGACTAAATGTTGCAAGTGTATTATACACACATAACCTGAAATACAAGTAGGTAGATACATCTATTAATAGGAAGCAATAATTCTAACAGCTATTTCTTAACTCTCTTATAAATAGGGGTGAGCAAAACTGAACCAAACCAAATTCATTTCAGTATTTTTGGTGCTTGGTTTTGGTTCAGTTTTCATTTGTAGGTCTGTTGGTTTTCACTGCAGTTAGCATAAAAATATTCGATTTCATCCGAAATTTTTTTAAAAATATTGGGCCCCCATGCCATGTGCCTCACTATCTCTGCCCAGCCCAAGCCCTGTGTCAACTCTCTCCCCCTAAATCCAAGTCCGGCAATCAGAATTAAAAAAAAAAAAAAAAAGGTTGGCCAGCTATTTAATCAAAAAAGGCTAAAGGCAATCTGCTGCTCTAGCCTAAAAACCAAAAATAGTTGAACTTGAAGCTTCACTCTCACCGTCAACGCTGTATAAATCTCAGGCCAACTCTCCACCACCAGTTCCCTCACAAAAGCCACGAGTTGATTATAGCTCTTGCACTTCAATTTGTAACTCCATCTTCATTCTTTCCTCCCAAAACTATGACACATCGAGCTCACCTTTTGATGCATTTACAGCTTTACTTCACCATCATTGAGCACCATGTTGAATTTTAGATATATGTGTAGGCTGAAGTTGCCTTTCTATCAAAATGACTAAAGACAATTGAGAGGATATATCTCTCCTTTTCATATGCCTTTAATTCAATGTCTAACTATTCAATCTGGGACTTATTCTAACACTTCTCCTATTTTTCCCCCTTTTTCATTCACTTTTTTCTCTTTTGCCTGGGCTTGTACTTCTTTTGGAGTCTCAAAGGCCTCAAGTCCAGAATCTTTTTAGTTTTTTCATCCCATAAATTTAATGGCTTTGATACCATGTTGAATTTTAGATACATGTGTATGTTGGTATTGCACAGCATGGAAGGAGATCAAATCCACACAGTCCGGTGATAATTGAACCGTGATATGCCCTTCTCACACAGGTTGCAAATGGAACATTTTGGGCAAAATGGTGGTAAACAGAAGGTGAAGGAAACAAACAGCATATGGAGATTGTAGCCGCAAATGGAGCATTTGTAGTGCAAGCCTATCCCTACTTCCATGCAACCATTGCTTTTCACTGGAAATTGTAAGTATTCAAAACTTAGCTTGTGTTAAGGATGACCGAAATGGGATATCTGATCACTTGTCTTCATGGTCATGTTTATGTTTTATTGAGTTTTCTTTGCAGAATACTAATGGACAACATGAAAGGGTATCATATGGATTTTGTGGCCCAAGTAAAGGCCCAAAACAGAACGGACTAAACAAATCGAACCAAAATATTTTGCTTTGTTTGATTCAGATATTGTCTAAAGTTAGGTTTTAGTTAGGTGTCTTGAATTGATACAATTCAGTTGTTCGGTTTTTTCAGTTATTGAACACAACCGAACCAAAAATAAAAATGCTCGCCCCTACTTATAACTCCTTACTCCGCCGCCATTTACACTATTATTACCACACAACATATACTTTGTACAGAAATTAATAAATAAATTATCCTAGACCGAACTCTTGATCACTTGGTGAAAGAAGCTTTAATACCATGACAATAATTATTTCTACTCAAAAAGCTTAAGTTGGTAGATGAAAAAGGTCCATCATCAATTTTGTTATAATTCTCAACATCACACTTGCCCTTCTCACCGATAGTTTACATCTCATATAAGATAAACAAGTGAATGAAAAATTATGGAAACTAAATTCGCGAGTAAATAATTTTTACCAATTCTCCAGCAGGTGCAACAGCAAGAGAATAAAGGGGCCAGTTTAGTTCATGAACTAATCTCATAGCCTTGAAATTCAAGCTTTGTGTCTGTGCAACATAAGGAAACTGGTTAAAGTGATAATCAACCAGACAAGGAAGAATCTGAATGATTAAAGTTGGGCAACACCAGGTCAGCAGAAAGTTATAAATCTGAGGTCAAGTCAAAGTCAGAAAGAACCTGAGGCAGAACAAGAAGCAACGGAAATATCATGGCAGCTGTTCTCTTTATATAATCAGTATGACTGTGGGAGTATGAGATGGCAATTTTGAGGCAACTGACAGCAACATCAGTGGTTAAACTAACATTTTCAGCTGAACCTGCAAGTAAAGAAAACAGGATGAGTCGTACATGTGATAGACAACAAAATTACCCATTCTTTTCAATTTCCTAGCTGCTACTGCACTAGACTTGTGCTCTGAGGAATGCAATACTTATGGAACTCTTAAATGTGATATCAGGTTTCCAAGAAAAAACTGTTACTGGAAAATCCAAGCAAGCAACTTTAGCTTTAGAAATTGGTTGTGTAAGAAAGATAAAGAAGAGAGAGAAAGGGGGAAAAATAGAGATAGAGAGATAGATAGACGAGACAGGAAGAGAGGAATAGAGAGAGGCTCAATCTATTATTCCAAAAGCTGAATTCAATAACACCTCTTGTGTTCTTTTATAGACCATAGTTCGTAAACCCAATTAACTAAGTACCCATGAAACTCCCTTAACTAACTATCCCATTATATTGTGTATCAAAAAAAAAATACTCTCATAATATTTATTACATAACAAAATCTCTCCACACATATTTCCAAGATGCCAACTTCCTCCTCATACAAATGTAAAAATGGATTGCAGTTCTTGGGGGAAATATACTCCTCATTCTAAGGAAACAGCAATGTAATGATAATAGCATATTGCCGGTTCATAAACCATATAAGGTGGCACCCCTTTATTATTTGTTTTGTTTGCGAGACTCAGAATAATCTGCTTGGTATTTTTCAAAAACACTTGATGCATACAGAGGATTTTGATCACTTTTCTACTGATCCAGTAGAGACTTGAATCATGACAAAGATGCTAAACTTCTAAGGAAATGCAAAGTTTTCATAGTACTTTGGTGAGTATAGGTAGAAAAAATGCTTGAGAATATGCTTCGTGCAACATTTAGATGGTCCAGAACCATGTTTTCATCAAATAAGCATGAGTGGTGCTTTTCCTGGAAAGTTGTGAAATTGGGTTGGCAACTACTATTCAAACTTGCCCTTAATCTTTAAAGGAATTTCACTATCCCAAGATGCCTTATGAGACAGAATTTTCTCTCGTCTCCCATGGTATTCTGCTTATGATTACAGCTGATTTAGGTGGACTAAATAGGCATGTGTAGCATTGTTAATGTTTAAGACTATAAATTTTCCTCTTTCTTTCTCTTTTGTTTCTCGTCTACTCGGGGGATCATGGGAATGGATCACTTGTTCTCCAGTCACATATCTGTCTCTCTCATAGTTTCTTTATCCATCAACATGAAATAATCAAGCACCACTTGTTTTCTGTGACTCAATCTATCATTTTTTTTTACAAGCATTCTATGTAAAATTAAATGTTATTGTTAGAAAACATTGAGTAAAGTACCATACGTACCCAACAGCAGCTTATCAATGCATCTTCTTAGCACATTCTGAAGTGCATCAAAGAGTTCAGAAGAACTTATTACATCAGGCAGTTCATCAACAGATAAAGCTGCTCGAACAACTGTTAGGTCTTTATCATTGAGTTGTTTCAATAAGGCCTCTTGAATGTCTACAAGACTCTGATCAAAAGGAAAATAGTAGAAGAAAATCATTTAAGAGCTAAATTTTGCATAGCAATTCAAACACAAGAAAAGAGGTCCGTGCCACATGTACATAGGGGTGGAAATAGGCTAGGCTAGGCTAGGCTTTAACTAAGTAGGCCTGGGCCTGCGACGGGAATCTAAAGCCTAAGCTTGGGCCTGAGCCTATGAGTAGACTTTTTTTTAGGCCTGAGCCTGGACCTTTTGAAGGCCTGACAAGGCCTGAAGCCTATTTAAAGGCCTACTTAAAATGTAGGTCTTTATATATATAGTCTTAAAGGATATGTACTAAGTCCATATATAATTCATCAAACCTATTTAAATGCTTACGATATGTCTAAAAAGTTTAAGGATTCATTCTCATAACAAATAAAATAGTTAGTAAGTGAAAGAAAATAACACCTAGTACCAGCAATTATTTGAGAAAGTAGGAATAAGAAAAATCAATTATTTATTGACTAAGGAGATATATTTCTTAAAATCAACCAAGCACAACATGTGACATATAAAACTAGATTTTACCTCTTATTTTTCTTATAGAAAATGAGACAAACTTCTCATGTTTGGATCATTTTCATTTGGGCATCACTAAAATTAACTTAATACAATTTTTATGTTACATCAAATGACATAAATCAAGGGAGGAGTAGTGAGTTAGCATTGACACCTCGAGCGATCAAAAAGAAGAGAAGTAGATGTGATCAATTGATGAATGAAAATATTAAGCTTATTGATAAATAGAGAAATGTAAAATTTAAGGTTAAGAATAAATTATTAATTTTATAAATAATCTACAAAATTAATTTAGATTAAATTATATATGACTATGCATAATAAAACATTTTTTTAAAAAAAAATCTAATTAGGCCAGGCCTGTAGGCATAAAGGCTAGACCTTATGAAAATAGGTCTGGCCTGTTTACCTAAATAGGCCTAAAGATAAGCCTAAGCCTAGGCCTGACCTATTTACTAAATAGGTCAGGCTAGGCTTAAAGTAGGCTAGGCCGTAGGCCCCTGTTAGGGGGCTGGCCTATTTCCACCCCTACATGTACATGTACAAAATGACAGACAGCATTAACAAATATTTCATTTAAAGCCTATAACAACTAACTAGTCCAGTCAAAATTCAAGTAAATTGGATCAGCACCCAGCACAAGAGTTGAAAAAATGGAAAGAGGGTGAGAGCGCCTCTGAAATGCTAGTCTTTTTCCTTGTATCTGTTTTCATCTAGTGTTAATGTTTCTGTTGAAGTGTTCGTTGATGTATTATGGATTACTATATCCTTCATTTCAAACAAAAGAGCAGTACCAGGTGTTATTTTGTAACACTTTGTATAATTCTGTATTAAATCTCTATTGACTAGTAAAAGACACTATCAAAAGCCTAATCTAAACTGCAAGCATCGTAAATTTCCAAAAGCTTTATTTTTTGTTTCAAAAATAAAGCTCAGATATAAATTTCATTATATTGCTTATATATTAGTCACTGATTTATCATTAACTTTTTAACAACACTTAAAGCTTCATGGGGCTGCAAGCCTTTTGCTGAAATTCCGTGTATTTAGATATCAAAGAAAGTATTTTTTTTTCAATTTTTATGAATATTTATTGCTCTATAAGGAAAACAACACATATACAGTTTATGAATATACACACTTATTTTTTTATATTGATTGCTCTTTAACAACACATATACAGTTGATGTAGCAATTCTATTTTTTTGTTACCAATGTTTTTTTCCAATACATATACACACTTATTAATTTTCATGAATATATTTCATATGAGGGTGATTATATTTTTTGTTAGTAAAGGAAATTAATGTTACAATATTTTAATATGTTACTAAAACTTTCTAGTACCGAACCAATCTCAGGTGCCTGTTTGTTTTAGCTTTTTAAAAGTGTTTTTACAGCGTTTGAGGTAAATATATGAGAGGAGCTTTGTCTCAAATTGCAGAAAAGAGCTTTAAAAAGCACTTTTTGAGCTTCCCAAACAAGTATTTATCCAGCCTGACCTGACCAGGCCCTAGGCCATCATCCCTAGGAGGTTAAACCCAACCCATACACACCATGCGTTAACAAATTATGAAGCAATGCTAGTAGGTAACTCAGCATATACATTAACACTGCCCATGTCACACAAAACGAAATATTAAAATGGCTCTCAAAACATCTCGTATTATTCATTATGACCAAACCAAATCAGACAATAGGGAATAAAACTTAATATAGAAATCCAACAGTTGGCAAAGAATCACTTATACAGTTCATCTACAAGCTCCACTACAAGTATAGTGCCCAAGACGAAAGCAAACAAGTATATATACACACTTACACAGTAAATAACAACTCACAACTGAAGTTTAGTTTTTTCCCTTCTTTGGACTGAAACTGATGTTTCAAAATATAATGCAGATTGATGAACAATTAATCGTACCAAATACGTCAAATATAAGGCCCAATGTCAAGAAATTTATTTAAGAAACAACTCAACATTGATGAATTTAAAGCAATATGATCCCTCTCATACACACATCATATGCAAAACAAACCAAATAAAACAATTTTGAAAATATAATGCAACAAAACCTTTACTTCAAAAAAAAAAAATTATTAATTTATTAAACAATACCATTTTGGCAAAATGTCACCATTTAGAAACATCCCAAAATATTGCCACCATGAAGTTAACACACAAGATTGAAAAGCTTTGAACTTTTACTGACAAACTGGACAGCTAAAGAAAGTTAAATAGAGAACCATGTAAGTAACAAGGCAAAATATGGTCTCTATACATGCATATTTAACTTGAAAGATTAATATTGACAAGATACAGGAGAAACAGTGGGCAATACAATACCTCTGAAACAACTTCCTTAGACTTTAGAATGCCAGATGAATTTATATCAGCCAACATAGCACATCGTACTTCAGCCTGGTAACAAAAATATGTTCTAAAGTTGCTTACTCCATGACAGAAAATCGCTTGCCACCATGTCAATGACATTTAAAGTATTAGAAAAAACCTAATGTTTCAAGAGAGTGTGCCAATAGATGATACCTTAGGATGATGTAAGGCAAGCCAAATTTTGGAATCTGACATATTGAGTGATGAATCTACATTCCCATCTAGCATCTTACATAAAATCTTGTACACTGATCCATCTTTCTTAGAACGAACTGTGTTATCCTATTAAACAGGTTAAAAGCATCAAAGATTCTGTGCACATGCACGGGCACACACGCATAGAAGTAAAAGCAGAAAATGATCCCCAAACCTGAAGGAATTGATTAACTGCTCCACGTAGCTCGGATGGATACCTTTTATTGAAAACAATCAAAATCTTCTTCACCCATCCTCCTAATCAAGCAATAGTTATAATTATTGACAGGCCAATCATCTTTAAAAAAAAAAGTATTAAGCCGTATAACGCAAGAGGAATTATTAAGGGCCCAATTATTTAAGATATTTTTATGAGAAAAAACTTACCTTCAGAAAAAAATTACTTTTAAAGCTATGTTGAGAAACTTCAAGAAATAATCAAGTGCAGTAAATGAGCAGGAATATTGATATAAATATGGAGATACACAAAGATTTCATAAAATCTGAAAATCAGAGATTTCATAAAATCAGAAAATCACTAAAACTAAATCAGTTTTCATTAGTATAAACAAAAGCAAAATAATTATTTGCTTTTCACAAAATATCTAAATGATTTGAAAACCACTTATTTTTAAAATATAAACAAACAGGCCTTGGATAACTTTCTTAGTTTTTTAATCAATGCACCTCTATTAAGATTATGCTCTACTCTATAATAAAAGGACAACGTGAGTTATTTATCTTCAGATTGCTTCATTACATCTTTGACATAAGGAATTAATCTTTTAGCAAGGGCCAGTTTAAATTGCCAGGTGAAGTGAGATTGAAAAAGGTATAAAGTAAAGAAAGGGAATAAGTTTCACATATTATATATGCATAAAATGCTTCTTTTCTGACTGTGATATTTTGCATTGATGCTCTAATTTGAGTAATAGCAGGAAGACAAACTAAACTGATACAAACAATAATAAAAATAATAATAATAACAATAGAAATTCAATCCATTATGTTTATAAGTTCGTTCATGATCAGCAAAAATTGCAACAGCATTTTTAGGCACAGCAGCTTTTAAAAGCAACCTTTGCATGTAGATTTAAACACCATTCTCACAGAAGCTTTGAACTTCTTGGTAATTAACATTAACTCAATCTTACAGAATACATGACAATAGATTAGATAAGTAGGGGCAAATGACACTAAGTGACATAAGCAGGATCCCATCGACCAACAACTTTTGATCCAGAACATACCTGGCATAGAAAATTTTGAATCGCCAACTTTTTGCATTAACTTCACACAACTCGATAAGATCTTAGTAACCACATGATGAACATAATTCTTTATCAGGACTTTTTCTAGTAAAGATATCAAAGCCTGCTGGGAACATTCATCAGACCAACTGCAAATGCATGAAAAGTAATATAAAAACACAAACTACTATGAAACATGGTATCAAAGAAATAAATATAATAGTCAAAATTCTCTCACCTTAAGTCAATTAAGGAATCCATGAGCACTAAGAGGAATTTATCAGCATTGAACTCTTTAGATAATTCTGATAACATCCCTGCCAAGTTTCTTCAATCAAAAAAGGCAAAACACAATATCATGAATGACAACAAACAAAGCAGAGTAATTATGAGAACTCTAAAGAAATATGAAGCAGAAGTAATACCTTATCTCTTTCAAAATGTCTATGGTCTTCTTTGGAAGAATATCGATCTTTTGTGACTGATAACGATCAAAAAGAACAAAGTAAGGATTAACAAGACCCTAGTGCACCATACCATAATAGTTTAACCACAAAAATGCTGAGGTTTGCAATCTGATAGAGCACTATAAACACAAATTTTCTTAAGATCATTTTGCAAGAAAATAATAATAATCAAATTAAATGCTAAAGTACCAAAAGCATAATTAAAACACATATAAATGAATACACAAGAAACTTTTTCTACAATAAGTATTCATCGCATCAGAGGTTCAACAGTTGCTACGACATAAATTTATTTTATGAACTAGCATTACATAGCTTAAAGATGATTAGAGATTTCAGCACTAATCCATTGATATGTCTACTGCGTCTTTAATTTCCCTTATGCCCTGTTTGTAGGAGGCTAGAAAAGTGGAAGTGGAACCGAGTTCCCAAATTTTGCTTGTTTGGTAGATGTGAACTCACTTCCAAATGGAACCAGGTTCCATCAAAATTGATGGAAGTGGGTTCCATCATCCCACCCTAGGAACTGAGTTCCACTTCCAAGAGAATTGGTACAAGGCCATTTTGCCCTTTCATCTCCTCAGCTCCTCCCCATCCATGGTACCTACTTTCTCTCTCCCATGGTCGACAACAATGTCCTCTTCAGCGACAATGGAAACCTTGTCTCTCCCAACAATTGCAACATCTTGAACCCACAGCTCCTTCCACGATCCATCATTCACTGTTCTTCAACGAGGAGTACCAATTTCTTCTCGGTGCTTATGGCAGATGATAATTCTGCAAAATACAACAGCAACAACGACAATGAGAACAAGGATGTCTCTTGTTCCCTTTGTCAACGATTCTTCCTCAAGCTTAGATCTCCATATCCACTCTTCAATCCGCAAGCTCCGATCTCTATAAACTTCGATCTCCATTCCCACTCTTTGAACTACAAGCTCCAACCTCTATAAGCTTCAATCTTCATCTTTTGAATCACTCCGATGAGGTCGCCATAGACTTCAAATCTGATAGGAGGAGGTGACGACTCTGTGGCTTCTGGTCCTCATTTCATGATCTCTTTTTGTTTGAGTTGATGGCTGATATTTGTTTAGATTTGATTTATATGACTTTGTATTTGATTTCTCTGGCAACAGTAGCTGACAATTTATGGTGAGGATGCCATCGTGGGTGCATTTTTGGCCAGTGGCATAGATTTATGTCAGTTCATGGTGGGGGAGATTTTTTTCCTCATTGAGGGTATTTTAATATTTTGCTATTATTAATACAAATTTTAATTAAAATTTATATCTCACTTCCAAGGTCATACCAAACGCACTTTAAATCACATTTCCACATCCACTTCCAATTCCACTAAAAACTCTCCCAACAAACCAAACAAGGCATTAGGATTTTATTAATGGTGGTGTGGTGGTGGTATGTAGAATTTGGAAACCTCTTTAACGAAGTAACTTTCATCAATGAATAAATTGCCTTGCAAAATTTTCCTCACTATAGAAAATAATTTCGTTGGAACATTAAAAAAATGATATGCTAAGCATTTAGAATGCCTAGATACAAAAACATCATTAAAACAAGAAACTAGATATTATAGAATGCTTAAAAAAATTATGCACTTGTGACATGAGACTAAAGACTAATGCATATAAGAACAAGTAAGTACCTGAACGAGGTTGATCAAAACAATAAGAGATAAACGAAACCACTGGAGTTCAGTCGACTCTTTTGACTCCTCACAAGCAAGCTCAGCAACTGAACGCATCAAGCTATTTAGAAGTTTAGGAGCTAATGCAGCCTTTTTAACTATCAACCCAATGATCATAAAAGATGCAGCCTATATATTCCCAAGGAAATAAATTATACATTAGAGGTGGCCAGGACATTAAAATATGTAACATGTTAAAGCAACCCAAGCACTAATACAATAAAAAGTTTTTTAAAAAAACATAGTAGGCCTTAAAATGATAGAAAACAATTCATTAGGCAACTATTTTATATTTTTCAGTTACTACATGCATATTTTGTGCCCTATATTTAACGAGGGTAACTCATCTCCCTCTCTCTTAGCATTTCTATTTCTTTTTTGCCCAAAGGGGGGTTGGTGGGGTGTTTGCTAGCAATGTAATAGTCTTTTAGAATTTAAGGCTAATGACTAATAGAAACTTCATATGGGTGAACTGTTGATAGCGAACTCATTTCTCAAGATATGTATTACTAGCAAAAGGAATGAACTGACGGCAAACCTAACATGAATTTCATTGAAAGAACTCGATCACTGTTAATTAAGAACAAGAATTCAAATCTTGTGGAAGCAAAAAAACATGTTGGGAGAGCTATCCAAATTAGGCCTGATAATGCTGGGTTCTAACCCTGTAGTACCGGATATCAGATTTAAAAAACAAACATATATATGGTAGACTCTTAGAGTAAGGGCATTACTACTCGTCAATAAAATAAACCTCCCATAAGAATCACAGAGCAAAGTATATCTTATCATCTTCCAATAAACAGATATAGGACCTACATGAGCCTCAGACTTAGAGGCCCTCATTCCGCAAAAAAACTGACCATGAGGAAAACAAGTTGCAGAAAGTTACAAAAAAGGAACTCAGAAAATGATGAACAAATGAATTTGATTTTTTTTATAGACCCAACTCTTCAATCCAAATTCCAAATTGTTTCAGAGATCTAATCTAAGGAATCGCAATTATGAAAATGCCCAAAATAGAAAAAGGATCCATAACACAAGGATTAAATCACTCCAAAACAATGCACATTGTCAAATGGTACAACACTAGAGTACAAGTTGAAACACAATTGAAACTGAAGTATTTGAATTAAATGCAGGACAACAAGAATTAGGGACCAAACCCTGTGATCTAAAACTCCTTTAACGCCATGATGAAGGCCAGAGACAACAAAAGGAAGAATTCTCTTGATAAGATCATCATCAATTGTCACAGCAGTACCCAAAACTTCAAAGAAAACAGCAGTGCAGAAGCTGATCACATGTTTTGAAGGTTGAAACTTCTTTCTAGGAGATGCCTGCAGCCAATTGCTTAACTAGTTACTTGGTTTCACCAAAAGGTAGTTAAATTCATCAATTAAAAGTTAAACGTGTACTCACATAGTCGCACAAAACATCTAAAATACCCTTATCACAGATGCACTGCTGCACTACAACACTTCTAGGTGGAGGAGCACCAGAGACTTTTACACCATCAAGAAACGCCCATTTAATATTCCTATCAAAAGGATAGTGAAAATATCATAATCCAATCGTATCAATAATATAGAAAGATTATAAAAAAATAGACTTACTATACAAGAAATTCTAACTTTCTAACCTTGTATCGAGTATCTGTAATATTCGAACAAATGCATGTGTGTCATGGTAAGGCAAAGCACATAAAATTAGGTCCTCAGTATTATATACATGAACTCTGAAAGTCCAAGTAAACCGCATCAGAATCACAAAAAACATATGGCAGAAAAGTAGGCTGTCAATATCGTTCTTATAAAGGCATGAGCTTATAGAACAAACTACTTACTTGTATCTACGTATCAAATACTCAAGTGTTTTAAGAGCAGAAGGTAGAAGGAAAAATCCCGAAAGTAGCCTCAAGTATGAACTAATTGAGACATCAATTTGATTGTTTTCTTCCATACCCATCAACTCTCTGTCCAACTCTTTACTTCTGTGGCTAAACAATTCGTTCTTATAGTTTTGGAACCGCTCATCAGAACTTATGAGAACCTCTAAACCTGAAATAGTACATCATAAAACCGTCACTTCAATTGCAAGCATATTTTTGAAGCACATAAGAGAATGGCAAACTCTGTGTGTGCGTGTGTGAGGCCTGAATTATCTACTTAGCTATTACATACTACCTATGAGACAGCACGGAACTTCAGACTATTTATAAAGGAAAGAAACAGAAGACTTAGCAAAGAGAGATGGCAAGAGGAACGAGCTCAGGGGCAGCTAGTAATATTTAACAAGACATGGTACGTGGGACGTAGACATTTTACTTGGACAGGTAATGAGTCACTATTTTCCTACGTATGTGTATGTTTGTATCTTCAAATTGGCAAATAGCAAATCACTTCATGTTATCATCCAGTTACCTTGAACCCCAATACTCCAAATGGTTTCAATATCAATATCTGCTGCTTCTTTGGGATCAAACAAAATAGAAGGCCTAGTAAACGGCCTCTTTAAAGGCTGAGAATCGACATGTACGAAGGATTTGATTGATTCTAATTGCGCAGCTATCGAGCTCGCCATTGTTCGAGAGTTTGAGCGGTTAGTTGGCAGAAAGTGGACGACGACGAAACCTGAAGTGACTGGAACACACCACGATAGTTACGGAAAGCTCTGGCGGCGAGTCCAATGGCCGTGGCTAGACAACCTCCCAAGCTCTGGCGGCAAGCTGAGGGAAGACAAGCGATAGATAGATGAGAAGAAATGCGAGGCTTTTCTTCAGTTAATGATGAGGGCAATATGGGAATAGCAGAGTCACCCGCAAAAGGTTTTAGTCTAGGGTTTTAGCGCGGTTTCTCATTTCTTTTCTTTTCTTTTTTTTCTTTTTTTTTTTTAAGGGTAAAACTGAAATTCATTACTTCATCAAGGGGTTACCCGTCCCTTTCATCTTTATCTTTAGCTATAACGTTGCATTCTAAACATTAGTTATGAATTTGTTTTAAAATTAAGGAACTCAAAAATTCGGCATTAACAAGTGTTTTTATGCCCCAAATCCCTGAGTTCAATTTTGTTGGGGAAAAAAAGAATTCAATTTAAGGACCTATTACCTTCAGAGAAAATAAGATTGACTAGAAAAAGACCAAAGTACCCTAAATGAGTTAAAATTAAAAATTAAAAAAGGGTGAAGTAGGATTTATCACCATAATCTAATTTTTCATGCAATATTATGCTTAAAGTTACTTTTTAGATGCAATTTTTTCCTTAAAATACTTTTTCAAATGTTAGTGAATCTTAATTTCCATATTTTCATCGGCAAATGTTTTTGTCAAAACCATTACAATTATTATCAAAACCATTATTAAACTTATCAATCTCATTACAAATTCTAGTGAAATCTCAAACTAATGTTGGTGAATCCTAACTTAGAAGTTTTATTAGCAAACTCTTTTGTCAAAACCTTTATAATTATTATCAAAACCATTATTAAACTTGTCAATCTCATTACGAATTTTGTGAAGCCTATTTTATTATTCACCTTCTTCTTCCTCAACTTCTTGGCTTCCTCCAACAACATCAATTTCAACATTCCTCCAACTTTGCCTCTCTTCCTCATTAGGGACAACTTTCATCTTCATTGTCGTTAGCGAGCTTTGACTACCACTCCCCCATAACCAACAACAACACCATGACTTCAACCGAAGAGAGATACAAGAGGGAAGGGGGGAGCTTGAATAACCATTTTTCTGGAGCTTGGTCTTGATCTCGTTCTGGAGCTTCCTTGGGTTTTCCGATGACAAGTTTAGTCTCGATCTTGTTCTTGATTTGCCAACTTTGTGGCATTGCTATGGTGGTGGAAAAATTAAGAGGAATAGAGGGTGAGAAGAGAGAAAGAGGAAGAGAGGGTATACTGAAAAGTCAATATTTCAAAATTTTAATTTGATAACGGTTACCTTTATATCCTTTATAAATGTTAACAGACTTTTGAGAATTTTAAAATTTCATAAAGTATTTATATGAAATTCTTCCAAGTATTTATTGTGGATGATGATGAATATGAAAACTATTTATAATAAAGAGGATTGATGCATTGGGAGTTGTGATATTACTTGCACTAATATTAAAATGAATATTTAAATTGGGAAAAGGAGAAACTAATAAAGAAATTTTTAGGCATTGTCTTAATGTTTTTGTTTTTTAAATGGCCGGGAACAAGTTATTTATGGTTATTATTTCTTATAAAAAGGAAGGGAATGGGTATTTATGAATGAAACAGAAAAATAAGATAACATTAATAATTCATGAAAGTCATAATTAGGTTCTTTGAATTTGAAAATTTTATTTTGGTAGAAAAATTATTTTTTACCAGAAAATTTGAAAAATTATTGAACATTCACAAACTATAACAATAATGATAATAGTATTTATAACAATATATAAGCTTTTTTCCAAGTAGATATAGTCATATAGAAACCACCTCAAATTTGATCTCATTACATTTCCTATTTTTATTCCAAATCATCTCCTTCAAACATGGATCCTTCAGGAGAAGGAAAATTTTGGTGGTTTAATTTTCATACTTCTCTTAATTATTTCGGGTAAGAATAGCTTATAGCCTTTTGTTTAGGTTTATTCTCAGGATATATTTATTTATTCTAGCATTTTGATTTTATTTCAAGATAATCATTTCAAACATTCAATAGAGTATTATTTGTTTTGTTAATGAAATAAATTCTTTAATAATTTTACGATAACAATGGTGAAATGAAATATTAGAGACTGAAAATGGTTTTTTTAATAAAAAAATGAGACATAATTTTCGTTATAACAACATTGCTTCTGATTTGTAAAGTGTAAGCAATGCAATCAGTGAATTATCTCTCTCTCTCTCTCTCTCTCTATATATATATATATATATATTGAATTAATGATCTGACCATATAATGTAGGGTAAGTCTTAGAAAAAGACCTCCAAAATTTCTAAATTATAAATTAGTGATTTCACACTAAAATGAATTGATAATTTCTTATTAAGTGTATTCAATCATTTATCAATTATCAGAAACAAATCTATTTAAGATTTTCAAATTTTAGAGGTCTTTTTTTAAGATTTTCCCTATAATATACTCTTCTGTGCCGTTAGACAAGAGAGTTGAGAAATTTACTTTTATCCTAAATGTGAAATCTCAATTTATTTTGTTTCTTAAATTTATAATTTTTTCCTAGACAATATCTATATTATGAAATTCATTTAGAGCAATATTTCCTATTTTTTATGGGAAAAACATAAAAATAAAGAAGTTGTATATGATATCGTTACATGTGCGGAGGTGATAAGTTCCAGTCAACGACATTGTTGTCCTCGTGTTAAATACTACCAAACATCTAACTGCACGAGCGAAGTTTGCTCTCGCTTTTGTTCGAAGTCGCGTGGTTATATTCATGGATATTGTCAAGACCATCATACCTGCGCTTGTTACGCTTGCTGCCTTTATATATATATATATGGGAAAATATTTTCTCATGTTATAGGAAAACCGTTTTCTCATGTTACCCACACATGAAATGGTAGGACCCACATATACATATATTAATTCATGGGATTAATATTTCTCATGTTGTAGGAAAAAAATTATCTCATGTCACACACATGAAATGATAGGACCCACATATATATATATATATTAATTCATATATGTATATGTGGATCCCACCATTTCATGTGTGTAGGAAGTTTAGTTTTCTCATGCAATATGAGAAAACTAAAACCCTTAATTCATATATGTATATGTGGGTCCCATCATTTCATGTATGTGTAGGAAACTTTTTTTCTCATGTTAAGCCCTATATACATATATATATATAATATATATGTATATGTATATGTATATATGTATATATGTATACATATATACATATACATATACATATACATATATATATATATATATATATATATATATGTATATGTATATGTATATGTATATATGTATGGGGCGAAGGAGCAAAAATACAAAAATGCACATGGGCTTTACATATATATATATATAGGGTAAATATACAATTTTACACATAACCTTTACCCCGAGGAGCGCCTAGCACCATAACTTTTTTTTGGGAGCAAAAGTACACACAACGTTACGTCTTGGGAGCGTCCAACACCATTGAAGGACTCACTCATGTTAAATGCACATTTCTCTCACTATCAGCCCACTTACCCATCATTTTCAATCTAATTTCATCAATCATCCTAATGATAGGTAAAAACCTATACTCGTCTATCCACGCATTGAAGGACTCACTTATGTTATTATTGACCACCTAAGACTTACACCTTGAACTAACATAAGCCCTTACCCAACATTGTACGTTGTATGTTACTGCATTTGCGGTTGCCTCTTTCCTCAGGGATCCCAGACGTGCAAGATTGTCTTTGAAATCCTCCACCTATGTACTCTATGCATAGCTGAAGAACTTCTTCTCGAAGTCGTTACCTCTCCATTTCTTGCTCCAATTGGCATAGATGTGGCGAGCACAAAATCTATGTTTAGTCGCCGAAAGTAAAGATGGAAGAAATCACCAAGAGGGGGGTGAATTGGGGATTTAAAATTTCTTTTGGACTCCTTTTTTTAAAAAACCGTGAGAAGTAAATGATGAGAGAGTAAAAGTAGAAAAGCTAGACACAGAGAATTTATACTGGTTCGGTCTCAACCTTGACCTACGTCTAGTCCCCAGATATCTACTGGGTATTTTCACTAGTTCAACAAGCTTAAACTACAACAATGTAAACTACAAGCAATCCTATCCACCAAGGACTTGCTCCCCCTTACACTATGTAATTAAGCTTCCCAACTCACAGGTTTCCACAACCTTGAGCTTTCACAAATACAAATGATTTCAATGAATCAAAACTCTCAAAAAGAGTAGATAAAGATAAACACTGAAGAACAAGTTGAAAATAATAATACAGACTCAAATTTCAAAGTATAATCAAGATAACTTCGTTGTGTGTCTTTTGCTTTGAGTCTTCACAGCCTTTTATAGACTAAATGGATGAGCTAGCCGTTGCAATTCTTTCTCTAACACTCAACTGCAATTCTAGAAAAATGGCAGTTGCATATTTTGCTCTGTTCTTTGAATTCTTAGTTGGAATTTTGGAATTTAGTTGTTGCAGAAGGTCTTCTAGATTTTTAGTCATTCTATGATCGTAATTTGACCGTTTAGAGTGATCCTGAAGTGTTGCAACGGTCTGAACTGAGCATCTGGGATAAGGGAGAAAGATCAGCCCTGTTCTTGGTTCTTCATTTAATGCACTTATCCTAGATCTTGATCTCACCTCGATCTTAGCTAAACTTATCTGAAAAATACTCAAAACTTCATCAAAGACATTAGAAACAATAATATCATATGATAGAATAATTTTATATTGACCCATTAAGATTTCGCAGATCAACATCATTTGATTTTTCAAAATCTCCGATGCAAACTCGAGTTTGTTCTTCCAGACTCGAGTTTGGAGTTCATCCAGAAATCATGTCGGTTGGTCAGTGGTCTAAACTTGCAGTCTGTAAAAGTTAACTCGAGTTTGGCTTTTACAGAGAGAACTGTCAGGCTCTGAACTTGGGATGGAACTTTGGGCATGAAGCTAAACTCGGGTCAATTAGTGACTAACTCGAGTTTGGGTCTATGTTTGAAGAACAGGCCTAAGTTTGTAATCTTCCAGACTGGAGTTTAGGGTCATAGACTCGAGTTTGCAGTGTAGCCAAATGAATGATCTTTCTATATGATCCAGACTCGAGTTTGGGGAGCAAACTCAAGTTTCAGTGACTACCGAAACATTTGAGGTTTATCTGGGTTAAGTGCAAACTGGAGTTTGGAAGGCCAGACTGGAGTTTGGGAGTCTATTGAGTTTTCTGGGTTCCTTTCTGTTTGGTCTAAACTCGAGTTTGATAATCCAGACTCGAGTTTGGCTTGCTTGGGATTCTGTATCTTCCAGACTTCAGGTTTGATTTGCAAACTGGAGTTTAGCTTGATGTGAAAATTTTGGATTCCTTTCTGTGTCTGCCCAGACTCGAGTTTGTCTATGCAGACTCGAGTTTGGCTTTTATGCAGAATTGAACATCTTTCTGTCAAGTCTCAAACTCGAGTTTATATACCTA
The DNA here is from genome assembly GCA_037074495.1 of Acacia confusa. NCBI lineage: Eukaryota > Viridiplantae > Streptophyta > Magnoliopsida > Fabales > Fabaceae > Acacia > Acacia confusa. Next base: position 26,493,280 of record CM073509.1, on the reverse strand, counting down.
AACTCGAGTTTGCCTTTGACAGTGAGATTTTCATATTGCCAAAAACAAACTTCATATCAAGTTTACAATTGCTAGTTATCATCAAAACACATTAAGAACTAACAGAAAGCACCTCACTAACGGCATTGGCAAAACCCTTTCAAATTAAAGAAGCCATTATAACCATTAAAACTATTAATACCAGTGGTAATTCATTAATTAAAAAATTCTCAGCAAACATTGTAAGTAATGTTATTACCTTTTTCATGTCTGACATAAGCGTAACATTCTCACCACTGCCTAAGTTTAGAGATTTCTGCAGCCATTGAAGGAACCACGACCAGTGATAGGCATTTTCCTTCTCAACTAATCCAATCACCAACGGGTACAATGAGTCGTTCCTATCAACCCCCACCACCGTCAACAATATTCCTCTAGATTTTCCTTTCAGGAAGGTGCCATCCACACCAATCAATGGCCTACACCCTTCGTTCCACCCAACCTGTAATATAAAAACATGCTATAATGAATCAAAATAATAATACACTAACAGTTACATCAAGTTAGGAAGGAGGCTATAATCGTTTTGCTTGTGAATTCAGAGTTCTAATAATGTAACTTAAAGTTAACTATCTGTAACTTAACTATTTGTAATTCTCGTCCTTCCTATTTATTCCAACCATTGGCCAAAAGATGATACATATAGGAAAGGCCACAACAACAAAAAAGTAAAACAAATAACTTATATTAAACATATCTTTAAAATATGTAGGTTAACATGTTTTCTATGAACCAACAACTTGGTCTAAAACAGTAAAACAAACAGAACATTGTGCAAGTAAAAGGAGAGGGTTAAATGGTTGTGATACCTTTGAGGCATTGAAGCATACGTACATCCTTTTGAATATTCTTCGTCCATGTTCCAAACCCTCATTGCTCACTTCCACACACATGTCTGAACTAGGGTTGGTCACCTTCAACTCATTACAATATGCCTCTAAGTTTGCAAACTCATCCCTAGAACTCCCTTCCATTTCCTCCATTATGATTTTCTTTACCTTATTGCATTTAAACATACAAACATTGACCTTTAGATCCCTTTACACCTCCTTCTTCATCTCTTTCGACTAGAATTTAGGGTCTTCTTGCACCTTGTTCTTGAAATACTGAGCCAACCACTTCGTAGAAGCTCTTGGATTATCAAACACACGTGCATACATGTGTTCATTATCCAATGATTTCACTTGCCACCCCACACTTTGTCCATGTGTAGACGCATATAGTGTAAAAGGGCAGCTATCTTGACACACCACTCTAAACATCTTCCTATCACTATGCACAATTCTAATCCTAACCCCATGGCTGATAGAATACTCATCTACAGCCCTTTTAAGCTCTTTTTTTATCTTCAAATGTCATCCCAACAACAAAAGATGGCATTGTACCTGAGGGGTCAGCCTTGGGGAGGACACAAAGTTATTGGAGAGGTACATAATCATTTTCGCTCCCCAAGCCATCCTCATCAGCATCACTCTCATCCTCCACAACAAACTCCCCAAATTGGAAGTCATCATCCACGCTTTCTTCTATATATGAACTACTACTTTGCCCCACATAACTTTCATCATCGCTATTATCATCATCATATGACCTTGTGCACTGTTTATCATGCACATTAACATCACTGCCCTTCTCATCCTCTAGAACATTGTACTCTTCACCAAGGTATTCTATTTCATCATAGTCATCACTCAGTCCAGCTTCTTTAATGAACCCTTCCACATTTCCTCTTACAGTGTACTCTGAAAATGGAAGAAATCACCAAGAGGGGGTGAATTGGGGATTTTAAAAATCTTTTCGAAAATACCCAAGTTTTTGGATTGAAAACATAATGTAAGAAGGAAAGGAAAGAAAAGCTTAGACACAGAAGATTTATACTGGTTCGGTCCTAACCTTGACCTACGTCGAGTCCCCAGATATCTTCTGGGTTTTTCAACTATCAATATTCTCCTATTACAACAATGTAACTCTTAAGCAAACCTAATCACTTAGGACTTGCTCCCCCTTACACTTTGTAATCAAATGACCCAACGCACAGGTTCCACAACCTTGAGTTCTCTCAAACAAGTAATCAAATGATTTTCAAAAACAAACTCTCAAAAAGAGCAGATATGAATAAACACTGAAGTTCAAATATAATAGAATGCACAACAAAGACTCAAAATGGAAATGTAATCAGTTGTAGTTCAGTGTCCCTTTGCTATGAGTCTTCCTGGTATTTATAGTTTAATAAGAGGAACTAGCTATTGTATTTTCTTCTCTTTGATTTTTCAATGTTCAGCTTCATCTTTGGAATATGACAGTTGCATATTTTTCTCTTTTTCTTCAATTCTTAGCTGGAATCCTGGATTTAGTCGTTGCAGATGATCTTCCAGAATTCTTGTCATTCCATGATCTGTTTTTGATCGTTGGAGAGTGATTTGATTGACGTATAACGGTCTAAGTTGAACCATTGGAAAAGAGGAGAAGTTTCAGGCTTGTTCTTGGTTCTTCATTAAATGCATTTAACCCAAATCTGATTTCAACTTGATCCTTGTTGAATTCATCTGAAACTGATAAGTATATCGATCAAACATATATATGATGATTTGCAACTTAATATGTGAGTAAGTAAATCTATAAGTCCGAATCAAACAGATAGAAGTTGTCGTTAGCGAAACAGAGTTCCGCTAGGCTTGAGTTAAACTCATGTAGGCTCAAGTCTAATCATTTCTCAAGCTTTGATAACTTTCTCTGTCTGAGCCAAACTCGAGTTCATAAGTTCCAAGCTCGAGTTTGCTTCAGTCAAACACTTTTGAAATCAGAGATAGGCTTAAGTCTACATAATCATGTTCGAGTTCATATTTGAAAACATTTTGAATGCTCTCTATAAGGGACAAACTTAAGTTTAGCTTAGTAGGCTCGAGTTTGTTCGCATGAACAATTGATGAAGAACTCTTTGTAAGACTTGAGCTTGAGTTAAATAAAACATATTCTAGTTACAAAATGGCAACATGCTCTCTGTAAGGCATAAGCTCGAGTTTATTATGACAGACTCAAGTTTAACTAAGAGCGATAAGCTTGTTTTGTTCTCTGTAACCTGTAACCTGTAGACTCGAATTTAATATAATGGGCTCGAGTTTAGTTCAGATAAAATCATGAAACTTGCTCTCTGTCACGAGTAGGCTCAAGTTTATTAAAGGAGGCTTGAGTTTGCCTAAGTTAAAAAACACTTGTCCTTCTTTATGTTAAGTATGAACTTGAGTTTAACAAGTTTAGGCTCGAGTTTAACTTACATAACAAGGATTAAATTAATGTTAACAAACTTCTACCTTCTTTGTATTTTAGCAACAAAGAGCGACTTCTTAGTTTACAATTGTCAGTTATCATCAAAACATATAGAAAACTAACATACTCTTCATTTACGTTTTCCTGTATTGCACTTTCACCCTTCCCTTTCACTGTATTTTCGCTTCCTTCTTCATTTATCACTTTATCCTTGCCCTTTGATGTCATTGCCACTACATATATGCAAAGGACCAAAAGAAATTACCATGTAAGAACAAATTATGATAATAAATGGACACCATGTTAAGGTGCACAGAAATAGATTTTGCAGCTTGAACTTTAAAAGTTTACAATTTGAAATAACACAAGAGCTTCCAATTCAGTAGGCGAGAAGAAATAAAGAAATATATTTCTCAAAGCAACAATGGCAAACAATCAGGTTAAGATCTTGCACTTTTAATGTAGTTGATGACCCAATAAGCTTTTCCTTTCCTCTTTTCTTTATTAACTAAGCTCATCTGTACATTGGCTATCTAATCATGCTCTATCTTTAGTATTTGTTTTGGCCTACAACTTGATAGCATCATGCGAATGATTTTTCGTTTATTTAATTCAAATATGGCTATCTGCTCTAATGACACAGAAAAAAATTGCCCGAAAGGAGAATTAACAACACAGCTAAGAGGCCTATGAACTTTCTCATTAAATACTTATGAGTCATGAAATTTAAAACACATGTAACTTTTGAATATTTAGCATCAGCGCACACATGTGAAGATGATCACGTGAAATTTATAAGACTTAGTATTATAAATTTATAAGACTCCATTCCATTATTAATATATTTGTTACGAATCTAATAAAGAGGCACGCTTAAAGTATGGACCAATAAGGGATGATTCATATCATGATCCATATAAGATCTTAACCACCCCAAAAATCAAGGAGATCCTAACTAATTAGCTATAATTAGGGATCTTGACCAGGAATGACGGCACCAATCATGGGGCATGAGGCACACAAGGAATTAATCCAAGCCCTCAAGTAACTATATAAATAGGGAATAAACTCTAGAGGTACGCACATGTTCTCTCTCAGTTATAATTTTGTCGTCAATGTGCACACATACCACCCCTTAGGCAAAAGCCATATAGTTTACACAGTGATTCACGGCACTCACTGGTATCTGACCCATAGATATCTGGGAGAGCTTACTAATCCTATATCAATCTACTAGCCCATTGGCTAGACATTTGTGTTCCACACCAGAACACTATTAAAGGATGAAATTGAGAAATCTACGCTTTAGATTACCAAAGGGAGAGTTTTAAAAAATTCTAGGCAACTTTTCAAACTTGCAATTGCATGGCATGAGGTAGTTTTCAATACAAATTATTAGAGGTAGAAGGAAGAAAACAAACACACATTTTTTTTCCTCAAATAATCAACTTCAATAATTTTTTAATATATACAAATTAGTTATCTAGTATCTCGTGTTTCCTTTTATTTGAACAAGTATTTTTATTTTTGTAAATATATAGTACAATTTTAGGAAAAAATTTTGAAATTTTTTTCGATTATAAAATTTGTTGTCTAAAGGTATGTGAAGTTTATATAAGGAGCTAGGAGCAACATGTAATACCTGATTTTCAATTTATCAAAAATCCTATATTTCATAAATATGTGACCATATTAAATAGGGTTAATTATGAGACTATATTTTAGGGGCTATAAAATGTGATATGAGGATTTTCAATTTATCGAAAATCCTATATTTCATAAATATGTGACCATATTATATTGGGTTAATTATGAGCCTATATTTAGGGGCTATAAAATGTGATCTGAATAGCACATAAAATATTGATTATCTTATAACCAAAAGAGGCTAGAAAATGTTATGAAAACACTTAATTATATTAAAGCAAATTAGCAAACGCTAATTTCCAAAGAAGCTTGCACTAATTGAGATTAGTGGGAAACACATGTAACTACCTAATTGGGATATATTTTGGTCTAAAGACAAGAGGTAGATGACAATGAAAATAAATAGATATTAAAGGGAGTGAAACACCTAATATTTATTGTATTTTTGTCAAACTACACGTGTCAAGCTAGGGAATAAATCTCTACTTGGTTTTTATCCAACTAATGCATTTATTTACAAGTTGTAAAATCAATAAGGACATCCTAGGGAGGCTAATATTTTCAATTAGCTATGGACCAAGGAAGACTTATGTAATCTTGTTAATTAATGCACAAATAGCCTTGATAAATTAACAAAACAAATAGGCTTGGACATGTAGAATTTAGAGACACCAAAGCACTTATTTGTGTCATCCAAATGACATCATAATTAGCCCTAAAAGTCAACAATTCTAGATGAGCCTTGTTGCATGATTATTAGCCAAGTTTGAAAGATAAAATATCCATATGCAACTAGATAAGCTAACTAACCAAACTACAAATGATCATCTAGTTCAAAAGGCATTTAAAGCTTATCTTGTGGCATTAATTGGCATCATTAAATCTGCCCAAGAAGTCCTCTTTTTGGTCCAACACATGTGGGAGGAGGATTTGGATAATATTTCATGATGTTAGCACATGCAATTAAGCTAAAATGTTCTAGGATGTTCCAAAAGCTTCTTGGCCAATGTAGGGAAATAAGACCATGGGAATTTGACACATGGCAAAGGCTAAGAAGGGATAATATTTTAGTTAGCATGAGGGCTGATCATAAATGCCAAGTTGTTACATCGAAGATAAGATACCCAAGATTTACAAGATAAGAGCACATGTGATTAAGCTAAAATATTTTGATATTTTAGAGCTAACAAGCCATGAGAGTTTGACATATGGAAGAACAATCCAAGGTCCTAAATGAGCCATAAATTTTGAAATGGATGAAGGGAGGAGATTAGAGATGAGAAAACTTCTTGATTAAGTCAAGATAAGGTGATATTTAGCGAGGGCGCAATGGTAATTTGACTTAGGGGCTTGACTTCCACTATAAATAGGAGTTGATCCCTCCTCAATTCTTCACACCAAAACAATCAACATCTCAATATAGAGTAGTGAGAGTGAAAGGCGAAAGTTTGAGAAAGAGAAGGAGAAAGGAGCAAGTTCAAAGGTAAGTTCTTGGCTCAAGCTTAGTGTTTTTAGTAAAGTTATTGGTTTAATTCAGAAAATTATGAAGTAAATTTCCTTTCATGTTTTTAAGGTCATTATAGGTTTAGAATGAAAAATGGATGGAAACTATGCTGTGAAAATAAATTTTAAGAATCAAAGATCATTATGATGAATGTTGTGAAAATCTCCAGATGATGGGTTACTGGAGTTAGTTACTTTGAGGGCGTTATTTTGTGGAGTAAATGATCTTCAAAAATCATTAAATTTTTCAAACAGAAAGTATACATCTAGAGCTTTCTTTTTATATAAAATTTATGACATTTTGAGTTCTACAAAAGGAGATACGAATTTTTGAAGTTAAGCCTTGTTTTGGATGTTAAAATCTAAGCAATGTTGGAAAACTTAAGAATTGGGAATGATCTATGATGTTTTGGCTTCTGGGAATATTTTTCCTTGAAAATAGACATGTCAAGGGTCATTTATATTTTTGAAGCACTCAAATTGAATTTTTGTAGAATTAATATGACTTTTCAAAGTTACTGAAAAAATCTGGCCAAAAAATCAAGCAATGCATTTTAAAGGAAAATTAAGGAAAATTATTGGATAATTAATCAATTATGAGTAAAAAGGTCAAGATAGGTGGAAATATCCTTTTTGATATTATTCTAGGCAAAATGATATCAATTATAATATCATATAAGTTATGGAAAAAGGAAATAATCCGACAGTAACATTATAGGATACTTGAGAAGTCCGGAGCCGAATTCAAAGATTTGGCGTATTGCTAACTATGCGGAAGGAAGCTATATTCGTGTACTATAACTTTAACTCTTACGTGTCTTGTATGCCTATATATAATTGTTTGATTCATGAGTTATAGACAAGACTGTGGATTCATTCGTTTGTTTACATTCTAATAAGCTGTGGATTCAACTTAAAGTGGATTATAATCATGATAATGCTACATGTTTTTCTAGTGCTGAGGACACGTGGATTCGTGGCACTGGTAAGTGCAAACGCTGTCAACATACATTTGTTGTGTGCTATGCATTGTGATGCTAAATGTAATCTTGTCATATATATTGTCATTACTTGGATATAAGATTAACTGTTATCTGAAATTTAATCCAATAGAATCTCAGACTTAACTAAAGGTTCAGGAAAGTAATCTGGATCTGGGAAGACGATGTGGATGGACGAATCCGTGAAGAGGTGCCAGTCAAGACAAGAGTATGAAGAAATTTAATAGGGCATAGTTTCTGGCATGAATTTGATAAGTTATTTCAAACCATTTGGTGCTTAAACTGAGAAAGGGTTGGCCTATGTGGTTACAATAATTAGTCACAATGAAAGATGAGGACACTCCTACTAGACTAAACATCAATTTGACCAATAAGTCTAATTAACTGTATTGGGTTCCAAGCCATATATTTAGATAGACTAGGGTTTTTAGTCTGTATAAATGTAGCACACGAATATTCCTTTGGGAATTTAAATTTACCATTATTATATATGCTTGGGCATATAATATCAGTTACTCATAATCCAAATGGTAATGCATGCTCTTAGTTCCACTTTGCTTTGACCTGTAACACTATCAATTCTATTGATATTTCTAATATTACATGTTCACGGATATAATAAATAGTATGGAATTTGGGGTGTTACACAACATATATTTAGTGGGCATAACTATTCTTCAACTATTCACAAACTAGCTTTGTGTGTGTGTGTGTGACATTTTTATTTGATATGTAGTCTTTGATATCTATCTAACATGTCGGATACAAGCATTTGTTGAGTTTTGGCAAGGGTATTTCTTTTCTTTTTCTTTTTCTTTTTTTGTTTTTTGTTTTTTGTTTTGCTTACATTATTTCTTCAAACTGTGGAGTTTTTGTTTTCAAATTGTTATACCCCCTCTGGTGCTAGATATACAAAACTCACTTGTAACTAACCTACTAATAAAAAGAATTAAACATATTAAATTTATTAAATAACTAAGGAACAAAATTAGGCTGGAGTAGCTATAACTGTGAAGAAAGTTGTTAATTCTCTATGTTTTGATGATAACAGATAATTGTAAAAAATATAAACTTGATGATTCAAGTCACTTAAATGTATGTTTAATGGTACTTGAGTAAATAACTTTATTTCAATGAAATCTTGAATCAAACAGTGCTTTTATGTGTTTGCCAAAGACACTTGAGTTCTGGCTCAAGAACTCGAGTCAGTGCTTTAAAATTTTAGTCAAAATAGTTTTTCAAATTTGACAAGCTCGAGTTAATGGTTCAAAACTTGAGTTGACTTGGTGAGTGTTAAACCTTATGTTTTTAAACCTTATCTCCCATGCTCAGTTGTCTTTTTCAAGAATTAAAAACTTCAAACTCGAGTCAATATTTAAGCACTCAAGTCACTCATTAAAGTTAGCATTTCCGCACTCAAATGTCGTTTGTTCAAAATCACTTTAAATGTATTTCTCAATCTTATGTGTAAACAAATTTGGAAACTCGAGTTATGATTTTGTGCACTCGAGTCATCCGTTAGAGTTACCAATTTCAAACTCGAGTGTCTTTTGCTTAAACCCATTTTTCAATATAACTCACAGTCTTCAATTTGTGAGTAATGTTGTCTCTAAATGTTTTGATGATAACAACTTCAATTTTAAGATTTTTAAATAAAGAAATTAAAAGCTAGAAACACAACTCTCGAGTACTGAGGTTCAATTCTCGAGTATTATCATCCTTGCTGAAGTTTAAATATCAAATTCTTAACGGCCTTGATTTTCGAGTATATGAAGATCAATTCTCGAGTATACTTAATTAATTATAAGAAGATAAGATTAATTCTCAAGAATGAGTGCCAATACTCGAGTATTAGAGCATAAGTTCAAATCATCTCTTAACTCACGATAATTCTTGAGTATATGCATTGTGATTCTCGAGTATGTTTGTTCACTCTAGCCTTAATGTCCAGAAAGTATGTTAATACTCGAGTATAAGGTAATGATACTCAAGTATGTCTTGAGCAATATAGGCTCTCGAGTATCTGAGAGTGAAGTCCCAAAACAAGTTGGACTCTCACTCATTCTCGAGTATAAAAATATCGTTCTCGAGTATTGCATTGCCCTATAATGAGTATTACATTGCCATATCGATGATACTCGAGTATTTAAATGGAATTCTCAAGAGCAAGTAGATTTGATCCAATCTGTAAGTTATATTAATTCGCTGATTCTCGAGTATAGTAGGTTGATTCTCGAGAATACCTATTCCGACGTTTGTATCAATATTAATTCCAGTATCAACATTTTCGCATCACTAAGTATCTTGAATCCAGTGGGTCATTATTTATTCTCATTTAATCATTCTCAAACATGTTTATATTATGTTTAATCATCATCCTAAGTGTTTTGTAGTTGATTGATTATACTTAAATCAAGATTCGAGGAAAAGATATCCGACGTGGATTAAGCATTAATTGTTGATAGAGAAACAGAGCAACAATTGGAATTAAACCCTGTGGCAGAAGCAAATATTCTTTTGAGATATACTTATTCTGGCTATCCTCCTAACACAAGTACAAACAATGGGAAATACATTTAATGAAAGGCGTGATTGCATTTAATGAAGTAACAGTCGATTTTGGCTCTACGAAGAACAACTGAGTCTAAGGGAAATTCAACGACAATGGCTATATTAAAAGCGAATCAAAATAGCATTATTGAGGAACCATATAAAAAGCCAGAGCATTCAACATCGTCAACTACTGGAACACACTGTGCAATCAATTCGAAGTTATTACAGTTAACTGTTCCATTAGCTTTTCATTCGACATTATCTGTACTTCAATGATTAGCATTCATTTACTCAGTAAGGAGTGAAAAACAATTTTATCACTTGTTTATCAATGAAGCTTAAGGTTGTGGAACCTTAAGTGTGGGTGTACGATTACAACTAGTAAGGGGGAGTGAGTCTAAGTGATAGGACCGTCTCGAGTTTAGTGTGTAATTGTAATTCGTTCGAGGATTAGTGAAATACCCAAAGTGTTTTGGGGACTGGACATAGGTCGTGTGTTTTGACCGAACCAGTATAATTCCCACTGTGTTATTTATCTTTCAGTTGACACTTTTTATTCTTTCTGTCAAACGAAAAGAATTTCGAAATCTCCTATTCACCCCCTCTAGGCGATATTCTCTCTTCAAGCAAAACTTCATGACTCAAGTTACAAATACTTGACTCGAGTGAAAACTCAAGTTAGTATTTTTTTTTTTTTTTAAGCCTCTTGTTATACTTTGCAAAATGATATTTTTCGTCTAAACTTCTGTTTCAAAAAAGTTTTAGAAGAAAATCTCTTTACTCTAGTACTGAAAGAACCAACTCGAGCTATTAACACGGGTTAGTTAATGATACCTGGAGTGTTCCATATGTGCCTCTATAAATCGCCGTGTTCGTAAAGTTAAAATCATTGATTATGATTTCCTTACTTCTTATCATCACTCATTATTGTTCTTAACTATATTGAATCAGTATATTAATGAGTTTCAAATGATTTGCGGGTGATTAACTTCAAAATCTCGAAAAACATTAATTATGTCAAAAACATTAAATGCAGTTGTAGAAAACGAGACACCAACTCAACAACCATTCTCTGAGCAACCTAGAAGGCATTTATATTCTCTTTCCATATTAATTGCCACAACACAATGAGTAGGAAAAAAATGTCAAAATGGCAGAATGACGGCGATTATTCTGCAAAATTGAAGTTATGAGTAACGGACGACCTTCAACAATCTAACAGCTATATTCAATACTTACAATGGATTTATTGAAGCTTCTCAACAGTCATTAATTGTAACAACCAAATATAAAGTAAAGCATTCAATATGGAAAAACCCCTCAAAACATTTTACGCTCAAACAGATTTATTGAGATTACTATTTCATTCAATACTCTGTAATATCTTCGGATATTTTGTACTTCAATGATTGTTTATCTACTTTGTAAGAAGGTTATTATTTGATCATTATTTTTGTAAAAATCTCAAGGAAGAGGGACCTTGAGTGTGGGTGTATTAATTATAGCTTATAAGGGGAATGAATTATAGAGAGAGGATTACTTCGAAAAACAGAGTATGTAATCTTGTGATAGTGTGATAATTAAATACGCGAGTATGAGGCCTGGACGTAAATTAAGAGTCTAGATTGAACCAGTATAAATTTTCTATATTCATTATTTCTCTATCCTTTTCTCTGTCATTTTAATTCTCTAGCTTAATCACTAAAGTTTTTTATATCACTCAATTCACCCATCTCTTTTGGGATATTCTGTCTTCAAAAGTTATATAATCAAATATGTAGAAAGAATTTTTATTCCTCCTCTCTGCTTTCGCGAAAAGAAAATTTTATGAAGGGGAAAAAAGGAAAAAAAGCTGTGAAGATCTTGAATACTAAATGTTTGGTGCCAAGAAAAGTATTTTTTTGGAAAAAAAGAAGAAGAAGATGCAATTCCTTTTTTTTTTTTTTTCAGGAAACACTTTTTTGATGTAAGAAGCATTAATGTCTTCAAGACTTGTTTGGTTTCAATTTAAATATCTAATTATATGTTTTATGAGTTAAAAGTATTCTCATATATTTATGTTGTAAACTGTAAAATTAGTTCTTCGTCATCGCTAATCATCCAAATAGCGCATAGGGTATGCAAATCAATGTGATACTCAGTTGATCGAACAACTACGGCCAGATATTGTTGGGGGGGAAAACAAAACAAACAAAACTATGGCCAGATATTGACTTACCAAATAACTATCAATAAGTAATACCTTCTGATTTCTGTTGTTATTATTTCCTTTTATTTTTTGAATAACTGAGACATTAATTAAAAAATTAAGATTTTAATATTACATACACATTTATGCTTGGTTATAACGAATGTTTACTCCCTTTAACTCCTAGGATAATGCAATATTTTCCAAAGTTTGGGGGTAAAGTTATATTGTCTCACTTCATAATTTATTTATTTAGCGAGATAAATTCATGCACATCACAAAATCGTAGAACTAACGAATAATACAATTTTTTTTGTTTTTTTTTTAAACAGTCATAGATTCTGAAAACAAACATGCAAAATGCCTGCAACCTGAAGCCACATAGAAGTTCGAGGAAAAGAGAGTTGAGCGGAATACATCTTACAAAAAAATGCCACAATTGACTCATTCTTGCATATGACGCTTTATTTTTCATTACTTGATGCTAATAACACACACACACTCACACACATATCTGTGTGTGTAAAACAATAACAACCCCACTAACACATGTACACACATATACAAGAGAAAAAGATAAGAAAATATCACTTGAATTTCAAAATTATGAATCATTCTTATTGCCTATAAGAGTATAAGTATTGACTATAAGAGTAAAACAATTGATAATTTATCATTTTAATTGGAAATCAATTATTTAATATTTTGAAGTTCAGATGTTATTTTCTTATCTTTTTCCCTCTATTTGATCCATATATATAAGGAAAACGGACATCATTTTTAGGAAAATGGACCATCTATCATTTTTGTTTAAACTAAATCTTAAGACTTATATGTTCTTTTTTTATACTGTATAACCAACTACTTTTGGGAGAAAATCCAAAAATAATAAAAAAAAAATGCTATAAAATAATTTATCACAAACCTATATATAATCAACATCTCATAAGGAAAAAATCCAAGAAATTAAATGATAACCACTTTATCACACACACAAATACACAACAATATAGATTCTGAGTTGTTTTTTTGGTTTTTAATAATTAAATATTTTTATCATGCGTTGCATAAAATCTAATACACCAGTATCACTTTTCATAACACATATGAATAATATTACTCATTTTCAGACTTCATTCTTTTTTATTTTATTTTATCACATGTTCCCTCTCAAAACTTAGAGGGCAAAAAGTTCTCATCTTTCCCAACAAATGCGATTCCCATGATTCGAACTTGTGTTGTTCTCCTTATGGGGCTGAGGCCCCTTAACACATCAAACAACAATTTGTTGACATTTTTAGATTTCATTCTATATATTAAAAGATGAACTACTATTTGAAGAAAATTCAAAGAGAAATAAATATATTCCAATTTGTCATATACTGATTTACATATTGCCTATGTATAAATCAACTTCTCATAGAAAAAAATCCAAGAAATTAAATGATTTATAATCAAATGATTTTGGAAAAAAATCTGAGAAGTTAAATGATAAGCACTCTCTAAAAGTATATAAAGAATCAACTTGCCTCTAATTTTTCATCCCATCACATTTCTTAATTTTATCCCAAATCGTATTCTTCAAATATGTATTTCACATGGAGCCACAAAACCTTTGTCGTTCTCATGCTTCTCTTATTCATTACCAGTAAGAAATATATTCTGAGCTGTTTCTTCAACAATTTAATGTATTTTTATCATGCATTGTATGAAATCTAATAAGTTAGTTTCGCTTTTCATAAGTACATATGAATGATATGGGCTTGTTCGGTACACCAATTTGGTGCCCAAATCGGCCGCACTGGATTTATGAGATTTTTTTTTTTTTAATATTTAGTTGAGAAGTTATTCCAATTGAACTTTTAGATCAAAAGTTACTTATTTAAAAAGTTATTTTGAGGAGCTTTTGAGCTCTTTTTCAAGATTCTAACATAATTTTTTAAAATCAAAAGGTAGTTTTTAGTACTATTTAGTATTATGAAGTATATTTCATGGTACTGACTAATACTAAAAATAATTTTTTAAGATTTTAAAATAATATTTTAATATCATGGAGTATTTTTTAGTACTATTTAGTATCCTATATTTTTAGTATCAATCAGTATCTATTTTAGGATACTTAAATGTACTAAAAATAATTTTTTAAGATTATAAAGTATTTTTTTTAATATCATTCAATATCTTGAAGTATAATTTTAGTACCGATGAGTACCCTAAAAAATATTTTAGATTCACTGTAAGTTTAAATTACAAAAGTTACTTATATTACCGTCAATTCAAACATAAATAACATTTCACAATCTGACTTTTTTATAAATCAGATTGACTATAAATTATTTTTCCCACCAGTATGCCAAACACACAGACTTATTTTTAAACTTTATTCTACTATTAATATATTAAAAGATTAAATTGAGAAACAATTAAACGCCTTAGATTACCAAAGTAAAAGTTTTAGAAAATCCCAGTCAACGTTGCAGAATTGAAATTGCATGACACTAAACGCGGAAGCTTTCAATACACATTGTTAGTGATAGTAGTATTTAACAAAAAATAGCACATATTTTCTTATAAATAATTAACTTAATTAATGAACTTTTTCAATATATGCAAATTAGTTATCTAGCTACTAAGTTTATGACATGAGGGAGTACCATATGTTTCTCATTAGTCTCACATAATTTTTATATCTATACGTAAGTTGAATACATGTTTTATTTGTAAGCATTGGTTTCTGATGAGAAAAATATGAAGTGCAGGTTTGGAGGCAAAAACGGGACTAAAAACTCAACAGTGTACAGCGGACTACACATTGCATAATTGCACGGCGCGCAAATGCTCAGACTGGTGCGTGAGTGCCATTGGTCAAAGTGCTGGTCGCGGTGGCAGATGTATCAACAATGAAACCTGCCAGTGTTATTGGAGTTGTCCTAGTCCTCCCTCCTATTAGCAACACATATACATTCTTGCTTACATAGCAGAAGGATTTATTTGGTTCCATGTGAATTCAAATAAATAAATAAACTATTATCATTATTATCCTTATCCGTGTTCAGTATTAAATATATTATCATCATCATTATTATTGCCTCTCCTTCTTCTTGGTTGTTGTGTTAGTAGTAGGGAAGATTTGCCATAAATCTTCAATTGAAAAGGTATTTATGAAATGGGACTTGACATCATGGAAATGCATGAGATCGTTCCGGGTATATAAGAGTGATGAGAAAGATCGAATTATTACCCTTATGGAAAGTGATTGCATAATGAGGAAGGTCACTTGCACATTATTATGGAAGCTAATTGTATCTTCTCGGGAAGGTAATGGCATGCATATTTGGGGAGGCCATTTGCAAATTATGAAAGCTAGCTAATTACATGTTGGTTTATGAGTTGGCAATTGGCAAAAAAAAAAAAAAGTTGCCAAGAAAATAAAGTTGGTTCCACATCAGCTCCACACAAACCAAAAAGAAGGGAGGACTGAAGAAGATCGCCTGAGAAGAGAGGAAAAGAGAACTTCATAAATGGCGATGAATCCCTTTGAATATTTCCTTTTACCCTATGAATATTTCATTTTTCCTCAAATTGTAATAGGGTTCATAGGCAAGTCAAAAGTTTAGGGATTGAGTCGAACCAAGTCAAAGTTGATGGACTAAGTCATAAATGAGTTAGAAGTTGAAGGAGTAAAAGATTAATTTTCCCTTAATGGCTCCAAAGCCCTATTTTCATGTGAGATTTTAAGGGAAAAAAAGATAAATTAACTATTACAGTTATTTGGTGGCCTAGGAAGACTGAGAAATCATTATCAAATATTATTTTGGGAATTTAGAAGATTTAAGAAGAGGTTTTTTATTTGATTTGATTTGAGAAGAGGTTTAATTATTGTTTTGTGATTAGTAAGAGGTTAAGATAACTGAGCTTTCATCATTATAATATGCCGTATTACTTGTTTCACATGTGTATTATAACTTAAGAATATATTACCTAGTGTGGAGCTAGGAATTTTATCATTATGATTTGAGATGGTGTGCTCAAAAACATATTAAACATTTTATGATATGGTTTAAAGATCAAGTCCTCAACAAGTATAGAGCTAAAATATTTAAGATTATGGTATGCATGCCATAAACCCAAGTGAAACCTGAGCATAATCCCAAGTAAGCACCACAAAGTAGCTTTAATAAAGTAAGTCATGATGACACAATTTTTGACCTGTTGCAATAAAAACATGACATGTGCATCTCATCATAATACTCTTTTGCATTAGCGTAATAGAAATATGACAGTGTCCCCTCATCATGAAGAAGTACGAAGCTACCTTGTGTTGGCAACACCAGAACACGCCACGCCACGTAGTGCTTGAGTAGGCCCTGATTCCCAAGAAGAGCTCATCATGGATAATTATGATGAATCATCAGCAGAAGCTCAAGATGCTACTATGGTAAAAAGTTCCAATTCTTCTTGTGTATTTAAGAAAAATGATTTTGAAAGTTTGCATAAAACTACTTTTCAAAGAATCATTGATTATAGTTTGAAAAGTAAAAATGTTTTAAATCAAGTTGGAAAATCATGTGGGAAGAAATAATTTATAAATATAAGTTATTTGATATTGTATCAACTCGACCATCACAGTATTTGCAAATCTGTTCATAATAAGCATCATTTTGTTATTTTCAATTATTGTGGAAAATCTGGCCATGTTTCTTATACATGCTATATTAGGAGAAATTCAAATGTGAGAAATAAATATGTTTGGTAAGGTCCAATACTAATAGTAAAGGATCCAAATATAAGTGGATACTAAAATGTCCATCTAGTGCTTTATGTGTGTGGAATGATTCGAAAATCAATGGACATAAAGGTACAAAGAAGATGAACAGGAAGCTGAGAGTTTCTTATGCACCAATGAAGAAGATCATAACATCTATATCAAACAGGAGCTCTCTTGGGGCACCCATTGCTTGAACTACAAGTTCTAATCATCCAAAGAAGCAATGGTTACAAGCAAGAGGAGTATATTTCACCTCAAGAACAAACTACCATAGAGTACCATTCAACTATCTTGAGGAGAACAAGAAAAAGAAATTTTCTCAAGTATCAAACAGAAGACTGTTGAAATCTATATCTTTAGTGAGAGCTTTGCAAACACCCATACGAAAAAACATATGAAGAATCAGTGGGTAAGCAAAGTCAATTCTCCAAGTGCCTAAGGTAAAGGTATACAATGGTAAAATCTCATATGCTATTATCTAAAACATTTATTAAGGTTTTATATTTTGTAACCTTAGAAATGAGCATTGTAAACTATTTTGAAATTGATTTTTCTCTCATTCTTTTGTTCTTTCGTGTTGACTGGATTATGGAAGTGTTCTAAGAATTCTCTTTCTTCATTCTCAACTTCTAATAGTTCATCAACCGTGGATATGCAGCTTTTAGTTTCAAATGAACTGTAAACACTTTCAGCTCCAACACAATTGTTAGAAGTATATATAGAATCAAGAGTATCCCAGATATCTTTAGCATCGGAGCAAAATTTAATTTTCTTAAAATCATTTTCGGTTAAAGCACTGTATAAGATTTTCATTGCTCTAATGTTCAGCGAAAATATTTTCTTTTCTTTTTCTGTCCAATCTTTTCTTGGTTTGAAATAAAAAAAAAAACATTTGTAAAAACATTACACATCAAAATCAAGGCTTTTTATAAACGATGTCATTCTAACTTTTCAAAACCAAAAATTTGTATCTTTGAAAAATGGTTGATGATAATCGAAACCTTTTGAAAACGAGCAACATCCAAATTCAGTCATTGTAACTCTTGAGACAGTTAAGTTCTTCAAACAAGAGCCCCGCTCTGATACCAAATGTAAGAACTAATTGACACCCAAGAGGGGGTGAATTAGGTGTATGATAAAAACTTAAGAACTTTAAAAATCTTTTTGCAACTTAGCAAATGCAATACATATTTAGTAATGAGTTGTAAACCAATAGTCATTCATTTAAACATATATTCTAGAAATATAAGAGTTTAGGAAAGAGAATATGCAAACTATGATTTACCTTGATTCGACCGAATCCTTGACCTATATCTAGTTTCCAAGCTTCACTTGAGATTTTCAATCCCCTATCTTCTTGTTTAATTTGGGTACAAGAGAAAAGCCTTTACAATCCCACAAGTTCACCCAGGCACTTATGAAGCCGAATCTCTCACCGAGATACTCCCTCTTACACACCGTAAGGTTACAATCTGTTTCCCACTCAAGATCACCTAATCTTGAGTAACTCTCAGATAAAATGATTAACAATCAATCTTCTCTTTCAGAAGTGAATAAGATAAACACTGAAGTGCATAATTGATAATCTCACTCTCTATGATAAACTATATAAACATGGAGAAGCAGAGAGTGTATTAGTTAAGTGTGTATTGACATATCGACGGTGAAGTAATAAAATTATTTCAATGGCTTCGTCGAGTCATTCATCAATTGTCACATCTTTCGGTTTGAAGACTTTGCTATTTATAGATAATTGCCTTTTGACTATTGTGAGTATTCGACCGTTGGAAACCCATTAGTGTCTATTGGAGAGTTTGTGCTTCGATATGTGTTGTTCGTCATTCAACTTTATTAAATGTTCGTTGTGCCACTCAAAGAGAAATAGTCGTTGACGAATTTAAATGCTTTGTCGTTTAACTCGTTGACGAATTTGAGTTGTATTTTCATGTCTTGTATACTTTGTTCGTATGACAATACGTCCTCATGTTGTAATACCCTAAAAATCCTATTTAGCATAGCCACTATATTTTGATAAATAATACCTATTTTAAATAGGTGAGTATGTGATCTCAAATTTTGGTGTTGTATTTATTCCTAGGCAATTTTTCTAGAATTAGAAAGCCTAAAGACTAATGTTTCTAAATCTTATTAAGGGTCATAAAATATCATAAGATTATCATAATTTAGTATAATCTTAATTATACCATTTTAACAATTAAAACCATCGGAGGATGATAAAATCAATTAGAGGAAATTAGTAACAATTATTGGATAATTGGAATTGCAATAATTGAAATACTTTAATAATTTTTGGAATTAGTTAATAATTAATTTATGAAGGTCATAATTAAGGAAATATCAATTAAATTAAGGACCAAATGATATTTAGAAGCTAAGATTAGCATACAAGGAGTTTTTAATCGTCAAAATTAAATTAGAAAATTGTCAACAATTAGTAAGTGATTAATTAAGTAATTAATTGGCAAACTAAATAAGCTTTAGATATTTGCAATAAAGAAGAGATTAACATGATTAGTGTTAATTGGTTGTGCCTCATTAGTCCACATGTTCGGCTAGCATATGTGGATCAAGGAGAGCCTAGTGGTTTGGGATCTTTTGGGATAATTAAGCTTAAGTTTTGCTTGCCTTGGAGAAGAAGAAATGTTTTATCATATAAAGCTTAATTTGAAAAGTCAACAAAAGCAACAAACCAATGAAAACCCATGAATTAAAATACACATTTAATGGTTATTAGGAGGGGAGATTTCGGACAGAATTTTGGAAGGAAGAATAAAGAATTTATAATATTTTAATATAGATTAGCACATGGGATAATTGAAAAAGAAGACTTGTTGGTTAAGGGGAAAAGATGTGTAAACATGTGTGTCTAAGAGTTGTGTGTGTGTGAGTAGAAAGTCAAGATTAAACTAAGGTGAATAATGATTTGAAATCCAAAGTGAAACGTAGGAAGCAAGTTATTCTCTAATCAGATACAAGTGAATGAGAATCTATAGAAATTAAATCATATCTTGAAATATTGAAACTAAGTATTAAATATAATTAGATATTTGAAACTAGTAAATTATGAGCTTCAACTTGGCTATTCCCAAAGTCATTTTCATATACTTATGTGATTCATACCTAAGTGTTTCAGGAAGTTTAAAATTGTCATGAATCTAGTCATAAAATTATGATTTCAAAAGTGAAATTAGATCTTCAATAAAAATTCCAACTTATACCCAACTAAATTAACATTTGGTGAATATAAGAGATGAAGCAAAAACTTAAGAGCTAAGGGGGAGAAGGGCGGTTTCTTTGAGGTGTAAGGGTGAGATTAAAACCTCTTTACCAAGTTAAAACCAAGGGCTAGGATTAAGTTAAAGTTGTTAGGAAGTTAATTCAAGTTTTGTTATAAATAGAGGCCTTGTGCTTCACAAATTCTCACCAATTCACCAAGCCTAGACCGAAAATTGAGAGAGTGAGGAAGTGAGTAGAAGAGCTTTAAGAGCAAGAAACAAGGTTCTTCAACAGGTAAGGAAGCTTTTAGTCTTTTAGTTCTAGTTCTTAGTTTTTGTAGTAGTAATGTTAGGAAAGGTTATTTTGATCTTTAATCTTCCAATTTTAGTTTTATTCTCATGTTTTTATGATTTCCATTGCCTTTATTTCGAAAAAATGATGAAGAAGAAGTATGGCAAAAATTTTTGGAAGATTATGATCAAAATAGCGAAGCTCTAGCGAAATTTCATCGATTAGCGATTTCAGGAGCCAGTAGCAAAAACGTTAATTTTTCATGAAGGAAATGAGGTTCTAAAATTCTGAATAAATTCATGGTGAAAGTAGATATATAGGGTTTTCCAAATATACCCAGAGTGTGTCATTTGAAGTTCTGTGCAAAGAGATAAAAATTCCAGAAGTTAAGCTACGTTTTCTAGAGAAAATTCTGGGCAGAGGTTTGAAACGTTGAAACTGGGAATTGTTCTTGAATTTTGGGTGAGTTCCAGTATTTTTCCTTGAAAATAGAGATCTCAAGGATTCCGGGAAATTTTACGGATCCTCGTTTCGATTTTTCTGGAATTAGTTATGATTTTTTAAAGTTAGACAAAATTCTGCCCAGAAATGCTGAACCGGCGTTTTTTTCCGAAATTTTGAGGAAATAATTGGAAATAAATCCTCCAAGGATAAAATTGTCATTTGTGGCCAAGATATCTCTTGGAATAATATTTGTGAATTAATAAAGGTGATATTACCTTTATAGGATATTTGTGATCGTTTTCTGACCGACAGAACATACCCAAAATTCGTCAACGAAGGTACGAACGCGTATTGTAACATTAACTCTGATGCTTATGATATACTTATATATGATTGTTGTATTCACATGCTGAGACTCTGTTTTGAAATTGCTCTTGAATTATTGAATTGAATACGGGTTATGGTCTTGATAACACCGTTAAGTTTTCCTAGCGCTGAGGACACGATAGGCCATCGTGGCACTGGTGAATAGTGCAGACTAGGGTAACATACATATTGCAGTGGCTGTGTTTTGTTATCGCCTACATGCTGTTATGTTTTTGAAAGTTATAAATGTGTACTTATTATGTGATATTTGTCATATACTGTTTACATAAGCATGAAGTTAACCGTTACCTGAGGTCCGATGGGTATTGGACCTCAACTCTTACTATAGCTTCAGGTCCGGGGCACCAAGGACTGAGGATAGGAGTAAGCAAAGTAAGTAGGAAGCGTAAGGACCCAATTGAAGATTCTATCTTTAGACATATACCGTTATAACATCACTCTGATGAATGTACTGTACATTATAAACAGACATATACGCCACAATTAATGATATATCAGTTACTCACTCTTTTACTTACTCCGATGTTCTACTCTGATCAAAAAAAAAAATTATTCCGCTTTTCAAAATTGGGATGTTACATATGTGGTCTTGCCTCATTGGCATTAAACTTTAATACAAGCTTTTGATCATCTGAAACTTGCTCGTAAATAACATTAGTAGCATTTAGAGGTGTAATAAGCAATAATCATATACAATCAAATGTAACCAATCAATAACAATTAATTCAAGAATCTCGAAGATGTTCTAGTACTGAAACTAACAACATATACTTGAGTACGTTGAAGCTTGTGCTCGAGTATATCATTGTCTTGCGTTTTGCTTCAGTGTTCCAAATTGCTACATGCTTGAGTACATAATGACTTACTCGAGTAGACTGCTGCAGGAATGAGATATTAGATGGAAAAGTATATATTGCTCGAGTAAGGAAAACTTTATGCTCCAGTATAGTGACCATAGTCATCTAGAGAGGCTTTGCTTAAGTACATTCGAAAGTTTGCTTGAGTAAGATCATGAAAGGAACTCATTACATTGTGAACAAATGAGCTTACTCGAGTAACAATTTTCTTTGCTCGAGTAAGACATCTTGTCTACTCGAGTAACGTCCAAGAGAGGCAATACCAACACACGTACTCAAGTACATTACTTCCTTACTCAAGTATCATACTCGAGTAATACCAAAGTGTACTCGAGTATCCTTCATTATTCATCGTCAAGCCTTTACTCGATTGATCTTGTTCAATGGTTAATCTCCACAATGTAGTGAATCTCAAAACATAAGAGTACTGGCAGTATAAAGGTCAAATTCCAGTAAGCACAACATCTTCAATATGGCTTCAAATTTGACAAACCACCCACACCAGAAACTCTTTAAGTCTTCTTTCCAATGCAAGAAGAAGCAGCTCCAAACTCGTTGTATATTGTGTGTTGTGATCAGATTAATCGAAGTTGTCTGGACTAATGTTTTTACATCATCCTTAATTGACTATGAACTTCACAAAATCATATCTCTCTCATTTGATATTTCTTTTTCCCTATGATTTTGATGTTTTTGGAAATATATGTGAGTCTAGTTTCATATGCCACCAATTTCTGCGTATTTCGATGTGTAGTTTGTGAGATACACCCCAATTACCGAAGCTAAGTCTGCTGTGTGACGTTAATCGATGGGGAAACTTCCGAAATTCATATTTATTTCATATGAACTCCTTTGGGCTTGAAAATTTTTCAAGATAATGCATTAGGAGTCTAGTTTCATATAAAATTGTTTCACCTCAATTGGATCTCTAGTTTAGGAGCTATCATCGAATAATCAGACGTCGCTTAGGTGAAACGTGAAACAAAGTTGAATAGAGTTGCTAAAACACTAGCTTACTCAAGTATAATATATGGCTTACTTGAGTACACCAATTTTGTAATCGAGTAAAGCTATTTTATTACTCGAGTAAGATGAAAAATTGAAGTGAAATCATTGTAGCTATCTACTATTCATCATGGAGCTTCAATTTGCTTATTTTAACTCTGAATTGAGCCATGCCAACTTTCATTTGATCATAGATATTCGAATGTTCATATTCTTATAATATTTGACAAATTCTTCTTTCTTCAATCCCCTCTCTTGATCATTCTCTATAATTTAACTGGACTAACCTACATTAAACAAAGTAGTTAGTCATGTAGGAGATAAATAAATTATGTAAACTTTTTGCTCTTAATAATGGCATCTATATAAGACATCATCAAAACTAATCACATCCAATATTAGCTATTGTGAGGGCAGAAGCAAGGGCAAAAGTAGAAGCTTCATCTGATGCACAATTAGAAGCCTAATTAAGCAAGATGAAGGAGGAAATGATGATGATTATGAGTACATATCAAGAAACTAGTGTTCCCCATGAACATTCACTTGCACCTATTCAGAGCACTAAAGAGATTTGTTGCATTATTGGGTAGTCAATTTAAATTGTTGAACTTTGTGACCTTTTTCTGTAGGATCTTCTTAAATAATTAATAATTGTATATTTCTTACACTTATTTGTATCTCTTGGTTAATAAATTTAGGATTTTTATAGTTGATAAATTATAAGCTTTTATGCTTATTTGGGCTTTGGGATTAGATTTAATTCATTTTAATGATAAAATTCCATATTTACAGTGCTTCACTATTTTCACCATAACTCTTGACCCAGACATCCAATTAGCCTCATTCTTGTCTCATTTTTTAGATGATTCAGAGAGCTACAATTGATATGAGGGCTTGAAAGGAAAATTAGGACAAGAAGACGGTCAAAATTGGAGTTAAAGTCATGTGGTTTTTTGGAATTTTATTGGGCCCAAATTTTGTAATTAAAAGTACTGTTTATTATTCCTTTTCCATTTTAGACCAGATTTGGAGCTCCAGGCTGTTTTCAATTTTAGGTTAAGCATTAGTGGTGGTTGAAAACACATTGTCATAACATTTGAATGGGATTTTCAAATTAAAACAAAAGCTTTTCCATTTTCTCTCAACTGTTCATCATGTTCTTCGCGTTCTTTGTCCATTCTTCTCATTTTTGTTTTGCCCAGCCATAATTGTCAAAGTTTCTAAGATTGACCCGTGGATTAGGGATTCCAACATTATAGAGGACTTATGCTTAATCGATAATCAAACTCATTTTTGTTTTCTCCTATCGAATTTGATTTCAGCTTTATATTGGGTATTAGATTTAGTACCTAGATTCATACATCCAAGGGACAGATGTTGAACTACGTTATAGTGATTACTGTGTGATCGCAAAGTGGCATGGCAGACGTTCGATTAGATTCTAAGAGATCGTCTAGTCGAGGGATTTTCTATACAAACACAGAGATTTTGGTTTGTCTATAATCGATCCCAAGTTCAGTTGTTATGTTTTTGTCTGATGAAGGTTTTGGAATCCCAGTCCTGAGTTAGTCGTTTTAGTCTGATTAATTTCATTTGTTAATTTTTGTCTTTAGTTCTAGTAATTTAATTGATTGCATATTGAAAACCCCAATTCGATTCTGTTACTATTTTATTACTGTTAGAATTAGATCTACTGTGAATTCCATAGGAAACAATCTAGGTTTCTTATATTGCAAATCTCTATTGAACTTGGTTGTTTTGTGGGAGCTCAACAAATCTCGTTCAAAATTTGGTACAGTTGCCAAGGAATTTGCATCGGTCTTATATTAAAACTAGTGTAATTTAGATTAGAGTATATTATATGGTTTTGGTGGCAAGGTAGATTTATATCTTACCCATATCACTCTAACTAATTGTTTTCCATAGGGAATTAGGCATTTTGAGCAAAATTCACTTTTGTTTTGGCCAAATCCCATCATCTTGACCTTGCTTTTACTTTTTTTTTTGTCTTGATGGGATGTAGTCGGTATACAGAATTTGTTAGGATTTCTAATAGTACAATTTGAAGTATCTCTTATTAGGCTGAATTTTGGTATGCTACATGAAAATGGCTTATTAGTCAGGATACATCGTTTTGCGATTTTGTCTTCATATTTTGGCCAAATTCTATCATTTATACCACTTTTCCAATATTTAAAGTTTTTTAGTTCATTTTTAGGTTCCTGAATAGTATAGAAGTGTTTTTGTGGTGGTCCCATGAATTTTAAAAATCATTTGATAGTGTTTTTGAATTTGTTCTAGTTAATTTCTAGCATAGGTTTGTGTTTTGTGTCTTTTAGTGTTATTTTGTGTTTCACTAGTTTTATGTGTCTATCATTTATGCCTTATGCTGCTGTATGAGTACTAAGAGTACTACTAATTTAGATGATTTGTGAGAAAGAAATCCTAAAATTGAGAGAACAATTCTTACTGCTAGAAGGGCTATTAGGCTAAGTCAAACAGTCACTGCTGAATTGTTTATGATTCTAAACTTGATTTTGTTCCTCTTGTTCATGTTGATCTTTCTAATTCTTCTGGTAGTATTGATTTTGCTTATTCTAGTAGCAATTTTGCTAACTCTAAAAATGTGGTAGAAGAAGAAAACCGTCCAACTTTAAAAGAATTGGTTGCGCCTGATGTGGTTGATCAACCTTTGTGCATTCAATACCATGAACTTGGAGCTAACTTTGAAATTAAATATGGTCTTATCCATTTGTTGTCCAAGTCTCATGGTCTTACAGGTGAGTGTTCGCACAAGCATTTGAACGAGTTCTATGTGGTCTAAAGCACAATGAAACCACAACCAATTGATGAGGAGCACATTAAATTAAGAGCTTTTCCTTTTTCTCTGGAAGGTAGAGCTAAAGACTGGTTGTATTATCTTCATCCCTTATCCATTGAAAGTTAGACTGACAAGCAAAAGCTATTTCTAGAGAAATTATTTCCTTCCATAAGAACAATTTCAATCTAAAAAGAAACCAATGGCATTAAACAAGTAAATGGGGAGAATATGCATGAGTACTAAGAAAGGTTCAAGAGACTATGTGCGAGCTGTCCACACCACTAGATCACTGAGTAACTACTAATCACCAATTTTTATGAGGGCCTGCTACCTATGGATAGAAATTTGATGGATACATCTAGCAATGGGCTTTATGTAATAAGACACCTGACGATGCCTGAGACCTAATATCCATTATAATAGCTAATTCTCAACAGTTTGGCACCAAAGCAAATAGTACTGTTGTATACCAGATTTAGGCACCTCTAGTTTAGTATAGTTCCCAAAAACCAGTGAACTCAAGTGCAGATCAACTGAGACTGGAAAATAGACTTGATGATTTGACCTCCTTAGTGAGGCAATTGGCAGTGACATGCGCAATGCAATCTTCCACTCTACAAATAGGCTACCCATGTGGGTTATGTTCTGATCCTTATCATCCTACTAATTGTTGTCCTACTTTGCAAGAGTCCACCTATCAAGACCAGTTAATATTTGCAGTGGGCGTTTTCCCTAAGAAGCCCCAATACCAACAACAAAACAATGCTTATTTGAATACCTATAACCCTAGCTAAAGGAATCATCCAAATTTTCGGTGAAGCCAGAATCAGAACCAGAATAACCATATGCTGCAAAATTCTAGAAATTACCAACAAAGACAGTTTCCACAGTATAGACAAAATTTCCAGTAGTAATCTACACTTCCACTGTCAGTACCTCCTCTGCCAGCCATATGTGCACCCCTACTGCCAGCAATATGTGTACCTCCAAAACCAACACAACAGCAAACCAATAGTAGTGATTCTTCACTGGAAGATAGGATGAATCAGTTTGCCACAAACAATTTGCAATTTTAGCAACAAATTGAAACTTCTTACAGAGTTTGCAAACTCACATTGGGAAATTGGCAACATCACTAAACCAAATACAACTTCAGGGATCCAACACTCTTCCTTCACAGGCAATTCCCAATCCTACGGGGGATGTTGGTGCAATCTCCCTACAAGATTATCTTCCCCTTCTTTTCCTAATCTTAAATTCTGCAAGTGCTAACAATCAACTACAAATGAAATATAGTGACAATCTAAGTCATTCTTCCAATGAGCAATATGTAGGTTTTTCTATAGGACTATATTTAGGTGATAAAAAACGCAGTGGAATGGACCTAAACTAGAATGCAAGATACCACTACCTAAAGCTAAAGTGCAAACAACTAAAATCTATATGAGAGTGAAATTAGCCTAAATGAATGCAAATGCAATTTTTAGAGTTTATTATTATTATTATTATTATTATTATTATTATTCACGAAAAGATATTTAAAATCCTAAGAAAAAGAAATCAACTAATAAATAAGATAATCAAATAATGGAGGGTAACGAGGCTTACTTTGGGTATGTTGAAAGTAACAACTTAAGATTTACATAGAGTTAACTTTCTTAGCCCAAATTAATTAATTAGACAAAAGGGAGATTATAAAATATTAAAATTAATATATTTAATCACCTAATTGAAATAAGGGAAATCCTCCAAGTCCAATAACAATTAATCCACTAAAAAACTCATAATGAAATAAGTGTTGGCTAATTAAATCCATTAAAAACCAATCACAATTAATTTCAAAATAATTTTAGAAACCATATTTACAATAGTCTACTCAACAACTACACAATTAGTAGCCCAATTAAACAATAAAGAGGCTAAACCAAATTAACAATTAAATTAATAATGAAAACTCAATTGATAATAACCAAAAGTTTGCAAACCAAACTTCTAGCTGTCTCAAAACACAAATCAATCCAAAATATCAATCTAATCTGAAAAAAAGATATGTCTATAATTTAAAATTAGATTTTTCCTAAACAACAGTCAAAATTATCTAAAACTAAATAATCTCAAATCTTGAAACAAATTGATAAAAGGAAATGTAATATCCCAATTTTGAGGCATAGAGTTTCAAAATAAAACTAAAATAGGAGGATTACTAGGCCCCTATGAGTCCAAGTCTTAAGAAAATGCTTAAGATAATTGGTAAAAATTATTTGTGAAAAAGAATTATAATTTATTTATTATATTTTCTTCCAAATTTAATTAAGAAATTCATATAAATATGATATTTGATTGGTAGATGAAGGGTAAATGGTTATGAGGTAGATTTACATGTGATGTTTGATTGGAAGATGAGTTTTAGTAGATGAACTTTTGTATGGTAGATGAACAAGTAGATAGACATATTTTGGTAGATGGGTAGTTGGTTTATCATGTGATTTTTGAAAAGAAGTTGAGACCTAAAACTCTATAAATAGAGCTTGAATTCCTCTTCATTCTTCATACCAAAAATCAAATCAAGATAGAGAGTAAGGCAAGATAGGAGCAAGAAGAAGAAGGAGTAAGAACTTCAAGAGGTAAGTTCTTAAGCTCTAGCTTATAGATTTTTGGTAGAATTATAGTTTAATTCAAGAAATTGTAAAGTAAATTTCTGTACATGGTTTTAGGGTTTCTAGTGAGTTTAAAACGAAAATTAGAGTGAAAACGTGATGGGAAATGATTTTTGAGATCAAAGGATTGATATTGTGAAAGTTGAGAAAATTCCCAGATTTCAATTTTTCTGGAGTCAGTCACGTTGTGGGAATTATTAATATTAAATGATCTTTAAAAATCATGAAATTTTCCAGATATAAAGTAGACATCCAGGGCTTTCTATTGATATATAATTTGTAACATTTTAAGCTCTGGACAAGGAGTTATGAATTTTTGAAGTTAAGCCATTTTTACTGGAATAAAATCTGGGCAACGTTGAGAAACGTAAAAACTGGGAATTACTCACTAATTCTGGGTGAAAATGATTATTTTTCATTAAAAATAGACATCTTAAGGGTTCCAAGGAATTTTAAGGATCCTCATTTCGAGTTTTGTAGAATTAGTTATGATTTTTCAAAGTTACCGAAAAATCTGCCCAGAAAATACTGCATTACGTTTTTAATTAAATGTAATGGCAGAATTGTAAATAACAAAGCCACCAAGGGTAGAAAGGTAAATAGAGGTGAAAATATCTCTTAGGATATTATTCTAAGTGATATGATGATATGTTAGGATATTCGGGAAATCCGGGGCCGGATTCAAATGTCGGACGTATTGGTAATTATGTGGTAAAAGGTACGTTCGTGTACTATAACTTTAACTCTCCTATGACTTGTATGACTTTGATATGATTGATTGAATCATGAGTATCTGTATTCATTTAGCTGTGGATTGTTGTGCATATATGATAAATGCTAAATGTATGTTGTGATTATCTATCATATATTGTTTATACTTTTCATATGAGGTTAACTATTACCTGAGATTCAATGTGTATTGAATCTCATATTTGAGTAAAGGTTCAAGGAAGAATACTGGAGTTGAGTAAGCGATACGGACGATGTAAATGGAGTCGTGAAGAGGCATCAATCAAGAATAGAGTTTGAAGAAGGTTAGTCCATGGCATGAATTCGATAAAGTTATTTCAAACCAATTGGTGCTTAAACTAAGAAAGGGTTGTCGGTGGGTTGTCACAAGTCGCCGTGAAAGACGGGGAGACTCCCATTAGACTAAACACCAATCTAGCCAATTTGTTTGATTAACTGCGTTGAATTCCAAGCCATAGGTCTAATTATAAAGTTGATTTATCAAAGAACTGTATTTATGTCTCTGTAATTGTATCAAATGAATAATCTTTCGGGATATTTTAATGTACCAGCTTATGTCAGACATCATCATATGTCTGGGCATTTTATATCAGATACTCATTGTCCAAATATTAGCGCATGCTTTTCGTTTCTGCAGTACTTGGAGCTGTAGCACCTCAAACTCTGTTGATTTTCCTAAAAACTAAGTGTCAACTGATATGATTTTCAAGCATAGAATTTGGGGTGTTACAGGAAAGACACTCCCTTCCTCTGTGATATTCAAATGCAAACACTCCCTTCCTTCGTGATATTCAAATGCAAACTCATAAGCTCTAGCCTCCTCATGCTCCTCCCAAGTTGCCTCCCCAAATAGCTTAATATTCTGCCATAAATATATTCTCTCCTTCAAGCTCCAAGCAACCCGCGACCATTGATAAATAATAGATGGAAGATGGTGATTGAATTGAAATTGGGTCACTTGTATGTTAAAGTGAGAAAAGGGATGGAATAAAGTGTCCAATGGAATTTGGGATGTGGACTCGCGAACACGAAATAACCTCCAGCCCGCAGTTGATTTGTGTGGTGTGTGAATGAACAACTATGTGAGCGTGAGAGAGATCGATCCTTTCTCGAGAAAGACTGAGGCTTGTTTGGATCTTGTTTGATCTAAAAATGTTTGATCTGAAAATGTTTATAAATCACAATTATAAAGCTTTTTTTAAGGCTCCAAATAATAATGGGTGGCGGCTAGGTTAGTTTACTGGGATAAAGAGAGGGCTTTTGGTACAATATTTGAGCACATTAAAATTGAAGTAGCCCAGTAAAATTTAGCTATTAGATTCTTTTCAACATTCCCAGATTAATTTTGCACCATAAGATTTCATAATCTTCACTTGCTTGACCTACAAGAATTAAATGAGATAGTGATCTATCATATATTTGGAGATATTAGTCCATCACAAAATAAACAATTAAAATATTAAAAATTTAGGCCAAATAATATCATAATTAATTCAGATTTATATTATTTCCTAAAATTAGCTAATAATATAAATATTTCTTAATAAATCCAAATTAACCTAAAATCATCCCCAAAATAAATCAATAAGGTAGGATAAAATATATAAAAATAAGGATTTATTAGTCATCATTACCAAGGAAGTAGGTTTTATTTCCTCATTATATGTGTTTTGGTTTGTAAGTTTTGTGATTTAAAATAGTCTAGGAACTTAGTCTTTTCTTTGCTTTGTAATATTATGTGTAGGATACTCCTAATGATCCATATAAAGAGTGAGTCGTAGGACTTGAGGGAACAAGCTTGTAAAATAGTTGTCATAAATAAAATCCCGTGTGTTTTTCTATCATGAATTTTCTGTAAAATGTTTCTATTCTTTTGAAAACCTGAAGTAATGTTTTATAGGTTAAAGTGCAGATTGAGCAACAAAGTATTACATTGAGCACCTGGCATAAAAATGTTTTGAAACAGAAAACTTCACCCCTCTTCCTTGTCGGTGAAAATTCCCTTCTTCATCTTCGCTGTTAAAATACAATCTCCACTCCTCCGTCAACACACCACCTGCTTCTTCATTGGAACAATGTGAGAGACATAGAGTCACTACCACAAAAAAAGCAAAATAACGTCATGAATATCACATAATTAACGCCCTAAATATGAAGGACGTCTATCAATGAGTAGTAGAAAAATTTAATTTTGGTGCTTTGAAAATTATTCAGAACGCCCTATAAAAGACGTCCTTAATTTAATTCAGAACGCCTTAGTTAAGACGTCCTGAATTAAATTAAAGACGCCTTATTACTTTTTTTTAAAAAAAAAACAGGCAGATTGAAGCCCAGGTAGATATTGCCATCTTGTGAGCAGATTCGGCGAGGGGAGACGGAGAGGGCAGATCAAGCAGGCAAATCTTCTCTAGAACAATCAAAATTCAGATATCAATTAATAGTGGTGAATAGTTTAGAGAATATGCAAGTAGAAAGAGAGTACTGTACAAACCAAGATTATTTGATGAAACTCCATTTTTTGAGCCTTTCACAGTTGTAGCGTCACTGTAAATGGAAATACTGTCAGGGTTAAAAAAGAAAACGCCAAGGGGATTGAAACAAAATCACAAAATTTCTTGCCTTAAAGTAAGATAGATACAATAAAGAAAGGGGGAAGAAAAGGAAAAAAGGAAAGGAGAAAAAGTAAGAGGAATACGCAGAAATGTGACTTCGAGTAACTCTATGCTTGAGGATTTGAAGATGTGAAGATTGGTGGGAAGAGCTTAGGGTTTTTATATTCTGAGCGTGGGTTTTGGCGACCTAAGTATAAGTTAGGGAGCCTAAAATATATTTTAGGCGCCCTAAAACCTAAAGTATATTTTAGGCGCCTTAAACTTTTTTAGGGCGCTTAAAATATATTTTTTGGCGCCTAGATAATTTTTTGAAAAAAATTTAGCGCTTAAGTCTTAAAATTAACTACTTTAGGTGCCCTTTTATTTAGGGCGCCTAAAGTATATTTTGGGCGCCCTAAACTTTTTTAGGGCACTTAAAATATATTTTTTGGCGCTTAGATAATTTTTTGAAAAAAAATTTGTCGCTTAAATCTTAAAATTAATTACTTTAGGTGCCATAAATAAAATTTAGGTCGCCTAAAGTATATTTTAGGCGCCTTAAACTGATATTTAGGATGTATAAGTCTTTACCTATACGTTTTACTCTCTTTTTTAAAATAAGAACGCCTTTTACGAAGTAATATCCATTTTTTGTAGCAGTGAGTAGAAGTTGAAACAGAAAAGGGCACCGTAATTGCCCCTTAACCCAAAAAAATTAACGACATAGAATATTGGGCCTTTAATTTTTGAGCACCTCATGGAATTGCCCTTCTATATAATCAACTCTCCATACTATTTCCCTCACTATCTAAGTGTGGAGTTGTATTAGTAATCGAAATCCAGCTAGTCACATTCTTCTGATCGATGGTCTGTGATCGCACTTTCAATCGGCGGAGCACGGACAGGGTGGATCGTGATGGAACTGTTCATGGATACGATGCCTTGCACAATAAAAAATTTGTGGGCGCTATGCACAAGAGAGAAGGGGGGATCGGGCCGAGCAGGAAGCCATTGCACTACAAG
Organism: Acacia confusa; assembly: GCA_037074495.1. Lineage (NCBI taxonomy): Eukaryota > Viridiplantae > Streptophyta > Magnoliopsida > Fabales > Fabaceae > Acacia > Acacia confusa. The sequence goes on along the minus strand of CM073509.1, from coordinate 26,460,251 downwards.
GAATCGAGTTTCCATCATGTGATCCTGGGATTTATGTGCCAAGACAAGGATTTCACAACTAGAAATGCAACTAATTTAGACATCCCAAAATATATTTAGGATGTTTAAAATTAATTTTTTAACACGCAAAAGAGATTTAGTATGCCAAAGCCTAACTACTCTCCACTCATCGCATTTATCGGCCAAAACACGACTTCATTCATAGGCAATTCTTCGAGCAAAAGAAGTTCTCAGGTTTTGCGCCGCTCTGCCCTCTCAGCCCAGCATCTACCGAAGCTGCGCTCCTTCCTCCCTCCCTGTTCTCGTCGTCCCTCCTCCTCTTGCAGTCCGTCGATCCGCGGTAGTCATTCCGTCTCCCACAGCCGCTGTTCGTCCCTCCCCGTCCTGCGTCCCCTCACTTCGTCGGACCACCGTACGCCCTCCCTCTCCAACTGTCTCAGCTGCTCGTCGCAAACTGCCATTGAGGTAAACCTATTTCAATTCTGAATAGATTTCATTACCAGTTTCTCGTCTTCGTCTCTTCTGAATCGTTCGTTTTGCGTCTTGCGGCTATTGAGTCTTGACCTAATTCTCTGGTTGTATTCGAGTGGGGGCTCTGTTTTGGGATGGGCTTCAAAATCGTGAAATCCTTTGTTTTATTTTTTATTTTTAATCAAGTGGGAATTTCTATTTTGTCCTTCACATGTAATTTCTTTCAATTTAGCCTCAACTGTTAGGAGTGCTCCTCGATTTAGAATAAAAGAACAATAATGAGTTTTTGAAATCTGCCCGAGCTTGATTGTAATTGCTTTTGGAATCCACTTCCAGTTGAGGAAGATGATCATTTTTTATTTTGTTTGACCCTGCAAATTAGAAAAAAATAATGAATACGGGCTCTAAAATGAGGCAGGGGGTGAATGTTGGCTGGCAATTATAATTATGTTGTTCTTCGGCTTTCTCAAGGTTGTGCCTCTCCCTTCTGATTTAAGTGTTGACCGGTCCCTATATTGAACAACCGGTGCGCGACTTCACGTAGTTTGATATTTTATTCCACGAAAGGTGATTTTCTTTTGTATAGATTCTTCCAATTTGGTGAGTATGTTTGTAACTGTCAAAGGTTTAAGAGATGGAAGATAGTAAATGAGTAGAGAATTGGCCTTCATACGTATTTTTTAGTTATTCGTGTGTTGTCATGTTGGCATATGATTAGGCAATTTCACCTCATAAGTAGCCAGAAATGAGTTGATTAGTAAAAGGATAAAAGCCAGAACAATGGCAGAGAAGTTCAGAGGAACTATATTTGGGTTCTTCTGCTCTGTATTAATGATTTTTATAAACTGGAAATATTTTCCAAACCATATGGTTTTTCTGTTTGAACATTTTGAAGGCTAAAACCTGATTTTGAAGGTCAATTAATGTTACTAATATTGAGAATCTTGTACTAATTAATTTAAAGATGTGGCACCACCTGAGTAGTTTGCTCATTACGTTGCTTGCTTCTTCCTCCCCGTCTCTCTTCTTGAAGTTTGGAATTTTTGGAGTATATTGTAATAGCATTTATATATTTTTTTTCTTAATAATGTTTTACGAATTAAAAAACTTCAGAGAATTGTTTTTCACATCTAAAGTTAGAAAGAGGATTTCTTCAATTGATTTTTTGAAATTGAATATTTATAATCATATAACTATGCCATCAAATGAAATAATAACTCGAAAGGGCCATGAGACTAGCAGCTCTAGAAAAGAGCTGATTAGAAGTAGCTTCAGTTGACATGCTAAATGGAGACGGTGATAGTAATACTCACAGTCTGGTTGTTTTTGAGATTAAAAGACTCATGCGTCACCTCTGGACTATATGTTTTGTCCACATATCTAGGGATCAAAATCAGTTTGCTGATTGGTTAGCAAAGGAAGGACTCAATGGGTCTGTGTTTTATGATTCATGTCCAATTAATCTTAGGACTTTAGTTTCTAAAGATTGTATGGGATCCCAATCCCCTCTTTTCCTTTTTTAATATATTAGTCAATCTCTTATATAAAAAAAAAAAAAAAAAAAAGAAGTAGCTTCAGTTTTATATCAAAAAAGAAGTAGCTTCAGTTTCGTTTTGTATTTTGAGGTCATGATAAAGAGTAGTTGTTGAGGACAATATATGAGGCCTCCGATAATCTTGTCTACAATCATGGGATTTCAATACTAACACAAAATCTCTCTCTGTGCAAGTGAAACTCATATCATTCATTTTCCTTCCAACTTCATAGCTTAATCAAATCCCTTTTCCCACTTATTATATCTATGTACTCTTAACGTCCTTCCAAGTACACTCTCTGATGCTCAATGCTTTGTTGCTCTCAGCCTCTTCCCACCATTACTATCACCATTGAAGTATATGCTAGTTGGAATAATTCTAATATTCTCTTTGTTGTTGTTGTTAGGTTTACGTAGAGAAAATAAATATCAAGCATCGGAATTTAAAGTTTGAGGTAATTATAGTTAAATATTGTTGTTATTTTGTTGATGTGCATTGAACTAATTAAATCTTGCAATATGAAAATTGATACTTAGAAGTCCATAATTTATAGTTTATGACTTAGACAACTTAGCTTTATTTTTCTATTTTGTATTGATGAAAGTATTGGATTTAATAGCTGATGACTATTGGTTTGTCATGAAGTTGCAATATAGGTTTAAGAAAATATTAATGTGTGATATAGGTACCGATATAAGCCACTTTTTTTTTTTTTTTTTTAATGTATTGCTGCTTCTTAGATCATACTTCTGTTGTGGTATTATCTCCTTCATTCCATGCCTCTCAAATGATTTATATCTGTATATTTGTTTTGTTTGGTATAACACTAGGTTTGGTGAAGTTAATGATTGGTCAAGGTGGCTGTGATAGTTGATGCTCCTGCTGTTGTTAAACTGGTAATGGATTGACTTATGGACGCATGAACCAACCATGAAGCTGCTTGATGATAATTGAAGAGGACATTTGGGCTAGGGGTGCCAGAAAATAAGGTGAATCAAACAAACTCGCGGAGCCTAAATGGAATAGTGTGGTTTGGTTGACTTTGAAGGCCTGGATTGGAGTTTGTTTCTGGTTTATCTGACTTGTTTTAAATCTCCCTATAATTTTAGGCACGACTTCTGAGTTCACATTTATGTTATGATGCATCTTGCAACATGATGACACTTTGTGGTGATTGTTGGAGTAATTACCATTATATGTATAAGGTTTACTTCGAATATTTCTTTACTAGCTTTGTAGGCAACATGATGACACTTTGTGCTGATTGTTGTTGTAGTTACCATAATTAGAGGTACATGTTTCTTTACTTTATCAACATTTTGATCTATAATGGTCTAAACATTTTTCGTTTATGATTATCTGTTTGATCGTTTTTATAGGTTTAATTACCGGGCAGTGAAAATATATGTAGGTGGCTATTTTAAAGAAAATCAAATTTTAAAAAAAATGATAATTTTCTAAGCAAAAAAAAAAAAAAAGATTATTTTTTGTTTCAAAAATATTTTTGGCATCCCAAAATGTAATTTGGGATGCCAAAAATCACATTTACGATGTCCCAAAACATGTTTTGGGATGCCAAAAAGCACATTTACATGAATTTATATATGATGTTTTAGCGTCCTAAACCAAGTTTGGGAAGTCTTAAATAAGATATCCTAAATAATATTTGGGATGTCAAAAGTATCCATTTACGTCATCCCCTAGAAAGACATCCAAAAAAGAGGGAAGTTAATTGGGTTAAATTTGGAATGTTAAAAACATTTGTTGTAGTAGTGTTTATAGTACTAATTGTATAGAATATTACATAATTAACACGCGTTGATCAAAATTTCCTTCTGGGGGGCTCCATGCATAAATGGAAATTATGTTTAAAGATTGCTTTTTTTAGTTTTATAGTATTATGATCAAAGATAAGCGTATCTCTTTGCACTTTATAGTTATTCCAAAGCTCTTTATTTTGCTTGTTTGACCATTGGCACATCTACCTTCAGTCAATCTACATTGATTCGATCCTATCTACTCCCAATAATATGTTGCTCACATATGAAAAAACTGATCAATCTAATCATAATCAGAACAATAATCGATTTGCTCACAAACACGCTCGCGCATGCGCACTTTTTTCTAATTGTATATATATTTTATACTAGTATTAAATTACTCTTTACCTAAACTATTTTGATTTAAATATGCAGCCTCAATGCCATTACTAGTTCTTAATATTATAGCTTATCCTATGGTTGGTAAGATGGGCATATGGCTATTTTCCCAAGCGTTGCTTACCTTCTAAGCAAAACAAAATTCATAGGTTTTCGAGTAAGTTTGCTCTCAAATTATTATAAAATTTATTACTTAAAGGAATTTAAGAACTCCAAATTTTGAAATGGTACAATTCTTCAATGGTGTATAATATATCTTTAACTATATGTAAATATTTTTTGTTCTGCATATACAATATAATTGAAGATATGTTACATATTTCTAACTGAAGATGTGTTATATATAGTTGAAAAAAGGTTGCGCCTATGACATGCGAGAATAGAGAATATACTATAAGCGTGTGTGTCTATATGTATGTATGTATATATAGTACTTGGATCTTTAGATAATTTGGTGAGTAAAAGCTTTGCGATGGAGATTTTTTTAGTAATTTTTTAAGTGGGGAAAACAGAAGAGCGAAAATATCAAATTCTGATAGTCTAAATTTTTGGCCGAGAGAAAGGGAATTATGAGAAAAGTAGAATTTTGTCAAAAAAAAACATAGACGCGCAGAATTCTATTTATCTATGCCAAAAATGCAGCGACGTGCAGAATTTTGTATTTGAACTAATTAATTTTTTTTTTTTTTACAATTTTTCAATCCGTTAAAAGAAACATTAGGTTTTTGAATCTGATATAGAAAAAATGTAATGTTTATTTTAATCGCTTCTACATTTCTCATGGCATTAAAATTATATAGTTTATCTCTCCTCAAACAAACATGAAACAATAAACTAATCGGTTCAAATGGAAATGTTTGAGGAGGATAGTTGTAATCCTAGTTTTCTATTAAAGTTGGTTAGCTAATGGAAGATGGTGGTGTTAGATTATTATTGACTTTTCTTTCTTTGTGGACGGTAAACACGAGAAAATAGGAAGCCTAGTGTGTCATGGGAAGAAACAAGGTGGAGTTTCATTTCTTTAATATTTATAACCATAATACATTTTTGTCATTAATACCTAGAATACAATATTTCAGTGAAGTTATATGAAATTTCGGCAAAAAAGGTTTATAGGAGATACTAACACTACGACAAAAAGTGGTTTTCACTCCACTAAGAGATGTCTATTTTTAAAAAAGAGAATAAAAAATAAAGGCGGTAACATTTTTATAGTTATGTAGAGACTTTTAGCATCCTAAATTTACTTTTAGCGTCCTTATTTAAAATTTGGATGTTTAAACAAGGAACTTTTGACATCCTAATTTGTTTTTAGGACTCCAAAAACAGTATTTTTAGTTGGTTTAGACATTCCAAATTTAAGTTTGAACACCTATTTGAATTATTTAGGCATCCTAAGTCATTATTTTAGACGCCTAAAATCTAATTTTTTCACTTTAACAAACAAGCCATGCTTCAATTTAATCATCACTTTCAAACCTTAGTGTGAGAGCCTCCCAACGAATCAACTTCATCTTCTTCCTCCTTTGCCCCAACCCACTACAACCACCAACGACCTTCTTCTTCACACACCGTGAACATCGGCAACCTTCTTCCACTTACTACAGGCAAGCTTTGACTTTTCCAAATCTACAACTTTGTTGCCCCCCTCCCCAGAATTTTCTTCGATTTTGTAGAATTGTTCGAGTTTTATTTTATTTGGCTTTTTTGATTTTGTAGAATTATTCAAGCTGTTTGACGACGACACCGATGGCATGACAACAATCTCATGTTTAGATGAACATGATCAATAACGACGTCGAGTTGTTCGAACTTCCAAATCTCATGTTTGTCCAATACTTTGATTTTAATTTCTTTTCTTAGATTTTGATTTTTTTCCATCTTGCTTTTGTTTGAATTGGGGAAAGATGCCGATTGTGGCTCCTCCTAAGATATGAATTTTAATGTTTTTGTTTGAATTGGTAATAAATGCCAATTGTGGCTACTTTGGTGTTTTTTTTAAAAAAAAAAAATTATTGTTGATTGTTGATGTGTAGTTCTTGTTGGTTCTTCTTCCATTGCAAAGCCTTTTTAACCCCTCAAACCTGAGGTTTTTTTTTTTTTAAAGCAATATGGCGTTCTAATTTTTTTTAGGACGTCGTAAGTCTTGACTCAACAATTGGGCATCCTAAACTTTTTAGAACGCTGTAATTCTTCTTCTATATAAGCGTCCCCAAAGACAAGGACATAGAAAGGCTAAAAAGAGGACGTTATAAAGCTGTAGTGTAATATCTTCTAAAGTAAAGTATCTAACTGCATCTATTTTTTCTTGATTACATGTTTAATTTATAGGGACTTCCCTTCTATTTTGAAAACTCATATAAATCTCTTTAAAATTAAAATATATGTCATACAAACCTCTCTCATATTTTTTAGATTTGTTTTCATTTATATAATCATTAATGGACGGATACGTTTGACTCTCAAACTTTTTTGACCAAGATACCCCACTTTACCATTCAAAATTATTTAAATAAATATATTTTTCAAAAATATACAACCAAAAAATAATTCTACTATATATTTTCAAAATTTCTAATATATTATAAATTTTATAAATTTTGATTATATTATAAAATTTTATAATTTAATTTCTCATCATACTTATTGAAACGTGTTTATTTTGGGGTTTTTGACTAATAAAAGCATGCTTTTTTTTTTTTTTTTATCAATGTATAAAAACATATTTCAAACACATATTTTTGTTATCATATAGTATAAATAATATAAGTTCAAGATATTATATAAATAATTTATTGCTGTGGCCATTGATTTTTTACCTGAAGTTTGCAAAAATTAAAAAATAAGTTAGGGCTTTGATATGATGAAGGAAACATTAAAATAGTACAAATTTTAATTTTAAAACTTTCTTATAATATATATATATATATATATATATATATATATATATATATATATATATTTTATATTCTTTAATGGTTTGGATTTAAGAGTATGTTTTTAAAATAGAGGGGATGTTATATAATTAAGGTAAAATAGAAGAATGATAAAACTATGTTACTCTATCTTTTAAAATCCTATTTTCTCATACTTAATAAATGTAGAGAATACTGAATGTTGATCCAAATTTCCTTCTCGTTGGGGGCTCCATTAATGGGAAATACAATGTCAAAGGTGGCTTTTACTCTATATACTCTATCTTTTAAATGTTTACAAGTGAAATAATTGAAGTTAGGAATGTAAATTCAATGATTCAAATATGTGTTTCAAACTTTCGATTATCTTTGAAAAAAAAGAAAATGTTTTTCTACACAGATGCGGGCTTGTAGGCTAACTTGCAACCCACCAATTTGGGTTAGGGTTGACATTTTGCTAGCCTTCAAAGTGCAAAGTGCAGGTCGCATAGGCTTGCACCCTATAGCCAGCAGGTTGATGCAAGTTGACCCGCATTCTTAGCTCTAAATACAATCATAGAGTTTCCTTGAGAAATGATTCTTTAAATGCAATTATTTTTATACAAGATGGAAATTGACAATATTTAAAAATGATTCTTTGTATTTTTCAGTCGCATTCAAAGCCTCATTTAATATGGATAATATTGAATAAGATTTTCAATTTAAAACATACTTCCTTTATCTTTTTTATAAGAGCCTAAAATTTGAATTGCCTTAATTCTTTTTATAATAATCCAACAAGAGTTGTCTGAACATTTAATTAGTTTTTTTTTTCTTTTTTTTTCCGTTATTAATTATATGAATTGCATTTATTAAGGTTGGTAATATCTATATTTACTATATTTCTTTCTTTTATTTTCCCCTCATAAATAAATGCGTACTTGAAAAAATTTTATTTCAAAGACACTTATTATTTTTAACTATTTTTAACCACTTTTTTAAATCACATAATTCGATTATCGGGCTCTTATGAAAAAGATTAGAGGAAGCATTTAATGAGTTAACTATTATTTATTGGTTTTGATAAATTAGTTAAGATGACTTTTATTATACTGGGGTTTGGCTATGGTCCACTTCTCTTCCCATCCACTTCTTCATTTCAGCCGTTGGATTGAAATCTCAACAGTTTAGATTTAATTATATATAAAAATAGCAATAAAATATTAAATTATTAAAAAATTATTTAAAAATAATATTTTTATAAATCATTAACCGTTGAGATTTCAATTTAACGGTTGAGATGAAGAAGTGGATAGGAAGAGAATGGGAAGAGGAGTGGACCATAGCCAAACTTATTATACTGTGGGGTATTTAAATTGATAAGTGAGAATGTAAGATGAAATGAGGAGAAAAAGGAATATTCTTCCTTTTAAATAATTCTGAAATATTTTTAAAGTAAAAAAATAAACGGAGTAACAACAGTTTCCATTTAAATATATATTAGGAATTACCATGTAATAAGAAAGGAAAGGTTGCTTTTTTGCCCCTTAGCAATCACGTGCGTAAAAAGAAAAAAAAAACTCAAAAACAAAAGAAACAAAAAGGGACTGGTTGATTGCTTGTTAGCAAATGAAAGAGAAGCAGGACTTCAGCACTAGTAGTTAATTGGTCACGTTATATGTTGGTGGGGTCAAATCTTACAGGTTCCATCATTTTCGCACCCAGGTCCTAAATCCTAATTCGCTTTCTTTTCTGTATAAAACAGCGAAACCCCCCAGTCGTTCTCGTTAATTATCAAATCTCATACCGAATATCCACAAGTAATCCGATTCGATCACGCGCAGCAGAAGTTCTCTCTGTCTGTGTTCAGCTCCACATTTATCCTTGTCGTCGTCGTCTTCCTCCTCCTCGCAGAAAGAAGATTTCTGTTTCACAGGGCCTCTTTCTGCGTCTTCATCATCATCATCTAAAAGAAACGTATATTCAGCGTTCTTTCTTGATTTCTTGGGATTATTTCTCTTGGTTGGAGGAAAAAGAGAAGAAAAGGAAAAAGAGTATTTTTGCATCACTTTGCTTTTCTTCGGATTCTGCCTTTCAGAGATTCCTTGTGTTAATTAACTACCTTTTCAATTTTTGCTTTTCGGTGATACCCACAGTGGAAGCAAAGAATTTTTCTTTTTTTTCCCTCTAATTTTTTTATTGGTGCCGCGGATGCCCAGAATATCATTTCAGCACTAACTAGCGCGCCTTTTGCCATGACTTCCTTACGACTTTTCCTGATCTTGTCTTTATTTTCCGTTTCGTTTTCTCTGGAAAATGCCGATAACCGCGTCTTACCGAGACCACTAATTATTGAATACTCGGAGAATATTGAAAGCCAGTTCAGGAAAATTGACGATGAGGTTAAATTAAGGTGTACGAGCTGGAGATTCGCAGAGGAGGCCAACAATTTGAACCCATGGAAGTCGATTCCGCGAGAATGTGTGGAGTATGTGAAGGACTACATGTTGGGCAAGGGCTATGCTATTGATCTGGAAACGGTGTCTAAGGAAGCAGGGGATTATGCGAAGAGTGTAGAATTGAATGGTGATGGGAAGGATGTGTGGATATTTGACATTGACGAGACTCTGCTCTCAAATCTTCCGTATTATGCTGCACATGAATATGGGTAATTTATGAGTTTTCATTTTCACCCAAAATCTGTGGGGTTTCTTTGGTGTTGGAGCTGTTATATTCTATAGTAAGATTGGTTTTTAGTCATTTTAATGTGCTTGCAGGTATGAGCTTTTTGACCATGCGGCGTTTGACAAGTGGGTGGAGATGGCTATGGCACCTGCAATAGAACCCAGTTTAAAACTTTATGAAGAGATTTTGAATCTGGGTTTTAAGGTTATATTGCTGACTGGAAGGAGCGAGGCGCATAGAAGTGTTACTATTGACAACTTGATCAACGTTGGGTTTCGAAATTGGCACAACCTCATATTAAGGTAATTCTGAAATATTTTTTTGCTAGTACTGACTATAGTGTGTGGTTTTTGCTGTGAGAAATATTGTCAGGAATCTTATTTTTGTCTGAATCCTTTTCAACTAGTATTTGGATTTGAATCACCATTATGTGTATATATGTATGTTCTATGATCTGTTGTGATCGAATTACCATAATTTATGCCTTTAAGTCCTTACCGTATAAGGCAAACTCTTGGTCACTGTTTGTTATTTTCAAGTTCAACTGTTGATCTATATAAATGGATCTTAAATTCAAGTGGTCAAAAGTTAAAATGTGCTGTGCAAATCCCATCAATCAGTGCTGTCCTGTTTTTCGTGCAATTCTCTTGTTCCATGTATCTTTGAGCGGGCAAAATTTGACACTCTTAAGCAAAAATTGTTCATATCTTAATTGTCAGATTATCCAAACAACATATGACAAGTTTATGATTCTTCGATAAGAACATATTTGTCATATTTTGATTGAGAAGCCTGATAACAAGGATGTACAGAGCTGCATATAAGTCTGGTACTAGTGTAAAATTTCAAGAAATGATGAATTGATGATAATATTGCTCTGACCGTTTCCCTGCTTTATGTAATAGTAGTGCCTTGATATGTCAACGGTCTTCTATGTGCTGTCTGAATTGGCTTATTAATTTTCACAGTAGTTTAGGATCAACATACCATAAGTCTGCAACTGCCATACGTAGATAGATGCCAGTTGTAAGTACCAAGATTGGATTGGCAAGAGACAAGGTGAAAAATTGCAAACGAAAAGATATGCCTTTTTTAATTTATGACTTCATGTATAAAGGATTCCCACTAATCGAAATCACCACTTTATTGGTTTACCCAGCATATTTTCATTTGCATCTTTATTTCTTAACATTCTTTTTTGCTGGGAGAGTTTAAGGAGTAACCATTAGCTGTCTTTCTATGTTGAATCCAACCACGGTGGAAATTCTTAGATAGCTCTATTGAATTTTAATCAGCTTATTTAATTCTATAGCAGTGTAGCCTTTGATATATATGAAGTTCGCTTCAATTTGGTTTGAAACTCTTGCAACTTTATAGAAAGCCTATTTGCGTGTTGCTAACCACGAACAGAAACCACTACTTCAATCCTATCCACCATATTCCACACCACTTGCACTATCAACCTTATGAGTGAAATAAACAGTGGATGTCATGCCAACATTAGTATTGGATGTTGGGACTTGGAACCTCATTTTAGTGGCTTAATAGGGGTTGGATGATATTCTGGAAAACTATATGACAGTTTTTACTCTCATCTAGGGGAAGCTTACGAAATATGACAATCTTGCGAATTATATTTTTTGTAGTTGTTTTAAACACAACGTGTTTTACCTTTAGTTTTGTACCATATTTTGTTGGCATCATGGTTTTAAGCTGTGACAATAGAACATTACCTGCATCTGGTTTTTGAAGTGAGCTACCGGAACTAGCATATGGTGTGGATTGCTACAAAATTTGCATGGTTTTCCTTCATGTAGACTTCATAAATTAGGTTTACATAGCTGGTGTGAAGTAAGTAAACCGTGGTATATTTTTTTAAAAGGTTTTCTGTTTCCTTTGGGTAGTCTTCTGCTATCTATAGCTGATTTATTTTTCTAAGCGATTCATTTTCTTTCTTGCATTTACATACATTCAAAATTCCCAGGATTCCATTGTCTCTTTCTAGTCAGTTGTGATGAAGAATCTCATTTCTGTTTTCCACAAATCATCCTTATGACTAAAAATATGATTAAAATGGATTGAAAGCAGATGTTAATAATTTATTGTTTGACAAAGTAAAAATTGGCGTTAGAACCAGTGAATCAATAGAGATAGCTTATCAGTAGAGAAGATGAAAATGGTCTGACTTTTGAGCCTATTTCCTGTATATGAGTTCATGTTCATCATTTGAATATGTTACTGGATATTTGCTTACGTATGGTTTTCCATCTCCATTAATCATTTCCTTCAGTTTAGTCTCCCAATCATTGAAGAATTATGTTCTTCTATCCCATCTCCATCCAAAATCGAAAAATTAATGTAATATGTTGCTAACTTGGAATGGGCAATCTAAGGTGAGTTGATAGTACCAGGTTACTTGAGACATTCAGACCAACTTGTTAGGTTTGACAATATTTTTTAAACGAAAATAAGATGGAAGTGCAACATTGTTGAATGACTAAAATTGGGCCAAAAAAACAAAAAAAAAACAAAAGAAAAAGACAAAGCTGGGATTGTGACCAAAGTATTTCACCTATGTGGTTGGTTTCACATTGCTTAGAATAGAAAGTTTAGTATTAAAATAAGTAATTAATATTATTAGGGTTAATTATTTAGTATTCATTAGGATTAGATATGAATATTTTATCATTATGATTTGATTAGATTTGTTTCTTGGGTTGGGGTTAGTCTATTTGTTTGTCTATATAAAGGCCTCTTCATACTTTGTTTATTTTAAGGATCATATTAGTATTTTTCAGTAAAGGTATTGACTAATGGCTTGAAGACCTTCAATCTCAACACTCATCAAGTAGTATAAACTACATTGAGCTATTTAAGTAGGTTGGTTTTACTGCTTCAATAGCTCTGACTTTTGGAGGAGGATTTCTCACCCTACATAGTACCGATGAAGTTGTGAAAGTTTACCTATCTATCACAAACAGCGATTATTCGTACTGTATTTGATTTTGACCTCTTCAGTTACTCAATAGTTTAGTCTCCTATTCATTCGGTTTCTATGTAGCCATAGCTTCTCCGCAAAGAAACCTGTATTGTACATGTGATCAAAATATAGTTTGAGGAGTCAAGAGCTAGTTGCCACAGCGGCAATATCACCGCCACGCTTATATGATGTCCTAGTTTCGAGCTTGGTGTTGATATGTTTGTTTGCGTGTGTTTAAATTGTATAAAATCAGAAGAAGAACATAGTCTGAGGGACAGGTTGCTTATAATCTTTAGTTGGAATGTGGATTCTAAATCTTTTTGTGTTGGCATGATCAGAGCCCCAGATGAACGCGAGAAACTGGCGATAACTTACAAGTCAGAGAAGAGGAGTGAGATGGAGAAAGAAGGATACAGAATCCTTGGGAACTCCGGAGACCAATGGAGTGATTTGCTGGGTTATTCATGTTCTGTTCGCTCCTTCAAACTTCCCAATCCCATGTACTACATCCCCTAAAATCTGTAAATGCTTCATTCTTGTTTAACTGGAATTGTATAAATTGCAAGTGTATGATTGTTGTTCATGTTATCATCTTTTATGGCATTGGAACTTTCGTACATAACAACATAGTGACTCAGAATATGATGGTTTAGAATCTTGGATATAAAGATATGCATTATTACCTATATGCAAAATATTATTTGTATTTAATAATTAAAAGTCCCATGTTTGATATGAATAAAGATATATGTCTCTTTCTATATTATAGAGAAATTAAGGAAAGTATAATGTGGATGATCTGATTAAAAAAAGATGGCGTGGATTAGCTTGGAAGCTCTTGGACGGAAGGCCTTGTTATAATGTGGATGAACTATTGAACTGTATTTTTAACTCCAAACACGAATTATAATTTGGTAAATAAGTTGTGGTTGCATTATCTATAAATTGACATAATTTAATAATATTATTTATTTCATAATAAATTATTTTTTAAGTTTATATCAAGTTTCAATTTAGTTCTTTAAGTTTATAATGTGTATTTTTAGTTTTTTAATCTTAATACCATTAACTCTCACTAGTGAAAATTGTGACTGTGCAATTAAATACTAACAAAACATCTTTAAACTATAACTATTTAAAATAATGAATGTTATATTTTAAAATTAAAAAAAAAGTATTTATGATTGAAACTGGTTTGGAAAAGAGAAGGAGGAGGAGAGAGACTAGAGGAGGGAGGACAACAAGAAGGAAGGGATATTAGACGAAGAGAAAGAGAGGATAGAAAATATTTAGAGAGAAAATAAGTTTTTATTCAATCAATCTATCAAAGCCAGTTATGACTGAGAAACCCTACGCTTTATTTATAGAACCATAAAAATAATAACATAATAATAAAATAAAATTCAAATCTAAATCATAAATTCAAAATTCAAATAATATGCATAACTATATTATCCTTATTTAATAATTGTAATGGAGAACTCTAGATTTCCTTAACTAAACCTTAGATTTTTTTATCTCATCACACCATTTTCTCCCCCGCTTGAAAGACTCGACTCTTCATGAGTTACAAGTGATGCACAAATTTGGGAGGGGAGGACAAGGCGAGCTAATTTCATAACACGATGCTTCAATCGGGAAATCCTTTCTAACAAGCGAGATACTAAAAGCGAATATCTTGGTTGAGATAAGCCACTGAGTTTTGGAGACCATGTTTTGGAGAGCATCTGGAAAACCTTTCCAACAAACAAGGTATTACTGGAGAGGATCATTCAAATACGGACAACTTTGCTTTGACTGCTACAATGTTGTTGACATAATTACCAAGTAATAACTTGTCACTCTTGAAGTCAAAAATGTCAACACTAGCAACAATCACAAGAGTTTTCGTTGAAGCGTGTATGACGAATGTAAGCGAAACCATAATAGTGTCCTAAATGGGCTCTATATAAGGTGGTACTTCATAAGGTGAGGAAGGAGCTTCTGGCGCTAGTGAATCACTTGTTTGGACTACTTTTTCCATTGAATTCTTCAAATTATGTACCACTTCCCTTATCTCATAGACTCCTTTATGAAGCTCATTGAATCCTTGTTTCCTATGAATTCTTCATATTATGGACTAGTTCTCTCATCTCATAGTCTCCTTTAAGAAGCTTATTGATTCCTTGTTGAAGCTCATCTTGAAACGTTCAAATTTAATCATGATTTCTGCACACATATCACCTAGACCCTGTTGGTGATGATCATCTTCCTCGTATTGAGGATATGTCACATGCTCTTGCTGGCAACTTACACGTCGGTTACAATCAATTCTGTATTGCTCATTGTTGGAATAATTACACCGATGAGTGATGTACTCCTTGCAGTCACAAACATGATCTACATACTAATATTGGGAGGAGATACAATATTTAGAGGGAAAATGAATTCTTATTCAATCGATCAATCAAAGCTGTTTACAACTGAGAACCCTAAGCTCTATTTATAGAGCCCAAAAAATAATAACATAACAATAAAATACATATTCAAATTCAAATGTAAACCATAAATTCAAAATTCAAATTCAAATCTAGATAAATATCCATATATGATATTTCTAATGGATAAACCCAGATCTCCTAACTAAGCCCTAGATTTTCTTATCCCATTTCACACCATTTCTCCCTCGCTTGAAAGACTCGACTCCTGTCGAATTAAAAGTGACGCACAAATTTGGGAGGGAAGGGCAAGCTAATTTCACAACATGATGCCACAATCAAGAAATCCTTTTTAACAAGTGAGATACTGAAAGCGAACATCTTGTTCGGGATAAGTCGTTGAGTTTTGGAGAGCATCTGGAAAACCTTTTCCAATAAACAATGTATTGCTAAAGAGGATCATTCAGCAATGGGGACCTTAGATAATGGCGTATGTTAAAGAGACGAGGTGGTTGTCCTATGAACTTCAGGTACAGACAACTTTGCTTCGACTGGTACGATGTTGTTGACTTGATTACCAAGCAATAACTTGTCACTCTTGAGGTCAAGAATATTATCACTAGCAGTCTTCATTGAAGCTTGTATGCAAGTATAAGCGGGACCATAGTAGTGTCCTAAATTGGCTCCACGGAAGGGGGTACTTTAGAAGGTGAGGAAGGAGCTTCGGATGCTATTGGATCACTTGCCTGGACTACTTTTTCCATTGAATTCTTCAAATTATGTTCTACTTCCCTTATCTCATAGACTCTTTTAAAAAGCTCATTGATTTCTTGACTTTTAACTATGATGAAATTTAGCTGAGTTATTGTCTATATTAGTTTTAAAAATATAAAAAAGTCAAACTAATGGTCAATGGATATTTTTATTCCACTTTTGTAACTATTTAATCACTTTTCCGCAAAAAAAAAAAAAAAACATTTAGTGTTGGGTGCACTTTTGAGAAAACTATATGTATTTAGTGTTGGGTGCACTTGTGTCCTTTGATGACTTGTCACCTAGTTCACTAAGACTTGAGGGGCCCAAAATCACAGCCTTTGTTTGCTCAATATTAAAATTTTCTTGTTGGCTTATTTTGATTTTCTCATGCCATCTTTATTTTGATATTATATAATTTTTATTTTACGGTCAGAAGTTATATAACTTATATCCTCTATTTTATTGAATGGCCAAAAGCCATATAATGTTAATTTTCTATTTTGAAATTATATTGTTAGAAGTCATATAACTTTTTTTCTATATTATAAGCCATGAAGCATTGATTTCCTATTATAAAATTATATGGCGAAAAGCCATATAACATTTATTTCCTATTTTGACATCATATGGCCAGAAGCTATACAACTTTTATTACTTTTTATTAAAAGTCCATAATTCATAACTTTGATTTTTGAATTAAATCGACCGAAGCCATGATTTTGTTGTTTAGATTAAATGGCCCGAAGCCATATATAGCATTGATTTTCTTTCTTGAGATTAAAAGATTAAATGGTAAGAAGCCATAGATATTTATTTATATTATTTTTTATTAAATTTATCATTGTTAATGGTAATTATAATACTTATTTATGAATAAATGTCATAATATTTATAAATAATATAGTCCTGAAGACTCAAGGTTCAAACATTGGATGGCATGGAAGAGATTTCATCATGTGGCATGGATTCACCACTTTAAAGGAGATTTTTTTTCTTGTCCCGAAGACTAATAGCTTGTGGAGATGCATGTGTTATGAAAAAGTAATAGAAATTCTCTAAATCTTGTGCTACCATCATGTGTGGCCGTTATGAAAAAGTAATAGAAATTCTCCAAAATTAGAATGCCTCCTTGTGCTACCATCATGTATGGCCATTGTTTAAATTAAGAAATAAAGGCAACGGTATTTTGCCATGAATACTGGTTTCAATATGACAATAAGTCATTAAAAACAGAATTATTACGAATTTATATGAAAAAATTTGTTGTGGAGGCAAAAAGTTATGAGGCGAATAAATATCTACAAACCCAGAAGGTTGTATAATGTTCAATTATTATTAGTAGAAGTGATTCACTTTATCATGGTATTCATGTGTGTATTTAATATTCATTAACAATTGAAGGTGACATCTATTGACATATATTTAAAATTAAATAAAATTATGAGTATTTCCTTTTTATTATTTATGTTTTCCTTTATTTTGCTAAGTTCCTTTTAATGAATGGTGACATCTATAGACATCAATGCTAAAAATTTATGTCTTGTTGATCATGCAATAACTCACATCATGCTGAGAAAATAATAAATATGATTTTTTTTCTTCTGAGTAATGCGAGAATTCAATGGTCTAACTATATCTAGAACTATAAATCTAATTGAAGGCTCGAAAAGAGTTAATATATTGTTTCCTAAATAAAATTGTACAACAGTAATGTATTTTATTCTATCAAATCTTTTAAAAAATTTGTTGAGTTTTAAAGATATATGCATAAATGGATACCATATAATAAAGAATATCTTGATATCATGAATTCACTTTTTGGTTGAAAATGTGTAATAGAAAAGTTTCTTGCCTCTAATTTGTACCACACATTCATAAGTACAATTGAAAAACAAGTTGTAAACTAGAAGTTTATCAAGGTAATCTGGAAGTTTACCAATGAACTATAACTCTACTTGCATCTTTTTGAAAGGTGGAAAAGAGTTATATGAAGACTTGATTTTTGAAAGTTTGAATTGATTCCTTTTTTTTTTTTTTAAAAAAAATGTTTGCATAAAAAACTTGCTTCCCTAGCTATCTTAAATTTGGTTGTTTTAAAATCTAAAATCTTGAGGACAAGATTTGATGTAAGTGAGTAGCTGTGATGAGTTTCCATTTTTAATAAATTTGAGATATATTTTGATATATTTGGTATGTCATCAATGATAAATTATAGAAATTTTCTTGATATTTTATGGATATTAATTTGGTGTGTAATTTGTGGGATTTCAAATTAAAAAAGAAAATTCTAAACTTAAAAAAGAAGTAATAATAAATAATGGGAAGTTTTCTCCAAAAAAAAAAAGGAAAAAAGAGAAGACTATATTATTATTATTGTTGTTATTATTATTATTATTATTATATTTTTCTTCCTTTTTGATAGCCACTCATGCAATGTTTGGAACGGATCCGATAGTTAAGGGGAACCTGTTATATCAAGAGAATTGTTGTCAAACTTGTGAGTTGACTCTTCGAGTTTACCGTTTTTATGTTTGTAGTTTACAAAAGTGAATCAAGCCATTAGTAAACATGTGCCAATTGTAAAGTCAGTTAAACTCACGAGTTTATGCATTAAGCTAACCATTTTTATGTTTCTAACTTACAAAACTGTGTTAACTTGTTCTTAAATTTATGCTAACTTTTTTTTTATTTGATCATATTGCTTAGCGGCTTTATATATAAATTTTATAGAAATTTCTTTGTTAAATGTGATAAATGATAAATGTTGATTGATTTAATTTTAATTATTTGGATTTAAAATATATTCAAATCAAATTATTGTCATTTTTATATTTTAATTATATAATTATACACTAGTAATACCTATTTAATAATAAAATTAAACTCTTATGAGTTTACGATTCAAATTCATGATACGAGTTTACATCATTGTCACAGGTTTGTTTAAACTTACGAGTTTGTGAACCTTGATCAAGAGAAAGGAAGCTGCTGGATAAAGAAAAAGGAAATAATTATCAAGTAAGCCGTAAGTTTAACGCATAAAGGAGCAAGTAAGAGACAACAACATTTTGGAGCTATTAATTTGGAAACAATTTGAGATCTAAATATAAGAAGAGAAGGAGGCAGCTAATACACACACACAGTAACATCATCATTGTCTTCTTGGAAAAAAAAAAGGAGGAAAAGGGAGGTTACTTGAGGGGAGAGAGAGAAAAGCATTTAAATTCCTTTCTTCTCCTTCTTTAAAGGAGGACGGGAGGACTCTGGAGAAGGAAGAGACCAGAGTAGCTATAGAACTAGAGGGGTGAGAGACAGAGCTAAGAGGAGTCTATTGAGTGTCTTTATCCTACTCATATTTCTTTTTCTCAGGGATTCTGAATCTATTTTGAATGTTGCTTAGATGAGATTGATTAAATTAATGCGTGGCAAATTTTGTTTATAACAACCCAGAGGAATTATGAACTTGTAGGTGGATTATTCTTTGGTTTCACTTATTACTTATAGTTTAATGTTAATTTTGGTTACTTAATCTTATCTATTTCTTATCTACTTAGTGTTTAATCACCATTATGTATGAATTGAATTTGAAGAATTTAGATTAGCCTTGGGAGAGAGATCTTAATTGGACCTAGGATTGAGTAATGTGGGATTAGAATTTACTCTAATTTGCCAATAGGACAGATATATACCTAATGACTCCAGATAATTGTTGAACAATGTGTTTGAGTTATCTTGCTTCTTAAGTAATTATGTTGGACATGACGATTTATACTTAAAAAATGGTTGTAAGTGGACCAATAAAAACTTATAGTTATTTATACTTGATATTAACAAAATTAACATTAAGGCTAATTATATTAGTGAAAACAAGGTTGATGAAGTTAATAAGGGATTAATGACTATGAGTTGCTCGTTTGATAATTGTGGTTGTTCATTTATTTTGATTTTAACTTCTTTCCACTTATTTAAAGTCAAATTGTGGTCACTCAAATTAAATGAAAATTAAACGAAAGTGTAAAATCATTGCTCAACTGAATTGTTAGTACCAAATCCTCATAGGAATGATAATTTATTCACACTTTATTACTTGATTTGACCCATACACTTGCGGAATTTTAAGTTATAATATTTTTCCCTATCATCCCTCCATTATTTCCTATGATTAAAAGAATTACATTAACTATATATTAGATTGTTGTACCTATAAATAGAAGGCATATATTTTATATTTTACAAATCCTAAATAGTGAATAAGAATTGTTCTCTCTGATTGTCCCATTCTCTCCTTCTCTTCTCATATTTCTCTCTATTTTATCACACACACAATATTATTAGAGTTAAGACATATTTTAATCATAGAATTAAAGGTGGGCGGCTTAAAGAAAGAACCAATCACAATCACTTCATTTATTTCTTTTCTTCACACCTGCTGATTTGTGACTGTTTGGTACTTTCAACGTATTTTTAATCAATTGTTTTATTTTTTATTTTATTTTTTGATTAAATTTATAATTAAATAATATATATCCTATATTATTTTATTATTTAGAAAGGAATATTGTAGGTATTTATAAAATAAATAATGAAAAATTAGCCATCTCAAGAGCAAGAGCTCACACTAATACAACAAAGGGCTTTAAGACTGCCTTGTTTAAATCGGAATATTAAGGCTTCAGTCTAGAAAGTATGATTGATGGCAGTTTCATACATATAAAGAAATTTTTAGACTGGATTATAGAGAATTAGGTCTAAAAAGTATAACTGGTGTCAGTTTCGTAAATATATAAATTTTTTTTAGATCAAATTATAGAGGATCAGGTTTAAAAAGCATGACCGATGGCAGTTCCGTAAATATATAAAGAACTTTTTAGACCAGATTATAGAGGATCAGGTCTAAAAAGTATGACTGATGGCAGTTTAGACCTAATAGTTTAAAAGTCCGGTCCAAAAAGTATAATTGGTGGCAGTTTTGTAAATATAAGAAAATTTTTACTTTTACGATCAAATGTTTGAAAAGTTCATTTTAAAAGTATACTTTTAAGATCTGATATTTAAAAAAGTCCGGTCTAAAAAGTCTACTTTTAAGACCAAATATTTAAAAAGTTTGGTCTAAAAAGTAGACTTTTAAAACTGGATGTTTAAAAAGTTATAGAGGATCAAGTCTAAAAAGTATGATCGGTGGTAGTTTCGTAAATATATAAAAAACTTTTTAGACCGGATTATAGAGGATCAAGTCTAAAAAGTATGAACGGTGGCAGTTTCGTAAATATATAAAGAACTTTTTAGACCAGATTATAGAGAATTAAGTCTAAAAAGTATGACCAATGGTAGTTTAGACCTAATAGTTTAAAAGTCCAGTCCAAAAAGTATAATTGGTGGAAGTTTTGTAAATATAAGAAAATTTTTACTTTTAAGATTAGATGTTTAAAAAGTTTGTTTTAAAAGTATACTTTTAAGACCTGATATTTAAAAAGTCCGGTCTAAAAAGTCTACTTTTAAGACCAAATATTTAAAAAGTCTGGTCTAAAAAATAGACTTTTAAAACCAAATGTTTAAAAAGTCCAGTCTAAAAAGTCTACTTTTAAGACTGGATATTTAAAAAGTTTGATCTAAAAAGTCTAAAAGATGAATCTTCTATTTTTCCGCGTCGAAAATTGAATTTCGCTCTCTAAACTTTTTTTCGACCTTGTAAATCTCGCCTCACACTCTCTTCAACCTCATCTCATCTTATCTCAAGGACCTCACTCACAAATTTTCTAACGCCGCGAAAATTGCTCTCGCCTCCTTTGCTCTCATGGTCTCTTGTTTTGGTTTTAGCTTCTCCATGTTCACATTTTTACTTTGTCTTCTTCGATCTAATTTATTTTTGCTTTTACAACTTGGAAAATTTGCAAGATAGAATTTAATGAATTGAGGCCAGTTTAAGATGCTGGATGGGTTTATCTTGGGGATGCTTGCTGGAGGGTCTAGAATCACTCCAATGTTGCAAGTATGTCTTTGTTTAAGGCACACAATGTTTGTTTACTTCTCATTGATAGTGATATGCATATTTATATATATGTAGGAAGAACTGAATTGTGTTGCTGCTAATTATCCCGACCGTTTCAAACAATACTTTGTCCTGAATCAGGTTAGTTTCTTACTTGCCATATCATTTTAAAGAGAACTCAAGCTTTCATCCATCATTGAATCAGGATAGCCTAACTTAAATAATGAAATGATGTGATCTGTGCAGCCTCCAGAAGGATGGGATGGTGGTTTTGGATTTGTATCAAAGGAGATGATCCAAGAGCAATGTCCTCCTCCTGCACATGATATCAAGGATGGGATGGTGGTGTTGGATTTGTATCAAAGATGATGATTCATGTGCACTGTCCTCCTCCTGCACATGATATTAGGGTAGGCAATAATCCTCTAAGCTAATATCTTTAGATAGCTTCTTCGTGTTATCATAAAAGGGAGTTTATTAAGAG
Source organism: Acacia confusa (assembly GCA_037074495.1). Classification (NCBI taxonomy): domain Eukaryota; kingdom Viridiplantae; phylum Streptophyta; class Magnoliopsida; order Fabales; family Fabaceae; genus Acacia; species Acacia confusa. The sequence continues at coordinate 26,437,881 of CM073509.1, read as the reverse complement.
GATTGTTTGTGAAATTTGCAGATAGTGAGGTGTGGCCCACCACCCATGAACAAGGCTATGGTCGCTAACCTTGATACCCTTGGATATGACCCTATTATGCCGCTCACCTGGATAAATTTCTAATTTCCAGGTTCTTTTTTTTAATAGAAAGGTACTTTTAAGACCATATGTTTTTTCATAACCGATCTTAAAAGTCCTTTTTTTTTTTGCGAAGGAAAGGGACTTTTAAGACCAGATATGTTTTTGTATCCGATCTTAAAAGTCTCTTCTTTTTTTTTTTTGTCATAGAATGAGACTTTTAAGACTAGATATTTTCAAAGTCTAGACTTTTAAAACCTCATATTTTAAAGGTTTGGTTTTAAAAATATTTTTTAAGATCGGTTGCACATCTAGTCTTAAAAATAACAAATATTTAAGATTGCCTGTATCAAGACTGGTCCTAGATCCGGCCTTACGAGACATTTTTCATCCGATCTTAAAAGTCTTTTTTGTTCTAGTGTCATTTCTGGCCAATCAGCTTTTTAATAGCAAAACCAAAATAAAAAATCTATACTACTAGTAGTTTCTTATTAAAAAAAATCTATACTAGTTATCGCTAATAATATACTCCCTTTGGTCCTAATTATAAGACATATTTAACCGATTTTAGGGAGATTAAGGAAGGGAGTTAAATTAGTTAATTTCACTCATTTTCCTAAAAGGCCCTTATATAAATTTTCAACGACATTAACATACCCCCAACCTAGAATCTTCCTTTCCATGCTTTCTAATTGAAATGATGGTTTTGCTATATATACATATATGTGCGTGTATGTACACACATATGCATGTATGTATGTATGTGTATGCACACACACAGAGGTTAAAATATTGCACTGATATGAGGACGAGGAAGAACAATGGCATCTAATGACAATGTACGATGTGAGGAATGAGTTTTTGTAAGTAATTTTTTTTTTGATACAAAAAGTTTTGGAGGGGTTCGACATCAGTTCCCCGCCAAGGTCAGGGCACAGCCCCGGGCTCTTTGAACACACATCCCTTACCATCTATATCAACTTCCTTACTCTATGCAAAGTTAAATAAGTTGCTCACAACCTAATGAGCCTACCCAGGCCCAATAAAAAATTGTCCATTTTAGTCCACCTAAGAAAGGCCCATAACTGATAGGCTTAAATGGGTGAGCTTATGCACCAAACGGAAGGAGCTACGGGCACACCCTTCATAATGTTAAGGCAAATGAGCCCTCTATACGGGCACCCCTGTATAATATAAATTTTTAAGTATAAATATTATGTGTGTGTATATTATAATACATTATATATATTGAAGTATAAATTAAGGCAAATGAGCACTTATTAATTTAATTATATCTCAAGTATATGATACACACACATATTATGTAATGTTAATTCTGAAAGGATAGATTTTCAAAGAAATCATGAGATATAATTATATATATAATTTTTAAAGCTGAATTAATTGAATAATAATGTAAATCAAAATTTGACCTTTTGGCATGGTGGAAAGTCATGCTTACAAGAATAAAGCTTTAAATTTGATTGCACGTGATTTGTTGGTTGTCTAGTTTCTACAATATCATCAAAATTTGTTTCTAGTACTGGTGGTCGATTTCTAGATACTTTTAGAAGCTCCTCATCTTTACAGATGGCTACACTCATATGTTTTCAAAATTGCCTACATACAGGTCCCCCTCCCCCCAAAAAAAAAATAAAAAAAAATAAAAGGAGGTTAATGTTGATAATTTCGACAATAGCTCTTGTTGCCAATAATTTCAATAGCATTTTCAATTTGTATTGTTACATATTTCTATTACACATTAATGAATACCATTTGTTTTAATTGGTTTTGTAGACGAAGAGGTAGTAGCTCCAACTTCAACCATCTCAAGTCAATAAGATAATGATGATAATAATCCAAATGTAGCATGACAGTCTTCCTCTCCTACATTTTCTTATTTGTTAGATTGATTATTGCATTGGTTGAAAACTTCGAGAACTATATGTTAATTTGTGCATATAATTGCATGTGTGATTTCAATGAGAAATGATGATGATTATAGTCCTTTATTATTAGTGTTTTTTGTAATTTATGTTGAGAAATTAGTTGCAATAATGTAGTAGAAGTGCAATTGCATATTAAATTTTTTTGTTTGTTTAAAAATGCACTATCAAGCTGCTCACACCACTTCGAACCCCTATAGGTTAAGCCTAGCCCATTTGTCATGGGTTTTTTGGGCATTTGAGGGATATTGTCTAGCTCATTCCCATTAGGAAATAAATGGGCGAACTGCGAACTAACTATCTAATAGCTCGTCTAGCCCATTGCACAACCCTAACTTTAAGGATATTAATATCAAGTCACAACTTATATTTTATATATTATTTATAATAAAAGTGTTTTTTAAAACCTAATTAGGCCAGACCTACAAGGTTTTATGTGTGGCTTTAAATTAAAAAATCTAGCCTATTTACCATAAAAGGCTTTAAAATAGGCTCTAGGCCTAGCCTTTTTCTTAAATGGGTTAGGCCATGTCAAAGTTTAAGCAAGTAAAATTGTAGGTCCTTGATAAGAGTCTAATTTATTTCCTTCCCAAAATAAAACTAGTGGGGAAGTCTACAATGACGTTTTGTCCTTCGTAAGAGGGCCAACTAATTTCATTTTTTTTTTATTGATCGAGGGTTCATCTGTTGGATCTGGCTATCACCCAAGAGGGGGGGGGGGGAATTGAGTGTTTGATAAAACTTTAGAAACTTTTAAAAATCTTTTCGCAACTTATAAATTGACAGTTAGATATTCAAAGATAAGCATATACTGGAAATGTAAAAGGTAAGGGAAGAGAGTATGCAAACTGTGATTTATCCTGGTTCGGTCTAATCTTTGACCTACGTCCAGTCCCCAAGCTTCACTTGAGATTTACAATCCACTATTTGCTTTGAACTTGATTACACTTTTGTACTCGAAGTAATCCTCTCACTAGGATTCACTCCCCCTTACAAACTGTAATCAATACACTTGCTTGATTACACACTCTGTACTTGAAGTAATCCTCTCACTAGGATTCACTCCCTTTACAAGCTGTAATCACAACAAAGTGTTTCCCACTCAAGATCACCCAATCTTGAGTATCTCTCACATAAATTGATTCACAATAAATCTTCTCTCTAAGAAGTGAATGAATAAACACTTAAGCACAATACAAATCATTTCACTCTCAATGATAAGCTATGTAGGCATTGAGAACAGAGAGTAAATGATGCGAAAATCAGAATATTAGCATGTTGGAGGTGTAAGCTTGTGTCTCTGCGTTTTCTTCTTTTTCTCTTCACTTGGAGTCTTCAAGTCTTCAAGTATTTATGCTAGTTGAAGCTTGTGACCGTTGCAAATCCATTCAGACTTGGATTCATTCAAAAAACTAGCTGTTATGACCATAGCTGTTAAATATAGCTGTTGGGAATAATTCAGATTTGAATATTTGCATGTTGGCTCATCAAGAATGTCTCCCATGTGGTCATGTTTGATGTTGTTCAGCATATTTAGTTGGTAGGAGCCTTGTTGTCTGCATTGAAGAATGGTTGGGCTTCTTTCCAGGTTGTCATCCATTTGCTTTGTTGAGAAGATATATTAAAATAATACAAGTGGTTCATGGAGTTGCTTTATTTAATTTTAAAGCAAATATCTTCTGAAATATGAATCTTAAGCATATCAAGATTGTAGAACTTTTGAATCCATTACATTTGAACATTCAGCTTCGTTTCTCCAAGTTTCTCGTTTGGTTCTGCCTTCTTTGCCATTTTTGAAAATTTGCAGCAACCTTCATGTTCATGCTTATGACAGATTTTGATTTCTTTCAAGTTTGATGTTATCTCAAACTTTTAATCATCTGAAACTTGCTAGAAAAATGATTAATCATGATTAGAAACAATAGCAATAGATGATATGAAGTATTAAGATAAACCATGAAGCTTTCACAAGTTGGCACAATCTGATTTTTAAAACATCAGCGACTGCAACTGGAGTTTGTAGCGGGCTAAACTGGAGTTTAGAAATCCAAACTCGAGTTTAGGTCTTCCAGAGAGGAATGTCGCGATTTGAGTTTTGAAGCACACTTGAACATAAGGCTAAACTCGAGTCATTAAGTGACTAACTCGAGTTTTGGACTTTTGGAGTGAAAATAAGCTTAAGTCCACAAAACTCAAAACTGGAGTTTTCTAATGCAAACTGGAGTTTTCAAAGTTCAAAATATTGAGGAGCTCTCTGTCTGCCACAAACTGGAGTTTACTAACTCAAACTCGAGTTTCCTTAAGAGATGAAAACATCTTGCTCTTTGTCAAGTCCAAAACTGGAGTTTGCTAACACAAACTCGAGTTTTCTTCTCCATGGCCCAGTCAAATATCCTTCTCACAAGTTCTTTGCATTCTGACTTGATAAATATCAATTCCTCCAGTACCTATCTCCATAAAACTCTTTAAGTCTTCTTTCAAATGCAAGAAGAATCAGCTCCAAACTCATTGTAATATGACAGTTATGATCCGATGAACGAAAGCTGTTCTTTGGCTAGCGTTTTTCCAGCATCCTGAATTGACTGTCAACTTCAAAAATTCATACCTCACTCATTTGATCTTTGTTTTCCATGATCTTTATGTTTTTGGAAAGGTATGTGAGTCTATTTTCATATGTCACCGATTTCAACTCATTCCGATGTGTAGTTTGTGAGATACACTCAAATCATTGAAGCTTGGTCTGCTGTGTGGCGTGAATTCCTGTTCCAACTTCTGAAATTCATAGCTCTCTCATATGAGCTTCTTTAGGCATGAAACTTTGTCAAGATGACACATTGGATGTCTAGTTCATACAAAATTGATTTCACTTTAATCCAATCTCTGGTTTGGGAGATATCATCGAATTACCAGAGGTCGCCAGTACTGAACGTGAAACAGAGTTGGACAGAGTTGCTGAAAGCTTGCTAAACTTGAGTCATTAAGTGACTAACTCGAGTTTTGAGTTCCAAACTCGAGTTTACATTGGCTAACTCGAGTTTTGGTGATCCAGAGACGCCAGAGTTGCTGAAGACACTATAAACTCGAGTCATTAAGTGACCAACTCGAGTTTTGAGTTCCAAACTCGAGTTTTGTGTCCTAAACTCGAGTTTTCTCATAATCTAGAGGCAAATCACTTCCAGTAATGCAGTAAACTTGACTTTTGAGTATCTGGCTCGATTTTGCTCATCCAGAACCTGATATATGTTTGTTTTAACTCTGAATTGAGCTATCCCAACTTCCATTTGATCCTGGAGACTTCAAGAATCAAACTAAGAATTTGTATAATGATTTTCTCAGTTTATTCAGCAAGTTCTTCTTTCTTTCTTCTCTCTTTTTGATTATTCTCCATGAATCAACTCTTTCTTTCTTCTCTTCTCTTGTTCTTTTTCCACATGAACAAATCTACATTAAATGTAGCAATTAGTTGATGTATATGATATAAACTTTTTGCTCTTGCTAATGGCACCTATATAAGACATTATCAAAACTAATCATAACCAACATCATCTACTCTCACTCATTATATTTCATGTTATGGGATGTGTTTGGACTGACAAATAAGTTGGTTTTTTTTTCTCTGAAAAAAAAGAGCAAAAAATGCAGGTCCACTATAAAAAAGCCAAGTGATTATGTTTGGCAATGCGTTGAATGGGCTTTTTAGAAAAGCTTGGCTTAATTAAAAGCCTTAAGTTGGAGCTTAATATATTACGCAATGCAGTGTCTGCCCTTTTATACTGTGCTCCTTTTGTTTTTTTGTCTATTACTCACGTCCTTTCTTCACCCTCTGCATGGAGCAAATCAAATCAACTGTGCTCCTTTTCCTTTTCCAATTCATTGAATTTTAAATTTTAGGATTGGACTTAAGTGTAGTTTCACATATTTTTTAATCATGTCATTCACCAAAATTTCGACGTGCATGATTTTCTAATAATAACATGGCATGCATATACTTTAATTGGGAGAATATATACTTCTTTTGAAAAATCATATATATGTTACATTGTAGTCAAGGAATAGCAATAGGCATAACAAGGAGAAATCAATGTATTATTTTATAAACAATTTTATCTATTAAATATAATTAATTAAGGATTTTATTGTTTTTTTTAATATTATTTAATTTATTTCAAATTAAAATTTCCATTAACTCAATATATACAATTAATATGTATATGTAATATTCAATATGATTCATGTTTTTTTCAGTCATTTTCCATCTCAATTGACTTTTTAAATAATAATCCAAATACACATCAGTTAGGAAAAAAACCACTTTTGCAAGAAACCAAATGTGCAATCCAAACACAAATCATATAGCTTAATGTGGCTTTTTTTTCCTACTTGGCTTTTATAGTGAGTAGCTTTTAAGCCACCATTCCTTCCTACCGCCAACCTAAACAGGCCCATGATCGCTATATAAATTAGTTTTAAAATAGTAAAGGAAAAGGTACCCAAGTGAATCCATATTTCTCTTTATTCTCATTTGTTTGTTTGTTTTTTTGATCAAATTCTCATTTGTTTGTTAGCGGAACAAAGAATTTAACAACAATCAAAACCCACAGACCCCCAAGACGCATACATCTGAAGCCCTTGCAGATATATCTAGCAAATATTTATTGTACAACTAGTCCTAAAGAAAATTCTAGAATTATTGCTATATACGAAGTAATAGCATGGTAGAAACTTGAAAGTGAGGTGGAATATGTAAAAATTCATACAATTATTTTTATGTCTCTATTTATTTTATCAACTCCCAAATTTCTTAAACGCTATTAGTAGTCATGCCATCACGGGACCCCACAAGACCTAACACTCCATTATAATATGTTCTATATATAAGTTTATGAAGCATATCAACCACAATTAATCTCACAAGTTGTAATAATATCTAACACACACACACACATACATATATATATAAAGAAAGAAAGAGAGGGGTGAGTCTACCATTGATTCAATGAAAACATAAATAACAAAGTGCGCATAAGGGAAGCAAAGGCGCAGGAGAGATTTTTGTAAAATAATTTTTACAAAAGCTAGAAATAAAAAATGTTTAAATGTTCACATTCAAAATAGTATACGCTAAGAACAATAAAAGTTTTCTCACTCCTCAATAATAAATCAAATAAGTTGCTATCATCAACCAGCATTCAGTGACAACACTCTTACACCAAGTCTAGTGGAGAATAACAGTGGCACCTATATAATATCTCACATACCATATACACTATATAACTCATGGTGATGAATAACCGTCTCAGCCATAAAAAAAATCTCATATATCATATACCAAATGGGAGAAGTAACTATATCACCTATATATCTATGGATAAATACTACTTTTGTCGTGGAAGTTTAGCTTAAGGAACATTGGTCACCCGAAAGTTTTTCTGATCTCATTTTTGTTCTGGAAGTTAATGAAAATAAGCAAATTTGCCCTAGAAGTTTTTTTTATGAGCAATTTTATCCCAAAAGTTTTTTTTTTAGAAGTAATCGTGTCCGTGGAAGTTTATAAAGTGGAGAACAATTTAATTGTCAACATTGACAGGAGGGCAAGATTGCTACGCTTTTAAATTTACGGGACAATTTTGACCCAAAATAATTTCCAAGTGACCAATGCTCTTTGAGCTAAACTTCCATGACAAAAATGATATTTATCTCATATATCTAATATACCATATATAACATAACTCTTGGTGAGGAATGATTGTCTCACCTATATATTATATCTCATTTATTATCATCCCAAAAATAACTTCTCATTGATTAAAAAAAAAAAAAATACGTCATTTGAGTTTTTGAAACAAAATGAAACTTTGGAATCGAATAAAAAACTGAAGAAAAGTAAAATAAAAAGGAGTAATTTGAAAAAATAACATTTTTCAAAAGATAAATTAATTTAAATATAAAAAATATTTTAAACTAACCTTAAGTTAAAATAAAAAAAGGTAAGGAAATATATCAGTTGAAGAATAGTTGTAAACGAGAAAAGGGAAAATATACACAAGGGAAAGATAAAAGTGACGATTGAAATACTTACACTAATAAATATCACCACAACTAAATTTTAAGGAATTTTAATTTGTTAGAATAAGCAAAACACCAACAATAGTCACTTATAAAATGTTGACATAATTTCCCATAAATATGGCACAAACTTAAAGTTCAAAAAATCATAAGTTGATTAAAAACAGCTTAAACAAAAATAATACTTTTGACGCAATTATATTCATACCATCTAAAATAATCAATGAGGGATAAAACAATTTAGAATTTGCTTCCCCAAAAATCATCACTGGGGCTAAAAACATAACGAAGATAAAGTAAAAGATGCCACCTTGCTAGTCATGTTCTCACCTGATGGGATTGATAGAAGAGATCCTTGGTTACCCACATGTTGAGATTTGTACACGCAGCAAAAGAAATAAACCAAATGAAAATTTGAATATCAATTTATGGATCTATTAATGTCGTTTAAATCTGATTCTTCATAAATTGTAACTTTCGTATGTGTTTTGTTTGATCACTAGGAGCTGACTTGAACGAACCAGCTCCCTCTACCGGTATCCACACGAATAGGACCCCCAAACCAGCAACGTGCTAGTGCCTTTAACTTTTTTCTCTTTCTCTACAGTTTCTCTCGCGGCCTTTTTAATACGTCTAACTGTTTTAGGGTTTTTAAACCCTAATGGGCATATAATATATTCAAAATTATTCTTAATTAATTTTGAAATTTGAATTGGATTAAAATAATATTAATTAAATTTGTTGAACAGATTTAATCTAATCTATCTTTTAATCTGAATTAAAAGCCAACTGATATAATTTATCTTTGTAAATTAAATCTAAGATATGATATCTATCTTCAAAAATAAATCTCAGAAATGATATCTCTATTTGTTTTAGTTATTTAATTTATTTACAAAAAAAATACTACATAATAATATTATTATCTATTATATAATATTATTATTATTTTCAAATTTATAGATTAAATCTGAGATACTATATTTCTATTTGTTTTAATTATTTAATTTATCAAATAAATTAAATACAAAACAAATACTACATAATAATATTATTATCCATTATATAATATTATTTTTATTTTCAAATTTATAAATTAAATCTGAGATACAATATCTCTATTTGTTTTAGTTATTTATTTATCAAATAAATTAAATACAAAACAAATACTACATAATAATAATAATAATAATAATAATAATAATAATAATTATATTATTATTATTATTATTATTATTATTATTTTGAATTTATATTAGGGAAGATTGATATATATATCCTCCATAGAGTAAACGTTGTATTCATTAAATCTTAGACATATCTTAGATTCAATGAATATGGACATTATAGCTCGTGTTGGGCTATTCTTGTGTGCGTTCTTGTGGGCCCATATGAAATTGGTAGCAAGCCGATACTGTACCTATCCACAAGTCGCAAGCGGCCTCTAGTAAGACATTACAACTACCTAATTCATATGAGGATCGATAATACGATGCAATCTATCATACAACCATGCCATATCCCTTTTGTCATGCGATAGTTTGGTCAAGGTTGAAGCATGGATAGTGTCATCCTCTTGTTATTGACCATTACTTTCTCGATTCTTGAGTAGTTTAATAATTGAAATAGAAACTCCTTTCCATCATAGTATGACCATACTTTTCTCAAACTTACTCATCGAGAGGCCCAATAATATCTCTCTACAAATGTGAGGGACATATCACATCTTGACCATTCACATTCTTCTGCATGAAAATCACTAATCCCGGTCAAAGTCTTTATCATTACCCAGTCAAAGGTGATTTTTTGACTAGGTCAAAGATTAGCAACTCTCATGTAGGAATCCATGATGATCTCAGGTCAAAGGGCATTGTGACATGGTTATATATGAAATAAGTTTATAAATTAATTTATGCAATTTTCTTATAGTGGGTCGGTCCAGCACCTTTTACTATTATAAGTGCTTAAGACTTTGATTGGTATCTCTATACCTTATCAAAGTCATATTAGTCTTATTTTATCTTTGCTCCCACATAGATGACCGACTAAGCACATTTAGGACAATCTTTATGATACATCCAAGGATACAGTCATCATAATAAACGTGCAACTGATATGATAACAAAAATGGAGAAATACTTTAAATAACAATAATGTTGAAAGTACAATGATTGGCCCCTAGGGCATAATTTCCAACACCACACTATGATTGAACACCTTGGCACAAGAGTGAAATCAAACTATACTAATGTTGATTTATGTGATCATGTCATAGCCCTTATAATTATGACATTTATTAGAGTAATACATCAAAATTCAGTGAGCAATACAGGTTTAGAATAATACATGGATAATTAAAACATTCTTCGTTATGTACATAAATAATCTACATATTTCTCTATATAGTGATCTATTATTAATATCAATGTCAAAATATTATAGTTCCAACATAAAACTAGCTAAACAAAAACAAAATTCTAAAGCTTCAATCTAATGTTTAAACAGTAGCCTTAGTATTCTGTACTTGCTACCTTTCCTTTGGAACCTTGTCTGCCACTACGACCATGTCCAAATTCTGAGCCTTAGAAACATCCGAGATTCAATTTGAATCCCATAATAATAGTTAATCTCATATTTAATATATGAACATCATATAATATAGTTAACCAAATTCATAAACAATCATAACAAACTCAATATTCATTAACCAATCATTAAAGAACACTCTTAGCAATAGATACAAATACAATGTTACTTACAATGTTGACAGTGTACATAAGACTCATCATGTCTCGGGCAGTATTAACTACGAAAGCAAATTGTAGGACTTTGTATGTCCTAGGCATGGTTACATGTAATATTCACAATATTAGTAGGACTTAACATGTCCTAGGAAGTATTAACTGCAAGTTGTAAGACTTGACATGTCTTGGCCTCAGTTGGGTAAAACCTATAATAACTAAATACATTATAGACTTCGTGACCTGAGGACTACCTATTAGAAATTATGCCTTAGGGGCTAATCATTGTACTTTAAACATTATTGTTATTTAGAGTATTTCTCTATTTTGTTATCATATCATTTTCATGTTTATTATGATGATTGTATCCTTAGATGTATCATAAAAATTGTCCTAAATTTTCCTGGTCTGTAATCTATGTGAGAGCATAGATGAAATAAGACCAATATGACTTTGATAAGGTATGGAGATACGAATCAAAGTCTTATGCACTTGTAAGAGTACATGGTGCTGGACCGACCCACTATGAGAAAGCTGCATGGATTAATTCATAAGATTATCTCATGTATAACCACATCACAATGCGCTTTGACCTGAGATCATCATGGATTCTTACATGAGAGTCCCTAATCTTTGACCTAGTCAAAAGTCACCTTTGACCAGGTGATGATAAAGGCTTTGATCGGGATTAGTGTTTTTTGTAACTCCCGGCCTCTGGGACCTTTATTTTATCAGAGTTAACGCGGAAAGGATCGAGGAGATTTGAATGACTTGATTTCGTAATTGAAGTTTTTGAGATAGACTTAGTTTGAAAAATACAGACTAATTTTTTGCGATTCGATATCTATCCCATAGAGGGATGTTAATACATTAATCCAAAATAGACGAATGATAAACGTCAAATACATACCAACTATTCCTATTTTATCAGGAAGTTCCAATTGCTGTAGCCCTTACAGCTGCTCTTTGCCCTTTGATCCCGAACTGGTGCCTGTATCTTTCATGTAGGCTGGAGTCCAAATGAATGGACCTCAGGGTAATATTTAATCTCATGTACATGTATGAAAATAGAAATGACATAATAGCACATGTTTTAGAATATGGAAGAAATTACATATAACCGTAACCGCAGTTAACGACCAAGGACCATAGCCCTTGTCAAGGACACGCAGCCCCATGAGACCGCAGCCTCGAATCCATGGCCAGGAAAATATAAACAAGTAATTCAACCAGCATACATGATTAGCTAATAATTGCATAACATTAACATACATGATTATAAGATTAAAGTTACCTACCTTAACCATGTGTCTTTATCTTTGCACTGAAGTTTTTGGGATTAGAAAATGATGTCAAGGTCTGCCTAAAAATGTTTTTCATCGTTGTCAGTTACTTGTTCAAATCGCAAATAAACTAATTACGTGAATTAGTTTAAAGGATTAATAATAATTATTAATCCCTTGAATTTCCCTAACAATAATAATTTTTATTATTGTTGTTGTTGTTATTATTATTATTATCCCAAATAATAATAATAATAATCTCCTCATCTAATATTTGACATCATCACTTATCCTTGATAATAAAACATTATTGGTTATTATTATACTTACCCTAATAATCACACCAATTTATACCCAATTATTCTGTTATTATTATTAACTTTCAATAATTAGTTTTTACTCCTACTCATTACTTATTGATAATTTATTTATTTATTTATTTCCCTCTTATTCATCAATCAAAACAAATGTCCATCATCATACAAAAATATGATTTAGTATTTTTATTTATCCATTTAATAAAGACCAACCTTGTCAATAATGCCAATTATTATTAAGTATTTTAGTGTTTCTTATGCAAAGACATATACATTTTCCTCCTTCACAAACAGGCACCACATACACAGCATACATATGTACATATTCTGTTGGAAATTATGCCCTAGGGCTAATCATTATATAACTAAAACTAATTGAGATATCGTATTTCATATTTGATTTATGAAAATAAATCAATTATATATCTAATTAGTTATATATATATCTTTTCTCATATTTAATTTATAAAAGATAAATTAAATATGTAGGCTTTTAATTTTAGATTAAATAAATAGATTAGATTAGATCAATTAGATAGATTTAATTAATGCTATTTAAATCTAAAATTTGAATTCAAGATTAATTGAGATTAATCTTGAATATTGATCATATATCTGATTTAATTTAAATTGAGATATAGTATCTCAGTTTTAATTAAATAGATATGTATCTTTTATCAGATTTAATTTATAAACATAAATTAAATCTATAGGCTTTTAATTTTAGATTAAATAAATATACTAGATTAGATCTATTAGATAGATTTAATTAATGCTATTTAAATCTAAAATTCAAATTCAAGATGATTTGAGATTAATCTTGAATATTTTAATACGGTTCAATTAGGGTTTTAAAAACCCTATAAATAGACATTGATCTAGTCGTATTAGAGTAAGAGAAGAGCTGCAAAAGAAAACCCTAGAGAAAAGAAAAGCGTAAGACGCAAAAAGTAAGAAGGCACTAGTATGCTAACGTTCGTGTTGAAAAAGCTGTTTAGTGTGGATACCGGTAGAGGAAGGCGATTCGAAGAGTCGACTTCTGCTGATTGAGAAGGTAGCCTACCAGTTCAAATAGGACGAGACGTACACGAGCTTCAGAAAGGTACAGTTTCTTATAATGAACCTTGATTTAAACATGGTTGAGCGATCCTCTTCGGGATTCGTAGAGTTTTTAATTCCGTTGTGTGTGTACGAGTCCCAACAGTGGTATCAGAGCCAGGTCAACCGAGCTTTTAAATTGGGTTTATGTTCTTAATGTGATTATATATAAGATATATATTTATATTAATTGCGTGCAGTTTACTAAATTTGATTTTCATGCCTCGTTTAATTTATTAATTCGCTTTATGAATTTATAAATTAATAACTAGAAAGATCCTCGTTTAATTCCTTCATGGGATGAAGGGATAAACGTGTCAACCTTTTGGATTTGTAATTGAGGATAAAAAGGCTGTTAGGTTTATATTTACGAGCTCTTGAAAGTGGATTATAATGTCACGTAGTGAATCTTTTCTGCTCGAAATGTCACGTAGTGGATTCATGCAGTGGATTATCATCTTGATATTGTCACGTAGTGGATTCAACAACGTGAATTATATTTGTCACGTAGTGGATTGCGTTGCATGTTTTGGGCTCATGGTCTTATTGGATTTTGATATATTGTTGATATATATTTTGTTAATAATATATGTTATGGTCAATTTTGACATCACGTTATAATTATCATAATTATTAGTGGATGGAAATTAGGAATTGACATCACATTACAATTATTATAATTATTAATTGATAAAAAAGCATGACATTTTAATTCACAATTGTATGAATTAATACATATTGTAATTTTCCTTTCAAATGTTGTGTGGGTATGGTGAACAACATGGCTCATAGAGTATTGTAAGTGCTGTAAATTTAAATATGGCATGCGAGCCATGCCTCTCTCTGAATATTATTGATGTATATTCTTTTCTCATCTCACTCCCCTCGTATGTTGAAACGAGGTTTGTCCTATGTATTTCTCTTTTATTATCTAGAGAAGTCCTCTCATTGGCTTGAGAGGATTTTAGGATAGATGAGCCATGTTGTGTCACGAATTTTAATTATGTTTTGATTTGATCACTGCATGATTAATTTATATATTATATGAGATACAATAATGATTGCATTCATATATGTAGAATTAATAGGATTAATTAGATAATATCAAATAATACCTTCTAAAAGGAATCTTAAGTCACAATGCCGTCAATTAATGAATACTTGTTGTTAGGATCGGGTTGAACCCAAGAGGGGGTGAATTGAGTGAAGATAAAAATTTCAAACATTTAAAAATCTTTTTGCAATTCAGTAAAATCAATTTGTAAAACAAGAAAGAGTTATAAAAACGTTGACAATCATTCAACTAGAAATGCTGGAAATAAAAAGTTAAGGGAAGAGGATTGCAAACTGTAATTTATACTGGTTCGGTCCAACTGTGACCTACATCCAGTCCTTAGGCACCTTGAACTTTTCACGATTCTCCTTGTTTAACCAGGCACAAGAGAAAAGCCTTTACACCCACAAGTTTATCCAGGTACTTGTACAACCTTCACAATCTCCCTCTGAGACTCCCTCTTACTACCCGTAAGGTTATAACCAATTTCCCACTCAAAGTTCACCCAACCTTGAGTATCTCTCAGAAAATATGGTTTAACAATATATCTTCTCTCAAAGAAGTGATTATGATACACACTGAAGTACATCGGAACTCATTTCACTCTTTCTAAGATAAGTTATAAAGACATGAAAAACAGAGTGAAGAGAGGATTCTGAATTTTGGCATTATGTCTGTGTAAGCTCACTCCTCCACCTTTTTGCATTTTGAATCTAGCTCTATTTATAGATGAAGGTCTTCTAACCGTTAGAGAATAGAGTCGTTGTGTTCAGAACCGTTGAGAGCTTAGTAAGTGGAAAACTAGCTGTTATTTTACTTTTTGGGACATGACAGGTCAGCATCTTGAATTCCATGAAATCCCTCGTTTGATCATCTGAAATGTATCCACAAATGATGTAAATGATGTTAAGAAATAATACAACTCATTTGGGAAAGGTTCTAGTTAATCTGGATCAGATTCAGGATTTTCGTATTTCTGATTTTCTGATGCTTCGCTGTAAACTTGAGTATTGACTTCAATACTGCGGTATTGAGCTTATTTTATAACTTCATATTCGTCCCTGTGAGCCTGATACTTGAGTTTTGCTTCTTATACTCGAGTATTGAGGATCATATGACATTCTTTGCTCTCTGTCTGAGCTAAACTGGAGTATTCATTCGCAAACTCGAGTTTTTAAGCTTTGTCCAGTCCTCGGTTGCTTTCTGATTGATATAACTTCTAAATTAGCAAACCACTTATCCTCATATAGCTCCTTGTATCTTCATTCCAATACAATAAGATTCAGCTCAAAGATCGTTGGATTTCATCTGTTATGATTCAATGAATGAAGATAGTTCTTTATCCAGTGTTTTTGCAACCTTCTGATCAGTTAGTTAACTTTCGAAGACTATATCTCTCTGATGTGATCTTCATTGTTGAATCAAGTCTTCATGGAAAGCCTTATGAGTCTTCTTTCCAATGCCACCAATTTTGGCTCATTCCGATATATAGATTGTGAATTACACTCAAAACACTGAAGCTTGGTCTGAAGTGTGGCGTGGATATTTGATCCAACTTTAGAAATTTAAAACTCTTTGATATGATCTTCTTTGGACTTGAAACTTTATCAAGATGACGTATTGAATGTCTAGTTTCAGCCAAATTTGATTTCACTTCAATCCGATCTTTGGTTTAGGAGATATCATCAATTTACTAGAGATCGCCCAAAGCTGAACGTGAAACAGGGAAGAACAGAGTTGCTGATAAGTGCTGATACTCGAGTTTTGAAGTGCAAACTCGAGTTTTGTCGGGACCAGATGCGCCAGTGAAGCTGAAAACTCCCAATACTGCGGTATATAAGTTCAATACTCGAGTATTGACTCCTATAATCAAGTTTTGACTCTTTGACGCCCAAACCGTGGTTTTCCAAACCACAGTTTTCTCATCCAGAATCAAATTTTTCTGTAAGCTTGTATACTCGAGTTTTGACCTGGAAACTCGAGTATTGACTTCCAGAACTCGATTTTCATTGTATTTAACTCTAAATTGGCCCTTTTCAACATCTACTTGATCATGGTCACTTCCATAACAAATCTTGGAACTTGTATAATGATATTTTCATAAATTTCTTCCATGTTCCATCATTCATCTTGATCATTCTTCATCTTTTAGCTTCAGCTCATCATCTCTTCTTCAATCACTCCTTGATGAAATCTCTTGATCATTCTTCATAGATATTTTTGGACTGATCTTGATTGAATATGTTCTATTCAATAAATCATTTCTTCTTCAATATCTTCTCTTCTTCTTTTTCTTCTCTTCCTTTTCCTTATGATGTTCTATTCAATAAATCCTTTCTTATTCAATCTCTTCTCTTCTTCTTTTTCTTCTCTTCCTTTTCCTTATCCTTATTTGTTTTCTGATTTCCTTCTTGATTATTCTTCATAGATGAACTTCACATCTTTGATTCTACATTAAATACAAGAAGAATCAATCAATCAAGAAGATAAGCATATTACTCAATCTTTTTGCTCTTATTAATGGCATATACAAGACATCATCAAAACTAATCATATCTAATACTTGTCAAAACCTAGATCGCCCTTTTGTATGTTCCACCAAAGTGGATGCATCTAAGTTATCTTGGTGAGATAAGATGAGTAATGGTGATACTCAATATTCATTATTGTCTTGACTTAATTGAGATCATCAAAACGGTTTTGGATCTCAAGGCATTAGATGAGATTAAACGTGCCGGTCATATGTTGATCGGATCCCATAAAGATCTAAGAGTTACATGTGATGTAATTGGCAAAGGGGTTGCCTACCTAAATAACTTGATTTTAAGTGACTTGCTAAAGCGGACTTAAATTTAAGCCAAATATGGATCTTAGCTCACTAATTATAATGAGGGTTCTTAATTCAGTGGGATATTATTAATTAATTTTGCATTTTATTTGTAGAATCATGTCGACTAGTAACACCGCAACACTATCACTACGACCAGTCCTTGAGAAGGACAAACTTAATGGGACAAACTTTCTTGACTGGTTCAGAAACTTGAGAATTGTTCTCAAGCAGGAAAGAAAGGCTTATGTCCTAGATCAACCTATTACTGAGGAGCATGCAGCTAATGCTCCAAGAGCTCAGAAAGATGCTTACACGAAGCATCAGAATGACTCTATGGATGTAGGATGCCTGATGCTTGCCACTATGGTTCCAGAGCTCCAAAGAGATCTGGAACATATGAAGGCTTTTGAGATGGTTGCTCTTCTAAAGGAAATGTTCTAGTAACAGGCGAGGCAAGAGAGGTATGAGACCACTAAGGCCTTATATTCCTACAAGATGGCTGAAAGTGCATCAGTTAGCCCTCATGTTTTGAAGATGAAAGGCCACATTGATCACCTTGAGAGGCTGAGATTTCCCATGAGCTAGGAGTTAGCTACAGATATGATCTTAAACTCACTCCTGGAAAGTTATGACCAGTTTGTCATGAACTACAACATGAACAACATGGAGAAATCCATTTCTGAACTCCATGGGATGCTCAAAACAGCTAAGTAGAGGATTAAGAAAAAGCCCAGCACTGTTTTGATGGTTCAAAAAGGAAAGGGTATGAATAAGAAGGGCAAGGGCAAAAGAAAGGGTAAAGGCTCAACTGGTAAGACTAATGAGTCAAACAAGCTTGAATCTTAGCTTGCAGCCAAGAAGGCAAAGCCTTTGAAGGACAGGGTCTGCTTCTTTTGCAATGAACCAGGTCATTGGAAAAGGAATTACAAACTCTACCTTGAAGATCTGAAAAAGAACAAGAAGGATGGCGAGGCTATCGCTTCAGGTATCTATGTCATAGATATTCACTTTTCCACTTCCACTACATGGGTATTAGATACTGCATGTGGATCTCACATTTGTACAAATATGCAGGGTCTCAAGGACAATAGAAAATTGAAGAAGGGCGAAGTTGACCTATGAATAGGAAACCGAGCAAGAGTTGCTGCTTTAGCCGTAGGTACTTATGAATTAGTTCTGCTCAGTGGGCTTTTGTTAATTTTGAACAATTGCTTTTATGTTCCTACTTTGAGTAGTAACATTGTTTCACTTTCTTATTTAGATAAGGAAGGTTATACTTCCATTATTGGGAACCGTAAATGTTTAATTTATCGTAATGACATTTTCTATGCTCTTGGTGATTTGCATGATGGTCATTATGTACTTAATTTAGAACATCCTAATAATGGACGAATCTATGACATAACTACTAAAAGGTTCAAGTCAAATGATTTGAATCCAACCTACCTGTGGCGTTGTCGTTTAGGCCATATAAATGAGAAACGCATTTCGAAACTCCATTAAGATGGATTTCTTAATTCATTTGATTTTGAATCATTTCATACATGTGAGTCTTGTTTATTGGGAAAGATGACAAAGGCACCTTTTACTGGACATAGTGAGAGGGCCACTGATTTATTGAGCCTCATACATACTGATGTGTGTGGACCAATGAATATATTTGCTAGAGGAGGTCATTTGTACTTCATTACATTTATAGATGATTTTAGTAGATATGGGTATATCTATTTAATGAAACATAAGTCTGAATCTTTTGAAATGTTCAAAATATTCCAAAATGAAGTGCAAAATCAAGTTGGCAAAACAATTAAAACACTTCGATCTGATCGGGGTGAGAATATTTGAGCCAAGAGTTCATTGACCATCTTAGGAGTTGTGGGATTATCTCACAACTTACTCCTCCAGGAACACCTTAATGGAATGGTGTTTCTGAACGGAGGAATCAAACTCTATTAGATATGGTTAGGTCTATGATGAGTCAAACAGATCTTCCGCCGTCCTTTTGGGGCTATGCTCTAGAAACAGCTGCGTTCACACTAAATCGTGTTCCATCAAAGACAGTTGAAAAGACACCATATGAGATATGGATTAGGAAGAAACCTAGTTTGTCATTTCTTAAAATTTGGAGTTGTGAGGTTTACGTTAAACAACAAACCTCAGATAAATTATCATCCAGATCCTCAAAATGTCTTTTTGTGAGGTATCCTAAGGAAACTAAGGGATACTATGTCTACAATCCTAGGATCACAAAGTGTTTGTTATCTGCAATGGTATCTTTTTGGAAAAAGAGTTTATTTCTAAAAGAACCAATGAGATAAAGTGAACCTCAAAGAAGTTCGAGAGCCACAAGACAACATAGAACCATAGATGGAAAATGGAGAAGAGTCACAACAAATTGTTGAGCCTACTTAAGTAACACAAGAGCCACAAAGGTCCGATAGAACATGGCAACGGCCTTAGAGATATGAGTTTCTGATTACCGGAAGTCGTGATATATTGCTCATTGAACAGAATGAACCAACTACCTATCGAGAAGCCATAGTGGGACCCAACTCTGAAAAATGGCTTAATGCCATAAAGTCTGCAATGCAATCCATGTATGACAATAAGGTATGGACCTTAGTCGATCCACCTGAAGGTGTAAAAACCATTGGGTGCAAGTGGGTTTTCAAAGAGAAAACTAACATGGATGGCAAAGTAAATGTCTTTAAGGCACGACTGGTTGCAAAAGGATTCACTCAAACTCATAGTGTAGACTATGATGAAACCTTTTCCCCAATTGCAATGGCCAAATCAATTAGAATCCTTCTTGCCATTGCATCATATTATGACTATGAGATATGGTAGATGGATGTCAAAACAGCCTTCCTTAATGGAAAGCTGCTTGAGTATGCGTACATGACACTACCTGAGGGTTTTGTGCATCCAGAGGACTCTGGTAAAGTTTGTAAGCTTCAAAGATCCATTTATGGATTGAAGCAAGCATCTCGGAGCTGGAATCATCGTTTTGATAAAGTAGTCAAAGAGTTTGGATTCATTCAAAACATAGATGAATCTTGTGTTTACAAGAAGGTTAGTAGGAGCATAGTTGTATTTCTGGTGCTTTATGTTGATGACATCCTACTCATTGGGAATGACATCCCTACCTTATAGAGTATCAAGTCTTGGTTAGGAAAGTCCTTCTCAATGAAAGATTTAGGCGAAGCCACTTACATCCTTGGGATTAGGATCTATAGAGATAGATCTAAGAGGCTGATAGGCCTATGTCAGAGCACATACATAGACAAGATACTGCATAGATTTAGTATGCAGGATTCTAAAAGGGGTTACATGTCCATGTCTAATAGCATTCATCTCAGCAAGGATTTGTGTCCTAGTACACAAGATCAAAAAGATCGCATGACTAAGATTCCATATGCCTCCGCCATTGGATCTATCATGTATGCCATGTTATGTACTCGACCGGATGTGTCATTTGCCTTGAGTATGACCAACAGATATCAACAAGGTCCCGGTGAGGGTCACTGGACTGCTGTCAAGAATATCCTGAAGTACTTAAGAAGGACTAAGGACTTATTCTTCGTAAATGGTGGCTTGGAAGATGAGCTCTGTGTGACTGGTTACACAGATGCGAGTTTCCAAACTGACCAAGATGATCTAAGATCGCATTCAGGCTATGTATTCCTGTTAAATGATGGTGCGGTAAGCTGGAAGAGCTCAAAGCAGAGCACTGTAGCTAATTCTGCAACAGAAGCTAAGTATATAACAGCATCGGATGCAGCTAAGGAAGCCGTTTGGATCAGAAAGTTCGTTACTGAACTAGGGGTGGTCCTACCATCTCAAATCCAATAGACCTGTTCTATGACAACAGCGGGGCTATTGCGTAGGCCAAGGAACCTAGGTCACATCAAAAGGCCAAACATATACTCAGGCGCTTTCATCTTATCAAAGAATGATAAAGGTGACATAAAGATATGCAAAGTACAAGGAGAGGACAATGCTACTGATCCTCTTACAAAACTGCTTGCACAAGCAAAACATGAGCGTCATGTTAGGACAATGGGAATTAGAGTAATTAATGATTGCACTAGTGCAAGTGGAATTCTGTTGGAAAGGCTAAGTCATTGTACTTTAGACGTTTATGTTATTTAAAATATTCTCTTTTAGTTATCATTTCATTTGCATGTTTATATTGATAACTGTATCCCTGGATATATCTTATAGATTATCCTAAATGTCCCTGGTCAGTCATCTACGCGGGAGCGAAGATGAGATAAGACCAATACGACTTTGATGAGGCATGGAGATACGAATCAAAGTCATGGGCACTTGTAATAGTATAAGGTGCTATACCGATCTACTATGAGAAAGTTGCATGGTTTTAGTCATAAGCTTATCTTATGTATAACCACGTCACAACGCCCTATGACCTGAGATCATCACGGATTCCTACATGATGAGTCACTGATCTTTGACCTAGTCAAAGTCATCTTTAACCGGGTGACAATAAAGGCTTGGATCGGGATAAGTGGTTTTCATGCAGAGGAATGTGAGTAGTCAAGATGGAATTTGTCCCTCGCATTTGTAGAGAGATAATACTGGGCCCCTCGATGAGTAAGTTTGAGAAACGTATGACCATACTACGGTGGAAAGGAATTTCCATTTCAATTATTAGACTACTCAGTAATCGAGAAAGTAATGGTCAAGAAAAGGAAGTTGACATTATCCATGCCTCATCCTTGACAAAATTATTGCGTGACAAAAGGGACGTGACATGGTAGTATGATAGGTTGTATCGTATCATCGATCCCCATATGAATTGGGTAGTCGCAATGTCTTGCTAGAGGCCGCTTGCGACTTGTGGGCTGGTACAATATTGGCCCACTGTCAATCTCATGTGGGCCTACAGGGTCACACACAAGAATAGCCTTACACGAGCAATGGTGTCCAATTCATTGAATCTTAGATATGTCTAAGAATCAATGAATACATTTTATCTAGGGAGGATATGTGTATAATGATTACGCCTGGTGTAAGTGGGAGTGTTGGAAATTATGCCCTAGGGCTAATCATTATATAACTAAAACTAATTGAGATATCGTATTTCATATTTGATTTATGAAAATAAATCAATTATATATCTAATTAGTTAGATATATATTTTTTCTCAGATTTAATTTATAAAAGATAAATTAAATATGTAGGCTTTTAATTTTAGATTAAATAAATAGATCGATTAGATAGATTTAATTAATGCTATTTAAATCTAAAATTTGAATTTAAGATTAATTGAGATTAATCTTGAATATTGATCATATATCTGATTTAATTTAAATTGAGATATAGTATCTCAGTTTTAATTAAATAGATATATATCTTTTATCAGATTCAATTTATAAAGATAAATTAAATCTATAGGCTTTTAATTTTAGACTAAATAAATAGACTAGATTAGATCTATTAGATAGATTTAATTAATGCTATTTAAAAATAAAATTCAAATTCAAAATGATTTGAGATTAATCTTGAATATTTTAATACGGCCCAATTAGGGTTTTAGAAACCCTATAAATAGACATTGATTTAGTCGTATTAGAGTAAGAGAAGAGCTGCAAAAGAAAACCCTAGAGAAAAGAAAAACATAAGACTTAAAAAGTAAAAAGGCGTTAGCACGCTAACGTTCGTGTTGAAAAAGCTGTTCGGTGTGGATACTGGTAGAGGAAGGCGATTCGAAGAGTCGACTTCTGCTGATCGAGAAGGTAGCCTACCAGTTCAAATAGAACGAGACGCACACGATCTTCATAAAGATACAGTTTCTTATAACGAACCTTGATTTAAACACGGTTGAGCGATCTCTTCGGGATTCGTAAAGTTTTTAATTCCGCTGTGTGTTTATGAGTCCCAACATATTCATGTTCCTATAAACCTTTCTCTTTCCTACTCATGACAGCAAAACGCAATCACCACACATATATACTTATGAATTACTTCATTGCCTTTCTTTTTCACAGCACAGACACGACACCACACACACACACACACACAAACACACACACACACACACACACACACACACATATTTACCTCTTTCTTTCACACACGGCAAACACACACATCTGATCATATATATTTAAATATTTCTTCTTCATTCTTCCCTTTATTCTCACGGCATATACACATATGCAGCAACCTACGGCCTACACACATATATATTTTCAAAAAAAAAAAAAAGGTTTCCTCTCTTCTCTATCTTTCTCTCGGCATACACACATACAGAACCATCGAGAAAAACATGCAACAACAGAAAAGAAACACAAACAGTAATCAACACCCCGATAGTACACATATATGTATTTTTCTACTCTTCCCTTTTATTTCTTTTGACAGCAATGAAATCACACACACATGCATATATTTTCAGCCACATTTTAAGAGCAAAACAAAGAGTCCATTTCATGCATAAACCACCATCCTACATGCAGAAAAAAAAATAAAACATCTACGTATACGTAATTCGAGACATTCCCTGTTTTTCATTTTCTCCTTCAGTTTCGGTTTAGGTGTCTTTATTTCAGTTCTTTTTTGGTTTTAATCCTAGTTAAACTATGACAGGAAGACGAAGAGAAAGGGAAATGAGGATCACCTTCAGCTTCCAAGTTCCGAAAGTGATGAACAGCCGCTGGTATTTCTCCTCTGTTTTTCGTCGGTAAGGACAGGGGAAAATGAAACTTTGGTATACTCTCTCAACTCTCACTCCCTTCTTCGTCTCTCTCGGGCTCTCTCTCTCACTGAAGCTCTCAGCGTTTTTCTCTTACTGAATGAAGCATGGAGCAGCAGTTACATATATATAGGCTTAATGATCTTCGCATGCATAATAAAAGATTGACAGCTGGACCATTACGTGTTGCTTTGTGTTTGATTGTGATTTGCTGAATAGATTGCTTCCTGATCTAATTGGGTTTCCGACGAGCTGATGGATGAATATTAACTAATGGGTGTTTTAACTGAAGTGTTTTGGTTTGGGCTTCCTCTAATAATTATCTGGGCCGAAAGTTTAATGGAGGTAATCTGATCTTGGCGTGATCTGTGTCTTCATTTTATAGTTTCATTGCCGTCGGATCACAAGAGCATATGGGCTGTGCTACTGTATTCATCTTTTCGGTCTTGCACTGGATGGAGATAACTTGCTATTAGTGTGATTCTTTATGGCAACCAAACTCCCTCCACGTGGCCCATATTATTTTTATACACCACATTTTATTTGCTATTAAACTATTTAATTTTGATTATTGAATAACCATGGAGTTAATTCCTTCTTATTTTATAATACTAATTTATTTGCAATTGGACTTAATTGCAATTTATGGAAATAAATCCCCTAATGTTTAGTCCAGCAGTTATTATTTACTATTTTCCTTAAATTTATTCTCTTCTCAAATAAATTAAGGAAAATTAAACCTTAATTTCAAATAATTATTTTCGCCCATATTTATATTTTAATTTCCATATAATTCTCAAATGTTCAAATCCCATAAATTTGGGATGTTACATTTTTTATGTAGAGGAATGTGAATGGTTAAGATGAGATTTGTTTCTCACATTTATAGAGAGATATTACTGGGCCCCTTAATGAGTGAGTCTGAGATATGTATGACCATACTGCGATGGAAAGTAGTTTCTATTTCAATTGTTTGAATACTCAAGAATCAAGAAAGTAATGGTCAAGAATAGGAGGATGACACTATCCATATTCATCTTTGACCAAATTATCGCATGACAAAAGGAATGTGACATGGTTGTATGATAGGATATATCGTATCATCGATCCTCATATGAATTGGGTAGTCGTAATACAATGTTGGTCTGCCTTGATACAATGTTGGTCTGCCTCGAATTTCATGTAAGCCTATAGGGTCGCACACAAGAATAGCCCAACACAAGCTATAACGTCCAGATTCATTGAATCTAAGATATTTCTAAAATTTAATGAATACAATGTTTTATCTAGGGAGGATATGTGTGTGTGTGTGTCTATATAATATAAAAATTCAAAATAATAATAAATTATTATGTTGTATTAGCTTTGTATTTAATTTATTTGATAAATTAAATAACTAAAATTAATTGTAATATCGTATCTCAAATTTGAATTTTGAAAATAGATATCATATCTCACACTCCCCTAGTCTGCCTTGTCACTGGCCGAACCTAGGGTTCATAAGGGCCAACAGATTTTACAATTTCCACTTCACAAACACCCTAATGTTGGTTGCTAATCACAATTTATCTTGTTATTTAGACTATATACATATGTTAATCCAATTTGGAAATTTTTACAGGACTTCCCCATAGGGTTTATCTGTCCAAAAAAGTGATAGAAAAGCAAAGAAACACTAGCAAACTCCAATAGACAACTAATAGACTTAGAATCACTCACCATGATTGTTGTTTGATGTTTCTTGCAAGATTTCTTTCTCCCTTGGCTATTCAAGCTTTTGGCCAGTCTACCAAGTGCACCGAACAAGAGAGTTTCATGAGCTAAAGAAGTAGGAGGAGAGAAGGGCTAGAGGTTACAAGTCTGTAATGCGAAAGAATACCTCAGTTCCCTAAGTTTTCGCTTCTTCTTCCTCCTCTTTGTATTTCGGACAAGCACTAAGTGGATGTGTGTGTGTGTGCGTTCAATGATTTGGAGTGATTTGGAAGGAGCAAAATCTAATTATTAAGGGTCAATGGTGGAGGAGGAGGGAAGATTACCATATTGCCCCTTAACTGAAACATATTTTGCTTGTTTGCCATTTGGTCAAAATCCAACTAGTTTTCCTTTTTTTCCTCTTTCTATCCAATCTTGGCCGAAATTTAATGGTCCTTAAGGAGCTTCTCAATCACCCATAATAACTTGTAATTTATGCACATGTAATTTATAAATTATTAAATAATTATAACATGTGACACAATTCTTGCAAGAAGCAATATTAACTTGTTCTTCAATTTTTGTTTTTTCCTCTTGATCTTCAACTAGAATTCATATAATTTCTTTCCTCATCTATTTTGGTCAAATTTGATAAGCTAAAAGGGAAAAATAATTTTTAATTTCATACATTCGATTGAAGCCAACATATGTCTCAAAATTTTTTCTTTTGGCAAAATTGGGTATTTCGGGTGAAATTGCCCTTTTGTCAAATTTCACCATTTCATTTCTCCAAATGTTCATACATCATACATGGAAGTTTTGAAACCAATTTTTAGGATATTACATTTCTCCCCTGTTAAATAAATTTTGTCCTCAAAATTTGCTATACACTGTAACTCATAAACTTTGGATAATGCTTCTTCATATCTTCCTTTGCTTCCCAGGTTGCTTCTCTCAATAATAAACCCTTCCAGACCACTTTCACAAATAAGGTACTTCTATGTCTGAGCTGTATTTCTTGATGGTCAATAACTTGCTTAAACATAACTATATGAATATGGTCATCTTGAACGTCTATATCTTCATACTCGATGACATGCTCAGGGTCCAGTTGTTACTTCTTTAACTGGGGAACATGTAATACATCATAGATTCTAGTTAGATATGGGGGTAATGCTAGTTGATAAGCTACTAGCCACCAAAATTTGAGTTTCAAATTCCAATACATCTTGACCACTCCTAGATAAATAGTACACTTACTCTTGTGTGCCTCATTTAGTACTTTGCCTCACATTGGCCTTCGACGATATATGTCTATACCTTTTGTATTTAACCAACCCGCTTGGTGAAAGATTATAATCTTGAGTTTCACCTTGCAAATTCATCCCTCGAAAGGAGCTTAATCGCTCATTTTGTATCTAAGTTTCTTTAGTTTCTGCTCTTACATCACTTTTCTCTATAGTATCATAGCCAACAAGTACTGTCTAACTTAACTGATCATATTTCTAGGCCATTCTATCCATTTTTGTCCTTGTACCATCTATTTGCTAGTCACACTACTTTCATTACAATAAAACAACAACAACCATGTTATCACTTTTTGATTTTCTATATTGTTTCATATTCAACATTTTAAATTGTCAAATATTCAAATTCCTGTGGTTGCAATAGATTTTCACAGTCACATAATACAATATAGTGCTTTCACACTTTCTATAAAACATAATCGCTAATGAATCAAGTTCAGGAAAGAACATTTTCGATCAACTCAATTTTGTGAGTGGGATAATTTATTTTGCAAAAATTCAATATTACGGATACAGTGTTTTTCAAAGATCATAAACATGACTCGAGTCATAATAGCTTAACTCGAGTTAACGTGACTGGAGTTACTAAATTGTAACTAGAGTTAACATTAAAACTCAGTTGAAAAATACAGAGCTTAACACTCGATAACTGGAGTCATGATTACTTGACAAAACACTTAAATAGCTTTCTGTATCAATGTGATTGGAGTCCTTCATGGGTTACTGGAGCCATTCTTATTTTCACAAAATCTGGAAGTGTCTCTATGCTAACATAACTGGAGTCATGATTGAGTGACTTGAGTCCATTAAAATTTTAGCACATCTCAGAGCGCCTTTGATCAGATATGACTGGAGTCATGGAATACTGACTTGAGTCATATCAGTTTTCACAAAGACTGATATCGAGTTTGAGTTGTGAAAAAGATTTGCTACAGTTGATGACTGTAGTGCTTTAATGAATTATTGGAGTCATAATTGATCATTAGAAAACACTCAATTTGAAATTTTTTTATAGTGACTGGAGTAGCTTATGTTGACTCGAGTCACTTATGTTTGAAAATATTTTGCAAGAACAAATTATAACTGGAGTCATTTAGTTGTGACTAAAGTCATTAAATTGAAAAACGTTTTGCATTGAACCGCTATGACTGGATTAATAAAGATCAACTGGAGTCATTATGCTTAAGCAATATTGTTTCACAAGACAGTGATTGTAGTCACGCAATGATGACTCGAGTCATTTGTGAATTGAAAGTATAGCTTTAAGGCAAAACGAATTTTATCATGGAAATTGGTCTTTTTCTTGGATTAATAATTATCTTTTTAATTTACAATTATTAGTTATCATCAAAACATATAGAGAACTAACAATTACAAGATATAGAGGAATGATTAGATAATTGCTCTATCTCATTGCAAGCCGCCCTAACATCCAATTCAGTGTGGGGATGTGTGCAATGTTTCAATCCGCTCCCAAGGAGTTTCATGCTAAAAATGTGAAGAGGATATAAAGAGGATTAATAATTATCTTTTTAATTTACAATTGTTAGTTATCATCAAAACATATAGAGAACTAACAATTACAAGATATAGAGGAATGATTAGATAATTGCTCTATCTCATTGCAAGCCGCCCTAACATCCAATTCAGTGTAGGGATGTGTGCAAGGTTTCAATCCGCTCCCAAGGAGTCTCATGCTAAAAATGTGAAGAGGATCTAAAGATACCTTGCTAACACAAAATCTCTTGGTTTGTGGTTTCCCGAAGGTCAACTTGAACATTTGGTGGCATGTTGAGACTCAGATCATGCCAGATACAAGATGGATAGAAAGAGCACAAGTGGCTAATGTCAATTCCTTGATGGCTCACTTGTCTCTTGGTTTAACAAGAAGCAAACAACCGGGTCCGTGTCATCGACTGAAGCTAAGTACATTATTGCGTCAAGTTGTTGTGCTCAAGCCCTATGGCTCATGTAATACCCCAGATTATTATTATTATTGTTAATAATGATAATGATAATGATAATGATAATAATAGTATTGTATTATCTAATTTTATTAGTTTAGATTAATTTGATTAGTTTAGTTAGTTTAGATATATTTGATTCTATTAAATTTATATTGATAGATAGAATTTAATAATATTGTTTTATGATTTGTTTTTTTTATAAAACAAACAAATACTTATCTTTATCTACAATATAATTTTCCTTTTAAAAAAAAACTGTACTATCCATCAAAATAAAATTATTCAAATTTGTATCCTATATGATCGTAACTGCAAGGATATTTTATGAATATAAGAACATATCTTATGTGCGATATAATTTTTTTAAAATATCTGTACTATTTATCGATATAAAAATATTTAAATTTGTATATATCTTGTATAATAATAACAAATATTTTTGTTCAACCAAGCTGTTATATAAATATAAGAATATAATGGGCAGATTCATTTTTCTATTCCGTGAAAAAAAAACCTTTCCACGTTATGGGTTTACCTATTTCATCTTGGAATAACATATTAAATCACAGAGTAAATGTTGTTGGTTTTTATTTATTTATTAATTGTCAATAGCTAAAGAGCCTAGAGCCCAGCCCATAGCTAAAACCCTAGAAGTCTAATTATAAGTTAGGTTTAGCCACCTAACTTTAGTCATCGCTCATTAGCTCTCTCTCTGAAAAATTCTTTGCGGCAGAATTTCTCTTATAGGAGCCTAGCAAACACGGAGACCAGGTAATTCTAATCCCTTGAGCAATAAAAATTAATTGTTGGTAGCGTTAGAACATTAATTAGAATTAATTGATTGTAATCCTAATCCCTAAGACAATAGGAATTAATAGATGGTAGTGTTAGAGCATTGTTTGTAATCCTAATCCCTAAGACAATAGGAATTAATAGATGGTAGTGTTAGAGCATTGTTTGTAATCCTAATCCCTGAGACCATAGGAATTACTTGATGGTAGTGCTAGGCACGAGTTTAGTTTAAAGAAATCCTAAAACCACTTGTCTGCGACTCTGTGTAATTTAATTCCTTGAATGATTAATGAAGCATTAGATATAATTCCCTTGTCTGCGACTCTGCGTAACTGGGATTTTTATTCTACTCTATCTTTTTCCTTACGAATGAGTTGTATGCTCGAATCCATTCCCAATGATTCAATGAATTATGCGACGTGGATTACGTGGGTCAAAGTCTATTGATTCTTATAATAATTGTTGATATTTCAATTCGGTTCTTTTCTTGATTAGAAGCCGTGGGTCAAAGCCATTGAATCCTTATAATATTTGCTAATGGTTCAATTATGATATTGCTTTATTGGATTACATATAAATATTCTTTCTGTTGTTTCTTGGCAATCTGTACGTACAACCTACATTTTTTGTGTGTTTGTTCCACCCTAATTATACATGATGTTTGTTTATAGGATTATAAATATTCAATTCCCGTATGTTATGTTGCTTTTGGTTTTCATTTTGCAATCTGCTACTTGGCAATATTTATCTATCACAAGCATATTAATTTTAATGTTTATGCTAGTTGTGTGTGCCTATGCCATATTATTGGACATTCTTCCTTCTTTATATAATACCTGCTTCATAATGAAATAGGACATGGTTAGATTATATATTAAAATATCCTTGTACCTGATATATAATTAAATAATGGAAAATATATAAAAGATAATTAAATAATAGAAATAATTTAGTAATTTAATTTTGAGCGTATTTAAAATAAATTAGCAGTGGGATGATAGTTTTGGGACGGTGCCTCCTAAAGTAATGAACACACTTTTAAGGCTTTATGCCTTCGATATGTTATTTGATGTGAACCGATATATCCGTTATTCCCAAAGTGGTGTCTGGCAGGGTTTCCCGGGACACTAGTAGCAACTTTGGGAAAAGGTGTGCACACTAGGAAGAATGATGATATGACCAATTTTGATGATTTGTGACTGGCAGGGTTTCTCGGGTCACGGGTAGATTGGCTGGGTTTCCCGGGTCTACCATGGTTCTCTTCCCATTAAACAGACTGGCAGGGTTTCCCGGGTCTAAATAAAATTTAAAAAAAAGATAATGATTAATGTTTGATGCAAATACCACATGATTATATATATGTATATATTTGCTTTGATTAATATGTTTGTGCTATTTAAAATTATACATAAATATGTCATTTTTATTTTTATTTTATTTTGTAATTATTTGTGATTATTTTATTTTATTTCAAATCATTCCAAATTTAATTATTTATTTATTTTATATTATCTTTCCCTAATTAGGATTACCAGTGTTTGCTGATGTCTGTGTTTCTTGGGCTGCGATGATCCTTCGGGGGAGCAGAATTTCAGTGAACAGGTTTCAAAGATTGGGGCTAGCAGTGAGAAGTGAGGATGACGGACAATAAACTCTAGTTACTTACTTTCTTTTCTTTTCTTTTATTTTATATTTTTATGAACATTTTGATTAAGTATAGATTTATTTCTTGTAATAAGAAGCCTTGCACTTGTTTCATACAAGTGCGGCGGTGACACCTTCCCGAAGTAGTTTATTTTGGATTTTATTATTATTTATGAAAACTATCGACATTTTATGTTATTTTAATTCTAGAAATTCGGGGGTGTTACAACTCAAGCAACAAATTTTGGATATGGGACTCCATCTCAAAGAAATCCCCGTTCTTTGTGATAATACTAGTACATAAGCTTGGCAAAGAATCCAGTGCAACATACTCAGACCAAGCATATTGATGTAAGACATCACTTCATAAGGGATTATTTTCAGAAGAATGATGTCAAGGTCATGTTCATCCTGACTCATCTTCAACTTGCTGATATCTTCACTAAATCATTGGCTAAGGAACAATTTAATTCATAAGAAGAGAATTGGGAATAGTAAATCCCAATGAGTTGTAAGTATCTCTTACTTAATGTTAGTTATGGTTTTGATGATTATTAGATACCAACTTATACATTGGAGTGTCTAGTTATGGTTTATGCAGGATGCTTGGAATGCTTATGTTTGCTGTCAAAAGAAGCAAACTCGAGTTTGAGAAACCAAACTTGAGTTTATCGGGGACAAAGAGCAACCTAAGGTTTTGGAGAAAGCCAAAGCTTAAGTCATTAAGTGAATAACTCGAGTTTCCATTAGACAGAGAGCAACTTGTGTTTTGGAGAAACTAACACTTGAGTTAATGCATGAGTAATGAAGTGTTGTGAAAATGTTTATCACTCAAGTGCTTGAACTATCACTCTTGATTGTCTGTTGTTTTGAAAAATGTTTGACACTATTGAATGACTAGAGTGTTTTTATAGATTACTTGCAAGAGTTTTCAAGGAATCTCGGATTACTCAAGTGATTCTCCAAATCACTTGAGTGATTTTCTATTAAGATCAAATCACTTTTATTTCATTTATGAGTGCCTCGCTGAGACTTGCAACTAAATGCCATCACTCGAGTGATTACCACATCACTCGAGTGATCTTGAGCATATCACTTGAGTGGCCAAAAACATCACTTGTGAGTGATTTGCTCTAACTTTCAAAACTTTTTCGAGTCACTTGCAAGTGATGTTGAATCACTTGAGTGATCTTGCATAACTTCATATTTTTATCGAGTGACTTGTAGAAATTCTGTAAGTGAAGATACATCACTTGAGTACATTTACTATCACTTGAGTGATCCTCTTTGATTACTTGAAGAAAAAAATATTAACTCAACTGATTTGTTGATTCAAGTTTTCTTCAAATATTCTTCAAATATAGTTCTCACTCAAGTGTATAGAAACTCACTCAAGTGATTTAAATCATTAAGTCAACTTTTTGTTATACTTTGTATATCAAGATTTGTTATCATCAAAACACAATAATAAGAGAACTAACAAGATCAATCTCAAAAAAGGTGGGGCTTTGGGTTTTCGGTTGAGACATCGCGACGCCTAGGGTTAGAGAAACTCAATCTTTCCATTTCCATGAACAAATTGACACTCGAAGGTTCAAGAAGGTGGAGATTTTGGGCTCTTGAGGGGGAGCAGTGCAAGATTTTTTAGGGCAAAGGAAGCCAAAAGTTTTCTCCGACGCGTCGTCCGTTTCTGGAAAAAGAAGAAGGTCTCTTTGGCCTTTCAGGTTAATATTTACCAACGAAATTACTCACGTAATTCCGTAGGAAATATTGTTTTTAAACCTATTTATAAAAAAACGTAAAAGTTTCAATGATGGAAAATGGGCTAATTCTGTTGGTAATATCCGATGAAATTCACTCGAGATGTCCATTCACGAGTGCCCAACAAATTTTTTCGTGAGAAATTATGTTGTAGTTTTGTCGGAAACTTTCGACAAGTACTTCTGTCGAAGAATTCCATCAGAAAATAAACATTTATGATGAACCAGTCCGTCAGTAATTACAGACAAACTTCCATCAGCAATTCCATCGGAAATAATACCAACGGAGTTTCCGACGCAATTACTGACGGACATTTTTCGTTGGAATATGGTTTTTTTTTTTTTTAAAAAAAATAGTGAAATAAGGGAGAATTAGGTCGAAAGATCACTAACAGATGGTGTTAGGTGAACCAGTGACTGGTAGGTATTGGTTGGATTGTTAAGTAAAGATAACTTCAGCTATGCCTGTGATCCACAACTTTCAAAAGAATCCCACCAGGCATGCGCAATCACATATTATTTTGGGTCCACAATTAATAAGAAAACTGACTGTATTTAATTGGCTGGACCGCCTTATTATTATTATTATTATTATTATTATAACGTTTCCAATCTAGACTTGATGTTTTTAGGCATATTTTCCTTTGGTTGTTACTGTGTCTTATTTCGAATAAAATTAATTTTATTGAGTTATAATTTATATATATGTGTGTCTCTCTCCATCTCGCAGTTATCCTACTTAAGATTTGACTACAGAATCGACATTATATTCGATCCTCGCATATCATACATGGAGGTTGAAAGAGTGCAGTGCTTGGCCTCTGGGCTATTGAACGAGCTTCCTACTCAGTTTATCCGGCCAGCCCATGAACGGCCGGAGAATACCAAAGCCGTGGAGGGCGTGACAGTGCCGGTCATCTCACTGTGTCTTCCTCATGACCTTTTGGTGAAGCAAATAGCGGAAGCCGCTTCCGAGTGGGGGGTCTTGCTCATCACCGATCACGGAATATCGCCGACTTTGATTGCCCGCTTACAAGAGGTGGGCCAGCAATTCTTCACTCTCCCTCAGAAAGAGAAAGAGGTATACGCAAATAACCCCTCAACCAGCAGCTTTGAAGGCTACGGCACGAGGATGACCAAGAATCTCGATGAGAAGGTGGAGTGGATAGATTACTACTTCCACATGATATCTCCTCCTTCCAAGGTCAATTATGATATGTGGCCCAAGAACCCTCCTTCCTACAGGTTCCTTAAAGTTATGAATGCAGATATATACATGTACATAAAGTTTCAACATTCAGATTAATTAACTTGTTATTAATGATTTCAGGGAAGTGACAGAAGAATACAACAAACAAGTGTTGAAGTTAACAGACAAGGTGCTGGGGCTTCTGTCGGAAGGGCTAGGGTTGGAGACGAAGGCACTGAAAAGCAGCTTGGGAGATGAAAAGATAGAAATGGAAATGAAAATAAACATGTATCCGCCATGCCCACAGCCAGAGCTAGCTTTAGGAGTTGAGCCTCACACCGACATGTCAGCCCTCACCCTACTCGTTCCGAACGATGTTCCCGGACTTCAACTTTGGCGCCAAGATCACTGGGTCGCCGTCGATATCCCACAAAACACCCTCCTCGTCCATATTGGCGATCAGCTTGAGGTAATATGTATAGTTTTACATACGTTCTTGTTGAGTTGTTCGACAGACATGTTTAATTAATTTAATTCTTTTTTTCTATTGGGGTGGTTAGGTGCTAAGTAATGGCAAGTACAAGAGTGTTCTGCACAGAAGCTTGGTGAACAAAGAAAGGACGCGGATGTCGTGGGCAGTATTTGCGGTGCCACCGCATGAGGCGGTGATCGGGCCTCTTTCGGCACTGGTGAACCAAGAGAACCCTCCCAAATTTTCAACAAAAACATTTGCAGAGTTCCGACACCGCAAATTCAATAAGCTTCCTCAGTGAAAATGCCCAAGCTCACCACTGCAGATTTCTGATGGTCACTACGGCTTCGTCCATCTATATCTCCTCTTACCTATATTATATTCCATCACAAATAGTTGCTATTTTCTGACAAAAATAAATACGTGCCCTTTATTGTTTGGGAAAGCTGTGAGGGGACCACGTAGACCGTTTCTGTGTGCCAAGCTTATGGTTAAATTCTTCAGTTTTCTACGAAGTACTCTTCCAATGTTCTTTCTCCTTTTTCGTCAGTTGACTAAGTGTGTACTTGCCTTCTCAGTTAATTCCAAAGCTCTCTTCCAATGTTCTTGGTCCTTTTTCGTCAGTTGACTAAGTGTGTACTTGCCTTCTCAGTTAATTCTAAAAAAATTCGTATTGAAGTCTGTAAGTTTTTCTATAATTTCATGTTAAAATATCCAGTAATAAGAACATGAATAAGTGTAATACCCTAAAATCCTATTCAGCTTAGCCACTATATTTTGATAGAAAATACCTATTAAAAATAGTGAATATGTGGTTTCAAATTTTGGTAGCTTATTTTAGGGAATTGTCTTCTAGAATTAAATAAACCAAAGACCTGAATTTTCAAATTTCATTTGGAGATCATAAACTATCCTAAGATTGTCAGATGATCTTAATTATATCATTTGAACAATTAAAATCATCAGAGAGTGGTGAAATCAATTAGAGGTAATTAGTAATAATTATTGGGCAATTGGAATTTTCAATAATTGAGATACTTTAGTAATTTTTGAAATTAATTCACAATTAAATTATTAAGGTCATAATTAAGGACAAATCAATAAAATTAAGGATCAAATGATAGTTAGAAGCTAAGATTAGAATACAAGGAGTTTTTAATCATCAAAATTAAATTAAGAACTTACCAAATTTTGATAATTAAGTCTATTAACCCCTAAGATACTATGTTAGAGATTAAAATTAGGATTTAACTAATTATTCCTAATTTATTCTTTGTTGATGGTGAAAGAATTATACAAATAAATGAAAGAATTAAACTATATGAACCTCAAATTTTAAATCTAAGTGGGCCAATGAGAGAATTCCTTTTTAAAGGTGTAAAAACATTAGAACATAATTATAGAATAGGGGGGGGGGAATTCTAAAAAATAATAAGAAGAAATAATAAGTCAAAGAGAGTGTAGAAGAATATTAGTGAAACTTAGGGAGCAAGTTGTGGCTTAATTAGACAAAATTAAATAAAAAACTATAGAAATTAAATCATAACTTGAGATCTAGAACCTAGATCTTGAAGATAAGTACACATTTGAGATCAGTGAATTATGAGCTTCAACCTGGCTATTCCCAAAGTTATTTTCGGTTACTTATAAGATTTATACCTAAGTGTTTTGAGAATTAAAAATCACCATAAATCTAGTCATAAAATTAGGATTCCAAAAGTGAAATTGGATTTTGAATTAAAACACCAACTTACACCTAACTAAATTAGGATTTGGGATTAATTAGAACAACTTGGGAAAGAAGTAGCAAGACTTGGTGAGCAAGCAAAACAACTTGGGAAGGTAGGAGGGGAGGACGGTTTGGGGGGAGGTGTAAGGAGGGGATCAAAGCTTCTTCACCAAGTAGAATCCAAGGGCTATAATGCAAGGTGAAGGAATTACAAAAATGCCATCCTCTTCCACTATAAATAGGACCTTAGCCTTCACATTCTCCTCACCAATTCCTCAAGGCATAGGCCAAAAATATAGAGAGTAAGGGAGAGAGTGAGGAGCTTCAAGAAGTAAGAGTCAAGTGTTCTTCAAGAGGTAAGAGGGTTTTTAGTTTTAAGTTCTTAGTTTATGAAGTAGAAATGCTAGAAAATGTTGTTTTGATCATCAATCTTCCAATTTTAGTTTTAGTTTCATGTTTTTATGCATTCCAATGTCTCTATTTCGAAAATTTGATGAAGAAGAAGTTATAGCAAAAATTTTGGAAGATTAGCATCAAAATAGCGAAGCTTTGGCAAAATTTCGGTAATCAGGAATTTCTGGAGTCAGTAGTAAAAGTGTTAGTATTTTATGATGAAGATGATATTCTAAAATTCTTGGAAAATTCATGATGAAAGTAGACATATAGGGCTTTCTAAATCTATAAAGAGTGTGCCATTTGAAGCTCTGTGCAAAAAGATAAAAATCTCAGAAGTTAGGCTATGTTTTCTGTGCGAAATTCTGGGCAGCAGTTTGAAATTTTGAAACTGGGAATTTTCCAGGAGTTCTGGGTAAGTTACAGTATTTTTCCTTGAAAGTAGACATCTCAAGGATTCCGGGAAATTTTACGGATCCTCATTTCGATTTTTGTGGAATTAGTTATGATTTTTTGAAGTTAGGCGAAATTTTGCCCAGAAATTCTGCACCAGCGTTTTTCCGAAAATTGTGAGGAAATAATTGAAAATAAGTCCACTAAGGGTAAAACTGTCATTTGTGGCCAAGGTGTCTCATGAAATATTGTTTACGAATTAATTGAGACAATATTACCCTTATAGGATATCAGAGATCGTTTTTCTGATCAACAGAACGTACTGAAACTCAGGTACGGACATATATTGTAACATTAACGCTTATGCTTATGGTATGGTTATATGTGAAAGTTGTTTTCACTTATTGATACTCTATTTTGAAAGTTGCTTATGATATATTGAATTGAATACGGGTTATAGTCTTGATAACTCCGTTGAGTTTTCCTAGCGCTGAGGACACGATAGGCCATCGTGACACTGGTTATGTGCAAACTATGGGTAACATACATATTGCAGTGGCTGTGTTATGTTACTTGCTGATATGATTTTGAAAGTGATAGTAGTGAATTTATTATTATAATATCTGTCATATACTGTTTACATAAGCATGAGGTTAACCGTTACCTGAGGTTCAATGGGAATTGAACCTCAACCCCTGTTATAGCTTCAGTATCCCAGGGAGTAAAGATCAAGGATAGGGGTAAGAAGCAGGCGTGAGGACCCTGCGGAGACGTTGTCTTTTTAAAATATAAATTGTGGTATATTGAACCCATGGATGATTGTATAGTTAAATGTTCAGATAGATACATTACATACAATGTTATTCAGTTACTCTTTATTTTAAATATTTTCAACACTCAGCTTTGTATGGAAAATTTTATGAAAATGGGATGTTACAATAAGGATATTAAGAACTCATAATTTTCACAATAATATAGGTTTAAGTCTAGATACACTAACCTTTATCCATAATTGCGGAATCGATACTTCATAATACATAACTTGTAACACGATAATTGAAACCTTTATCATTCTCTTTACCCTTCTTTACATGCTCTCTCTTCTTGATGGAAAACTAAAGGCGTCTCTAATGGTCAGAGAGTGAATGGACAAGTTTCTATCCTGTAAATAACTTATGTATCCAAAAGACATGTACATCGAATGGATATGAAACCAAATTATGAAAGAAAAACGTTGGGCTCTAATTTTGGGCTGTTATTGGATATTAAGAAAAGAAAAGAAAAATATGTTTTTCCCTTTTCTTTTTCTTTTGGGTCAAATATATTTTAAAGTATATTTAGGGTGGGATTCTTTTGTTGGGTAGGACAAGAATTGTTTGGGTTGCACGAAATAATTAACAAAAAAGGAGAACAAGGAATGTTCTAGGCTTAATATATTTTTGGGCCGAAGTTGATAAATTTTTTTTTTGGGCTGGATAGTTTTTGGCTTGTACGTTGTTTTTTTTATAACTGTTTTCTATTGGGCTGCAGGTTTTTTTTAATGAAATTATGAAAGAACAACGTTAGGCTCTAATTTAGGCTATATTTTGGATCATTTAGTCACCTATTATTGATGGCTTAGAAAATGAACAAATTATTTTTGTTAATAACCTATTATTATTATTATTATTATTTTTGTTAAAGCCTCTACATGTTGATCTAAAATATAAATTACTTAGATGTTGTGAATAGAAATTGTATGAATGCTAAACATTTGAGTTTTAGAAGTAAGTATGGTGGATTTGTTAGTCACCAAAGTGGCCAAATTCTTATGAATTATTTTAATTCCAATTATTATTGTGATATTTCAAATTCCCCATAACTTTGATGATATGAATTATGTTTATGTTGTGGGTGAATTGAAAGTTTGTTATTATAAGGAGGTTATGGATCAACCCAAAGGTTGATTATTTATCTTTATAATAATTAAACATAAATGTTGGTATTGTCTATATACTTATAGTTTTATTGAGACATCTAAAGATGATAAATATTCCTAGTAAGGATATATATGCATCACTACCAAATTATGTGAAATTTTTATAGCATCATATGGTTGAATGTTGTATATTTGTGGGTCCCCAAAGGTGAGTATTGATATGCATTGAATAAATTTGTGAAGCATGTTAGTATGTGATATGTATCACTCGAAGCATTAATGTTAAGTTGTTGTTTCTCGTGTTATTGTACTGATTAATAATAATGGAGAACAATAAATGAATGATCAAACTACTCATGATGAGATTATTGTTAATGAATGAACTCATTCTAGAAGAACCACAACAAATAGTATTAAGAAGATCTTAAGGAGAAAAGAGATCCGCTATTTCTAATAATTATGTGGTACATCTACAAAAGTTTGAATTCGACTTGAGTAATTAGGATGATTCAGTTACTTT
Organism: Acacia confusa; assembly: GCA_037074495.1. Classification (NCBI taxonomy): domain Eukaryota; kingdom Viridiplantae; phylum Streptophyta; class Magnoliopsida; order Fabales; family Fabaceae; genus Acacia; species Acacia confusa. Next base: position 26,397,974 of record CM073509.1, on the reverse strand, counting down.
TTCACAAGCCATGAATAATGAAAATGGTGACAAGTGGTTAGATGTCATGAAAGATGAATTGAAATCTATGAAACAGAATGATGTTTGGGACCTTGTTGAGTTACCAGAAGGATGTAAGAGAGTTGGTTGTAAGTGGGTCTTTAATACCAAACGTGACTCTCACGGTAATGTGGAATGTTACAAGGCTAGACTAGTTGCAAAGAGATTTACTCAGAAAGATGGCATTGACTATAAAGAAACCCTTTCACCAGTTTGTAAGAAGGATTCTCTAAGAATTATTATGGCATTAGTGGCTCATTATGATTTAGAGTTACATTAGATGGATGTGAAAACAACCTTTCTAAATGGGAATTTAGAGGAAGATGTGTATATGGACCAACTAATGGGGTTCACAGAAAAAGGAAAGGAGCACATGGTGTGCAAATTAAAGAAATCAATATATGGACTTAAACAAGCTTCAAAACAATGGTACCTTAAGTTCAATGATACTATTTGAAAAATGGAAGAAATCACCAAGAGGGGGGTGAATTGGGGATTTCAAAAATTCTGTTTGGACTCTTAAAAATAAAGCTTAAGAAATAATTAACGAAAGAGTAGGGAAAGAAAAGCTCAGACACACAGGATTTATATTGGTTCAGTCTTAACCTTGACCTACGTCCAGTCCCCAGATATCTTCTGGGTGTTTCCACTAGTTCAATAGGTTTTTAACTACAACAATGTAGACCAGACACAATCCTAATCACCTAGGACTTGCTCCCCCTTACACCTTGTAATTAAACAACCCAACTCACAGGTTCTACAACCTTGAGTTCACACAAACAAATGCTTTCAAAGAATCACAAACTCTCAAAAGAGTAAGTATTGATAAACACTGAAGAACAAATCAAAAATCATAAAACAGACTCAAATTGCAAATGTATTCAAGTGTAGCTTCGTTGTGTGTCACTTGCATTGAGTCTTCATGGCTTCTTATAGGCTAACTAGGTGAATTAGCCGTTGCAATTTCTTTTCTAACGTTCAACTGCAAATCTGGAAAATGACAGTTGCATATTTTGCTCTGTTCTTTGAATTCTTAGCTGGAATCTTGGAATTTTGTTGATGTTGATGGTCTTCCAGATTTTTAGTCATTCCATGATCTTAATTCGACCGTTTGGTGTGATCTTAATGTGTTACAACGGTCTGAACTGAACATTTAGGATAGAGGAGAAAGATCAGCCCTGTTCTTGGTTCTTCATTTAATGCACTTATTCTGGATCTTGATTTCACCTTGATCTAGTGATGAACCTATCTGAAACTTATCAAAAACTTGATCAATAATGTTAGGAACAATAATACAACATGATATGATAATTTCATATTAACCCATAAAGATTTCGCAGATTGATTTAATTTGGTTTTTCAAAATTACCGACGCAAACTCGAGTTTGTTCTTCTAGACTCGAGTTTAGGGTTCATCCAGAAAGCATGACTGTTGATCTGTGGTCTAAACTTGTAGTTTGTAAAATGCTAACTCGAGTTTGGTTTTTACAGAGAGAACTGTCGGGCTCTGGTCTTGGGATGGAACTTTGGGCATGAAGCTAAACTCGAGTCAATTAGTGACTAACTCGAGTTTGGATCTATGTTAGAAGAATAGGTCTAAGTTCACGAACTTCCAGACTGGAGTTTAGGATCATAGACTCGAGTTTATAATGTAACCAAAATTTATGATCTTTCTGTATGATTCAGACTCGAGTTTGGGAAGGCAAACTCGAGTTTCAGTAGGAACTGAAACCTTGAATTTTATCTAGGTCAAGTGCAAACTGGAGTTTGAAAACACAAACTGGAGTTTACAGGACTTATGCAAATACTGAGGTTTTTGGGTTTTCTTCTGTTTAGTCTAAACTCGAGTTTGGGGGTCCAGACTCGAGTTTGTCTACCTTAAAAAATCTAAGTGCTCTCTGTATCTCCCAGACTTCCAATTTGATTTTGCAAACTGGAGTTTGGCTTGATGTGAAAAATTTGCATTGCTTTTTGTGACTCCTCAAACTCGAGTTTGTCTAAGCAGACTCGAGTTTGGATTTCTTGCATAATTGAACACCTTTCTGTCAAGTCTCAAACTCGAGTTTACATACCTAAACTCGAGTTTGCCTTTAACAGTGAGATTTTCATATTGCCAAAAACAAACTTCATACCAAGTTTAAAATTGTCAGTTATCATCAAAACATATTGAGAACTAACACTATTGTTTCCTTTGGATTTAAAGAAAACACTATTGATTGATGTATATATCTGAAAGTCAGTGGGAGCAAATTTATATTACTGGTTTTGTATGTTGATGATATTTTGCTTGCAACTAATGATCTTGGTCTTTTACATGAGACTAAGAAGTTTCTCTTTAGTAACTTTGAAATGAAAGATATGGGCGAGGTAGCTTATATGATTGGGATAGAAATATTCCGTATTAGATCAAAAAGATTGTTGGCCTTGTCTCATAAAGCATATATTAATAAAGTTTTGGAGAGATTCCGAATGGAAAATTGCTCGTCATCGCCAGTTCCAATTCAAAAAGGAGACAAGTTTAGTCTCATGCAATGTCTTAAAAATGAATTGGAATGAAAAGAAATGAAAGCAATTCCGTATGCATCACTAGTTGGGAGCTTAATGTATGCTCAGACTTGTACGAGACCAGATATTGGCTTTGCAATGTTGTAATGTTGCAAAGAAAGTTTTGAGATACTTGCAAGGAACTAAAGGTTACATGCTTATTTATAGAAAGTTTAGCAACCTTGAAGTGATTGGATAAGCAGTCAGTAATTGCTGCATCCATTATGAAAGCTAAATTTGTGGCATGCTTTGAGGCCATGGTTTAGGATAAATGGTTACGGAATGTTATTTCAGAGCGTGGGTTAGTCGACAGTATACCCAAGCTGTTGAAAATTTATTGTGATAATTTCGTAACAGTCTTCTTTTATAAAACAACAAGTATTCTAAAGGTGCTAAGCTTATGGAATAGAAATATTTTGTTGTTAAGGAAGAGGTTCAGAAACATAGAGTGTCAATAGAACTTGTTAGCACCAACATTATAGTTGATCCCCTGATAAAGAGATTACCGCCCAAGACATTCACTAGTTATGTGTATAGTAAGGGTATTATGTTTACTAAAGAATGTTAAAATTATTGTTATATATGGGTCATTGACACTTTGAGCTCATAAGTATATATGTGTTTATGAGATTCTCCTGTTTTCAACTTTATGTATGCATGCATAAATGATGTTGTTAGAAAACATGATTTGTCTACTATGAAGACTTTATTGATGGACATTAAAGTTACTTCTATTAGTTCTCTATGGGTTTTGATGATAACAATCAATTGTAGAACCAAGATTGAAACATTGTCTCAATAAAGTAAAAACTTGCCAGTTGAGGCAATACTCGAGTATTAGTAGCAATACTCGAGTATTGGTCTTCCAAAGAAAAGCACAATGCAAATAACTAAAGGCAATACCACAGTATTCTAGTGGATACTTGAGTATTGGATCTTACATAGAGCATCGCAAGTTTTCCATCAAAGCATACTCGAGTATTGATTTGCATACTTGAGTATAGGCCAAAGAGACTATTCAATATTTTTCAAAAGGAATGCAAACTTCAGTTTGGAAAACTCAAGTTTCAAAAACTCAAGTTTTGGAATATGAAAAGTTTAGTTTTCAACTTGGCTCCAAAATTCAAATAAACTCCAGTATGACATTAACATACTCAAGTATTGGGCCAAGCAAAGATGACTTGAACATTTATTACACTTACAAACTTCAGTTTGGAAAACTCAAGTTTTGGAAACTCCAGTTTCACACTGGCTAATGTTCTCTCTGAGTTTCAAAATGGAAACCCTTACTCGAGTATGGTGTTGAATACTCGAGTATCGAGTCATACAGAGAGTAACTGAGGTTTTAAGGTTTCAATACTCCGGTATTACATGAATACTCCAGTTTTGATGTTTTGGGCAAAATCTCATCAAGAGTCCAAAACTCGAGTATTGATTAAATACTTGAGTATTGGCTTAAGTTAAATTGAAGCTCCAAAGCTCAGATCGCGAGTTTCGTCTCTAGAAGGAGAATACTTGAGTATAGACGTAGAAACTTGAGTATGGTATAAGTGCATAGTGATATACTCGAGTATTGATGCACAAACTCGAGTATGTGTCGTGTCAGTTGAAAATTCAAATTTACGAAATCTGTATAATGTTTGTTGATTGATCTAAATACTTTCTTATACTCTTTATCAAGTTCATTAGATATGTTTAATGTGTTTGTTAGTGGATTTCAGCTACTTCAGTGATGATACAAGCAGATTTTAAGAGCTGACTTCACTAGAGCAAAAGTCATGTTAGAGCATTAAATGCAAGGCTACCCAACTTGTCATAATCCGAACTACCAAGCTCTGCACAATACATAAAGGATAAATAGACACACATCTACTCAAATCCCTGTATTCCAACGGCTATAAACACAAGGAAGTCAGCATCTATCCTTCCAACACAAAGAATGAACCAAGTATAGAGAGAGAAGAGACCAAGGTGCTTCTAACAATCAAAAAACTTCTCCAACGATCATATGAATGCTTGCAATGTTTATTAAACATACTCTAAGTATAAATAGAGCAGCATTCAATTCTCTTCAACAACTATTAAGCCAAAAATCAAAGAAGCATTAAATTTGTTCATTTATTATTAAACTTTCTGTACAGAGTATCTGTTGATACTAACTGAGCTTCAGTGTTCATCTTATCTGCTCTTTTAAGAGAGTTTATTATCTGTAATTCATTTATTGTAAGTAATCTCAAGTCTGGGGACTTAGAGATTTTGGAGTCTTTGATTACAACTTGTAAGGGGGAGCAAGTTCTAGTGAGAGTTTTGCTTCAGAGTTACAGAGTGTGTAATCAAGTGACAGTGAAATAATCAGGGTGCCTGAGGACTGGACGTAGGCCATAGAGTTGGGCCAAACTATTATAATCCTTTGTGTCCATATTCTCTTCCTTGCTCACTATTTTGCTCTGCCTTATCACCATAAAACAGAACCAGTCAAAATTTTTTAAGAATCCCCAATCACCCCCTCTTGGTAATTCAGCTCCACTTTCAACTTCGATTAAAGTGTCATGTCAAGGAGAAAGACTAATAAAGTAGTACATGGAAGGGACTACGTCGATGTACTAATGTACAACCACCATGACTCTTGTTAGTTTTATCCTTAACCATGACTTATGATGTAACCAATATATATGAAATCTTTTAGCCAAAATTATGGGCAAAATTATTGATATTTTATTAAATCATGAAATGACATATATCACATGAGCCAAGTGGGAGAATGTAAGAAATGTCTCACATGGCTATGATAAATAATATGATTTAATAATTAATGAAGGGGTTAAATGACTATTGGTAAATAACTTTTTGGAAGAGGTTTCTTGATTGCTTGATGGGAGGAGTCATATCCATAGGATGTACATGTCTTTTTGATATATAAGTTATTTAAAGGATAGAAACCTGTCCATTCACTCTCTGACCATTATAGACGCTTCTAGTTTTCCATCAAGAAGAGAGAGCATGTAAAGAAGGGTAAAGAGAATGATAAAGGTTTCAATTATCATGTTGCAAATTACGTATTATGAAGTATTGATTCCGCAATTATCGATAAAGGTTAGTGTATCTTGACTTGAACTTATAGTATTGTGAAAATCATGAATTCTTAAGATCCTTGTTCATGTTCTTATTACTTGATGTTTGAGCATGAAAATATAGAAAACCCGCTCAGCGGTTATGGCGTCTGCCTCCAAAGCCTCATGTTACTGGTTCGATCCCTACAGGCCTGTTTCTTAATTTTTTTTCCTTATGTGCGACGCATCCTATTGACTAACGCTTTGCCAGTTGAGCCACGCGTTCACTTTGCTTTTCTTTTGGTTTTTTTATATACTATATTAAAACAAATCATCTCAGAGGGGAGAAGAGACATCATTTAAACTGAAACAAGGCGCCGTTTAGATCTTCTTCAACCTCCATCCGGGTCACACTAGACCCGTCAGGATCCGTAGGTCAGTCCTTCAGACCCAACTTTTCTTTCCTTCATAACTGACGTTCTTGACGTCAGTTTTTCACATTCTTGATGCCTATCTCTTCGTTTTTTTTTGAGATTTATTCAATGAAACCTATTTTGTGGCCTTTATCCACTTTATCCTCATCACCCAATTTCAAAATCAAGGCTTTATTCAAATACTTTCATTCGGCACACAATAAACTCGAATTAATTCATAAAGCAAAAATAAATGCATTCATATGCATTTCTATTTCAAACAAGAATTCCACATAAAGCAATAATATATGTACTTTTGATTCAACAAATTAACATTACTTGTTTGAAATTCATTTCACTTTTCAAATACTTTTGACGATTAATAAATTTATTCAAGAACAAATTCAAAAGTATCATTCATGTATCAATATAAGATTCATAATTGGAAAACCATAAATTCTAAAACCAAAACCTCTGATACCACATGTAAGTTTTTCTATAATTTCATGCTAAAACATCCAGTAATAAGAATATGAATAAGGATCTTAAGAACTCATGATTTTCACAATAATATAGGTTTAAGTCAAGATATACTAACTTTTATCCATAATTGCGGAATCGATACTTCATAATACATAACTTGCAACACGATGATTGAAACTTTTGTCATTCTCTTTACCCTTCTTTACAAGTTCAACACGCTCTCTATCTTCCCATACACATCTTTTTTTTTTGTTTTTTTTTCACAACACTTATATGAGATACTAGTTTACATGATAAACATTTTTTTCTTAGCAGAGAGAGATAATCATATCAGAATCATCCATAACTGAATTTTTTTTAAAAAGCTAATATATTTTGAAAATTTATTTTAATGAATATAAAATATAAAATAAAGATAATCTCTTAACTATTTTTTTTTGTAGATATAAAATATGTTGAAAAAATCGATTAGATGGTTTAGATATGATTTTCTTACCTACTATAAGTAAAGTCGTTAGCAGGGAAACTGGTTCTATAACATCCAAATATTATATTGGGCCTAAAAGTTCAACAATAAGTCTGAATTAAGTAGAATTTTAAGCCTAGTTGAGTCAAATGGCTCAAGTATGTCATAAGAAAAAGGCTTAAAATAATTATTAAAATTATTCAAGGGGCTAGAAAAACTCAGAGGAAACATGACTAAATATTATTATGACGAGTTAAATAGAATATGGAGAGATTTAATTCCCCAAGAGTGGCCTAATAAATTTTAAAGTTAAATTATGGGAATTATATGTCTATTTTCCTGAAAATTCAAGGCAAAATTGTTAGAGGCAAAATTTTATGCTGGAAATCTTACATATAATATTTTACGAGGTAAAGAATCTAATAGAGGAAAAATTGTTAAAAAAGTGTCCCAGAATAAGTTTTAAAATATGTTATGTTTGGTTATGCAGAGAAATAATTTGTACTAAACATAATTTTCAAATCAAAATTATGTTTTTAAGATTTGAAAATTATTTCTTCATAAAATTTGGAATTTAAAATTATTGAAATTAAATCACATAGGATATAAAATAATGAATTTTGTAGTAATATTTTAAAGCAACATTTCTTGGTGGCCAAGTTACTTGTCCATCGGAGCTCCTACTACGGAGTATAATCAAACAATTTTTTTAAAAAATAAAAGGGTTAAGGTGCAAAAATTTACATAAGCTTTTTCCCCAGGAGCAAAAATACACATATGCTTTTTTGAGGAGAAAAAATACACATGTGATTACCATTTTGGAGCAAAAGTCGCATCCCACCGTTAAGTCACTATTCACTTTATCTCATCACGGTGAATAATGACTTAATGGTGGGATGCGACTTTTGTTTTAAAATGGTAACCACATGTGTATTTTTGCTCCTAAAAAAAACATATGTGTATTTTCTACTCTTGAGGAAAAAGCTCATGTGTATTTTTGCACCTTAATCCAAAATAAAACAAGGATTATTATTGCCTCAGGAAGATAAAATCATATTGTCTCAGGGGCATTATTTGAATTTAACAAATAAAATCATATTAAAAAATGCGGTTGTTAAAATCATATTATTATTGCAAGGAAGCATCAGTATCATTTGAATTAATATGGTTTTGTATTATAGTGTGGTTGTTAATATATCCTTATCAAGCATTAAATGATTTTTTTTCTCATGAATTGTGTGAATGAAAAAAAGTAAAATTATTTTTATTTTTACCGTATTGAATGAATATTGAGAATATATAAAACTATATCTTCATAAAAATTTGAATTTGAAATTAACGAAATCACATAGGATATGAGGTTATGAATTTTGTGGTAATATTTTAAACTAACATTTCTTGGTGGCCAATTTCCTCGGCCCCTGTAGTTCCGACAACCATCAAACAATTTTTTTTTTTTTTAAAAGGTAAGGGGCATTCTTGTTGCAGGGGTATTATTTTAATTTAAAGAATAAAATAAAATATTTAAAGACTTTTTTGCTAAAAAGAAAAGGAAAAGGCAATTAAACATCAGTATCATTAAAGCTGGGAATCAGGGCTGAGCTGGCCCTACATGGCAAGGGCCAAGGCCTAAAAGGGTCTTTCCTTTTAGGCTTGACATAAGAAAAACATATCTTTTTCAAAACTCAACCTTAAAGCACTAGGGCTAAGGCCGACCCCACAGGACCTAAAGTTATTATTCCAAATTCTAAATATTTTTCCTTCATTTTTTCTAAAGAAATATAATTAGTAAAATTTAACAATTAAAGTTCCAATTTATCAAATAAATGTTGTCAACATAATACCCAAACAACACACATCATGCAACAAAATAATAACAGTTACTAATTCATAGTCAAAAGCAAACTATTGTCCACAAATAACTCACATAAAATATAAGAAGCTTACCACTAAGACACTAAACAATATGAGTACAATGACTATCATTGTCATCTTCAAAAGACAATAGGAATAGTCTGTCAGCCTCACCTTCGAAACATGAGTCATGATACTAGTGATTCATGAATCATGAGTGAGTGCGAGTGAGTGAGAGGCTTAGATTGAGAGTTGAGACATTGATAAGAGAGTGATAGCCTGATAAGAGAGTTGAAGAGAGAGAGAGGAAAAGGAAAATGATGATTTAATCAGGTTTCCACTTCCTTCACCTTAGACACTCTCGATCTAAAAAAACAAAATTAAAGGGCCTAACGGGCTAGCCCTTGACCCTGTAGGTCTGGCTCTATAGGGTCGGCCCTGTAGGCCAACTTTATTTAGAAACTTCAATTTACAAGTCCGACCCTTGAAAGACCAAGGCTTAAATGGGCCGGCTCGCAAGCTCGGCTTGATTTCCCCGCTCCAAGTATCATTTGAATTAATATGATTTTAAATATTATAGTGTGGTTGTTAATATATCCTTTTCAAGTATTACATGACTTTTTTTCATGAATCATTCAATTCAAATGACCAAAATACTTTTTTTTTCTTTTATGTATGTAGATGGTATATTATGTGCATGAAAAAATATTAAATGATTTTTATTTTTACCTTATTAAATGAGTATTGAGAATATATAAAATTGAATCTTTATAAAAATTTGAATTTGAAATTAATGAAATCGCATAGGATATGAGGTAATGAATTTCTTAATAATATTTTAAACTAACATTGGTAGCCAAGTTATTTCGTTGTTGGAGCTCCGCAATGATCAAACATTTTTTTTTAAAAAAAAGACAAAGCAAGGGGTATTATTGTCTTACGACATTATATTGCACTACTAATAGTAGGGGCAGGAATAGGTCAAGCCCTTAATAGGTGGGCTTAGCCTGGCTCGTTTAGGGTTTTGTCTGGCCTAGCTTGTTTGTTAAAAAAGCCAAGTCAAGGCCTGTTTAAAGGCCTAAATGTTAGTTCTCTATGTGTTTTGATGATAACAAGACATTGTAAACTTGTTGCTAAGTTTTGAACATGTTTAGAGATCCTTAAAATTGATTTAATTCTGATAATACATGTTAAACTCGAGTTTGGATGTAATAGACTCAAGTTTGTGCTCAACGGAAAGGAAAATAAACGTTTTGGACTCGAGCAGACTCGAGCCTAACATAATAAACTCGAGCTTGTGCGTGACAGAGAGCCTTTTTGCTGTTTTCACCCCGAGCAAACTCGAGCCTGCTCGTGACAGAGACAAAAGTCACATTTTATAACTAAGACAGACTCGAGCCTATCATGTTAAACTCGAGCCTAAGTCTTACAGAGAGCATGTCAAATTTCTTAAGCTGTTAAACTCGAGCATAAATGTTTTTGACTCAAGCCTAAATCTTACAGAAAGCTCTTCAAAACGTTTTTTTTTTTCTTAAGAACAGACTCGAGCCTAAGAATTTTAACTCGAGCCTGTCCTTTCCAGAGAGCAACCAAAGTTTTTCACAATCATAGGCTCAAGCATATATTCATTAACTCGAGCATGTTTCAGTTTGAAAAGCATTTGCACAACGGTTTAGTGAAACAGACTCGAGCCTGTCACTAATAGACTCGAGCCTAAGTCAAGCAGAGAGCTATTCAAGTGACAGAGCCCAAGCAGACTCGAGCCTAAGTATTTAGGCTCGAGCCTGTGCATTTGAACTTAAGCTTCAGTATGTTGTAAATGGCTCCAGACTCGAGCCTACCCAGATTATGCTTGAGTGTTGATGAACAGACTCGAGCATAGCAGTCTTAAACTGGAGCCTAACAGATCCCTGTTATTTAAATGATGCGTTTTTCACCTCTCGGATTCAATCTTAAGCATTGTCTTACACTCAAATAGAATTACGAATCATTATATATATGTTTAATGTGTTTGTTCATGAGTTTCAGATTACTTTAACACATTTTGAGCATCAAATCAACTCTGGGATAAGAGCATTTATTGCAGGACTAAAAACCAGGCTGAAACTTCTCCCTGATCCCATTTGTTCAGCTCTGACCGTTATGGATCAATCTAAGCACTCTCCAACGGTCTAAAACGAATTACGAAAAGGCAAGAGTACTGGAAAACATCTGCAACGTCTATATCCAAGATTCCAGCCAATAATTGAAGAGATGGCTGAATATATGCAACGGCTATTTTTCAGAATTACCGCTGAGGATTGGAGAAGAAAACGCAACGGCTAGTCTCATTGATTAATCTATAAATACTCACAAAGACGAAGAGCAATACACACAACAGAATTACATCTAATTGCTTCTTTGATCTTTAAGCTCTGTTTTATGCAAAATATTTTTTGAACTTCAGTGTTTATGATTATCTACTCTTTAGGAGAGTTTGATTGTGAAAATCATTTCTGATCATTTGTTGTGAGAAAACTAAAGGTTGTGGAACCTGTGAGTAGGGGTAGTTTAATTACAAAGTGTAAGGGGGAGCAAGTCCTAGGTGATTGGGATTACATCTGATTTACATTGTTGTAATTAAAGCTTTCTAAGATATTAGAAATACCCAGGAGGTATTTAGGGACTGGACGTAGGTCAATTTGTGACCGAACCAGTATGAATTCTTTGTGTCAAGCTTTTCTTCCTTACTCTCTTGTTATTTGTTTTAAGATTTTGAAAAGTTTTTTTTTTCCTTAAAATCCCCAATTCACCCCCTCTTGGTGATTTCTTCCACTTTCACTAAATGGGTAAATAGGCATGGCCTATAAGACTTCAAGTCTGATCGATTTACACATTAAATAAATATAATTATATTTATATCATATAAATAGTACAATATTTATTTTCTTCATTCTTATATTCTAAATTCAGGTTATAATTAGTTAATTACAATACTAACCCTACAATTCTTTGAAAACTTTTCTTTGGAATATCCTCTTAACTATTCATGACCGCATCCTTACTATTCTTTTTAGTAAGAATAATGTTTTATTCTGGATGATTATATTATTAGTTTTGAATTTTGGTGAACTATTTTAATAATAATAATAAGTATAAAGTTGCAAAAATGCACATGTGCTTTTTGTTAATTATGTTTAGTTTTGATGATGTCAAATATACTTATATTAAGAGCAAAAAGTTTGCATACTATATGAAAGCGGAGCTAAATCACCAAGAGGGAGGTATATTGGGGATTTTTAAAATTCTTTCACAAGTTCTGTTTTAGAGTCGATGGAACAGAGTAAAACAAAGTACAGGGAAGAAGAATAAGACACAAAGGTTTATACTGGTTCAGTCCAACTCAATGACCTGCGTCCAGTCCTCAGGCACCCTGAGTATTTCACTATATCACTTGATTACACACTCTGTAACTCAAGAGCAATTCTCTCACTAGAACTTGCTCCCCCTTACAAGTTGTAATCAATGGCCGCAATCTCCAAGTCCCCTGACTTGGGATTGTTTACAATACATGATGTACAAACAATAAACTCTCCTAAAGAGCAGATAAAGATGAACACTGAAGCTCAATAGTACCAAAAGATACTTTGTATAGAAAAGCTTAAGAGTAGATGAACAAATTGAATGTTTTTTATTTTTCTAGCTCAATAGTTGTTGAGAAGAATTGAATGCTGCTCTACTTATACTTAGAGTGTGATTAACAACCGTTGCAAGCATCAATATGACCGTTGGTGAAGTTTCCCATCTATTAGAGACACTTTGGTCTCTTCTCTCTCTACTCTTTTGCTTCTTCTTTGTGTTGTAGGATAAAGGTTGATTTCCTTGTGTTTCTATCCGTTAGAATGTTAATGTCTTGATTAGGTAAATGTCCCTTTATCCTTTTTGCATCATGCAGAGCTTGGTAGATCAAAATATGGCAAGTTATGTGGCCTTGCATTTAATGCTTTGACAAGTCTTTTTGCTTTAGTGAAAACAGCTCATATAATCTGCTTAAATCATCTTTAAATCAGCTGAAATACACTAGCAAACATGTTAAACATATTTAATAAAGTTGATAATTAATATTAGAAAGCATTCAGATCAATCAACAAGCTTTTCATAGATTTTGTAAATTTGAATTCTCATTAACCGCGACACAAACTCGAGTTTGTGCATCTATACTCGAGTTTGTCACTATGCAATTAAGTCTAAACTTGAGTTCCCATGTTGATACTTGAGTTTCCTCCTTCCAAAGAGGAAAGTCGTAATTTGAGCTTTGGAGCTTCAGTTTAGCTTAGGACAATACTCAAGTTTTGGACTCTTAGTGAAAATATGTCCAAAACATCAAAACCGGAGTTTTCATTTAAAACTAAAGTATTGAAATCTTTGAAAATCATTGATGCTCTCTGTATGATTCAAAACTCGAGTTTCCAAACCCATACTTGAGTTTTCGTTTTTAATTTGAAACTCAGAGAGAACATTAGCCAGTTTAAAACTAGAGTTTCTGAAACTGGAGTTTTCCAAACTAGAGTTTATAAATGCATTGAAGTACTGATCATCTGTGCTTGACTCGAAACTCGAGTTTTCAATGTCATACTCGAGTTTTTATTTAAAAAATGAAAACTTTGAATTTGGAGCCAAGTGAGAAACTGGAGTTTTCTTTTCATAAACTTAAGTTTTTAGATAAAAACATTTTTGACTCCCAATACTCGAGTTTTCTCAAAAACTTGGAAAACTTAGAAAATCTGGAAACTAGAACGTTGAAGGATCTCTTTGGCCTAAACTCGATTTTTGAAACCAATACTCGATTTTGTCCTGATGTAAAACTTGCAATGCTCTTCGTAAGGCCAAAACTCGAGTTTCCAAATGGAAACTGTGGTTTTGCCTTTGTCTATTCAAACTGAGCTTTTCTCTGTAAGGCCAAAACTCTAGTTTTGCCTCAGACAACAAGTTTTCACTTTCTTGAGACAAAACTTCATTCTTGATTTTACAATTGTTTGTTATCATCAAAACCCATAAGAACTAACACTATATTTATCTCCTATATTGACTAATTCTTAAATTTAATGTAGAATCAAATATGTGAAGTTTATCTTTGAAGAATAATCAAGAAGATAAATAAAGAAGTATTAAATTAAAGAAAGAAATGGAATCAAAGAAGATGTGAAAGTCAAATGATGAAGAACAAGAGAAGAGAAGAAAGAAAGAAAAGCTTGTTGAATGGAATGAGAAAATCATTATACAAGCTCATAGATTGATTTTAGAAGTCTCCACGATTAAATGAAAGTTGGAATGACTCAAATCGGAGTTAAAATAAGCAAACTCAAGCTTTGGGATGAACTAACTAGAGCCAAAAATCTTTTGACTCGAGTCAAGGCTTAAACTCGAGCCAGCCATGTTATTGACTCGAGCCAATCGTGATTTTCAAGTCATTTTCGCTCTCTAGAACGAGCTAACTCAAGCTAGGATTCAGTTGACTCGAGCCAGGTGTGTTTTCAGCAACTTTGTTCTATTCTGTTTCACGTTCAGTTCGGGCGAGGTCTGGTAAATCGATGATATCTCCTAAACTAGAGATCGGATTGAGGTGAAACCAATTTTTTAATGAAACTAAACATCTAATGCGTCATCTTAACAAAATTTCAAGTCCAAAAAAGATCAGATGATAAAACTATGAATTTCGAAAGTTGCCCCATCTGTTACCGTTATACAGCAAACCAAGGTTCGCTAATTTCAGGATATCTCGCAAACTGTAAATTGGAATGAGCTGAAATTGGTGGCATATGAAACTAGACTCAGAAAACTTTCCAAAAACATCAAGATCACATAAAAAAAGATCAAATGAGAGACATATGATTTTTAGAAGTTCAGAGTCTGTTTAGGATGGTGAAAAAACGTTGGTTCAAGAACAACTTTTACTAATCTGATCATAGTGCTCAACATATAATGAGTTTGGAGCTAATTCTTCTTACATTGGAAAAAATACTTGAAGAGTATTCTAGGGATATATGTGAATTTCCAAGATTTGGAGCTTAACGGAGATGTTATGGTTACTGGAACTTGGTCAACAAAGTTTGAAAAATTAGCTATGCGTTTTATCTGTTAGATTAGCTCTAGCCAATTAATCTGACTCGAGCTAAGGTTCTAAGTAAATTTATCAAATGAGAAACATTGACTCTAGCCTACAAAGTGTGGCTTGAGTTCATGCCCAAACTCGAGCCTGGATCATTTTACTCGAACTCGCAGTACTATACACTTTGAATATCTTGCTTAATTGGCTCTAGCCAAAAAGATTGGCTCCAGCTAGGATTTTGACCATTATCTTCAAAAACATGAGTTTTGCCTCTAGCCAATGAAGTGTGGCTCGAGTTCATGCCAAAACTCGAGCCTAGACAACTTGACTCGAGCTTAGAGTGCTTTGACAAAACAATTTGGCTCTAGCTAGAGATCTTGACTCAAGCCAAAATGTATCAGTTTTGAAAAATCTTCATTTATACCGTGACAGACTTTTAATATAATCTATTTGGTTTATATCGTCTCTCATTATTATCGCTAACTATATTTAATCAGCTTGTTAATGATTTTCAGATGATCATAACCCGGATTAACATCAAATTATCAAAAGGTGAATGATTACGTCAGAGCTCACAATGACAACTTTGAGCAAGTCACAACAATCATATTCCAATGAGAAAAATTACTCAACAGATGAATCGATCTTCATTGCCTATAAATCGAAAAGTCTTCAAACCGAAAGAAGTGATGACAGATGAATGATTTCGAGGAAGCCAATGAAATGATTTTACTACTTCACCGTTGATATGTCAATAACTCATATACTCTTTATTTCTCAATATTCATAGTTTACAATAAAGAGTGAGATGAATGATTATGTATTTCAGTGATTATCTATTCACTTCTGAGAGAGAAGATTTAGTGTAAATTAATTTATCTGAGAGTTACTCAAGATTGGGTAATCTTGAGCGTGAAACACATTGTATTGATTACAACTTGTAATGGGAGTGAATCCTAGTAAGATGATTACTTTGAGGACAGAGTGTATACTCAAGCAAGTGTATTGATTACAGTTTGTAAGGGGGAGTGAATCCTAGTGAGAGGATTACTTCGTGTACAGAACGTGTAATCAAGTTGAAAGCAGATAGTGGATTGCAAATCTCAAGTGAAGCTTGGGGACTAGACATAGGTCAAGGATTGGACCAAACCAGTATAAATCACAGTTTGCATATTTTCATCCCTTATCTTTTACATTTCCAGTATATACTTATTTGAATATCTAACTGTCGATTTAGATTTAGAAGGTGCGAAAAGTTTTTTCAAAATTTCTAAAGTTTTATCAAACACCCAATTCACCCCCCCTCTTGGGTGATAGCCAGGTCTAACACTTTACCCTCAGGAGCATCCAATACCAAATGCTTTTTTGGGGAGCAAAAGTGCCTTTAAGAAAGTGGAGGAAAAATCCTACCTATTGTTACCTTTCATTATCTAACCAAATGTTGGAACCCATTTTATTTTTTGATTCTACCCTCAACGTTTCAATTGCAGCCTTCAAGCTTTTAGGTTCTTGGACAACAACTTTCATCTATGATGGCAGCAAAGAACCCCTAGTACGGAGGTGCTGATGTTCATATATGATGGCAATGGCGTTCTCATCTTCTTTTGATTTTGATTTCATGTCTTCCAGGTTCTTCATTTTACCAAGAATGACGTCCCCCACCCCCACCTCTCTATTAGCAACTTTTGAAGCTTCAGTCTTTTTGTTCGAAGACTTCTTCCGATAAACCACCGTCTACCATAGAACCTATCGTCGCATGAGATTCAAGCTGTAGTGGCCAGTGTTTATTTTCTTCTCTTGCGGTCAATACCTTTGCCTCTTAATCTCTCTTTGTTTGCTTGTTTTTGTTTGAGTTATTATATTGTTGATGTTGGTATTTTTGAAAAAAAAATTTGGAGGGTATGGTTGTTTTTTGGTGATGCATTAGTGGCTATAGTGGTCGAATGATACCTCTATTGTTACCTTTTTCAGATTTGGTCGATATGGGTAGAACACTACAAAAAAAGGTTACAACGTCCATTTTTTTGCACTTTTGACATACATTGTAAGGGAGACGCCTATCTGGGCCCATTTCAAGGGGGTGTAACACTTCTCAATTTGGGCCTCATATTTCTCATATATACCATGTTTGTATGGTGGCATGATGTTCTACGTGAATCCAGTAAGTGGATCTTACGGTGTTCCCAAAAAAAAGGGATGCCATAAGCAGAGCTTACAGCGTCCTAAAATGGTTACATCGTCCATTTTTTTACACTTTTGACGTACGTTGTAAGGGAGATGCCTATCTGGGAGGCACAGTAAGTAGATCTTACAGCGTCCCCAAAAAAAAATGGGACGCCATAAGCAGAGCTTATGGCATCCTAAAATTAAATTTTGGAAGCCGTATGCTATGCAATTACGACATCATATATACCATGTTTGTATGGTGGCATGATGTTCTACGTGAATCTAGTAAGTGGATCTTACGGCGTTCCCAAAAAAAAAGGGATGCCATAAGTAGAGTTTACAGCGTCCTAAAATGGTTACATCGTCCATTTTTTTACACTTTTGACGTACGTTGTAAGGGAGATGCCTATCTGGGAGGCACAGTAAGTAGATCTTACGGCGTCCCCAAAAAAAAATGGGACGCCATAAGCAGAGCTTATGGCATCCTAAAATTAAATTTTGGAAGCCGTATGCTATGCAATTATGACATCATAAGATACAATTTTGGACACCTATGTAGTAGTAGTAAAATACAATTTTACACCATAAGCAGAGCTTACGGCGTCCTGAAATTAAATTTCACAAGCCGTATGCTATGCAATTACGACATCCTAAAATACAATTTTGGACGCCTATGTAGTAGTAGTAAAATACAATTTTGTTCGTTGTAGTAGTTAAATTTTGGACGCCTATGTGGTAGTGGTAATGGTAGTGGTCATAGTAGTAGTAGTCATGGACTTTAGACTTCTCAAAGTTTAGAATGTAGTCATTCAACAACAAGCCCAATATCTGTAACATCCCAACTTTTTGGGATTTAAAAATTGGAAATATTATAAGGAATATTATTGAAAGATAAGTTTTTGGCCAAGGAATTATAGAATTGATATTTTGGCCTATGAAGTTAAGGATTTATTATCAATTAAAAAAAAAAGAAGCCATCATGCAACAGGATATATATTTGTGTGAGGCCATTTATTTAACTATATATGTTCCATTGTTTCTCTCTGGGCTCTACACGTGAAAACAAACAGATCCACTGGGTGACCATTTGTAAGCCCATTTCGCCAAGCCCAAATCCTATCCAACAAGCAACTAATCTTGGCCCAAGTGAGAGACATGGAGATATCAGCAAATATCCTCGGCTGCTATTCCTCTTCGGCCAGAGCATGAGAACACAGAGAAATAAGACAGCTCAAGTTCCACCTTCACTTGGAATTGCAGCACACATACTCCACCATTAGCGCACTAGCAACGGTTATGGAATCGAAGAAGCATAAATGTTAACCCATGCTCCACTGCCTCTGTTTTCTCAAACGTTCAGCAACGCGTGTGCATGCATTTTCGGACAGCAAAGGTTGACATATTCTCATGGGAATTCCATTGTCTCTTTGGGAAATGTAGAAGGTTATCACCATGCTCCACTACTCCCTCCCTCGTGCTTGCAGCATCCCAGGATTCATTGTCTCTTCTTTATTTTCTACAGCAAACCTATACTCCATCATTTCCATTTACTTCGGCAATTCACAGCAAAGACGCAAAGTGAGAAACTGAGAGAGTCTGAGAGAGAGTAAGATGAAAAGAGAGATAGAGCGAGAGTGAAGGAGAGAGGGAGTTGCTCCATTAGTCCGTGCTGTAGCATCGGTAAATCAGAGCAAAGAAACCAGTCCCTCATTCTCCTTGTTCGGCTCGAATATTGAAGGTAAGTTCTAAGACTTATCTTTCTCCAAGTTTCAGCATTCTTGTCTATAACTTAGAAAGATTGAACACAAAGAAAATCAAGCTTAAAGATGGCTGAAAGCTAAAACTGAAAAGAGAACATAGAACAGGGGCTGTCAATGACACTCTTTGTTCTTATTGTATGAGTGAGGTTATGCATAAAATACTAAGGGACAGTGAAAGGAAAAGAAAATGCTGCTGAAAAACGAAAGAAAACAGGGAGCTAAAACTGGAAACATAAATATACATATGCATGTGTGTTTAGATGCATGTCGTGGGAGTAAAAGAATTATATCTTCTGCATAATAATAAAGAGAAACCGTGGACACCCAAAGTCAAAAATAAAATGCTGCATGAGTAAATGTTTATAAGTAAACATCCTATGGTTGTTAAGGTTATAATGCATAAAGAGAAGAATAGCTTCGGTCATAACTGAATCGTTTCATTTTTCTGTCAAAAACGTGGTTGAAAGGGAATTTCTTTTTGCTGTCAGTCTCATGCATACGGTTGAACCATCCTTTTTCTGGTTTAATAAGTGGTTGAATACATGATGATAAGAAGGAAAGCTTTACTATCATATACACTGTTTATGTTCTGAAAGTATGTATATATGTTAACGTGAAGCTCCTGCATGTTGTTCCTCTGTTTTTCTTGACCGAAACAGAGTTTTTCAGCGGTAGCTACAGTGTTTTCGTAAGTGAACAGTGCTCGGTTACTGTAGCAAATTTACTGTTCACGTGTAGAAATTTCACCTGGACACTGATTTTTAAAAAGGTCAAAAAAATAGTAAGTGACCTTATTTGACCCTGAAATTTTATGACCATATAGTAGACATGCTAAAGTTTAAAATGAGCTTTGGTTCACCTCAAACCAACGTCTATAGCTCAGGATATAATTTTTGGAAGATGGGTCCAAATCCAGGAACAATTCTGTAACGTTTTCTGGGCAATGGTTATGTTTTCCTAAACTGGGAATTATTGGAATAAGATAAAATTATGGAATTTTCCATAATTAAAGAGGACAAGCAGAGCTTTAAATTGATATACATTTTGTAATTTTTAAAACTCTGTGTAATGAGATATAGATTTTTAAAGTTAAGCTATGAATTCTAGAAGCTTAACAGGATAGTCCAGGAAAACGTAAAATCTGGGAATTATTTGACAAGTTATAACCTTTAGTAATATTTTTATATGAAAGGTGACTTCTCAATGAACACGTGAGAATTGACGGCACATTAAAATCATTTTTATGCAATTAATTAAAAATACCTTAAATCGCTATACTTTTAAGGACAACGAAAGATAAAGGCGGAAAGTAACAAGTTGAAGTTACTTAATTAAACCCAAATAGAATAAGGGTTAAAAAGGAAAATAAACATTCATTTTCCTTGGTTCTAAAAATATGATTATGTATGTCCATAGGGCTAAAAGGAAAAGGATGATATTCAAGCAACTTAGACGATTGGTGAAAGAGGAACTTGAGTAAGGACAATAGTTCTTAAAAGGTAGTGGGCTTATTTACTTGCATGTATTTAATATTATTGCTTATGTTTATATGTATGATTACTATGCTTGCTTGTTATGTTTAACATATTTGAATGATTGAAGCTCTGTTTATGAATATGCTATGGCCATAAGTATGATACATATAACATTGAGTATGCAGAATTTCATTATGTTAACATGATATTATGCAAGGTAAGCATATCATACATTAGTATTTATCTTGCATGTATTGTTTGGTATTGTCTACTACTGAGATTCCTCAGAATCTCACCCTCCACTACCAACCAATAGATAGGTGAGCATATGAGAGGAGTGCTGCACAAGATTTAAGGAAGGAGCGTTGATTGAAGACAGCCCAGCAGAAGGACAGCGGAAGAACCAAGGGATGACAATGTTGTAATGTGCTGTAAACCTCACTGTCTATAATGAATGTAAGCGTTTGAAAGGGGTATTAACCCTGGGATTACCCCCTATATGTAATCGAATTTAATTTCCGCTGTATCAGTATAATTATTTCTGGTTCTTGCCACACTACTGCGTAAGATTAAGGTAAAAATTTAGGTACCCGAGGGCGGGTGTTACTATATCAAACTCAATTATTAAAATACTTAAAAACTAATTTTCTCGAACATCAACTCTAGTTACTTATCCATGCTAGTAAAAAGTATAATCTAAAACATAATATCATATTAGAGTATGAAACATATATAGTCCTACAGTGGAATACATCACAATTCATCACATTAATAAAAAGGAGGATGTGTTAAAAAGATTATCACAATAATCAAGCTTCTAAAGTCTTCCTTGATTGACTGGTAGAAGAACTATCATATGAAAATGTAAATAGCTATGGGGTGAGACAAAAGCCTTAATAACTGGCTATTGAAATCATCACACATACTAATATGTGCTCGTGAGATGCCATGCGGAAAAATTTAGATAACAAAGTACTAGAGATATAATTCACAAAATTCCATAACAAACATTTCATATCATTATCTCCCAAGTTGTCTCCTATTAATCCAATTGAACTACCTTATTTTGTTTATAGTCTATAGTTTTACTAGTATTATATAGTTGTCCAAACCGATCATATGCTCTGCTACGAATCACTATGATATATGTTAATAAGGAATAGTAACTAAGGTTAGGTAATTAATAAGAGGTGAACCCTCTATCCACCATCCGAGAAAGTGAAGCCAGTAGGGGTGTAACACTGTCACACACAGATTGTATCTTCACCCAAGAGATACATATTTTATTTCTATATTTGCTCTTCTATTTTACTAATATAATCCTTGCTGATTTTTGTGGATGAGGTGAATTTGTTGTCATCTTATAGTTGACCTTTTGTATTAGAACATTGGACATTGTATTCATTTTGAAGATAATGGAATCTTTTCACTTTAGGCCATGGTCGTTTGCTTTCATTCATATTGAGGGATATTTTTCCATGTTAAATTCTTGTGTCTCCATCTATTATTTTGTTGCTAATTCTGTTTTATATTTTAATTGACTTAAGACAATCATTTTTCAATATGAAGATTTGACATTTGTTTTACTCTTCCTAACACTTTGGATGATTTTGCTAGGATTTTATTTTTGTGTGTGTTTGTTTGGCTCCTTGTATCCTTTCTCTTTTGAAAAGAAACTAATAGACTAAGAAATAGTGCAACAAACTTGTAAAAATAACTTATAAATTAAGGGGTTCAAGTTATTTAAAGAGCTAAGGTGAAAATAATGAGAGAATAACCAGTTGCATAAAAAAGAGAATGATTGGCATATGGAGACAAAAGCCCAATTTGTGAAGTCTAAATGTTTAGAAATCATTCCATCAATAGAACTTTAGAAAGATAGAGTTCCAATCTTTTAAGGTCTTGAAGTTCATGCTTTTTCTCGTCAAGAACATTGCAGGCTTCTGGCACTTAGAAGGAGAGCAAAGAGACTGATAAAGGTGTAATATCCTAATTTTTTGGCTTAGGTGCTTGAGGATAAGCGTGTATCAGGCCGATGACTAAGCCTAGTTCAGGAAGTATGACAAATGTTATTAAGGGAATTTTCCTTGATGTTGGAAGATTAGGGTTTCTAGGAGGCAGTCAGATTGTGATGTGCCTTTGACTAAGAATATGACATTCAATGGGTATGAAACTTTCCAGAGTCAAAGTAGACATGATAAGGGTTAATTTGATGGGTCATATAGGTCCATTGGATCTGTGTACTATGAGTTATGAATTTTTGAAATTGGCCTTGAATCTGGAACATTTTCTAGACTAGTGTGTAATGATTCATGAATTTAGGACAGATCACATGTGTTTAACCATAGGAGATATTTTTCCCTAAAAATAGAATTAATAATGATCAAAGTTGATCAAGGAGTATGGGGCCCATGCCTTACTCTTTTAGCCTTTCCTTAAGTCAATAAGTGTGATCAATAAGCCTCCTAAATGATCCTCAATTTCGACCAACTGGCGAAGAAAAGAGGAGAAGCATGTGACCTAATGATTCATGCACAAGATGATGATAAAAAAATAGAACAAGAGCAAATTCGGTTATGGAAGCATGTGGGACCTATAGGATGTTAGACCTGACTATCACCCAAGAGGGGGGTGAATTAGGTGTTTGATAAAACTCTGGATAAGTTTAAAAACTTTTCACAACTTATTGAAATAAGTTCGTATGACAATAATTAGTTATCCAAATATATATGCTGAAAATATAAGAGTTTAGGGAAGAGATTATACAAACTGTGATTTATCCTGGTTCGGTCCAAACCTTGACCTATGTCCAGTCCCCAAGCTTTACTTGAGATTTTCAATCCACTAACTGCTTTGAGCTTGATTACACGTTCTGTACTTGAAGTAATCCTCTCACTAGGATTCACTCCCCCTTACAAACTGTAATCAATACATTTGCTTGATCACACACTCTGTACTCAAAGTAATCTTCTCACTAGGATTCACTCCCCTTACAAGCTGTAATCACAATAAAGTGTTTCCCACTCAAGATCACCCAATCTTGAGTATCTCTCAAATAAACTGATTCACAATGAATCTTCTCTCTCAGAAGTGAATGAATAAACGCTGAAGCACAAAACAAATCATTTCACTCTCAATGATAAGCTATGTAGGCATTGAGAACAGAGAGTAAATGATATGAAAATTAAAGTATTAACATGTTGAAGATGTAAGCTTGTGTCTCTGCATTTTTTTTCTTGTCTGTGGAGTCTTCAAGTCTTTAGGTATTTATGGGTTAATTAGAGGAACTAGCTGTTGCATTTTCTTCTCTTTGATTCTTCAAAGTTCAGCTGCAAATCTGGAATATGACCGTTGCATATTTTTCTCTATTTCTTCAATTCTTGGATGGAATCTTGGATATAGTCGTTGTAGATGATCTTCCAATGTTTTTGTCATTCTATAAACTTTATTTGACCATTGGAGAGTGATCTGAATGATCCATAATGGTCTGAGCTGGTCTATTGGAATAGAGGAAAAATTTCAGGTTTGTTCTTGGTTCTTCATTAATTGCATTTGACCCAGATCTGACTTCACCTTGACCATTATTGAATTCATTTGAAGCTTACTCAAAAACTCATTAAATAATGTTAGAATCAATAGTAATATATGATATGATGTTTTAAGATTAACCCATTAAGATTTCACAAATTGGTGCAATCTAGTTTTTAAACTTCAATGACTGAAACTGGAGTTTGTAAAACAAAACTGGAGTTTTCAGCGGGCTAAATTGAAGTTTCAAAATCCAAACTCGAGTTTAGGTCTTCCAGAGAGGAATGTCGCGATTTGAGTTTTGGAGCACACTTGAACTAAAGGCCAAACTTGAGTCATTAAGTGACTAACTCGAGTTTTGGACTTTTAAAGAGAAAAAAAGCTTAAGTCCACAAAACTCAAAACTAGAGTTTTCAAATGTAAACTGGAGTTTTCTTAGTTCAAAATATTGAGGAGCTCTCTGTCTGCCACAAACTGGAGTTTTCTAACTCAAACTCAAGTTTTCTTAAAAGATGAAAACATCTTGCTCTCTGTCAAGTGCAAAACTGGAGTTTGCTAATACAAACTCGAGTTTTCTTCTCCATGGATCAGTCAAATATCATTCTCACAAGTTCTTTGCTCTCTGACTTGATAAAGATCAATTCCTGGAATCTAGTACCTATCTCCATAAGACTCTTTAAGTATTCTTTTCAATGCAAGAAGAATCAACTCCAAACTCATTATAATCTGACAGTTATGATCCGATGAACGAAGGCTGTTATTTGGCTAGCGTTTTTTCAGCATCCTGAATTGACTGTCAACTTCAAAGATTCATAACTCACTCATTTGATCTTTTTTTCCATGATCTTTATGTTTCTGGAAAGGTATGTGAGTCTACTTTCATATGCCACCGATTTCAGCTCATTCCGATGTGTAGTTTGTGAGTTATGCTCAAATTACCAAACCTTGGTTTGCTGTATGACGGTAACAGATGGATCAACTTCAAAAATTCATATCTCTCTCATATGATCTTCTTTGAGCATGAAACTTTATCAAGATGACGCATTGGGAGTCTAGTTTCATAAAAAATTGATTTCACCTTAATCCGATCTCTGGTTTGGAAGATATGATCAAATTACTAGAGGTCGCCCGTGCTGAACATGAAACAGAGTTGAACAGAGTTGCTGAAAGCTTGCTAAACTTGAGTCATTAAGTGACTAACACGAGTTTTGAGTTCCAAACTCGAGTTTACATTGGCTAACTCGAGTTTTGCTGATCCAGAGACACCAAAGGTGCTGAAGACACTACAAACTCGAGTCATTAAGTGACTAACTTGAGTTTTGAGTCCCAAACTCGAGTTTTATGTCCTAAACTCGAGTTTTCTCATAATCCAGAGGTAGATCAGTTCCAGTAATGCAGTAAACTTGACTTTTGAACATCTAGCTCAAATTTGCTCATCCAGAACATGATATTTTTTTGTTCTAACTTCCATTTGATAGTGGAGACTTCAAGAATCAATCTAAAAACTTGTATGATAATTTTCTCATTCCATTTGACAAGTTTTTCTTTCTTTCTTCTCTTTTCTTGATCATTCTCCATGATTCAACTCTTTCTTTCTTCTCTTCTCTTGTTCTTTCTCCATAGTCATATTTGAACAAATCTATATTAAATGTAGCAATTAGTCAATGTATATGATATGAACTTTTTGCTCTTATTAATGGCATCTATATAAGACATCATCAAAACTAATCATAACCAACATAGGAGTGCTTCCTAATTAATCCTAGAACACTCTCTAATGCTCTCTTTCATTCCCTAAAGTTGGCTAAACACCAAGAGAAGCCAAAGGAGAGAGTTGGTTGAAACATAGAGAAGAAGAAGAGGAAGAGGAAAAAACTCAAAGATACAAGGTGAGTATGTTGTGTTATTTCTCTGAGTTTTAATGATGACTGACTTGTAAACACAAAGTGAACTTTGTCTTTGGTAAGTTGAAAAACTTACTGTCAAAGACAAACTCGAGTTTGGAGTTCAAAAACTCGAGTTTGGACTTGACAAAGTGGCTTAGTTTCATGAACTTAAAAGCAAACTGCGGTTTGCACTCAAAGTTTTTCAAACTAAAGCAAACTCGAGTTTGTACTAGTAATCTCGAGTTTGTGTAAGACAGAACCACTTTAATATTTTGAAAACAAGAAAACTAAAGTTTGATACTCTGAACCTCAGTTTTACACCTAGCTAACGGCTATTTAAATTTTTCTATATTTTGAGAAAACTCAAGTTTAAGTTTACAAACTTGAGTTTGAATCAAGCCGAGAGCTTTCAAAGATCTCATGTTTAAAACAAACTGTGGTTTGCATTTGTAAACTCAAGTTTGTCATTTACAAAGAGGTATCAACATTTTCAATAAACTTAGAAAACTCAAGTTTAATAATGTAAACTTAAGTTTGTCTCAGGCAGAGAGATTTCAAAGTTCTTCGTTTATAAATGAAACTCGAGATGAGTTTTGGAAACTCGAGCTTATGTCAAATAGAGAGCTATACTCTATTTCTTGAACTTGAAAACTCCAGTTAAGCTTTGGAAAGTCTAGTTTTGAACTTTTTGATTATAAACTTAGTTTCTCATCAAAATGACTCGAGTTTGCTCATATGCTCAAAATGAATTCCAAACTTCAAATTGCGATGGTCATTCCTAGAATGAACCAAAATCGAGTTTGATACTTAGTGACTAGAGTTTTACACTGTTTTAAAATATGTTTCAAAAATAAGATATTGTGATGGTTATTCCTATAATGAACAAAACTCTAGTTTGTTTATATAAACTTGAGTTTTCATCATAGAGTTTGAAAATCTGACTTCTGGAAATCTGTGATTTGATCCTGTTTAAACTATATACTTCATAATTTCACTTTATATGAATCCATGTTATACTTGATCAATTAGTTCATGAGTTACATATGAATTTAGTGAGAATCAAGGTGAAATCAAATCTAGGTTAAATGTAATTAATGAATAAGTAAGAACAAGCCTGGAGTTTCTCCTTTATTGCAATAGTTTAGATAAGACCATTACAGTTCGTCGAGATCACTCTCCAATGGTCAAATCAAGTTTATGGAATGATAAGAATACTAGAAGATAATTTGCAATAACCAAATCCAGGATTCCAGCTAAGAAGTGAAGATACATAGAAATATATGCAACTGTCATATTCTTGATATCAAGTTGAACATTGAAGAATCGGAGAGAAGAAAATGCAACAGCTAGTCTCTTTGGTTGATTACAAATATCCAGAAGACTTGAAGAACAAGACACAACAACAACACATGATTACAATTGATTACATTCTTGTTGGATTCTTTGTTGTGTATACTACTGTTTCAACTTCAGTGTTTATCGATATCTGCTCTTTAAGAGAGTTTGTTTTTGAAAATCATTTGATTACTCGTTTGAGAGAACTTAAGGTTGTGGAACCTATGAGTTGGGTTATTTAATTGCAAAGTGTAGGGGGCAAGTCCTAAGTGATTAGGATTACATGAGATTTACATTATTGTAATTGAAGGTTATTGAGATAGTTGAAAATCCCATAAGGTATCTGGGGACTGGACATAGGTCAAGGTTAGGACTGGACGTAGGTCAAGGTTAGGACCAAACCAGTATAAATCTTACCGTGTCAAGCTTTTCTTCCCTTACCTTGTTATACTCTGGTTTTGGTCTAAAACTTGGGTGGTTTGAAAAGAATTTTTAAAATCCCCAATTCACCCCCTCTTGGTGATTTCTTCCATTACATGTTGTTTATGCTTTCCATCTCTTCTAGTTCTTTACTCTTAACAGCCTCTAGCCTCTTAAAGCTCTCTTTTATGGTGTTTTAAGGAGGAAGGCTAAAACCTTATAGCCAAAGGAAAAGGAATAAGTTGGCAAGAAGACATAAGAGAGACAAGGTAAATGGTTTTCTAGTCTTCTTGTTGAGTTCTTGAACTTGGTGGTTTATGGTGCCTTCTTCTTGCTTTCTTATAGATTTGGAAGCTTTAAAACCTAAAGGGAGGTGCTGTCCAAATGTCTAAAAATGGTTAAAAGTGTGATTAAGGTCTAAAAAATAAGTTAGAATGTGATTTAGGGCTAATTCATGGTGATTATTGGACTAAACTTCAGAAAAATCAATTTGGTTTCCTCTAGCGTGAAGATTCGGTCAGAATAAGGCATGCAGAAGTAATGAGATTTTGATCATTTTGATGCTTCCAATGTTTTAAAAATGAATTTTTTTAGGGTGATGGTTAGAAAGTGATTTTAGAAGCATTAGGATTGAATTGGGTTAAAACCATAAATGCAGCTAGTGTTGATCCTTGCGTGGTAGTTTTCTTGTGGCATGTTTTTGGCTAAGTACATTTTATTCCATTGACTTAAAAAAATTTAGGATTATAAAAGTAGACATCCTAAGCTTTAATTTGACACATAACATGGGCCGATTGAATCAGTATATTAGTAGTTATG
Organism: Acacia confusa; assembly: GCA_037074495.1. Taxonomy (NCBI): domain Eukaryota; kingdom Viridiplantae; phylum Streptophyta; class Magnoliopsida; order Fabales; family Fabaceae; genus Acacia; species Acacia confusa. The sequence continues at coordinate 26,369,648 of CM073509.1, read as the reverse complement.
AATTTTTGAAGTTGGTCATGTAAAATTGGCAAGTTTAATGGGCAATGTCCAATAAATGGGATTTTCAAACTACTTTGCGTCTAATTGGCTAAGTACCTTACTTTTATCAAAAACTATACTTAAAAAGGGTCACATAGCCTTTGGAAGTAGTGCAATTGGACATGTGTACATTGAGATATGAATTTTCAAAGTTGTTTGAAAATTCTGCCAAGTTGACTTTTTACTCGAAAATGAGAAATCTAAGGGCTAAATGGTAATTAAGTTAACTTTTTCAGTGTTAAGTTAAACCCTTGGAGTTAATATTCCCCTTTAATTTTATAAAGAGGTTGAATAAATAATAACCTGCATTCCATATATGTCTATTTATGGGATTTAATAGTTGCCCAAGACGACGAAATGATTGGGAGCTAATTTAGGAATTAGTAAAGCATCCAAGTAGTCACTATAAATCTTATATATTTTGTATGATTGTATATGCTTGTTTGAACCATGTATGTCAAAAGTCTTGTCCCGTGTGGGGCCAGCACCACTCGTAGCTCAATTAATCGAAAGGGCTGACCATAGAGTATTTTCCTAGTGGCTAGATTTAAGGCCTATTGGACTGGTAGTCCTTAGGTGGTGAAACTAGCGCATTTAGATGATATGGGTTAATGCCAAGTTGAATGCCTAACGTTGTGGTCATGGAACATGTGATTATTGTTTGTAGTAGGTGCTACATGTGATATGAATTATGTGATATCTGAATGTTGAATATTTTGTTATGGACTGTTATGTTTGTGGTTGTCTGTCATGTACTATTCATACATTTATGTGAGATTAACTGCTACTCTGGGATTCTTCGAGATCCCAGCCCTTGCCATTATTTGATAAATGAATAGAGTAATAGACGCGGCTCCTAGGGTAAGGTGGTGGATGTCTACACATGGTGTGCTAGATCTATTCTAGTTTGGTCATGGGTTATTGGTTCCTTAGTAATATAATTTTATTTAGAACTTGTAAGTAATGTGTATAAACCCTGTGGATATTCTTGGTTGTAATCAAGAGCTATGTATGAGTGTATCATGCTATTCATGTTTGCCATTGAACTATGTATTATTACTTTGATAAATGCCCATTCAGTTGTGTATAAGTACTCTGATGAATGTTGTTATACTAAGGTGTATGACAAAAGGAGAATGAGAGGAGAGGGGAGATGCAGAGAGAATGAGAAAGGGAGAGAGGGAGAGATGGTATATATGTAAAATCACCCAATTCTAAAATCTTGAATTGGAATCTATAGTCTAATTTAGGATTTGTTAAATTTGTAAGCTTGATTCAAGATTTGGCTATTTGAAAAGGTCACTACAAAAAAACACTAAATTTCTATTGGAATTTGCTACATACTTTACAATTTTCAATGAAATTTTTGAGGGATTTCCGAAGGAAATAGTTTTCTGACTAAATTTCCGATTGAATCCATTCCCTCACTAAAAGATGTTTGGAAAAGCTGTTAGTTATGATTAGTTTTGTTGATATCTTATATAGATGTCATTCTTAAAAGCAAAAAGATTGAGTAATATAGTTATCTCCTACATTGACTATTTGTTGTACTTAATGTAGATTAATCCAAGTTGGATTGTAGAGGTTAATCAAGAAGGAGATAAGAGATTTTAGAAAGAAAGAGTTGAATCATGAAGAATGATCAAGAAGAAGATCAATAAAAAAATATTGAATGATAGAAAGAAAAATTGGCAAATAAGCAAGAAGTTATCAAAGAATTTTGAGCATAATCAAGAAGAAGATGAGAGATTGAAGAAGAATAGTTGAGTATGGAACTTAATGACTCGAGTTTTGAGTGTCTTCAGCATCTCTGGCATCTCTGGACCTGACAATAGTTGAGTATCCAATTTAATACTCGAGTATCCAGCGTTGATCAGCAACTCTGTTCACCTCTGTTTCACGTTCAGCTTTGGGCGAGCTCTGGTAATTCGATGATATCTCCTAAACCAGAGATCAGATTGAGGTGAAACCAATTTTGGATTAAACTAGACATCTAATGCGTCATCTTGACAATCTTTCAAGTCCAAAGAAGTTCATATGAGAGAGCAGTAAATTTCGAAAGTTAGATCAGAAATTCACGCCACACATCAGACCAAGCTTCAATGTTTTGAGTGTAACTCACAATCTACACATCGAAATGAGCTTAAATTAGTGGCATATGAAAGAAGGCTCATAAGGATTTCCATCAAGACTTGATCCAGCTAAAATGAAGTTCAAACTAGAGAGATATGATCTTCAAAATTTGACTGACGATTTAGAACGTTGCAAAAATGCTGGTCAAGAACAAGGCTTCATTCATTGGATCATAACGAACAAAATACAATGAGTTTGGAGATGATTCTTTTTGTATTGGAAAGAATACTCAAAGAGCTATATGGGGATAATTGGTTTATCAAATTTGAATCTATATCAAGTTAGAGAGAAACCAAAGTCAAGAACAACTTGAAAACTCAAGTTTACAAGTGAATACTCGAGTTTAGCTCAGAAAGAGAGTAATGAACATCAGAGGATCTTCAATACTCGAGTTTGTAAGTCAATACTCGAGTTTCCAAGTCAATACTCGAGTTTGTACCTTCACTTCAGAAAAATGACCGTTGCGAAAATCACGATTTTGATCAAGAACATCCAGATGCTTACCCAAATGATTTATAACACTTCTTAACATCATTTATATCATTTATGTACATGTTTCAGATGATCAAAGGGCATTTAACTTAGGATCAAAGATGAAGAAAATGCTGATGTCATAGTTGGCTCAAAAACTGAAGTTCTAACGACTATATTTCCAACAGCTATATTCTAAACGTCCTTATTCACAACGGTTAGATTCTCCAATGTTCAGATCATCCTCATTTATAAATAAAGCCTCATTCAAAATGCACAAAAAGGATAGGAAGAGATTATGCTGTCGAAAATGCCAAAATTCTGAAGCTTCTTCTCACTCTGTTTTTTAAGCTTTCATAGTTTATCATAGAAAGAGTGAAATGATTTGTGATGCACTTCAGTGATTATCCATTCACTTCTTTGAGAGAAGAATCATTGTAAATCATATTTTTTTGAGAGATACTTAAGGGTGGGTGACCTTGAGTGAGAAATTGAATGTATCCCTACGGGTTGTAAGGGAGAGTCTCAATGAGAGATTGTGAAGGCTGCACAAGTGTCTAGTTAAACTTGTGAGGTTGTAAAGGCTTTCCTCTTGTGCTTGGTTAAACAAGGAGATAGTGGAAATCTCAAGTGGAGCTTGAGGACTGGACGTAAGTCAAGGATTGGGCCGAACCAGTATAATTTCTGTTTGCAATTCTCTTCATTAATCTCTTTTATTTCCAGCATATATGTTTGATTGTCTATAGCTTTATAACTCTTTACTATCATTCAAACTAATTTTACTGAATTGCAAAAAGATTTTCAAAGCTTGCAAGTTTTTATCTTCACCCAATTCACCCGCCTCTTGGGTTCAGCCGGGTCTTTCAAAAACAAATTGCAATAGAATTAAAATTCGGTCACAAATTTTTTATTTTAAAATGCCATGTGGACTTTCTCAGGAGAACCCATGTGTCATGGACGTAGAAGACTACACCTTTGCCAGTGGCCACCACCTGTCAACTCTGCTAGCCATTCTCTATCTCTAGTAGCTGCCACGTGTTATCCCTGGCACCCACCACGCCATCCCTAACAACAGATGTTAATGCCAACGTTGAAAATAGAAGAAATTACCAAGAGGGGGGGTGAATTGGGGATTTCAAAAAAAACTTTCTGAAAGACAACCTTGTTTTCGAAAAATATAATGCAAGAAAGAAAGGGAAGAGAAGCTTGGACACAGAAGATTTATACTAGTTCGGTCCTAACCTTGACCTACGTCCAGTCCTCAGATATCTTCTGGGTTTTTTTCACTATCAAACCCTTCTTATTACAACAATGTAAAACCCAAGCAATCCTAATCAACTAGGACTTGCTCCCCCTTACACTTTATAATAAAACTACTTTAACTCACAAGTTCCATAACCTTGAGTTTGTATAAATAAGCAATCAAGAATGATTTCTAAAAACAATACTCTCAAGAGAACAAATTATGATAAACACTGAAGTTTAAATCAGATGCACAGTAAAGACTCAAAATGAAAACTTTTGATCAGTTGTAATTCTTGTGTGTTTGCTTTCAGTCCTCATGGGTATTTATAGGTTAATTAGAAGAACTAGCCATTGCATTTTCTTCTCTTTGATTCTTCAAAGTTCAGCTGCAAATCTAGAATATTACTGTTGCATATTTTCCTCTATTTCTTCAATTCTTAGCTGGAATCTTGGATATGGTCGTTGTAGATGATCTTTCAATGTCCTTGTCATTTCCAAAACTTTATTAGACCATCGGAGAATGATTTACTCGTCCTTGAATGGCATAAACTGAACATTTGTGATAGAGGAGAAATTTCAGGCTTGTTCTTGGTCCTTTATTAATTACATTTTACCCAGTTAGTATCCTCCTTGATCTTTGCTATGTTTATTTGAAACTCATGAGAAAATCGATCAAGTATAACAGAGAATAATTGTAGATTGAAAATATGAACGACATAAAGTGAATGAGATCAAATCGTAAGCTTCAGGAAACAAAGTCTCGCTTCTATGTCTATGTGACTGAAGTAGCGATTAAATGACTGGAGTAATCATAAGACTTACATCGTTTCTGACATAAGTTTACTGGAGTAATAACTTAGTTGCTGGAGTAACTAAAGTTCATGTCGTCTTGTGTCAAATTTGACTGGAGTAGCTAATTCATTACGAAGTAATGCATCTATATGATCTAAAGGCTATCGGGTTTGATTTGGAAATGATTGAGAGTAACAACTTACTGGAGTAAGTAAGTGACTACTGGAGTTTTTATTACTGGAGTGACAAACAAACTACTGGAGTAATATGGATTCAATTGATAGACTATCAGGTTCACTCTGGACATGGCTGAAAGCAACATGTTACTGAAGTAATTAAGTAACTACTGGAGTCACCATTACTGGAGTAACTTAATCGTTACTGGAGTAACTGAGATCTTTGGAGTTTTGCTGATTTATTCAATGAAGAAAGTGGCCAAGAGATGACTAGAACTATGAAGGCACAGAAGTGCATCATACATGGATATGACTGGAGTAATTTTGGTCTTACTGGAGTCATATAAGTTGAAAAACTGTTTTGTAATGAGGAACATCACTGGAGTAACAATGGGTTGACTGGAGTAATGTAACTTGAAAATCATTTTAAATGTACACATATTACTGGAGTAACATGAACTCTACTGGAGTAACATTTTGCTAAAATACGTTTTGAAACAAGATATGTTACTGGAGTAATAATGCTTACTGGAGTAATGTCATTCCAAAACATAGAAGATGAATGAGATCACGATCTCTTTAATTTGCAATTGTCAAGTTATCATCAAAACACATAGAGAACTAACAAATGTTTCACCTAAGATGAGGGTGAATTAGGTGATCTTAAAAATTTTAAAACAAATATAATCAACAACAAAATCAAAAGATAATAGTTAGAGAAATATCATCGAAGTGTACATTAGATGTTATACTGGTTCGGCCTAAACCACTTGACCTATGTCCAATCCTCAATGCACCTTTAAGACTTTCACTATATTCCAAGATTCAATGGGTTCTTGCCATCACAATACCAAGACAGTTGCTCAACATGACACTCACTCCCCCTTGTACTTTGTAATTTTACAAACTCACTCAAGGTCTCACCACTTTGAGATTTTACATAACTAAATAAGGTTTTTGATCACTCTCACGGAGTAAATAGATAAGTACTACATTGGAAATCAAATATCAGAAGATATCAGAGAATAAATTTAGCAACAAATATATAGATGGTTTGTTATTGGCTTAGTTAATTGCACCTACTTGAATGCTTCGCTATTTATAGGCAGTCGTCATTAATGACATCGCGGGCATTAAAATTTGTCTGTAAAATATAAATTTTAGTCGTTTATCAAAGAGTGTTCACTAGTTCACTCGAGTAATCTTTGAGCATATCACTTGAGTGCTGAAAACCATCACTCGAGTAATCTACTCTAACTTTTAAAATATTTGTGAGTCACTTGCAAATTCTTGCAAGTAGTGAGGAATCACTACAGTAATCTTGCACCACTTCTGAATTTTAGTGAGTGACTTGCAGAAACACTATAAGTAAGGATACATCACTCGAGTACATTAACTATCACTCAAGTGTCTTGTTGTTTCAAGTTTATTTCAAATATAGTTCTATTACGTAAGGGTTTAGAACTCCTTAAAGTGACTTGAAGCATCAATTTTGCTATTTGTTATGCTTAGTATATTAAGATTTGTTATTATCAAAACATAATGATATGAGAACTAACATTCTCCCCTTTTTTGATGATGACAAAACTTGAGTATGTTTGAAATCATTTTGATGACATAGTACACATAATGAGAAATGCCAAATTATCATTAGATTGAACCAATATATAAATTATCAAAGATTATCAGAAAAGTTAAATAGATATACATAGATATAAGAATAAAAAAAATACAAATATCATAAACAAGTAAACATCAATCATAACTGCCACTCTTCTTCCCCTTTTGTCATCAGGAAAAAAGGGCAAATAGAAAGGGAAAAGTGATATCAGCAGGTGATAAGTGGTTCAGAAAGAAGCAAGTAGTGGAATAGGATTATTAGAGGAAGAGGGAGGTGGGGTGTATATGACCATAGCGATCACGGGATAAAAAGTGGGAGAGGTATTATCAAAGGAAGAATGAGAAGATGAATGTGGAGTGAAGGTGGATTCTAGCTCAATAACAATCACCTCATTAGTATCAAAACTAGAGGTGGAGTGATGAATCTAGCTAAGTGAGGTGGGAAATGTTGGGTGAAGAATAGGTTCCATAGAAGGCAAGTCGCCAACTGGGATAGGATCATAGATAGGTGTGGTAGTGGTGCTATCAAAAATATAATGAACAATACCATGAGTGACGATATATGGAATGGGATTAGGGACAATGGTAGTATTAGGAGGGACTAAGGTATTGTCATCAGGAGGAGCAGAAGTAGTAGTAGTAGAGATCTTTGGGAAAGGAATACTAAGTGAGTCCTCATGATTTCCTCCATTCTTTGAAATCTAGCAGTCTGGTCTTCTTAGTGGCAAATAGAATCTTGAAATTATCTTTGACCACTTTTATCAATGTCTTGACCTAGTGGTCCATCTTATCAATTAGATACTTATTTGACTTCTTGAAAAATCTAGTGCCCTATGTTGTGAGGGATTTGTTCAATGATAGAAGCAAAAATGGGGTAATCCCTTTTTCCAAAGTGTGTGAAATTTTTACCCTTTTGCATGAGATTCCGAGTATAGATGTACCAAATAGCTCTATATGTTTGGGGCATGACAACACGAGGAAAAGTTAAAGAATCTAATGGCTCACTAGGTCTCAGAATTTGAAAAATTTCCCTGTTACCATAGTTCAACATAGGAACAGGAGGTGGATTTGAAATTCTTAGTAAAGAATTGATATAATTGGCTGTTAAAACAATCTTTTGTCTCCGAACATGAGTGACAATTCTCTCTTCTAGCATATTACCCTCTCTATCTTAATGATTGGCTAAGGTCATTTTGAAATAGAAAGTCCTAACTATGCTAGGACTATAAGAGGTATGAATTACAAGAAGATTTTCAAATTGCTTAAGCCATAGGGAATGATTGAGATTGCAATCTTCCGTAAGTTAGGAAGGTCAACATAAATAGTAGGGCAAAAATTCTTATTTGAATAGCGTTCCGTACACTATTTTGCTTCAGCATTTTCAAATAAAATGGCATTGCAATAAAAATCCCTACTAGGTTTAGAATGAGAGAAAGAAGCTTCAGGATCAAAAGATTCAACAAATACCTTGAAGCTAGAAGATGGAACAAAATTCTTCCTCTTCTTCTTAGGGACCTACACTACGGGTTCCTTGTCTTTGTATTTGGCTGCCTTAGGATCAATGGGTTTCTTCTTTAGTACTTCAAGAGGTTCTTGAATGACAACCTTCTTTACTTTTGCCTTAGGAGAGGGTACATCAGTATCAACCTTTTGTTGGTACCTTCTCAGCTTGTGTTTCTCTCCCTTAGGTCGCTTTGCTAGAGGAAGAGATACAAATTGAGTGGCCTCGTAGTTGGAATATGAGTCTTGAGCCCTAGAGGATTGTTTAGGAGGCATTTTCGAAAGGGAGACTTAAGTTAGGGTTCAATGAAAACAGAGGATTTCAAAGGTGATGAGGTTTAGACTCGAGAGAAGTGTGAAGTAAAGAGTAACGTTTAAGCTTCAGTATATATATAAAGCGTTTAACTTGAGTTTCCACTTAGTGACTTGAGTTACCTACTCGAGTGGCTAAGAACACACTCAAGTTAACATAAAACTGTACTAACTTGGACTTTAAGTGTGCATATGAAAAAACTTAAAAAATGTCATTGACTTGAGTGAATAACTTATTGACTCCTTAGTTACTGCAAAAACTATAACTAAACGCTTTGAAGCTTAAGTTAGTACTTATCAATCATCAAAAACATAACTAACATTAAGTATATATATTACTTATAACTCATTGGGATTTACTATTCCCAATTCTCTTCAAATGAATATAAATTGCTCCTTAGTTAATGGCTTTGTGAAGATATCAACAAGTTGGAGATGAGTAGGAATCAACATCACTTTGACATCCTTCTTCTGAACATGATCTCTGATAAAGTGATGTCTAACATCAATATGCTTAGTTCTTGTATGTTGAACAAGTTTCTTCGTCAAGCTAATTGTGCTGTGTTGCCACACAGAATTGGTATCTCCTTGAGATGGATTCTCAAATCTTGAAGTTGTTGCTTAAACTATAAAACCTGATCACAACCACTTGATGTAGCAATGTATGCAGCTTCGGTCGATGATAATGAGACCGTAATTTGCTTCTTGTTAAACTAAGACACAAGTTAACCATCAAGGAATTCACATTAACCACTTATGCTCTTCCGGGTTAGTCTTATATCTAGCATGGTATGAATCAAAATATAATCAACATATAGAGAACTAAGTTCAAATACTGTTGAAAGCTCTTTGTCTTGTGGTGACTCAAGCTTAACAACTCTAAACTTGAGTCAAGCATGATAGTAATTTACCGGTTTAAGTTTCATCAAGTTAAAAGCATTTTGACTTTAACCATTCACTTTATCTTGTTTACAATTGTCAGTTATCATCAAAACACATAGAGAACTAATAAAACAGTCTTTCTTCTACGTTGAAGTTGATGGTAGCATATGCCTTCCTAAAAAACCAGACATGCTTTATGGCCTTATACACTACACCCTGACAAGTTACTATATGTTGGAAATTCATTTATAGTACAAAAGATCATGGCTCACATTTTAAAAACCTTCTTGTTTGAGTCAAAAACATTAACACATTCCTCCCACAACTCTTTCATGTCCTCGATCAAAGGTTTAAGGTAAATATCAATGTCATTTCCAGCTTGTTTTGGTCTTGAAATCAACATAGACAACATGATGTGCTTTTGTTTCATGCATAACATAGGAGATAAGTCGTAAATAATCAAAAGTACATGCCATGAACTATATAAGTTGCAAAGGCTACCACATGGATTGATGTTATCCATTCTAAGGGCAAGCGTAAGGTTCCAAGGTTCTACATCGAAGTAAGGAAACACTTTATTGATTTTCTTCTATTGAGAAGAATCAGCTGAACGTTAAAGCTTTCCATAAGAAATCCTTTCTTTTGCATGCCAACTCAAAATTTTTGCATCATTTTTATTAGCAAACAAGTGCTTGAACCTTGATATGATTGGAAGATACCATAACACTTTTACATGCCCCTTATTTGATTTATACCTTGAGGTTTTACATATTGGACACTTATTCTTCTCTTAAAACTCTTTTCTATACAATATGCAATCATTCGGTCATGCATGAATCTTTTTGTACTCCATCCCCAGTGGACAAAGGATTTTCTTAGCATCATAGTATCGATGTGGCAACAAATTATCATCTGGAAGCATGTCCTTAAAAGCCTCAAGCGTTTCTAAAAAACTCTTGTCACTTCATCTATACCGTGCTTTCAAGCTTACAAATTTCAATACTAAGTTCAACAATTGGTATTTTTTACACCCATGGTAAAGTTATTTCTCTGTATCACTGCACACATTACCATATGCATGTGGTTGCTCAAAAACCTTTTCTCCTACATCACAAATGTCCTTTATCCAATCATTCATATCCGTGTCATTATCATTAAAAGCCACTTCCCCATGTTGAGATGCACTTAGCATTTCTTTATCATGCCATACCCATACTGTATAACTCTTACAAAATTCTTCACAAATTAAATATGTGTATATATCTACAGCACTTAGTCACCTCTCATTCAAACATTATACACAAGGGCAATAACACTTCACACTATTATCATCATATTTCTTTTAGCGAATTCTAAGAATTCCCTCACCTTATTATCATATTCAACACTCATCCGTAAAGCTTTTTTCCAACTGTGATTCATAGTTGAATTCCTGTGGACATAAAGATTTAACAAACATTATCCAAAAAATTTGCAAATTGCATAAACTAAGCCAACTCTTAATGCATGTGGTCAATGTAAGTTCCTTTTCTTTAGGGAGATACTTGACCATAAATGCATCATCAATAATCACTGTTCGTCATAAATGCATTACAATGAATCCAAACAAGCAAAATAAATGCATTACATGAAGCTTTTGTGGACTCACGTGTAACATATAAATTCAAAGGCTTTTGCAAAGGAATAATTCCATGAACATTGCTTTTGCAGACAACAAAAATAACCATAAAAAACACTCGTTGGTTAATTGGGTAGGTCTCAAGTGAAAATATAATCTTGAAACTAAATATTCATTACCCATAAGCATATTTTATTGATTTAAGTCAACCCCTGAGAAAAACCAGAAAGATAAGAAGAAAAAAGAAATGTTATCAAACCAAAACACCTCTTCTAACAGCTTGGTGTATTTCTGTTGAGCTAAGAAACCAGAAAGTGATAAGTTGACCAGAAATAGCTTGTCAGGAGAGAAAAATGAAGCAGCAATGAAGCAACACATAAACAATGGCGACAAAATAGGAGTTATCACTTTCGACATGACAAGAAGGGAAGTTCAAAGAGGGAAATTTAAGTTTCGGCACGACAAAAACATATTTCAGAGAGCTAGTTTCAATTGGGGAATATTACTTAGACCGGATATTTTTAAACATGTGTCTAAAAAATAACATTTCAAATCGGTTATAAGTCATAACAGGTCTTAAAAGTAATACTATTCAATTAAAAATCATAATACTTTTAAGATTGGTTATTTATAATGTCCGGTTCTAAAATTAAGATTTTTTTATTTCAATAAGAAAATATTTTTAGAACGGATTTTAATCGCATTTGGTTCTAAAAGTCTAAACTTAGTTTTTTAAAAGTAAGAATTTTTTCTGATAAAAAAATAATAGTTTTTAAGACCAATTGTGTTACAATATCATATCTTAAAAGTTTTGTCATTTTAGATTCAGAGTCTCTTCAGCTTCTAAGTAAACTTCCCAACTAAGCATCTCCTCAAAATTTGGGGCCACTTCAATAAATGTCACTAGTGCAAAAAAAACGTTTTAAAACCGCCTCGTTTAGACTGAAGTATTGACGCCCCGATCTTAAAAGTATGACTAGTGGCAGTTTTGTAAATATCAAGAAATTCTTTGACTAGATCCTTTATTCATAGGTCTTAAATATATTATTCACACTAGTATCGAAAACAACTAGTCTTATTAATGTTATTAAAAGAATTGAAATATCAATTACTTTTTAGAGAAATCTCATACTACCAAACTCAAATTTTATCCAGTCCAAAATATAAGGAGAAATTTAAGTCTAAAAGTCTAAAAATTTTAAAACCAAATATATTAAAAAGCCAGTCTTAAAAGTTATAGTTTTAAGACCAGACTTAAATTGTGGCTAGTACAAAAGATTGAAAAAATTAAACAAGAAATTAATTACTTTTAAGACGGGAGTTTAATAAGGACCGGTCTTAAAGGTTAACTTTTAAGACTGGCTTTTTATTATATCCAGTCTTAAAATTAAAGTGCCAAATATATTCTTCTTTGCGTGAAGCCTGTAGTTATTCTCTTTGAAGTCTGAACCTCTATTCCTATTGTGAAACCTCTCTTCCTATTGCATTCCCTCTCTTCCTCGCCCACCACCACCATCCTCTGTTAGTCTCTCATTTGCTCAAGCATTCCTCTCTTGAACCACCTCTCTCAACCTTTCTTCCTGTCTCAAAAATAAATAGAGAAAACAATTCTAGCCTTGTTCTTGGAACGCTAGTTACTGGTGTGACTAGTGTGAGTCAAAGTGAACCCTGTTTATCTCAGAGTGAGCCTCATAACCACCCTACACGTCATGGTAGAAGAGGCACATGATTGAAAGAGCTTGCACAAATCAAATTGTTGGGGAAAAGCTCGAGATTCAGTTTGATGAAAGTTTGGTTGCTTTCGGCCTTAATAAAAGCACATATATTAATTATATCAGCACACTAGCACGCAACAAGATTAGTATTTTGACAGATGAGTGGAAAAATGTTGACCAAGCCAACGTAAAGGATCTTATTTAGGACTCTTTCCAGCTAACATACAATGTTCCTGACAATAAGAAATTGAAAGACAAGACATTGTCATATTGTGTTGATTGCTGGAGGAAGTTTAAAACCTCGCCAGCTAACAACTTTATTTTTGTCAAGGTTCCAGTTGGTGAGCCTTGCCCTAATCCTTGCAAAAAGTATACATTTCTTGATGAACAAACTTGACAACAATTTGTTCAGATGCGGACTACTCCAGAAGCTTTGGTGAGTTTATATTTAGCTCTTTTTGCCCTTTTTTGTTTGCTTATTAACCTGTGCAGACATGTGAATGTTATTATGCTTATCTAACCCTGTTAGTTAGATGGTTTGGTGTGTGAATAGAAGTATACATTTCCATCCTTTGTCCTACATTAGAGGAGCATGTCTTAGTTCTTATGTGAATGTGACTATAGATGGAGTAATACAGTAAAAGTTTGCTATTGTTCTATGCAAGTCTGATATGTAAACTCTGAAAAGGTAAAAATATTAATAAGTAGGTAATTAGGGAAATAGTAATGGCATAATATCTCCTATGAGGCCTTTAGTTAGTTAAGAAGGTATTCTGTTATAGTAGGTAGTGGTTAGACATTGTTGTTAGTTAGTTAGTTAGTATGTTAACTATGTAATGGTTTTGGTGTAAGCTGTTAATGGGCCTTAAGAGTCAAGCCTCTAATAATATATAAGAGGTTAGACTAATATGTGTACGAACTAGTTATGATGAATGAATGAATTGACTGAGTTGGCAACAATTCTGCAACTCCCTTTCCTCTGTTTCTCCCAATTTCTTCTACAATTCTACATCTTCCTTAACAAAGTCATGAAACTTCATGAAGTGAATTTGACTAGTATTTGAGGTTCATATCAAGTAGTAGTTCTCTAATTTCTGTTAGTAAGCTAGTCTGGAATTCATTATTAATAGTTGTTTTCAATTCTGATTTACATAAAAGAAGGGAACAAGCAGAAGCGATTAGGAGAAAGAATTATTGCCTGCATAGAATGTCTCATGGCGAATATGAAAAGGCTGAAAAAAAGTTGATAGCGGTTAAGCGAAAGAGATTGGAAGATGAAGTTGAATCCAATTCTTTTGCGATATGTGATCCGCCATCTCCAATATGTCACGAAGAGTAATGTTGTATATTCACCAAAAGAGAAGCAGAGCTTACACTAGTGAACAAACTCGTATAGTTGTTGAAAGAATTGTATGTATCATTATTGTTATTTTTTAGTTACTAAACATGTTTCATTACTAAGCTTCTCATTATCTATTTCTTATAGGAAGAACTTAAAAAAGAAAGGAGTAGAGGGATCATTTGTGTCGAAGGAAGGAATGATATTCTAACCATTGCGACTGGAAAACTGGATCATACAGGGCGTGTAAAGGGAATTAGAGTACAGGTAGGCTTGAAGTAATAATTTGGTAAATCCAAATGCCATAATTAAAGTATGGGTACCCGGGAGGAGAAGAAACGTTCGTTGGCCATAGATAGTAAGGAAGTATAGGCCAAAGTAGCAGAGCGAGAAGCTTCATTGACTGCAAATTTTGAAGCCTAACTTAACAAGATGAATGAGGAAATGATGATGCTTGTGAGCTATCATGGAGAGACCACTATTCCCTTGCCACAGTCACCTATATGTATAAAGTAGAGCACTTAAGGGAGTTGCATTGTTGGAAAGTCAAAGGAACCTTGTGACCTTTATATGAAGGATCTTGATAGACTATTAGTTGAAAAAGGCACTGTCTACAACTTGGGATCAACTATACACCACTAACAAATGGTTGGTGATGAAGTTAGAGTGTTAGTTGAAGAGGTGATTATTGATGCACCTGTTCCTCTTAAAAATGATCACATGAAGGTTGTGAGTGATTGCAAGAAAAGCTTTATCTCATGGCCAGTGAAGTCTGTACATGTTTCTACTCCTCCTGAAGCTCCAGCCTTTCCTGAAGTTGTTGAGATGGCCAAGTTGAATGCTAAGGACAAGATTGTCCTTAAGGTATTCAATGGATCTTTTGGAGTTAAATCGTGGCCTGCAAATAAAGAAGTAGGCCTCCGTAATAAGCAACCGGATTTCGTTGACCGAAATGATTTAATGTCCCTACTATTTTTTGGAAAGGAGCTAACTAATGCAATTGTGCTCTTATTTATAAAGTAAGTATTGTCCTCTCTGAGTACATAATTTAAATGCATCGTTTAGACAACATACATATATACTAATTCCCTGATGTTATTGTTGTAGGTTTATGCATCATGAAATGGTAGTAGAACATGGCAGAAGCAATGATATTGGATTCTTGTGCTTAGTCTACATAAGTCTGTAAATGGAAGAAATCACCAAGAGGGGGTGAATTAGGGATTTTAAAAAATTTCTTTTAGAAATATCGAAGTTTATACCAAAAAACAAAGTATAAAAGACAAGGGAAGAAAAGTTTTACATAGTAAGATTTATACTAGTTCAGTCCTATCCTTGACCTACATTCAATCCCTAGATACCTTCTGGGATTTTCAACTATCTCAATAACCTTTAATTACAACAATGTAACTCTCAAGCAATCCTAATCACATAGGACTTGCTCCCACTTACACTTTGCAATTAAATAACCCAACTCACAAGTTCCACAACCTTGAGTTCTCTCAAATGTGAAATCAAATGATTTTTAAAAGCAAACTCTCTTAAAGAGCATATGTGAATAAACACTGAAGTTCAAATAGTAGTATGCACAACAAATAATCAAATAAGAATGTAATCAATTGTAATTGTATGTTATTTTGTTTTTTGTGTTCTTCGAGTCTTCTTGGGTATTTGCAGTTAACCAAGGAGACTAGCCATTGCATTTTCTTCTCTTTGTATCTTCAATGTTCAGTTTGATATCTGGAATATGACAGTTGCATACTTTTCTCTGTTTCTTCAATTCTTAGTTTAAATCTTGGATTAGTTGTTGCAGATGGTCTTCCAGTATTCTTGTCATTCCATAAACATTATTTGACCATTGGAGAGTGATCAAGAAGATATGTAGCGATATGAGTTGAACCATTAGAATAGAGGAGACAGTTCAGGCTTGTTCTTCGTTCTTCAGTAATTGCATTTAACCCAGATTTGATTTCACCTTGATCCTTGTTAAATTTTTTTGAAACCCATGAGCAAATCGATCAAGTATAATAGGGAATAATATAAAGTGAAATCATAGAGTATATAGATCAAACAGGATTAAATCACAGATTTCCAGAAATCAAAGTTTCAAACTGTGCGACGAAAACTTGAGTTTATTAAAACAAATTGGAGTTTTGTTCATTCTAAGAATAGCTATCGCAATACGAGATTTTGAAACATATTTTGAAACAGTAGAAAACTTGAGTCATTAAGTTGAAAAGTCGATTTTCTGACTTTTGATGAGAAACTAAATTCAAATCCACAAAGTTCAAAACTGAAGTTCCTAAAGCTTAACTAGAGTTTTCAAATTCAAGAAATAGAGCATAGCTCTCTATTTGACATAAACTCGAGTTTCCAAAACTCAACTCAAGTTTCCTTTATAAACGAAAAACTTTCAAATCTTTCTGCCTGAGTCAAACTCGAGTTTACAGTATTAAACTCGAACTTTCTAAGTTTGTAGAAAATGTTGATAACTCTTTGTAAATGACAAACTTGAGTTTACAAATGTAAGCCGCAGTTTGTTTAAACATGAACTCTTTGCAAATTCTTGGCTTGATTCAAACTCGAGTTTGTAAACCTAAACTCGAGTTTTATCATAGAAACCTTTATATAGCCATTAGTTAGAATATCAAACTGTAGTTTGCTTAACTTCAAAATGTTGAAGTGTTTCTGTCTTACATAAACTCGAGTTTATTAATACAAACTCAAGTTTTTTTTAGTTTGAAAAACTTTGATTGCTCTCTGTTTGTCATAAATCGCAGTTTGTAAATGCAAACCACAATTCGCTTTTAAGTTCATAAATCTGAGCTACTCTGTTAAGTCCAAACTCAAGTTTTGGAACTCTAAACTCAAGTTTGTCTTTGATAGTAAGTTTTTCAACTTACCAAAGACAAACTTCACTTTATATTTATAATTTTTAGTCATCATTAAAACTCATAGAGAACTAACAAAATCAATGAACCTTAATGGAGAGACAAGCATACATAACATAGAGGTTGTGTAACAATATGAAAAAGTGGTACTTGGCACCATACATTATTAAGTACATATCATAATTCTTGTCTGCAATTCACTTAATTCTATTACATAATACTGAGTACTTGTCTGTTGTGAATTTTTAGTCACCATTGGTAGTTGGTCCTCATGTGCGTGGAGGAGAATAAAGTGGTTCTTTTATGCTCCATTCACAACGATCCAGTACCTACATTGAAGCAAATCGTGAACACGTAAACATTTCATTTTAATTGTCTTGTCTGAAATCTCTGCTTTGAATTTTTAGTGACCATCATTGATAAATTTTTGATTTTGATAATAGGGCCATGAAGGCATTCCAAATGAAGCTCAAGAAAAAGCATGGGTTTCAGAACAAAAACTACATGGATCATACCAAAGGTTAGTACATATTTGGACAATGACACACTATCTTGTAAACTTGGTCAGTAAGAAATATATGCTCTTATATATTTCTTGTTTGTTTTTAGACTCGTCGGTAACCACCACAATCCAACTTATGTAGCCATTAGTCTTGACACATATATATAATATTTTCATGCAAGGAATTCTAACTAACTTCACTGAAATGGTTAATGTATTTGATATTACATATGTTTGCCTGTACTGACCCATTTGATGCAAGGAAGGATATCATGCATGGAAGGACTAATATATTTCTGCCTTTGATGTTACAAAAGTTTGTCTGTGTTGACCCCTTTTTTGATGGTGATATTGAGTGCATATGTGAAGTGTTTTGTGAGTATCTGTATGACCTCGAAAGTCAGAACAATAATGTCTTGAATTCATTTGTAAATATATGTTGTAGCTATAATCATCTTCTATAAATGAACAATTGTACAATTTGTTTAATGACTAATAATAAATTTGTTTATCCATTTCCAACAAATTGATACTTTCCATTTTTTGTTGTTGTATGTATTGCATGGTGGATAAAGCTATTTATTAGTGCTTATACTTTTAGGACATGATGTTGTAAATAAGCTATTTATAAATTTGTAAAAATAAATGCTAGACTTTTAGGACTGGATATTTTATAAAGGTCTAGTCCTAAAAGTCTTTGCTTAACTTTAAAAAATATGGGAGACTTTTAGGACTAGATATTTTATAAATGTCCGGTCCTAAACGTCTTCGTTTAACTTTAAAAAATATGGGAGACTTTTAGGACTGAAAATTTTATAAATGTCTGGTCCTAAAAGTCTACGTTTAACTTTAAAAAATACAAGAGACTTTTAGGATCAGATATTTTAACAATGTCTAGTCCTAAAAGTCTTCATTTAACTTTAAGAAATATGGGAGACTTTTAGGACCAGATATTTTATAAATGTCCAGTCCTAAAAGTCTTAGTTTAACCTTAAAAAATATGGGAGACTTTTAAGACCATATTTTGTTGTAAAGGTGCAGTCCTAACAGCCTTCGTTTAACTTTAAAAAATATAGGAGACTTTTAGAAATGGATATGTTTAAAATAATGTCTTAAAAGTATATTTTTTAAAACCGGCGTTATTTAGGATCCAGTCTTAAAAGGTTTATCTTGTTTTAAAAATATATCGCAATTATTTTATAGCATGATGTTTTTTAAATCTGGTCTTAAAAGTCAATATATTTAATGGCAACCCACGTAATCTTCTTCTTTTTTCAAACAATGCCTAAGGGTTCAAGAAAACCGGGCGTAGGGTGGGTCTGCACTTCCAGCCATTGACATTGTATGCCGTCGTTGTTACCTCTCCTAAGGTTGATTTATCAATCTCCTTTTTCTTTATCTTTGTTCTTTTTCTAACAATATAAAGAAAAAGGAAACTGAAAATAATCAACCTCAGGGAGGGTTTAAGACAATTGAGGTTCTTCTTAAGGTAGGGCCCTTATAGTCGTTGTTTTTACCTGTCTTGATTTTGATCATCATTAGTCTCCTTTTTCTTTGTCCTTTTTTTTCACAAAAAGAAGAAAGACAAAGAAAAAGGACATTGAAAATGATCAAAATCAGGAGAGGTAAAAATGACATATGAGGGTCCAACCTTGAGAAGAATTATTACTGTATTTGTTTGTATGTTTGTTCAAACAATGTAAATGATGTTTCATTTGTTCTTAATGTTCTATTTTGTGAATTTTCAAAGTCAACAATGATAGATGAGGACTTTGTTTATTTTGTTTTATTTGTTCGTGCATGACTACGTTTTCTTACTATTGTGTATGGACCACTTGATGAGAAATGAAGATGGAGCATAATTTAAACATATTTTTCATTATATTTTTTATGATGTCGGATAAAGGCATCATCCAGTACATAAAAGTAAAAAAATAATCCTCCATATCGTTGCCGGAGGAGGAGGAGTCATAGGAGGGGCATTAGAGGAGTCCTCTTGAGAAGAATAGTACTCCACGTTATTGGCGTAGAGTACCATGTTGAGCTTGCAGTTTAGAGTATATATAAACCCGACCAATTTGCCCTAGCATTGGTCAATGTGATCGACGTGGGCCTTTAAGTGCTCTAGCATCTACTTCACAGATGGATTCGGTGGCAGTGGAGGAGGCCTTTGGGGTCGGGGAGGAGGAGGAGTAAAAGTAGGACTCAGTGGTAGTGGGGTAGCCATTATGGTGGAGGCTAGAAGGTGGAGGTTGTAGAAGAAAAGTAGGAAGTGGAGAAGAATGTGAAGAAACTAAAGTAACAAGGCGCTTAAATAAAGCACCATAGTTGTAGTGTCCTTAGAGTACGAAAAGACGCATAATTGGGAAGTTTACTTAGAAGTCCATGAGACTTTAAAGCATTCATTGAACACAGAGTGTAAGGATATGACTCTACTATATAAAGAATTTGAAACAATGGAATTTTTAAGACTATATATTGTAAAACAACCATTCTTATAAATATTATTCTTATAAGAAAATTGTTACTTTTAAAAAAATTAAGGATAAACTTTTATAGTTGGATATTTTAAAACGCTAGCCTTAAAAGTATTTTTAGGACTGGACATTTTTAAATCCATTCTTAAAAATATTTATTTACAAGAAAAAAAATTTTACTTTTAAAAAAATTAAGGATAGACTTTTAGAACAAGATATTTTAAAAGGTCAGTCTTAAAAGTATTTTTTAGACAGGTCATTGGTGAAATGCGATCTTAAAGGTATTTACAAATTTCGATTATTTCCCATTCCACATTTAATCCATTTCATACCTCTCTGCCCTAACTCCTCACCCCATGCTGATAATCCTCTTTGTCCCTAATCGTCGTCTCTGCTCAAACCATGGTTAGATACAAGACAACCACTCGTAGGAGTACATTTGTGCTCACTGATATCGTAGAATAGATGAAAAGATGACCGCTCCTCCTACAGCCTTATATTCTCGACAAAGAGTCTTATGCCTTGGAACTCATGGTTATTTCTGACGATAAAGACCTGCCTGCTCCCCCCAGCCTTCAGACATTGCAGAGGTTCTCGCTCCCCCTTTAATCCTTCTGCCAATATTCCCCAACCTCCTAGCCCTTATAGGCATCTTGTTGTATACTCCAGTCCTGAGTCTATTGAGATTCGTGTCACCTATCTTAAACAACATATGGCTGAACTTTAGCAGTAACTTGAATCTTATAAAGCTCATGTTGATGCATGGGTCGATGAAGTTAAAAATTTGTAGTTTCCATTTTCTTGTGGCACATTTTCGGTTTCATTTTTCTGGTTGTTCTCTTTTTCTCTTTCTCTTTCTTTTTTTTTTTGGCTTGAAGGTTGTTCTCTTGTTCAAATGCTCCACTATTGAAAGAAAGTACATTGCTTTTCTTTTGATCTTCTTGGCAACCCATGTTCCCTAAATAATGGTAATAAATTAGTTTTGGAATTAGGGAGGGAAAGTGTATCATAAAACCGATTGAGGATAACAAAAATTGTGTAAATAAAAAATAAATAATAGACTTTTAGGACTAGATAAATTAAAGAAATTGGTTTTTAAAGGTAATTGAATTCAAAAAATAAATAATAGACTTTCAGGATCGAATAATAAGAAAACAGTCTTAAAAGTTATTTAATTCAAAAAATAAATAATAGACTTTCAGGATCGAATAATAAGAAAACAGTCTTAAAAGTTATTTAATTGAAAAAATTAATTATAGACTTTTAGGACCAGATACTTTATAAGAAGTCGGTCTTAAAAGTACATTTACTACCAGATATATCTAAAATACGCTCTCAAAAGTATTTACTAATTATATATACCAATTGAATCTCATTCATTCTCACTATTTTTGTATCTCTTTGCCCTAACTCCTTAATGCGTCCCTAATAATCGTTTCTGTCCCAAACTACTCAAACCATGGCTTAGTACAAGACAATTGCTTGTAGGGGTACTTTCTGAAGCTCGTGCATTCCTTAGATCTATATATAGGGCGCCTCAAGTGAGAGTGCGTTCTATTTTGACGAAAGAGTCTCAAGTCGTTGGATCTATTGTTATTTCAGATGATAAAGAGATTATCGGCCCCCTCCAGCCTTCAGTCCATGAAGAGGTTCCCACTCCCCCTCTCCAGCCTTCTAACAATATTTACCAACCTCCTTGCCCCAACGCGCCAACCACTAACCCCTCACTTCTTTCCTGTAATGATACATTGATATTGATGTGTATAAGAAAGCAACTTGCTAATCTCCGGCAACAAATTATTGCTGCTCACGCTGATGATGCCAAGCCATTGGTCGATAGTAAGCTTTTTGATTTTTAGTCACATTATTGTTGTTGTTCATTTTCAGTTTGTTGTTCTTATTTTTCTTTTGTTCGTGCATATTCTCCAGTAATGTAAGAAGCATAAAGAACTAAGCTTGTATCTTATTTTTGTTCATATTCTCCAGTAATGAAAGAAGCTTATTCTCTAATATCCTTTATTTTCATTAAGTTGTTGCTACTATCTTTTAGTTCAATTAATAAAGAAAATGAGGATGTTTAGGAGCAAATACTTTATAAGTAACCGGTCTAAAAGTATTTGATTTTTAGGACCGAATATGTTATAAGACTTTGGTCTTAAAATTAAATGAATAGAAAAAAGTAAGGACCAAATTCTTATAAACCTCCAGTCTTCAAAATTAGATGAATAGAAAATATTAAATGTATACCTTTAGGACCGGATACTTTATAATCAACTGGTCTTAATAAAATCCCCAAACACTAAAAAATGTCTTTGTTGCACGAAAAGTTAAATTTCCCTCTATGAACTTCTCCTGTCGCGATGAAAGTGATAACTCATGTTCTGTCTCCAATGTTTATATATTTCTTCGTCATTGCTTCACGTTGCTCTCTCGACAAGCTAGTGTTGGTCAGCTTATCACTTTTTGGTTCCTTAGCTAAACGGTGATACACTAAGCTATAAGAGGTGTTTCGGTTATATAACTTTTTGATTTTTCTGCTTATCATTCTAGGTTTTTCATGGGGGATTAGGTTTTCCTTTTGGACTTGTGCTCCTCACACCCACGGAGGGTTCTAACCGGTAGGAGGCCGAGTGAAGTACAATGGAGTGGAGTTGCCAAGGACGTCGGCTCATAAAGGGGTAACTATATTATGAGTCTCACATTGGGGAGCCAAGCTCTTGGAGTGAGGTTTATAAGTCCATTGGGCTCTCCCTCCTCATAAGCTAGCTTTTGTGGATTGGGCACTCCCTTTGGGCTTATGCTCGTCACATTTGGTATTGAGAGCCGGTGTCCTAGACAAGGTTACCCCCGGAGGAGTTCTTGTTAGTTCTGTATAGGTTTTGATGATAACAAACAATTGTAAAATCAAGATTGAAGTTTTTTCTTAAAAAAATGAAAACTTGCTGTCTAAGGCAAAACTCGAGTATTAGGATTAATACTCGAGTATTGGCCTTACAGAGAAAAGCTCAGTTTGAATGGATAAAGGCAATACCGTAGTTTCCGAGTGAAAACATGAGTATTGGGTCATATAGAGAGCATTGCAAGTTTTATGTCTGGACATACTCGAGTATTAGTTTCAAAACTTGAGTACAAGCCAAAGAGACTCTTCAGTATCTTTCAAAAGAATTGAAAACTCCAGTTTCGAAAACTCTAGTTTTGGAATGTGAAAAGTTCAGTTTTCCTACTTGGCTCCAAAATTCAAATGTTTTCATTTTTCAAATGAAAACTCGAGTTTGACATTAAGAAACTCGAGTATCGGGCCTAGCAAAGATGATAAAAAAATTTATTACATTTACAAACTCCAGTTTGAAAACCTCCAATTTTGGAAACTCCGGTTTTGAACTGGCTGATGTTCTCTCAGAGTTTCAAGTTTCAAATACAAACTCGAGTATGAGTTTGGAAACTTGAGTATCAAGTCATATAGAGAGCATCAATGATTTCCAATGTTTTCAATACTCTAGTTTTAAACGAAAACCACAGTTTTGATGTTTTGGAGTATATACTCGAGTATTGGTCTAAGTTAAACTGAAGTTCCAAAGCTCAAATCGTGACTTTCCTCTTTGGAAGGAGGAAACTCGAGTATCAATATAGAAACTCGAGTATAGACTTAAGTGCATAGTGACCTACTTGAGTATTGATGCACAAACTCGAGTATACGTCACGATAATTGAAAATTCAAATCTGCGAAATCTGCATTATGTTTGTTGATTGATCCGAATGCTTTCTAATATTAATTATCAACATTACCAGATATGTTTAATGTGTTTGCTAGTGTATTTAAGCCAATTTACAGATGATTTAAGCAGATCAAAAGAGTTGTCTTCACTAAAAGCAAAAGAGCTGTCAAAGCATTAAAAGCAAGGCCACCTAACTTGTTATATTTAGATCTACCAAGCTCTGCACGATGCAAAAAAGATAAAGAGACTTTCACCTAATCAAGGGTCTGACATTCCAACGGATAGAAACGTATAGAAGTCAATCTTTATCCTACAACACAAAGAATGAGCAAAAGAGTAGAGAAAGAAGAGACCAAAGTGCTTCCAACAGATGGGAAACTTCACCAACGGTCATATAGATGCTTGTAATGGTTATTAAATACTCTCTAAGTATAAATACAGTAGCATTCAATTCCTCTCAACAACTACTGAGCTAGAAATCAAAAAGGCATTAAATTTGTTCATCTACTCTTATGCTTTTCTGTACAGAGTATCTTTTGATACTATAGAGCTTAAGTGTGTAATCTTATCCACTCTTTAAGAGAGTTTATCATTTGTATATCATTTATTGTAAACTATCTCAAGTCAGGGGACTTGGAGATTTGAGGGTCATTGATTACAACTTTGTAAGGGGGAGCAAGTTCTAGTGAGAGAATTGCTCCAAAGTTACAGAGGGTGTAATCAAGTGACATAGTGAAATACTCAGGGAGCCTGAGGACTGGACGTAGGTCAGATTGTTGGACCGAACCAGTATAAACTTTCGTGTCTTATTCTTCTTCCCTGCACTCTATTTTTACTCTGTCTTATCGTCTGAAAACAGAACTTGCTGGAAAAAAAATTCAAAATCCCCAATTCACCCCCTCTTGGTGATTTAGCTTCGCTTTCAATTCTGACGGCAAGGTAATGGAATTTTGTCGTAATCTCTCCCAAAATAACCAAGTTAACAAAAGATTTGCAATATAGTGTAACTTGGATCATTTACCTAATGAATTCGCAATAGGTTTAAATCAATAACAATGAAACAAAACAGTAACAATTTGGGGGGAGTTTTTCAAATTGCAAAATAAATGAAATTAAAACAGAAACAATAAAGGAAAATGAGATTATCCAGACTAAAATGACTAACCCAGAACCAGGGATTCCAGAACCTTCATCAGATGAAAATAAAACATTGAACTCGTAATCGATTTCTAGACAAACCGAAATCTCTGCGTTAGCCCATAATTTCCCTCAACTGAACAATCGTCCAGAATGTTTTCGAAACAGTGGCGTGACACTGAACAATCGCACAATGATCACTTAAACCCAGTTTGAATTATGTCCTTGGGAATAATCGATTTAGATTTTTTATCAAAAACCCAATCTGAATTCATAATCGAATCCGATAAAAGAAGATAGATAGGAGTTTAGATGTTACCGATTAAGCGCGAGTCCTCTGGAATATGGAATCCCTAATCCATCGGTTAATTAGAGAGGATTAGCCAAGCATAGATGAGTAAAACAGTGAAGAACACAAAGAACACATGAAGAACATTTCAGAGAATTTTAAAAGTCTATTTTGATCCTCAAAAGTCTAAAAAAAATGAAGTTACAATCTGTTTGTAGCCAACATCTGACCTAACTTAAAATAGCAAAACAAAATGGGGCTCTAAGTCATAAAATATCCGGCCCAAAAAAGAAATAGACTATAATAGCAAATAGGCTTTCACAAAATTCAGGCCCAAATAAAAATCCAGAAAAACGTCTCTAACTTCCACTTTAAGTTTGACCATCCTCTTGACCGAATTTGCCTTCTAAGTCTTCATAACATTTGTGGCCCTTTGAATCATCTGAAATATGAAACAAAAATGAGGCAAATCTGATGTCTTGTTCAAAAGTTATGGTTAAAACAATGAAGTATTATAAATCTGGAATTTTATCATGAAAATGAATTAAATCTAAATAAAAGCCCCAATAAGCATTAAAGCCCATTATTTATTAGCTAACAATCCTAAATTTATTACCCAAAAGATACAAAGTAAGTGTGTAAAATATTCAATTATCAAATTCCCCCACACTAATCCTTTTGCACTCTTGAGCAAAATCAAAAAGAAAAGAAAATTGGAAGAAAGAAAATTCTCATTTCTAATAATTGCCAACAATATAAAAATTTAAACAATGAACACAAGGTTTCAAAAGACCAAGCAATCAAGACTGAAATCCTTTCATCCTAAATTATAAACCATGGCAATCTCAATCAATGATGCTAATCACACAATGTGATCTCTCTAGGGATGCCCTCAATCAATCTCTTAAGTGTATAAGGAGATAAGTGTATCACTCAAATTCTACTCAAGCAAATTGTTTTACCATAGGCTTGCTCAATTTCTACTTCTCCACTACTCAAAATACATGCATGCATAAATCAAGAGAGATTATTATTTATGGTTGTAATGGGGTTAGGGTGAAGGTATGTAGAAGTATGGAAAAGAGAAGCTAAGCACCAAAGAAATGTAAAAGAGCACTAGTCAAATGAAATGACTAAAACGATACATGTATATTCTTATTTCTCTTTGCTTTCTCTCTTTCTCTCTCTTTTTGTTTCTTTCTTTGTCTTTTTTTTTTGTTTCCTTTTTTTCCTTGTTTCTTTTCCTTGTTTTTTTCAATGATTTTCAATGCCAATTGATGAAATGGCACAAAATCAAATATCTCTCCCCCACACTTAAACTGTTACACTCCTGAGCAACCCCCACACTTAAACACAAAACAAAAGTGAAACCAATGCTCATTGTAATTCCAAGGTGCGGTAAAAATTGGTTTTACACTTAGGCTAGTAATGTGGTTTGTAAAAGAATGAGTCACAAAGGCACAAAGGGGCTAGCAAAGGAAATATGATGCAAGGGAAAGCTATTTGGCCAAAGTAGGGAAATGAAAGAAAGAAAACAAGCCTCCATCATATTTACACATGTAAGTGAAAATGTAGTTTCAAAAAGAAAGGGAGCAAGTTCTAGAAAACATAAATCATGAGTAGATGCACACATAAAATAAAGAATGGTAAAAGATGAGTTCCATTCAAATAGGCCCAAAATCTCACACAGGGAGACACCAAATCATGTAATCAGCACCACAAAATCAACTACCAAGACATATAATCCAAGAGTCCAAAATTGCAGCCCAATAGAATAATCTATCAAAACCCAAATGTCCAAGTTTGTAATATGTGGCAATCATAGAAAGAAAAACTATGTTATTCACACACTAATTTTATTCAGAAAAAGAAAAGTGTGAAATGGAAGAAATAAAAGAAAAGAGAGGTATAGAAAGAAAGAAAGAAGAATACTCCCCAAGGGGTTTATGGAGGATAAGTGGCATCAATGAGGAGGATCTCTTCTTCCTCAGGTTGCTTCATGTCTCCCTATGAGATTGCTTGAGGTAGTGTCCATTGACTTTGAAGGTCCATCCGGTGGGTGGATCACGCAACTCAACAACACCAAAAGGGAAAACATTAGTAACCACAAAAGGGCCATCCCATCTAGATCGAAGCTTACCTGACATAAACTTCAAGTGGGAATTGAATAGAAGAACTTTCTGGCCCACAGAAAACTCTTTCCTTAAGATGTGCTTATCATGGAATGCCTTTGTCTTCTCCTTGTACAATTGTGAACTCTCATAGGCATCCAATCTAAGCTCATCCAACTCTTGCAGTTGTAGCTTTCGTTCCATCCCAGACTTAGCCAAATCCATGTTACACTGCTTAATAGCCCAATAAGCTTGATGCTCCAACTCAATCGGAAGATGACATGCCTTACCAAAGACAAGTCGATAGGGAGACATCCCAATAGGAGTCTTATAGGCGGTGCGATAGGCCCACAAAGCATCATCCAATCGCTTACTCCAATCTTTCTGAGTAGAGTGAACAGTCTTTTGAAGGATTTGCTTAATCTCTCTATTTGAAGCTTCAGCTTGACCATTAGTCTAGGGGTGGTATGCTATGGAGACCTTGTGAAGCACTCCATACTTGCGTAACAAGGCACCCATGCTTCGATTACAAAAATGAGAGCCCTGGTCACTGATGATGGCTCTAGAAATGCCAAACCTACAGAAAATGTTAAACCTAACAAAATCCACCACCACAGAAGAATCATTAGTCCAGGTGGCTTTCACCTCAACCGATTTGGAAACATAATCCACAGCCAATAGATGTAAGTATGACCATAAGAAATAGGAAATGGACCCATGAAATCAATACCCTAAACATCGAAAACTTCACAAAACACTATAGGGTTTTGGGGCATCTCATGCCTATGGGAAATACTTCCTGTTCTTTGACAGTTATCACATGACTTACAAAACATATGGGCATCATCATGAAATAGGGTAGGCCAAAATAAACCACAGTCTAACACTTTCCTAGCAGTTCTTTGTGGTCCAAAGTGACCACCTCAAGTAGAAGCATGGTAAAAATGCAAGATACAATCAAACTCATGATCAGGCACACATCTCCTAATTACTTGTCACTACAAAATCTCCACAAATAAGGGTCATCCCAAACATAATATTTAGAATCACTTTGCAATTTCAGAGTCTGGGCCCTAGTGGAATCAGTAGGTAAAACTCTAGTAAACAAATAATTAACCAGATCAACATACCATAGAATCTTACCCTGCAGCTGAAGAAGCTGCTCATCAGGAAAATCATCCTAAATAGGAGAACGGTGAGAGGGAGAATGAGAAATGCGACTCAAATGATCAGCCACCCAGTTTTGTGCTCCACTTCTATCTCTAATCTCAACATCAAACTCTTGGAGCAACAACATCCACCGAATAAGTCGGGGCTTAGCATCTACCTTTTTCAAAACAAACTTCAATGCAGCATAGTCAGGATAAACAATAACTCTACTAGCTAATAGATATGATCTAAACTTATCAAAGGCAAACACTATAGGTAACAACTCCTTCTCAGTGGTGGTGTAATTAGACTGGGTAGAATCCAAGGTCTTGGATGCATATGCAATCACATGTGAGGCTTTATCAATCCGCTGAGCCAAGATAGCACCAACAACATAGTTGGAGGCATCACACATAATCTCGAATGGAAGCAGCCAATTCGGTAGTTGGATCACAGGGATTGTAGTCAAGCATCGCTTTAAATGATCAAAGGCCAACTTGCACTCATCATTAAATACAAAGTCGATGTCCTTGTGCAAAAAGTTGGAGAAAGGTCAGGCAATCTTACTAAAATCCTGGATAAATCTCTTGTAGAAATCTGCATGACCAAGAAAAGAATGAACTTCCTGTACAGATGTGGGGTAAGGTAAAGTAGTAATAACATCAAACTTAGTAGGAACTACCTCAGTACCCTTACTAGACACAATATGCCCCAAGACAATCCCTGACTCAACCATGAAGTGACACTTCTCAAAATTTAGCACAAGATTGGACTCTATGCACCTATGCAAGACTCTAGACAGGTTAGCTAAGCATGCATCAAAACCAGACCCATATACAGTAAAATCAACCTCCATGCAATCCTCTAGAAACTCAAAGAAAATACTTACCATACAACGCTGGAAGGTACCACGTGCATTGCAAAGGCCAAAGGGCGTCCTTCCGTAAGCATATGTTCCAAAGGGGCATGTGAAGGTAGTCTTCTCCTGGTCCTCAGGAGCAATATGGATCTGGAAGTAGCTGGAGTATCCATCAAGGAAGCAATAGTGAGACTTACCAGCCAACCACTCTAACATCTGATCAATGAATGGTAAAGGATAATGATCCTTGCGGGTGGCTTGGTTGAGTCTCCTATAATCAATGCAAACCCTCCAATTGTTCTGGACTCTAGTAGGAATGAGCTCATTCTTCTGATTGGCCACCACAGTCACTCCGGACTTCTTAGGAACCACCTGGACTGGGCTAACCCACTGGCTATCAGAGATGGGATATATAATACAAGCTTGCAGAAGCTTTGTGACCTCTTTCTTCACCACGTCAAGGATAAGGGGATTAAGGCGTCTCTGGGGTTACCACACTTGTTTAGCCTCATCTTCTAATAAAATCCGATGCATACACATGGAGGGGCTAATACCAACATTGTCAGCTAGTGTCCACCCAATCGCCTTCTTGTTTTCCCTCAATAAGCTTAACAACTTCTCTTCTTGCTCCGGTAGAAGGTTGTTTGCCACAATTACAGACAATTGTTCACCCACGTCCAAGTAAGCATACTTTAAATGATTCGGGAGGGATTTCAACTCCAACTTGGGTGGTTGCTCAATGGAGGTGAGGAGCTTCGGTGGTTGTTCCACAAGTTCTGTAGTGTGTACACCTGAAATCTTGGAAACAATACACAAAGAAGCAGAACTATGTCCAGGCAACTCACTGTTAGAATCAGAATCAACACATCATACAAAGAAGAAGTCTCACAATCAACATCACAAATAGCATCACAATCAATATCAGAATGCAAAGTGACACTCTGACAATCAAAATCAATGTCATCACACAATGCAGCATCAATCTCAATGCATATAAGGCACCATGTATCATCAGAGCAATCACAAATAGCACAATCACTCATAGATGCAATATCTGGAAAATCAGCATATCAATCAGCAAGAACATCATCCACAGCATCATCAATCACATCAATATAGAAAATAGAGTGATCCTCCCTAGGATGTTTCATGGCATCAAAAATGTTGAAATTCACAGAAATATCACCAAACTCCATGGAGAGAGTACCAAAATGCACATCTATTTTGGTCCTAGCTGTTTTCATGAATGGTCTACCTAATATGATTGGCGACTGACTATTAGGAGACTCATCCTCCATATCTAAGATGTAAAAATCAGCAGGAAATATCTACTCATTAACTTTGACCAATACATCTTCAAGCAAACCAGAGGGATGAGCATTACTCCCATTAGCTAACTGAACAATAACACCAGTAAGATGCAAGGGACCAAAACCAAGAGATGCATAGACAGAAGCAGGCATAACATTAATTGAAGCACCTAAGTCTAGCATGTAATCATTAAATCTATAGTTACCAATGATACAAGGGATAGAAAACATTCCTAGATCCTTGCACTTTTGAGGCATGGTAGACTGGATGAGTGCTGATACATTCTGGTTCATGCTCACTCGTTCATTTCCCTTCAATCACCTCTTGTTGGTGCATAACTCCTTCAGAAACTTGGCATATTTAGGAATCTGCTTGATTGCATCTAAGAGGGGAATGTTGATCTCAACCCTTCTGAATGTCTCTAGAATATTCTTCTCTTGTGCTAGTGCTTTTTCTGTCACTTTCTTGTATTGAATGGATCTTTGAGGGAAAGGTAGAGGAATAGGAATGTCCTCTTCAGTTTGGTTCACCACCTCCTTATCTTTAGAGTCACTCTTCACATTTCCTGACTTTCTATCTGATGTAATTACATCTGCAGCTAGCCTAGGCTCTTCCAATATTTTGCCAGACCGTAAGGTGATAGCACTCATGTTCCCCTTAGGGTTAGGAATGGTCTGTGAAGGAAGAGTGTTGTTGGAACCTTAAGGTTGGAGTTGATTCAATAAAGTTGCCAATTGGCCAATCTGGGTTTGCAAACTCTGAATGGAAGTTTCTGTTTGTTGCTGGAATTGCAATGTATTCTTGTTAAATTGCTTCATCATATCCTCAAGTAAGGAACCAGAAGAACTACTACCACTGCTACTAGGCTGTTGTGTCAATGGAGGGGGTGCACATATGGTTGGTGGGGGAGGATTAGCTGGAAGAGGAGGTGGTGCAAAATGTAGGAAACCTGGTGGTCTAAATGTCTATGTTGGTAACTACCAGAATTATGATTATGTTGAAACTGGTTGCCTTGATTCTGGTAGTTCTGGTTGCCTTGATTTTGGTTCCAACAGAAATTAGGGTGGTTTCTCCAGCCAAGATTATAGGTATTAGAGGATGCATCGTTCTATTGTTGTTATTGAGGCTTCCCTGGAAACACACCAACTGCAGCTACTGAATGGTCCTGATAATTGGGATCTTGGAAGGTAGGGTAGGACTCAGTAGGATGATAAGGATCAACACAATATCCACATGAATATCCCATCTGAGGAAAGGAAGTATGTACTGTCTGTGTAACTGCCAACTGTCTAACCAAAGAAGTCAAGCCATTAAGTCTATTTTCAAGTCTTTGTTGATATGCAATCTGAGGTGTTTGAATCTGGTACACAGGGGTACTGTTTTCTCTAGTACCAAATTGCTGTGAGTTGGCAGCCATGGTAGATATCAAATCTCTAGCTTCCTTAGGTGTCTTATTCTGCAAAGCCCCACCACTAGATGCATCAACCAAATTTCTGTTATTAGGCAACAGGCCCTTATAAAAGTATGTAATAAGAAGTTGCTCTGTGATCTGATGGTGTGGACAACTTGCACACAACCTCTTGAACCTCTCCCAATACTCATGTAAGTTCTCCTTATTCACTTGTTTAATGCCACTGATTTTTTTCCGGATGGATGTGGCTCTTGAGGATGGAAAGAATTTCTCCAGAAACATCTTGGCCATATCATTCCAACAGGCAATAGATTGAGGTTGAAGGTAGAACAACCAGTCCTTAGCTCCCCCTTCAAGTGAGAAAGGAAAAGCTCTGAGTTTGATATGCTCCTCATGAATTGCTTGTGGGTTCATTTTGCTACAGACCACATGAAACTCCTTCAAATGCTTATGGGGACATTCACTTGCAAGACCATGAAACTTAGGAAGCAAATGGATAATATTATATTTAAGTTCAAAGTTAGCACCAAGTTCAGGATATTGAATGCATAAAGGTTGATTGACCACTGCAGGTGCAGCCAATTATTTCAAAGTTGGACGGTTTTCTTGTTCTGCCATATTTTCAGAAGACACGAGAGACACAGAATCAAGTTCAAAATCTGAAACAGGATCCGTAGTTACTAGTTGACTTAACCTCACGTTGCGTCTAGCAACTAGCTAGGATGTTCTCTCTATTTCAGGATATCTTTCTGACAGATCTTCTGGACCAATAGTACTCCTTGTACTCATACAGCAGCATTTGGCAGAATGGAAAAATCACAAAACAGAAAAAACAGACTCACAAAACCACACAAACAGTCACAAAACAACAAATACACTAAAATGACACTAGAAGACTCAAAACACAAAAACAAAAAACCAGACTAGAAAATAACGAAAATAACTGTAGAAATACTATCAAATGATTTTTAAAATTTATGGGATTTGTACAGAAACACTCCTAGACCATTAGGGGACCCAAAAATGCAATAAAAAATCTTAAAAAACTGAAAAAGTGGTCAAAACGATTGAATTTGGCTTAAAAATGAAGACCACATCGCAAAGTTGTGTATCTTGATATTTAGGCCAAAATCTATCAACCTACCAAATTTCAGCTCAATAAGAGATATTTGCAAAGTCTAGTATAAATCCTAGGAACAATTTCAAAAATACCGGGTACGTCCCACCGAGACAAAAAACAGCAAAAACAGGGCCTTAACGATTGAATTTGGCAATTTTGAGTAGGACCTCACTCCTGTGAAGGGGGTGACTATTGTGTAAAATGCCAATTTCCATGTAGGAAAGCCCTAGTTCAAGTGATCTGGGTGAGAACATTTTCTGCCCAGTCACCTGAACTGACTAATCTACTCCTAATCTATTACTAATCAAACTGATGTGAATTCCCCAGCAACGGCGCCAAATTTTGACAGAAATTTGTCGTAATCTCTTCCAAAATAACCAAGTTAACAAAAGATTTGAAATATAGTGTAACCTGGATCGTTTACCCAATGAATTCGCAGTAGGTTTAAATCAGTAACAATGAAACAGAATAGTAACAATTTAGGGGGAGTTTTTCAAATTGCAAAATAAACGAAATTTAAACAGAAACAATAAAGCAAAATGAGATTACCCAAACTAAAATGACTAACCCAGAACCAGGGATTCCAGAACATTCATGATACAAAAATAAACATCGAATCGTAATCGATTTCTAGACAAACCGAAATCTCTGCGTTTGCCAAGAATTTCCCTCGACTGAACAATCTCCAGAATGTTTTTGAAACAATAGCGTGACACTGAACAATCACACAATGATCACTTAAACCCAGTTTGAATTATGTCCTTAGGAATAATCGATTTAGATTTTTTATCAAAAACCCAATCTGAGTCCATAATCGAATCCGATAAAAGAAGACAGAAACAAGTTTAGATGTTACTGATTAAGCGCGAGTCCTCTAGAATATGGAATCCCTAATCTGTGGGTTAATCAAAGAGGATTAACCAAGCATAGATGAGTAAAACAGTGAAGAACAGATGAAGAACATTTCAGAGAATTTTAAAAGTCTATGTTTGATCTTCAAAAGTCTAAAAAAACAAAATTACAATTTGTTTATAGCCACCATCTGACCTGACTTAAAATAGCAAAACAAAATGGGGCTCCAAGTCATAAAATATCCAGCCTAAAAAGAAATAGACTAAAATAGCAAATGGACCTTCACAAAATTCGGGCCCAAATAAAAATCTAGAAAAACATCTCTAACTTCAGCTCTGAGTTTGACCATCCTCTTGATCAAATTTTCCTTCCGAGTCTTCATAACATTTGTAGCCCTTTGAATCATCTGAAATATGAAACAAAAATGAGGAAAATCTGATGTCTAGTTCAAAAGTTATGGTTAAAACAATGAAGCATTATAAATCTAGAATTTTATCATGAAAATGAATTAAATCTAAATAAAAGCCCAAAGCCCAAATAAGCATTAAAGCCCATTATTTATTAGCTAACAATCCTAAATTTATTACCCAAAAGATACAAAGTAAGTGTGTAAAATATTCAATTATCACAAGGCTGACTAAAGTGTCATGTGTGGAGGGTACTGATCAGTAAGGCAGAGTGAAGTGGAACCATCGAAGACGTCAGCTCTTGAGGGGGTGACTATGTAATGAGTCCCACATCAGGGAGCTAAGCTCTTAAAGTAAGGTTTATAAGTCCATTGGGTTCTCCCTCCTCATAAGCTAGCTTTAGGGATTGGGTTCTCCCTTTGAACTTTTGCTCATCACATTAATAATCGAATGGTCATTAGGCCTAGGACCCAAGTATAAACCGAAAAATAGAGTGTAAAAGATAAGGGGAAAAAAGCTTGACATAGTAAGATTTATACTGGTTCGGTCCTATCCTTAACCTATGTCCAGTCCCCAGATACCTTCTGGGATTTTCAACTATTTCAACAAACTTTAATTACAACAATGTAACTCTCAAGAAATCCTAACACCTATGACTTGCTACCCCTTATACTTTGCAATGAAATAACCCAACTTATAGGTTACACAACCTTGAGTTCTCTCAAATGAATAATCAAATGATTTTCAAAAACAAACTCTCTTAAAGAGCAGATAAGAATAAACAATGAAGTTCAAATACTAGTATGCATAACAAAAGATGAAAATCAAATAAGAATGTAATCATTTGTAATCATATGTTGTTGTGTTGTGTTTGATCTTCGAGCCATCATGGGTATTGTAGTCAACCAAAGAAACTAGCCATTGCATTTTCTGCTTTATGAATCTTCAATGTTCAGCTTGACATCTGGAATATGACAATTACATATTCTTCTCTGTTTCTTCAATATTTGGCTGAAAATTTGGAGTAAAGTTGTTCTAGATGATCTTCCAGCATTCTTGCCATTCCATACACTTCATTTGACTGTTGGAGAGTCATCTAGATGATCTATAATGGTCTGAGCTAAACCATTGGGATAGAGGAGAAACTTCAAGCTTGTTCTTGATTCTTCATTAATTGCATTTAACCCATATTTGATTTCACCTTGATCCTTGCTAAATTCTGTAAATGGAAGAAATCACCAAGAGGGAGGTGAATTGGGGATTTTAAAAATTCTTTTTGAAGTAACTAAATATAGATAAAAAAAATAGAGTATAAGAGATAAGGAAAGAAGAGCTCAACACAGTGAAATTTATATTGGTTCAATCCTATCCTTGACCTATGTCCAGTCCCCAAATACCTTCTAGAATTTTCAACTATCTCAACAAACTTTAACTACAACAATGTTAACACCTAGGACATGCTCCCCCTTACACTTTGTAATTCAATAACCCAACTCACGGGTTTCCCAACCTTGAGTTCTCTCAAATTAATAATCAAAATGATTTAAAAAAAACTCTCTTAAGGAGCAAATATGAATTAACACTGAAGTTCAAATAATAGTATGCACAATAAAGGATGCAATCAAATAAGAATGTAATCAGTTGTAATCGTATGTTCTGTTTTTTTTGTTCTTCGAGTCTTCCTGGGTATTTGTAGCCAACCAAATAAGCTTGCCATTGCATTTTCTTCTATTTGAATCTTCAATATTCAACTTGACATCTGGAATATGACAGTTGCATATTTTTCTCTGTTTCTTCAAGTCTTTATTAGAAATTTGGAATAGAGTTGTTGCATTTGATTCTCCAACATTCTTGCCATTTTGTAAACTTTATTTGACCATTGGAGAGTGATTTAGATGATCTGTAACAGTCTGTGCTGAGCCATTAGGATAGAGGAGAAAGTTCAGGCTTGTTCTTAGTTCTTTATTAATTGTATTTAACCCAAATTTGATTTCACCTTGATCCTTGCTAAATTCCGTTAGTTCTCTGTGTGTTTTGATGATAACCGACAATTGTAAACTCAATTTGAAGTTTGTCCTTGGAAAGTTGTAAAACTTTCTGTTTAAGGTAAACTCGAGTTTGGACTTGACAGACAGATACAATGTTGGCCAAACTCCAGTTTGAATAGGCAAACTCGAGTTTGCAGAGTTACAGAGAGATATCAAAGTTTACAAGAATTGTAAACTCGAGTCTGTGTTTATAAACTCGAGTCTAGATCAAAGGCAGTGACACTCGAATTTCACCTTGTTTCCAAACTCTACCTTTGATTCTGAGAAACTCCAGTTTACAAGAAAGTTTATGTGCTAAAAGTTTAAAGACTTGTAAACTCGAGTCTATGATTTGGAAACTCGAGTTTGAGATCAAACAGAAGCTTCAACGTTTTATCAAGTTTTCCAAACTCCAGTTTCAGTTTTACAAACTCCAGTTTGCAAAATGCAATAGCATTCATGTTTTCAGTTTTCACTGGAAACTCGAGTTTGGATTATGTAGACTCGAGTGTGGCATATACAGAGATACTCGAGCTGATACTTGTTTTCTAAACTCCAGTTTAAATTTCAGTGACTCCAGTTTGTACTTAAATGAAAAGTTTTTCAAAGTTTCAATATACACTGAAACTCGAGTCAGATTTCTGGAGACTCGAGTTTAGGACTATTTGAAAATACTTGAACTATTACATGATTTCTAAACTCCAGTCTACATTTCTAAACTCCAGTTTTGAAGCTGTGAACTTAAACTTAAGTTTTTTCATAAAAGCTTCAAACTCGAGTCAGTCAATAAATGACTCGAGTTTAGCCAAGTGTTCAAAATCTCATTCAAGACCAACTCGCGACTTTCCTCTCTATAAGAACCAAACTTGAGTCAGTTACTTGTCAACTCGAGTTTAGGAAACTTTCAAACATATCTTGCTCTCTGGATGAACCTCAAACTCGAGTCTAGAACACCAAACTCGAGTTTGCTTCGGTAACTTTTGAAAACCAGATCAAATCAATCTGCAAAATCATTATGGGTTAATCTGAAATGATCATATCTTGTTGCATTATTGTTCCTAATGTTATTGATCAAGTTTTTGATAAGTTTCAGACAGGTTCATCACAAGATTAGAGAGAATCAAAGATCCAGAATAAGTGCATTTAATGAAGAACCAAGAACAGGGCTGATTCTTTTCCCTTATCCCAGATGTTCAGTTCAGACCGTTGTAACACATTAAGATCACCTCAAACGGTCGAATTAAGATTGTGGAATGACAAAGAATCTGGAAGACGTTCTGCAACAACATATTCCAGGATTTCAGCCAAGAATTGAAATAACTAGAGCAAAATTTGCAACTGTCATTTTCCATATTTGCAACTGAACGTTGGAGAAGATATTGCAACGGCTAGTTCATCTAGTTAGGCTATAAAAGGCTATGAAGACTCAGAGCAAGATGCACAACGAAGCTACACTTGAAAACATTTGCATTTTTGAGTCTGTATTGTGATTCTTTTATCTGTTCTTCAGTGATTATCAATATTCACTCTTTTGAGAGATTGAAATTCTTTTAAAGTATTTGGTTTTGTAAACTCAAGGATGTGGAACCTGTGAGTTGGGTTGTTTAATTACAAGGTGTAAGAGGGAGCAAGTCCTAGGTGATTAGGATTGTGTCTTGTCTTCATTGTTGTAGTTAAAAACCTGTTGAACTAGTGGAAACACCCAGAAGGTATCTGGGGACTAGACGTAGGTCAAGGTTAAGACCGAACCAGTATAAATCCTGTGTGTCTGAGCTTTTCTTTCTCTACTCTTTCATTATTCATTTCTTAAGCTTTATTTTTTAAAGAGTTGAAAAGAAATTTTAAAATCCCCAATTCACCCCCCTCTTGGTGATTTCTTCCACTTTCAAATTCATATATAACTCATGAACAAATTGATCACGTATAATAGGGAATAATATAAAATGAAATCATGAAGTATATAAATCAAATAGAATCAAATCGAATATTTCAAGAAATCATAGTTTCAAATTGGGTGACGCAAACTCGAGTTTGTTAAAAACAAACTCGAGTTTGGTTCATTCAAGGAATAACCATCGCGATTCGATTTGAAACGTATTTTGAAACAATAGTAAACTCGAGCCATTAAGTGACGAACTCGAGTTTTGGACTTTTGATAAGAAAATAATTTTAAGTCCACAATGCTCAAAACTGGAGTTTTCAAAATCAAGAAATAGAGTTTCACTCTCTACTTGGCATAAATTTGAGTTTCAAAACCTCAACTGTGTTAGTTCTCTATGAGTTTTGATGATAACTGACAATTGTGAACTTGATATGAAGCTTGTCTTTGGTAAGTTGAAAAACTTACTGTCAAAGGCAAACTCGAGTTTAGGTATGTAAAATCGAGTTTGAGACTTGACAGAGAGTTGCTCAAATCTACAAGAAAGCCAAACTCCAGTTTGCTCAGGCAAACTCGAGTTTGTGAAGTCACAGAAAGCAATCAAAGTTTTTCACAACAAGCTAAACTCTAGTTTGAGAAAACAAACTTGAAGTCTGGGAGATACAGAGAACACTCAGAATTTCAAACAAGACAAACTCGAGTCTAGAACATGAAACTCGAGTTTAGACTAAACAGAAAGAATCCAGAAAACTTAGTATTTTCATAAGTCTTGCAAACTCTACTCTTTGCTTCCAAACTCCAGTTTACACTTGACCAAGATAAATTTCAAAGTTTCAGCTCTTACTGAAACTCGAGTTTGCTTCCCAAGACTCGAGTCTGAGTCATACAGAAAGACCACCAATATGCTTGCTTTGCAAACTTCAGTTTATGCTGCTAAACTCCAGTTTGGAAATTCTTGAACTTAGGCTCATCCTCTTAACATAGCCCCAAACTCGAGTTAGTCATTAATTGACTCGAGTTTAGGTACATGTCCAAAGTTCCATTCCAAGACCAGAGCCCGACAGTCTTCTCTGTAAGAACCAAACTTGAGTCTGATATTTATAAACTCCAGTTTAGGCCGTTGATCAACATTCATGTTCTCTGACTGAACCCCAAACTCGAGTCTAGAATTATTAACTCGAGTTTGCATCGATGTTTTTGAAAAACCAAATGATGTTGATCTGCGAAATCTTTATGGGTCAACCTAAAATCGTTTTATCATATGATACTATTGTTTCTAATGTCTTTAATGAAGTTTTGAGTGATTTTTAGATAAGTTCAGCTAAGATCAAGATGGAATCAGATCTGGAATAAAGTGCATTAAATGAAGAACCAAGAATAGGGCTGATCTTTCTCCTTACCCCAATGGTTCAGCACAGACCATTATGGATCAATTTAATGTCTCTCTAAAGGTCAAATGAAGGTTATGGAATGACTGAATACCTGGAAGACCTTCTGCATCAACATATTCCAAGATTCCAACTGAGAATTGAAAGAACAGAGTAAAATATGTAACTGTCATTTTCAAGATTTGCAACTGAACGTTAGAGAAGAAATTGCAACAGCTAGTTCATCTAGTTAGCCTATAAAGGCTATGAAGACTCAAAGCAAGACACACACAACCAAGCTACTTTGATTATATTTTGCAATTTGAGTCTGTATTGTGATTTTAAATTGATCTTCAGT
This sequence comes from Acacia confusa, assembly GCA_037074495.1. NCBI lineage: Eukaryota > Viridiplantae > Streptophyta > Magnoliopsida > Fabales > Fabaceae > Acacia > Acacia confusa. The sequence goes on along the minus strand of CM073509.1, from coordinate 26,329,943 downwards.
ATTTATCATTATCTACTCTTTTCGAGAGTCTTGATTCTTTGAAATCAAAAGTTGTTGGTGTAAACTCAAGGTTGTGGAAACTTGTGAGTGGGGTAGCTTCATTTCGAAGTGTAAGGGGGAGCAAGTCCTAGGTGAATAGGATTGCTTGTAGCGTACATTATTGTAGTTAAAGCTTGTTAAACTAGTGGAAATACCCAGAAGATATTTGGGGACCAGACGTAGGTCAAGGTTAAGACCGAACCAGTATAAATTCTGTGTGTCCAGCTTTTCTTCCCTTACTCTCTCGTTATTTATCTTTCAAGGTTTTAGAAAAAGAGTTCAAAAGAATTTTTTTGAAATCCCCAATTCACCCCCCTCTTGGTGATTTCTTCCATTTTCAAACTGGAGTTTTCAAATCCAAGAAATAGAGCATCGCTCTCTACTTGACATAAACGCGAGTTTCCAAAACTCCACTCGAGTTTCCTTTAAAAACAAAAACACTTTGAAAACCCTTTGCCAAGAGAAAACTGGAGTTTGTTAAAAACAAACTAGAGTTTGAAAGCGGAGCTAAATCACCAAGAGGGGGTGAATTGGGGATTTTTGAAATTCTTTAGCAAGTTCTGTTTTAGAGGCGATGGAATAGGGTAAAACAGAGTCCAGGGAAGAAGAATAAGACACACAAGTTTATACTGGTTTGGTCAAACTTTATAACCTATGTCCAGTCCTCAGGCACCCTGAGTATTTCACTATATCACTTGATTACACACTCTGTAACTCAAGAGCAATTCTCTCACTAGAATTTTCTCCCCCTTACAAGTTATAATCATTGACCCCAGTCTCTAAGTCCCCTGACTTGAGATTGTTTACAATAAATGATGTACAGACAATAAACTCTACTAAAGAGTAGATAAAGATGAACACTGCAGCTCAATAGTATCAAAAGATACTCTGTACAGAAAAGCTTAAGAGTAGATGAACAAATTGAATGCTATTTCGTTTTCTGGCTCAATAGTTGTTGAGAAGAATTGAATGTTGCTCTATTTATACTCAGAGAGTGATTAATAACCGTTGCAAGCATCAATATGACCGTTGGTGAAGTTGTCCATCTGTTGGAGTCACTTTGGTTTCTTCTCTCTCTCCTCTTTTGCTTGTTCTTTGTGTTGTAGGGTAAAGGTTGACTTCCTTGTGTTTCTATCCATTGGAATGTCAGTGCCTTGATTAGGTAAATGTCCCTTTATCCTATTTGCACTGTGCAAAGATTGGTAGATCAAAATATAAAAAGTTAGGTGGCCTTGCATTTAATGCTCTGACAAGTCTTTATGCTTTAGTGAAAACAACTCTTATATTCTGCTTAAATCAACTCTAAATCCGCTGAAATATACTAGCAAACACGTTAAACATATCTGATGAAGTTGATAGTTAATATTAGAAAGCATTCAGATCAATCAAAAAGCTTTTCATAGATCTCGTAAATTTGAATTTTCACTAGCCGTGACACAAACTCGAGTTTGTGCATCAATACTCAAGTTTGTCACTATGCACTTAAGTCTAAACTCGAGTTTCCATGTTGATACTCGAGTTTCCTCCTTCCAGAGAGGAAAGTCGCGATTTGAGCTTTGGAGCTTCAGTTTAGCTTATGGCCAATACTCGAGTTTTCAAGCCAAACTCGAGTGTTAGACTCTTAGTGAAAATATGCCCAAAACATCAAAACTGATGTTTTCATTTAAAACTATAGTATTGAAATCTTTGAAGATCATCGATGTTCTCTGTATGACTCGAAACTCGAGTTTCCAAACTCATACTCGAGTTTTGGTTTTTAACTTGAAACTCAGAGAGACCATCAACCAGTTCAAAACTATAGTTTCCAAAACTGGAGTTTTCCAAACTGGAGTTTATGAATGTATTGAAATATTGGTCATTTGTGCTTAGCTCGAAACTCGAGTTTTCAATGTCATACTCGAGTTTCCATTTGAAAAATGAAAACATTTGAATTTGGAGCCAAGAGCCCAATACTCAAGTTTTCAAACTGAAACTTAAGTATTCTCAAAAACATGGAAATGTTAGAAAATCTGGAAACTGGAATGTTGAAGGGTCTCTTTGGTCTGAACTTGAGTTTTCAAACTGATACTCGAGTATGCCCTGATGGAAAACTTGCAATGCTCTCTATAAGGCCTAATACTCGAGTTTCCAAGAGGAAACTGTGCTATTGCCTTTGGTCATTAAAATTGAGCTTTTCTCTGTAAGGCCAAAACTTGAGTTTTGCCTCAGACGACAAGTTTTTACTTTCTTGAGACAAACTTTTTGTTGGTTCTTTATGTGTTTTGATGATAACTGACAATTGTAAACTAAATTTGAAGTTTATCTTTGGTAAGTTGTAAAACTTACTGTTCAAGGCAAACTCGAGTCTAGGTAACAAAACTCGAGTTTGGACTTGATAGACAGAAGCTCAGTTTTTACAAAACTGGCCAAACTCCAGTTTGTGTAAGACAAACTCGAGTTTGCATTACACAGAGAGCAATCAAAATTTTTAAGAACTGTAAACTCGAGCCTATGTTTTGGAAACTCGAGTTTAGGATCAAACAGAAGCTTCAATGCTTTATTAAGATTTCAAAACTCTAGTTTCATATCCACAAACTCCAGTTTACCAAATACAAAAGTCTTCAAGTTTAAAGTTTTCAACTGAAACTCGAGTCTGGACGTAGAAGACTCGAGTCTGGTTATAACAGAGACACTCGAGCTCTTGTTTATTTTGTAAACTCCAGTTTTGAAAACGAAAACTCCAGTTTGAGCCCTCAAAGATGTTTCAAATGTTTTAGTTCACACTGAAACTCGAGTCAAGATTTTGGTGACTCGAGTTTAGCTCAAACAGAAAACACTCGAGTAAATGACTGATTTGAAAACTCCAGTTTGGAAAATGGAAACTCCAGTTTACACTTATGGAGATATTTCAAAAGTTTCAGTTTTCACTGAAACTCGAGTTTTGGATATCAAAAGTCGAGTTTGGATCATACAGAGAGCTATACAATATTTCAAGTCTTCTAAACTCTAGTCTGCAGTTCTAAACTCCAGTTTTGAAGCTGTGAACTTAAAATTAAGATTTTCATAAAAGCTTCAAACTCGAGTCAGTCACTAAATGACTCAAGTTTAGTCATGTGTTCAAAATCTCATTCAAGACCAAATCACGACGTTCTTCTCTGTAAGAACCAAACTCGAGTTAGCTTTTGCAAACTGCCAGTTTAGACCAATGCTCAATTGTCATGTCTTCTGGATGAACCTCAAACTCAAGTCTATGATTATAAACTCGAGTTTGCATCGGAGATTTGTTGGTTATGATTAGTTTTGATGATGTCTTATATAGATGCCATTAGCAAGAGCAAAAAGTTTATATCAAAAAGTTTATATCATATACATTGTCTAATTGCTACATTTAATGTAGATTTGTTCATCTGGAGAAAGAACAAGAGAAGAGAAGAAAGAAAGAGTTGATTCATGGAGAATAATCAAGAAGAGAGAAGAAAGAAAGAAGAACTTGCTGAATAAACTGAGAAAATCATTATACAAGTTCTTAGTTTGATTCTTGAAGTCTCCAAGATCAAATGGAAGTTGGGATGGCTCAATTCAGAGTTAAAACAAGCATATATCAGGTTCTGGATGAGCAAAATCGAGCCAGATACTCAAAAGTCAAGTTTACTACATTACAGGAAGTGATCTGCTTCTGGATTATGAGAAAACTCGAGTTTAGAACATAAAACTCGAGTCTGGAACTCAAAACTCGAGTTGGTCACTTAATGACTCGAGTTTGTGAAGTCTTCAGCAACTCTGGCGTCTCTGGATCATCAAAACTCGAGTTAGCCAATGTAAACTCGAGTTTGGAACTCCTAAACTCGAGTTAATCACTTAATGACTCAAGTTTAGCAAGCTTTCAGCAACTCTGTCCAACTCTGTTTCACGATCAGAACTGGCGACCTCTAGTAATTTGATGATATCTCCCAAACTAGAGATCGGTTTAAGGTGAAATCAATTTTTTATGAAATTAGACATCCAATGCGTCATCTTGACAAAGTTTCATGCCCAAAGAAGCTGAGACGAGAGAGCTATGAATTTCAGAAGTTGGAACAGGAATTCACGCCACACAGCAGACCAAGCTTCAATGATTTGAGTGTATCTCACAATCTACACATCAGAATGAGCTGAAATCGGTGGCATATGAAAATAGACTCACATACCTTTCCAGAAACATAAAGATCATAGAAAACAAAGATCGAAAGTTGACTGTAAATTCAGGATGCTGAAAAACGCTGGACAAAGAACAGTCTTCGTTCATCGGATCATAACTATCAGATTACAATGAGTTTGGAGCTGATTCTTTTTGCAATTGAAAGAAGACTTAAAGAGCTTTATGGAGATAGGTACTGGATTCCAAGGATTGATCTTTATCAGGTCAGAAAGCAAAGAACTTGTGAGAAGGATATTTGACTGAGCCATAGAGAAGAAAACTCGAGTTTGTGTTAGCAAACTCCAGTTTTGTACTTGACAGAGAGCAATATATTTTCATCTCTGAAGGAAACTCGAGTTAGTCACTTAATGACTCGAGTTTAGCATTAAGTTCAAGTGTGGTTCAAAATTCAAATCACGACAGTCCTCTTTGGAAGACCTAAACTCGAGTTTGGATTTCCAAACTCCAGTTTAGCTTGCTGTAAACTCCAGTTTAGTTTACAAACTCCAGTTTGTGGCAGACAGAGAGCTCATCAATATTCTGAACCTTCTAAACTCCAGTTTGCATTTGAAAACTCCAATTTAGAGCTTTGTGGACTTAAGCTTATTTTCACTTCAAAAGTCCAAAACTTGAGTTAATCACTTAATGACTCGAGTTTAGACTTATGTTCAAGTGTGCTCCAAAACTTAAATCGCGACATTCCTCTCTGGAAGACCTAAACTCGAGTTTGGATTTCTAAACTCCAGTTTAGCCCGCTGCAAACTCCAGTTTAGCTTTCCAAACTCCAGTTTGCGTCGCTGAAGTATAAGAACCAGATTGCGCCAATTTGCGAAATCTTTATGGGTTAATCTGAAATTATCATATCATGTTATATTATTATTCCTAACATTATTGATCAAGTTTTTGATAAGTTTCAGACAGGTTCATCACAAGATCTGAGAGAATCAAAGATCCAGAATAAGTGCATTTAATGAAGAACCAAGAACAGGGCTGATTCTTCTCCCTTATCCCAGATGTTCAGTTCAAACCGTTGCAACACATTAAGATCACTTCAAACGGTCGAATTAAGATCATGGAATGACTAAAAATCTGGAAGACGCTCTGCAACAACATATTCCAAGATTCCAGCTGAGAATTGAAAGAACAGAGCAAAATATGTAACTGTCATATTCCAGATTTACAGCTGAACTTTGAAGAATCAAAGAGAAGAAAATGCAACGGCTAGTTCCTCTTCTTCATCTATATAAGAAGCCCATAAATGAAGAACAATATATATAAATACAAGAGGGAGAACAAGAACAGGGGCGTGAGCTTACACAATGAAAATGCCAATATTCTAACGTCTGCTTCATCTACTCTCTGAATATCTCAATGATCATATATCTAGCTTAGAGAGTGAGATTATATGTATTGTGCTTCAGTGTTTATTCACTTACTTCTGAGAGAGAAGATTCATTGTAAACATCCTATTATTCTGAGTGTTACTCAAGATTGGGTGATCTTGAGTGGGAAACACTTTGTTGTGATTACAGCTTGTAAGGGGAGTGAATCCGAGTGTGGGATTACTTCGAGTACAAAGTGTGTAATCAAGCAAGTGAATTGATTACGGTTTGTAAGGGGGAGTGAATCCTAGTGAGAGGATTACTTCAAGTACAGAACGTGTAATCAAGTTCAAAGCAAATAGTGGATTGAAAATCTCAAGTGAAGCTTGGGGACTGGACGTAGGTCAAAGATTGGACCGAACCAGGATAAATCACAGTTTGCATACTCTCTTCCCTTATCTTTTACATTTCCAGTATATGCTCATCTTTGAATATCTAATTGTCAATTTATAAATTGCGAAAAGTTTTTTTTAAACAGTTCCTAAAGCTTATCAAACACCCAATTCACCCCCCCTCTTGGGTGATAGCCAGGATCAACAAGATTTTGAAAAACCAGATTGAATCAATCTGCGAAATCATTATGGGTTAATCTGAAATTATCATATCTTGTTGTATTATTATTCCTAACATTATTGATCAAGTTTTTGATAAGTTCAGACAGATTCATCACAAGATCAAGGTGCAATCAAGATCCAGCATAAGTGCATTTAATGAAGAACCAAGAACAGGGCTGATTCTTTTCCCTTATCCCAGATGTTCAGTTCAGACCGTTGTAACACATTAAGATCACCTCAAACGGTCGAATTAAGATTGTGGAATGACAAAGAATCTGGAAGACGTTCTGCAACAACATATTCCAGGATTTCAGCCAAGAATTGAAATAACTAGAGCAAAATTTGCAACTGTCATTTTCCATATTTGCAACTGAACGTTGGAGAAGATATTGCAACGGCTAGTTCATCTAGTTAGGCTATAAAAGGCTATGAAGACTCAGAGCAAGATGCACAACGAAGCTACACTTGAAAACATTTGCATTTTTGAGTCTGTATTGTGATTCTTTTATCTGTTCTTCAGTGATTATCAATATTCACTCTTTTGAGAGATTGAAATTCTTTTAAAGTATTTGGTTTTGTAAACTCAAGGATGTGGAACCTGTGAGTTGGGTTGTTTAATTACAAGGTGTAAGAGGGAGCAAGTCCTAGGTGATTAGGATTGTGTCTTGTCTTCATTGTTGTAGTTAAAAACCTGTTGAACTAGTGGAAACACCCAGAAGGTATCTGGGGACTGGACGTAGGTCAAGGTTAAGACCGAACCAGTATAAATCCTGTGTGTCTGAGCTTTTCTTTCTCTACTCTTTCATTATTCATTTCTTAAGCTTTATTTTTTAAAGAGTTGAAAAGAATTTTTAAAATCCCCAATTCACCCCCCTCTTGGTGATTTCTTCCACTTTCAAAACTTACTGTTCAAGGTAAACTCGAGTTTAGATAGCTAAACTCGAGTTTGGACTTGACAGACAGAAGCTCAGATTTTACAAAAGCAAGCCAAACTCGAGTTTGCATAGGCAAACTCGAGTTTGCAAAGTTACAGAAAGTAATTAGAATTTTCCACAACAAGCCAAACTCCAGTTTGCAAAATCAAACCTGAAGTCTGGAAGATACAGAGAATACTCATAATCCCAAGCAAGCCAAACTCGATTCTGGATTATCAAACTCGAGTTTCGACCAAACAGAAAGGAACCAAGAAAACTCAATAGACTCCCAAACTCCAGTCTGGCCTTTCTAACTCCAGTTTACACTTGACTCAGATAAATCTCAAAAGTTTTAGCACTTACTGAAACTCGAGTTTGCTTCACAAACTCGAGTCTGAATCATACAGAAAGATCATCCATTTGGCTACACTACAAACTCGAGTCTATGATCTTAAACTCCAGTCTAGAAGATTACGAACTTAGGCCTGTTCTCCAAACATAGACCCAAACTCGAGTTAGTCACTAATTGACTCGAGTTTAGCTTCATGCCCAAAGTTCCATTCCAAGACCAAAGCCCAACAGTTCTCTCTGTAAAAGCCAAACTCGAGTTTGCTTTTACAGACTGCAAGTTTAGACCACTGATCAACAGACATGCTTTCTGGATGAACTCTAAACTCGAGTCTGGAAGAATAAACTCGAGTTTGCATCGGAGATTTTGAAAAACCAAATGATGTTGATCTGCGAAATCTTAATGGGTAAATCTGAAATTATTCTATCATATGTTATTATTGTTTCTAATGTCTTTTATGAAGTTTTGAGTATTTTTCAGAAAAGTTTAGCTAAGATCAAGGTGAGATCAAGATCCAGGATAAGTGCATTAAATGAAGAACCAAGAACAGGGCTGATCTTTCTCCCTTATCCCAGATGTTCAGTTCAGACCGTTGCAACACTTCAGGATTACTCTAAACGGTCGAATTAAGATCATAGAATGACTGAAAATCTGGAAAACCTTCTGCAACAACGAAATTCCAAGATTCCAGCTGAGAGTTGAAAAAACAGAGCAAAATAAGCAACTGTCATTTTCCAGATTTGCAGCTGAACGTTGGAGAAGAAAAAACAACGGCTAGTTCATCTAGCTAGGCTATAAAAGGATATGAAGACTCAGAGCAAAGAACACACAACAAAGCTACACTTGAATACATTTGCATTTTAGAGTCTGTATTGTGATTTTTGATTTGATCTTCAGTATTTATCAAAATCTACTCTTTTGAGAGTTTGTAAATTTTTGAAAGCATTTGTTTGTGTGAACTCAAGGTTGTGGAACCTGTGAGTTGGGTTGTTTAATTACAAGGTGTAAGGGGGAGCAAGTCCTAGGTGATTAGGATTGTGTCTTGTCTTCATTGTTCTAGTTAAAAACCTATTGAACTAGTGGAAACAGCCAGAAGGTATCTGGGGACTGGACGTAGGTCAAGGTTGAGACCAAACCAGTATAAATTCTGTTTGTCTAAGCTTTTCTTTCTCTACTCTTTTAATTATTCATTTCTTAAGCTTTATTTTTAAGAGTTGAAAAGAATTTTTAAAATCCCCAATTCAGCCCCCTCTCGGTGATTTCTTCCACTTTCACTTTTATCTTGACTTTACAATTGTTTGTTATCATCAAAACCAATAGAGAACTAACATTCTCCCTCTTTTGATGATGACAACACTTGTAAACTAGAATCTTTCTAGATTTTGAAAAGAGTTTGAAAATTTTAATGTATGAAAATTTTACACAGGACTTTTGACAAAATAATATTCAACATGTTTTGAAAGAATCATTTAAGCACTTTCATAATTCATACTCTAGTATTCATAGTCCAGCATGCTTATTTTTAATTTGATGCAAAGCATAAATTCAATGAGATAATAGCTAATATACTTGATAACTAAAACATTCTATTCATTTGACAAAGTCAGTATAGCTATGATTTCACACTTGCTAAAAACATAAACTAAGAAGTGAATACAATAAGAAAACTTAGTCAGGAGATAGAAAAATAATCCAAAAATTTACAAAAAGGTCATCAAACGTTTCAGCACAAGACCGACTCCCAAACTCTAAGTTTTTGAATTATGGTTTACCTACTCTCTTTCCCCCCCTTTGTCATCTTCAAAAATGGGAGGAGCTAAGACCAGAAAAGATCAAGTTGAGGGACCAGGACGAGAAGAAGAAGGCAGATTCAAAATTTTGTCCATCTTGTCATCTTGATGCTTTAGGTGAATTTTGAGAACAGTCTGCTCACCCATGATATGGGTCTGCTTTTGTTGAAGACCAGCAACTATCTGTCCAACTTCTGATTGAATCTTTGAAGACATATCAGAAATAGCCTTATCCACCATTTTCTGAATCTTGTCATCTAGGTCTGTTAGAGCAGAAAGATCAATAGATGGAACAGAGGAGGCTTTAGCGTTCTTTAAAGCAGTCTTCTTTGCTGAAGCAGTTCCTTCCTTAGTCGATATCTTCATGAAATTCAGTTGTGTCTTCCCAAAACTTGTTGGCCATTTAAGAAAATCTAAGGAAGAAATTGATAAGTCTATATTTTATAATTAAATAAGTATAGATTCTAAGATATATCATATTGAATTTATTAATATTTGATACTTATTTAATTATATTTATATATTTTTCAAACTTTTAATTAATTAGAGGATAAAAGAGTATCTGGATATAAAATCTACTCATATCCTAACTAATTACGTAGGGATATTATCATGCTATATATATATATAGAGAGAGAGAGAGAGAGAGAGACTCTATTAATAAATATATGTGTGTGCTTTTTGGATCAGGAAAAAATTTGAAGATTCAAAAATGTGGACCCCGCAGCATTCAGAAATTGAATAGCTTCAGCAAAGACTTTAGATCAAGATACAAAAGATGTGGACCCCACGCAATTCAAAGAGAACCTTAATATTCATTTAAAAGAAGCTGGGCTCGCAGCAACAAAGAGAAAACCCTAAACTATTATCTATTTAAAGGCTGACGGCCAAGAATGGAGAAAAGAACTAGACGCACGGCTGGAGCAAGAAAGGACGAGAACACGCTGACGGCAATTCAAGGAGCAGAGACGCAAGGAGGTTCAGAGCAATTGCGAAAGGGGACTGTGAAAATGGAAGAAATCACCAAGAGGGAGTGAATTGGGGATTTCAAAAATTCTTTTTGAACTCTTTTTCAAAACCTTTGGAAAATAAATAACAAGAGAGTAAGGGAAGAAAAGCTTGACACACAGAATTTATACTGGTTTGGTCTTAACCTCGATCTATGTCCAGTCCCCAGATATCTTCTGGGTATTTTCACTAGTTCAACAAGCTTTAACTACAATAATGTAGACTACAAGCAATCCTATTCACCTAGGACTTGCTCCCCCTTACACTTTGTAATTAAGCTACCCCACTCACAGGTTTCCACAACCTTGAGTTTGCACCACAAACTATTGATTTCAAAGAATCAAGACTCTCAAAAGAGTAGATAATGATAAACACTGAAGATCAGTATAAAATCACAATACAGACTCAAATTGCAAAATATAATCAAAGTAGCTTGGTTGTGTGTTTCTTGCTCTGAGTCTTCATAGCCTTTTATAGGCTAACTAGATGAACTAGCCGTTGCATTTTCTTCTCTAACATTCAGCTGCAAATCTGGAAAATGACAGTTGCATATTTTGCTCTGTTCTTTCAATTCTCAGCTAGAATCTTGGAATATGTTGATCTTGGAATATGTTGATGCAGAAGGTCTTCCAGGTATTCAGTCATTCATAACCTTCATTTGACCATTGGAGAGAGATTTGATTGATTCATAACGGTCTGTGCTGAACCATTAGGATAGTGGAGAAGGATCAGCCCTGTTCTTGGTTCTTCATTTAATGCACTTTATTCCAGATCTGATTTCATCTTGATCTTAGCTGAACTTATCTGAAAATCACTCAAAACTTCATCAAATACATTAGAAGCAATAGTATCATATGATAAAACAATTCCAGGTTGACCCATTAAGATTTCGTAGATCAACATCATTTGGTTTTTCAAAATCACCGTTGCAAACTCAAGTTTGTAATTCTAGACTCGAGTTTGGGGTTCGACTAGAGAGCATGAATGTTGATCATCGGTCTAAACTGGAAGTTTACAAATATTAACTCGAGTTTGGTTCTTACAGAGAAGACTGTCAGGCTCTGGACTTGGAATGGAACTTTAGATGTGTACCTAAACTCGAGTCAATTAATGACTAACTCGAGTTTGGGGCTATGTCAAGAGGATGAGCCTAAGTTCAAGAATTTCCAGACTGGAGTTTAGTAGCATGACCTGGAGTTTGAAAAGCAAGCATATTGGTGGTCTTTCTGTATGACTCAAACTCGAGTTTGGGGAAGCAAACTCGAGTTTCAGTAAGAATTAAAACTTTGAAATTTATCTTGTCAAGTGTAAACTGGAGTTTGGAAACACAGACTGGAGTTTACAAGACTTATGAAAATACTGAGTTTTCTGGATTCTTTCTGTTTAGTCTAAACTCGAGTTTCATGTTCTAGACTCAAGTTTGTCTTGTGCAAAATTCTGATTGCTCTCTGTATCTCCCAGACTTCAAGTTTATTTTCGCAAACTGGAGTTTGGCTTGTTGTGAAAAACTTTGATTGCTTTCTGTGACTCTTCAGACTCGAGTTTGGCTTTCTTGCATAATTGAGCAGCTTTCTGTCAAGTCTCAAACTCGAGTTTACAAACCTAAACTCGAGTTTGCCTTTGACAGTAGGTTTTTCAACTTACCAAAGACAAACTTCATGCCATGTTTACAGTTGTCAGTAATCATCAAAACAAATATAGAACTAACAGACTGAACGCGCAGAACAAGAAAAAGAATCAAGAAGCAGAGACGCTATTCTGAGAAAAAGGAAGAGCAAAGAACGCAAAAGTTGTTGCTGGTTTCTTTTCTTGTTCTTGGTTTTCCAATTTCTTATCATTCTCCATGTCTCTGAATCTGAACATTAATGTTGGTGTGATCTAGATTGAAGCCATGTGTGGCTAATTTATTTCTCAACCTAGAGGACCTATGAACTTGTTTGGATTTTAGAGATTATTCCCATTAATTAGTTTTGCTTATTATTAATTCAGTTTATTTAATCTTACTTTTATTATTAATTGCTTAGTGATTTGCCACCATTAAGCATGTTTTAGGGATTTATGATTGAACTTGACAAAGGGAATCTTAAATTGACCATGAGATTAAATAATGTGGAATTATATTTTAATTTAATTTACGTCTAGGATAGACATATACCTAGAAGCTCCGCATAATCAAATTAGAGTGAGACCGAGTTGAATTGCATCTTAATTAGTCGTGTGAGACATTGCATAATTAATTGAGATAGGTATATAAATGGATCGATAGGCATTTATAACATTAATACTCTAGATTAACTGATTAAATTAAGTTAAAATTAATTTAGTGGGAATAAAATCTAATAAACAAACAAGGAATTAGTAACTCTAGGTTGTCCTTTTGATATTGCAATTTGCTCTCTGTGAAAAGTTTTTGTTGATAATTCTGTATCCTATTTGCATTTCTTTTTACTTATTGAAAACAACTATATTCAACTTAAATGAAAAAGGAAATTTGACACCTAATCACTGTTAGTTCTCTGTGTTTTGATGATAACGGACAATTGTAAACTTAATTTGAAGTTTGTCTTTAGAAATTTGTAAATCTTTCTATTTAAGGCAAACTTAAGTTTCGGTGTAGAAACTCGAGTTTGAACTTGACAGACAGAAGCTCAGTTTTTATCAAAGCAAGCCAAACTCCAGTTTGTGTGGACAAACTCGAGTTTGCAGAGTTACAGAGAGCAATCAAAGTTTTAAGAGTTGTAAACTCGAGTCTGTGTTTTATAAACTCGAGTTTAGATCAAAGGGAGTGACGCTCGAATTTCAACCTGTTTTCAAACTCCACCTTTAGTCCTTGTAAACTCCAGTTTATACTTAACCAAAAGTTTTCAAAGTTTCAAAATGCATTGAAACTCGAGTCAGATTTTTGGAGACTCGAGTTTAGAACTGTTTGAAAACACTCGAGCTATTGCATGATTTCTAAACTCTAGTCTTGAAAATGAAAACTCCAATTTGAGCTTAAAAAGGTATTTCAATTGTTTCAGTTTTCACTGAAACTCGAGTCTAGTTTTTGGAGACTCGAGTTTAGCTCAAACAGAAAGCACTCGAGTAAATAACTATTTTGAAAACTCCAGTTTGAAAAATAGAAACTCTAGTTTACACTTGTAGAGATATTTCAAAAGTTTCAGTTTACACTGAAACTCGAGTTTTGTATATCAAAACTCGAGTCTGGACCATACAAAGAGCTAAGTAACTCTTCAGGCTATGTAAACTCTAGTCTGCGTTCTCTAAACTCCAATTTTGAAGCTGTGAACTTAAACTCAAGATTTTCATAAATGCTTCAAACTCGAGTTTAGCACTGTGTTCAAAACTTCATCTAAGAGCAACTCGTGATTTTCCTCTCTGTAAGAACCAAACTCGAGTCAGTCACTTATCAACTCGAGTTTAGGAAGCTTTTCAAAATAAGATGCTCTCTGGATGATCTCCAAACTCGAGTCTGGGTTTGTAAACTCGAGTTTGTGACGCACAGATTTGTAAAACTAGATGGCGCCAATTTGCAAAAACCTTATAAATGATGTTATTACTTCATATCCCTATTTGCTATTGTGCCTAACGTTATTTACCCAGTTTGTTAGCAAGTTTCAGATGGATTATTGAAGGAAACGGTGAAGATTCAGACTATGAGCTGTAAAGCAAGAGAGAGAGAGAATATGATGTCTTATAAAGTACTTCAACTTGGATTAAATTAATACAACTTTGAGAACAACTCATTCTACTCAGGGACATCAACATTATCTTCATATTAATTAAGTCCTACATTGCAAGAATGTCTACAACAGTATAGACAAAAGCAGAATCCATCCATCAAGAATATTGTGAGTGGATTCTCAACAGCTAGTTGCTGAAAGTGGAGCTTCAACAGCGAAATTCATAGTGCTCCTCCAACAGTTATGTTCTTCATTCAAAATGGACCTCAACTGCTATAAATATCATTTAGATTCGAAGAAGAAGCATAGACAATACACAAGACATTTACAGTGAACAACATTGAGATTTTTGTATTCATTCTTCTGTAAATTATCCTGAGAGATTTGAGCTTCAGTGTTTATCAATATCTGCTCTTAGAGAGAGTTTGTTTCTGTTAAATCACTTGTTTGTAAGAATCTCAAGTCGGGGGACTTGGAGATTGGGAATATCAGTGTACAACTTGTAAGGGGGAGTGTATCCTAGTGAAAGGATAACTTTTGAGTGCAGAGTGTGTAACTGATTGAAAGTGATAGTGAAAATCCCAGAGAGTCTGGGGACTGAACGTAGGTCAAGGAGATAGACCGAACTAGTATAAATCTTGGTGTGTCTTGTTCTCTTCTCTCCTTCTCTGCATAGCTCTGTTTCAGCGATTAAATTCCATAATTATGTGAAAGAATTTTTCAAATCCCCAATTCACTCCCTCTTGGTGATTTGCTCCGGTTTTCAATCACTAGCTGAATTGAGTCTCTGTGGGATGACCTTGATTTACCACTTGCTATTTTCATGACCAATACACTTGTGGTGCTTAGTTAAATTTTGGTAGTATCAGAAATATGCCAGATTTTGTGATGAAATAAGATGACAGAGACCTGGGAGGCAAAAGGAATATGAGCGACTGAATAGGAGGAGAAGTAGAAGCTAGTGATTTCTTGGAAGAGCCACTCACCCAGGTTGAAAGGAATTTTTAGAATGAAGGCAACAAATACAAGGTAGTCCTTCTAGGAAAAGTGGGTGTGGTTGCCCCCTTTCTGGAGAAAGTTTCTGGAAAATATATACCACAGGACACTGTATGTGGGAGACATTTCCATATGGGTAAAGGTTAATTTAGTGAGCTAGTCTTCAGGAATAGGCTCACCAGGCTTCAGAATTTGAAAAATTTCAGCATTTGTGAAGCTGATTTTGGGTGCAGGAGGGGGATTCTTTATTTGAAGAATTGAATTCAGAATGGAAGTAGAAATGGTAGCCTTATCACCCCTGACAGAAGTTGAAATTCTCTCTTCCAAAACATTCTCCTCAAAATCTTTCAAGTTCTCTCTAAACATATTAAAGTAAAAGATTTTGACAATGGTTAGAGAGAAAGTGACTTTGATCGAAAGGTAGGAAATGTAGGGGTTCAACCAAGGACATAGGTCCATATTATATTCCTCTTTTATTTTCTCTAAGTCTATAGACACGAGAGAACATAATTCCTTTTTATGGTAGGTTTTTTGAAATTTATCGACAGAATCAACAGATATACCTGCATTGTCTGTCACAAATCCTTTAGGAGGTGAGTCATGATTGTTTATTTCAGTTAAGGCTGAAGGAAAATCGAAAGAAGAGGTTTCTTCATAGGGAATCTCAGGATGGGAAGGAGAGCTTTGGGACTTGTTAGAAGATGAACCTTCTTCAATCACAAGCTCTTTGTCTTTACACATTGCAGCAACAGGGTCAACATTCTTTTTCTGAGGAGTAGAAGATGGTTCATTTATCTAGACCCCTTTTGCTTTAGACGCTCTTGGAGTCTTCCCAGATGGTTTTCCTAAGATAGAAACTCCAAGGCAACAGAAGAAGTCATTTTCTTTCCTTGCTCTGTGAACCGGAATGGACTTCATCCGAACAAGGTGAGGAAGAGGAGATGGAGAAGGAATCTCAGGAGTTGGAGCATCCTTAGAGGAGGAAGACACAGTCTTCTTAGCAGTTTTCTTGGATGCTCGATATGAAAATCTCTTAGGAGCAGGCTTTTTCTTCTCAGAACGTTATGGTGGAGATGAAAGTGGAAGAAATCACCAAGAGGGGGGTAAATTGGGGATTTTAAGAATTCTTTTCAACTCTTAAAAATGAAGCTTAAGAAATGGATAATAAAAGAGTAGAAAAAGAAAAGCTTAGACACATAGAATTTATACTGGTTCGGTCTCAACCTTGACCTACGTCCAGTCCCCAAATACCTTCTGGGTGTTTCCACTAATTCAACAGATTTTCAATTACAACAATGAAGACCAGACACAATCCTAATCACCTAGGACTTGCTCCCCCTTACACTTTGTGATTGAACAACCCAACTCACAGGTTCCACAACCTTGAGTTCTCACAAACAAATGCTTTCAAAAACTTACAAACTCTCAAAAGAGTAGATAAGGATAAACACTGAAGAACAGGTTGAAAATAATAGTACAGACTCAAATTTCAAAGTATAATCAAGATAGCTTCGTTGTGTGTTTTTAACTTTGAGTTTTTCACAGCCTTTTTATAGACTGAATGGATGAGCTAGCCGTTGCAATTCTTTCTCTAATGTTCAGCTGCAATTCTGGAAAAATGGCAGTAGCATATTTTGCTCTGTTCTTATAATTCTTAGCTGGAATCTTGGAATTTAGTTGTTGTTGAACGTCTTCCAGATTTTTAGCCATTCCATAATCTTAATTCGACCGTTTGAAGTGATCTTAATGTGTTGCAATGATCTGAACTGAACATCTGGGATAAGGGAGAAGAATCAGCCCTGTTCTTGGTTCTTTATTTAATGCACTTATTCTGGATCTTGATCTCACCTTGATCTTGGCTAAACCTTATCTGAAAAACACTCAAAACTTCATCAAGGACATTAGAAACAATAATATCATATCATGAAATAATTTCAGGAAGACCCATTAATATTTCGCAGATCAATATCATTTGATTTTTCAAAATCCCCGATGCAAACTCGAGTTTGTTCTTCCAGACTCGAGTTTGGGGTTCATCCAGAAAGCATGTCCGTTGATTAGAGGTCTAAACTTGCAGTCTGTAAAAGCTAACTCGAGTTTGGCTTTTACAGAGAGAACTATCGGGCTTTAGACTTGGCATGGAATTTTGGTCCTGCTCCTAGACTCGAGTCAATTAGTGACTGACTCGAGTTTGGGTCTATGTTTGAAGAACAAGCCTAAGTTCCTGATTTTCCAGACTGGAGTTTAGGAGACAGACTGGAGTTTTGGAAAGATGGTAGAAATTCGAGTGTTTCTCTATTTGTCCTAAACTCGAGTTTACAATGACAGACTCGAGTTTATGTTTGAGCTGAAACTATTCAAATCTTTCTGTTTGGTCTAGACTGGAGTTTGTAACTCTAGACTGGAGTTTATAACTTGGCCTGGAACTCAAGTGTCTTTCTGTTTGGTCTAGACTGGAGTTTAGGAATTCAGACTCGAGTTTGGCTTGCTTGGAATTCTGAGTGCTCTCTGTATCTTCCAGACTTCAAGTTTGGTTTTGCAAACTGGAGTTTGGCTTGTTGTGAAAATTTCTGATTGCTTTCTGTAACTCCTCAAACTCGAGTTTACATACCTAAACTCGAGTTTGCCTTTGACAGTGAGATTTTCATATTGCCAAAAAACAAACTTCATATTAAGTTTACAATTGCTAGTTATCATCAAAACACATTAAGAACTAACAGGAGAGCCTTCAGAAGATTCAGATGAGATAGCAGTGATTTCGAGCTCTTGGAGACGCCTTTTAGGTGCCATTGGAGGATTTTGAGGAAACAAGAAGATTGAGCAAAACAAAGGTGAGGAGAACAGAGAGCAAAGTACGTTTTAGGGCAAACTGAAGTTTTAAGCGATAGTTCTCATAATGAGCCCACATATATATAGATGGAAAGCGACAAACTCGAATTTTCTAAACAATACTCGAGTTTTATTAAAAATTCACTAACCTGGACTTCAAAGGTGTAACGTGCACCTTTGAACTTCCTTGATCAAAACTCGAGTATCCATTCTCAAACTCGAGTTTTCATCCTTTGCCAAAATGAGTTGCTCTCTGTCTGCTGGAAACTTGAGTATTCCACTTAATGACTCGAGTTTTCATCTCCTCAAAAGCTACAGTCTTTCGCCATTCTTGATAAAACTCGAGTTTTGCTTTCTATACTTGAGTTTTCTTCTCTTGACAGCAAAACTCAAGTTTCTGAGCTTTCTGCAAGTTAGACTATAAGCTCCGATACTTAAGTTAGCAATTAGAAAATCATCAAAACCATAACTAGTATTGGAATGTAAAATTTGTGTAAATCAAAATTTACAACTCATTGGGATTTAGAATTCCCAATTCTCTATGAATAAAATTGAATTGCTTCTTTGATAATGGTTTTGTGAAGATATCTGCCAGCTGAAGATGGGTTGGGATGAACATAACCTTGACATTCCTTTGCTGAACATGATCCCTTATGAAATGATGCCTTACATCAATATGCTTGGTTCGAGTGAGTTGCACTGGATTCTTGGTCAAGCTTATTATGCTGGTGTTGTCACACAAAGTGGGGATCTCCTTCAAATGTATTCCCAAGTTTGATAATTGTTGTTTGAGCCACAAAACTTTGGACAACAACTTAAGGCAGCTACATACTCAGCTTTGGTTGAAGAGACAGCAACACTTGTTTGCTTCTTGCTGAACCAGGACACAAGTGAGCCTCCAAAGAATTGACATTGGCCACTTGTGCTCTTTCTATCAGTTTTATACTCAGCATGGTCTGAATCTGAGTATGCTAGCAAATGTTCTGGTTGACCTTTGGGAAACCATAAGCCAAGAGTTTTTTCGTCAGCAAGGTATTTGAAAATTCTCTTTACACTTTCAACATGAGATTCCTTTGGAGCAAACTGGAACCTTGCACACATTCCCACACTAAACTGAATGTCTGGGCGGCTTGCTGTCAGATGAGTAATGACCCAATCATTCCTCTATATCTTGTGATATTGAAGTCCTTGCCCTTTCCATTATTATCCAGAGAAGCAGTAGAGCTCCTAGGCGTGTCAACTCCATTGCATTGGTCTATCCCAAACTTCTTCAGCAGGTCATTGAGATACTTGGTCTATGAAATGAAGATTGCATCCTTCTTTTGCTTGATTTGTAGACCAAGGAAGTAATTGAGCTCTCCCATCATGGACATTTCAAACTCTCCCTACGTATTCTTGGCAAATTCTTTACACAAAACATCATTAAAGGCACCAAAAATTATATCATCAACATAAATCTGTACAACTAAAATTTCGTTCAGCTTATTACTCTTTATGAAGAGTGTTGTATCAGCTTTCCCTTTAATAAATCCTTGATCAAGAAGGAATTTGCTTAATCGCCCATACCAAGCTCTAGGAGCTTACTTAAGTCCATAAAGAGCTTTCTTGAGATGATAAACATGATCAGGATGATGCTCACTTTTAAAACCAGGAGGTTGCTCTACATACACCTCCTCTTGAATAAAACCATTTAAGAAAGCACTTTTCACATCCATTTGAAAAAGTTTGAAACCTTTTACACAAGCAAAGCCTAGAAGAACTCTTATGGCTTCCAATCTTACTACTAGAGCATAAGTTTCTTCATAATCAATTCCTTCCTCTTGATCCCAGCCTTTTGCAACCAATCTTGCCTTGTTACGGACAATGAATGATGCTTTATCACGTTTGTTCTTGAATACCCATTTAGTGCCAATGACCGGATGGTCCTTAGGCCTAAGTACCAAGTCTCAAACTTGATTTCTTTCAAATTGATGAAGCTCCTCTTACATTGCTATCACCCAATCATTGTCTAAAAGGGCTTCTTCAATTTTAGAGGGCTCAATATGAGAAATAAATGCAGAAAAGGTTACTTCATTTAAAGTACTGCTTCTGGTTCTCACACTTTGATTAACATCGCCTATTACTTGATCTAAAGGATGATTTCTGATAAATCTATAGGCTCTAGGTTAAGATTGATCAGAATTCTCAGGATCATTCTAAGAATTAGTTTCAAAAACACCTTCAGAATTTCCTACAGAAGCAGGGGTGGTTTTCGAAAAGAATTGATTTTTGAAAATATCTTCTTCTTCTTCATCCAAAAGCTTATTAGAGTTAGTTTCACTGAATACAACATGCATTAACTCTTCAATAATGCGAGTGCGAGTATTGAATACTCTATAGGCCTTACTTCTATTTGAATAACCCAAAAATATACCTTCATCTACCTTGGGATCAAACTTTCCCAAGCTATCCTTACCATTATTGTGGATGAAGCACTTATAGCCAAAAATGCACAAATAGGTTATTGTTGGTTTCCTTCCTTTGTACAACTCATAGGGAGTCTTGTTCAGTTTCTTCTGAAGATAGGCTCTGTTTGAGATGTAGCAAGCTGTACTCATTGAATCAACCCAAAATACTTGTGAAGTATTATTTTCATTTAGCATAGCTCTGGCCATCTCTATGAGCACTCGATTTTTCCTCTCCACAACACCGTTTTGGTATGGAGTTCTCGGAGCTAAAAAGTTGTGGTCAATTCCCAAGTTGTCACAAAATTCTTTGAATGCATGGTTGTCGAATTCTCTACCATGATCAGTTCGAATTCCTGATATAGAAATACCTTTCCCGTTCTGGACCTTCTTGGCAAAAATAACAAACTGATCAAATGTTTCATCTTTGGAAGCCAAAAATATGGTCCATGTAAATCTAGAAAAGTCATCAACTATAACTAGAGTATAAAGATTGCCACCAAGACTTTTTACTCTAACTGGTCCAACTAGATCCATATGGAGTAGTTGAAGAGGTTTATCAGTTGAAATTTCATTTTTGGATTTAAAAGATGACTTAGTTTGTTTGCCTTTTTGACAAGCATCACAAATCACATCATTTTTAAAATTGAGCTTTGGCAAACCGATGACTAAGTCCTTTTTCTATAATTTGTCAAGTTGATGCATATTTGACATGAGCTAATCGCTTATGCCATAGCCAGCTGTCATTCAAATTACTTACAAAACAGTTTTAAAAACAGAGCTTTCACTAAAGAGGTTGAGAGTGTAACAGTTTCCTTCTCTAGGAGCTCTAAATAAAGCTTTTGATTTCAAAGTTTCAAAAGGGAAATAATTTTGGCTTACAATTAAACATTCCTCAGAGTTAAATATAACTAAATTACCCTTGTCGGTACTTTGGCTCACTCTGAGGAGATTATGAAACAGTCCTTCCACTAGATAGACATCTTTGATCATTGGTCCTTCATTGTTTCCAACTTCACCAATGCCAGCAATCTTTCCAGACTGATTTCCACTGAAGGTTTCTCTGCCACCAATCTTGGGTTTGATAGAAGCAAACTTGGAATGATCACCCATCATGTGTCTAGAGCATCCACTGTCAATGTATTATTTGTTGGACCTTGATGCTCTTAGACATATCTGCAATTCAAGAAAGTTCAGGCCTTAGGTACCCATCTTTTCTTGGGTCCTTTTGGGTTAGTATGTGTATTAGGAATCTTATAGGATCCCTTAGGCACCCATTGATAATTCCCTGTAGGTTTACTCTTTCTTTCCTTTCTATGAAAGCAGGATGATGTAGCATGGCCTTTTCGATTACAATAATTGCAATAAGAAAAAGGATTTGAAGAATGAATGGTTTTTCTGAAATAATTCATATAGAGCTTTTCTCCAAATTTCTTTTTCCCTTTTCTCTTGTCAAAATCAGGTTTATATCCAATTCCTGATCTATCATTGATAAACCTTTGCTGTTTTAAAATGACATTAAGCATTTCATTACCTCTAGTGAATTTCTCAAGTGCCTTTGTGAGATTTAAATTCTTTTTCTCTAAATCAGCACATTCATCAGAAATAAGTTTTTCAAGTGAAGAGAGATTTTCAACTTGCATTTCAAGAGTTATATTTTTCCTTTGAAATCAAAATATTTATCAGCCAATTTCTCAAATTCAGATTGGACAAAGTTATATTCAACTAATAATTCATCATAGGTTGGTTATGAATCATATACCTCATCATTCTTGTCATGTTGCTCTTCTTCTTCAGCAACTAGACAGATATTGGCTTTTTCTTCCTCTTCAGCTTCATCTTCATCTGATGAGCTATCTCCTATATTGATGAAACATAGGCTTTCTTTTTGGACTTACTGAATCTCTTCTTTTCTTTATCCTTGTTCTTCAACTGGGGGCATTCAGATCTGATATGGTCAGGCTTCTCACACTTATAACAGATGATTGGTTTCTTAGTTTCGAAGCTAGAGCTTCCTTTATAAGCTTTCTTGAAACCTTGGTCCTTCTTGTAGAACTTTTTGAATCTCCGGATCATCATACTTATTTCTTCATCTTCATCTTCCTTATCCTCATCATCTGATTCTTTGGCCTCTTTGACTGCTTTAAGAGCAACTCCCTTGCCCTTATTATTGACTCCATCAAGTTCCTTTCTGAACTTGATCTTTCCTTTGTATTCAAATAAACTACCTAACAATGCTACCACTGAACTCATTGATTCTCGTCAAGCCTCCTCAATAGCAATGAACTTGGCCGCCCATTCTTTGCTGAGGATATTAAGGATCTTTCTTACTTGAACATTTTGTTCATATATCTTTCCCAAGGCAGCAAGTTGGTTAATCAGATGGGTGAACCTTAGCTGGAATTGAATGATAAACTCTCCTAGCTTCATACGAAGAAGATCATACTTAGTCATGAGAGTGTTGACTCTATTTTCTTTAACTCCAACGGTTCCTTCATGGGCTATCTCCAGCGCATCCCACATTTGTTTTGCAGTAGGCAGCGTACATATTCGAAAGTACTCTTGTTGACTTAGAGCACTTTGTAGCATGAGAATCACCTTACTGTTGAGAGTGACATTCCTTCTATAATTGTCATCGTAATCTTCTTCAGGCTTTGGTTCTCTTAGACCATTTATAAGGATAGTTGGATGATAGTTTCCAATTTCAAATACTCGCTATAAGCCATATTCAGATGCCATGACAAACACCTTAAACTTGGCTTTCCAAAAAGAGTAATGCTCTCCACTGAAACCAGGTGGTCTATTGATTGAAGCTCGATCAGGTAGAATACCTTCCATGAGGATCCTTCTCGAGATGTTAAGCTCTTTTGAGAAGACCTTCCTCTGATACTAAATGAAAGTGGAGCTAAATCACCAAGAGGGGGTGAATTGGGGATTTTTGAAATTCTTTAGCAAGTTCTATTTTAAAGGCGATGGAACAGTGTAAAACAGAGTGCAGGGAAGAAGAATAAGACACACAGGTTTATACTGGTTTGGTCAAACTTTATAACCTACGTCCAGTCCTCAGGCACCCTGAGTATTTCACTATATCACTTGATTACACACTCTGTAACTCAAGAGCAATTCTCTCACTAGAAATTGCTCCCCCTTACAAGTTATAATCATTGACCCCAATCTCCAAGTCCCCTGACTTGAGATTGTTTATAATAAATGATGTACAGACAATAAACTCTACTAAAGAGTAGATAAAGATGAACACTGCAGCTCAATAGTATCAAAAGATACTCTGTACAGAAAAGCTTAAGAGTAGATGAACAAATTGAATGCTATTTCGTTTTCTGGCTCAATAGTTGTTGAGAAGAATTGAATACTGCTCTATTTATACTCAGAGAATGATTAATAACCGTTGCAAGCATCAATATGACCGTTGGTGAAGTTGTCCATCTGTCGGAGTCACTTTGGTTTCTTCTCTCTCTCCTCTTTTGCTTGTTCTTTGTGTTGTAGGGTAAAGGTTGACTTCCTTGTGTTTCTATCCGTTGGAATGTCAGTGTCTTGATTAGGTAAATGTCCCTTTATCCTATTTGCACTGTGCAAAGCTTGGTAGATCAAAATATAAAAAGTTAGGTGGCCTTGCATTTAATGCTCTGACAAGTCTTTTATGCTTTAGTGAAAACAACTCTTATATTCTGCTTAAATCAACTCTAAATCCGCTGAAATACACTAGCAAACACGTTAAACATATCTGATGAAGTTGATAGTTAATATTAGAAAGCATTCAGATCAATCAAAAAGCTTTTCATAGATCTCGTAAATTTGAATTTTCACTAGCCGTGACACAAACTCAAGTTTGTGCATCAATACTCGAGTTTGTCACTATGCACTTAAGTCTAAACTCGAGTTTCCATGTTGATACTCGAGTTTCCTCCTTCCAGAGAGGAAAGTCGCGATTTGAGCTTTGGAGCTTCAGTTTAGCTTATAGCCAATACTCGAGTTTTCAAGCCAAACTCGAGTGTTAGACTCTTAGTGAAAATATGCCCAAAACATCAAAACTGATGTTTTCATTTAAAACTATAGTATTGAAATCTTTGAAGATCATCGATGTTCTCTGTATGACTCGAAACTCGAGTTTCCAAACTCATACTCGAGTTTTGGTTTTTAACTTGAAACTCAGAGAGACCATCAACCAGTTCAAAACTATAGTTTCCAAAACTGGAGTTTATGAATGTATTGAAATATTGGTCATCTGTGCTTGGTTCGAAACTCGAGTTTTCAATGTCATACTCGAGTTTCCATTTGAAAAATGAAAACATTTGAATTTAGAGCCAAGAGGAAAACTGAAGTTTTCTTTTCATAAACTTAAGTTTTCAGATAAAAACATTTTTGACTCCCAATACTCAAGTTTTCAAACTGAAACTCAAGTTTTCTCAAAAACTTGGAAAGGTTAGAAAATCTGGAAACTGGAACGTTGAAGGGTCTCTTTGGTCTGAACTCGAGTTTTCAAACTGATACTCGAGTATGCCCTAATGGAAAACTTGCAATGCTCTTAAGGCCTAATACTCGAGTTTCTAAGAGGAAACTGTGGTATTGCCTTTGGTCATTAAAATTAAGCTTTTCTCTGTAAGGCCAAAACTTGAGTTTTGATACTAAAACTCGAGTTTTGTCTCAGACGACAAGTTTTTACTTTCTTGAGATAAACTTTTATCTTGACTTTACAATTGTTTGTTATCATCAAAACCCATAGAGAACTAACAGAGTTTCCTTAAACTGAGCAAAACATGAAATCATTGAAAACTCTCGGCTTGGTTCAAACTTGAGTTTGTTAACTTAAACTCGAGTTTTCTCAAAACATGGAAAACTTTATATAACCGTTAGCTTTGAGTAAACCGTGGTTTATAATATCAAACTGTAGTTTGCTTAACTTCAAAATATTGAAGTGGCTTTGTTTAACACATACTTGTGTTCACTTACACCAACTCGAGTTTACTTTGGTTTGAAAAACTTTGATTGCTCTCTATTTGACATAAACCACAGTTTGTAAATGCAAACCATAGTTTGTTTTAAGTTCATAAAATTGAGCTACTCTGTGTCAAGTCCAAACTCGAGTTTTGGAACCCCAAACTCGAGTTTGTCTTTGACAGTAAGTTTTTCAATTTACTAAAGACAAACTTCACTGTGTTTACAATTGTCAGTCATCATTAAAACTCATAGAGAACTAACATTCTCCCCCTTTTTGATGATGACAACGCTTGTAAACCAAGATTTGAAGGTTTTAGCGAATTTGAGCATTTTTCAAAAGGATGTAAACTTAAACAAAACATTTTGCAATGCAGATATTGAATTTAAACATTATAAGCAGCAATAGATATTGGTATTAAACAATGTAAGCAACAAGAGTATCATTCTCTGCATTGATCATTGGATTTTCAGAGTTAACACTTGAGTTTAGATATTAGAGTCTCAATAAGTAGAGTACATATCATATTCAGGCTAAGACTCAAAAAGATATAAAAAAATATATGACTCTTCAACTCTTCATTCTTCTCCCCCTTTGTCATCTTCAAATAAGGGTTGGGTGAAGGTAAGAGTAATAGGAGAAGGAAAGTCAAGTGGTAGGACTAGGAGAACTGAAGTTGGGGCCAGCAGGGGTACCAAAACTTGGACCAGGGGTAGATAAGCAATAGGCTCAAGTTTACTTTATTATGCTCGAGTTTGATTTCATGACCAGCTAAGAAACATCTTTTTGCAAGACTTAAACTTGAGTTAGATAAATCATGCTTGAGTCTTAAAACAATCGACATGCTCTCTGTAAGGCATAGGCTCGAGTTTATCATGCTAGACTCGAGTTTAACTAAGAGTGAACGGCCAGCTTTGCTCTCTGTAACATGTAGGCTCAAGTTTAACATAATGGGCTCGAGTTTATCTTAGATAAAAACATGAAGCTCGCTCTCTGTCACGAGTATGCTTGAGTCTATCAAAGGAGGCTCGAGTTTAAAATATTTTTCCTTCTGTACATTAGGCATGAACTCGAGTTTAATGGGTTTAGGCTCGAGTTTGACTAACACAGTAAGAATCAAAGTTATTTAGCAAACTTCTACCTTTCTTTGATCTTTTAGTATTAAGAACACATTTCTTAGTTTACAATTGTCAGTTATCATCAAAACACATAGAGAACTAACAGTTAGAACTCATAAGCTTGAAGAAGATTACAATGAGAGTAATAGAAGGCTCATAACTCTCAACAACAAGGCCATTCTAATGCTTCAAAGCGCTCAAAGTTAGAAAGAGTATTTTCAGATTTGCACTTTATCTTCTGTGAGAGAAAAGTGGGATGCACTTGAGATTGCTCATGAAGGAAATGTAAATGGAAGAACTCACCAAGAGGGGGTGAATTAGGGATTTTAAAAATTATTTTTCAAACACCCAAGTATAGACCAAAAAACAGAGTATAAGAGATAAGGGAAGAAGATCTTGACACAGTAAGATTTATATTGGTTTGGTCCTATCCTTAACCTACGTCTAGTCCCCAAATACCTTCTAGGATTTTCAACTATCTCAATAAGATTTGATTACAACAATGTAACTCTCAAGCAATCCTAACAGGACTTGCTCCCTCTTACACTTTGCAATCAAATAACCCAACTTACAGGTTCCATAACCTTGAGTCCTCTCAAAAGAATAATCAAATGATTTTTAAAAACAAACTCTCTTAAAGAGTAGATATGAATAAACACTGAAGTTCAAATACAGTAGTATGCACAACAAAGAATCAAAACAAATAAGAATTTATCAGTTGTAATGCTTGTTGTTTTTGTTTTTGATCTTCAAGTCTTTCTGGGTATTTGTAGTCAACCAAAGAAACCAGCAGTTGTATTTTCTTCTCTTTGAATCTTCAATATTTAGCTTGATATCTGGAATATGACAGTTACATATTTTTCTCCGTTTCTTCAATACTTCGCTGGAAATCTGGAATAGATTTGTTGAAGATGATTCGCCAGCTTGTCATTCCATAAACTTCATTAACCGTTGGAGAGTGATCTGGATGATCTGTAATGGTCTGAGTTGAGCCATTAGGATAAAGGAGAAAGTTCAAGCTTGTTCTTGGTTCTACATTAATTATCTTTAACCCAGATTCAATTATCTTATAAACGTACAACCACACTTAAGGTTCCTCAACCTTAAGATTTAATAACTGAATGAAATAAGTGTTTAAATAACTCCTCACGAGTAGATAAGAAATGAAACACGGAAGTACAGGAAACTATCCGAAGATATTGAGTGAAACTAATAAGAGTAATAAATTAGAGTAAATGCGCAAAGTTTCGGTGGTTGGCGGAATTGAATGCTTGGGCATTTATACTCTTCGCCATTAATGCCGTTGGGAGGAACTTGAATGTTACCATTGTGACTTATTTGATTTTCCATTAGACATAGCTATGTTCCTCGTTCAACCAAATGGACCGTTGAAGCTTCATTAAATGAAATCCGTTCTTTCATTAAATGCATTGATCGTTGCTGAAAGTGGAAGAAATCACCAAGAGGGGGGTGAATTAGGGATTTTAAAAATTCTTTTCAACTCTTAAAAAAATAAAGCTTAAGAAGTGAATAATGAAAGAGTAGAGAAAGAAAAGCTCAGACACACAGGATTTACACTGGTTCGATCTTAACCTTGACCTACGTCCAGTCCCCAGATACCTTCTGGGTGTTTCCACTAGTTCAACAGGTTTTTAACTACAACAATGAAGACAAGACACAATCCTAATCACCTAGGACTTGCTCCCCCTTACACCTTGTAATTTAAACAACCCAACTCACAAGTTCCACAACCTTGAGTTTACACAACCAAATACTTTAAAAGAATTTCAATCTCTCAAAAGAGTGAATATTGATAATCACTGAAGAACAGATAAAAGAATCACAATACAGACTCAAAAATGCAAATGTGTTCATGTGTAGCTTCGTTGTGTCTTGTTTTGTGTCTTCATAGCCTTTTATAGCCTAGCTAGATGAGCTAGCCGTTGCAATATCTTCTCCAACGTTCTGCTGCAAATCTGGGAAATGATAGTTGCATATTTTGCTCTGTTCTTTTAATTCTTTGTTGAAATCCTAGAATGTGTTGTTGCAAAACGTCTTCCAGATTTTTAGTCATTCCATGATCTTAATTCGACCGTTTGAGATGATCTTAATGTGTTACAACGGTCTGAACTGAACATCTGGGATAAGGGAAAAGAATCAGCCCTGTTCTTGGTTCTTCATTAAATGCACTTATGCTGGATCTTGATTTCACTTTGATCTTGTGATGAACCTGTCTGAAACTTATCAAAAACTTGATCAATAATGTTAGGAATAATAATACAACAAGATATGATAATTTCATATTAACCCATAATGATTTCGCAGATTGATTCAATCTGGTTTTTCAAAATCTCTGATGTAAACTCGAGTTTATAATCCTAGACTCGAGTTTGAGGTTCATCCAGAAGACATGACTATTGAGCATTGGTCTAAACTGGTAGTTTGCAAAAGCTAACTCTAGTTTGGTTCTTACAGAGAAGAAAGTCGTGATTTGGTCTTGAATGGGATTTTGAACACATGGCTAAACTCGAGTCATTTAGTGACTGACTCGAGTTTGAAGCTTTTATGAAAATCTTAATTTTAAGTTCACAGCTTCAAAACTGGAGTTTAGAACTGCAAACTGGAGTTTACAAGACCTGAAATATTGTATAGCTCTCTGTATGATCCAGACTCGAGTTTTGATATCCAAAACTCAAGTTTCAGTGAAAACTGAAACTTTTGAAATATCTCCATAAGTGTAAACTGGAGTTTCCATTTTTCAAACTGGAGTTTTCAAATCAGTCATTTACTCGAGTGTTTTCTGTTTGAGCTAAACTCGAGTCACCAAAATCTTGACTCGAGTTTCAGTGTGAACTGAAACATTTGAAACATCTTTGAAGGCTCAAACTGGAGTTTTCGTTTTCAAAACTGGAGTTTAGAAATCATGTAATAACTCGAGTATTTTCAGTTTGTCCTAAACTCGAGTCTCCAGAAACTAGACTCGAGTTTCAGTGGTAGCTGAAGCTTTGAAAACTTCCTGTTAAGCTTAAACTGGAGTCTCTGAAATCAAAACTGGAGTTTACAAAATAAACAAGAGCTCGAGTGTCTCTGTTATAACCCAGACTCGAGTCTTCTACGTCCAGACTCGAGTTTCAGTTGAAAACTTTAAACTTGAAGACTTTTGTATTTAGTAAACTAGAGTTTGTGGATATGAAACTGGAGTTTTGAAATCTTGATAAAGCATTAAAGCTTTTGTTTGATCCTAAACTCGAGTTTCTAAAACATAGACTCGAGTTTACAGTTCTTAAGAATTTTGATTGCTCTCTGTGTAATGCAAACTCGAGTTTGTCTTACACAAACTGGAGTTTGGCCAGCTTTGTAAAAACTGAGCTTCTGTCTGTCAAGTCCAAACTCGAGTTTTGTTACCTAGACTCGAGTTTACCTTGAACAGTAAGTTTTA
This sequence comes from Acacia confusa, assembly GCA_037074495.1. Classification (NCBI taxonomy): domain Eukaryota; kingdom Viridiplantae; phylum Streptophyta; class Magnoliopsida; order Fabales; family Fabaceae; genus Acacia; species Acacia confusa. The sequence continues at coordinate 26,300,288 of CM073509.1, read as the reverse complement.
CAACTTACCAAAGACAAACTTCAAATTTAGTTTACAATTGTCAGTTATCATCAAAACACATAGAGAACTAACAGTTGCGAGTGCTTTTGCAGAAGAATGTCTTGATTAAGTAATCCTTGGAAGAATGTTTTTCTCTGCTGCACAGCTCATTCCATTTGTTGCTCTGTTTCTGCTGCTATGCATTAAATGCAGTGAAGTGAGCATTTGCTTTATGTTGTTTTTGAATAATACAGCGTTTAAGTCCCTGAAACAACTAGCAAATTGGTTAAAAGCATTTTGTATATCATAGTAAGTGATTCGGGAAACCATAAACTAAATATCAGTTCATCTAAAGAATCAGATATCAGCGTCAGTGACAAGAACTCGAGTTTTCAATGTAGAACTTGAGTTTTTACACAAGAACTCGAGTTCTTTTGATTTCCTTTTTGAACATCTCAAATCTACAAAAGAAGAACTCGAGTTGATCACCAAGAACTCGAGTTTTCATTTCAGGTTCAAATTGATTTTCAAAGAACTCGAGTTGTTAATCATGAACTCAAGTTCATGAACTTGAGTTCTCTTCTAAGAACTCAAGTTCTTAAACTTTGATCAGATACCTCATGAAGGAACTCGAGTTCTTTACTAAGAACTCAAGTTCATGAACTTGAGTTCTTTTCCAAGAACTCAAGTTCTTAGCCTTTGACCGAATTTCTCACAGAAAGAACTCGAGTTCTTTACCAAGAACTCAAGCTCTTGAACTCGAGTTTGGTACTAATGAACTCGAGTTCTTAAGACTTTGAAAATTTTTCCACAGCCAAAGGTCGCGAACTCGAGTTCTTAACCCAAGAACTCAAGTTCTTCATTTTGCTGATTATGAGAACTGGAGTTTTAAGACTTGAAATCGAGTTCTTATTTAGACCATTGATTTACAAGTGTTTAGTTATCATCAAAACTTGGTTGAGAACTAACATTTTCCCCCTTTTTGATGATGACAACACTTGTACAATTTTTAGGAAAAATAGCTAAGTTTAAGAGTCTGATTTTAATAATTTTTAACAGATGATTAAGTGAAATTAAATCCAGACAATGTAAGGTAAACTGATGAAAATGAACTATTAAGTTCTGCATATAAGATAGGTTGCTGGAATACAAGAAGCAACAATCAACTATTAACAAAACTATCAACAAAACTACATCAGCAATGAAACTATTCCAAGTCTATCACAGATATCAACAACAACTATATTAGTTCTACATCCATCAAATATCAACATAAATTAAAAAATGCAAAACAACTACATCAACTATCAGCTACTCTCTTCTCCCCCTTTACCATCATCAACTTGAGGAAGCATGGAGATAGGGGTAATTGATAGAGGAGTCTGAAGAAAAGGAAGAGCCTCTGCAAAGGTGGAGGGAGTCACATGAGGACGAGAGGATGAAGGAGGAATAGAGGAGGAAGTAGATGGAGGGACAGTGACATGGATAGGGAAAGGAGTGGAGGTTTCTGGAACAAATGGAGAGAGTGCAAGAGTAAGGATTGGAGAAGAGGAAGAAGCAAGATGGATTTTTGGAGAGTGAGAAGGAGAAACATGAGGGGAGATATGTGGGGTGGAGTGAAAGATGGGATCAGACATGTTAGTATGGAGAGGAGAGAAAGGTGGTGGTGATGAACCAAATGGTCCGGCAGATGCATTCTATTTCAGAAGCTGATCAACCTTCTTGTCCAATGAGGCATAGGCAGCGTGTGTGGCTTCAAATCTGGGGCCAAGATCATCAAAGTGTCCAGTAATAGCTTCAAGCTTCTCATTGATTCCCGCTAACTCATCTGCTTGTTCATTTGAACCTTATCCAAAGACTCAAAACTTTTCAGCACTTCATCAACCCCTTTCTTCACTTCAGTTTCTATCTTCTTGGATAACTCAGTAAGCAAATTTTCGTTAAGAGAGGAGATTGCTGCAGATATTGCTTTTTCCACTATGGACTGAATTGAGGCACCAAACATTGAAATAGGTTCAAGAACTTGAGTTTTTTTCCAAGAACTCAAGTTCTTAGCCTTTGACCGAATTTTTCACAGAAAGAACTCGAGTTCTTTACCAAGAACTCAAGTTCTTGAACTCGAGTTTGGTACTAATGAACTGGAGTTCTTAAGACTTTGAAAATTTTTCCATAGCCAAGGGTCGCGAACTCGAGTTCTTAACCCAATAACTCGAGTTCTTCATTTTGCTGATTATGAGAACTGGAGTTTTAAGACGAAATCGAGTTCTTATTTAGACCATTGATTTACAAGTGTTTAGTTATCATCAAAACTCGGTTAAGAACTAATAGGCACAAATGATTAGCTCATGTCAATAAGTTTCAACTTGACAAGTTGGTGAAAAATGATTCCATTATTCGTTTACCACAAGTGATCACCAAAAATTACATAATTTGTGAAGCTTGTCAAAAGGGTAAACAAATCAAATCATCTTTCAAATCAAAAAGTGAAATCTCAATTGAAAGATGAAATATCACCTAAGAGGGGTGTGAATTTGGTGATTTAAAAATTTTCTTTTCAATCTTCTGGATTACACAAGTAAAACAAAGATAAATAGAGAAGATTAAAGAAATAGAAGATGTAACATATCAAATTTTGGATTTTAGGAATTAAGAATTAATTATGGAAAATTTAGCCTTAAGGAATTTTAAAGTTTAGAATTTGAAATTAAGACATATTTTCCCAAAAATTAAGGATAATTAGTTAGGAAATAAATTTTAGCCTAAATATTTTAGAGCCAATATTTTGTGGCCAAAAGAGATAAATTGGGATTAAAATAGGGTGCAACCCACATATTTCCTATATTCTTTATTTAAAAAAATGAAGGAATTTGAAAATGAATATTATAATGAGACTTGTCAGCAAGAGCTTAACATGTGCAGTACCAAAAACGCAGCCCAATTACCCAGCACCAATTGATTTGTTTTGGCCCAACACATGACCACACATAACATCAGCTGATTTTTTTTTTTTTTATACACTCTTTTCGGCCCAACATGAGAAACCTACAGCATCAGCAAGAATCAGCTTCCTCTCTTCCGACCCAACGTAAAAGACGTGAGAAACACATAAGCAGATCACGCAAACCCCACCAACTAAATACATTCTCAATAATCCAGGAGCAGCGCAAGACCAGCTAAATATCATGCTCCCTCAGATTTGTCGCATACGTCTCTTGCCCATCGCCATTATCCTCTGGATCTTCCTGCTCTGCCCGTCAGTATGTATATACAGATTTGTAGCCGGACATGTATATATATATATATAACATGCTTTCTGATCCAATGTTACGTTGCCAAAGACTAGAGGATTGAGAGTGTAAGACCGAGAGAGAGAGAGAGAGAGACAGAGGGAGCTTTGGAAGCCATACTCCTCTATTTTGCCGACGGGAAGCAGAGAGAATAATAGACAAGCAACGTTCACTTTTCTAGGCGAATCAGCGAAGGTGAGCATCGGTTTCTTCTCCTTTGAAATCTTGTTAACCGCTTGTAGGAAAACCTGTAAACATTTAAGCTTATGGAATCTAAATGGAGAAAACCGAAACTGACTGGAAACAGGGGGTGTTGCTTTGGTATGTGTCTCTGAGTTTTCTCTGAACCTTGCGTGTGTGTTTTACGTTTCTCTATATATATATACAGCAGCTTCTGCTAGAAATTTAAGAAAAAAAAAAAAAATCCAAACAACTGAATATGTGTGTGAATGTCAGACATGCTGTAGGTGTGTGTGTGTGTGTGTGTGTCTGCAAGCCGTGACCGTGTGTGTGAATATATAGATGCTAGCTGCTGCCCAAGGTTTAAAACTGAACATGCATGAAATATATATATGTATGGGAGGTGATATATGCGTAGCTTATAGGAAAGAAAGAAGGTAATAAGAAAATTTACTGATATATATATATATTCACATGAAACCAAAAAGGGCGCTGGATGTTCTGTACGTGAGTATCGGATCTTTTATTCCTCAAGTGCCCACCATTTTTCTGTCGAACAAAAAAACCCTTAGGTGTTAAGCCTTAGAAGTGAAAAACCAAGCTTGCTGTCATATATATCCTAGTTTTGTATCCAAATGCATGCATGGAGGAAAGGAGGGGGCTGCTTGAACTAAACATATATATATATATATTAGATGCATCCTTGGGTGATTTTTGTCTCTGTTTTATGGAGTTGAAGCAGAAACGTTCAGGGGCAACAGTGAATTCGCAAATGAACAGTACCTTGACGTGTTACTGTAGCTAACGTTACTGTTCACGCGCTGAATTTTCTTCTGGGCACTGATTTTTAAGCGAAGAAAAACTAGGGTAAACGTTTGATTTTTCCTCTGAAAATTTTACAAGAGATAGTACTCTCCTTAAAATTTAAAATAAGTTTTGGTTCACCTCTAAAGAAGATCTACAACTTCAGTTATGATTTTTAGAAGTTGGGATAAAATCTGAAAATGTTTTTGGTATTATTCTGGAGGAAGAAGATGACGTTGACTTTTGACCAAGCAAATGAAGTTATAAAATCATGAAATTTTCTAGATTTGTAGTAGACACATAGAGATTTAATTTGATAAGTAATTGGTCTCATTTCGATAAGTATACAAAATGTCATGAATTTTGGAAGATGGGTTACAACTCTGAAAAGGTTTCAGGACAGTCGTTACATTTTTGCAATTTGGGAATGAATGACATGTGATAAAATGTTGAAACCAATTCTCATAGAAACTAGACTTAATAAGGAGTTCATAGAATTTTGAATCACCTGAATTTGATGCCTAAAACTCCAGATATAGAATTTTGAAGTTGAAGTATGAAAACTAGTAAATTTCTGTTCCCAGATTAGGCAGTACTTGTGCTTTCACAATTTTGGAATTTTTCTCATTTATAAATCAACTTAGTGACTTTAATTTATGAAAGTAGACTTATCAAGGAATAAATAGAAATTGGAATCACTCCGTTCGGAGTTATATTGCCCAAGTTAGGCATTTTCCAAATACCCGTGGAAATTGAAGGTCAATTTTTGATAAGTCTTAGAATAGTCACCTAAGTTGCTAATTGTATTTAACCTTCAAAGTAAAGGTTTCTTTGGATAAATTGAATGCTTAAATGTCTGAGGATATATTTATTTCAATAGAATATAGAATTCTTAATAAAGGATAACAAACTAAAGTGAATAAAAAGGGTAAGTTTTATGGGTTAGTAAGCATAATCTTAATATTGCTATTAAGATTAAATTGAGTAATGACCCGTCTCCAAATATTATAGGATTTGGACACTTGCGTTGAGCTCTTGGATTAGGAGCAGTGTTATAATAGTTAACTTTGGTGAAAAGTAACCACTTCCCACTTATTATGTTATTGATATGTTGCCTATGGGTATTTTCTAAACTGATTATGAATATTTTCAAAAGAAATTGCCTTGTGGAATTTTATGAGTAAAAATACATGCATTTATACGAATAAGGAACTGAGATATCATAACATGGCTATTGTGAATATTTTAAGAAAAAACTCTTATTGAGTTATTATGATAATTTCAGGATGGGAAGACTTGGGAGGAAATGGAAAAGTTATTTCCACCACGTAGTGAGGCCTCCATTGGTGCACAATTGTTGGTTTTTGATTGTCCCACCGGTTCAAGGAGGGACTGACCTACTAGTGTAAAGAGGGCTTACGACACCCTACTAATTTAGTGAGGGAAAAGACCCATGGTCTGGGGCAAGTGCTCTGAGGATTTTGGCCGGTCCTTATCACTTGACCAGTGAGCTTTTGAGAAACTAGTGACATGCATGTGACTTAGCCCATGGGTCTAGTCGGAGGAAATAAGGCGGTTCGGTTGGATTGATGGGAGGTATTTTGGGAATTGAGTTCAAAAAGATTTGTGACACCCAATTATGATACATAGTAATAATGTGATATTTTATGGAGAGGATGTTAATGAATTGTTTTATTTTGGATTGCATAGTTTTAAGCCACTAGGTACCTCACTAGCACATATTGATATTCATAATAAGTTGGAATGATGGTTACAATATTTTTCCATGTGACCATTTCTATTCAGGTCCTTCTGGGAAGTCAACAGAAGCCTAGTCTATTTTGCTATAAGTAGGGCTTTTGTCTTTTTGTGTATGAATAGATAATTGTATATTGCCACACACTATGGCTCATTATGCATACTCTGGCATATTTTGGATATTTTAATTACTGTTTAACTCTTATTAAGTGACTAATCTGATTAAGATATGATTATTTCATTAATTAAACGGAGAACGTTTCAGAAGACACCAGAAATTTATATTAGTTCGGTCCAAAATCTTGACCTACATTTAGTCCCTAAACTCTATGGGATTTCACTATCTCAAGAGATCATTACACACTCTGTAACTCTTAGAGTAATTCTCTTACTAGAACTTACCACTAGTGCAAAAAGGTGTTTTAAGACCGCCTCATTTAGAGCGGAGAATCGACGCACCGCTCTTAAAGAAATGACCGGTGGCAATTTTGTAATATAAAGAACTTCTTCCACCGCATCAATTTTTAATACTGGCTTAGTGAGAGCAGATGAATAAATCTCCGGTCTAAAATATATGACCGGTGGCAATTTTGTAAATATCAAAAATCAACTTGGACCGTATCTTTTTCGATAGGTCTTAAATATATTATTCAGACCGTTGGTAAAACCAACCGCTCTTAAAACATTTATAAAAAAAATGAAATGTGAATTATTACTTTAAAGAGAAATCACGAACATCCCGACTTATATTTTATGCAGTTAAAAATAACATGGAAATTTTAAAAAATAATTGTATAAAACTTTCAAGATCGCACATATATAAATGACCGCTCTTAAAACATTCATTAAAAATAATTATAAATATTATGAAATTATTGAGAAATCACATACAGCCAGACTTATATTTTTTGCGGTGTAAAATAATAAGGAAATATATATAAAAATGGTAAAAAACTTTTAAGACCGGACATATATAAATAACCGCTCTTAAAAACTGTCATTAAAAATAATAAATAATATGAAATTATTGAGAAATCCCGTACAACCAGACTAATATTTTTTGCGATGCAAAATAATAAGGAAAGATATATAAAAATGGTAAAAAAAAACTTTTAAGACCGTGTTAGTTCTCTATGTATTTTGATGAGAACTGACAATTGTAAACTTAATTTGAAGTTTGTCTTTGGAAGTTGTAAAACTTTCTATTTAAGGCAAACTCGAGTTTTGGTATAGAAACTCGAGTTTGGACTTAACAGACAGAAGCTCAGATTTTACAATGTTGGCCAAACTTCAGTTTGTATAGGCAAACTCGAGTTTGCAGAGTTACAGAGAGCTATCAAAGTTTACAAGAGTTGTAAACTCGAGTCTATGTTTATAAACTCGAGTCTAGATCAAAGGCAGTGACACTCGAATTTCAACTTGTTTCCAAACTCTACCTTTGATTCTAAGAAACTCCAGTTTACAAGAAAGTTTATGTGCTAAAAGTTTAAAGACTTGTAAACTCGAGTCTATTATTTGGAAACTCGAGTTTGAGATCAAACAGAAGCTTCAACGTTTTATCAAATTTTCCAAACTCCAGTTTCAGTTTTACAAACTCCAGTTTGCAAAATGTAATAGCCTTCATGTTTTCAGTTTTCACTGGAAACTCGAGTCTGGATTATGTAGACTCGAGTTTGGCATAAACAGAGATACTCGAGTATGATACTTGTTTTCTAAACTCCAGTTTAAATTTCAGTGACTTTAATTTGTACTTAAAAGAAAAGTTTTCAAAGTTTCAATGTACACTGAAACTCGAGTCAGATTTCTGGAGACTCGAGTTTAGGACTATTTGAAAATACTCGAGCTATTACATGATTTCTAAACTCCAGTGTGCATTTCTAAACTCCAGTTTTGAAGCTGTGAACTTAAACTTAAGTTTTTCATAAAAGCTTCAAACTCGAGTCAGTCACTAAATGACTCGAGTTTAGCCAAGTATTCAAAATCTCATTCAAGACCAACCCGCGACTTTCCTCTTTGTAAGAACCAAACTCGAGTCAGTTACTTGTCAACTCGAGTTTAGGAAACTTTCAAACATACCTTGCTCTCTGGATGAACCTCAAACTTGAGTCTAAAAGACCAAACTCGAGTTTGCATCGGTAACTTTTGAAAACCAGATCAAATCAATCTGCAAAATCATTATGGGTTAATTTGAAATTATCATATCTTGTTGCATTATTATTCCTAACATTATTGATCAAGTTTTTGATAAGTTTCAGACAGGTTCATCACAAGATCAGAGAGAATCAAAGATCCAGAATAAGTGCATTTAATGAAGAACCAAGAACAGGGCTAATTCTTCTCCCTTATCCCAAATGTTTAGTTCAGACCGTTGGAACTCATTAAGATCACCTCAAACGGTCAAATTAAGATCATGGAATGACAAAGAATCTGGAAGACGTTCTGCAACAACATATTCTAGGATTTCAGCAAAGAATTGAAAGAACAGAGCAAAATTTGCAACTGTCATTTTCCAGATTTGCAACTGAACGTTGGAGAAGGAAAAGCAACGGCTAGTTCATCTAGCTAGGCTATAAAAGGCTGTGAAGACTCAAAGAAAATGACACACAACGAAGTCACACTTGAATACATTTGCATTTTTGAGTCTGTATTGTGTTTTATGATTTGATCTTCAGTATTTATCAAAATCTACTCTTTTGAGAGATTGTAATTCTTTGAAAGCATTTGTTTGTGAGAAATCAAGGTTGTGGAACCTGTGAGTTAGGTTGTTTAATTACAAAGTGTAAGGGGGAGCAAGTCCTAGGTGATTAGGATTGTGTCTTGACTTCATTGTTGTAGTTAAAAACCTGTTGAACTAGTGGAAACACCCAGAAGGTATCTGGGGACTGGACGTAGGTCAAGGTTGAGACTGAACCAGTATAAATTCTGTGTGTCTAAGCTTTTCTTTCTCTACTCTTTTATTATTCATTTCTTAAGCCTTATTTTTAAGAGTTGAAAAGAATTTTTAAAATCCCCAATTCACCCCCCTTCTTGGTGATTTCTTCCACTTTCAGACCGGACATATGTAAATGACGTTCTTAAAGTTAATATTTTTAAGAGCGGACGTGACTTCTACCCGGTAATAAATAATGAAAAATTTAAACTAATAGTTTATTACTTTTAAGACCGGACTTAATAAAAGGACATTATGAAATGTTGACCTTTAAGATCGTCGTTTTGAGTTTGTACGGTCTTAAAAATTCCCACTGTAACCTTTAAGACCGTTGTTTTATGTTTCGCCAATCTTAAAAATGCCCACTATATTTCTCGCGTGAAACCTTAACTTGTGTCTTAGGTCTTTCTGTTGGAACATTGAAACCCCTGTTCTTGTTGCGAAACACTCAAACACCTCTTCCTGTTGCATTACTTCTCTTCCTTGCAAACCACCACCATCCTCTGTTACTCCCTCATTTGCTCTGGCATTCCTTTCTTGCACCACCTCTCTCAACCTCTTTTCTTGTTTTGAAAATGAATGAAGGAAACGAGTGTAGTTTTGTTCCTGAAATGCCAGTTGATGATGTGACTGGTGTTAGTCAGAACGAACCATCTCCTTCTTAGATTGAGCCTCCTCATAACCGCCCTACAAGCCGTCGTGGTAGAAGAGGCCCCACTCGATTGAAAGAGCTTGCCCTAGGGCGGAGTGCCAATGAAAGGCTCGATATACAGTTTGATGGAAATTTTACTCCCTGTGGCCCTAATAAAAGCATATACAATAGTTATGTTGGCTTACAAGCACACAGCAAGGCAAGCATTTTGATCGACGAGTAGAAAAATATCGACAAAAAGAAGGTGAAGGATGTTATCTGGGACTCTATCCAGCTTACGTACAATGTTCCTAACGATGAGAAGTTGAAAATCAAGACATTATCGTATTGTGCTGATCGCTGGAGGAAGTTTAAGACCCAGTTAGCGAACAACTATATTTTTTCCGAGGTTCCGGTTGGTCAGCCTCCCCCTAATCTTTGCGCCAAGTATGCCTTTCTTGATGAAGCAACATGGCAACAATTTGTTCAGATGCGGACTACTGAAGAAGCTTTGGTGAGTCTATATTTAATTTTTTTGTCCCTTCTTGTATACTTATTAACCTGTATGGATATGTAAATGTTATTGTGTTCATTTATGAGGCCGTTAGTCAGGTTGCTTGCTTAGGAAGGTATTCTGTTATAGTAACTAGGTCACGTAGACATTGTTGTTAGTTAGTTAGTATGTTAATTGTGTAATGGTATATGTGCATGTTGTTATTGAAACTTGACTGAGTTTGAACCAGTTATGATGAATGAATGAATTGACTGAGTTGGCAGCAGTTCTGCAACTCCCTTTCCTCTGTTTCTCCCTATTTATTATATATACAATTCTACATCTTCCTTAACAAAGTCTTGAAACTTGATGAAGTGAATTTGACTAGTGTTTGAATTGAGGTCTGGAATTCATAATGAATAGTTGTTTTTCTGATTTACAGATAAGAAGGCAGCAAGCACAAGAGATTGGGAGAAAGAATGATTGCCCACAAACGACTTCTTGTGGCGGATATGAAAAGGCTGAAAAAGAGTTGATGGCCACCAAGCGAAAGAGATTGGAAGACGAAGCTCAAGCCAATCCTTCTGAGATATGTGATCCGCGGCCGCCATCTCCAATACGCCGTGAGGAGTTATGGCTCTATATTCGCAAAAAGAAAGGCGGGGCGTACTCTAGTAAACAAACTCGTGCAGTTGCTGAGAGAATTGTAAGTAATTATTATGCTCTTGTTATTTGTTACTTTTTAGTTACTAAACATGTTTCGTTACTAACTATGCTCTTGTTATCTGTATCTTACAAGAAGAACTCAAAATGCAAGAACAAGAAGGATCATTTGTGTCAGACGGGAGGAAAGATATCCTTACCATTGCGACTGGAAAACCAGATCATGCGGGGCGTGTAAGGGGAATTGGAGGACAAGTAGGCCTGAAGCAATACTTTGGTAAATCCAAACGCCAAAGACAAGCAATGGTTACCAAGGAGGAGATGGAACTCACACTAGCCAAAGCAACTGAGGAAGCAGAGGCTAGAGTAGAGAAGAAAGTAGCTGAGTGAGAAACTTCATTAAGTGCAAAGTTTCAAGACGAGCTGAAAAAGATGAAGGAGGAGATGATGAAGGTTGTCAGCTCTCGTGGAGAGAGCATTGTTCCTTTCCCACACTCACCTCCACCTGTCCAGCAGAGCACTAAAGGGAGCTGCATTGTTGGACAGTCGGCAGAACATTATGAGCTCTACGTGAAGGATCCTAGTAGATGATTGGTTGCAAGAGGGAATGTCTACAACTTTGGATCAACTGTACACCACCGAAAAATGACTGATGATGAAGTCAGGGTATCAGTTGAAGAGGTGGTCACGCTGATGCACCTATCCCTCTTCAAACCGATCAAATGAAACTTGTGAGTGATTGCTTGGGAGGCTTCATCTCGTGGCCAGTGAAGATTGTACGTGTTTATACTCCTCCTCAAGCCCCAGCCCCTGTTGATGAAGATGCAGCCCCGCGTGATATTTTGCCCGCTCCTAAGTTGACTGCCAAGGATGAGATTGGACTTCTGGTAGTCAATCAAACTTTTGAAACCAGATCGTGGCCTCTAAATGCTTAAGTAGGCCTAAAAGAGAGGCTGCTGGTCTTCGTTGACCAGGAAGATTTAATCTCCCTTATCTTTCCTAAAAAGGAGTTAACTGATGCAATTGTGTTGTTATTCATGAAGTAAGTAGTATCTTCTTCTATGAGTACGTACATAATTTTAAGAGGTGTCATTTATACACGTACACATACATATATACTAGCTAATTCACTTATGCATGTCATTATTATAGGTTGATGTATCGTGAGATGGGAGTACAGGGCAGAGAACAGGATTTTGGATTCTTGTGCCCACAGTACCTAAGTGTGGCAACCGTGGCTCAAAGAAGATCATACATATCTAAGAGGTTGTCTAACAATATGAGAAGGTGGTACCTTGCACCATTCAACCATTCTAACCATTGGCAGTTGGTCCTCCTTTCCGCGGAGGAAAATAAAGTAGTCTTTCTATGCTCCCTTCATCACAAACCAGTGGCTATGTTAAAGTAGATGGTTGATAAGTAAGTAGCGCATGTCATTTTGTCACTGATTTTTATTTGAAATATCTTCTGTGAATTTTCAGTTACCAATATTGATAATTGAAATTTTTTATTTCAATAATAAGGCCATGTCGGAATACCAAAAGAAAGCCAAGAGAAAGGCTGGGTATCAGGTCAAAGATACTATATGGATCAAACCACAGGTTAGTACGCATGGACACAGCCTTGTGAACTTTGCCTTGTGAACTGTCACTGTGTATGCGCTCTTATATATATATATTTCTTGTTTGATTTTAGACACGTCGCCAACCCCATGCTTCCAACTTATGTGGGCTTTACGTCATGCGACACATGTATGATATTATCACGCGAAGAATTATGTCTATCACTGAAAAGGTAAATGTATATGATATTATACATACATACATTTGGTGTGCTGACCCCTTTGATGAAAGGAATTAAGGTAGTCTAATATATATTTTTGTCTTTGATGTTACAGACATTTGATTGCGCTGACCCCTTTCCTGATGGTGATATTGAGCGCATATGGCAAGTCATTTGTGAATTTGTCATTCAGGAAATCGCAAATGTCCCCCAGGATTAATTTGTAAATATGTATGTGCTGTAGACCTATATTACATCTGATCTTCTGTAAATAATAATTGAACAATTGTATAGTTTAATGATCAATAATTAATAAATATGTTTATTCATTTCCAACAAATTATATTGATGCTTTCTATTTTTTTGTTGCTGAATGTATTGCATGGAATTAGTTCTTAAACCTTTAGGACAGGATGCTGTAGAATGGTGAGCTTATTAAAAAGTTCAAAGACTTTTAGGACCGTCTATTTCATATAAGTCCGGTCCTAAAAGTCTTAGTATAATTTTTTAAAATATTGGAGACTTCTAGGACCGTCTATTTCATAAAAGTTCGGTCCTGAAGGGCTTTTTAAAAATACGTTAATTTAATTTTAAAATACGCGAGACTTTAGGAGCGGATAGTTATTAAATGACCGGCCCCTAAAAGTCTATCCCACCATTTCATTCGTTATGTAGGAATCTTCTTCTTCTGAGAAATTTAAACTAAAATATTAGAGACTTTTAGGACATGTGAAATGGAAAAAATTGAAGGAAATCGGCCTTCTCAAATGCTGTATAACAAGCATTTGTTGAGTTTTTCACAGGTTGCCTCCTGCACGCACCACAAAATAGAAGACTAAAATCCGAAACCAAGAGACTTTTAGGACAGTCTATTTCATAACAGTTTAGTCCGGAAGGGCTTTTAAACAATACGTAGATCTTTAGGACCGGTTGTTTATATGTCTACGGTCTTAAAGGTCTTTTTTAAATAAAAATATATAATTTTTTGTTTCTTTTATACAGAAATGATGTTAATGTTCAAATCAAATCAACTAAGCAAATATATCACGGTTAATTTTAAAGTCATTTAGCGAAGACTCACGATGACTTTAATTTGCATTTTTTTATGTTCTTAATTAATGTCGTTATTATATATTTTTTTTACAAATTATTTGTCATTATATAACTTATGTTAATTTCAAATCCATTTTTGGAACTTCTCAAGCGTACGCAATCAGGTTTGACAAAAAATGGCCGTAGCAGCTATCATCATATATATTTTTTTTATGCTGCCCCTAAGGGCAGCAACCAAATACATACAAAAAAAACATTAAAAACATACAAGAAAATTAAAAAAAACTAATTAATCCTCCGTCTTGTTGCTGGAGGAGGAGGAGGAGGAGCATGTAGAGTCAGCTTCAGAGGATGGGACCTCGACGTCATTTTTGTCGAGGACCAAGTTGACCTTCTTGTTGATTGTATGAAGGAGGTCACAAATTCTGCCCATGTGTCGGTCCATGTGATGGACGCGAGCCAGCAGATGCTCCACAATCTGCTTCACCGTTGGATTCGGCGGCAGAAGGGGAGGTCTCGCAGGTAAGAGAGATGAAGGAGGAGAAGGAGGACTCGATGGTGGACGAGGAGGTAGGGCAACCATTATAGAATCGGAGATTGTAGAAGAAATGATGATGTGGAGAATAATGTGAAGAAACTAAAGTAATGAGGGGCTTAAATAGATGGAGCACCATCATTGGATTGTATTTCGAAGCCGAAGAGACTATCAATCATCATTACAGAGTGTAAGGATAGACACGACTGCACCTCTTGGAATTTGGAACAAAGGAACTTCTAAGACCGCATATTCTAAGATAACCGGTCTTAATTAAGGATCCAAGTACTTACACAACTACTTTAGGAAACGAAGAGATTCATCTGACTGAAGCATTAAATTTTGGATGCAACGCCCAATATCGGAATTTGTATCGACGACACTTTTAAAGATATTACAAATTTCAACTTAAATTCTGATTGATTTAAATTAAAAATTAGTAATCTATAGGCCGATTTTAATTTTTAAAAATTAAAAATTAGGTCTTAAATATTATTACTAATTATTTATTGCAAGTTGTATCCAATATTCTCACTTTCCCATGTCTGAGACAGTGAAGCATATGTCCTGCCATGTGATGAAATGTAAAAAATTGAAGGACTTAACTTGGCCTTCTCAAATGTTGTATAATAAGCATTTGTGAAGTTTTTCACAAGTTGCCATATTATTAACATAAAAGTTGAAGGACTTTTAGGACCGTTTATTTCATAACAGTCCGGTGCTGAATGGCTTTTAAAAAATACGTTTTTAATAATTTAAAAATATGCTAGACTTTTAGGAGCGATGTTTTAATAAATGTCCGGTTCTAAAAGTCCTTTAGGACCGGCATTTTATATGTGTATGGTCCTAAAGGTCTTTTAAAAAATAAAAAATAATTAATTATTCTATTTCTTTTATACAGAACTTTATTTGCTCAAAATTTTATACAAAACTGAATCAACTGATATTATGTTCAAATCAAATCCCATATTCTCACATTCCCATTTTTCGTATCCCTCTGCTCCTCTCTGCCCTAAACCAAGCTAGACAATGGTTAGATACAAGATAACCCCTTGTAGGACTACTCCTGAAGCTCGTTGGAAGATCTTGAGACAACTCGTTGGGCTACGTCATACTCAAACCAAGAAAATGCATTCTGTTCAGACGGAGGAGTCTCGGGTCATTGGACCCATTGTTATTTCGGATGATGAAGAGGTTCCCGCTCCCCCTCTCCAGCCTCCTGGTCCTGACCCTGAAGAAGTGATACTGATGCGCATACAACATGAAATTGCTGATATCCGGCGTGAAATTTTTGCCGCTGAAGCCGATATCGACAAGACATTAGCTGATAATTAGCTTTAGGACTTTCAATCACATTGTAGGTTGTTTTTGTTATTTGTAAGTTTGTTGTTCTTATTTTTCCTTTGTACTTGCACATTCTCCATTAATGTAAAAATCAAAATGAACTAAGCGTATTAATGGAAAAAACCTTATTCTCAACGTACTATCTTGTAGTTTAATTTTAAAGAAAATGCGGACTTTCACTAAATTCTTATATTAAAAAAAATTGAGACTTTTAGGAGTGGATGCTTAATAAGTAACTGATCTTAATGAATTCATTTAGGAGCGTATGCTTAATATGTAACCAATCTTAAAACTTCTATACCTTTAGGACCCGATACTTTACAATTAACCGTTCTTAATGACATTAAATATAAATGATTTTTTCTATCGGAAAAGTTAAATTTTCCTCTCTGAACTTCTCTTGTCCCTCCGAAAGTGATAATAACTCCTGTTCACTCTCAACTCTCAAGTGTTTGTGTGTTGCTTTGTCACTGCCGTGAGATAGATCTCTCGACAAGCTAGTGCTGGTTAGCTTATCACCTTCTAGTTGGTTCCTTAGCTAAACGGCGATAGACCTGTACGTAAGATGTGTATTTCATCAGTTACATATATATTTTTTTTTCCTCTTTTCGTTCTGGGTTATTCATGGTTTGCACGAAATCGGTGAAATGTTGATGTGGGTTACTCTGTTGTATTTCGATACTGTACTTTGAAGTTTATGTTTTACACTTTTACTTGAGACATATCCGAATGACCAACAAGTGCACTTAGGGTTACTTTTGTTGTCTGCATTTATTTTCCACGTCATGCATTTATTGAACTTAGCTTCTTGTCTCGACTGTACGTGATACATTTATGAGCACGAGTGATTCTTCATGTTGCATTTAATGACCAAAGTCTTTTTTTGTTTGTTTTTGGAACAATACTAGATTGGCTATATGCGATACATTTATGTTGCATTCAATGGACAAAGTCTCACTCATATGCATTTAATGGACTTGGCTTAGTTTATGTGCAATTTTCAGTTTTTTCGAATAATGTATGTTAAATCTTTCCGTCTATATATAGGAATTATACTATGGATCGTAGTTGGATAAATGCGAGACGGACGAGTGTTGAATATGAGAATGGGGTGAGGGAATTTATAGAGTTTGCAAAAGGAAATGCCCATGATAGTAGTGGGAAGTTTTATTGCCCATGTGTAGAGTGTTTAAATGAGAGGCGAGTAAGTCCAGAAGTTATATACACACATTTAATTTGTGAAGGATTTTGTAAGACCTATACAATATGGATATGGCATGGTGAAAAAGTTCCAAGTGCATCTCAACACGGTGAAGTGTCCTTTGATGATAATGACACGAATATGGATGATCGCATAGAGGACATTATTCGTGATGTAGGAGAAGAGGCTTTTGAGCAATCACATGCATATGGTAATATGTGCAGTGATGCTGAGACCCCGCTATACCCTGGGTGTAAAAAATACCAATTATTGAACGCCGTTTTGAGATTGGTCAGCTTGAAAGCACATCATGGATGGAGCGACAAGAGTTTTTCAGAAATGCTTGAGGCTTTTAAGGACATGCTTCCAGATGATAATGTGTTGCCTCATCGATACTATGATGCTAAAAAAATTCTTTGTCCACTAGGGATGGAGTACAAAAAGATCCACGCATGCCTGAATGATTGCGTGTTGTATAGGAACGAGTTTGAAGATAAGCAAAAATGTCCGGTATGTGAAACCCCAAGGTACAAGTCAAATAAGGGGCCTGCAAAAGTGTTGTGGTATCTTCCAATCATACCAAGGTTCAAGCGGTTGTTTGCTAATGAAAATGATGCAAGAAATTTGCGGTGGCATGCTGATAAGAGGATTTCTGATGGAAAGCTTCGACATCCAGCCGATTCTTCTCAATGGAAGAAAATCATGTTGGTTCTCTATGTGTTTTGATGATAACTGACAATTGTAAACTCAATTTGAAGTTTGTCTTTGGTAAGTTGTAAAACTTACTGTTCAAGGCAAACTCGAGTTTAGATAGCTAAACTCGAGTTTGGACTTGACAGACAGAAGCTCAGATTTTACAAAAGCAAGCCAAACTCCAATTTGCATAGGCAAACTCGAGTTTGCAGAGTTACAGAAAGTAATCAAAATTTTTCACAACCAAACTCCAGTTTGCAAAATCAAACCTAAAGTCTGGAAGATACAGAGAACACTTAGAATCCCAAGCAAGCCAAACTCGAGTCTGGATTATCAAACTCGAGTTTAGAGCAAACAAAAAGGAACCAAGAAAACTCAATAGACTCCCAAACTCCAGTCTGGCCTTTCTAACTCCAGTTTACACTTGACGCAGATAAATCTCAAAAGTTTCAGCACTTACTGAAATTCAAGTTTGCTTCACAAACTCGAGTCTGAATCATACAGAAAGATCATCCATTTGGCTACACTACAAACTCGAGTCTATGATCCTAAACTCCAGTCTAGAAGATTACGAACTTAGGCCTGTTCTCCAAACATAGACCCAAACTCGAGTTAGTCACTAATTGACTCGAGTTTAGCTTCATGCCCAAAGTTTCATTCCAAGACCAGAGCCTGACAGTTCTCTCTGTAAAAGCCAAACTCAAGTTTGCTTTTACAGACTACAAGTTTAGACCACTGATCAACATACATGCTTTCTGAATGAACTCCAAACTCGAGTCTGGAAAAACAAACTCAAGTTTGCATCGGAGATTTTGAAAAACCAAATGATGTTGATCTGCGAAATCTTAATGGGTGAATATGAAATTATTCTATCATATGTTATTATTGTTTCTAATGTCTTTTATGAATTTTTAAGTATTTTTCAGAAAAGTTTAGCTAAGATCAAGGTGAGGTCAAGATCCAGGATAAGTGCATTAAATGAAGAACCAAGAACAGGGTTGATCTTTCTCCCTTATCCCAGATGTTCAGTTCAGACCGTTGCAACACTTCAGGATTACTCTAAACGGTCGAATTAAGATCATAGAATGACTGAAAATCTGGAAGACCTTCTGCAACAACGAAATTCCAAGATTCTAGCTGAGAGTTGAAAAAACAGAGCAAAATAAGCAACTGTCATTTTCCAGATTTGCAGCTGAACATTGGAGAAGAAAAAGCAACGGCTAGTTCATCTAGCTAGGCTATAAAAGGATATGAAGACTCAGAGCAAAGAACACACAACAAAGCTACACTTGAATACATTTGCATTTTAGAGTCCGTATTGTGATTTTTGATTTGATCTTCAGTATTTATCAAAATCTACTCTTTTGAGAGTTTGTAAATTTTTGAAAGCATTTGTTTGTGTGAACTCAAGGTTGTGGAACCTGTGAGTTGGGTTGTTTAATTACAAGGTGTAAAGGGGAGCAAGTCCTAGGTGATTAGGATTGTGTCTTGTCTTCATTGTTGTAGTTAAAAACCTGTTGAACTAGTAGAAACACCCAGAAGGTATCTGGGGACTGGACGTAGGTCAAGGTTGAGACCGAATCAGTATAAATTCTGTGTGTCTAAGCATTTTTTTCTCTACTTTTTTTAATTATTCATTTCTTAAGCTTTATTTTTAAGAGTTGAAAAGAATTTTTAAAATCCCCAATTCACCCCCTCTTGATGATTTCTTCCACTTTCATTTGGTATCAAAGGCAGGTTGTCTACTCAAAGGATTAACATCCTAGACATAAAGATCAAATGGAAGGAATTCTACCAGATGGTGCCTTAATAAACAGACCACCGGAATTTAATGGTGAACACTACTCATTCTGGAAATCCAAATTCAAAGTATTTGTGATGGCCAGTGAGTATGGTCTGTGGGAAGTGATTGAGGAAGGCAACTATGTCCCTACTAAGAAAGTAGGAGAAAATATTGTACCAAAAGCAAAGGCAGAATTTGATGAAAATGATCAAAAGAAAGTTGTTCTTAACAGCAAAGCTATTTTGATGTTAGAGAGTGCACTAAGTTAAAAGGAGTACTTTCGCATTTGCAATCTGCCCAATGCCAAGGAGATGTGGGATGCATTGGAAGTGGCCTACGAAGGAACCTCAGGGATCAAGGAAAACCGGATCAACACACTCACCACTGAGTATGACCTACTACGCATGAAGACTGGAGAATCAATTATAGAATTCCAGCTCCGGTTCACTCACCTGATCAATCAATTGTCAGCCTTGGGAAAGGTATATGATCAAAGAACTCAGGTAAGAAAATTTTTGAATATACTAACCAAAGATTGGGAAGCTAAAGTGATAGCCATTGAGGAAGCAAGAGGAGAATCTATGCAATCTGTAGCTGTCTCTTCGGAAGCTTATCAGAATATGAAGGGAAAATCAAGTTCAAAAAAGAACTTGATGAAATAGAAGGGAAACAGAAAGGAATTGCCCTCAAAACTACCAAGGAAGATAGGAACTCAGATGATGAAGAGATTGATGATAAAGAGATCGAAATGATGGTCCAAAGATTCAAGAAATTCTACAAAAAGGATCAAGCCTTCTGTAAGTCATACAAGAACAACAACAAGGAAACAAAGAAGCCAATTGTATGCTATGAATGTGACAAACCCAGTCACATCAAATCTGAATGCCCTCAGCTGAAGAACAAAGAAAAAGAAAAGCCCAGATTTAGCTCATTCAAAAAGAAGGGTTTTGTCTCTGCTATTTGGGGAGATAGCTCGTCTGATGAAGAAGAAGAGGATGAAGAGCAAACAGCAAACATTTACCTCGTTGCTCAGGAAGAACCAGACAATGAAGAGGTAAGTGATTCTGAACCAACCTTTGATGAATTACTTTCTGAATATAATAGCCTTCATTCTGAATTTAAAAAAGTTGCAAAAGAACTTATGTTTTCAAAAAGAAAGATAAAGGATTTAGAACAACAAGTTCAGAAAACTTCATCTTCTACTCCTGAAAAAGCATGTGAAAAACTTACTGAAAAGATTTGTGAAAATTGTTATACTTTACAGAAAAGAAATGACTATCTTTCAAAAACTCTCGAAAAATTCACTCAAGGTAGTGAGATGCTTAACATTATTTTAAAACAGCAAAGGTTCACAAATGACAAGTCTGGAATAGGTTACAAACCTGATCTTGATAAAAAGAAAGGCAAGAAGAAAAATAGAGAAAAGAACTACTTAAGTTATTTTCAAAAATTAGTTCACTCCTCTAATCCATTTGCCCACTATAACTACTGCAATAGAAAAGGCCATACTACTTCTGCATGCTTTCATAGAAAAGAAAGGAAAGATAAACCTATAGGTAATTATCAATGGGTACCTAAAGGAACACATGTGTTTCCTAAGGTACAAACTAACCCAAAAGGACCCAAGAAGAGGTGGGTACCTAAGACTTGATCTTCCATAACTTGCAGGTATGTCTAAGAGCATCAAAGTCCAATAAATGGTACATTGATAGTGGATGCTCTAGACACATGACAGGAGATCAATCCAAGTTTACAACAATCAAACACAAGGATGGTGGCAAGGTCACATTTGGTGGAAACCAATCCAGAAGGATAGCTGGTATTGGTAAGATTGGTAATAATAATGGACCACAAATAAAAGATGTCTACCTTGTGGAAGGATTATGCCATAATCTCCTTAGTGTAAGCCAAAGTGCTGACAAAGGTAATCTAGTCATCTTTAATTCAGAAGAATGTTTGATTGTCAACAAGGATGATCTCTCCTTAGACAAAGTAAGATCAAAAGCTCTATTCAGGGCACCAAGGGAAGGTAACTGTTATACCCTTGAACTTTCAACTGTTTTACCTTCTGAAAAATGTTTCATGAGTAACTTAGATGAAAGTTGGTTGTGGCACAAACATTTAGCACACATTAATATGTTCCAACTTGATAAATTATTGAAAAATGATTTAGTTATTGGGTTGCCAAAACTTGATTTCAAAAAAGGCATGATTTGTGATGCATGTCAAAAGGGAAAGCAAACTAAATCATCCTTCAAATCAAAAAGTGAGATTTCAACTAATAGACCAATTCAACTATTGCACATGGATTTAGTTGGTCCAGCTAGAGTCAAGAGTTTTGGTGGAAATCTGTACACTTTAGTTATAGTTGATGATTTCTCTAGATTTACATGGACTATATTCTTATCATCTAAAAATGAAACATTTGATCAATTTGTTGTGTTTACCAAAAAGGTCCAAAACGAGAAAGGTACTGTCATTGCAGGAATTCGTATAGATCACGGAGGAGAACTTGAAAACCATGCCTTCAGCAAATATTGTGAAAATATGGGCATCGATCATAACTTCTCAGCTCCTAGAACTCTACAGTAAAATGGTGTTGTGGAAAGGAAGAATAGAATACTCACTGAAATGGCAAGAGCAATGTTGAATGAGAATAACACTTCCCAAGTATTTTGGGTTAATGCCATGAGTACTGCATGCTATGTCTCTAACAGAGCATATCTCAGGAAGAAGTTAAACAAAACCCCTTATGAGATATACAAAGGAAGGAAACCAAACCTAACACATCTACACATCTTTGGCTGCAAATGTTTCATCCATAATAATGGTAAGGACAATCTGGGAAAATTTGATCCCAGACCAGATGAAGGTATATTTCTTGGTTACTCAAATAGAAGTAAATCTTTCAGAACATTTAATTTGTGTACTCGTATTGTTGAAGAATCAATTCATGTAGTATTCTGTGAAAACAAATCTAACAAATCTAATGATGAGGAAGATGATAATGTTCTACAAAATCAATCTATTTCAAAAATCCCATCTATTTCAACAAACTCTGAAAATTCTTCTCAAAAAGAACCAGAAACCGAAACTGAAAATATTTCTGAAAAAATTGTTCAGTCTCAACCTCTGCCTCGAGTCTAGAGATACAACAAGAACCATCCACTGGATCAGGTTCTAGGTGATATAAATGAAGGTGTGAGAACTAGGAAAAGCATTTTAAAAGAGGTAACCTTTTCAGCTTTCATTTCAGAAATAGAACCCTCTAAGATTGAAGAAGTCCTTTCAGACAATGATTGGGTGATAGCAATGTAAGAGGAGTTGCATCAATCTGAAAGGAATCAAGTTTGGGACTTGGTACCCAGGCCCAAAGACCATCCAGTCATTGGTGCCAAATGGGTATTCAAGAACAAACGTGATGAGTCTGCAATCATTGTCCGTAACAAGGCAAGATCAGTAGCTAAAGGATACAATCAAGAAGAAGGAATTGACTATGAAGAAACTTATGCTTTAGTTGCAAGATTGGAAGCAATAAGGGTTCTTCTAGCCTTTGCTTGCATTAAAGGATTCAAACTTTATCAAATGGATGTGAAATCAGCATTTCTAAATGGATTTATTCAAGAAGAGGTTTATGTAGAACAACCTCCTGGTTTTGAGGATGAATTTCATCCAGATCATGTTTTCAAATTAAAGAAGGCTTTATATGGCTTAAAACAAGCTCCTAGAGCTTGGTATGAATGGCTAAGTAAATTCCTTCTAGATCATGGATTTGTAAGAGGTAAAGCAGATACCACTCTATTTATTAAAAGTAACAAACTCAATGAAATCTTACTTGTGCAAATCTATGTGGATGATATAATATTCGGTGCTACTAACAATGCTTTGTGCAAGGAATTTTCTGAGACTATGTAGGGTGAATTTGAAATGTCAATGATGGGAGAGCTAAACTATTTTCTTGGTCTACAAATCAAGCAACGCAAAAAAGGGATATTCATTTCCCAAACCAAGTATCTAAGAGACTTGCTCAAGAAATATGGTCTTCAAGATTGCAATGGGGCAGACACACCAATGAGCTCAACCGCTGCCTTAGATGCCGATGAGAAGGGAAAAAACTTTAACATCACAAGGTATAGAGGCATGATTGGTTCTTTACTCTACTTGACAGCAAGCAGACCAAACATACAATTCAATGTGGGGATGTGTGCTCGATTCCAATCCGCGCCTAAGGAATCTCATGCTGAACACGTGAAAAGAATCTTCAGATACCTGCATGACACAGAAGAATTGGGATTATGGTTTCCCAAAGGTCAACTTGCTCACTTAGTGCCTTACACTGACTCAGACTATGCTGGATACAAAACTGATCGTAAAAGCACAAGTGGACAATGTGAGTTCTTTGGAAACTCTATTGTCTCATGGTTTAGCAAGAAGCAGAACACAGTAGC
This sequence comes from Acacia confusa, assembly GCA_037074495.1. Classification (NCBI taxonomy): domain Eukaryota; kingdom Viridiplantae; phylum Streptophyta; class Magnoliopsida; order Fabales; family Fabaceae; genus Acacia; species Acacia confusa. Next base: position 26,276,725 of record CM073509.1, on the reverse strand, counting down.
TATATCCTCAACTGAAGCTAAATATGTTGTTGCATCAAGTTGTTGCTCACAAGTCCTTTGGCTCAAGCAACAGATCTAAGATCTTGGAACTCACTTGAAGGAAATTCCCATCCTTTGTGATAACACAAGTACCATCAGCTTAGCTAAAAATCCTGTCTATCATACCAAAACTAAGCATATTGATGTCAGACATCATTTCATTCGAGATCACGTTCAGAAGAAGGATGTCAAAGTGCTATTCATCCCGACTCATAAACAGCTTGCAGATATCTTCACAAAACCACTTGCAAAGGAGCAATTTACCTTTATTAGAAGAGAATTGGGAATGGTAAATCCCAATGAACTGTAAGATGACTCTATCTCAATGTCAATTATGTGTTTTGATGATTAATTGTTACTAACTTAAGCATCGGAGTGCTTAGATGTGTTTTTACAGGATGAACCTTAAAGTCTGCCAGGTGCCAAACTCGAGTCAGTAAAGCTAAACTCGAGTTTATCGGGGACCTACAACAACCAAGTTTCTGGAACCAGGCCAAACTCAAGTCATTAAGTGACTGACCCGAGTCTGCATCAAACAAGAGAAATCCTGAAGTCCTTGAAGAGCCTCCAAACTTGAGTCATTAAGTGAGTGACTCGAGTCTGTACCACACAGAGAGAAAATTGAAAATCTGAAGAGACTCCAAACTCAAGTTAGCAGATACAAACTCGAGTTTGTCGGGGATTCAAGGATTCACAGAAACATCCTTGAAGTCCAGGTAAGTATTTCACTCATCCAAAATCGAGTTTGGTAGTGTAAACTCGAGTCTGTCGGAACCCTATATATATGTGATTGCTGTGACTGTTCATTTTCACCTCTCAAACTCAAGTTTTCCCTAGAGTTTTCTCCGTACTCTCTTTGCTCATCTTCAAATCCATTCCCTCTGAACCTACAATGGCTTCAAATCAAACCTCCCGACCCTCCAACGATGAAGAAGCTTAGAAATCATCCTCCCCTTCTCCTCTTCAACGAAAACCTAGGATGAAATCAATCCCTATCCACAGACCAAGAAGAGAGAAGCTGACACCCAAGAAGTTTTCATCAGGGATTGACAAGCAAATCCGAGGCATTCCTCATACTTCCCCCAGACCAAAGGGAATCTCAATTCAAAAGCCTACCGAAGAGTAATCGAGGAAGAGGCCTGAACCCACTTCTGGAAAAGGGAAAGAGAAGGTTGATGAACCTTCAAAGGGGTCCAAGAGAAAGAAAACAAGCCAAGCCTCCTCCAGAGCTCAAGCCTCTGCGAATCCTCCTTCAGCTGATCAATCTCCTGAGACCCAAACGGTAACAAAAGCCATCTTTGAGATTTATAACCATAATTCACCTCCATCTGATTTCTTCACCCATAACACAATCCTGTCTAACGAACAAGCTATCAAATTCAAAGAGGAATTTGGTAAAAAGCCCTTCTGCCCTATAGTCTCTGTAAATCTAGACACCCTTAGATAGGAATGTAATCTTGATATGTCTCCCTAGTTAAACTAATTCAAAACCCTCTTATCCATCTCTGCCCACTATACTCCCAACATAGTGAGACTATTCTATTTCAACATGAAAAGGGATAATAATGAAGATGATGATCAAGGGCTAGGAGAAGAGAGAGTTTCAACTACAGTTAGGGGAGTCAAACTTACATTGTCTGCTGCAATTCTGAATAAGATACTAGACATTGCCAATCCCCTTCCTCACCACTCAATAGACTATACCAATAGGCAATGTTTTGAAATTCTCAAACCAAACGAGCCTATCTCTGGTGATCAACTGCTCTCTCCTCATTTCACCCCAGCATCTATGTCTCCCACCTTTCGTGCCTTATGGTAAATTTACTCCAGAAACTTGGTTCAGAAAGGTGGCAATTTCACCCATTTCACCAAGCAAGACTATGCACCTTTTGGACAGCAGTAGTGGACAAGAAGCCTCTCAATATAGGCCAGTGGGTGTTTGAAGAGATGGTGAGATTCAGATTTGGATCAAGAATTACATCTCACATTCCATTTCCCTCCCTCATCTCTGTTATCCTCTTCCATTTTAAGATCTGGCATGTTGGAGCCATAGATACTATTATTAGACCTCCAGCATTTGGGAAGCCTCAACTACACCTCATGAAGATCAGCTTTGATGTTGAAGGGTTTGGCCAGTCAAGAGCACCCTCTAGAACCAAAGCTTCCTATTCCCGGGTTCATGAGGCCCAATCAGCTCCTCCACCTCCTCAGAATCCCATCCCTTTAGACCTTACTGCAAAAGTCAAAGAGATTGTTGATGCAGCATTGGATTCGTTTGCTGCAAAGGTGGAAATTAAGATTGGAAAAATTGTGTCTGAATTCACCAAGACCAATCAAGCATTGATTGACACTCAAGATGCCATGAAGGCACAATTAGACCATGCAGCATCTCAACATCTCAGCCTCTACATCTCAGACCTCTCATCCTTTTACCTCACCAGTTGACCCCACACTTCCCATTGATGATGACAAAGGGGGAGAGAAAACCACAGAGCAAGATTAGTCTTGAGTTGTGTTTGAACAATCTTGAATGTTGTTTGTTTTGTTTTGAATCTTGTTTGTCCTGTTTTGAGCTGTTGCTTACTTTGTGAACTTACTCTTGTGTAAACAATTGGTTGAACTGTTGATAAATGAAATGAAAATAGTTATTTATGTTTGACTTATTTTGATCCTTACTGCTTCTATGACTCAGAATTTCCAAATCTTGTATTACACATCGAAATTCTGAAATTCTAAGTTTTCAAGTGTTGTCATCATCAAAAAGGGGGAGAATGTTAGTTCTCTATGTGTTTTGATGATAACTGACAATTGTAAACTTAGTATGAAGTTTGTTTTTGGCAAGATGAAAAACTTACTGTCAAAGGCAAACTCGAGTTTAGGTATGTAAACTCGAGTTTGAGACTTGACAGAAAGCTGCTCTATTATGCAAGAAAGCCAAACTCGAGTCTGCTTAAACAAACTCGAGTCTGAGGAGTCACAGAAAGCAATCAAAGTTTTTCTCAATTAGCCAAATTCCAGTTTGTGAAAATAAACTTGAAGTCTGGGAGATACAGAGAGCAATCAAAATTTTGCACAAGACAAACTCGAGTCTGAACCATGAAACTCGAGTTTAGACTAAACAGAAAGAATCCAGAAAAACTCAGTATTTTCATAAGTCCTGTAAACTCCAGTCTGTATTTCCAAACTCTAGTTTATACTTGACCAAGATAAAATTCAAAGTTTCAGTTCCTACTGAAACTCGAGTTTGCCTCCCCAAACTCGATTCTAAATCATACAGAAAGAACATCAAAATGTCCACATTGCAAACTCCTATTTATGATCCTAAACACCAGTCTGGAAGTTCTTGAACTTAGGCCTATCCTCCAAACATAGACCCAAACTCGAATTAGTCACTAATTGACTCGAGTTTAGCTTCATGCCCGAAGTTCCATCCCAAGACCAGAGCCCGACAGTTCCCTCTGTAAAAACCAAACTCAAGTTAGCATTTGTAAACTGCAAGCTTAGACCACTGATCAACAGTCATGCTTTCTGGATGAACCCCAAACTCAAGTCTAGACCTATCCTCCAAACATAGACCCAAACTCGAATTAGTCACTAATTGACTCGAGTTTAGCTTCATGCCCGAAGTTCCATCCCAAGACCAGAGCCCGACAGTTCCCTCTGTAAAAACCAAACTCAAGTTAGCATTTGTAAACTGCAAGTTTAGACCACTGATCAACAGTCATGCTTTCTGGATGAACCCCAAACTCAAGTCTAGAAATACAAACTCGAGTTTTCATCGGTAATTTTGAAAAACCAAATTAAATCAATCTGCGAAATCCTTATGGGTTAATATGAAATTATCATATCATGTTGTATTATTATTCCTAACATTATTGATCAAGTTTTTGATAAGTTTCAGACAGGTTCATCACAAGATCAAGGTGAAATCAAGATCCAGAATAAATGCATTTAATGAAGAACCAAGAATAGAGCTGATCTTTCTCCCTCATCCCAGATGTTTAGTTCAGACCGTTGGAACACTTCAGGATTACTCTAAACGATCGAATTAAGATCATAGAATGACTGAAAATCTGGAAGACCTTCTGCAACAACGAAATTCCAAGATTCCAGCTGAGAGTTGAAAAAACAGAGCAAAATAAGCAACTGTCATTTTCCAGATTTGCAACTGAACGTTGGAGAAGAAAAAGCAATGGCTAGTTCATCTGGCTAGGCTATAAAAGGCTATGAAGACTCAAAGCAAGACACACACAACGAAGTTACACTTGAATATATTTGCAAATTGAGTCTGTATTGTGATTTTTGATTTGTTCTTCAGTGTTTATTAATATTTACTCTTTTGAGAGTTTGTGATTCTTTGAAAGCATTTGTTTGTGTGAATGATAACTCTCCATAATTGATATAAATAAAGTACATTTTAAAGATATTTGGAGAGTTATCTAAACAATTTTAAGAGATTTCTATGAGATTACATGATTATAGGCTCAAATCAAATTAGTGCATCATTTGTGGGATTTCAATTTAAAATAAAAGTTTTTGAGTTTAAGAAATAAATAATAGTAATTAGAAGTTATTAAAAAAATAATAAATAAATAATTAGTTCTGTTATTATTATTATTTATTATTATTATCATTAGCATTATCATTTAGTTTTCCATTGCTTTTCAAAATCACAAGCAGATCACGTCATTTAGAGGATAATGGGCTAATGAATTAATGAATGGACTTTGAATTGAAGCTGGGCCCACACGAATGCATTGAATGGATTAAAGGGATGAAAACCTAAAAGCTATAGGGGGAGTCTGGCGGCAATAAAGAAAGGAAGAAGCAGAGTCGGCATATTCACAAGGGGTATACGGCTGAACTAAAAAGCAGAGACGCAAGGACGTCGACGCGAAGAGTTAACACGGAACGGCAGAGAAGGAGCTGAACTATAAATCAAGAAGCATAGACGTGTTCGAAGGCTGGATTGAATAATTATTCAAGGAGAGGTTGTGGTTGCTCTGGCTCCTATTCTTGGTTTTGTTATCTCTCTTGACTAGTTTGATTCCAATTCGTATCATTTACCCGTATGTCTTTGAACCTGAATTTTGAACTTGCTGTCATTTGGATTGAAGCCATGTCTGGCTAATTTTATTTTGCAACTTAGAGACCTATGAACTTATTAATGGATTAGGATTTATTTCTCATCGTTTAATTATGATTAATATTGATTTTGGTTGCTTAAATCTTGGTTAGTTTTGACTATTTATTGACTGGCCATCTTTAAATAGGATTTTAAGAATTAGGATTTACCTTGGCAAAGGGAATTTTAATTAAGCTCTAGATTAAGCAATATGGGATTAAATTATAATTTAATTTGCGATTAGGATAGGAATATACCTAATAGCCCCATATAATTGTAGAAGAGTGTGTCCGGATTAAATTGCCTCTAGAATTTTCATTATTTATACACAAACTTAAGAAATAAATAACGAAAGATAGGAATATACCAGTATAAATTTTGTGTATCTGAGCTTTTCTTTCCCTACTCTTTCGTTATTTATTTCTTAAGTTTCTTTTTAAGAATACAAAAGTTTTTTTAAAATCCCCAATTCACCCCCCCTCTTGGTAATTTCTTCCACTTTCAATACATATACTTTTAGTCTTTGTATTAAAGGATTCAACTTATATTAAATGGATGTGAAATAATCTTTTCTAAATGGTTTCATCCAAGAGGAAGTTTATGTTGAACAACCTCCTAGATTTGAAGATAATCATCATCCGGATCTTGTCTTTCGCCTAAAGAAAGCTTTGTATGGTCTTAAGCATACTGCTAGAGCATGGTATGAAAGACTTGTTAGTTCTCTATGTGTTTTGATGATAACTGGCAGTTGTAAAACCAAGTCAGAGTTTGTCTTTGCAAAGTTGAAAAACTTATTGTCAAAGACAAACTCGAGTTTTGGTTAGAAAACTTGAGTTTTGGACTTGACAGAGAGCAACTCAAGTTTTTGTGAATTTAGATAAACTCGAGTTTAGTTTTGGTAACTCGAGTTTAGATCTTACCGAGAGCTCCTAAGTTTTTCAAGACAAAGCAAACCAAAGTTTAGTTTAATGAACTCCAGTTTAACAAATCAAAAGAAATCTAAGTTTTCCAAGCCTTGTTGGAAACTCAAGTTTGTGTTTTGTAAACTCGAGTTTATAGCATACAGAAAGATATGCTTTATTCTAAACTTGAGAAAACTCGAGTTGTGCTTTTGAAAACTCCAGTTTGCATTTGCCAAAATATTTAACAAAGTTTTCTCTTATAAGGAAACTTGAGTTTAGTTTTTACTAACTCAAGTTTAGGACTTACAGAGAACAACTCAATATTTCTAAAGATTTGAAAACTCAAGTTTTCTATTACAAACTCCAGTTTCATTTATACAGAGAGTTTTCCAGATTTCCTAAGCTTTTGTGAAAACTCGAGTATGAGTTTGTAAACTCGGGTTTATGCCATACAGAGATCTTCGCTCTATTTAAATTGTTTGATAACTCCGTTTTCAAATGAAAACTCCAGTTTTGAGCTTTTGAACTTAAAATATATTTTTCACCATAAATGTCCAAAACTCAAGTTAGTCATTTAATGACTCGAGTTTAGGTCTTGCTCAAAACATATCTCAAAGATCGAATTGCGACATTCTTCTCTGTTTAAAAAAATTCAAGTCAAATTTATAAAACTCGAGTTTAGGTTTTCAGAAGTAAGCTACAAACTCCAGTCTAGATGAACTAACTCAGGTTTGTATCACAGAATTCAAAATTTAAATTACACGATCCTGTAAAATCTTCGTATTTGATCTATATACTTTTTATCATCACTCATTACTATTCCTAGCTATGTTTAACCAGTTTGTTAGTGAGGTTAAGATGATTTAAAGAGTATCAAAATGGTGATTCAGTCAAAAGCAAAAAGCATGTCAAAACATTTATTGCAAAGTACAGATAGCTTGCAATATTCTGGACAATCATTCTCTGCACGATACAAAAGGATTAATGCATTCTTTCCTTAACTAGCTTCTGCCATTCCAACGGATTAATCTCAAGGAAAGTCAACCATAAATCTCAGTGCACCTGGATTAACTGAAGAGTAGAGAGAGAAGAAGACCAAAGCTTGTGCTAATCCTTCCTTAATGCCTACAACGTTTATATTGAAGATTACAATGCTCACTTAATGCTCTCTTCATATAAATAGAGGTGCATTCAAGTCTTCTCAACAACTAAGGAACTGAAAAACAAACTGCATTCAAGTTTACCAACTATTCTTTCTGTTTTCACTTGAAAAGTATCTGTTGATACATTGTTCTTTAGTGTTTATATCTATCCACTCTTAGAGAGAGTTTATTGATTGTAAATCATTTATTGTAAAGTATCTCAAGTCAGGGACTTGGAGATTGGGATACTAATTGTAACTTGTAAGCGAGAATAAGTTCTAGTGAGAGAATTACTCTTGAGTTACAGAGTGTGTAATCAATTGAGATAGTTAAAATCCTAGAGAGTCGGGGACTGGACGTAGGTCAATAGGTTGGACCAAACCAATATAAATTCCTTGTGTCTTGCTTTTCTTCCCTATATTCTGTGTAGCTCTGTTGTAGTGTTCAAAAACAAAGCAATTTCAAAAGAATTTCAAAACCCCTAATTCACCCCCACTTGGTGATTTACTCCACTTTCATTTGGTATCAGAGGAATAGAGTTGTCAAAACGAGCCACCTTGGCCCGTTAGGCCCTAGCCCATGTGGGCTAGGGCCAAAAAGCTCACAAGTCCAAAAAGCCTGCATGTTAAACAGCCTACACGGGCCAAAAAAATTATATAGCCCTAAGGGTTAAGGCAAGCCCGCAGGCCAAAAATCAAATTATATCTACAACACATCCATTCATTCATATCTGGTATTGAAATATAATTATGATTTTTTGGGCCTACTCCCTTCTCTACTAGACTTGTGCAAGATATTGGATTTGTTGGATGATAGAGAATGAGAAGAACTTGATCGTTGGAGATTGCTTGCATATTCTTCATAAAGCTTCTCAATCTTTTCTCTCACATTTCTAACCTTATCATAAGAGGTTGAAGGATCCAGTTTTGTATAACAAAATTCTAAGAAAACAAGCTTCAAGCTTGAGTCAATAATAGCTCTAAAAGTTAGGACTACACTATACTGCTTCTAATATTTGTCAAACTTCTCTTTCATTTTCATTGACATATCCCTTATAACATCATCATCACTACCCAAATTTTCATTGAATATGCACTCAATCTTCCAAACTTGCATAAAATACAAGTTAAAGGTTGGATAAGATGAACCTGAAATCATGTTTTTAGTCTCATAAAAGGATTCCAAAAATTCACATATTCTCTCTCCTCTTCTCCATTCTTCTTGTGACAAAATATATTTATAATTCCTATTAACACTTGGAGAATGTCAAATGCTTTTTCATACTTAAGTGCACTTTCTAACATCAAATATGTTGAATTCCACCTGGTTGACACATCCATTCTCAAACCAATGCTTGTGTCTATGCCAGCTTGTTCCATGCAATCTTGAAACTTAATCATCCCTCATCCGATGCTCTCACATACTTAACACTTTCTCTAATTTTATACAATACTTCAGTAGCCACTTTCAAACCTTCTTGAACAATTAAATTAAGTATATGTGCAGAGCAACGTATATGAAAAAACTCACCATCACACAACAATTTGTTTTGCACACAAATATGATTTATTAATATAAGCTGCATGTTATCATTCGCAGCAACATTATCCAGTGTAATAGAAAATATCTTCTTCTCAATACCCCATTGCTTCAAGCAATCAAACAAAGTAGTTTTCATTTCAACCCCAGTATGTGGAGGCTTCATTCAACAGAAGTTCAGAATCTTACTAATTAATCTCCAATCATCATCAACAAAGTGAGTTGTTAAAAAAATTTAACCCTCACTGGTAGTTGCTGCCCAAACATCTAAAGTTAGACACACACTATTAGGAATCTTCGACATTATTTGCTTAAGTTTTTCTTTCTCTTTGACATACATTTTCTGAACATCTGACACAATGGTATTCCTAGAATGCATCACAACATCAGGACTAATATAACTTATCCAATCCCTAATTATCTCATGCTTAACAAAATTATAAAGCAAATCATGATAAACTATGGCTCGTGCAAGCTTTTCTCGATGGACCACTTGATTAATCTGTACTGTACTAGACTATCCATGTTGCTCATTTAATTTAGAGTCTGTACAACTCTTACAAACGGGAATATGACAACCCAAATGTGAAGTTCCATAGCTACTTCGGGTCTTAGGATGTCTACCAACTATTATTCAGCAACATAATAATTACACATAGCCTTTTCGAAACCATCCTTGTCCTTGCCAATTTTTTTAAAATACTTCCACACATCAGAGATTTCTTTTTTATTTATCTTAAAACTTTCAAATGCTTCAAGTAGAGTTTCAGATTGAACTTCATCATCCATAATAAACAATGGGTGTGGCTTCTCAAACCTCAACATGTGTTCTTCTGCAAATTACACTATTCTAGTTAGTGAAAATTTCAGCATTGAGAGCCAATCATCATCACCGAAAGATAAGCATGCAGCTTCAACACAAGAGCAATAGAGTTTGTTATTTTACAATCAATAAGGTTACAAGCGAGGAGGGTTATTAATAATGAGCACATTTCAGGAAAATCAAATGAATCATATGACCTTAAAGGCCATATGAATATGATGGAATGGAAAGACATATCCAGAAAAGAAGAAATAATAAATTCCACCTGCAGAAAAATTATATTTAATTTATTCAAATGCATGTACTTGTGTAACAAATTTATTCCATATGTTAGGATCTTTTTCAGTTGATAATTAGATGGTTGTCTTCAGTATTTACTGAATAATTCCCACCATAAGGTCATCCCTATATTGAAATGAAAACTCCAATTTTGAGGTTTTGAACTTAAAATATATTTTTCACCATAAATTTCCAAAACTCGATTTAGTCACTTAATGACTCAAGTTTAGATCTTGCTCAAAACATATCTCATAGATAGAATTGTGACATTCTTCTCTATTTGAAGAAAATTCGAGTCAGATTTATAAAACTCAGGCTTATGTTTTCAGAAGTAAGCTACAAACTCCAGTCTAGATGAACTAACTCGAGTTTGTATCGCAGAATTCAAAATTTAAATTATGTGAACCTGTGAAATCTTCATATTTGATCTATATACTTTTTATCATCACTCATTACTATTCCTAGCTATGTTTAACCAGTTTGTTAGTGAGGTTCAGATGATTTAAAGAGTATCAAAATGGTGATTCAGTCAGAAGCAAAAAGCATGTCAGAACATTTATTGCAAAGTACAGATAGCTTGCAATATTCTGGACAATCATTCTCTGCACGATGCAAAAGGATTAATGCATTCTTTCCTTAACTAGCTTCTGACATTCCAACGCATTAATCTCAAGGAAAGTCAACCATAAATCTCAGTGCACCTGGATTAACTGAAGAGTAGAGAGAGAAGAAGACCAAAGTTTGTGCTAATCCTTCATTAATGCCTACAACGGTTATATTGAAGATTACAATGCTCACTTAATACTCTCTTGATATAAATAGAGGTGCATTCAAGTCTTCTCAACAACTAAAGAACTGAAAAACGAATTGCATTCAAGTTTACCAACTACTCTTTCAGTTTTCTTGAATAGTATCTGTTGATACATTGTACTTTAGTGTTTATATCTATCTACTCTTAGAGAGAGTTTATTGATTGTAAATCATTTATTGTAAAGTATCTCAAGTCAGGGACTTGGAGATTGGGATATTGATTGTAACTTGTAAGCGAGAGTAAGTTCTAGTGGAGAATTACTCTTAAGTTACAGAGTGTGTAATCAATTGAGATAGTGAAAATCCTAGAGAGTCGTGGACTGGACGTAGGTCAATAGGTTGGACCGAACCAATATAAATTCCTTGTGTCTTGCTTTAATTCCCTATATTCTGTGTAGCTCTGTTGTAGTGTTCAAAAACAGAGCAATTTCAAAAGAATTTTAAAATCCCCAATTTACCCTCGTTTTTGGTGATTTGCTCCACTTTCAAGACTAAGCAAATTCCTTCTTGATCAAGGATTTGTTACAGGCAAAATAGATACAAATTTCTTCATTAAATGCAACAAGAGTAATGATTTGTTAATTGTTCAAATATATGTTGATGATATTATTTTTGGTGCTACTAATAATGCTTTGTGTGAGGATTTTTTAAGACTATGCAGGGAGAGTTTGAGATGTCTATGATGTGGGAGTTGAATTACTTCCTTGGTCTGTAAATCAAGAAAAAGAAGAATGACATCTTCATATCTCAGACCAAGTATCTCAAAGATCTCCTAAAGAAGTATGGCATGGATCAAGATTTTGGAATCCACCTTAAACACTAGCCCAATCAGCTTGGCAAAGAATCTAGTCCAACATACAAGAACCAAGCATATTAATGTTAGACATCACTTTATCAGAGATCATGTTCAAAAGAAGCATGTCAAGGTGTTGTTCATTCCCACTCATCTCCTACTTGCTAATATCTTCACAAAGCCATTAGCCAAAGAACAATCCATGTTCATTCGAAGAGAATTGAGAATGGTGAACCCCAATGAGTTTTAAGAAATCTCTACTTAATGTTAGTTATGTTTTTAATGATAAATAAATACTAACTTAAGCTTCAGAGTATTTAGTTTTGGCGTCCTGAAGGTTCAGGGCGCCAAAAATATTATTTTTGGCGCCCTGAACTTTATTCAGGACACCAAAAAATTTCAAAAATATTATTTTTGGCATCTTGAACCATCTTCAAGACGCGAAAAAATTATTTTTGACATCCTGAACCATATTCAAGACGTCAAAAATATTAATTTTAGGTGCCAAATTTTTTCAAAAAATTCTCTAGGCGCCAGAAAATTAATTTTAGATGTCCTAAATATAAGTTTAGGACGCCTAAAGCTAAACTTATATTTTAGACGCTTAAGTCTCAAAATTCAGCTATATAAGGACGTTTTTTAGGGAAGTAGTATCTATTTTTTGTAATAGTGATAGTAAAAAGAATATTGAACTTAGTAATTTATGCCTTTTGGTGTGTGGGAAGTCGCTTTAGCTCATATGCATTACATCTTTTTTGTGGGCAAATTAAATTTGAAGTTTTTTGTAGAAATTAACAAATTAAATTTTGCAATTCACAAGTTTCCATTGGCGATGGTAAACTGCCTTCAATATTCCTTTTCATTCTATAACAATTTAGGTAAGGGAAATTAATAAAATTTCTAAATCTCATTTTAGTCCAAGTGACCGGATTTATGATTTTTTTTTTTTTTTTTAGTAAGAAATTGAAATTTTGGTAATTCAGCTAGTATTTAAAGGATTTTCTCATTAAAATTGAGAAAACATGCACTTAACATTTGAAAGATAGGAAACAAAATATCATTTAGAATGTAGTAACATAGGCCGAGTTTAGGTGATAACAGTAATCAAGGTGGAACATAAATTGTGGTCAAAGGATTCAAATAATGAAATTCTATTGATGAAACTATAAAATAAATAAATAAATAAACCAATAAATAGAAAATAAAAAAGAGATATAAAGTCCAAACGGATCTATGAGAACTATAGTTGAAGTTTATTTATTATTACTATAAATAAGATTTATTCGGTATACTACATAGACACAAAGATCTCAAAGTGCTATGTGTAACATCCTTGCATATATAAATCAACCTAGACATATATAAACGGTGGTACATAATGCACATTGATTGTTCAGTTGACAATAAGGTGTGAATTTGTTGCAGCATTGGTCTTAGGTTTGCAACCACACTTTCGATTTTCACACACCTTACGGTATCCAGCTTGACAGTCAGGGCAGTCTCCAGGTGTTCCACATTCAATTTGTGCAGCCATGATTCTTCCATTGCGTGTGCCTCTTTCCACTGATATCCCTGCATTATTCAATTTATATATGTTAAAAGAAAATTACTAGTACTAATTAAGGGTCAATATGGGTTAATTCCGTGGGTTTTGGGGATCTTATATATTATTGGTTATATATACAGAGTTTTGATCGTTTATATATTTTAACTGATTATATATATATGCACTATTGCAGGTAGGACTTTTTATGTTGGTTAATGGAGGGTTTATTTCGTTCTAAATTTATGTTGGGGGAAAAACAACATAGAAAATACTTTCTATAAGTGACACATATGTAGAAAGTGGAGGGTAGTATCATTAATTTTCTTGAAATTATTATATGACTCTTACATATTTTTTTTAATTCTTTTTTAAACTACACAAACTCAAATTCACTTACACAGACATATTTCAAATTATAAAATTTTGAAGATTAGGCTCATGGCTCCCAAAGAAACAGAAAGGAGCTAGGGTCAGCAAAATTTGATAGAATTAATTTTAATTTTTTTTTTTTTTTTTACAAATAGAATTCAAACTAATAGTTTTAAGAAAAGATGGAAGTATGTGGGGAGGGGAGCACTCTACTTACCTTATTTTTAATTATATATATGTAGTTAGATTTAACAAAACTATAATATTCTTGAATCTATAAATAAATTTGATGATAAATAAATATTGCATCAAAGAGATATAGGAAATAACATAATTGCACTATAATACCATAACACAATTATATACAAAAGTAAAACTTTGGTCCTCTAATTTTATACAAGATTTTAGTAATTTTAAAAAGTATCTTTTTCAATTCCTTGACCCTATTTTCGTTAGTTTCAAGTGATGATTTTCTTATAACAAACATTATTATATAATTTATAAATTAAACTTAATACATCAACATTTGAGAATAATTTTTTGTCAATATGTAAAATTTTAATATCAGCATTTTTGTAAATAATATCAAGGTTAAAAGACTGGAAACACACTTTATAAAATTTAATAACCAATATTATGCGAGAGGAAGTTCAAGGACCAAAGGTTGACTTTTGTGGGGGCAAAAAAACAAAGAGAGAGAGAGAGAGAGAGAGACTACAGTCTTAATTATAACACCAAGTTAAATTTTTTTTTTTTAGAGATTAAAGAAACTAAACAAGTTACTTAATCATATCATACATATTGTGCATCCTTAAATTATATATTAGTTTATTAGTCAAACTATTTAGTTTGGAAGGATAAAAATTAAAATGCAAACACTCTAAAGTAATTTAATTAATTTTCTTAATCTCTTTAAAAAAATTAATTTAGATTTATAATTAAGACCAGAGGTAGTATATAGGATCAAAGATCAGAAAGTATACCGTAACAAGTTGAAACAGAAAGAAGAAGAAATATGAAAGCTACGCTGAATGAAACCTTCCCCATGGGTTGTTTATTAGGGATTCGTAGACTGAAGCTTGAAGATAGTTTAATTTGTTGGATACAATTGAGGGCATCTTCTAGCTACCAGTATTTATAAAGCAGAGTGAGCAAGTCTAAGATGGTAAATAATCTAGAGTGAGGAAACATTGATATCAATGCAAGAATCATACATGAATTAACATTTACTACACTAGATATTTTGATTAAAATATAAACCTTAAAATGTAAATATATTGTTTTTTTCCATATGTGGATCCTGTACATTCACAAAGATAAATGACTGTGTTATATTTCAAGATTTAAACAAATGAGTGGATAAGTACAATTTTCATCCTTCTGAGTCATGTTCATATGCATGCATTTTTGGTATTTAGAAAGAGGAAAAAATAAGGAAATTTTCCATAAAACTACCTTCAAAATTTGAAAATCAAAATTCATTGATTTCATGCTAAATTGAGTTGTTAATTGATAATCAATACCTAATATTTTGAAGGTATTTTTCTAGAATTTTCCAAACAATATTGGCCCGGTCTGGAGAGAGCTTTAAGTAGTTTAAAGCTAGAAAAAAGTTCCGATGGAAAAAAACCTTAAGTAGAGTGTTTAGGTTGAGCTTTAAATTCACTAAGCTTTTTTTAAAAAAAAAAATTATAAAAGCCAGTTAAGAAAAAAGCTCTATGGGGTAGTGTTTTTTTCCAAAAAGCTTTCAACTTTTTGGTGTATGCCCTGCTACTTCTACCACCATTAATCTAAATACAAATCATATTTACAACCCAACTTTTTTTCTACCGAGCTTCTAATCATATAGGAAACAAGCCACCGTTAACCCAAACAATCTCATTAAGTAAAGTTTAAAACATACATTTGTCCTAGAAGTTTTCACTCAATAGCAATGTTACCTGGAAGTTTTTCTGAGTTCAATTTTGCCTTGAAAGTATTAAAAATGAGCAAGGATGGCCCTTATTAAATATTTAATGGTCAACGTGAATATTTTAACAGATAACATTAGTTTTTTAACAATATAAAACTAACATTGCTATGTTTTAAAATTTTTAGGGCAACATTGACAAAAAAAAAAAAAAAAACTTTCGGGACAACATTATACCTTACAAAAACTTCTTGGGCAACTTTATACATTATATTTTAAATAATAGATACAAGTAATCATGAGATATCAACATTATGAACATAGAAAATTAATCTGAAAAATAATTTGATCACCCTTCTATTGCGCTTCAATTAGACAAATTTCTTTTCTATTTTCAAAACATACACTTAAAATTCAAATAATAATAATAATAATAATAATAATAATAATAAATTATCTTTTGATAAACCATATATGGAAACTATCCTTTTTAACACTGATGACCAGGTAGGGAAAAGATTGGTGCGGTTCTTCTTAACAAGAACCAGGCAATAGGCAACTAGGCAATAATAGTAGTAAAAATTATGGTTATCTTCTGGACTCAGCATTATCAATGGACCATATAATTATTCTTCTGGTTTAGATTTATTGGATCTTTTGTTTGTTTTATGAAATTTTTTTTGTTAAAATAAGACTCAATTTATCCACCCATATGCATACCCACTCCCACGCGTAAAACTACAATCATGCATGTGTAAATTGCAATTGAAAACATTGTTAAATAGTCACAAGCTCTCCGAGAAGTGAGAGCCTGTGGATTTGAATTTACTTTTAACCAATGTGATAGCGTCCTCTAGTCCTATCCACGGCATCCACGCCTCTCTTCTCTTAATAGGTTTTGTTTTGGTTGATTGTGAAAATGACAAACGCATTAAGATTTGATATGGATGGTTCAGATTTTTTTTCATCTTTAGTATTTTAAAAAATTAGTTTAATAGGTATTAAATCTAAGATAAAGATAATCTCTTAATTATCTTTTTTTTATTAAAAATTGTCACTTGAAAAATATTAAATATGAACTGCTCATATCTAATAAGTTGTGAGTGCTCATCAAAATGATGAGCGCCCAAACCGGACCCACCCTTAATATCTTGAGAGGGGAGTAAATTGATCATTGGAAGCTCGCACTTTAAATTTCCACTTATCTTCATCTCAACCCTCACAAGCCACCACTGAAACCTCTAGTATCCATAAAAACATGTGGAAATTAGAAAGTGATCCACCTACAGTATCTGTCAGTCTCTGCGACAGAGATTGTCTCAAAATTTAAACCCCGAAACCAAGTAGATCAAATAATAAAACAAATTCTATTTACACTTCTAAATCAGCCTCACTAAGCTAAAAAAAAAGCTACCTCAAAACTGTACCACACAATATCTGGTTACCACACACTAACGTAGATACAGGACACACACAAAACTAAGTTGTGAAGCTGAGCTGCACAGCAGAAATGAATGTCAAAATCAGCATTGGCAATGGCTGAAGTTGAAATCACTTTCCTCCAGATTTCCACTCCATAATTGCTGATAGAAGTGTGTAATTAGGGATTATGTTCTTATGAGGAAGTTCCATATTAGTCATCGGTGATTTGTCGTTCTCTTCAAGCCATGTTTCGATTGCTTTGCGATCATATGTATATCCATCCGCAGCAACACAAGGATCATCCATCACATCCTGTGGGAAACCAAAACAATAACTATTTCAATCAACTTCGAAGAACGGAAAATCAATTATAATTCAAGCCAACCAATCAACTGGACAAAATTTATAACAGCAAACCAAAAAAAAGTCGTTGAAAACCGTAAACACCATCTAAAAGGCTAAGACCCCAGACTTATTTTAATGATGGTCTCTTGCAGCTTTTTATTCTCATTTTGGTCCTTTATGCTCCAAAGTCGACCCCAACTAGTACATCTGTAAAATCTGACCTTGCTAATGATTCTAGTGACATGGCACTTATTTTGTGAATTGGGATTGTTACATATATGCTAATCAAACTAAATTAACATTGGCTAACATTAGCCAAGATTTTTGACCTTCTCAAGGCCACAAGCTTGATTAGTTGGAATCTGATGACACCACATGTGCCATGGCAGTAGATTTATATGCAAATTTAACAATTTGCCGATGAAGGGACTAGTTTGGATGGATTTTGAATTCAGTAAGAAGGGGCCAAATGGATAGAGAGTTAGGTCACCTATACTTTCCTGTTGCATCAAAGATAGTGAAATATTGTCAATACTGAATTTTTTGACTACCTGGAGTATTGGGCAAACAAAATGATTAGGAGGTTTTGATTTAACACCAAGACTGGAACTTTGGGCTCTGTCAGCAACTTCCTTCAATCGTTCCAGTTCAAGAATCACATTATCTAAATCTGGTCGGTCTCTACGGCGGAGTTCTGAACAGTTAAGTCCTAACCGGGCTAAGTCCATTGTCTCCTGAAGTGGCCAACTCCCTGCCTCTGGGTCCAATATGTCTGCGAGTTTTCCATCATCAACTGCTGTTTCTACCACATGAGTGAGTGCTATAGCTGGTTTTGCTGTCAACAATTGTAAGATCACCATTCCAAAAGCATACACATCAGATTTTGGAGACACCAACCCGGTCCTTTGATACTCCGGATCTATGTAGCAAAGAGTCCCAACAGGTGCTGTGTCCTTGTACATGGTAGAGGAGACATCTGAACTGAGCACTGTAGAAAGACCAATATCACCAATCTTGCTCACTAAGTTACCGTCAAGCAAAATGTTTGCTGGTTTTAAATCGCGGTGGATGATGGGTGTCGGCTTTGAGCTGTGAAGAAAGGCAAGGGCTGATGCTACTTCCCATGCAATCCGGTACCTATCATACCAAGGAATTGGGCCCGTACCGTTTTTCCTGAATAACCGGTCCTCCAAGCTACCATTCTCCATATATTCATATACAAGACATCCATCATCAGGACATGCACCAAGAAGAAGCAGCAAATTAGGATGACGAATTCTGGACAAGATTTCTAGCTGCAAGCACATAGAAGATGTAAGTAGCAGAAAGTAGATTTATTATCCATCACAGTCACATATTTCTGAATTTCTATACTTTCATTTGTAAATATCATTTCTTCTTTACGTTTTTTTTTTTTTTTGTTTGGAGAACTCGTTATCAGCAAAGTTTGTTCAAGGCCTGAACTTCACTCTGAAAATGGCATATTGCATGACTGCAAGTAAGGAAAAACCATGAATGCATGCTTTCACTACATGTACTAATTTGATTGAATTAGTGAGTTAATCTCCTAAGTAAATAATGCTGACCTGAATTTTTTGATTTCAACAAATAAACAACTCATTTACAAAATAAAGCAACAGCAATATGAAAATAAACAACCCCAATCTGTAGCCAGTTTCACAAAGATCTCCAATATTAATTTGTTATGAGATAACGAGTATAATACTCCTCTAGTCCTTAATATAAAACATATTTAACTAATTTGATTAAATTAAGGAAGTTGGCTAAGTTAGTTAAAATTATGTGTTTTTTTTTCTCTAAAATGCCCTAATCATATCTTCCCTAATTCCCTCCCTCTCTCTTACTTGATTATTGTTGAGGGAGTATCAATAAGGATAATTAGGGAAAATACAATAAATATGAGAATAGGTCTTACATTTAGGGCTGAGATAGAGTCCTAATTAGGTCTTACATTAAGGACCGGAGAAGTAACATCATAGATTTTCTTTTACTAGCATTAAGAAAACAATATTTTGCATATCTATTGTTCTGTTCATTAACTTCCATACCTCCTGTTGGAATGATGTGCCCCCCCCCCCCCCAAAAAAAAAAAAGCCCTAATCATATCTTCCTTAATTCCCTCCCCCTCTCTGATTATTATTGAAGAAGCATCAATAGAGGTAATTAGGGAAAATTTGAACATTTAGGACTGAGATAGAGTCCCAATTAGGTCTTACATTAAGGACCGGAGAAGTAACATTATAGATTTTCTTTTACTAGCATTAAGAAAATAATATTTTGCATATCTATTGTCCTGTTCATTAACTTCCATACCTCCTGTTGGAATTGCTTGCTTTTGTGGCTTCCTTTAGAGTGGAGTACTTTAACAGCTACAACAGTATGATGCAAATTACACTTGTACACTGTACCATAAGCTCCCATTCCGATTCTCAGATCTTCAGAGAAAGATAAGGTAGCAGACACTATCTCGTCCCATGTAAACTTATGGTAATGAGTTGTTGAACCAGTAAGAGCAGACTCTAGCTTTTCTTTCTCTTGTGCAGCACGAACAGCTTTCATCTCTGTGTCTGTTCTTTCTGCAGCTTCCCTTTCAGCACATTCTTTCATATAGTCAGCTTCTCTTTTTGCAGCTTCATATTTCTCTCTCTCTTTCCCTAATGATTCTTTTGCCAACTCTTCCTTTGCAATAATCTCATTGAGTTTCATTAATTCGTCCAATCGTCTCTTGTTTAGATCATTAAGCTGCTAAAACCAATGCAGGATGTTAATGTGTTTGGCAATTGCAGACAAGAGAATTTAATTCCAAGCGTATGATGGGACCAAAGTCAGGAAAAGAAAACAATAAAACACATGATGAGCAGATCTATTGTACTAGCATGACAGACTTAAGCAATCTGCACTTAATCTTCAAAAGTTCCAATTCAAGAAAGGAAATAAAATAATAATCTTACACTGGATAAGCTATACAAGACCACTAAGTTTTAAAAAACCCTAACAATTAAACCTTCATTTCCCAATTATAGAAAAAGGTAGTGGAATCAGCAGTAGTAAGAAGGATAAGAAAAGAAAGTGCCAACGGCAATTGGGGGAGAAACATTAGCAGCAGCAATTTATGAATGACAGTATCAGTTTAGTTATCCCGTTCAATTGGAAGAACTTGATTTTCATATTCTTCAGCATCCTAATTAATCACTAAAGAAATCATAATCTATAATAATAAACAAAAAAGTATAAGATATCCAAAGTGGCAGACTGATGCATATAAAAATTGTATATTTACTGATAATTAAGACTAATTCCTCAACAAAACCCTAAATTCCTCACTGAAATGACTTCATAAACTAATCAATTAACAGAATATTTAATATTCCCTTCAAACTGCATCAAAATGGTACAATAGAAGATAAAAGATAAAGAAAAATTCCTGGAATCCAGTGATTCTTTTCCTTGGTAAGTGTTTGGAACGCCCCTCGAGTTTTTAGTCTAATACAGTAAAACTATGGGGTAGGCAGCAGGATGGAAAATTTTAGAAAAGCCTCATACTTACTTTGTAGCTGATATGAAGAAAAGAATTTCTGACTATCAGAAATCAATATTACCTTCCGTGATGCATCAATGTTCTCACTTTGAGCTATTGCATGCAATCCTTGGGCATGTCTTAATTCTATCCTCAACTTTTGTAGCTCAAGGGTAATATTTTCCTGATCAAACAATTGACACAATAAATAACACTGCATTTGTAAATGGAAGTTGCATTCAATTGAGAGTTGCTCAAGCAAGTAGTAGTTTATTCTTTAAAGAAAAACTATCTGAAGGATTTCATATTGGTCAAAAACTGTAGTTGGCACATTATATTTTAGAGGACCAAGATGCAGAAAAAGCATAGCAAGAAACACAAGTAAACATAAAATATGTCATATGACTGCATTTTTTTGTAACAATATTGCATATTTAATTATGTACTTTTACATATGACAAGGCTTCGTTCAAGGAAATACTATCACATAGAGCAGGAATTGGAAACTAATTTTATCAAGTAGAAAAGAAAAAACAAGAAAAATTAATTACCAGCCTAACAGGAGGAGATTCAGTTGCTGGTGCCACGTCAATGGTGGAATTTTGAACACGAATACATGATTCTGTTTCTGATTTAAAGCTTTGGCAACTAGAAGCCCGACTGAGACCATAGCCAATACTAGAATTTCTAGCAGACAATCTTGTACCATTAATCTCTGTTCCAATATCAAGGGACTGAGATCTAGAATGGTTAGATTCAATAAAACTAGGATTTGCACTTAGGACGGTCTGATTAATAGAGGAAAGAGCTTGAAATCGCTGTTCTTTTAAAGAGGAATTTGAAGGACCATATGAAGCAACTGTGACAGAGTCTGCAAACCCAAAATCATACAACATTAAAACTTGTTTTTTGGGAGACCAAAAAAAAATGTTATTCAGCTAAAAGAGAATACAGTTGGAGATGCTTCATAATGCAATGCACAACTAAGATATCCACAGAAAAGGGGAGCAAAAAATCAAAACAGAGAATGCTAGGATAGAACCTTCATATGCACTCAGTATGAATTCCTATGACTACCACAGTCCACAACCACGTGATGGAAAATGCAGATTTTACTGTAAGTTCCCTAATTTCTTTTGGGGGGGGGGGGGGGGGGGGACCGGAAGTTAGATGATTGGGAGGTTATCAATTGAACAAAACATATGAAAGACATCATCAATTGGTGCATAAGATATAAGGTTCAGCAAATGCTAAAAGTACAGGAACGTTGAACCAGCAAAGTTCTAGCACGGCACAAGTGACCAAAGAATTTGTTGTTATATGCAAATGATGGCAATGGTAACTTGTACTCGTCAGTCATCAAGGTCTTCTATTAAATTACATTCATATATTAAAAAATAATTTAAGAGTTTTAGCATGATGAAGACAAGCATTTGAGGCTTTATAGTCATTAGAAACCTCATAAGACATTATGCTTATTGAAAATAGAGTTCCTTGAATTGTCCAAGTAGAATACCTGACTGAGAGGTGGAAGTGTAGTTTGATGAACTGCTGGAACCATTGGTTTCACTACTGTTATCTACAAAGCTCTCATCAATCTGTGCATCTGACGGCCGTACAGAAGACAATTTTCCTTTGGAAATAGCATAAACTGTACAAAATCTTGGAGTACAAACTGATATTTTTGCAGCAACGCCCTTAAGCTTGCTGAAAGCAAGAAATAATTTAAAATGAAAAAAAAAAGCTCCAAAAAAATTTAAAATGGAAAATAAAGCATAATAATCAAGAATTCAATAAGAAAGACTCTTGAAACAACACCATAATTTCATTACAGATCAGAATGTCAAGTATCTATACCTAGAAAATATGCTACGAGATGAAGCTCCAATAACGAGTTTGGTCACAGAGCCCTTAGCAATTTCTTCTGCTATAGAAGTTGCAACATCATCAGATTCGATCACCACTGTATCTACATATACCTGCAGCCACAATAGAAGGATACAGATCCTACTTTTTATAGTACTAATTCTAACTAAATTTCAAATTTCTATGAGATGTGATATTTGACCTTCTTCTGATCACACATATTTTTAAAGGGTAGAAGCATTTGACTTTTCTGCCACTCAACTTCCTTTCTGAAGGCATCTGCTACATCAGGACGCACTTGTGAAATAGGGATAAAATTTCCCACTGAAACAAAAAAGACTTTCAATTAGCACTTGTGAAATAGGGATTGAATTTCCCACGGGAAGAAAATAATGATAATTAAAATATTCTTCAAACCTTGTACAATTAACCAATAGGTCAAACCTCCTATTACAGATTTCATCGGGACTATAAGAGTAACTTTAGCAGTAATTGTTTGGGCGACCTTGGCCAGTAAAAATATTAACAATCAATGTCAGATTTTTTAACGGTCAGGGCAACTTTGCTTGTTTTTTTAGAACTTTGTTGACGAAATTGATCCAAAAAGGAGGAAAAACTTTTGAATACCCATGAGTCCTGTGCAAAAACTTATGGGGAAAATTTAGATCATAGCCCAGTTATATTTCTAGGCGATATAAAAACCATTGAAATTAATTAACATTGTAAATTTCTAAAGCATTAAACTGTCCCTAAAGATAATAGAAATGAAGAAAAACAAATGGACATATATTTACTTGGTGTTGGTACTCCTTTTATACTGGCATGGACATGTATCAGCTTAAACATGATCCTCCCTTCAGGCACAAACCTCTTAAGCGCCCACTGTAATGCACTTTTGCTTTTCTTGCTACCCTTGATACATACAGCAACAACTGAAGATGGTGCATTCTGTAATTCAGCTTTTCCTTCGGTATTATCCTCCATCACTTTTTTCCTTGTAAACGCAGTAAATTCTCTGAAACATGGCAAAAGATTTTTTTTTTCTTCTTTTTTTACTTTTCGAAGTGCTTTGCAATCAGAGGAATAATCAACAGGAAGCAGATAAGGGTTCTCCACATGCATATAACAAATCCTCATGAAGACAAAAGCAGTTATAATAATTAACTTATAACTAAACAGCTATGGCTTTCAACAGAAAAGCCAAGCAAAAATGAAGAAGTAGTAGACTAGTCAAAAGCACAAGCTAAATGATAGAGGAAATAGAAAAGATATTGGGGAAAAAAAGCACAAGCTTTTTCTATGTATTGCTTTCTTCCTAATTATCCTGTAAAACAGATTGGCCTTTCAATGAACTAACTATGAAAAAATGAAGAAACTCGTTAAAATCACCTAGAGGGATATGCACAGATTATAACAGTACAATGTTTTAGCAGAAAAATAAAAGATTTCCCAATTTATATCACAGATAACCACTTAAATGAATTACTTAAATAACTGGGTTACACGTAAAAACCCAAGCGCACCCACAAATACAAGCAAAAAGAAATTGAAGAAGGCAACTTATAATTCTCAGATTTTGAAGCGCAAGGGAGGAGTCAAAGATTCATAAGAAACCCCATGGTTAAAGATAAGAAGAATTCATAAAACTGTAAACAGATTTTGAACTAACCAATCAAAGCCAGCTCGATTATACGTTGAAACCCATCGTCAAACCCAAGAGTCACCCACAAACCATTCTTTCTCTACGAAACCATAAACAAATGTTCAAAATCTCAGAAGAGTTTGGGTTGGACTCCGAAGGAAGAAGAAGAAGGAGAAATGTGGAGTTTGAACTTCAACGTTGCCTGTAGGTAATGCTATGAGGTAATTAAATGAGGAATGTCTCTTTCTTATTTCTGGGATTTGAAATTATCAGCTTCAGAGAAACTCAACCAACTATATAAAACAAGTTTGACAACACAATTCAAAGTGTTTTAACCAATCAGCGTCAACGATTCTTCTTCCTCGAAGGTCTCGCCGCCAGGAGCTACAGGCTATAAACTTGTTTGTTGTGGTTTCATTAAAAAAAGTCGGCTCGTTTTGTTTCCATTTAACTGTTTTTAGAAAATCATAATATAATAATATCCTCGATGCTTGCGCAAGCTTGCTGATTAGACTTTTTTGACGATGACAGATCTTGTTCGTGTTTCTCTTTATCCCTCTCTTTTCCCCCTGATCCTTTTTTCCTTTTAAGAAAAATCTTTTTGACCGATTCAAGCATCATCCCTTTTGATTGCCTGCCTGATTAAACGCTGAGAATCCAGATAAATCTGAAAAAATATATATATATATTTATAAATCCGGTTTGTTTTATTTGGATAAGTTTTAAAAAATCTTAATTAACTCCGATGAATTGTGATTTCACATGAGTGATGAGGGTTGCTTTCCAATGAAACTTACACAACAAAAATTTCTCCAATATACTTTTAATCCCTTCTTCAAAGTTTTCTCGAAATATGTTCTACACATATAATATGGCCTATTATTTCTCAACTAAAGTAATTCAAATAATATTATTTTAAATATATTTTTTGCTCATTAGTTAACATTAATTATTAAATTATTTTAAATAATATTTTTTTCCACATTAAAATTTTAATATCAACATTTTTATTAAGAATTCAAATTAAAACCTTATATAAAATTAAAGAATTAAATATAATTTATGTTTTGTCTAATTACATATTCTTATCTTTTTTTTATTTGGTGAAAAGGGTAAACGTGAAACTGAAATCTACTAAACATGGATCATGATAATTGAATCATTTGCCATAAACTGATCAGGTGAGTGAATCCTTTTCCCCCTTTCGGATTGCAGGTAAGTTCCTACTCCCAGGGAACTTAAAATTGTAAAATATTACCCTCTAGTTTGAAATATAAGCTTTAAAATTATGACGGGATTTAATTTTATAAGTTAAAAAAATGGGTTTAAAGGAAGAAACACTTTATCTGTCTCAATCACTTAAAAGTGAGTGGGTCCCATCATCAAAAGAAGAAAGAAAAAATAATAATGAGATTCACCCACTTTTATGTGAATGAGACAGATAAGATAAAATGTTTCTACCTTAAAAGTAGAAACATTAAACCAAACAAAATAGTCCGTCTAAGGTGGTTCCTCAAAAAACATAATCACCTCGCCCATGTCTATACTAAACCTTAGGACGACATTTCGCACTACAATTGCCTTCCCAATAGACACGCTTTATTCTTAAGATAAACAAACATCTCCAATTCAGTTTTCTACAAGTTTTAGAATACTAAGACATCATCTCAAATACAATCCTAGTATTCTCTATCATGTTTTCAACCGAAACAGAGTCACACTAATTAATAATATGAGACTCGTTTTTTTTTTTTTAAGTTACAATTTGGTTCTAACTTACTTCCTCCATTTTTTTATTATAAGAAATGTTTAACCGAATCTTGCAGTTTGAAAGTGACGGTTAAAAACAGTAAATATGTCAAAACTATAATCTTTTTTTTAAAACTAAAATAACCTTATTTATGTAGAGATAAAGAATAAGAAAAGTAGAAAAAAGATATATGGGAGAAAGAGAAAATGTTTGATGGGGAGAGAGTGTGAGTGAATGCAAAAAAAATACAGTAATATTAATGTGAGTAATTAAATGAGGGCAAAACGTGAAATCAACATAAAAAATTTGAAACATTCTCTAAATGTCTCTTATAAATAGAAAAAAGTTATAAATGGTAGTTGTCTTTGTAAGAGTAAAATACTCTAACCACCATTCTGTTTTACCTTAATTATACAAACCTCCCCCTCTAATGGCGGAGCCTCATTGTGGGATGGGGGGCTGTAGCCCCAGCAAAAAAAAAAATCTATGAAAAAATTCAATCAAAATAGAATTTTTTTTATATATATATTTAGTCAAAAAATGTATACATTTATTCTAAAACTTTATACATTTGGCTCCCTCAAATAAATTTTTGTCTTAATTAGTCAATGAGTATAAATTTGGCCCCCCAAATCTTTATCTCAAGATCCGCCACTGTTCCCCCTATTCTGAAAACATACGTTTAAATCCAATTCATTAACTTCCTTAAGAATATTCTAAAAAGATTATAAAAATATATTTTTTAATTAAAATTTATATAAAAATAAAATTTATTTACTAATTTATCCTTAATGCTAAATCCTAAATTTTAATTGACAACTTGTTAATATTAGAAACTTTTAAAGATTTGAGTAAATTTTTTAAATTTTTGTAGGAAAAAAATTAAATTTAAATTTAAATGACTTCATACAATCTCTCAAACATATATAGTTTCTTATATTTTATAGAAAAAAAAAATGTGTTTGATATATATTTTTAGCCCTTTAATTAATAAACTATAAATAAATAAATTTCAATAAATATGATAAAAATTAAAATTATAAATCTTATAATCTAAAAATTCATAACTTTTTAACATATTAGAAAGTTAAAAAAAAAAATCTATCAGGATAAAAATTTGGTGATATAATTTTTTCCCCCCCACATGCATACATATTTGTTTAAATAATTCTAATGTTAAATAAGGGCATTTTGGTAATACAAGAGTCCTAAGTTAAACTTAATAGTCAATTAACGGTTTAAGTGGATGGAAATGGAATATCAAAATGTAAAAGGAGTTTGTGTAACATACGTTTTAGTTTTAAAGAATGTCTATATGAGTTTTCAAAATGTAAGGAAGGTCTATGTAATTAAAATAAAATAGAGAGGTAGCATATTTTACACTTCTTGTAATAAAGAATGGAGGGAGTATCATTTAATATGTTTTTATGAATGTTATCCCTAATTAATTATATGTCTTTCACACCTCTTTTTTTCACTCTTTCTTGAGTCTCAACTCTTTTTTTTCTACTCCTTCTCTATCCACTCACCTTCTCCATAAATAAGGGCATTTTAGAAAAGTAAATTACTTGTTTTACATATTTTTTGTCTTAACCCAATTTTAACTCTCTGAATTGTATAATTTAACTATTTGAATCTATATTTGGAACTTGAAGGAGTACTAACTTAGGTAATAAATATATGACTTTGATAAGGAGTTTAATTTTCTCTTGAATATAAGATATCAATCCTCACTTTTGTTACTTAAATTTATGTTTTTTACATACATAATTAAAAAAGATATTTTAAAAAAAAATCAACCCACATTTATTACATTCAACTGATTAAAATATATTCCATCACGTGCATACTTGTTTTGAAATCATATACTATCATGGTCAAACTTATATGATTATGGTATTAATTAATATATAAGAAAAGTTGCTAGAGTTGACTATTGACTATAGGTCTATAGTCGTTGGCGTTTGTCTAGCCTACCTCCTCGGTGAGATCCACCAATTTTTTCTAATGTCCGGCAAACTCTAACCTTATAAAATAGAAAATCATATGTATGTCTTAAATATTAAAAAGTAATGTATTTATTAAAAATAATTTTTAACTCTTTGTAAAACAAAAAGTTAACCAATAAAGTTAGTGAAAAGTTATGAAAAAAGTGTACACTCAGGTTTAAGAAGTATAAAAAACCACAAAAATATCTCATACCAGAATCCTCTATCAAAAGCTCTATAGAGACTTTATTGATATTAATTTTGAATGTAAAATTACATACTTACCCTTAGTAAAATGGCAAGTGTATGTATCTATTGTGACTAGTTTATATGTCTACTTTGACAACTTATAAAATGGCAAGTGTAATGTCTATTATGACGAATTTATATGTCTGCTTTGACAAGTTTATATAATTATTTTGACATGTTTATGTGCATATACTTTGATAAGTTATTGTGCCTACTTTAAAAGTTATAAATTGCCAAATGTATGTACCTATTTTGATAAGAGTATTTATCTGTTTTGACAAGTTCATATACCTATTTTGATAAGTATATCTACCTATTTTTACAAGTCATAATATGGCAATTAACAAACCTATTTATATTAATTAAAATAGTTCCCTTTAACAAATGCATGTGCATATTTTGATAAAGCATAAAGTGGTGATTGACAAGTATCTGCACCTAATTATATTACTTAATATCATATCAAAATATCAAATACTAAAGTTAAGAAGGTAATTTCACATTTAAAATTAATATCAATAAAGTTCCAATGAAGCTTTTTGATAGAGAAATCTTATATGAGACTTTTTTGTGATTTTTTTCTAACCTTTGAGACCTGAGTGTGGTTTTCCCAAAAATTAATTCTCCTTGAGGAAGTTAACTTAAAACAAGTATCCTTTTATGACATATTTCTCTCTGTCTATCTCTGTTAAACCTTTTATGGTCCTTGTCTTTAACACAGCAGTTTTTCTTTTTTTCTTTTCAAAACTTAACAAGTTATATTTGGGTTTTAGGATTACTTTATTACAAAATGAAACATACGTAATGAAAGCCAATTTTATAAAATGCCAATCAGACTGGCTTTTGGCAAATATCAGTTCAATTTTTTAAATGTCTGTTAAAAACATTAATCAAACCAAATCAAACTCATATTTAATCATACAATAGAATTAAATGTTAAAACTAAACGTCATGTCCCACATTGAGAATGTCAAGATTTTGGACCGAAAGCAAAAAAGGGGGAAAAAGTTATAAGATTTTGAGATGTCCTACTCTAAGAGCTATTTTTTCTTTTGAAGCGGCTCTCCCTCTTTAAGGCCCCGTTTGGTTCAAGAAAAATTGGAGGAAGAAAAAGGAAAATGTTAATTTTCCGACGACTACAATTGTTTGGTTCACATTTTCACATGAAAATGTTTTCTGGGAGCCGCTGATTTTCCCTTAAACATGGGAAAATCAGTTCCCACCGTTTTTGTGGGAACTCATTTTCCGATGGATGGAGAAGACCAACCTACCCTTTTCAGCATCGAGTTCATCAGTACAAGCAGCACCTTCAGCGACATTAATGACAACGATAGTCCATGAAAAGTTCCGAAGAAGGCTATGATGAAGAATGAAAAAAACTCTGTACAATAGATTTGTCGGTGGGTATTTTAGGAGGAGACGCATATGCCTGCCAAAAATTTTAACATCATTCTGCTGCTGCTGCTCGAGTTCATCACGCTAACGCTGTTGCTTGAGCAGCAGCAAAAGCAGCATTCAAATGCTTCTAGAGCCGGGTGGCTGCGCAGTGCTCAAAGTGTGTCCGTAGGTAAAAATGTAATTTTTCCTTATTTTCCTACTTATTTTCTTCCAATCAAACAAAATTTTTTTAATCCAACCATTTTCTTTTCCACTCTGAACCAAATGCATCAACGTAAAAAAATTTTCCCTTCCATTCCTTTCTTTTTATTTCAATCTCTTTCCCTTCCTTCCTGTTCTTTGATCCAAATGGGGCTAAGGTTTGTACTTGATAACCAATTGAAAAGAGCTACCTATTGAAGGTTTCTGACGAGTTTGAAGCAAGGCCATTATAAGATATTAGGTTCTTGAACTCCCACGACTAGCATTTCATTATGTGATTCTCATAAAGATTACACACACACAAAAAAAAAGTTTCACTAAGCAAGTTTATGTTAAAAAAATTTAATAATAAAAAATTTCAATGACAAGTCAACAACATAAATCTAACTTGTCATTAAATATTTTTTAGTTATTATTGGACTTTCAGGTGATTAAATTATTTCCTCAAGACTTTAGATATAGTAATTTCCCTAATTTATACACAAATGTTGAGAAGTAAATTGCTTTAACTATAATAGGTATAATAAATAACACAATAAAATATATATATATATATATATATATATATATATATATATATTATTTATTTATTTTTCATGTTAGTGTATCAATAAAAAAAACTTAAGTTTAAAACAATTTTTGGTTTTTATAGTTTACCATTTTATTTTAATTTTGATCCCTTTAGTTTTATTCTATTTACAATGTTAATTAGTTTTTATAGTTTAATGAGGACCTAGGTGATAACACTAATGTTAAGTTTGCTGATGTGTTGCTCACACCTTTAATTCTACTAACATGGCATGCTGACTTGGGCATCTGATTTTAATTTTTTGTTTTTTTAAGAAAAATGCCATCACTCCTACACTTTCTTCTCCTTCCTCCTTCAACTTCTTAATCATTGCTCTTCGTATCTATTCATCATCCAAAACGAAAAAAAAAACAAATCATCCTATTAATCGCACAAAAATTAAACAGATATGTCAGTTCACCCTGACACCCTTCATCATGCAACTTTATTGAAAACAAACGAGCTCCACACTTGGCTTCTCGTTGAAACCATTAGCTTCTAAAAATTGTAACAGAAAACACTTAACCGCTTTTGAACAAAAACACCTAATTTTCTGCAAATGGGTTTTCCAGAAGAAGTTTCACCTACAAGTGATTGATCCTTTTAGTATTGTTTCTTCGTTCAATTCATCGGTTCTGATTTTGGTTTTATTTAGTGTCATCCCTTGAAAGCAACGAAAATGGAGGAAATTCCAAAGCTGGTGACTGTTTTTTTCTAGGTCACCTCCGTCAGAAGATGCTAGCAACGCCTCGATTTGGTACGTATTCAGCTGAGTGCGACGTTGGAAGATGGGCTGAGATCAAGGAAGCACGTGGGAATTCTTCATCAAGAGGAGGGAGAGAATGCTGAGAAGACGCCATCGACTACTGGTGCAGCCGTCACCCGTCAGCGGAGGAAGAGTGAGCCTTGATCTTCGAAGGGCGATGCCTTTGCTTCTTGTTCCTCCTGCTCTCATTCTTTCTTGCTAAAGGATTATGGAGGATGATTTTTCTTGGGAGCAAGAATAGATATGAAAATAAATTATGAGCAAGTTGAAGCAAGAGGAGGAGGAGGAAGAAAGGGCAGGAGTCAGGGTTGAAAATTTTAGAGGGTATCACAAAAATGAGATGGTTTTTTTTAAAAAAAAAATTAAAATCAAAAGCCTAGTCAGCATGTCATGTCAATAAAAATGAATGGTGTTAGTGACACATCAGCAAAGTTAGCACCATTATCTTTAAGCCTAGGCCCTCATTAAACTATAATGACTAATGTTTGAAACAAAGAAACTTTAGGGACTAAAACTAAAATAAAGATAAACTATAAGGGCCAAATGTTGTATTAACTCAAAAACTTTATATTAATTTATGGATAAAGTAACATATGTTGGCATCAACACCTTATAATGTACATATTGTTAATGGAAGCACCGATAGAAACACAATAAACTTATAGCTCAAGTCATGCCCGAGTCACTATTTCTACAAGATATTCTGCAACCCACTTAATAAATTAGGAAGCCGTACTCCCCAAGATAATGAACCTTTCTTACAGAAAGTAGCATGACAAAAGAAAAAAAATAATGTAACTCATAAAAAGAGGGAGGATAGGAGCTTGGGGATAATGCTCAGCATCACCTAACGTCAGTCCTCTCTACTCACCTTAGGTTGGTCACTTTATTTTAGAGGAAGAGAAAATTTTATTGTTGAGCAACCATAATGACCATAAATCTCATTATCTCATCCTTTCCTTCTATTTCTCACAGTCTCGCTCTCTCCTTTCTTGTGTTGATCCGAAAATGGCTTAAGGGAAAGGAATGGAAAATATTTATAACACGTGTGTGGTCTAGAATGTGCCAGATGTCATTAACCAATAAGTTTGAAAGAGAGCTTGCTAAATAAGCCAGAGGGAGAGGTGAGGTGGCAAATTTTGAGCAAGCTAGAGGGGTGAGGTGGTGCCTTCCCTGACTCTCGGATCCATGTTCAGAAAAGTCAAGTATGTGTCCAGACTGGAGACCAGTGAATTCCCCAGACCCAAACGCTACACGACGCGTTTTGGTGCTACCAACACAAAAGTGCTTTTGTACTTTGTAACCTTGAAGGGACTTTTAGTATAACGGTTTCCTAGAGACAATATGTTTTATCAGATAAATACCTTGTAATGATTAATATTTCATGAAATATAATAAGAGCACACTTTATTTTTATCATATTATGTTTGCTTATATTTATAGTTAATATGTGATTAAAGATAAAGGCTCTAGGAATAGAAGAGGTGTTCACTCAATGATCTATGATAGAGATCATGATTATGAGGACTTGAAAACACTATATGTCTATTGTTTGAAACATATTCTTAGTCTTGAATCACTAAAAAAGGGCATTGACGATCTCAATAAAACTAGTATGAAGTGATCTAGTTGTATAGAGATACAAGGTAGGAAACTCATGGAATGCAGACATGGTGATGCCTTAGTTGATGTCATGGGTGGATCTGTTAGAGAACAGATAGTATTGAATTTACCCGCCGAGAGACTTCACGAGGATTCATTATAGAGAGTATCATTGGATATGTAACGTCTTTCGTCGTTTAGTAGTATAGATCATCCTAGACTTAGGAATGTCATTGAACACTATGTCCTAAGGTATACTTTAACTGTACAACTCAATCTACCTGAGAATAAGAAGAACAATATATTCTTGGGTATAACTCAAATACATAAGTATAGATGGACATAATAAAAAGACTCACAGTCCCCTACAAGGGATTAGTTATTTATAAGATCGGTAGAGCTTGGATGACTTCTAATTGACTTAGGAGTATATGCACAATAAGTAATCATAAAGAGTCATGATTCATTTTAGAGTCAATATAAGAAGATTCCTTGTTTCGTGAAAAGCTATATTTAGTCAACCAAGAGAGATGCCACTCTATCTTTGCTTTCAACTAAATGCGAATACGGTGTGAGTGATGATGCTGGCACAATATCCAAATTAAAAAAGGTAGATCACTTGATCAACTCAATAGTTTTGAGGCTATAGAGCATTGTTAGTGTCTTATGTGGTCATTCTATAAATTGGGCCCATTAAAGGAGGCTAGTTGGTCCAAGTTTATTTATGTTGGTGACTAAATAAATCTAATAGGTCACACACAAATGTTATTCTTGATTGCTTAAAATTATTAAGTTTGGCCCAATAATTATTATTAGGCTTTGTCAAGATAATATGTGTGTTTGGGTTGGAGTGAGACTCTAAACCCAATAAGGAAATGGCACCACATTTAGTCCACGAGTGAGAAATTAGTTTCTTTACTAATAAGCTCAAATATGTCAGAAGACCAAACTGGTCTTAGACCAATTTGAATTTGAATTTTGAATTTTGAATTTAAGTTTGAAATTTAAATTCACGAGGTTAGGATATAAAAAATAAGTTTGAATTATCTAAGACACACACACACATCCAATAAAAATTGGATAAAGATCAAATAAAGATTGGGTAAAGAATGGATAAAGAATTAAAAAAAAAAGTTTTGAAAATTTTGGCTAAGCATGAACAACAATACGTTTTGGCGAAATAAAAGAGAGCTCTCTTGAGTCTTACATATTTTGACCAAGAACCCTAATCCAAATAAAAGGTGGCGCCATTCAATAAGGGTATAAGAGGCACCAATTATAGAAGCGGATTGATCCAATCTTATTCTATTTATCCTCTTATCTTGAGACAAAACTAACCTCAAGAAAATCACCATAATCTTGAGAGAAAAAAATCACAAAAACTTGAAGCCTTTACCTTGCCATTGCCTAGCAAGTATCTAAGGAGAAGGAGGAGTCAAGGAGAAGGAGTTCTCATTGCAATTGGGAGATAGCTGTGTGGATCAATGTTAGATGACATCCTAGACTTTGAAGTCTTTGAGTGATATAAAGTAATCCTAACCCTTTTATATGTTTTAACAAGTAGTCCTAAATTTATCTTATATAATGGTTATAACTCATGAGTACTATAAAAAATTATTGATTCTCATGAATATCATAAGGAGTTACGAGCTATAATTCATGAGTACCGTAAAGAGTTAAATGTTTCTCAATGTTAACTCCTTGGTTTAAAGCATTAGATTATTATAACTCATGAGTATTATAAGTACATGGGGTTTCTCTGAGAAAGCTATGGGTTCTCATGAGTACCTAAAGAGTTGCGGTATAACTCATAATATTGTAAAGAATTACAGGTTCTCATGAGCATCGTAATGAGTTATGGATTATAGCTCATGAGAATTAACTTTATCATTCATAACTTTTAATAATAATATATTTCCTACTAAGATTAAGGAAATACTTTTTTTTCTTTTTCTTACCTCATGAGCAGTTGCTTGAATGTCAAGCAACACTCAAAAATAACAAACAAGGACACATTTCACCTTTATATTAGATGAATACAAAAGCAATTTTATACTATGTCATGATAAGGGACATGTGTCATGATCTTATTGTAACGACTCAAAAGCTATGTCATTATTAGTCATGATGAAGGGACACATGTCATGATCTTATTGCAATGACTCAAAAGCTATGTCATTATTAGTCTCGATGAAGGGACACGTGTCATGTTCTCATTGTATGACTCAAAAGCTATGTCATCATTAGTCATTATGATTTACTTTATTAAAGCTACTTTATCGATGCTAACTTGAGATTCTACTAGGGTTTTACTTGGGATTGTGGCACGCATACCAAGACCCACCCAATGACACCAAATTAGACTTTGTATGCGGGCCTCACATGGCACCACATGTCATCATCATGTTCCAAAAACGTATAGTACACATATGTGCCCTAGAAATGCCATATGCATACCTATACCGACACATTGTTGCTCAACCAATCGTCGCATACCTCATGAGTTAGCTGAGTGGCAACCTTTTACCAACATAATGGCATGTATAGATAGATGTCTTGTGCCATTATGTAGTGACACTTTATATATACTGCCTACGCATACTAAATCCTCTACCCAATATGGTCAAATCACATTGTCCCTGAGAGACTTTATATCTCTCGACATTCTTGGGACTCATTCCAAACTGGGCTTAGTCATCTACCTAATACATGATTATCTTCAAGTCTCTAAGCTCAAAATTCAAGAAATTACATTTGTCCCTTAACCCTTATTTTTATAGTCATCACTTGAGTTTAATGAATAAACATTTTCTGTCAGATAAAACAAAAGGTGTTAAGATTAAAGTATAAAAAATGCACTTAATAAGCTTAAGGAATTAAAATAAAAATTAATGCATATGTAAGGGACCAAACATATACTTTACTCCTATATATAGGCACACAATATATATAGTGTTAATGTTTAATTTTGCAAAGGAATTTATCATCTACGAGCAATGTTGCTCTAAATTTTTTTCAATGACCAATGTTGCCTCAAAGGTTTCTAAATTGTAGCAATTATATCTTGATCATTATTCAGGTTAAATTTGACTATTAATTAATCAAATGCTGAACTGACAGGTTGACGCGTCCTTTACACCATTTTTGTCTTGGGTTAAGGTGCAAATTTCCTTGAAAGTTTTCACTCATGAACAATATCACCCCAAAAGTTTCCAAATGATAGAAATTTCACCCTAGTTACTATCATTGTTAAATTTGATCATTAGGTGACAAAAAATATTGATATGGCGGAGGGTTTTTGATAGCCTTGTTCTCGACAATCTCCCATAGAGTGCCCTACATTTCATAATTATATATTTTTCTTTCATACTCTTTTGGCAATATGTGAACTCCTCTTTTATCAGTAGATCCTTCTACATTAATTGTTGAGCACATTGCCAACTTAAAATTTGGTCAGCTAATGAGGAGACTTAAAATAGATAATTGTCAGGGCAACGTTATTGTAATTTGAAAACGTTTTGAAGCAATATTAAACCTGAAAATTTCTTGGGCAATATTGCTTCTAAGTGAAAATTTTTGTGGCAAATATGCACCTTAACAAAAATGACATTGACGACACATAGATCTTCCAGCTCAACATATTTGATTAACTAATAGTCCAACTTAAATTGGATAATTGTTATGGTGAAATTGTTATAATTTGGAAACTTCTAAGACGACATTATTTATGAAAAAAAAAACTTTTATAATAACATTGCTCCTATCTAATAACTTTCAAAACAAAGTTAGACCTTAACCTAGTATGTGACGGCCATAGATTAAAGAAGACAAAATTTGTGATACCCAAATATTATAACCTTCAAAATGGGTTAAGCAAGTTAAATACTTAAATGAGCAAATCCTTCAAAGATTGCGGATTAAACGAACTAATCTAGTTCACCTTATTTTGGTGGGTTAAAAATCGAAACCCAACACAGCAAGTAGGTCAAACAGTGAGTCAACCCGGTCAACTCATAAATAGTGGGTCAACCCGCTTAAATCAACCACTGGGGTCATTCTAATGTCTTAAATTTCAACAATATTTAAATTTTTGTCTTCTAAAAGTACTGTCACCGTCAAATATCTCCTTCTCCGCCATGTTACCATTTTTTTCACAATAGAATTTAAACAAAAATATATTATTTAATTAATAATATATAAAATTAAAAGAATAACAAGAAAATTAAGAATGATAACACCGAAAAAAATACTTGTACAAATAAATTAACAGTTGCAAGGCCAATACTTAAATCTTATCCTCACGCAGTAATGAGATGCTAAGAAAATTAAGAATAACTATCAAAATAAATTTAATATTAAATTATAAAAACTATGATGTATAATTTGGATTTAGAAATATTTTGTTAAATTTCAGTTTTTTATTTTAATATTACAGTAAGTTAAACTGGCCAATGCACCAAAAATTATATTAAAAAAATAGAATAATTTTGCATATACATATACTTCTTAATTTTTAATTTAGTACCTATGTATTTTTTTCTTTTAATTTTTCTTTTTTAACACCGTTAATCTATATAACTTTACTCATTTAGTGTTGTTAGCCCTTATTCAGTGGTTGCTAAAAGAGTAAGATTAAAGAAAATAATCAAGAGAAAAATGTATAGGCACCAACATAAAAATAGAGAGAAAGACATAGCTCTCTGAAAAATGGTTTTCAGAAAAAAAAAAAAAATCTTTCAAAACAAGTTTCAACCCAACTTACCAATTTTGCAGGTTAAAGATAAGCGAATCAAGCTTTTAACTCCGGTGATTCTAGCAAATACTTCCTCAATATCTTATTATAAGCTTTAATTGTAAATGAGTATGTCCCAAATTATTATATAAGCTTTATTTTAAGTTTGTATAAATATTTATTAATCTTTTCCAACTTCACCTCTTGTTGATTGATTTATTGTATTTATTCTCCTTCATTTATCCTCTATACACATAAGGGTATAATCACGAGCGGCGCTAGGAATTACAGTTAGGGGGCAAAAATTATAGAATAAATCCAGATATATTTATGAAACTTTATTTCAAAAGGCAAAAATTATAGAATAGGACCCATATCTTCATAAAACTATATTGTAACCCTATAAATATTTCAATATTTTCATTTTAGTCCATCCACATAACTTGACATAGAGGGACTAAAATGGAAATTATGAACTTTTTATAGGCTGAAAGATAATTTACTAAAAAATTTGGATTTTTTTTTTTAATTTTAGGAGGGGCGGGGCCCACCCCTAGCCCCTCCCTAATTCCGCCATTGGGTATAATTAAGAAATAATATATATTTATTGCATTTAACTAATTTTAAGTTTGTAACTATTATTTTATTAACATTATTTAAATCTTATAATAATGGAGGAAAAGAGTGTCCCCACTGATCCAGATCTTTATTTCCTCTTCACTTAATTCCTCCACAATTACATTGGCTTTTAATTGGCTTTTAATGTTTGAGATTTTCTACTATATTAAAAATATTATTGTGATATTAAATATTAAATGATAATAATATTTTAAAAAGTGCTTCTGGAATGAAAACCATGATTTTGACTTTTTTATGGCAAACACAAGATAAAAAGCAAAAAGTGCTTTTTATAACCAAAAAGTCTAAAACCATGATAAAAACTGTGATGTTTTTTTTTTTTTTTCCCGTTTTTTACCTTTAAAAGTTAAATTGTTGATGGGATTTGTGTTTGAAATAGTGGTGGTAAAAGTAATTTTTTTTCTAGACGAGCTCTTGTTTGACATAATATTTAAAAAGTTAGTTGAGATGATAAATGACTGAAAAGAATATAATAGATATTTAATTTTTTCTTCTTCTAAATTTCTCCAAAAACTTTAGAAAACTTTTTTATATTTAATTTTTTTATTAAAAGTTTGTAGTACAATTTGTACTATAAAATTTTGTTCTATATTTAGGACTGAAAATAGTATTACACACACACTCACTCACATTTTAAATTGTATTTAAGATATCTCCACACCTTTTTTTACATCATTTTTAAGATAGAGAGAATCTCATATGAAGACGTTTGACATAGGAAAATCCTATATAAGATTGATAAATTCAACAAATCTTAAATTGGGTCAATGACCCAAATATATAATATTAAAATATGAGATATTTTCCAATAATACCCCTATCCTATCCATGTCCATTTTGTAATAATCTCTCTGCTATGCCCCCATTGTAACATCCCAAAAAAAAAATTTGGGACTTAAATTTGAATATTATAAGAAAATTTAAATAATAATGATTTTCTTTTGATCTTCATAATTAAAAAAATAAATTATTTGAAAAAAAATGCCTAAAAGGGAAATTAAGGAAATTAATATTTTTGTTAATATTTAATAATTTTATTTAACCTCAATTACACACACACACCAACCAACAAGAATTTTGTTCTCCTCTGGCCCAAACCGAGACCCAGTATTCTTTCTGCCTTTCCTTGCCTCTTTGGCCCAAAAACACAAACAAAACATTCTTTGATGCAATCTCCATTGAGCCCGTTACGTGGAAGTCATACAGCAGAAACAACACAACACCTTAAAACAATATTACCAAAAAAAAAAAAAACCCTCATCTTTGGATTCAACTGGCGTGTGGGGTCGGTCTTTCTCATCTTTAGGGAGAGGGTTTGATCCCTGCGTTGGTCAAGGCACTGGGGGAGGCATCCTAGGGGTCTAGGAAGCAGTGATAACGCTGGTAGAGATGGAGACATGTGTACTCTCTAGCTAATATCCCCTGTGGACTGTGAACTGGGCTCCAAACGTCCTGCTTTTAGACTTTTTGGACTGTGGGTCAGCCTGACCCCTTTCCTAAAAATTTTATATATATATAAAAAAAATATTACCAAAAAAAACACCTTAAAACAAGCCACGCAAATGATCATCTGCAACACGCCATCAGTGAAGGATAACCGAGGATCAGCGACGTTCTGAGGCAGCGGAAGAACAGGAAGGACCATACCTATTTTCAGTCCATGCTTCTCGAGCCCATCGCCTTTTAACCTCTGGACCTTCCTTCCTAGACCATGCTGGACCTCCAAAATATATGGTGTAGCTGCCTTTCATTCCCATTCATTTTTCTTTCGCCTCACAGCAAAACAGTTGCAGAAACAGGGAGTTGAGAGTTCAGTGAGAGCCGAGAGAAGGAGAGAAAGAGAGAGAGAGAGTGAGATCGGGAGAGAGTTTCCTGCTGAAACTCATCTTTTCCTCTACCGATTGCTGCGAAAAGAGGGGAGAGTGTTGGAAGGAAAACCTCATCGTGCAAGAGCTTGAAAACCTAGGCAAGTCATTAAACTTCTCTCCTTATGGTTTATACGATTTCCAGCATGAGTTTTGGAGTATGAAACAGTTGGGAATGAAGCTTAGGTCCAACACGAAACCTCTGCTTTAAGAAACTGAAAACAGGGGCTGTTTTGTGTCTCTTGCCTTGCCGAGTCTTTGCATCTGTTACTTCTCCATGTATGTGTGTGTGTGTGTCGTTATAAAGAAAAGAGCATACAAAACGCTCATGCCATGCAATTATGGGTATATTAACGCTGCAGAGGAAGGGAAAAAGAAAACGCTAACGCACGTTACTGTGTGTGGATATATTAATGCTGTGCGGATATAATAATGCTGCAGAAGAAGAAGCATAATAATAATAATAATAATGTTACGGATATCTCATAAATGGGCCCAGCCCAATAACTAAAGAGCCTAGTCAAAATGACTTCAGTTATGCTCATAACCGCTTCCTTGAAAATAGGAGTGGTTTTATCAAAATATCTGTCGTTATGATAACCGCCTATGTATCAAGAATATCTATCAAAAACGCATATCTTAATATCCCTAAAATAAAGGATGGATCCAACTAATTAAGATAAGGCACATGTACGCCTATAAATAGGGTAAACCCCTTACAAGGTACACACTTGGAAAACCCTAGCTTTTCTATTTACACAGAGCACACACACCACCCCCTCTGGCTATCATTAGCCTGTCGTATACCCTCGAACTACGTGGACTTTGATCCACACTGTGGTACGTAGGACCCCGGGATTTCACCCCGGGCCAAGTCTAACCCAACTTGTGATCTACACCGGATCATTGGCGCCGTCTGTGGGGACTGTAAAGTCCTATTCCCGTGACCCGTGATGGCTAATACCAGAAGCAAAAGCCACCCGCATGCACACGAGCAAGGTCAGGAACAAAATTTTAGCGAGACCCAACAGCAGGACGTTCAAGGTGTTAATCAGGAACAAATGGAGGAATCCCCGGACTCGAACCTGGATGGACGAGCAGGCCAAACGCTGGAAAATACTAACCACGCTGGTCCCTCAAAGTTTCAGATTGGAAGCCCGGACATACGGCTCCTACATAACATTGCTGAGTCAATGATGAAACGGATCGAGAATGTGGAAGAACGCGACAATCTTCAGAACCAGAAGATTGACCATATGACCGAGGTGATGAATCAAATTCTTAAACACTTACAAGACCCTCTTCAGGAGGAACGCCGGGATGATCAGCAGAATGAGGACGAAGAAACCAATCACCAAACTATTGATCCCCTACAGGAGGATCATCCCGGGAAAGGCCGAATATCTTCAACAAAAAATTCTCAGCAAAATAATCACCGGGACGCGAGTCAGAAGGATCAAGCCCGGGCACATAGGAAGGACAGCCGTACCTCGGACAATCAGGGAATTCCGCAAGACTCCGGCAGGTACAAGACGTGGTATGGGGAGGGAGGACAAAACAACAGCCCGTTCTCAGATGAAATTACAGAAGCTGAGTACACAAGGAAATTTAATACATCCGACCTCCCTAAGTACGGCGGAAGTCAGGATCCCCAGACACACTTGAACACTTTCGACACTGAGATGCTGGTCCGAGGATTCAAGGGGCCAATCATTTCCAGGCTGTTCACCTCAACGTTACGAGGAGCCGCCCAAATTTGGTTCCGGACTCTATCTCCCAAGTCCATTACCGACTTCAACAACCTGAGCGAGAAGTTCCTGCTGAATTTCGCGACAAGCAAAAAGCAACCCAGGTCGGTCTACACGCTGGACAGAATCAAGCAGCAACCCGGTGAAACCCTTCAAAAGTATTTGGATCGTTTCAAGGCTGCCGCATTACAAATCCAGGGATTAACGGAAAGCGTCCACGTACACTTGCTCATCTCGGGCTTAGATAGCGAATCCAGAATGGGGAGATCGGTCATATCTGGCGAGATCAAGACGCTGGAAGAATTCCATAAACGAGCCAAAAAGTATCTGGACATAGAACAGATGCAGATAGCCAACGCGTCGGGAAAAGAGAGACAGAAAAGCCCACCTCCGAAGGGGAAGGACCGGGCATCAAGAGACCGACCCTGTAACTCGGACCAGAAAACATGAGGACAAAGGCATGAGGGGAAGTATGAGAGATATACTCCAATAAATGTCCCTCGTTCACAGTTATGGAGAGAGGTAGCCCTGACCGAGATGAGGAAGGTGGAGCGACCCCGACCACTTTATAATAAGGGAAAGTTGGACCGCACACGGTTTTGTGAATTCCACAATGGACCCGGGCACACAACGGATGAGTGCTGGGACCTTAGAGATGCGGTGGAAAAGTTTATTCGAGATGGAAAATTACGTCAGTACGTTATCAAAACACAAGGGCAGAAAGCCAAGCGCAAGCAGACGGATCGGAGTACAAGCCCGGTCTCCCAGAGGAGAAAACCAGAGGAAGCCCGGAGAAAGCACGACAATGAGGACGAGTTCCCAGAAGCAGAGTTTGACTGCAATGTCATTAGTGGAGGTTACGGAGGTGGCGGCGATACCGCCAATCAGCGGAAGAAATACCTTCGGGAAGTCTTAACCATCAGGGGACGACCGACCTTCAAGCCGGAGCCATCGCAAACAGAAGAGCCTCCTAAGCTGTTCTTTACTCAGGAAGATCTGAGGGACGTAATCCCGGGTCATCAAGACGGACTGGTCATAACCGGCCTCCTGGGAAAATGCCGTGTAAAGAAGATATTCATCGATCCTGGCAGCGCGGTGGATATCATCCTGTGGGACGCCTTTAAGCGCATGGACCTCGACCCAGAGAATCTAAAGCCGTGCAGGACAACCTTAATCGGGTTCAACGGACAGGATACAAATCCCAAAGGGTGTATAGAACTTAAAATGACCTTGGGCTCTAAAGAAGCCTTTAAGACTGAGCGAGTCAAGTTTATTGTAGCGGATTTCCCTTCGTCCTACAATATAATCTTAGGCAGACCAACCATTCATAATTGGGACATGCTCATATCAACTAAGCATCAGAAGCTGAAAATGGTAAGTCGAAACAATGAAATCGTCACCGTCAAAGGTGATCAGAAGGAATCCCGGCAATGCTATTTCTCGACAGTTAAAAACAATGAACCCGGA
Organism: Acacia confusa; assembly: GCA_037074495.1. Lineage (NCBI taxonomy): Eukaryota > Viridiplantae > Streptophyta > Magnoliopsida > Fabales > Fabaceae > Acacia > Acacia confusa. The sequence continues at coordinate 26,233,663 of CM073509.1, read as the reverse complement.
ACATCTAGCTCGCAGCAGAAAGGAACTCGAAATTCAGCGCCAATTGCGCCGAGCTCGGTCAACGTGGTAGAGCTGGATGTAAGAGAAGAAGCAAAGTTGATGAAAACAGAGCCTGATGGAGAGCTCAGAGGCTACCAACTAGGAGAGGATCCCGGACAAATAACCCAGATCGGGAGTTCACTTGCCGAGCAAGAAAAAAGCGAGCTCAAAAAGCTGTTATGGAGAAACAAGGACGTATTCGCTTGGAAACTTTCGGAGTTACCAGGAGTTGACCCGGCGTTCTGCTGTCACAAATTGACCATAAATCCACGATATACGCCGGTCTCGCAGAAGAAAAGAAAGATTGCACCGGACCGTCAGGAAGCCCTAACCGAGCATGTAAGAGAACTGCTGGATGCGGGATTCATCAGGGAAATCCAGTATACCACGTGGTTGTCAAATATGGTAATGGTCAAGAAACCAAATGGCAAATGGAGGGTGTGCACCGACTACACCGATCTCAACAAAGCATGCCCCAAGGATGCTTACCCCATGCCAAATATTGACCAACTGGTGGACAATTCCTCGGGTTTCCAGCTGCTCTCATTCATGGATGCGTATTCCGGCTATAACCAAATAGCTATGCATCCTGAAGACCAGGAGAAAACAGCTTTTATCACGGAAAAAGCAAATTATTGCTATAATGTCATGCCTTTCGGGCTGAAGAACGCAGGAGCTACTTACCAGAGGATGATGAATCAAGTGTTTGAGGCACAACTCGGCAGGAACGTCGAAGTTTACATCGACGATATGATCGTAAAGTCAATTAAGCGATCCCACCACATCCAAGATTTGCAAGAAACATTTGATAAGCTCCGGGCTCACAGAATCCGACTTAACCCAGCTAAATGTGCATTCGGGGTACCAGCGGGTAAATTTCTCGGATTCCTGTTGACAAACCGGGGGATTGAGGCCAATCCGGACAAATGTCAGGCCGTCCTCAATATGGCTGCCCCAAAAAACAAAAAAGAGGTACAGCAGTTGACCGGCAGACTGGCCGCGCTAACAAGGTTCTTACCGAAATCGGCAGAAAATGCTCTTCCTTTATTCAAGTTATTGAAGAAGGAAGCACGGCATGGAGAATGGAACTCAGAGTGTGAAGCCGCGTTTGACAAGATCAAAAAATGCCTGTCATCACCACCCATGCTGACAAAACCCGAGCCCGGGGAAGATTTGATATTATATCTATCCGTGGCCCCAGAAGCAGTAAGTGCCGCCCTGGTGAGAGAAGATTCGAGGGAACAGAAACCGATTTACTTTACAAGCCAGGCTTTGCAAAGTTCGGAGCTAAGATATCAAAGGTTGGAAAAGGTGGCCTTTGCGCTCCTAACTGCCGCGAGGAGATTACGCCCTTACTTCCAGGGGCATAAAATAATTGTCCGAACCAATCAGCCCATACGTCAAATACTCCACAAACCTGACTTAGCAGGAAGAATGATGAGTTGGGCAATCGAACTATCCGAATTTGACATAGTATATGAAGCTCGGCGTGCTATTAAGTCCCAGGCTTTAGCCGACTTCATTGCAGAACTGGTGCCAACAGAGGTAGTCCCGAAAGCAGCCCTTGACGTTTGGAAAGTATTTGTAGACGGCTCTTCAAACGCCAAAGGAAGTGGAGCCGGGATCATAGTTGAAAGCCCGGAAGGAGTCGCCATGGAACACTCCCTGCAATTACACTTCAGAACGTCCAATAATCAGGCCGAGTATGAGGCTGTATTAGCCGGGCTATCACAGGCAAAAGACAATGGGGCCAGGAGGGTTCATCTCTCTACCGACTCTCAACTAGTCGCGGCCCAAATCAACGGTTCATACACGGCCAAGGGACCCTTGCTAATTAAGTATCTGGGGAAAGTCAGAGAGGCAGTGGCCGACTTCGATGAGGTCCTAGTCACCCACATCCCCAAGGGAGAAAATGCGAGGGCAGATATCCTCTCCAAATTAGCAAGCACCAGGAACCCGGGAAATAATCGGACTATAATACAACAAAGTCTCAAGGAGCCCACGTGTATCATGGTCATCGGGGCAGCAGAAGACTGGCGAAAGCCAATCTTAAATTACCTGGAAAAGGGGAGTTAGCCCGGAGATCCCGGGGAAGCAAGGCAGATAGCACGGACCGCGTTAATGTACACGGTGGTCGATGACCAGCTCTACCGAAAAGGCCTCCAATCCCCAATGATGAGATGTTTAAACCAGGCAGAGGCCGATTACGTGCTATCAGAGATACACGAAGGGATAAACGAACAACACATGGGGGCAAAGGCGTTAGCCCGGAAGGCCCTAAGGGCTGGATACTACTGGCCGACAATGGTCGCGGACTCCAGAGAGCACGTACGGACGTGCGAAAGCTGCCAAAAAGGCGTTAGCCCGGAAGGCCCTAAGGGCTGGATACTACTGGCCGACAATGGTCGCGGACTCCAGAGAGCACGTACGGACGTGCGAAAGCTGCCAAAAACATGCTCGGATCCTCTGGCCACCTCCGACCAAGTTGAGAACCATCACGGCTCTTTGGCCATTCTTTAAGTGGGGTATGGACCTCCTTGGACCGTTTAAACCGGCAGCAGGGCAACTGAAATGGCTTGTGGTGGCTGTGGATTATTTCACTAAGTGGATCGAGGCTGAACCACTGTCGACCATCTCGGCTGCTCGAATACAAAAATTCTTCGAAAGAAATATTGTTGCAAGGTTCGGGATTCCTGCCGAGATCGTAACTGACAATGGTACCCAATTCGTGGACCAAGGTTTCCAGAGGTTGATGTCCGAGCTCAAAATCAAGCACCATTTCGCCTCGGTAGAGCATCCGCAATCTAACGGGCAAGCCGAGGCAGCCAACAAAATCATTGTTGACGGGCTCAAGAAAAGGATGAGGAATGCAGAAAGTAACTGGGTCGAGGAACTATACCCGGTACTCTGGGTATACCGAACTAGTGTCCAAACCTCGACCCAGGAAACACCCTTCCGAATGACATATGGATGCGAGGCCATGATCCCGGTTGAAATTGGGCAAACATCATGGAGGAAAGCCAAAGTCATGGAAGAGGGAGAACACGCGAACAACAAGCAGGTAGCAGCCGAGCTAGACCTCATCGATGAAGTGAGAACGACGGCACACTGCCGAGATCTGGCAACGAAGCAGCTGGTGGCGGCTAAGTATAACCGCAAAGTTAGACCGCGAGCGTTCGATAAAGGTGACTTGGTATTACGCAGAGCGGATATCGGAAATAAGAATGCCCGAGATGGAAAACTTGCAGCAAACTGAGAGGGTCCTTACCGTGTTTCGGACAAAATGGGGCCCGGGACGTATGCCCTTGAGACGTTAGATGGCACACCCATTAAACGAACATGGAACGCGGACAAACTAAGGACTTACTACAGCTAAAGACCGGGATGCACTCGGAATAAACGCACAGCGGATGTCAGTGGTGACTGAGAACCGCTTTTTAGCTTCAACGGATGTCGGTGGTGACCGAGAACCATTTTTTATTACGCATTGTCTTACTTTTAGCAGTATTTTCCATTGATTTTAAATTGGGCAATTCCAATCATTTCAATCAATAAAAAAGGCGGTTCAATTCATGGGCCAACCTAGTTATTACTTGTGAAATCAACGCAAAGATAGGCTGCGACAAAAGCAAGATAATTAAACAAAGACTTGGGTTTCGCGATCTCGGTCATGATAAGATTTGTCAACAAGTCTTGTAAACCTTACGATGCATCGGAACTGTCCCCTGGGGTGGTGTGAGATTGCCATAAAAGATCCTGATCAGGTCGAAATGTTTAGGCTCGTATTCAAAAAGGATATTAGGGCCCGAACATGTGGCAGTTGGCTACCATCTCGGTACGGTACTTTACAAGATAAAGTACTTAGATGATTTTTGAAAATCGTCTGTTGTTTAGAATGCCCGACCATTAATAAACGTGGCCCGTTTGTTAAAACGTCGGTTGAATAACCAGCAGATTCTGCGCAATATATCTTGACTTTGGCCAAGTCATAAAATAAAGAACCGAGCTTCGTGCACGGATTACGTTCCCCTTTACTCATCAACTGGTGAATTAAAACACGAGTTTGGTTTAAAGGATGAAAATAAATACATGTAAGATGGACGAGCTGAGGATGCTAGAAAATCCGGGAACACCGGCTTGTCATATTATTAATTTTGAGGGCAAAGGCCCCAGATTACAGAAGAAACAAAAATGAAAATGAAAATACTACATATGGAAAAAAATAAAAAAGATCCTAGAAGGACGGCATCAAGATTGGGCTTGGCCGGGCACAGGAGGGCCAGGGGCGTCGGTCGTCGGAGCATCTTCCTCAGCTAATTGAACACGGTCATCCCCCGCGAGATGCTCGGACTCTTCGACTGGAGAAAGCGGCGCTGGTACAAATAGCCCGTCCTCTACCGAAGCTCTGAAATCCACAGCATCTAAGTTCATCGTAATGTCCGGATTCAGAGCTCGGACTTGGGCCAGGCATACGTTGAAAGCTTCAGCAGCCGTCTCCACGACCAGGACTTCCAGCTTATCCACCTCGGCAGCGGACGCCACGAGCTCGGCCTTGGAAGCGTCGAGGTCGGATTGGGCAAGATGGAGGTCCTTCACCAGCCCCGCATACTGACCCTGGCGGTTGGATATGCCGGCATCGTGAAGCTATTTCGTCAGCTTCCCATGACCGGCCAACCATCGTGGCCTCAGATATCAGCCAGGAACACTCCTCGCACGGGCCGATAGGCCGGGTAAGGGAGATGAGGGGCTCCGCGCGTGAAGGAAAGGAAGAGGCGGGTAGAGGAAAACTTTCCCCCCTACCCTTTCCTAAGGGCGGCTCTGAAGAAAAAACCCTAGTGGCAGCAATCCCCCGGCCTAGACTTTCGGGCTCTACAGACTCAGACCGACCTCAAGCCCTTCCCCTAACCCGACCAGAACGACCTGGTTGACTACCACCTTCTCCGCCATAACCACGGAGAACGTTTTCCCTCTTTTGTTCTTCGGTCAGAGGCTTCCCGTACAGCCACCAAGCTGTCCGGGGAGGCATACGCTGAATAAGCTCGGCCTCTTCCGGGGAAAAAGCATTTGGATTAAAAACGAAGGAGAACCTTGATGGCTCATCCCGAGAGGATAGAATTTAAACAGGAAACCGAAAACCAAAGACGGAGAAAAAGGATTGAATAGACCAGAAGTTCAGAGAAGTTCAAGAACAAAGCAGAAGCCAGAACCCAAATGGGAAGAAACTTGAAAGAACTCACAATAACCTACCCAGAAAAAAGAAAGACCAAGAAATAGAGAAAGAAAGAAGAAAACACAGCCAAATAACCAGAGAAGGAAACAAGGAAAGTACCTGGTTTGAAATAAGTTAAGGGAAGAGGAAATGAGCGAGCCACGAAGAGCAGAAATGGGAATCTGAGGAAGATGAACGGGTGACTGGTTGCAAGTTTCTCTCAAGAAGGAAAATTCAAGGTTTGGCAGTTTTCAAAATGCAAGAAGCAGAAAGTCGATGGCTTTTATAAACAAAACAAGCAGACGGGTGAGAGGCAAGAAACTCAACCGTCAAAAGCCCAAAGGGCCCATACACAAATAATGACGTGGACGTTAAAAGGCGTGCACATTTAATGCTGATGGTAGGCAAACACGAAAACCAAGATAATGGGGCAGTTGCTCTACTTAGAGGCCGGCTAGTAAACATCAAATCAGCAGAAGGCAATGATGACACTCGTGGCCTCGAGATAAGACGAGTGTTGGATCAACAGATGAGGCGGACAATGATCCCGGATCGAAATGCTCACGTGGCCGACCACATGAATACACCCCGGTTGCCCGACCTAACTCCCCGTGCAATCTCAAACTTGGGGGCAACAAGTCCCGATCCACGAAAAACTGGACAAGGTACCTGTAAACGGGGAGTAAGACGATATAGAAATATCAACACTACCCGACACGAATAAAGAGGGGAAGTTCGAGAAAGCATGGGAGGAGTTCGGCCTAGAATCAAAATTATAGAACATTAAGACCAAACATTAATGTTCTCTCGGGATAGCAAACGAATGCAACCCGCGTTAACCGGGATGGGGGGGGCACCCGTGTCCCACTCAAATAAACCGGAATGCAAATTGGTGACAGAGGGGGTAACCCGGGGACCAAAAATGTCCGACCTCGGAAAAAGAACTAGAAATCAAAAACCTCAGGACAGCGAAATGAACTAGAGCAAAGGACGTAACCTGACAAGTACATCCCGGCTGCTCGGAGCCCTGAACAACCGGGCTGGGGGGGCAACTGTTACGGATATCTCGTAAATGGGCACAGCCCAATAACTAAAGAGCCTAGTCAAAATGACTTCAGTTATGCTCATAGCCACTTCCTTGAAAATAGGAGTGGTTTTATCAAAATATCTATTGTTATGATAACCGCCTATGTATCAAGAATATCTATCAAAAAACGCATATCTTGATATCCCTAAAATAAAGGATGAATCCAACTGATTAAGATAAGGCACAGGTACGCCTATAAATAGGGTAAACCCCTTACAAGGTACACACTTCGAAAACCCTAGCTTTTCTATTCACACAGAGCACACACACCACCCCCTCTGGCTATCATTAGCCTGTCGTATACCCTCGAACTACGTGGACTTTGATCCACACTGTGGTACGTAGGACCCCGGGATTTCACCCCGGGCCAAGTCCAACCCAACTTGTGATCTACACCGGATCAATAGTATTTAGTAAAAATATTTTGCGGCAACTGACTCGGACTCGGGGTTCTGATTCCTAGCAAACAAGTTCCGAAACTGGTTCCATGGGATACGGAAAATGAAAGAGAAGCACGCATGGTCTCTTCAAATATTGGAAATACTTCTCCGGGAACATGCTTCCAATGAGGACGATTCAGTAATAACAAGGAGGACGCCCGTTGAACCCCCTTCAACTTCCCCCGAAACAATAGAGGACAAAGGTAAAGAGTCATGAAATCTCCAAAACGCATTAGTTTACAGAAAAATAAAAATAAAATTTCAATTAAATGAAGCTAAAAATTTAAAGTTAAATTCATGCATATACTTTTAATAAATTTATAATATTGTAAAGAGACTTAATTATAAATTTTTGAATGTTATTCAAAGATCAAAATGTTGCTATGTTAAGAAGGAAAATTAAAACTAGGTGTATGCAAGATTTTGGTTTATATTATTTTCAAGTAAATTTAGTTGCAATTTTCCCTTTATTTATATTTTATTTACTTGTTTGTTTTATGTATGTTTTTTTCCCTATAAACCAATCAAATATTTATCTAGATATAAATATATAATATAATTTTTTTAAAAAAACTATTTATATCATGACAGTAAAACAAGTGGGGTTGAGCTTTAAGTTCCTCGAAGGAACAACGCAAGGCTCCGTTTTTTAAAAATAAAAAATAAAAAACACGAGAAACACAGCGGATGAAATTATTCTTTGAGAAAGGTAATTGCTGTGCAAAGCTCATTTTTCAATTTGTTAAATAATGGTATGATATTAAAATAAGCTTTGATTATTTATTATGTATTGGAGTAATATTTTTAATATAAAGATATTGGGTATTTCTTAAAATTTTGTAATATTTTTTAAGAAAATTATACTTCATCTTGAAAAAGTGAGTTGACTTAAATTGTATTGCTTTTATATACAAAGAAGAATCAAGGAGGGAAAATCCCAATTAAATCCACATGAAAAAAACAAAATCATGGTCACATCTATCTCCAATTTTCTTTTTCAAGTACATAGAGATTTTGGTCTTTCCGTAACAACATATAGAATTCTCTTCACTTGATTAGAAGTTTGTCAAAAGTGTTGACCAGAATTTGAATTTTGATATTTTTAGTTGGATTTAATTGAGATATACCCTAGTTCATAAAGCGTTATTAATTTATTATAAATTCAGATACAAAAAAATAATTTCTTATAAATATATAGATTGTGACATTTTATTAGGATTAGAGTAATTAATCATTCTTGACCTTCACCGGATCAGCTGAGTTTTGTTCAAATTACACAAACACTTTTTCTTAAAAGTCATTATACAAACTTCGTTTACAACGAAAATCTAAACTATACAATTATTCTTCAATATATATTTTTTTTAAAGTTGCACAAGCATTCTTTCTACTTTCAAGATGCACACATGTTTTAAAATATAAATCTTCCAAACATTTTTCATTCGCGATTTGAGAGCCCTAGTGGCATGAGGCAGTTGAGCCAAATGGCACCAACGGATCACATCCTATCTACATTATGATTGACATCAGAATTACCTATATAACCTATATATCATCAATGAATTGTGATGGATCATGTTTCGTTAAATAATTAGAAAAATCTCAATTAAGTTAATTGTAGAGTAAGAGTGAGTTTGTAATCATCATGATTTTTCTTCATTCAAGTTGCTGCAACAATCTAATCTTGTGATTTGGACTGTGAATGATTGGATAGAGGTAGGTTCTAAAATAGTTGACCCAACCCTAATGATTTCTGCTAAAAATGGTGTGATAGAGATGGTGAAGAAGATCCTAGAACTTTTTCCATCTTGGATGAACGTTTTGGATGATGAAGGAAAGAACATAGTTCTATTATACCAAGCTGTATCAGTTTTTGTGGGGATATGAATACCTTGACAAATGACAATGTTGCATTTAGGCAAGTGGATAAAAGATGGAAACACTGCATTGCTGATAGAAAATATGGAAAGACCTATAGAAGGAAGAATTAATAATTAATAATTTATTTTATTTTAGTTTGGTTGTGCGAGTAGGAATATTTAATTAAGAGCAAGTGGATTACTTTTTTATTGTAATTGCAAATGGGGCAAGTTGTCCATTAGCTAGATTATATTTTTTATTAGCATGATTTTTCTCACTTCAAATTGCTGACGACAATCTAGTTTATTGATTTGGACTGTGAATGATTGGATAGAGGCAGCAGGGTTTAAAATAGTTGACTCACCCCTGATGATTGCTGCTAAGAATGGTGTGACAGAAATGGTGAAGGAGATCATAAGAATATTTCCATCTGCAATGAAAGTTGTGAATGAAGAGCAAAAGAAAATAGTTCTATTAGCAGCAGAAAAGAGGCAGACCAAGCTTTATCAGCTTTTACGTGATGACCACTAAGACAATACTGCATTTAGGCGCGTGGACAGAGATGGCAACACTGCATTACACTTGGCAGCCAAGCTAAGGATCAACCTAAATTGGCAGACAACTACCATGGTAGGGGAATTCAAGTGGTTTCAGGTGCGTATCTAGTTGTAATAGAAAATTAAAATACTCATCATCACTTTAATTCAAAGATTTGTTCTACATGGTGATGCAGTTTGTGAAAAGTTCAGTGCCTTCTGAATTGTGGGAGATATACAACAAAGAAGGGAAAACCGCAGAAGAAATCTTTAGGGATAGTTACAAGGAACATATGACAAGTGATAGAAAGTGGTTGGATCAGACCTCACAAACATGTCCTGTGGCCTCAACCCTAGTTGCTGGCATGGCATTTTTCAATTTCGCGGGAGAGAATTTCAAGAAAAAGAATGACGCATCACTTGTAGCCCTTTCCTTGTCCCTCACTTCCACCATCTCCTTCTTGGCCATACTTGCTTTTCGTTCTCAATCTCTTAACTTTTGGAAATATGTTCCTTTGATGCTTCACATTGCTATTTTGACCATGTTCGGCTCCATTGTTGCCTTATGGATCTCTCTGTTCCATGGCCAGTCTACAACAACTTGCTTAATTCTTGGCTCTCTAATCACCATCCTTACAATTGTCTCACTACCCATATTCATTGGTCCTACGCTGATGTCTATGTTTAATGAGGTTCCACCCCCTAACCGAAACACCACAAATGCCATCCAGTACCAAAGGCCCCAGAAAAAGGAAAAAGGAGTTTATAAGGATCCCAACTCAAAGGTGCATAAACAAGCCCAACAACACACTCTGTATTGAGAAACTCTAATAAGGCTACCAAAGGAGGCAATCTTTTGGGCGCAAGAGCTTCCAAAGGGCTAAGAGAATTAAAGTGATTTGATGTTGACGGCTATTTTATTTTTCTTTTTTCTCCACCTAGTCTTTCTACTCATCTCTGGTTGTTCAAGATTTCATTTTGGTGTAGTTATTCAGATATTTCTTCAACAAGGCTCTCTGGTTCTTTGAAATCTGTAACTACTATGTTGGTTGATTTGATGTTGTTTCTCCCATCTTCTTGGGTAAGGCTATGGATAAATATTCATTTACAATTAAGAAAATTGAGTTTGATTTCAATAGTTTAACATTTGGGGATATTGTAATAATCAATATATATAAGGACTAAACTTAATTTAAGTTACTTAGGTCAAGCATGTCAAGAGCTCCTGGTAGCCAATCAAATTAAGTCAATTGTACTATTATTTAATCCCCAAACAACTGTTAAAATGCTGAAAAAGAGTCTTTATTAAACAAAATAAAAAAACAAAGTTCTCAAGCGATCATGAAGCGTGCATATGGCCGTGGTCGTGAAGGAGATGACACAACGGCCAAAGACGGGGAGGTAAGGAGGTGGTGTAGTGGCAATCATATTCTATAATTCTAAATTCCATTTCTTTCAGTACCCATATATGTCCCCCCCCCCCCATTTGATTAGGATATCCCATTTTTATAAGCGCAAATGATTTTCGTCTCTTTTAATAAATACACTTTTTGATATTTGAACTTGTATTCATGATCCATATATCTAAAACCATACATGATTGTGATTGAGAATCAACTAGTGAGTATGAAAAGACATTGTAAGTTTGTAATTATTTTGGTCAACTGATAAGTTCCTAATTAGTTGTATTTGTATCACTCATTCTTGATATGTATTCTTGATTTTTTTTTTTTTCAATTTGCACTGGGTTATATATATATATATATATATATATTGTAAATTGATGAGCTTGTCACGACTCAAATGTGGGACATGATGGACCATGAAGGTGGTTCTTGGGTTTCCACGGTATTAGTACTCCAATTGTCCTGACTTCCCAGTGGTTAATCCCTTTAAGCCTCAAGGATTCTTGAAAGCCCATTCCTCTTAGATCCAAGAATTCCCAAGAAGGTGTCAATTTCTCTAGTAAAAGCGACAACATTTTTCCATTGCAACAAAGTGACTATTGTATGAATCGACAACGTCTTTCCATTGTAAAGATAAGCGAAAGGTGATCTTGACTCTCTTAGCTCCACAAGATTGTGTTTCTGAGCATTGGTGTCCGAGTTGCCCTGTTGAGCTTTGCCCCAAATTGGTTCTTTTTCTCTTCGTCGTTCATAGTTGTTGAAGATCGAGATTCCGAGAAGATCTTTAAGAAACATTATGAAATCACTCCATTGTTTTGTTTTCGGCATGATATGAAGTCGTTGCAATCAAAACTAGCTAGGGAAAGGCAAAGAAAGACAACATATAATGTATAATGTTCAAGACGAAGCATTGGATTTATTGTGCTTTTGGTGTTTGTTAGTTTCTTGTTTCAACGAATCTAACAAAGCGAGTATTTTTCCTTTTATTGATTTAGTTCAAGACTTAAAATTATTTAGTTTTAGATAATTTTGAGTTGTTTTCTTGAGAATAGTCTAGTTTTAGATTGTAGATGAAACAACCACCATTTAATTAACTAAATTAATCTAATATTAGATAGGTAATTAACTCATTAATACTTCAACATTTAACGAAATATTTAAAATTTTATCAGAATATGTAAAAGGAGCTCTAATATGGCAATATACAATTATCGAACATAAACAAAAAGAGACAAAAGCACTAATTTTAATAGAGTAGTCTAAGCTCCTATGGCATTCCCTGATAGACTTGGACGCAAGCTATCACCTGAAAAATGTGGTAACCATCAATCCAACTTATTACAAATATTAATATGTGCTAGTGAGGTGCCAAGTGGAATAAAATAGTTCAATCCAAAATAAACAATTCATCAACATCCTCTTTATATAACATCGCATTGTTATATAGTATCATGATTGGGTGTCACAAATCTTTTTGAATTTAGTTCCCAGAATACCTCCCTTCAATCCAACCGAACCGATTTATTTCTTTCGACTAGACCTATGGGCTAAGTCACACCCATATTACTGATTACTTAAAGGCTCACTGGTCAAGTGATTAGGACCGGCCAAAATCCTCAGAGCACCTGCCCCAGACAATGGGTCTTTTCCCCACTTTACCTTAGTGAGGTGTCGTAAGCCCATCACTCTGGTAGGCAAGTCCCTCATTGAACTGGTGGGACAATCAAAAGCCAACCATTGTGCACTAATAGAGGCCTCACAAGGTGATGGAAATGTCTTTTCCATTCTCTCCCAATTCTTCTCATCCCAAAATTATCTTCATAACTCAATTGAGGATTTTTCCAGAATATTCACATTCATATCATGAAATTTAAACAATTCTTATAATCGTATCATAATATCTCACTTTCTAATAAATATTTGCAATATATTTCATAATTCAACTCATAAGGTTCCACATGGCAAACTTTATTTAAAACATTCATAATCAGTTTAGAAAAACACTCATAAGCAGCATATCAATAACATAATAAGTGGAAAGTGGTTACCTCTCGCCAGAGCTAACTATTGCAACACTGCTCCTAATCCAAGAGCTCAACACACTCCACAAATCAATCTACCATAACCAATTTACTATCAATTAATAACTCTTTAAAATTCCACATAATCAAAATTATTTCATAAAATTACAAATATATGAATTTTAATAATAAAAATTGAAATGTTTGAAGTGGGTATATTATCAAAAATTTAGCAAGACCACTGAAACTCTAAATTTTCTCTTAATTTTATTATTAATTAATAACTTCCTTTATATATAGTATTTATTCCCTTGAATAAATAATCACATTATTCACTATTATTTGTTTACCTCATTTGTTATTTATTTCTTCATATTACTAACACTTTAGTAAAAGTACTCCCTGAAATTACCATATCACTGTTAATGTTTCTTGTGGTTTCCTAATAGACACACACACACATACATATTAGCCTTCATTAGTGACACAAAAGGATAAAAAGAAAAATGAACCAAGGCTTGCAACGTGTACATATACCTATATCCTAACAGAGACGCAATAATCCAGCCCTCTAAAAGCATCATTCATCGGTTTACATGTATTATTGCATTCGAGTTCCTTTCGTGTAGATATATGTATATATGGTCAGCAAGAGAATGACAGTAGAAACTTCAGTAACATGACCGTAAAATTTCAGAACACCATGATAGTTAGTTATCTCGTTTTACCTCCTTCCATGCAGAGGCGGAGCCAGAAATTGTTATTAAGGGGGGCGGAAATTACATAAGACAACATAGATGTCCATGAAATTATATTTCAGACCCACAAACATTTCATTATTTTCATATTGGTCCCTCTATTACACTATTAGTGGGGGACTAAACTGAAACTATTGGAATTTTTATGAGGTTAAAATATAATTTCTTAAAACTATGGGTTTAATTCTGTAATTGTTTTTGGGGGGGCGGGGGCCACCCCTAGCCCTCCCCTGGCTCCGCCCTTGCTTCCATGCATGCATCCATTTAGTTTAACATCTTAGGGAAATTCACAGTTTTAAACCATATATATATATATATATATATATATATATATATATATATATATATATATATATATCAAAATAGCTGACCGTACAAACAATTTGCATATATAACCTAGTTGGTGGCGTCACCTTGTGTGTGGCGTGCCCACGAAAGTGACGCCTCTTTAACAATTTTTTTTTTACTTTTTAATTATTATAATTTTTTTAAAATTTTAATTATTACAATTTTTTTTAGTTTTTAATTATTATAATTTTTTTAAATTTTTAATTATTATAATTTTTTTCATTTTTAATTATCATAATTTTTTTAATTTTTAATTATTATCATTTTTGCATGTTAATTCTGCACGTTACTACATTCCCACAATTTATTGTGGGAGCAGTTTAAACATATAACGTGCAAAAATGGTGGGACCAAAAATTCGGAATTATTTTTTGAATTTAGTGAAAATAAATAACGTGCAGAATTATTTAAATTTTCACTAAATATCGATTTTAGTTAAAATTGTGGGAGCAGTTTAAACTGCTCCCACAATTTTAGGATTGTGGGAATGTGGTAACGTGCAAAAAGTTCGGAATTATTTTTGTAGGATCGGAAGCAAAAACATATAACGTGCAAAAAATATTTGTTTTCATTTATTGTCACTAAATTTAAATTTAATATATATTAAATATAATAATATATAATTATAATAATTTAAAATTTAAAAAAATCATAATAATTAAAAATTAAAAAAAAATTATCATAATTAAAAATTAAAAAATAATTATGATAATTAAAAATGAAAAAAATTATAATAATTAAAAAGCAAAAGAAAATTATAATAATTAAAAATTAAAAAAATATAATAATTAAAAATTAAAACAAAATTATAATAATTAAAATAAAAAAATTATAATAATTAAAAATTAAAAAAAATTATAATAATTAAAAAGTAAAAAAAAAAAATTGTTAAAGAGGCGTCACGCCTCTTGTGTGGCGTGGGCACGCCACAAGTGGCGGCGCCACTTTGTGGCGTGCCCACGTGGCACGCCACACACAAGGTGACGCCACCTGTGGCGCCCGCTGACGTGGTGCCACCAACTAGGTTATATGTGCAAATTGCTTGTACGGTCAGCTATTTTGATAATTTTTTTTTTTTTTTGGTTTAAAACTGTGAATTTCCCTAACATCTTATTTCATTTGAAACCTGAAAGCTACTCATGTGCTCTAATGATAGAAAGATAAAGAAAGAATAATCAATGCAAGACGCTACAGAACTCAGAAAGATAAAGAAAGAATAATCAATGCAAGACGCTACAGAACTCAGAGACTAAACCCACTGATGCCTTAATCATATAAGCACCCCCACAACAACTTAACCGAACACACAAAGACCCCGTCTTAAACCATACAAAACAGAGCCTCCAGAAAACCTGCAGAGACGAAGCCAAAACTCCATGTTTTCCTAACACCCATACCACCCATGCTTATGCGCAGAACTAGCTGAAGCTCAAAGGAAGAGTTTTTAATTATTACCTTCTGTTACAGATGACGAATAAAGAAAACAACAAAATCACACTAATCATCATTATTAATTATCATTAATCAAGTTTACATGAGGATTATAGGTGACTGAACATGAATTAGAGCTCAAAGGCCAAAAAGCAATATATGTCAAAATCTCCAACGGTCATATTTATATAAAACAACAAAATCACAACAGGAATACACATATGCCTAATGGATACTTCAACATCTCCAACGGTCATCAGAGTTATATCAACTATAAATTAAAAAGAATTCAAAGTCAAAGACATAAGCTTGCACCTTCACTGTCAAAATGCCAACACTTTAATATTTATCTCATTTGCTTTATGTTTTCTCAATGATCATATAATTTACTATAAAGAGTGAGATTATTTGTAATGTACTTCAGTGTTCATCTTATTCACTTTTGAGAGAGAAGGTTGATTGTAATAGTTCATAATAAAGGTTGTATCCTTATGGTGTGTTACAGATATGATAAATATGGGCCAAGCTCAGTAATCTCAGAAGCCCAAGTACAATGGCTTGTCTATAATATCTTAACAAACTCCCTTGAATTAAGGAGCAGTTTATCAACATAACGACCAAGATTATAGGTGCCCAACAATTTAGGAAATGATCAACTAAGAATATATCATATCTTTAGCTAATCAGATAATAGGAGTCCATGAATTTAGGGCCCAAGTAAGTCTATAAATAGGATACAAACCCTAACAAGGTACACACGCTCTAACTCTAGCTTTTAGCATTCAATACACACAGAGCACACACCCCCACTCCCTCTGGCTATAAGCCTATTCTTCTTAAGCGAACTACGTGGACTTTGACCCTACTAGTGGTATGTAGGCCCCTGGGATTTCACCCCAGGCCAAGTCCAATCAGTGTTCTGTTAGTTCTCAAGCGAGTTTTGATGATAATTAAACACTTGTTCATTGTTGGTTTACCAAGAACTAGAGTTCTGGTCTTTAAACCTTAAGTTTCAGAAAAGTCTAACATTGAGAACTCGAGTTCCTGGTCCTAGAACTCGAGTTCGCGTTCCTGGCAGAAGAGTTCTCAATTAATCAAAATGAAGAACTCGAGTTCTTGATTCAAGAACTCGAGTTCGCGACCCTTGGCCGCAGAAAAATTTTCAAAATCTTAAGAACTCGAGTTCATTAGTACCAAAATTAAGAACTCGAGTTCATTAGTACTAAACTCGAGTTCATGAACTTGAGTTCTTGATAGAGAACTCGAGTTCTCTCTATAAGAAATTCGGTCAAGGCTGAGAACTTGAGTTCTTGGAAAAGAACTCAAGTTCATGAACTTGAGTTCTCAGAGAAGAACTCGAGTTCCTTAATGGGGTATCTGACAAAGTTTAAGAACTCGAGTTCTTAGACAAGAACTCGAGTTCATGAACTTGAGTTCATGATTAAGAACTCAAGTTCTTTGAAAACCAATTTGAAGAAGAAATGAAAACTCGAGTTCTTGGTTATCAACTCGAGTTCTTGTCTTGCAGATCTGAGATGTTGAAAAGGAAACCAAAAGAACTCGAGTTCTTGTTTAAGAACTCAAGTTCTAGAACTCGAGTTCTTGTCGCTGTCTGAGCTTTCTGATTCTGCGAAAACATTGATCTTTGGCTTATGACTTCCAGAATCACCTAGTATGATATATAAAATGTTTCTAACACTATTGCTAGTGATTTCAGGGGTTCAAGCACTGTATTGTTCAAAAACCACATAAAGCAAATGCTCACGTCACTGCATTTAATGCTGAAGTAGAAAACAGAGCAACAAATGGGATGAAGCTGTGCAGCAGAGAGAAACATTCTTCCAAGGATTACTTAATCAAGACATTCTTTTGCAAAAGCTCTCTCAACGGTCAACACATTTAATGAAAGAACTGACTTCATTTAAAGAAGCCTCAACGGTTCATTTGGTTGAACGAGAAACAGAGCTGTGTCTAACGGAAAAATTAAATAAGTCACAACGGTAACTCTCAAGTTTCTCCTAACGGCATTAATGGCGAAAGAGTATAAATGCCCAAGCATTCAATTAAGCCAACCACCGAAACTCTGCGCATTTACTCTAAGTCATTGATCTTATCAGTTTCATTACTCTCAATATCTTCGGATATTTTCTTGTTCATCAGTGATCATTTACATCTACTCGTGAGGAGTTATAAAACATTCATTTCATTCAGTTATAAAATCTTAAGGTTGTGTAACCTTAAGTGTGGGTGTTAGATTACAAGTAGCAAGGGGGAGTGAGTCCGTGAGTTAGAGGATCATCCCAAGTTGTATTTGTAATCTTCGAAAAGTTAGTGAAAAATCCCAATGGGTTCTTGGGGACTGGATGTAGGTCAAGATTAGACCGAACCAGGATAAATTGCCTTGTGTCCATCTTTCTTTAAATTCCTGTTCAGTTAGCATTCTGTCTTAATTCGCCAAAATTTTGATTAGGAGATTCAATTTTTAAATCACCTATTCACCCCCCTCTAGGTGATATTCCATCTTCATGTTCTACACCAGAACATTGGCGCCAACCATGGGGACTATAAAGTTCAATCCCCGTGACTAATGATGGCTAACACCAGAAGCAGAAGCCATATGCTCACACATGAGCAAAGTTAAGAACAAAATATCAATGATGATCAACAACAGGAAGACATCCAAGGTAACAACCAGGGGTCATCGGAGGAGATACCGAATATGGACCCTCCTTACCCTAAGGAGGGATTTGCAGATCGAACGTTGCAGCAAGCTAATTAGGCTACCTCCTCA
Source organism: Acacia confusa (assembly GCA_037074495.1). Taxonomy (NCBI): domain Eukaryota; kingdom Viridiplantae; phylum Streptophyta; class Magnoliopsida; order Fabales; family Fabaceae; genus Acacia; species Acacia confusa. The sequence goes on along the minus strand of CM073509.1, from coordinate 26,215,737 downwards.
CAGCTATTCTAGATTGACAACCCAGACATACAACTGTTGCATAATATTGCCGAGTCACTTTTGAAAAGAATTGAGAACAACGAAAAACGCAGCGACATTTAGAATCAAAAGATTGATCACATTGCTGAGGTAATGGAACAACTCCTCAAACAATCGCAGAACCTACCTCAGGGGGAGCACCGAAATGATCAACATAATGACGATGGAGAAACTGATCACCAGACTATTGATCCAACCTGGCTTGACCAACCCGACCAAGGCAGAATAGTTTTGACTACAAATTCTGAGCAGAATAACTATCGGGATTCGAACCGAGATGATCGAACTCGGACGCATATGAAAAGTAGTCATTCTGAGGATAACTTGGAAGTTAGGCTAAATGAGTCCGGGAAGCATAAGATGTGGTACAGAGACGGAGGACAAAATAACAGCCTGTTCTCGAATGAGATTACCGAAGCTGAATATCCAAAGAAATTTAATACGTCCGACCTGCCTAAATACAATGGAAGTCAAGACCCCCAGACCCATCTGAACACTTTCGACACTGAAATGCTAGTTCGAGGGTTCAAGGGACCAATCATATCACGTTTGTTCACCTCAACATTATGAGGAGCTGCACAAATCTGGTTCTGGACCTTACCCCCAAAATCCATCACCGACTTTAATAATCTAAGTGAGAAATTTCTGCTGAATTTCGCAACAAGCAAAAAGCAACCCAGGTCGGTCTATAAGTTAAATATAATCAAGCAGAAACCTAGCGAAACTCTCAAGAAATACTTGAATTGCTTTAAAGTGGCCGCCTTGCAAATTCAAGGATTGACGGAGAGCGTCCACGTGCATTTGCTCATCTCGAGTTTAGATAGTGAGTCAGGGATGGGAAGATCGGTCTTATCTGCAAAAATCAAGATATTGGAAGAATTTAATCAACGAGCTCAGAAATATCTGGGTATCGAGCAGATGCAGATAGCCAACGCATTGAGCAAGGAAAGACAGAAAAGCCCGCCTCCAAAAGGAAAGGATCAGGCATTGAAAGACCGATCCAAGAACTCAGACCAGAAAGCACAAGGAGGAAGACATGAAGGGAAGTATGAAAGGTATACTCCCTTGAACGTCTCGCGTGCTCAAATTTGGAGGGAGGTAGTGTTAGTTCTCTAGGTGTTTTGATGATAACTAATAATTGTAAACTTAATTTGAAGTTTGTCTTTGAAAGTTGTAAAACTTTCTGTTTAAGGCAAACTCGAGTTTAGGTAAACTCGAGTTTGGACTTGATAGACAGAAGCTCAGTTTTTAACAAAGAAAGCCAAACTCCAGTTTGCATAGGCAAACTCGAGTTTGCAGAGTTACAGAGAGAAATCAAAGTTTCTAAGAGTTGTAAACTCGAGTCTGTATTTATAAACTCGAGTTTAGATCAAAGGCACTACATTCGAATTTTAACTTGTTTCCAAACTCTACCTTTGATTTTGAGAAACTCCAGTTTACAAGAAAGTTTAAAGGCCAAAAGTTTCAAAGACTTGTAAACTCGAGTCTATGTCTTAGAAACTCGAGTTTGGGATCAAACAGAAGCTTCAACGTTTTATCAAATTTTCAAACTCTACCTTTGATCCTTCCAAACTCCAGTTTGCAAGAAAAGTTTAAGAGCTAAAGATTCGTAAACTCGAGTCTATTTTAAGCAAACTCGAGTTTAGGATAAACAAAGACACTTGTGTTATTACTTGCTTTGTAAACTCCAGTTTTGGTTTCAGTGACTCCAATCTGCACTTTAATGAAAATTTTTTCAAAGTTTGAATACTCACTGAGACTCGAGTCAGATTTCTGGAGACTCGAGTTTAGGACTGTTTTGAAAACACTTGAACTATTACATGACTTCTAAACTCCAGTCTTGAAAATAGAAACTCCAGTTTGGGCTCTCAAAAGGTATTTCAATGTTTCAGTTTTTCATTGAAACTCGAGTCAAGGTTCTGGTGACTCGAGTTTAGCTCAAACAGAAAGCCTCGAGTAAATGACTGTTTTGAAAACTCCAGTTTTAAAAATGGAAACTCCAATTTACATATGAAGAGATTTTTTAAAAGTTTCAGTTTACACTGAAACTCGAGTTTTGGATATCAAAACTCGAGTCTGGGCTATACAAAGAACTAAACAATATTTCAGATTTTGTAAACTCCAGTTTGCGTTTTCTAAACTCCAGTTTTGAAGCTCTGAACTTAAACTCAAGATTTTCATAAAAGCTTCAAACTCGAGTCAGTCACTAAATGACTCGAGTTTAGGCATGGCCTCAAAACTTCATCCAAGAGCCATTCGCGATTTTCCTTTCTGTAAGAACCAAACTCGAGTCAGTCACTAATCAACTCGAGTTTAGGAAGTCTTTCAAAACAAGATGCTCTTGGCATAAACTCCAAACTCGAGTCTGGGTTTGTAAAACTCAAGTTTGTAACGCACAGATTTGTAAAACCAGAAGGCGCGAATTTGCGAAAACCATTTGAATGATCTTAATACTTCATATCTTTAATTGTTATTATTCCTAACGTCTTTTAACCAGTTTGTTAGCAAGTTTCAGATGGTTTATTGAAGGAAACAATGAAGATTCAGACAATGAGCTGTAAAGCAAGAGAGAGAGAATATGTTGTCTTATAAAGTGCTCCAACTTGGATTAAATATTTACAACTTTAAGCACAGCCCATTCCAACACAGGGACATCAACATTATCTTCATATTAATTAAGTCCCGCATTGCTAGAATGTCTACAACAGATTGAACAAAAGCAGAATCCATCCATCAAGAAGATTTTAGTGGATTCTCAACAGCTAGTTCTGGAAGTGGAGCCTCCAACGTTCAAATTAGTAGTGCTCTTCCAACAGTCAAGTTCTTCATTCAAATTGGACTTCAACAGCTATAAATATCATTCAGATTCGAAGAAGAACTGATATAGACAAGATACAAGACAATTACAGTGTGCAACAATCAGATTTCTGTATTCATTCTTCTGTAAATAGTCTTGAGAGATTTGAGCTTCAGTGTTTATCATTATCTGCTCTTAGAGAGAGTTTGTTTTCGTTAATCATTTGATTGTAAAGAATCTCAAGTCGGGGGACTTGGAGATTGATTATACAACTACAACTTGTAAGGGGGAGTGACTCCTAGAGAGAGGATCATCCCAAGTTACAGAGTGTGTAGTGTACTGTGTTTGGGTATATCACTTACTGTGAGAATCTCAAGTCGAGGGACTTGGAGATTGAGATATCAGTGTACAACTTGTAAGGGGGAGTGTATCCTGGTGAGTGGATAGCTTTCGAGTACAGAGTGTGTAACTGATTGTGAGTGATAGTGAAAATCCCAGAGAGTCTGGGGACTGGACGTAGGTCAAGGAGTTAGATCGAACCAGTATAAATCTTGCTGTGTCTTGTTCTCTCTTCCCTTTCTCTGCACTACTTTGCTTCAGCGATTAATTTCCAGAATTGAGCGAAAGAATTGTTCAAATCCCCAATTCACCCCCCTCTTGGTGATTTGCTCCGGCTTTTTCAGGTAGCACTGACCAAGATGAAAAAAGTAGAACGACCACGCCCACTGTATAACAAAGGCAAACTAGATCGATCTCGGTTTTGCGATTTCCATAATGGACCCGGGCACACAACTGACGAATGTTGGGACCTTAGAGATGCTGTAGAAAAATTCTTCTAAGACGGAAGACTGCGTTAGTATGTCATCAAGATGCAAGGGCAAAAAATAAACAAACGCAAGCAGGCAGACCAAAGTAAGAGCTCGGTTTCTCAAAGAAAGAAGCCAGATGATGACCGAAGAAAGAATGACAATGATGACGAATTCCCAGAAGCCGAGTTTGATTGTAACGTCATTAGTGGGGGTTATGGCGGAGGAGGTGATACAGCAAGTCAACGAAAGAAATACCTCCGGGAAGTCCTAACAATAAGGGGACGACCAACCTTCAAACCAGAACCTCTGTGAACAGAACCCCCCAAATTATTCTTTACTCAGGACAAATTAAGGGACGTAATCCCGGGCCATCAGGATGGTTTGGTCATAACCGGCCTCCTAGGTAAATGTCGTGTGAAGAAAATTTTCATCGATCCCGGAAGCGTAGTTGATATTATCCCGTGGGACGCTTTCAAGCGAATGGACCTCGATCCAGAAAACTTGAGGCCATGCAGAACGACCCTAATTGGGTTTAACGGAGATGATACATGCCCCAAGGGGTACATAGAGCTAAGAATGACACTAGGATCTAAGGAAGCTTTCAAGACCGGACGAGTCAAATTCATTGTGGCAGATTTCCCCTCGCCTTATAACATCATTTTGGGTAGACCAACCATTCACAGTTGGGATATGTTAATATCAACCAAACATAAAAAACTGACGATAGTAAGTAGTAAGAATGAGGTCGTCACCATTAAAGGAGATCAAAAGGAGTCTCAGCAATGTTATTTTTCAATAGTTAAAAACAATGAGCTGGGGACATCCTCGTCACAACAAAAGCCAGCACAAAACCCGACACCGCCCAATTCGAGCTTGGTAAATGTGGTTGAGCTAGAGTAAGAGAGGAAGCTGAGTTGATGAAAGCAGAACTCGATGGAGAACTCGACGATTACCTTTTAGGAGGTGAACCCGGGCAAGTAACCAAGATTGGCAACACACTCACGAAAGAGGAGTGAGCCAAGCTAGAAGAACTATTGTTGAAAAATAAAGACATTTTCGCCTGGAAACCTTTTGAGCTACCAGGTGTCAACCCCTTCTTTTGCTGTCACAAGTTAACAATAAACCCAAATTGTCCGCCTGTCGCACAAATGAAAAGGAAGATCGCTCTGGACAGACAAACAGCCCTTACCGAGCATGTGAAGGAATTGCTCGACGCCGGATTCATCAGGGAGATCCAGTACACCACATGGTTGTCGAACGTGGTAATGGTTAAAAAACCTAACGGCAAGTGGAGGGTTTGCATGGATTACACCGACCTCAACAAGGCCTTCCCAAAGGATGCTTACCCTATGCCAAATATAGACCAATTGGTGGACAATTCCTCCGGATTCCAGTTGCTCTCTTTTATGGATGCTTACTCTGGATACAACCAGATAGCCATGCATCTCGATGACCAAGAAAAGACAGCTTTCATCACGGATAAAGCTAACTACTGCTATAACGTCATGCCCTTTGGACTGAAGAATGCCGGAGCCACCTATCAAAGGATGATGAATCAAGTATTCGATACACAGCTCGGCAAAAATGTGGAAGTCTACATTGATGACATGATCGTTAAGTCAATCAACCGCTCAGACCATATCCGAGATCTCCAGGAAACATTTGATAAACTCCAGGCTCATCGTATCCGACTCAACCCGGCTAAGTGCGCATTCGGAGTACCCACAGGCAAATTCCTCGGATTTCTCCTAACAAATAGGGGCATCGAGGCCAACCCGGATAAGTGACAAGCCGTCCTCAATATGACAGCACCACAAAACAAGAAAGAAGTGCAGCAGTTAACGAGCAGACTGACAGCATTAACAAGGTTTCTGTCAAAGTCGGCAGAAAACGCACTTTCACTCATTAAATTATTGAAAAAAGAGGCACAGCACGGAGAATGGAATGTAGAGTGAGAAGCTGCATTCGACAAAATTAAGAAATTCCTATCAACACCCCCAGTGTTGTCGAAACCTGAACCTGGAGAAGACCTTGTCTTCTACTATCAGTGGGAGAGGAGGCCGTCAGTGCTGCCTTAGTACGGGAAGAATCGACTGAACAAAAGCCGGTCTACTTCATAAGTCAGGCTTTGCAAAGCTCCGAGCTAAGTTATCAGAAGCTTGAGAAGGTGGCATTTGCCCTACTCAACGCTACGAGAAGACTCCGTCCTTACTTCTAAGGACATCGAATTATTATCCAGACAAGTCAACTAATATGCTAAGTCCTTCACAAGCCGGATTTGGCAGGGCGAATGATTAGCTGGGCCATAGAACTCTCCGAGTTCGACATCATTTATGAAGCCCGATATGCAATTAAATCTCAGGCCCTAGCCGATTTTATTGCGGAGTTAGTTCGAACAACAACAACACCGAAAGCCAATCTGGACATTTGGAAAGTATTTGTTGACAGATCTTTAAATGCCAAAGGAAGCGGGGCAGGGGTCATAATAGAAAGCCCGGAAGGAGTTTCCATGGGGCACTCCCTACAGCTGCATTTCAAAACTTCTAACAACCAAGCCGAGTACGAAGCAGTGTTGGCTGGGTTGTCACAGGCAAAAGAAAACTTGAGCCAAATGGATTCACTTGTCAACCAATTCTCAGCTAGTTGTGGCTCAAATTAACAGATTGTATGTGGCTAAGGGACCTTTGCTAATTAAGTACCTGGGAAAAGTAAAGGAGGCTATTACCGATTTTGACGAGGTCGTAGTCACCCATATTCCCCTAGGAGAAAATGCGAAGGCAGACATCCTGTCCAAATTAGCAAGCACAAAGAGCCCAGGAAATAATTGAACTATAATCCAGCAAAATATAACCAAGCCCACTTGCATCATGGTCATTGTAGCAGCAGAGGACTGGAGAAGGCCTATCCTGAATTATCTAGAGAAAGTAATCATTTCGGAGGACCCAATGGAGGCAAAACAAATGGCCAGAATTGCAGTGATGTACACAGTGGTTGATGACCAACTGTATCGAGAAGGCCTCCACTCTCTGATGTTGAGATGCTTAAACCCGGAAGAGGCCGAATACGTATTGTAGGAGATACATGAAGGGATCAATGGGTAACATATGGGAGCTAAGGCACTGGCCAGGAAAGCTCTCCAAGCTAGATTTTATTGGCCGACAATGGTAGCTGACTCCAAAGAGCATGTGAGAAAATGTGAAAGTTTCCAGAAACATGCTCGGATAATTTGGCCACCTCCGGCTGAGTTAAAATCCATTATGGCACTATAGCCATTCTACAAGTGGGGAATGGACCTCTTAAGACCATTCAAGCGAGCCCCAGGGCAACTGAAATGGCTAATTGTAGCAGTTGATTACTTCACCAAGTAGATCGAGGCCAAACCTTAAGCAACCATCTCGGCAGCCCAAGTACAAACATTTTTCGAGCGAAGCATTCTCGCAAGATTTGGAATTCTAGCCGAGATCATAACTGACAACAGTACACAGTTCATTGACCAAGGTTTTCAAAGGCTGATTTCTGAGCTCAATATCAAACACCATTTCACCTCAGTAGAACATCCATAGTCTAACGGACAAGCTGAGGCAACAAACAAAATCATTGTTGACGAGCTTAAGAAACGGATGACTGGCGCAGAAAATGACTGGGTTGAACAATTGTATCTTGCACTTTTAGGATACAGAACTAGTATTCAGACCTCAACTTAGGAGACACCCTTTAAATTGACATACGGGTGTGAGGCCATGATCCCGGTCGAAATCGAACAAACTTAATGGAGAAAAGTGAAAGTTTTGCATGAAGGAGAATCTAACAATAGCAACCAATTAGCCCTAAAATTAGACCTCATTGATGAAACTAGAATCACGGCACACTGCCGAGATCTGGCCATGAATCAACTGGTTGCAGCTAAATATAATCGCAGAGTGAAACCGCGAATATTTAGTAAAGGCGATCCGGTATTTAGTAAAGGCGATCCGGTACTTTGCAGAGCAGATATTGGACACAAAAATGCCCGGGATGGAAAACTAGCGGCAAACTGGAAAGCTCCTTACCGCATTTCAGACCAAATAGGGCCAGGAACCTATGTCCTCGAAGCCTTAGATGGCAAAGCAATAAAATGAACTTGGAATGTGGATAAACTAAGAATCTACTACAGTTGAATGATGAGCTCCATTTGAAACCCGGTTGCAGCGGATGTCAACGGTGGCTGAGAACCGCTTTTCATTTTAAGGATTATTGCAGCAGATGTTAGAAGCGGCTGAGAACCGCTTTTTATTTTAAGGATTGTTTTGCTTTCATGCATTGTTTTCCATTTATTTAAATTTCATTTGTAATTGCAACTATTTCAATCAATAAAGAAAGCAGCTCATTTTACGGGCCAACCTCACAATTGTTGATAAAGTTCAATGCAAAAAATAGCCTAATAAAGGTAATTTAATTAAGCTAGGGTTTCACGAGCCCGACTATCATAAGATTTGTGAACAATTCTTATGAATGTTACGATGCATCAGAACAACACTCTAGGATGGTGTTGTCATTGTCATGAAGATCTTGATCAGGTCAAAATGTTTAGGTTCAAATTTTTTAAAAATAAAGTCCTGAACATATGGCGATTGGCTACCATCTCGGATTATTACTTTACAAGTTAAAGTACTTAGGTGATTCGCTTGAAGTCATCTGTTTATTTAGAATGCTCGACTACTAATAAACAGGCCCGTTTATTAACATTGGTGGAATATTTAGCGGATTTTGTGCAATATATCTTGACTTTGGCCAATTCATACAATAAGAACTGAGTTTCATACCCGGATTATTTTTCCCTTTATTCATTAACAAATGAAATTAACGTGAGTTTGGCTTAAAGGATGAAAGCAAAAAAGTTGATGAAATTCAACATGTCAATGTACTCGAAATCCATGGAAAAAACCGAGATCAAATTGTCATTACATAAACCAAGATATAAGCCCGAATAACAAACACAAAACAAGAAATAAAACTAACAAAAAGAGCCTAAGTATGGCAAGAAAATCTCATGGCTGGGCAACGGCAGGAATTGGAGATTGCGGTTCTTCGGTTGTTGGAGCCTCCTCTTCGGCAGTTTGATCTTACTCCCCCCAGACCTGAGCTCCTGACTCTTCAGTTGGAGACATAGGCGCAAGAATAAACTGCCCATCCACTACCGAAGCTCTGAAATCCATAGGGTCAAAGTTCATTGTAAGGTTAGGTTTCAGAACTTGAACCTAGGCCAGGCAGTCCTTGAAAGCATCAGCAGCTATCTCGACAACCATAACCTCCAGCTTCTCCACCTTGGCAGTCGCCACTGCTAGCTCGGCCTTGGCAGAATCAAGGTCGAAATGAGCGAGGTTCAAATCTTTCACCAAACCTCCGTATTGATCTTGCAATGTGCCTAGTGAGAGGGTGAGAGTGCTCTCCCGAGCTTGAGATGCGATCAGATCCGCCTTAACTTGGGCTAGCCCCGCGTAAGCCTTTTCCTTATCTGCCGCAGCTTTAGTCAGACACTCCACAACCCTTACCTAGGCCTTCTCAGCTTTGTCTCACTGGCCCATAACAACGCCTTCTCAGCTCGTGCTTGCTTCAAATCCAGCACGGCCTTAGAATACTTATGCTTCACAGCAGTATAAGCATCTATTATGCCGGCCGCCTCCATAAGGCAATTCTGCAAAGCCTGCAAATCGTCGAAGTCGGCATCAGAGAAGGCGGTCGCATTAAAATAATGAGTGGGGGCCTTCACGGCGTATTTGAGCTTTTCTGACACTCCATCCGTCCACACTTCCACCTGTTTGTGTAAATGAGATGGAGAATGAAGTTGAGGAGGACCCCCTGCACAAGTTGCGGCCCCAGAAGAGGGAACCGGGATGGCCTCTAGTGATGAGGCTGAGGAGGTGGCGACCGACTTCGATCGTTTCCACGAGGTAAGCTCTGCGGACGGCAGAGGAAAAGAAGCCCTCTTCTCGGGCATAGTCGCCTTCTTCGATGAAGGTGCAACAGCCACTTTCTTTTTAGATGGAGATCCCCCCTTCTTCTTAGCTCAAAGTTTCACGGCCAATTCTTGGTAGGAGGTCTTTCCCATCTCAGGTGTTACGAAAAGAAACAAAAGAAAAATCATCAACGATAGTACAACATAACCAAAATCGGGTTAAAATAAAATAAGTAAAGAACCCTACTCAGCGGATACAATTCGTCCACCAATTATCGGATAAAAATTTGGGCATCAACGACGCTCTTCTCGGCCACGTGGTCGACCAGATCTATCATGGTCGCAATTTCGGCCGGCTCTAAGTTGTCATCAGAAGATTGTAAAATCTTTGGGTCTCGGTCATAATGGACCTTAGACCAATACAGTGGAAACGTCAACTCCACTGATTTGAAGTCGACATCTTGAAGAAACCACAGTTTATGACCAAGTTCGACGGTGACTTTGAAAAATGAAGTTTTGTAGCCTTTCCAGGTGTCAGTGGCCACATGAAAGAGTTTTCTTTCCGGTTTCCCCCAGAAAGAAACCCACCCCTTTTTCTCCACAGGCTCATTGGGTTGGCGAGCCCTTTGGATATTAAAAAAATAAAAAAAAAAACACCCCGCTAGTAGGGGTATGTTTTAAAAATTAACAAAGTCGCTCAAAAGCGACAATGAAGCCCCAAGAGTTTGGATGAATCTGAGTTGGGGCAAGATGCAGAATGTTTAAAAGATCCATTTGGAACTTGGTAAATGGAAAGCGTAAACCAAGTTTCGTAATGAAATCCTGGTAGAAAAAGAAAAATGAACGCTTGATCCCTTCCCAGGTGGTCCACACTGGTTCATCGGGACTAGGTGGGGAAAGGGAACAATGATTCCGGTCCCTTAATGGAGCTCGGCAATCTGATCAGCTGTGATGGTAAAGATTCTGGACAACACTCCAGCCGCAACCTAGTCATATTTTTTCATGAGATGACGAGGAACGCAGGCTGACGCCGACTCCACAGATCTGGACTCCTTAATAGTACGGGGTGAAACTGACATACTACCTAGAAAAGAAAAAACGAAAATAAATTAGGAGGAGAAAAACAAGAATACCTGAAAGTGGTAAAGCAAGACGGGTAGGCATGGATGAGATGTCCCGCGACGACATATGTTGACATGATGAAGCTATTTCGTCAGCTTTCCATGACCGACCTACCATCACGGATGTGGAAACTAACCAAGAGCACTCCTCGCAAGGGCCTAGGGGACAAGAGGAGATACTGGGTGGCAAAGATCTCGGAACTAAGGGGGCAGTAGGTGCGAATAAGCCCCTTCCCCTATGACTCATAAAAGTAAGGTCTAAGAAAGTTGCCTGGGAAAGGGTACTTCCCCGACCCCGACTTATGGGTTCTATGGATTGGGACCGACATTTAGACCTACCTCAAACACGATCAGACCGACCTGGAAGACGTCTACCCTTACCACCATATCCTCGGAACACACACTCTAATTTTTGCTCCTCGGTCAAGGGTTTCCCATACAACCACCAGGCCGTCTTGGGAGGAATGCGTTTCACAAACTCCTCCTCTTCTGGGGTAAGATCGCTGGGCTTAGAAGGAGACGAAGATTCCCCCAAATTCATTGGAGTTAAGGAAAAGAAGAGAAGGTGGAAAGTTTGGTTAGACAAAACAAGAAACCAAGACCAAACCCCGAAGAAGGAAAATCAAATCGACTAAAACTCAAAGAACACACGGGTAAACACGGAAGAATACTATGAATATTGAGTGGCTACCCAGAAAGAAGAAAACCAAACAAATGAAATCTACCCAAGAAACCAGGATGAACAATCAAGAAGCCAAGTAAAGGATGACGAAAATACCTGGTCGGAAATAAGTTATGAATAGAGGAAACGCGCGAGCCACGAAACTAAGAAAGGAAGTCGCAGGAAGCAGATGATGAAAATGCTCTTAAATGGAAACTCTGAACTTTCAAAAGTGTAAGAAAAGGGAGGGCGAGGCATATATATACTAAGTCTGCAAAACGGTTGCAATTTGGAGAAGCCGAAATGGCAAAAAGCCCAAAGGGCCTCGCTAGGATCGCTACCATGTCGGCTTGTAGACGCCAGTTGGCAGTTGGCAATGATGACATCTACTATCTTGGGAATTCACAACACGTCAACTTGACATACAAATCAAACTTGCAGTTCGAATGGAACTCGGTCCCGGTCTAATATAGATCCGTTTTTAGTTTACAGACCATGCTAACTTACCCATGAAGTTTCAAATGGGGGCAATAGTACTAATTTGAGAAAACTAGGATGAAAATCCAAATTAACCTGGTAACTCGAACTCGGAATTATCCTACCTCACCAGAAGAAAGAATTTAAAACATGCATGGGTAGAATATGACCAAAAACATAAACATTCGGAAAAAGGCATCTCGGGTCAACAAACGAATCCAGGCCCAGCAAATACATCCCGGCAGCCCAGAGTCCTGAGCTACCAGGCTGGGGGGCAACTGTTACGGATATGATAAATATGGGCCAAGCTCAGTAATCTCATAAGCCCAAGTACAATGGCTTGTCTATAATATCTTAACAAACTCCCTTAAATCAAGGAGCAGTTTATCAACATAACTACTAAGATTAAAGGCACCCAGCAATTTAGGATCTAATCAGCTAAGAATTTATCATATCTTTAGCTAATCAGATAATAGGAGTCCAGGAATTTAGGGCCCAAGTAAGTCTATAAATAGGGTACAAACCCTAACAAGATACACATGCCCTAACTCTAACTTTTAGCATTCAGTACACACAGAGCACACACCCCCACTCCCTCTGGCTATAAGCCTATTCTTCTTAAGCGAACTACGTGGACTTTAATACCACTAGTGGTACATAGGCCTCTGGGATTTCACCCCAGGCCAAGTCCAATCATTTGGATGTTATTTAATTGCTATTGGGCCAAATACAAAAATACTAATTGGGTGTTTAATGAATGAATAGGAATAAAATAGATGTTTTTATTTATTTAATTAAATTTTCCACTAATCAAGTTAGTAATTATTCTAGGAAAATCTTGCAACCTAAACTTTTATAATGTTAGGCCTAATTATCCCTTATTTTAATTATTCTTTTCCCAGAATAAGTTAAGGTAAAATATAAGTCTAAATTTACATTAATCTATCTCATAATTCTTTTAAAACCAAATCACATCATTAATTTCCCCCAAAATATCCAAATTTCAAATCCCAAAATTTTGGGATGTTTCAGTAGAAATATTATTTAATTTGGATTGAATTGATAATTTGGATTTAAATTGTGCTCAAGATAATTATTGGGATTTTTGTTTGCAAACCATTTTATTGTCAATTATATTTTTAATTGAGTTTTCATTATTAATGTAATTGTCAATTTAGGTTTATCCTCCTGATTGTTTTATTAAGTTGGTTAATTGTCTAGTTGTTTAATTAGGCAATTGTAAACAAGATTTCTAAGATTATTTTGGACTTAAATGTTATTGGTTTTTAATGAGTTTAACTAGTCACCGCTTATCTCTTCCATAAGTCATAACTCTATAAATGATTGAGCAGAACGTGAGAGATGTAGTGATATCTTCTAAAGGTTGTGTGAGAAACAAATTTGCGTAGAAAAAACTATTTAGTGGTGTGTGTATAAAGGCTTTAACTTTGTAGCAGTTTTACAAAAAAAACCGCTACAAAACCAACATGATGGATATTGACCTTTGAAAAATTAGTATGATCACTCTCATATTTATTATTCTTCAAAAATTAAACAGTAGAAGTTTATGAAATAAAAAGTACCTTACGGAAATATGGAAAGGAGTAAATTCCTCCCATAGAATTTAAAATGAATTTTTTAAAGTGAATTTCTAAGATTTGGGGGTTGAACTGAAATTTGATTTAAATATAGAATATAAATGGGAAAAATATAATAAAAAATACATTTAAAATATACAAAAGAAAAATATGGGTTTTGAATTTCAATAATTCTAAATGGACAAATTTGAAATTTTGGAAGTTTAGAAATGTAAAAAAATTACATAATTGCACCCGCTTTTTTAATTTTATTTTATTTTTAAAATCATTTAAAACCCCTTGTTGGTTGCCAGATGTCGACCACTTGAGCTTCGACATCGGTGACCATAAGCATGGCCTATTATTGCACCTGGTCACTGGAGCTCAACAGTCTTTTATATATATATATATATATATATATATATATATAAAGTATGAGGTTAGTCAATATTGAAATTTGAGTAGCTAATAACGAAATTAAAATAGTAAACATGGTACTTGTTGAACATTTCTTAACAACTACTTTTGTTTCACTATTAACTACTTTAGTTTCCATATTTACTATTTTAGTTTTGTAATGGACTACCTTGGCTGGCTATCAACAAAGTTCTTCATATATTTTTTGAACTTTCAAAATAAGGGTAGCTAATATCAACTACTCTGATTAAAAATAAAACGTTGATGTTAAAAATTATTTAGCAAAATGGACCCTATTTAGTATTTATTATTTTAGTTTTGGTATTAACTACTCTGATTTTATTATTAACTACTCTTATTCTAGATATTCAAAAAAATACATTAAGAACTTTGTCGATAGCTAGGCGAAAAAGTTAATGTTGAAACTAAATTAGATAATATGGACACTTGAGTAGTTAATGGTGAAACAAAAGTAGTTATTAGGACATGTTCAAAAAGTACCCCACTCACTACTTTAGGTTTGCTAATAACTACTCAAGTTTCCATATTGACTCTTTTTACTTGAGAAATTTTTTTAAGAAAAATATTAGACCACTAGAGCTCTGGGATCCGTTGCTAGCAATAGGTTTTGAGGATTTAAAAAAATAAAATAAAAAGTAAGGGTAATTATGTAATTTCTTGCATTTGTCAAGTTTTTCAAAATTTCAAATTAGTCCATTTAGAATTTTTGAAATTCAAGACCCTTATTTGTCTTTTATATATTTCAAATGTAGCCTTTTTTGGAAAAATCCCTAAAAAATAATTTCAAAAAATGCTAAAAGACAAAAAGGTGATCTAAATGTTCATAATACTAGAGAGGTGCAAGGGCTTAATTTGTTTTTTTTTCAAAGTTAAATGAAAATGACAGAAGTGTCCCTTTGAGTTTAAAAAGTTGCTCCCATTGTTTATAAGGGCTAACATTTTCAAATAAGGTTTTAATAGTTCTAACAAGATTTTTCACAAATTTCAATCTTAAAACTCAGTACTTGCTACAACGACAATGTATTGATTTTCACTTTGGATGACGGTTCACACTTCACAAGTTCATATCAAGTTTTAATAAGTTTTAATACTATTTTCATAAATTTCAATTCAAAAATCACCACTTGCTACAATGATAAAGTATTGATCCCCACTTTTGATAAGAGTTTTACTAATTCAAATGAGATTTTAACAAGTTCTGATAGTATTTTCACAAATTCCAATTCAAAATTCACCACTTCCAACAAATGGCAAGGTATTGATTCTGATAAGGTCTACAAGTTCAAGTAAGGTTTTAACAAACTTTGATAAGGGTTTTACAAGTTCACTATTGTAGCAAGTGGTGAATTTTTTAATTCAAATTTGTAAAAATCTTATCAGTGCATATTAAAACCCTATATGAACTTGTGAAACCCTTATCATAAGTGAGAATCAATATCTTATCATTTATAGCGAGTGGTGAGTTTTAAAATTGAAATTTGTAAAATCTTATAAAAACTTGTTAAAGCCTCATCTAAACTTGTTAAACTTTTATTAAAAATGGGAGCACATTTTTCAAACAAAGAGGACATTCCTATGTAATTTTAAAAATGTCGAATCAAGTCCTTACACCTCTATAGTATTATGAATATCTAAAAACACATTTTTGTCTTTGGGTATTTTTAAAGTATTTTTAAGAAATTTTCCCTAATTTGTTTTCCTTTCCCAATATTAAACGTGAGAATGTAGTCTTTAAACATTGCTCAGGGAAAAACCTACATGTTATTTGGGTTCGGATCCTCTCATTGGCTTTTTCTCTTTGTCCCTCATTAGATTTAAATCTGGATTATACATTTGATATTAATTGCCCACATCAACAATCTCTCTCATAAAGATCAACATTTTAAATTGGATAATAAGAGATAAAAAAAAAAAAAAAAAAAAAAACTAAAATCTTGTTCCCATATTATTCTTAGTGAAAAGTGGATTCTATGAATCATAAAATATGTACATCAGGAGTTCAAATAATCAGGCAATTCGCACTTTCTTGGGCGCATCGTTCGCTTATATAAAGTGGTTATCCATTGCCAGAGCTTTATTGACCAGTCGGTGAACCTCAATTTCTTCTTGGCCAAACAACTGTCTGTTCCGTGCAG
Organism: Acacia confusa; assembly: GCA_037074495.1. Lineage (NCBI taxonomy): Eukaryota > Viridiplantae > Streptophyta > Magnoliopsida > Fabales > Fabaceae > Acacia > Acacia confusa. The sequence goes on along the minus strand of CM073509.1, from coordinate 26,199,748 downwards.
TCCATAGCAGTAATAGTAACAATAATAAAAGCAACCATCGGATTAAAAAAACGAAGTAATATAAAGACGTGATGATAGGTGGGTTTTTAACTTTCAAAAGTTAAAACTGGTTCAAAACAGAAATATTCAACATATATAAAGGGATTAAATATGTTTTTCTTTTTGCTCGAAAGGGATTAAATATGTTTCAACTATTAATTAAGCTATAATATCAAGATCATGCACAAGTGTTCACCCATTCAAGCGATAACTTCTTCCCCGAATCCTCTCATAAGCTTTTTCTCATTGTTCCTCATTTTTGCTTGTTTGGCTCCCTCCCAGACGGTAACCTCTTCCACGGAAAACAATTCCATCTGTTGTTGGATTTGACCGCACAGGTGAATTTATTTGAGTACCCTCTCCCCAATATGCCACTATTTTATGACTTTTCAATTTTACACATAGTTTTTTTTTTTTTATACAGAAAAGTTTTAGAAGGGTTCGACACCAGTCCTCTACCAAGGCCAGGGCACGGCCTCAGACTCTATGAGCACTTACTGGGGACTTATGAGATCGCCTACCAAAGGAGTCCCAGCGACGGCAGAGGGGATCGAACCGACGACCCAAAGGCCTAGTCCTAGATCCTTTATCATCTGTGACAACTCTATTGGCAATTTTACACATAGTTAAAGATGAAACAAAGGCTGCTTAAGGAGACATGGCCCCCACTGGCCCATCCCTATCCAAGGAAAGGAGAAACTCTAATTTTCTTTCTATTTTATTTTTTTAGAATCTCATCTCTCATTAGATAAAAAATATATTTAACATTTTATAAATTATTATAATACTTTATAAATTATTTTTTTTCCTATTTTTCTATACTGCAATTATGAATTGAACAATTCAAATTTTACTAGTTGAAATTTATTAATATATTAAATCTGAAATATTCTTTCTTTCTTTTTTAACTTAAGAATAGTGTGAGATTTAGAGAAGAAAATGAGAAAGAGGAAAATCAAAACATATATATTTGGCTATATTGGGATGGGACGAATCTGGCTCAAAAAATTGTGGGAGGCGACAAAAATATGGTAATATAAGATGAAAAAGTGGCCTCGAATGAAACTTTGACCCTGAAGCTGGTATGAGAATAAAGATGTATATAAAGCAAAAAGCATACACCCAGAGAGGAGTCTTGAAGATGAACTGGCCACCAGAGAGGGGATAAAGAACAGTTAAGAAGTAATTAAATGTCCTGCAACCATCCCTGTAATTCCTGGCTTTAATGACTGCCCAAAAATTAAATCCAGAGCCAGCATTGCCCAGGGAAGATAAAAACCCTGTTGCCACAATACTTCAGTCAAAATTTAGTTCAATTTGGTTCTTTAAAATGCATGTGATATGCATTATATGATTTCAATTTATAAGGCATAAATAAATAGATGAACAGAACTTTATCATCCAGAATAATAAAATGTCACATGTATAATTATTCAAATTTTCTGAGAACATAAATTCACATCGTATTTTGTTTTACCTAAGCCAAAATTATGAATGGGGTTAGTTAGTCTTAGAAGAATGGTAGGGCTTGTTTGATTGTTTTTTTAAAAACAGTTTGTTTTTTTCCTAAAAAAAAAAAAAATTGTTTAGAAAGCTGTTTCAATAAGTTTTTTTTTTTTTTTAAACAACAACAACATTAATAAATAGAGTTTTCAATTGTCTTCTTATTTATATTTTTTTACTTTTTATTTTTTGAAACTGACATATATTTACTATTGACAACACACTAACATTGATGACCGCTATCATATCACAACTAGCGATGGCTGCAACCATGGCACTTCAAAAAGCACACTTTTTGAAATAATTATTCAAATATTTTGTGTTGATTTTTTTATTTTTAAAACTTGTTTCCAAAAATAGTTTTATAAAGAAAAATAAAATAGAGAATAGAATCAAACAATGTGGTAATAAGGTAAAGATAACAAAATAGAGAAATTTGACTCTGTTCTATCTCATGTCATCAATGAATACAGTATATAGGAAAATAATTCAATGTAGATAGTAAATTTTAAATTAAACTACATTCATTTCAATGTCCAAGAAAACCTACATTCCTTTCCATTAGAGCCTGTTTGGTTTGAGGAGGGAAGGAGTAGAGAGAAATTTTTTCTTTCATCTGTACTAAATAGTTTATAGAAAATTTTCAATATTTTAAAAATACACTCTTAATTAAAAAAAAATATTCTTTTCATTAATAAAAATTTGGTTAATATCCTCCTTAGAGGTTCTTCCCCTCTCACTCCCTCCCCTCAAACCCAACAGGGTCCTTAAGGTTTTCCAACATAAATTTAATATATAATGGTAATAAGAGCAAACATTAAGACTTAGGATCATTTTTGCAATTCCACATCCTGTTTTTTTCATTATCCTTTAATTTTTACTACCTTATGTTGCGGGTTCATTTACACACCAAAACATGAGTCCATTTAAGGGTATGTTTGGCATGCAAGAAATGGAGGGAAAGGGAGAAATTTTTAGTAAGTTCAATTTTAAAAAATTTAAAAGGATTTAAAAGATTTTAGTTAATTTTTGTTACTATGTTATCTTACATATTCTTTTTATTTAAATTTTTTAACCCTACTTAGCCATTTCTTTTAAGGGTTATGTAGCAAAAATACACATGTACTTTACCCCAGGGAGCGCCCAGCAACTCGTGTTTTTTTCTAAACCAAAAATACACACGTGGTTATATTATAGAAGCAAAAATACCAAAGCCGTTAGTTGACCATTAACTGACCATTAACCATGGTTAAATTATCATTTTGCCTTTAGTTTAAAATAATTAAAAAAAATACCCTACCTCACCCCCTCCCCCCAGTAGGCCCTACTGCCGGCCCCCCATGTCGGCGTCTGGTCGCCGGCGACCACCTCCGGCGACTTTTTTTTTTTAAAAAAAATTAAAACTAATTTTTCTAAAAAAAACGAAGGGAAGGCCGGCCTCCCTACCGTTGGCCACCCCACGTAGGCGACCTACCGTCGTTGCCCCACCGCCGGCGACCGGCTACCAGCTACTTTTTTCTTTTTTGTTTTTTTAAAATTTTTAAAACCAATTTTTCTTAAAAAAAAAAACTAAGGGGAGGCCGACCTCCCCACCGCCGACCTCCCTATTACTGGCCATCCCACGCCGGCGACCTACCGCCGCCCCACTACCGGTGACTTTTTTTTCTTAAAAAAAACTAAGGGAAGGCCGGCCTCCTCACCGCCGGCCACCCCACGCCAACGATCTACTGCCGCCGCCCCACCACCGCCGGTGACCACCTCCCCTTAGTTAAAAAAAAAAAAAAAATTCGCCATCGGTGGGGCGGCCAACCTCCCCTTAGTTTTTTTTTTTAAAAAAAATAGTCTAAAAAAAAAATCGTCAGAGGTGGTCGCCGGCTTGGGGTGGCTGGCGGTAGGGAGGCCAGCGCCCCCTTAGTTTTTTTTTTTAAAAAAATAGTTTTAAAAATTAAAAAAAAAATTCACTGGCGGTAGGGTAGCTACGTGGAGTGGCTAGCGGTAGGGAGGCCGGTGGTAAGGAGGCCAGCTCCCCTTAGTTATTATTATTATTTTTTTTAAGAAAAATTCGCCGGTAGCAGGTGTTCGCTAGCGTGGGGGGTCGGCGGTGGGGCCCACCGGGGGTTGGGGTGGGGTAGGGTATTTTTGTTTTTTGTTTTTAATTATTTTAAACTAAGGGAAAAAAAGGTAATTTTACCATGGTTAACGGTCAACTAATGGTCAGTTAACGGTCAACTAACAGCCGTGGTATTTTTGCTCCTAAAACGTAATCACGTGTGTATTTTTTGTCCAGAAAAAAGCACGTGGTGCTGGGCGCTCCCGAAGGTAAAGCACATGTGTATTTTTGCTACTTAATCCTTCTTTTAAATTGAACTCATTAAAAACTTTTTCTTTCTCCAACAAGCCCTAAAGGAAAACAGTTACTGATTTACTTCTTCAAGGTTTCTCAATGAGACAGAAGTTCAGATAAGCTAATGACTTATCAAAACATGTATAGCAGTTGCAATTTAGTGGCGTGAAATATTTCTTATAACTCATCCGTTCAATCTCACTTATAAACTATAATGTCAATATGTCCCTTTGAATTCAAAAGGAAGAAAAAAGAACAAGAATGAACAAAAGCATACCTTCAAAGAAACGACGCCTTAGATATTGATTCGGGCATTGGGGAATTCACGGCTCCAAACATAGACGATCATAGAAACTAAAGGAATTCCCATGAATGGTCCCCAACCAAAGGGTACCACAGCTATCACCTATTTAATTAATTAAAATGATTATGCACCTAATTAAAAAATGTTTATATATGAAATGATAAATAATAAATTAAAGAGTTGGATTTTTATATGTGTCTAACCAGAAGTGATAGAGCACCAAAGATCAACATCCATAAGTAATCAGCTGTTCTTTTGTCAAATGGTCCTCTTTCCAATGAAACTCCATATTTGGCTCTGCAATACTCCAGTTTTCACACAAATTGCTCCATCTTTTAATTTATCAATTTCTCACAAATGGAGTATAAACACCTGAATTTATTAAAGTTCATGTATTCATCGAAATCAAAAGTACATAATTTTTTTTATTTGAAAAAATATTCATTTGGTGTTTTAATTTTATACAATATTTTAGTTTGATCCCTTAACTATAAAAATTATCTTTTTACTTCTTTAACACAAACACCATTGGTCTCAAAGATGATTTTTTTGTCATATTTATTATGATTTTAAAAATTAAAATTTATATGTTAGTATCTATAAATATTTTGTCAACCTTAAAATATCAATATCAGTATTTTTTTTCTTAACTACCATTAAGGTTAAAAGACTAAAAATATACTTTTAATTTTTTAAATCAAAAGGATCAAACTAAAACCTTTTATAAAGTTAATTTATATGTTTGCATTTTTTTTAAATGGGCTTATAAGAGGTGAATGGGCTGTTTTCATCTTTTTACAACTTCTTTATTCTTTCCTCTGTTTTACTGCAGAGAAAGGGTTAAATGACAGTAAGAATTTTGAAATCTGATCTGGGAATTATTATTTGTTACAAGAAATTAAAAAGAAAGATAAAATTATGTTGGAATAAAGATTACTTACATTATTATAAGACGAACGGCGAAGGGAAATGAAAATGGTCCAAGAAAAAAGAAATTGGTGACAAGCCTCCAAACCTGCATTAAAAATTCAAGAGTAAATTACATAATAATCCTTTTAAAAAATTAATTACCTAATAATATATAATAACTAATGTTCAGTGACATATATACCTGAAGACGTTTAAAAACGCGAGCATAGTCAAGAGAAATGTTCCTAGGATCATAAAGTTGAAGGTAAAATGCAGAAGTAGTCATTGAACATGCCACTCCGTAGGCCTTGCTCACTGGTGGCAGTGATCTGTAATATCTGCAAGGATAATGTTGGGAAAAAATAATTAATTAATTTTCTGATATATATATCCAGAGAATATTTTGCTAAATATTATATTATTTTGTAAATTAAATAGTCTCATTTTATTGTATTTTAAATTAACTTTCAATATATAACTTAATCATAACCAGGGGGAGTTTAAAGGGGAAAAAAAGGAAAAACCATTAATCATAACTGGGTTATGTTGTTGGACTGAAAATTAATAAATTATAAAAAATACACAAATTTCTTATGAAGTTTGTCAAAGTTATGTCCTAATGTGAACCTAGCCTCATAACTTTCAAAACTATATAAAATCTTTCAAGAAAGAAAAAGTTACTCTACCCTTCAGTATAATTTTATTATTTTAATAAAATGTCGCGTGAAGTATTGGGGTTAACGAGGCCAACTTCGTCCTGGAAAAATTAAACAAAACTATATGTAAAACTTGTTTTATGAGAACTTTAAAAGAGTAAAAAAAAAGATGGTCTAATTTAATAAAACTAAGGAGAAAGCTACATAATTTACTAAGAAAACTTATAACCTAAAATAAATAAATAACATATATTGAAAGAGTACATGTGTCATTTCATATTGAAAGAAAATACCACCAATTGCCCATAGGGCTACCGTGGCCAAAAATAGATCCTAATCTTTTGGCATTTGATGAAGAGGAACCAAGAAAAGTAATGCAAAAAGAAAAAATAAAATAAAAAAGTAGGGGTAATTATGTAATTTCTTGCATTTGTCAAGTTTCTCAAAATTTCAAATTAGTCCATTTAGAATTTTTGAAATTCAAGACCCTTATTTGTCTTTTATATATTTCAAATGTAGTTTTTTTCCGAAAAATCCCTAAAAAATAATTTTAAAAAAATGCTAAAAGTCAAAAAGGTGATATGAATGTTCATAATAGTAGAGGTGTAAGGGCTTAATTTGTCTTTTTCAAAATTAAATGAAAATGACAAAAGTGTCCTTTTGAGTTTAAAAAGTTGCTCCCATTGTTTATAAGGGCTAACATTTTCAAATAAGATTTTAGTAGTTCTGATAAGATTTTTCACAAATTTCAATCTTAAAACTCAGCATTTGCTAAAATGGCAATGTATTGATTTTCACTTTGGAAAGACGGTTTACACTTCACAAGTTCATATCAAGTTTTAATAAGTTTTAATACCATTTTCACAAATTTTAATTCAAAAATCACCACTTGCTACAATGATCAAGTATTGATCCTTACTTCTGATAAGAGTTTTACTAATTCAAATGAGATTTTGACAAGTTCTGATAGTATTTTCACAAATTTCGATTCAAAATTCACCACTTTTAACAAATAACAAGGTATTGATTCTGATAAGTTCTACAAGTTCAAGTAAGGTTTTAACAAACTCTAATAAGGGTTTTACAAGTTCACTATTGTAGCAAGTGGTGAATTTTTGAATTCAAATTTGTAAAAATCTTATCAGTGCATATTAAAACCCTATATGAACTTGTGAAACCCTTATCATAAGTGAGAATCAATATCTTATCATTTATAGCGAGTGGTGAGTTTTAAAATTGAAATTTGTAAAATCTTATAAAAACTTGTTAAAACCTCACCTAGACTTGTTAAACTTTTATTAAAAATGGGAGCACATTTTTCAAACAAAGAGGACATTCCTATGTAATTTTAAAAATGTCGAATCAAGTCCTCACACCTCTCTAGTATTATGAATATCTGAAAACACATTTTTGTCTTTGGGTATTTTTAAAGTATTTTTAAGAAATTTTCCCTAATTTGTTTTCCTTTCCCAATATTAAACGCGAGACTTTAGTCTTTAAACATTACTCAGGGAAAAACCTACATATTATTTTTAGTGAATAGTTGATTTTATGAATCACTGATCTTATTTATAAGTCTCTTTTAACCAAAAAAATTGGTCTTATTTATAAGTTATCTTTTAAGTAATAAATGAGATTGAAATAATTTTACACACATTAATTGTACCAATGAAAATAGAGACAGAAGAAAAAGTTGAAGGATACTTATTTATAAATGAGGGTAAAATTAAAAATTTACCTCATAATCATTGAGCTAACTATTTTTTTTTAGTATATGTAATTTAATTAAAAAGGACTCATAAATATGACTTGAGTGGTACACGAGAAGTTCAAATAATCAGGCAATTCGCACTTTCTTGGGCGCATCGTTCGCTTATATAAAGTATCCACTGCCAGAGCTTCATTGACGAGTCGGTGAGCCTCAATTTCTTCTTGGCCAAACAACTGTCTGTTCCGTGCAGTCCATAGCAGTAATAGTAACAATAATAAAAGCAACCATCGGATTAAAAATATAAAAATGTGATGATGATAGGTGGGTTTTTAACTTTGAAAGGTTAAAACTGGTTCAAAACAGAAATATTCAACATATATAAAGGGACTAAATATGTTGCAACTATTAATTAAACTATAATATCACGATCATGCACAAGTTTTCACCCGTTCAAGCGATAACTTCTTCCCCGGAAATCAATTCCATCGCCCTGATTCCGCTGCTGTGGAGAAACATTATTGCTTTCAGTTTGCTGTGCCTGCGAATTACCGGACCTGCTTGTTTGGCTCCCTCCCAAACGGCGACCTCTTCCTCGGAAAACAATTCCATCTGTTGTTGGATTTGACGGCACAGGTGAATTTATTTGAGTGCCCTCTCCCCAACATGCCACTATTTTATGACTATTCAATTTTACGTAGTTAAAGATGAAACAAAGGCTGCTTAAGGAGACATGGCCCCCACTGGCCCATCCCTATCCTAGTAATATTGGAAAGTAGATACTCTCATTTTCTTTCTATTTTTTTTAAAAGAATCTCATCTATATTATTAAATAAAAAATGATTGACATTGAACATTTTATAAAATTATTATAATACTTTATATAAATTATTCTTTCCCTATTTTCTATACTGCAACTATGAATTGAACAATTCAAATTTTACCAGTTTAAATTTATTAATATATTAAATTCGAAACATTCATTTTTTTAACATAAAAGTAGTGTGAGATTTAGAGAAGAAAATGAGACACAGGAAAATCAGAACATATGTATTTGGTTATATTGAGATGGGACGAATCTGGCTCAAAAAATTGTGGGACGCGACAAAAAGATGTTAAAATATGAGATGAAAAAGTGACATCTAATGAAACTTTGAAACTGAAGTTGGTATAAGAAGAATTATAATTATGACAATAAAGATGTATCTAAAGCAAAAAAGGATACACCCAGAGAGGAGTCTTGAAGATGAACTGGCCACCAGAGAGAGGATAAAGAACTGTTAAGAAGTAATATAAATGTCCTGCAACCATCCCTGTAATTCCTGGCTTTAATGACTGCCCAAAAATTAAATCCAGAGCCAGCATTGCCCAGGGAAGATAAAAACCCTGTTACCACAATACTTCAGTCAAAATTTAGTTCAATATATTTGGTTCTTTAAAATGCCTGTGATATGCATTATATGATTTCAATTTATAAGGCATAAATAAATAGATGAGCAGAACTTTATCATACAGAATAATATAATGTCACATGTATAATTATTCAAATTTTCTATGAGAACATAAATTCATAACGTACTTTGTTTTACCTAAGCCAAAATTATGAATCGGGTTAGTTTGTCATGGAGAATGGTAGGGCATGTTTGATTGTGTTTTTAAAAACAAAAAACAAAAAAAATTGTTTGGAAAATTCTTTCAATAAGTTTTTTTTTTAAAAAAAAACAAAAGAGTAAATACAATTTTTAGTTGTTGTCTTATTTTTATTTTTGTTTTTTTACTTTTTATTTTTTGAGGCCGTCACCTATTCACTATTGACACCACAGTATTAGTGATTACCACTGAAAATGGAAGAAATCACCAAGAGGGGGTGAATTGGGGATTTTTTTAAAAAATCTTTTTCAAAGATATCTGAATTCTTTTTCAAAACTTGGAAAACAGATAGTGAAAGAGTAAGAGAAGAAAAGCTGGACACAAAGGATTTATATTGATTCGGTCTTAAGCTTGACCTACGTCCAGTCCCCAGATATCTTCTGGGTATTTCCAGTAGTTCAACAGGCTTTAATTACAACAATGTAAACCATATGCAATCCTAATCACCTAGGATTTGCTCCCCCTTACTCTTTGTAATTAAACTACTCAACTCACAGGTTTCCACAACCTTGAATTTATACAAACAACTATTTGAAAAATGATTTCAAAGAATCAAGACTCTCAAAAGAGCAAATATTGATAAACACTGAAGATCAAATCAAAAACACAATACAGACTCAAATTGCAAATATAATCAGTTTGTAGCTTGATTGTGTATATTTTTCTCTGAGTCTTCATATCTATTTATAGGCTAACTAGAGGAACTAGCCGTTGCATTTTCTTCTCTAACGTTCAGCTGCAAATCTGGAAAATGACAGTTGCATATCTTCCTCTGTTCTTTTAATTCTCAGCTAGAATCTTGGAATATGTTGATGCAGATAGTCTTCCAGATATTCTGTCATTCCATAACCTTCATTTGATTGTTGGAGAGTGATTTAATTGATCCATAACGGTCTGTGTTGAACCATTGGGATAGAGTAGAAGGATCAACCTTGTTCTTGGTTCTTCATTTAATGCACTTATTCTAGATCTGATTTCATCTTGATCTTTGCTGGATTTATCTGAAATTTACTCAAAACTTCATCAAAGATGTTAGAAGTAATAGTATCATATGATAAAACATTTTCAGATTGACCCATAAAGATTTCGCAGATTAACACCATCTAGTTTTCAAAATCACCGATGCAAACTAGAGTTTGTAATCCCAGACTCGAGTTTTGGGTTCATCCAGAGAGCATGAATGTTAACCAAAAGCCTGAACTCGAGTTTAGAAATGGCTTACTCGAGTTTTGGTTCTTTCAGAGAAGATTGTCGGGCTCTGATCTTTGAATGAGATTTTGGACATATGGCTAGACTCGAGTCAATTAATGACTAACTCGAGTTTAGGGTTTTGACACAAATATAATTCTAAGTCCAAAAACTTCAAGACTGGAGTTTAGAACTATAAACTGGAGTTTTTCAAATCAGACACATTGTTGGGCTCTCTGTATGACTCAGACTCAAGTTTACAGATGTAAACTCGAGTTTCAACAGGAACTGAAACTTTGCGTTTTTCTTGGTCAGGTGTAAACTGGAGTTTGGAAACAAAGACTGGAGTTTGCAAGACAGGTAATAACTCGAGTGTTTTCTATTTGACCTTAACTCGAGTCTATAAGGTTAGACTCGAGTTTCAGTGTAAACTGAAACTTTAAAATCTTTCCGTTTGAACCAAACTGGAGTTTATAAATGAAGACTGGAGTTTAGAAATTGAGCTGGAACTCGAGTGTTTTTTGTTTGGTCTAAACTCGAGTTTTGAGATCCAGACTCGAGTTTGTCTCGTTGTCAAAAACTTTGAGTACTTTCTGTTTCTTCCAAACTCGAGTTTGCCTGAGCAGACTGAAGTTTGGCTTCTCTTGTAAAATCTGAGATACTCTCTGTCTAGTCCAAACTCGAGTTTTGCCACCTAAACTAGAATTTGCCTTTGACAGTAGGTTTTACAATTTACCAAAAGCAAACTTCATTTTGAGTTTACAATTGTCAGTTATCATCAAAACACATAGGGAATTAACAACCACCACTATATCATAACCAATGATGACTACTACCACGTCACTTTAAAAACAGATTTTTTGGAATAACTATTCAAACAGATTTTTTTTTTCCAAAACTTTTTTCCAATAATTGTTTTATAAAACTGTTTGGAGAACCCAAAAATAGAGAATAGAATCAAACAATGCCGTAGGCAAAGATAACAAAATAGAGAAATTTGACTCTATTCTATCTCATGTCATCAATGAATACAGTATAAAGGAAAAATAATTCAATCTAAATAGTTAATTTTAAATTGAACTACATTCATTTCCTTGTCTAAAAAATATCTACATTCCTTTCAATTAAGGTTTTCCAACATAAATTTCATATATAGTCGTAATATGAGCAACATTTTTGCAATTCCATACTCTTTTTCTTTCCCTACCCTTCAATTTCTACAACATTATGTTGTGGGTTCATTTACACACCAGAACATGAGTCCATTTAAGGCCATGTTTATTAAAGGGAAGATTTGAGGAAGGAAAGGAAGTGAAAGGAAAGGAAAGAAAGATTTAGGAGGAAACTTTAAAAGTTGAAATGTTTGGTATACCAAGGAAAGGAACGTAAGTTGAGGGAAGATAAAATATTTGGTAGAAAGAATTAGGTGTTGGTTAAGTAGGAAGATGAGATGAAATTCCCACAATGCCTATCCGTTACATTCAAACCTTAACATTACGTTCGAACCAAATAACTTAGTTCGAACTCATGTAGCAACAACAAAACTAGTACAATAACACTTAAACGCTGTAACCATTTTCATCAGCAAAGTTTTTCTCGTTCTCAGTTTAGATTTGAACGCATTTTTCATTTCCATACCCCAACCTAACATTTCAATTTCGACAGAACTGACCTCAATTGCAGCTTCTTCGACCTGGGTTCAACTTCTACTTCGACTCCAATAGTAGAAACAGTTCCAAGTTTCTTCATCGAAAGCATCTTCCAGCTCATGTCTTCCAGCTCGTGCCATCGTCATGTTTTTATGAAGAGCTAAAGTTTTGCCCAGAGTCTTTTTGGTCTGAAAATTTCATCCTCCCGGGAACTTGTAAACGTTCCCGCCTGTTTCGGAGGGAAAGCATTTTTGTATGGACATGGGAAATTTAGTGAGCGAAGGAATGCTACTCGAAGGAAGATGGGTCTACCAAACATACTTTTTTAAGTGGAAGATTGTCATCTTCCTTTCCCGAGGCTCAAGTTCCTTGTAACAAACACGGCCTAAGGGTGTGTTTGGTATGCAAGAAACGGAGGAAAAGGGAGAAATTTTTAATAAGTTCAATTTTAAAAAATTGAAGAAGAGGATTTAAAATATTTTATTTGATTTTTGTTACTTTATTATCTTACATATTCTCTTTATTAAAAATTTTTAACCCCACTTATCCATTTCTTTTAAATCAAACTCATTAAAAAAATTTCCCCTCCATTACCCTGTGCCCACAAGCCCTAAAGGAAAACAGTTATTGCTTTACTTCAAGGTTGTTCAATGAGACAAAAATTCATATAAGCTAATGACTTATCATAACATAAATATAAATAGCAGTTGCAATCTAGTGACATGAAATATCTCTTATAAGTCATCGCGGTTCAATCCCACTTATAAATTATAATCTCTACATGTCCCTTTAAACTCAAAAGGAAGAAAAAGAAAAATGAAAGAAAAAAAAAGAATGAAAAAGAAAAACATACCTTCAAAGAAACGACGCCATAAATATTGATTCGGGCATTGGGGAATTCACGGCTCCAAACATAGACGATCATGTAAACTAATGGAACTCTCATGAATGGTCTCCAACCAAATGGCACCACACCTATCACCTATTTAATTTATTAAAATGAGTATGCACCTAATTAAAAAATGTTTATATATGAAAATATAAATAATAAATTAAAGATTTGGATGTATATATTTGTCTAACCAGAAGTGAGAGGGCACCAAAGATCAACATCCACAAGTAATCAGCTGTTCTTTTGTCAAATGGTCCTCTTTCCAATGAAACTCCATATTTGGCTCTGCTATAATCCAGTTTTCACACAAATTGCTCCATCTTTTAATTTATCAATTTCACACAAATGGAGGATAAACACCTGAATTTAATTAAGTTCATGTATTCATTGAAATCAAAAGTACATTTTTTTTTTATTTGAAAAAAAATATTCATTTGGTCCTTTAATTTTATACATTATTTTAGTTTGATTCCTTAACTTCAAAAATTATCTTTTTACTTCTTCAACACAAACACCATCGGTCTCAAAGATGATTTTTTTTTTGTCATATTTATTATTATTTTGAAAATTAAAATTTATATGTTAGCATTTATAAATGTTTTGTCAACCTTAAATTTCAATATCAGTATTTTTTTTCCCCATAACATCTATTAAGGTTAAAAGACTAAAAATATACTTTTAATTTCTTAAATCAAAAGGATCAAACGGAAACCTTATATAAAGTTAATTTATATGTTTTCATTTTTTTTAAATGGGCTTATAAGAGGTGAATGGGTGTTTTCATCCTTTTACAACTTCTTTATTCTTTCCTCTGTTTTGCTTCAGAGAAAGCAAATAAAAATGGTCCAAGAAAAAAGAAAGTAAGATAAAATTATTTTGGAATAAAGATTACTTACATTATTATAAGACGAACGGCGAAGGGAAATGAAAATGGTCCAAGAAAAAAGAAATTGGTGACAAGCCTCCAAACCTGCATTAAAAATTCAAGAGTAAATTACATAATAATCCTTTTAAAAAATTAATTACCTAATAATATATAATAACTAATGCTCAGTGACATATATACCTGAAGACGTTTAAAAACAAGAGCATAGTCAAGAGAAATGTTCCTAGGATCATAAAGTTGAAGGTAAAATGCAGCAGTAGTCATTAAACATGCCACTCCATAGGCCTTGCTCACTGGTGGTAGTGACCTGTAATATCTGCAAGGATAATGTTAGGAAAAAAATAATTAATTAATTTTATGATATTTGTGTGTACGCGCGCGCAGAGAATATTTTGCTAAATATTACATTATTTTGTAAATTAAATAGTATCATTTTATTGTATTCTTAAATTAACTTTCATTATATAACTTAATCATAACCAGGGGGAGTTTACAGGGGGGAAAAAGAAGGCAAAACCATTAATCATAACTGGGTTATTTTGTTGGACTGAAAATTAATAAATTATAAAAAATACATAAATTTCTTATGAAGTTTGTCAAAGTTATGTCCTAATGTGAACCTAGCTTCATAAATTTCAAAACTATATAAAATCTTTCAAGAAAGAAAAAGTTACTCTACCCTTCAGTATAATTTTATTATTTTAATAAAATGTCGTGTAAAGTATTGGGGTTAACGAGGCCAACTTTGTTCTGGAAAAAAACAAAATTATATGTAAAACTTGTTTTATGAGAACTTTAAAAGAGTAAAAAAAAAAAGATGGTGTAATTTAATAAAACTAAGGAGAAAGCTTCATAATTTACTAAAAAAACTTATAACCTAAAATAAATAAATAACATATATTGAAAGAGGACATATGTCATTTCATATTGAAAGAAAATACCACCAATTGCCCATACGGCTACCGTGGCCAAAAATAGATCCTAATCTTTTGGTATTTGATGAAGAGGAACCAAGAAAAGTAATGCAAAAAAAAAAAAAAAAAAGGAGAAAGGAATAAATAGTCATTTAACAAAGACTAAACTCTAAAGTATAATTTTAATTATTTTTAAGTTTATTGGAGGTATTTTTTAGTCTTTTAATTTTATAAAGTATATTTTTAGTCCTATAATTTTAATTTAAAAACTTAGTTTTCTCTGAACCAACATGTGCAGAAATTTGTATAACTAGAAATCACGGGTATAAAAACTGAATTACAAAACCAGCAGAATCAGAGCTATAAAGACAAGGAGAAAAAACCCAAAGAACTTGCTCTATCTCGAATGAGTTCTGCGACTGCACATCGGAAATTCATATAAAAATTTGACAGATTATTCAGAATTAGTGTTATAGTTCAACATATATCTTAAAAAAAAAAAACAGGAAATCAAACTAAACGAATTCTAATGTTTTCTATATTTTTCTGAGAAAACTTAATAACAAAAACTCTCAGTAATACACACAACACACTTGAGCATATACGTATAAACCTTCAAGAACTTAAAATCTGAACGAAAAATTCATACACAAGAAATGGCGATTGAGAGAGAGAGAGGGAGTACTCTGCGGGTGAAGACATGTTGCAAGAAATGGCAATTTGAGAAGAAGACTGAAGCTTGGTGGAAGCTATAATGAAGTGAATGGATTTCTTTCTTTATATAAGTAATATAATAATAAAATTGAGTGGAGATTCCTAGGCGTAGGCTTGTTGGATTCTTGCGGAAGAGATCATATTTCAACTTTTTTAGTACATGGCTTTAGTTTTTTTCAGCAGCACTCGTAGTTTATATTTTTAAATACTATATTTACAATTTTTCCTACAAAAAATATTAAAACATAAGTGGCATTAAGAATATCAAAGTTGAGTATTAAAATTCTCTAGTTATAGCAACAACAACAATTCCAGAGAAATTAGTATTATTTTTCCAAATGGAGTGACTCCGGAGAAATTTCGGACAAAACTAAGTTCATTGGTATTTTATTTTATTTTTTCAGAATGTGAGGGTTGGAAATGAAAAGAAAATTATTTATTTTGTTAAAATATTTACGTGGTTAAAATTATTATGCCTGCCACTTGCGTTGCTTCTTGTTTGGTCTGTGTGAGAGACTAGAGCAAGTCAAGGTCGCAGAGTTTACCAGGTCTTTAGGGGGAAAAAAAAGAAACAGCTGTTTAATCCCCAAAAAAGACTGGATTGCTGTTTGTTGACTTGTGGACTTTCTCTTTTCCCTATGATCGCGGTCCTGGTTTGGTTTTCTTGACTTTGTAAGTTAGGGCCTATTTGGTACACGGAATCGGTGGGAAGGGAAAGGAAAATTAGAGAATTCCCTTGTTTGGTATGTATTTTAGGTCAATCTTCCCAGAAATCCAACTTCCCGGGCCCACCATTCTTTCATCTATGGGAAGATCTGATTTCAACTTCCCATGTCATTGTTCATGATTTTGGACAAATTTACCCCTCAAATTCAAATTTGGCGGGACATTTGAACGTGGCAGGAAAGTTTGAACTTGACAAGAAAGTTTGAACTTGGTGGGAAAGTTCGAACTTGGCGGGATATTTTTTTTTAAAAAGCATATTTTTAAAAAATATATTTTATCAAAAAAAATATTTTTCTTTTTTATTTTAAATTAATTACTCTTGAGGGTAAAATAGACATTTCCTAATTCTTTACCAACTACTACTCCTTCATTTTCTTCTTACCAAACAACTCATCTTTCTTCAAACTATCTTCCCTTGTATAATCTTCCTTTCCCTCTCAAATTTTCCTTATACCAAATGGGCCCTTAAGGTGTATTTGGTTTGAGGGGAGGGAAAATAAATTTTTTTACCTTGTTTTGATCAAATTGTCCATGAAAAGTATTCAAAATTCCATAACTACAATTTTAACCAAAAAAAAAAAAACCTTTTTTCTTCTTATTAATAACAATTTGATAAAAGTCTTTCTTCTCTTCCTATCCTTTCCCCTCAAATCAGATACATTGTTAGTGTTTCATTTGGCTCGAGAAGTTTGGAAGGAGAGGGATGAAAAAAGGTTTATGAGTCAAATTTAAAATATAGAGAAGATGTGTAACAAAACTTTAATAAAGAGAATGTGTAAAATAAATAAATAAAAATTAAAAAAATTAATTAAAAAAACTTTTAACCACACTTCTCTTATTAGAAAAACTTTAAATATTTTTTTTCCAATGACAATCGGTGAGCTAAACTAATTTTTTGGGTAATTAGCATATATATATATATATATATATATATATATATATATATATATATCAATAGAACTCCGAATCCTAAATTAATTTTTGATACATTTAGTTCCTTTATGTATTTTCTTCAGTGATGACCAATAGCATATGAATAGGGTACTTATTACTACTCTGGAAAAAAAAAAGTTTAGGGGCAAACTTACACCAAAAACTATTTTCTAATATTGGGTGGTGCTAAATATACAAAAGAATTACTACATCTAATCATTAATATAATATCTTACTTATAGTATAAATTGCACTACAGACGAGATTTTATATTAATTGATTAAAAATAGTGAAGAGGTTTTATATTGACAACCAAGGTAGTAATTGCCATTGGGAATATAGCTCGTGTGTGATGCAACTTGATCCTTTTTTCCTCATCTAATCATTTTAAACACACTGGTACAAACATGTAAACGTTAGGTTCAAGTTTGAGATCTTCTCCAGTCGTGGCAATTGGGAAGCTTGACCTCGTGTAGTGCTTATCATAATCATAAAACAAAACATGCTCATTGCAAAAAATAAATTTAGATGGTTCAAGATTGAAGTATATAAAATGTAATTTGTTTATTTATTTATTATTTTTTAAAGTAACTATCCCAAGATGATTGTTTGAGGAAGATTATCTTTGGTCATTATTTGATAATAAAACCATGTGTTTAACTGTCACAAAAAAAGGAAAAGGAAAAAGAGACTGTTTTTAACTACATCCTTTGATCTTAGAAGTTAGAACTGAACAGATCTCCAAAACTGGTTCGGATTAAACTTGCAGGTAGGTTAATTTCAGGTGACGCAATGGGGATACGCAATCAAATGGGGAAGAGGGAGAGATGTATCACGCTGATTGTGGTCTCTCTCCAAAACCTCTCTTTTCACACATAAAAAATTAATGATTATATTATAATGTTAATTGCACTAAGAAATTGTAATTGTTGAGTTTCCAAATATTTATACCTGTATGGTCTAATCTGACTTGATATTTTCTAATAGTCGAAACATTTGAATATTAGAATCCATGCTTTTTACTCACATCATACAGCTTTAAACTGTGGTGAAGTTATAACATGCCAACAAAATTTCCAGAACACAAATAAGATGCTGATCATAATTCAATTGCCGGAAGAACCAGCTTCTCAAAAGTGTCAGTTTCAGGGCAACACAGTAAAGACTTCGACATCTTTCATTGCCGAGTTTCTTACCGAGTACCTATATGTCCATCCATGGCCGGCACCGGCATCCTCCCCCTTCTTATTTATGGCAACAACCAGCTTCTCAGAAGAGTCAGTTTCAGGGCAACACAGTAAAGACTTCGACATCTTTCATTGCCGGGTTTCTTACTGAGTACCTAAATGTCCATCCATGGCATGCACCAGCATGCTCCCCCTTCTTATTTACAGCAACAACAGCTCCCACAAAGTCTGGGAATCTTCTTGCTATCCGTGCTATGGCATCCTGAGCCGCATGTTTAGGCTCCATTCCCAGCCTCATATTTTCCACAACTTGATAACTGAAGTTAATTACAAGAAAATATCAAGATATGGATAAAGTAAATATAATACTAATACTCCCTTAGGTCCTTAATATAAGATATACTTTAATAAATAAATTGAATTATAAACTAGATTTTATATTAAAGGTCAGAGGGAGTATATAATAGTACGGTTAAAACCTAAGAAATCTCACCACCTAGATACCCACACTATTCAATACTACTTGACATCTATAGTTTGAAATTACAACCGTAGTAGGATCAAAAACTATCCACGAGGCACACGGAATTTGACCAACAAAACAGTTGAAAGCTGAAAGCTCCAACATTCCCAAACAAGGCATTAATTCATCAGGTACATAATATATTTGCATACATTTTAACTGCTGCATATTTTGGTGTCAACCAATTTGAATAATCAACACATTAGTATCTTCAAATACCTATTTTTAAATTCTAAGTGAGCTCAGCACGTTCTCTTACTATAATTCAACTTTCAAAATTTTGGAAATAAAATGTTGGTTTCTTGTTACGGTTGTTGGCCTTGGCCACATCAAGTCAGAAAGTTCCACAAATCAAGATTCAAAGCATCTCTTAGACATAAGCAACTACAAATTTTTATGTTACCATGGAAGGAAGCGCATCATGATATCACCATCCCCGGTTGCACAACATGCACCAACTTCATTGTCAGCATATGCTGAGGATCCAACAATGGGACCATCCCCTACCCTGTCAAAGAGAATTTTCAAAAAATACAATATTGGAAGCTTCTGTAGCAATAGTTTAAGTGATTGACAGTTTTTGCTTTGACACACATGGTAATATATCACTCTGCATGAGTATTTGAGCATTTAAGAAACTGATATCCTAAGGCCCAAATGGAATGCCTTCTGTAAATATATGATTCTAAATCATTAAGCCATTCAACAAAAAGGAAAATGGAGAATAAAAGAAGAAAAGAGTTAATATTACAAGTTTGGAAAAATAATTTGTAAGTCCTTAAAGTTTCACCTAGTTTTGAATCAAGTCCCTAAGCTTTTTTTCCCCTCTCTGTTTATTTGGTCCCTTTAGTTTCTGCTGTCAAATCTGTTAATCCTTCATCTTTGCCATCGTTAAATAAGGACCAATGATGTTAGGAATTCCATTAGAAAGCATTGATGTGGCAAACAGATGAATTATTTTGGCCACTTGGGCTCTGACTACGCATCTATGTGAAATTTTTTTTGCCATGTCTGAAACCACCTCAAATCTGTATTCAAGAAAGACATTGGCTGAGCCCCCACCTTGCATCACACGTTCTTTCACAATTGCTTCATCCAGTTACACAAATCACACAAAAGAGGGATCTTCTATGAATTATTCTCCCATCTCCCTTTGCCAATGCCAACAGCATCATCAGAGCACCTTCAATGCTTAGAATTCAACATGACCAATATGGTGGTCCTCTCCAGTGTCCACCATACCTTTGGCCAAGCCCACTACAGCTCCTTCTCTGACAACTTCCTTGGCACGAGCCTAGCTCCCATCAACCGGGCCCTTTAGAAAAACCTACAGACCACTTGTCCCAGCACAACCTCACCCAACACAGCAAACCTCAGCATCTGAACTCTGAAAAAGTTTGACAAGAAGTATTACGTCGACCTGATGAACCGAAATTGGCTGCTCTCTTTGGATCAGGATCTGTTTTCTGATGCTCAAACCAAGAAGTTGATGCAGAGTTTTGCAGTTCTTCGAGAAGTTCAGTAATGCTATGACCAATTCCACTTGAAGGGAGGTCAAAAAATTGTTTTAAGGTAAATTTTCTCACATAGATGCTTAGTCAGAATCAGAGTTGTCAAAATAATCCAACTTTTTGCAACACCAGTGCTCAATTTAGGAATTCTTAACATCGTTGGTCTATATTTAATGGTTTAAAAGACAAGGGACTAACATATTTGACGGTAGAAACTAAAATGACTAAAAAAAAAAATCGGCAAGAAGCCTTTGTTTAAAAATTTTATGGTTCAGAAGAACCTGAATAGTATCAGTACTTTTTGTACATGAACTCTTTCAGAGTACCAGTACTCAGGTACTTTTTGTACATGAACTCTTTCTGAGTACTAGTACTTCCTGTGTAAAAATACATATTAGGTTCTTTTGACCAATAAAATTTCCAAACAGGGACTTCTTACCAACTTTCCCGAAAAAGAAAATCAGGGACCTGATTCAAAGCTAGGTGAAATCGTAACGGCCTCCAAGTTAAATTTCCCTACAAGTCAAACAAATTTAAGCAAGTGTGTCTTACAGAGTTAATATGGTGATCTCAGGAATGCACTGATATCGCAGCAACTAGTGAATTCGGCAAGGGAAATGCACACACACACAAGTCAAACAAATTTAAGCAAGCGTGTCCTACATTGTGTTGATATGCCATACAGAATGCATTTTCTAAAACACTCTAATCATCTTAAATTCCCTCATTCCCTCTCCTCCTTAATTATTGTTGAGAGTATCAATAAGGGTAAATTAGGAAAAGATTGATAGATATAAAAAATGTCTTATATTTAAGATCAAAATCAATTCTCCAAATATATCTTACATTAAAGACCGAACGGAGCATTAATATTGACCTGCTTAAGTGGTAGAAAAACAAATTGCAAGTGGGTTGGAAATACAAAGAGAAACAAGATAGCTCAAAAGGACTTTGTTTTTTGTTAAAGAAACGAGGGAGTGCTAAAGTATAAGAAATCCTAAATAAATTCCACTATATGACACTTCAATGGTTTATTGAATTGATTCCAATTGCATATTTATTATGACAATGTCATCCATATGGCAAACTTACCTTCCAGGAATCTTGAAGGTTGCCCCATTGGTTGATGTGCCAACAGCAACACGCCCCATCTACACCACATATAAGGATCATTTGCATTGGTAATTTTTTTGTAAATAAAAATTAATAGAGGAATGTGATAATCTTGCCTTATCAATAACAGCCAGTGATATGGTATCATGGCTGTGAAGGCCGACATGAGGTAATAAAGAATCAATATCTTGCATATGAGCAGTATTGGAGCACAGCTCAGGAAGATCCATAGACTTAGTAGGAAAATATGGACCACAATTATCTATAGGGAGAACGTTTTCCCTAAAATTTGGTTGACATTTATTATCTTTCCATTGGGCCCACTTATTTATAGATTCTGTTGAACTAAGGTTTGTAGGTCCTGGAAGTCCCATAGAAATGGCAAATTCTGAGGCTCTCTCTCCTGCAAGCAAAGTGTGTTTGGTGTGTTTCATCACTAACTTAGCAGCCTTGATTCCATCCTTGACATATCTCATGGCAGCAACTGCTCCTACTTCCATAGTCAACTATGCATTTCCTTAGCAAAATACATGACGAAAAAATCATGCCAAGGCATACAAAGGATGATATGTAAACTGTGAATAAATTGGGTAGTTAATTAGTTAGGATTAATTGGTTAGTTAGTTAGCTATTAGAAACTAGCCGTTGGGAAATTATCTACTGTCTAAGGCTATATATATAAATGCTTAGACTAGTTGTATAAGGATGGTATTGTTGATGAATGAATATGCAGTGATTCTGCTCTCCCTCTATCTTCTCTCTCCTTCTCTCAGTTCTGTTCTTTCTCTTTTCCCTTTCGTTCTCATTCTTCCCCCATCTTTCCTTCAATCTTCTCAATTTCTCTACAACATCTCCATCAAAGGAATAAAGCATAGATGAAGGGTGCAAGAGCAGATGCAAATGCTAGTTGAAAGTTACCCCATCCATGACCATCGCATCAATTGTAGTTTCTCCATTCTCATCTGGACTTCCACCAGGACCCACTGTTGAGATGGTAGTAACAAATCAAAGCATGCCTTAGCTCACTTGGTGTGACAAAGAAAAACGGATATTAAAATAAAGAGATTTAATGTAACAGAAAAAAAAAAAGTGCACCAAAATTCTGTAAGGATTCACTTTCTTTAAAGGGTAACAGTAAAGAAACATATTTAAAGAGTGCATGCCATTTCTCCATTCTTTTCGTACCAAGAAAAAGGTTATTACAATTTTCACAATTTAACCACAAAGTTATTCAGCTTCATCTCTTCTCAAGAATTTTTGCATGCATTTTGACAGAAGCGTCTTAAGTGTGAGTTTAGTCCAAG
This sequence comes from Acacia confusa, assembly GCA_037074495.1. NCBI lineage: Eukaryota > Viridiplantae > Streptophyta > Magnoliopsida > Fabales > Fabaceae > Acacia > Acacia confusa. Next base: position 26,177,095 of record CM073509.1, on the reverse strand, counting down.
AAACATTATGTAACTGGACATACTTGAGAGTTAGTCCCCTAAAAAAAGCTGGTCATATCTGATATTTTACTGTTTAATATCAATATTTCCTTGAAAATTTTTTAAGCAAAAATTTTGATCTGTTATAAAAGCATATCGTTCTTTCCAGCAAATTAGTTATTAAGCCATTCAACAAAAAGCACAAATTGGATAAAGAAATTCTGAACAAATTGTTTCTTGACCACTTTGACTACTACTATCCCATTGAAGCACTCAATGAAGTGTGAAATAATTATAAAAATGCTCCAAAAGCATAAAAAGGAGAAGGAACTATGCAATCGTTTCAACATACTTTTTATTGAAAGCAAGAACAAGTATCGCAGTATAAACTCATTTAAATATTTAATTTTCAATAACAGTAATCTTAATATCAATTTAACCGGCCACACATGCCAAGTCCAAACCTATTAAGAGTAAAAAATGTTTCTCTTTAAACAATCTAGGCTCAGTTCCCTCAATCAAACCCTTTTGAATTAAGATTAGCACCCTAGTCTCAAAATAATTAAAGGAATTCACTCACCAGTTCCATCACACCTTAGTTCCTCACAAGCTGAGCAACCATCTACGACAGCATCCACAGCCGAAGACCCAGCAGCAACCGACCTCCATGCGGCTCTGACCGCCTCAAGGAAGGGCCAGGTGCTCACAACCAGAGGATACTGCTCCGATTCCAAAACTTGGTGACCCGAAACCTAATGGGAAATAGGCAAAATAAGCTAGGAAACTTGATAAATTCACCTGAGAAATTAAAGAGATCACTACCTGATGAGAAAGACAGATAAATATTACAGCCGGGAAGTTTTGATTTTAATGGATGCCCCCTAAAGGACTTAATTTTCAACTTTTCATCAATGTCGAAAACAAAGCATGTGTTGAGCAACTACCTTGAGTTCCACAAAGTGCACTAATGCGAGCAGAAAAAGAAACTTCAAGAGTGGACTGCTTCTGGGTTGCTGCATCGGCTCCATGCGGAAGGCCATAAGCAGATTGGAGGTCTCAGACTAATCGGATATCTGCGTGCCTGACGCTGAGGGAGCTAAGGCCAACAATCCAATTATTACTATTATAAACACCTCCTATCTATTTTGAAAAAACATATAACTCTCCTTTAATATTAGAATATATATTACTATCATCATCAATATACATACAAACACTAACAATTTTTTTTAAATTTTCTTTATATTTTAACATTCCATTTCCACGCTTTGACTTGTAATTATTTCTTTAACCAAAATACCCTTATATAATATAAAAATTATTTAAACATTTATATTTACTAAAAACATTATACAACCCAGAAATAATTCTAATATGTTTTTGTTTTCAAACTTTCTAATATATTTATTAAAAGAATTCATCATTTTCAATCAAGTTTTTTATTTGAATTACTAATTAATATATATATATATATATATATATATATATATATATATATATATATATTATTTATTTATTTATTTTGGGAAAAGGAAATATTATAACTCAATCAAATACGTAGATGGGATGTTCGACGTAAGCTAAATACAAGATAGAAAGAATTACCAAGCAATTAGCTAGACTTCAATTTTCTAGGAAAGGGTGAACTTGCGTCTGCGATTTGCATACAAGGTTTACAATCTCTTAGCCTTCTATAATGTTTTTTATATGCGAACTAGAATTTAGCGGCTTTTAATGATTAAAAAAACAAGCTTCATATCATTTTACTATTGAGATTTTTCATCACTGCACTTCTCTTCATTGCTGCGGCTATTGTTTTCTTCTTGAAACTTGCTACCCTAGAAAATAAACTAGGGATTTGAGATTATAAAGGGTAAATTAATAAATAAAAACTATTTAACATAGATTTTAATTTTAAAAATTTATTTTTGGAATGTTCTTGGCAGAGTTGATAGTTTTGACTTATGTGTATTATTTGAAAATGATAGGGATGTCACTGTAATTAAAGTAAAACAGAAAGGTGATCAGAGTGTTTTACTTTTGTCATTGTCGTCGTCATCATCATTATTCAAAATTTAATTTTCAGTCACGCAAGGGTTTACTTGAAATGGGAATTGCAATTTTTAAAAGCAATTTTCAATCATAACTTAGATGTGCAAAGTAAGCATATTAGAAAAGTTGCATCTCTATTTGCTAGAACATGTTTATGATAAGCAAATCCAAACATGCACTAATTTAGTATAAAATTTCTTTTTGGTCCATTAATTTAAAAAGTAACTTTTAAGTCATGCAATATTAACACAGTCAGTCTCAAATGATGATCTTTTGTAATGATTATTATTATTTCAAAAATTAAACTTAATATGTTAGTATTTGACAATGTTTTGTCAACATTAAAATCTTGTTCAAAATGCATATCTGGCCATGAATTTTCATGTATATGCATATCAGGTTTGAAACCATAATACCACTTTGTACCTAAACGTGAGTGAATCACTTTTATAAAAATGTTTAGTTTAAAATATAAGTCATCTGTAGGTAATTAATAGCTTTTCTCAATTTTTCCCCTATTTAATTTCTATTTAGAGAAGAGAGATGAGAGATGTGTAAAAATCATTTGTAAAGTAGATAGTGATAAACAAATTTATTAAGAGAAAATATAGAAAATTTTATCAATTGATTATATTACTTGGTATGTGAGAATGTGGTACAAGTAACTTATATATAGGTACAGAATGGTATTATCTTGAGTGAAAAAAAATGAAGTTTTGAAAAGTTCACAAAATATCAAAGACATAACGCGCGAGTCACATTTTGATATGGGTCCATGCTATTATGGCACACGGTTGCTGGTGTAGCATGAAATGTATGATAAAAAAAGGTGACTGAGTGCACTCTTGGTCCCATTGCCCAACTCCAAACTCCATTGTCCTCACCACTGTGGTGTGTGCTTAATGGCTAGGGTCAAAATCATCTTGTGGCAAGTGAACTGGTCGAAAAAGTAATAAAGAGTAAGTAGGGTATTATCTCCTAGAGACTGTAACATTGATTATGTAGCGAATGATTGATTGAAAGTTGTGTTATGGTACTGATTATGTTAGTTATTTTGACTTTACTACTATTAAATAAAAATAAGCAAAGGTTGACGTCTCGGTTAAGAAAATCACAATTAAAATAAGCAAAGCTTAGATTTCATCTTAACGTAGTGTTTGGAAACCTTTCAAAGCATAAGTTTTGCATAGTACAAGGTAAGCATGTGAAAGGAGTTTTGTCTTGATTTATGCAAAACTTAGGTTTTAAGTGCGATCCAAATAGGCACTTGTTGGATATAATTTAGTTTTGATGATGTCTTATAGAAATGCTATTAGAAAAAGCAAAAAGTTTGCATACTATATTTATCTTCTTCATTGACTAAATTCTTGAGTTTAATATAGAATCAAAGATGTGAAGTTCATCTATGAATAATGATCAAGAAGAAGATTGATAAAGAAGTACTGAATGCAAGAGATTGTTCATATATGAGGAATAATCAAGAAGAAAATCAGAAATTACAGAAAGAAGAATCCTCAAAGATTCAAGAAGTTATCAAAAGGAAGAGAAGAAAAAGATGAAGAGAAGAGACTGAGAAAGAATTTATAGAGAATAATCAAAAGATGGGAAAACAGAGAAAAGACACAAGAGATTCTAGAAGAGGTTCAGAATAGGCTTGGCTCTCTGAATTTTGAAGAATGTGGAAGGCATAAAGAATGATGAGCTAAAAGTTGGATGATGAAAATTGATCAAGTGAAGAGATTGAAGAAAAGGAAGATTTTGTCAAAAAGAATGAGAAAAATCAATTTAAAAGGTCTTAAATTAATATTACAAGTCTTCACAATCAAATGGAGGTTGAATGGGTCAATTCAGAGCTAAAGACAGTAAAAATCAGGTTCTGGAAGTAAATACTTGAGTTTCCAGGTCAAAACTTGAGTATACAAGCTTGTGGAAAAATTTGCTTCTGGATGAGAAAATTGTAGTTTGGAAAACCACGGTTTTAGAAACCACGGTTTGGGCGTCAAAGAGTCAAAACTTGAATATTGGAGTCAATACTCGAGTATGGAACTTAATGACTTGAGTATTGGGTGTCTTCAACTTCTCTTGCGCGTCTAGACCCGACAAAACTTGAGTTTCCTCTTCAATACTCGAGTTTCCAGCTCCTTCAGCAACTCTGTTCACCTCTGTTACACATAGAACTTTGGGCAAGGTCTGGTAATTCGATGATATCTCCTGAACCAGACATCAGATTGAGGTGAAATCAAATTTGGCTGAAACTAGACATCCAATGCGTCATCTTGACAAAGTTTCAGGTCCAAATAAGATCAGATGAGAGAGCTATGAATTTCTAAATTTGGATCAAATATCCACGCCACACATCAGACCAAGCTTCAATGTTTTGAGTGTAACTCATAATCTACAAATTGAAATGAGCTGAAATCAGTGACATTGGAAAGAAGACTCATAAGGCTTTCCATCAATACTTGGTTCAACAAAAATAAAGATCAGACCAGAGAGATACAATCTTCGAAAGTTGACTGACTGATCAGAAAGTTGCAAAAACGTTGGATAAAGAACTATCTTCATTCATTGGATCATAACAGATGAAAATCCAATGATCTTTGAGCTAAATCTTATTGCATTGGAATGAAGATACAAGGAGCTATATTGGGATGATTGGTTTGCTAATTTAGAAGCTTTATCAAGTCAGAGAGCAACCAAAGTGTTGAACAAGTCGAAAACTCGAGTTTACGAATGAATACTCGAGTATAGCTCAGATAGAGAACTATGAACGTTAGAGGATCCTCAATACTCAAGTATGGGAAGCAAAACTTGAGTATCAGGCAAACAGAGATGAATCTGAAGTAATGCTAAAAGCTCAATACTGCAGTATTCAAGACAATACTCGAGTTTACAGTGAAGCATCAGAAAAATCAAAATGAGGAAAATCCCGAATTTGATCCAGATCAACCAGAAGTTTACCTAAATGATTCATAACATTTATTATCATCATTTACATCATTTGTGGACATGTTTCAGATGATCAAATGAAGGATTTCATGAAGATCAATATTTGCTGAGCTGTCAAGCTGAAATAATGGCTATATTTCCAACTGCCTCATTCTCAAACGATTCAGATTACAACGGCTATATTCTCCAACGGTTAGAAGACCTTCATCTATAAATAGAACCAGATTCAAAACGCAAGAAGATGGTGGAGTGAGCTTACAATGTTATAATGCCGAAATTCTGAACTGCCCACACACTCTGTTTTTCATACTTTCTAAGCTTATCATTTAGAGTTTGAGATGATCTCTTATGCACTTCAGTGTTTATCATAATCACTTCTATGAGAGAAGAATTATTGTAAATCATATTTTCATGAGAGGTACTCAAGGTTGGGTGACCTTGAGTTGGGAATTTGATTGTAACCTTACGGGAAGTAAGAGGAGTCTTTGAGAGAGATTGTGAAGGTTGCACAAGTACCTGGACAAACTTGTGGGGTGTAAAGGCTTGTCTCTTGTGCCTGGTTAAACAAGGAGAATAGTGGAAATCTCAAGTGGAGCTTCAGGACTGGATGTAGGTCAAGGTTGGACAGAACCAGTATAAATCTGAGTTTGCAATTTTCTTCCCTAACCTCTTTTACTTCCAGCACATATGTTTGAATGATTGTTCATAACTTTATAACTCTTACTATTATTCAAATTTGATTTAACCGAGTTTCAAAAAGATTTTAAAAGGGTTGTAAGTTTTTATCTTCACCCAATTCACCTCCTTCTTGGGTTCAGCCACGTTTTTTAGCACTAAGTCACATTGATCCCCTAGATTGCATCTATTGCATTGCTACAACATTTTGTTGCATAGATTCCGTAATTCTATAGCAAAATGCCTATTGCCACGTGATCCAGTTAACCTACCACCAATTTATATAGAAGCTTCAACAATCTTGTGAGTACCTCATTTACTCTACTTCTCCTATATTCCTATGGTGATTTTCAGGCTTAGGATGTCAATTTAACTTAGGTGTCTTGGCTATGTGAGGTAAAACTAATCCTGTAGTTATAATTTAGATCGGTCCTGCACAAGCTCGCTTGGCACACATTGCTTAACAAAGGTTTAACCTTAACTCCTTTCCAGTAAGCTAAGGCCACTACTTTCATCTATTAGCGCTAACTAACAGACTAAACATTCAAATCACAATTAAGCAAACCAAACTTATTGAATTAAAACTAACCAACTGGGTTCATATTTCAACTTAAGAATCCATCCTCACTCAGCCAATGGAATTTAGTTCATGACTAATGAGGGAAATATAATTGAAATTATAGGAAAACAATCTATAGATAATAAGAAAGAAAAGTTAAAATAGAGAGGGTCGTCGGAGAGTTCGACGGCATAGGAAACATCCTGTCATGCAATACCTCTACGTCTTCTGCACATCCGTTCGACTTCTAATACATATTAGTCTTTCTGCAGCTCTCTCAATGAATCTTGATTTCTTAACTTGAGTAGCGTCATGCTTTCGTTGACTGCTAACTACTTTTTTAGGTTTGGCTGCCTTTTTCTTTTGTAAGTAGGTCCTTTACGCCCTACGTTTAGTGAGCTGGGCTTTCCAATTTTGTTTGGCCCGACTCCTTAGATTTGATTGATTGATCCTTTTTTAATTCCGCGGGATTTTACAGATCTTCCATTCGATTCTCCATGTTTTCATTTTCTGTCTTTATCAAGTCAACTGCTGTCTTAACTTCTAGCTCGATTACCTGTATTTATTTCTTGAAATATTCTCAAGAAAATATTAGCGTAACACAGAACATAACAATTTATCATTTATGATGCTATAGAATTGTGGTGCTAGTTCAGAGTAAAGATCCATTACGCTGTAACATTATATCAACTTTGTTATGCGATTTCAAAATGTGTTAAAATGCAACATTTTATTTATGCTTACATACGGGATAATGTTCAAAATGCAACAACTTACTTCTTTCATCCCCTATTTCCATTTGTGCATGATTTCTAACATATTTCATTAGATCAAACACATTCAAGCTTAGTTTTACCATGCAACACAGTTATAACACATAGGAAATATATGATAGAAAGATGACTAATCAAACTCCCCCAAACTTATCTTTTTGCACTCTTGGGCAAAACAAAGATAAAAAGATATAGCAGAATAAACTATACAGCTTTGCTCTTTCCCAACAATCATGTATCATGTTATTATCTTAAGTTCAACTTTCCGTGTAAACAATCCTACTGCCTGGCACTGACCTGACATTGTATAAGGTGTTGCTCTAGTAAATGAGCATCCAGAAACTCTTAGGTAAAGTATTTAATTGCTTTCTCACTTTGGGGGATTTGTTTCACTTGTCTCTACTAGTTCGGACTATCTATAGGCTTATTAGAGTTTTATTGTCTATTATCTTACATTTAAGTTTACTTGCATCAAAAGGACTTTTATGGGTTGCACTGATGAAGGTAGCTAGATGAATGAATGAGGTAGATAGAATGAGATTGCTATAACAGGTTGTCAAACATATTTGTATTGATACATAAACTTCATGCTCAGTACTCAACATTTCTTGTATAGTGCTGCTTGTGCTCTCAAATATTTTTTTTTAAAGAACATCACTGTGTCACAACATTTGCATTTTTGGCTAGAATGCTATAGCATTGCCAAGGAAATTTTAAATTGCATTGTCTATTGGGTCTTTCCATAGCAGTATGTGAAGGCTTAAGGGGCTTGACAATAGGAGTGTGATATTAGTGATTTGTTTTTGAGATTCGAGGTGGAAAAAGAATGCCTTAATCATATGCAATTCTACTTAAATGCATAATGGCTTAACCCTAAGAACTATAACAAATCAACAATAGTGCTAGATCTAGAGAGCCTACTCACTGAAATAAAGAAAAGTTATGGCTAAAAAAAAAATCCTTCTATATGGCTTAGTTCTGTATTCTCTCTAACTATTGTCCTGTCTTACACATTGCTTAGCCAAGTGCCGTCAATTTTCCAAGTTTACACAGATCATATTCCTTAAGATAACTCTAATCTACATGTTTCTGCAACAGTTACTCTGCGGCTAAGTTGGTTCCGCTAAATTTAAAAAAAAAGTTCATACAGGTTTAAGATTGGGCCTAAAGTTTACAAAAAACTAATTGAAGGATTTGGGGAAGTCATACATCAAACACTTGGCACATATACCAGACATATCAGCATACCCAAAAGGGTTGATACCTCCTCCGCACTTAAATTTTTGCAATGTCCTCAGTTTAAAGGGAAGACAACCAAGAGGGAGCATCATGCTGGATAAATCAAGTAGAGTGTATGTGACATTAGTAGCCATAAACTTAGCCAGAGAAATGCACAAGGTGAAAAATGGAAGACATAAAAGACCAAGAAGCAGACAAGGATTTTTGTTTTTTAAGCCCCTATTGCTAATGAATAGGGGAATGGATACAAAGAAAACATAATCAACAAAATCAAGCAAAAAGAACTTGTACAGGGTCAACAAAGGGATACCAAAATTAACTGGTTTACCCAGCACCAGAGGTTGACACTACTCATTTGTCACATGGGAGGTGTAGGTGGATGTCATTCCTTTATCATCTATAGTTGTTTCATATACTATTTCTTCAGCAATCTCAACCAATGGGCTCTTTCCTCGCCTTCTTTTACAGGAGCCACATGCATCAAAGATAACCCCGGCCTCACGTTAGAGCTTAGTGATGAGGGCTGCAAACCAGGGGTTGCCTAAGGTGGTCTTTATTGTGGCGTAGAGCTTGCAATAGATGATTGTGTCGACATCAATTGTCTTTCCTTTGAGGATGCAATAAAGCAATAATGCCCTATCCTGGGAAATGGTTTAATTGTGCAGTATCATAAGGAAGTGATAACAAAGAAAATGGAACCAAAACTTGCCCTAAGGTTGGAGTCGTCTGCTAAGGAAGGAGTAGGATCCTTCCCTCAAGGTATGCCATTTAGATCTAGGGAAAGAGAGCCTAGTGAAAATAATATTACATAACTCTAGGTCATCGCCCCTTTGGAGCAAGATAAAATACTCATCATTAGTAGGCTCTGGTCTGTAAATTTCTTAGATATTTTTCAGTGCTATAGGGACTGGCTCATTGCAGACAGTAATGAAATAGGGTGAGCCTCTAGTATAGTTAGCACAAAATTTGTAGACCAAAGGAGTGACAAACTTAGTGGGACTAAGATAGAACTTTTCCCAATGGCACACATGAATGACTCTAAACACATATTCAGGGGGTCAGCTCCTTGATCAAGTAACTCAGCATTGAATCTGCGTTCCAGGACTAAGGATTTGTCGGTTTTGAGGGCTTGAAAATGAGATTTAGTTTCCTGAGTGACAAATGTAAGAGTACTAGCCTTGATGGTGAAAGAGATCTCATGACAAACTCTTTTAGTGTGCACCTGTCGAGAGTGGCTGAGTAGGTATGAAGGAAGTATTGTAAAAGGGATTGTGGCAGGAATTCTAAGGGTCTAGAGATTAGTGGTGTGGTTGAGTAGAAAGGGGGTTTGGTCTTTACATTGAGGACAGAGACGAATGATTAGGGTTACAAAGGTGGGGCAATTAAGGTAGGGTTGAGTCGATGATGTCGAGGTTGAGAGTGGTGTCATCAGGTAGATTGGAGAGATAATGTGTGGAGTAGTGGAGTTATGGCAGGTGGTTTTAGGGGCTGATGGATCTTAAGTGAGAGATTGATTTACGTTGAGACGTGGAATGAAGGAAAAACTTGAATTCTTGGGTGGATCTTATGGTCGACTGCTTGGTGTAGGTCATGGTGACAAATGGTCATAAGTGCCCCATTTTAAAAGTAGCTCATCAGGATTGTTGACTCAAATGGATAGATTACGTATTACTTGCTATAGCAACCCTGCCTTAAAATCATCACCCTTTCTGCTGCCACTCTCTTTATGCTTTCTTGTTATGATCTTATGGCTGCTATCTTCCTCCCATTTGTTTGGAAGTATCTCTTACTTGATCTATTAATGACAAAAGGATAGGAGAAGAAACAACAGTAGGGAAACTTTAGGTTGCCTCCTAAAAGTGCTTGGTTTTAAGTATGTAACCTGACTTTTCTATGACATCTAGTCTAGGTAAGGAAAAGGGATGATGGTTGTTCCCTGTTGGGATCCGTACATGCAACAGAATTAAACTTTTTTATGAATCCCATGAAAACGTGGCTGAACCCAAGAGGGGAAGGGGTGAATTGGGTGAAGATAAAAAATTCCAACCTTTTGAAAACTTTTCGCAATCTGGTGTAATCAATTCGTAAGACAGGAAAGTGTTATAAAAACGTTGATATTCATTCGACTATATATGCTGGAAATAAAAGAGGTTAGGGAAGAAAATTGCAAACTCAGGTTTATACTGGTTCGGTCCAACCTTGACTTACATCCAGTCCTCAAGCTCCTCTTGAGATTTCCACTATTCTCCTTGTTTAACCAGGCACAAGAGACAAGCCTTTACACCCCACAAGTTTGACCAGGTACTTGTGCAACCTTCTCATCTCTCACAAAGACTCCCCCTTACTTCCCGTAAGGTTACAATCAATTTCCCAACTCAAGGTCACCCAACCTTGAGTACCTCTCATGGAAAATATGATTTACAATAACTCTTCTCTCATAGAAGTGATTATGATAAGCACTTAAGCACATTAGAAATCATCTCACACTCTAAATGATAAACTAAAAAAGTATGAAAAACAGAGTGTGTGGGGGTAGATCAGTATTTCGGCATTATAACATTGTAAGCTCACTCTACCACCTTCTTGCGTTTTGAATCCGGTTCTATTTATAGATGAAGGTGTTCTGACCGTTGAGAATGTTGCCGTTGAGAATGAAGACGTTGAGGGTGTGACAGTTGCAAAAATATAGCCGTTATTTTGCTTTTTCAACTTGACAGCTCAGCAACTTGGATCTTCATGTAATCCTTCGTTTGATAATTTGAAACATGTCCACAAATGATTTAAATGACGATAATAAATGTTACAAATCATTTAGGAAAAGTATCTGAATGATCTGGATCAGAATCTGAATTTTCGCAACGATGATTTTTCTGATCTGAAGCAGAATACTACGGTATTGTTTTGCATACTCGAGTTTTGAGCTTATTTTAAAACCTTAGATTTGTCTTTGTATGTCCTATACTTGAGTTTTGCTTCCCATACTCGACTATTGAGGATCCTTTAACGTTCCAAGCTCTTTGTCTGAGCTATGCTTGAGTATTGATCCGTAAACTCGAGTTTTCGCGTTGTCTTGGACTTTGGTTGCTTCCAGCCTTGATATCACTTCAATATTGGCAAACCAACTGTCCCCATATAGCCCTTTGATTCTTATTTCCACAGCAACAAGAATCAAATCTTAATTTGTTGGAAATCACCCGTTATGATCCGATGAAAGAAGATTGTTGTTTAACCATCATTTTTGCAACGTTCTGGAATATAAGTCAAATTTAAAAGACCATATCTCTCTGGTCTGATTTTCATTTTAGTTGAATCAAGTATTGATGGAAATCTTTATGAGTCTTCTTTCAAACGCCACCGATTTCAGCTCAATCCGATTTGCAGATTGTGAGTTATACTCAAATCATTGAAGCTCGCTCTGAAGTGTGGCGTAGACATTTGATCCAACTTTAGAAATTTATAGCTCTCTCATCTGACCTTCATTGGGCATGAAACTTTGTCAAGATGACACATTGGATGTTTAGTTTCAGCCAAATTTGATTTCACCTCAATTCGATGTTCGGTTTAGGAGATATCATCAAATTACCAGACCTCGCCCATTCTGATCATGGATAGAGGTGAACAGAGTTGTTGAAGAACACTGGAAACTCGAGTTTTCATTTGGAAACTCGAGTTTTCATTTGGAAACTCGAGTTTTGTTGAGTTTAGAAGCGCCTGAGAAGCTGAAAACTCCTGATACTAGAATATTTAAGTTCAATACTTGAGTATTGACTCCTATACTTGAGTTTTGACTTTTATAGCTCAAACCTTGGTTTCCAGAACTCTAGTTTTCAAAACCATGGTTTCCTCATCCAGAAGCCAATTTTTCTGTAAGCTTGTAAACTCGAGTTTTGACCTGGAAACTCGAGTATTCTCTTCCAGAAGCTGATTTTCATTGTCTTTCATTCTGAATTACCCTTCTTCAACATCCATTTGATTGTGGACATTTCTATAATGAATTTAAGATCTTGAATATCAATTTTTCTCATTCTTTTTGATAAGATCTTCCCTTTCTTGAATCTTCTCCACTTGTCATTCTCCACAACTCTTTTCTTCCTTTCTTCTCTTCTCTTTTCTTTAATATCTTCCACATTCATATTTTAGTTGATATTGATATTCTCATACTATCCATCAACCTCTTCAATTTCTTCTCCTTTTTGTCATTCAGAGCTTCTTGAACGTTCTTCATGATTCAGCTCTTTCAATCTGAAATCTATTATCTCCTTCTTGATTGATCTTAACTTGGATTGATCTACATTAAATACAAGAATTAGTCGATGAAGAAGATAAACATATTATTCAATCTTTTTGCTATTAAGAATGGCATCTATATAAGACATCATCAAAACTAATCATATCTAACATCCCATTGGCAGATCTATCAACGACGTTTAAATCAAGTTGTATGTTAGAAACTGTACCTTTATAAATGCTTGTGTGTGTCTATTTGAACTTGTAGGCTAACGCCTTCTTGCTCGATCAATCTTTAGAAGCCGACTCTACAGATCCGCTTCCTCTACCGGTATCCATATCGAACAGCTTTTCAATATAGACATCAGCGTACTAGCACCTTCTTACTTTGCATCTTACGCCTTTTCTCTAGGGTTTTCCTTTTGGGGCTATTCACTTATTTTAATACGACTAGATCAATATCTCTTATAGAGTTTCTAAAACCCTAATTGGGCTATATTAAAATATTGAAGATTAATCTCAATTAATCTTGAATTCGAATTTTAGATTTAAATAGAATTAATTAAATCTGTCCAACAGATCTAATCTAATCTATTTATTTAATCCAAATTAAAAGACTACAGATTTAATTTATCTTTAAAAATTAAATTTGAGATATGATATCTTTCTATTTAATTAAATCTAAGATACTATATCTCAATTTAATTAAATCTGAGATATGATATATGTCTATTTAATTAAATCATTGATTTATCTTCATAAATCAAATCTAAGATACGATATCTCAATTAGTTTTATTTATATAATGATTAGCCCTTAGGACATAATTTCAAATAGACTCCCACTTGCACTAGATGCAATCATTATATATATATATATATATATATATATATATCCTCCCTAGGTAAAACGTTGTATTTATTGATTCTTGGACATATCTAAGATTCAATTAATCTTAGACACTTTAGCAAGACATTGTGACAACCCAATTTATATGGGGATCGATGATACGATAAAACCTATTATACAACCATGTCACATCCCTTTTGTCACGCGAAAATTTAGTCAAGTATAAGGCATGAATAATGTCAACTTCTTGTTCTTGACTATTACTTTCTCAATTCCTGAGTAGTTTAATAATTGAAATGGAAACTCCTTTCCATCATAGTATGGCCATACATTTCTCAGACTCACTCATCGAGAGGCCCAGTATTATCTCTCTACAAATATGAGGGACAAATTCCATCTTGACCATTCACATTCCTCTACATGAAAACCATTGGTCAGATCATAGCCTTTATCATCACCAAGTCAAAGGTGACTTTTGACTGGGTCAAAGATCATCGACTCATCATGTAGTAATCCATGATGATCTTAGGTCAAAGGGCATTGTGACACGTTTTATACATGAGATAAGCTTATGATTAAATTCATGTAGCTTTCTCATAGTGGGTCGGTCCAGCACCCTGTACTCTTACAAGTGTCTATGACTTTGATTCATATCTCCATACCTCATCAAAGTCATACTGGTCTTATTTCATCTTCACTCCTGCATAGATGACCGACCAGGGACATTTAAGATAATCTCTAAGATACATCCAAGGATACCATTATCACTATAAACATGCAAATAAAATGATAATGAAATGGATAATACATTAAATAATGTTAGGTTAAGGTGCAAAAATACATATATGTTTTCCCTCCAGGAGCGCCCAACACTATATGTTTTTTTTTGGTGCAAAAATACACATGCCGGTAGGTTTTAGGAGCAAAAATACCATTTCCGTTAGTTGACCGTTAACTGACCATTAGTTGATCGTTAACCATGGTGAAATTACCTTTTTGCCTTTAAGCCCTTAACCCTTTTCTTTTTTAATTATTTTAAACTAAGGGCAAAAATGTAATTTCACCATGGTTAACGGTCAACTAATGGTTAGTTAACGGTCAACAAACGGTCAACTAACGGAAGTGGTATTTTTGCTCTTAAAACCTAACGACGTGTGTATTTTTGCACAAAAAAACATATGGTGCTGGGCGCTCTTGGAGGAAAAACATATGTGTATATTTGCACCTTAACCCAATAATGTTTAATGTTCAAAGTACAATGACTCTCACTTGCACTAGGTGCAATCATTAATTACTCTAATTCCCATTGTCCTAACATGACGCTCATGTTTTGCTTGTACAATCGGCTTAGTAAGAGGATTAGCAACATTGTCTTCTCCTAGTACCTTACATATTTTTATATCACCTCTATCATTGATTTCTCTGATAAGATGAAAATGCCTGAGTATATGCTTGGTCCTTTGATGTGACCTAGGCTCCTTGGCTTGCGCAATAGCCCCACTGTTGTCACAGAATAGGTCTATTGGATTTGAGATGGTAGGAACTACCCCTGGTTCAGTAATGAACTTTCTGATCCAAACGGCTTCCTTAGCTACATCCGATACTGTTATATACTCAACTTCTGTTGCAGAATCAGCTACAGTGCTCTGCTTAGAGCTCTTCTAGCTTACCGCATCACCATTCAATAGGAATACATATCCCAATTGCGATCTTAGATCATCTTGGTCAGTTTAGAAACTCGCAACTGTGTAACCAGTCACACAGAACTCACCTCCAAGCCACCATATGCAAGAATAAATCCTTAGTCCTTAAGTACTTCAGGATATTCTTGACAACAGTCCAGTGACCCTCACCGGGATCTTGTTGATAACGGATGGTCATGCTCAAGGCAAATGACACATCCGGTCGAGTACATAACATGACATACGTGATAGATCCAATGGCAAAGGCATATGAAATCTTACTCATGCGGTTTCCTTGATCTTTCATACTAGGACATAGATCCTTGCTGAGATGGATGCAATGAGACATGGGCATATAACCCTTTTTATAATCCTGCATATTGAATCTATACAGTATATTGTCTATATATGTGCTTTGACTTAGACTTATCAGCCTCTTGGTTCTATCTCTATAGATCTTGATCCTAAGGATATAAGTGGCTTCGCCTAAATCTTTCATTGAGAAAGACTTTCCAAAACCAAGACTTGACACTCTACAAGGTAGGAATGTCATTCCCAATGAGTAGGATGTCATCAACGTAAAGCACCAGAAATACAACTGTGCTCTTACTAACCTTCTGGTAAACACAAGGTTTATCGATGTTGTGAATGAATCCAAACTCTGAGTACTTTATCAAAACGATGATTCTAGCTCTGAGATGCCTGCTTCAATCCATAAATGGAACTTTGAAGCTTGCAAACTTTACCAGATTCTTCGGACACACAAAGGCTTCAGGTTGTGTCATGTACACATCCTTAAGGAGCTTTCCATTAAGGAAGGTTGTTTTCACGTCCATCTGCCATATTTCATAGTAATAATATGATGCAATGGGCAAAAAGGATTCTTATCGATTTGGCCATGGCAACTAGGGAAAAGGTTTCGTCATAGTTCACACCATAAGTTTGAGTGAATCCTTTTACAACCATTCGTGCCTTAAAGACATTTACTTTGCCATCCATGTCAGTTTTCTCCTTAAAAACCCACTTTCACCCAATGGTTTTTACACCTTCAGGTGGATCGACTAAGGTCCATACTTATTATTGTACATGAATTGCATTTCAGACTTCATGGCAATAAGCCATCTTTCGAAGTTGGGTCCCACCACAACCTCTCAATAGGTAGTTGGCTCATTTTGCTCAATGAGCAAAAATCACGACTTCCAGTAATCAGAAATCTATATCTTTGAGGCTATAGCCATGATCTATCAGACCTTCATGAGCCTTGTGTTAATTGAGTAGGCTTAACAACTTGTTGTGAGTCTTCTTTGTTTTTCATCTGTGGTTCTTCGTTGTCTTGTGGCTCTCAAACTTCTTCGAGGTTCACTTGACTCCCACTGGTACTTTCAGAGATAAACTCTTTTCCCAAAAAGATACCATTGGGATAACAAACACTTTGTGATCTGTGGAATTGTAGACATAGTATCCCTTAGTTTCCTTAGGATACCCCATAAAAAGGCATTTTAAGGATCTGGATAATAATTTATCTGAGGCTTGTTGTTTGATGTAAACCTTACATTCCTAAATTTTAGGAAATGACAAACTGGGTTTCTTCCTAGTCCATATCTCATATGGTGCCTTTTCAACCACCTTTGATGACGTAGTTGTTTCTAGGGCATGGCCCCAAAAGGAGGTGGAAGGTCTGTTTGACTCATCATAGATCAAACCATATCTAATAGAGTTAGATTCCTCCATTCAGAAACACCATTCCATTGAGGTGTTCATAGAGGAGTAAGTTGTGAGCTGATCCCATAACTCTTAAGATGGTCAATGAACTCTTGGCTCAAATATTCACCACCTCGATTAGATCGAAGTACTTTAATTGTTTTGCCAAGTTGATTGTGCACTTCATTTTGGAATGTTTTGAACATTTCAAAGGTTTAGACTTATGTTTCATTAGATTGATATACCCATATCTACTAAAATTGTCTATAAATGTAATGAAGTACAAATGACCTCCTCTGCAGATGTATTCATTGGTCTACACGCATCAGCTTGTATGAGGCCCAATAAATCGGTGGCTCTCTCACTTTGCCCAGTAAAAGGTACCTTTGTCATCTTTCCTAATGAAAAAACTCACATGTATCAAATGATTCAAAATCAAATGAATTAAGAAATCCATCTTGATGGAGTTTCGAAACGTGTTTCTCATTTATATGGCCTAGACAACAATGCCATAAGTAGGTCGGATTCAAATCATTTGACTTGAACCTTTTAGTAGTTATGTCATAGATTCATCCATTATTAGGATGTTATAAATTAAGTACATAATGATGAGCATGCAAATCACCAAGAGCATAATAAACATCAGTATGATAAATTGAACATTTACGGTTTGTAGCAATAGAAGTATAACCTTCCTTATCCAAATAAGAAAGCGAAATAATGTTACTATTCAAAGCAGAAACATAAAAGAAATTGTTCAAAATAAACAAAAGCCCACTGGGTAGAACTAATTCATAAGTGCCTACGATTAAAGTAGCAACTCTTGCTTGGTTTCCAACTTGTAGGTCAACTTCGCCCTTCTTCAATTTTCTACTGTCCTTGAGACCCTGCACATTTGTATAAATGTGAGATCTACATGCAGTATCTAATACCCATGTAGAGGAAGTGGAAAAATGAATATCTATGACATAGATACCTGAAGTGATAGCCTCGCCATCCTTCTTGTTCTTTTTCAGATCTTCAAGGTAGAGTTTGCAGTTCCTCTTTTAATGACCAGGTTCATTGCCGAAGAAGTAGACCTCGTCCTTTAAAGGCTTTGCCTTCTGATTGCAGGCTTAAATTCAAGCTTGTTTGACTCATTGGTCTTACTAGTTGAGCCTTTACCCTTTATTTTGCCCTTGCCTTTCTTTTTCATACCCTTTTCTTTTTGAACCATCAAAATAGAGCTAGGCTTCTTCTTAATGCTCTGCTTAGTTGTTTTGAGCATCCCATGCAATTCAAAAATGGATTTCTCCATATTGTTCATGTTATAGTTCGTGACAAACTGGTCATAACTTTCTAGGAATGAGTTCAAGATCATGTTTGTAGCTAACTTATGGCTTATGGGAAATCCAAGCCTTTCAAGGTGATTAATGTAGCCTTTCATCTTCAAAACATGAGAGATAATTGATGCACCTTCAGCCATCTTGTAGGAATGTAAGGCCTTAGTGGTCTCATACCTCTCTTACCTTGCCTATTGCTTAACATTTCCTTAAGATGTACAATCATCTCAAGAACCTCTATATGTTCCATATCTTTTTGGAGTTCTGGAACCATAATGGCAAGCATCAAGAATCCTACATCCATAGTGTCATTCTGATGCTTTGTGTAAGCATCTTTTTGAGCTCTTGGAGCATTGGCTATAGGCTCTTCAGGAATGGGTTGATCTAGGACATAAGCCTTTCTTTCCTGCTTGAGAACAATTCTCAAGTTCTTGAACTAGTCAAGAAAGTTTGTCCCATTAAGTTTGTCCTTCTCAAGAACTGATCGCAGTGATAATGTGGCAGTGTTACTAGTCGACATGATTCTACAAATAAAAGATATGCAAAGTTAATTAATAATCTCCCGCTAAATTAACAACCCTCATTATAATTAGTGGGCTAAGATCCATATTTGGCTTAAATTTAAGTTTGCTTTGGCAGGACGCTTAAAATCAAGTTATTTAGGTGGGCAACCCCTTTGCCAATTACATCGCATGTAACTCTTAGATCTTTATGGGATTCGATCATCATATGACCGGCACATTTAATTTTATCTAATGCCTTGAGATCCAAAACCATTTTGATAATCTCAATTAAGTTAAGACAATAATGAATGTTGAGTATCACCATTACTCACTCTTATCTCACCTAGATAACTCAAGTACATCCACTTTGGTGGAACATACAATTGAGCGATCTAGGCTTTGACAAGTATTCATTAATTGACGACATTATGACTTAAGATTTCATTTAGAGGGTATATTCTTATTAATCCTATTAATTCTACTTACATGAATGCAATCACAATTGTATGTCTTATAAACTCAAGCAAGCAGGCCATGATCAAATTAAAAGCATAACTAAAATCGTGACACAACATAGCTCACCTAACCTAAAATCCTCTCAAGCCGATGAGGGGACTTATTTAAATAATAAAAGAGAAATACATTAGGAGAAACCTCATTTCAATATACGAGGGGAGTGGGATGAGAAGACAATGTATATAAAGAATATTTAGAGAAAGGCATGGCTCACAAGCCATATTTTAAAATTACAACCTTTGTAAATTCTAGAGCCATGTTGTTCATCATACCCAAACAACTTTTAAAGGTTAAATCACAACCAATATTAATTCATATAATATGAAATAACCAAAAGGTGTTATGATTAAAATTTATCTCGCGCTATAAACAATCAGTTGATCCCTTATGGGGGGTGGGGGGCACAACGCCCCCCAGAGATTTTGAAAGCATCATATTGTTTTAGAAAGATTGTTTCATAAAAACTAATTTTCAAGCCCCAAAGACGACATTCAAACTTATCAATCTGAATGTCTGAACGTGGTAGAACGTCTGAGCATCATTAATGTCTAAGCTTGATTGAACATGTCTGATGCGTTAAAACGTAACCGTCGTTGGATCTGGATGATTCAGAAAACAAAGTCGAACAACAACTTCCATGAACGTGATTGACCACAACATGATCAAGTTTGATCTGATCAGCGTCTCTGAACTCTTCACAACATAACCGGCATCGAACATAACCCCAGTGTGACCTTGATTGACATCAGATCTAAACACTTCAGATCCACATGAATCAGCACATAATTTGATCTGAACAATTTAGAAACGGCCATAATAACAGACTAGCTATTTGTAGAAACACTAACGTGAATTATCGATTTACATGCATACAAGTTCGTTTTACCATATATATCACATATATAAACACACGTAAAACCTAATTTAAACGCATGGTTGATCTGGCTCTGATACCACTATTTGGATCCGTACATGCAGCGAAATTAAATTTATTTATGAATTATGAATCCCATCGGAGGATCTATCAATAGTGTTTAAATCAAGTTGTATATTAGAAATTGTACCTTTACGAATGCTCGTGTGTGTCTATTTGAACTCGTGGGCTAACGCCTTCTTTCACGATCAATCTCTAGGAGATGACTCTACTGATCTGCTCCCTCTACCGGTATCCACACTGAACAGCTTTTCAACATAGATGTCAGTGTGCTAGCGCCTTCTTACTTCGCATCTTACGCCTTTTCTCTAGGGTTTTCTTTTTGGAGTTGTTCACTTATTTTAATATGACTATATCAATCTCTTATAGAGTTTCTAAAACCCTAATTGGGCCGTATTAAAATATTGAAGATTAATCTCAATTAATCTTGAATTCGAATTTCATTTAAATAGCATTAATTAAATTTGTCCAGCAGATCTAATCTATCTATTTAATCCAAATTAAAAGACTACAGATTTAATTTATCTTTATAAATTAAATATGAGATATGATATCTTTCTATTTAATTAAATCTAAGATACTATATCTCAATTTAATTAAATCTGAGATATGATATATGTCTATTGAACTAAATCATTGATTTATCTTCATAAATCAAATCTAAGATATGATATCTCAATTAGTTTTAGTTATATAATGATTAGCCCCTATGGCATAATTTCCAACATTCCTGTATCCTTGTTTCCATCTTAGCATATTCTAAACTTCAATTCATTCGGTGGCTTCAATATTAGCATTTGATGTCCTCTAATTGGAACTGCATGCCTTGCTTGTATCATGGAGATAAGTACAGTGTTGGCATTTGTCTGGAGTTAGCCTATGTTAACATCATTCATAGTTGTAAAAGCTGAGCACTCTTCCACATCGTCAGGATACTATATGACCCTTAAAACTTTGAAGGTTTCATACTCACCATTAACTCTCATCGTGAGCTCTCCTTTTACAACATCAATCAATCTTTTACTCGTAAACATGAATGGTCTTCCCAAAATGATTAGCACTTCATGATCAGCTTTGAAATCCATAATAATGAAATCAATATGGAAGATAAATTTATCCACCTTTACTAACATGTCTTCGATTTTCCCTTTAGGGTAAATGATAGATTTGTCAGCCAACTATAGAGTCACCGTAATGGATCTTACTTCTCCCACTACTAGTTTCTTGAATACTGACATCGGCATTAAATTGATGCTCACCGTAAATAACAGAGTGCCTTACCACAATAGTTTAGGCTAATGGTACATAGGATTGTGAAACTGCTAGGGTCTTTTAGCTTTAGAGGTGAAGATGAAATATCACCTAGAGGGGGTGAATAGGTGAGCTCAAAATCTTTTCGCAAAGAACAATCAAACACTAATAAAAAAAGAGGCTGAGAAAGGAAATAAACACAGGACAATTTATACTGGTTCGGTCTAATACTTTGACCTGCATCTAGTCCCCAAGCACACCTTGGGATTTCCACTAATTCTTCAAAATATGAATACAACTCAAGATGATCCTTTCACACTCAGACTCACTCCCCCTTACAAGTTACAATCGTACACCCACACTTAAGGTTCCATAACCTTAAGCTTCAAATAGAAAATGATTTGAATGTTTAATAACTCCTCACGAGTAGATGATAAATGAACACTGAAGAACATTAAATATTCGAAGATATTAAGTGATGTTAATGAAACAGTTGATCGTAATAACTCAGAAATAAATGCGCAGATTTCAGTAGCTGGCAAAATTGAATGCTCAAGCTTTTGTAATGTTCGCTATTAATGCCGTTGTGAAGAACTTGAATATAATTGTTGTGACTATTCCAATTGCCGTTGGTTATAGTTGTTCTTTGTTGAGCCAAATCAACCGTTGTTTCATTAAATGTATTCGCTACTTTTATTAGATGCATTTGCCGTTGTCTGTACTTGTGCAGAATGTGACTCAAAATGATAGTTGTAATAGGTATGCCTCGTAGGAATGATTTCGTTTGCTGCAAAAGCTAATTCCAATTGTTGCTCTGTTTTTCTGAGCAGCATTAAATGCGTCTGCCATGTTGGATTGCTTTTCGCTCAAATTCAAATTAGGCAATGTTAATCAACTGAAACTCAATCAAGGAAATGATTAAATATGATATAGATGAGTTTAAAGATGTTTAACAAGATATAGATAATGACCCATAGAATTTAAGGTAATTAATGATGCGTAAAGTATGATATACATTTAGGAAATGTATTCTTGGGAGTTAACCACATATTCTCGAGAGCTATTGAACATATGCTTTCCAGAGTGTATATCTTGATGATACTCGAGAATCACTATGTAGGTACTCGAGAATGATAAGATATAAAAGCTAGTAAGCATGTAAGTACTCTCGAGAATTGAAATCCCCATTCTCAAGAATCAATAACATGAACATAAGAATGTGAAATGATTATAACAAGTATTCTTGAGAATGACCTACCAATTATCGAGAATCACTTACTTATGTTAGTTCTCTGTGTGTTTTGATGATAACCGACAATTGTAAACTCAATTTGAAGTTTGTCCTTAGAAAGTTGTAAAACTTTCTGTTTAAGGCAAACTCGATTTTGGGTTGCTAAACTCAAGTTTGGACTTGACAGACAGAAGCTCAGATTTTACAATGTTGGCCAAACTCCAGTTTGTATAGGCAAATTCGAGTTTGCAGAGTTACAGAAAGCTATCAAAGTTTACAAGAGTTGTAAGCTTGAGTCTAGATCAAAGGCAATGACACTCAAATTTCAACTTGTTTCCAAACTCTACCTTTGATTATGAGAAACTCCAGTTTACAAGAAAGTTTATGTGCTAAAAGTTTAAAGACTTGTAAACTCGAGTCTATAATTTGGAAACTCAAGTTTGAGATCAAACAGAAGCTTCAACGTTTTATCAAGTTTTCCAAACTCCAGTTTCAGTTTTACAAACTCCAGTTTGCAAAATGTAATAGCCTTCATGTTTTCAGTTTTCACTGGAAACTCGAGTCTGGATTATGTAGACTCGAGTTTGGCATATACAAAGATACTCGAGTTGATACTTGTTTTCTAAACTCCAGTTTAAATTTCAGTAACTCCAGTTTGTACTTAAATGTAAAGTTTTTTTCAAAGTTTCAATATATACTGAAACTCGAGTTAGATTTCTGGAGACTCGAGTTTAGGACTATCTGAAAACACTCAAGTTATTACATGATTTCTAAACTCCAGTCTTGAAAATAGAAACTCCAGTTTGAGCCTTCAAAGATATTTCAAATGTTTCAGTTCACACTGAAACTCGAGTCATGGTTTCAGTGACTCGAGTTTAGCTCAAACAGAAAACACCCGAGTAAATGACTGATTTGAAAACTCCAGTTTGAAAAATGGAAACTCCAGTTTACACATAAAAAGATTTTTTCAAAGGTTTCAGTTTTCACTGAAACTCAAGTTTTGAATATCAAAACTCGAGTCTGGATCATATAGAGAGATATGTAATATTTCAGGTCTTGTAAACTCCAGTCTGCATTTCTAAACTCCAGTTTTGAAGCTGTGAACTTAAACTTAAGATTTTCATAAAAGCTTCAAACTCGAGTCAGTCACTAAATGACTCGAGTTTAGCCATGTGTTCAAAATCTCATTCAGGACCAACTCACGACTTTCCTCTATGTAAGAACCAAACTCGAGTCAGTTACTTATCAACTCGAGTTTAGGAAACTTTCAAACATATCTTGCTCTTTGGATGAACCTGAAACTCGAGTCTAGAACAACAAACTCGAGTTTGCATTGGTAACTTTTGAAAACCAGATGAAATCAATCTGCGAAATCATTATGGGTTAATATGAAATTATCATATCTTGTTGCATTATTATTCCTAACGTTATTGATCAAGTTTTTGATAAGTTTCAGACAGGTTCATCACAAGATCAGAGAGAATCAAAGATCCAAAATAAGTGCATTTAATGAAGAACCAAGAACAGGGCTGATTCTTCTCCCTTATCCCATATGTTTAGCTCAGATCGTTGGAACACATTAAGATCACCTCAAACGGTCAAATTAAGATTATGGAATGACAAAGAATCTGGAAGATGTTCTGCAACAACATATTCCAGGATTTGAGCAAAAAATTGAAAGAACAGAGAAAAATTTGCAACTGTCATTTTCCAGATCTGCAACTGAATGTTGGAGAAGATATTGCAACGGCTAGTTCATCTAGTTAGGCTATAAAAGGCTATGAAGACTCAGAGCAAGATACACAACGAAGCTACACTTGAACACATCTGCATTTTTTGAGTCTGTATTGTGATTCCTTTATCTGTTTTTCAGTGATTATCAATATTCACTCTTTTGAGAGATTGAAATTCTTTTAATGTATTTGGTTGTGTAAACTCAAGGTTGTGGAACCTGTGAGTTGGGCTGTTTAATTACAAAGTGTAAGGGGGAACAAGTCCTAGGTGATTAGGATTGTGTCTTGTCTTCATTGTTGTAGTTAAAAACCTGTTGAACTAGTGGAAACACCCAGAAGGTATCTGGGGATTGGACGTAGGTCAAGGTTAAGACCGAACCAGTATAAATCCTGTGTGTCTGAGCCTTTCTTTCTCTACTCTTTCATTATTCATTTCTTAAGCTTTATTTTTAAGAGTTGAAAAGAAATTTTAAA
The DNA here is from genome assembly GCA_037074495.1 of Acacia confusa. Lineage (NCBI taxonomy): Eukaryota > Viridiplantae > Streptophyta > Magnoliopsida > Fabales > Fabaceae > Acacia > Acacia confusa. The sequence goes on along the minus strand of CM073509.1, from coordinate 26,152,446 downwards.
ATCCCCAATTCACCCTCCTCTTGGTGATTTCTTCCACTTTCAACCTATTCTCGAGAATCAAGTTCCAGTACTCGAGAATTGCTTCTGATAAGAGTATGATATTTGAACCTGAATGATATCGCTAGTACTCAGGAATGTAATCTAATTCTTGAGAATCAAAGGCTTATTCTCGAGAATCACAAGTCCATTCTCGAGAATCAGAGATATATCAGAAGGTGTTTGAGTCTAGCATGCCATTCTCGAGAACCATCTTTGCATACTCGAGAATGGTAACCTGAAATGCTCAAATACACAAATTAGTTCATTCAATTCTCGAGAGCCCATCCATAATTTTCAAGTATGTATTAATGCCTTTATTTAAACTTGATTCAAAACCTTAAAACAGGCTGTTATTAGCAAAAACATTTGGAGCTAATAGAAGGTACCTTGTTCAGTGGTATAACATTGCTCTCTTCAGTCATTGCCACATTTTCAAATTCTCCCACTTTTCTCTTTTTAGACAAGACGTCTTTCATGAGCTTTACTTAGTTAGGCATTCGTTCAAGAGCTTCAACCAAAGGGATATTGATGTGTAGTTGTTTTAGCACATCCAGAAATTTCTAGAATTGTTTCTCTTGGCTTTGCTTCTACAACCTATGCAAGAAAAGTGGTTGCTGCTTCAATTAATACCCGTGATGGACCTATATTGGTAGCATACTACGTTGGCTTTGTTATAGCATCGTCTGGTTTCTTGGGAGTGTGTGCTTTTGGTATAACATATGTAAGCATGCTGCAGCATAGGCAGACTAGTACTTTACTACCATATAGGCGTGCACTACTCTATTTATTGTGCTTCTTTAGCGGCTTCTCGCCCTTTCTTTGCTTGTCTTAATAGTAGTTGAACATCCTCAATAAGTCTTTTTGTGATCTTATGCTGCTCCACATTCTTGCCGTTCCTCAACTCTATGATTTGACTTGCTCATTTTCATGGTTCCAAAGGATTTCAGTGTTACTAGGTAGAGAACTTTATAATATGTTGTTAAGCACAGTAGTGAACACTCATGGAATTGAGGTAATTTCTCACGTTACGAACTTGTAATCCCTAGTCCTTTTCTTCTCTTACTACTTAATCATGGAAATATTTTCTTTTCGTTGGTGTTAAGGATCAAATTAAAACCTAAACAACCAAGGGAATAAAGGAATCCTGTGAAAGCTACCGAACAACAATTAAGGTAAGTGATTCTAAACCTACTAGTAGTTTACTAGTGTTTGCTAATGATTTCTCTAGCTTTCTTTGATTTTGGTCAGATTAAACTCTAAGGGGAGGGTCTGTTTGAGTTTCTAAAAGTGGGTTATCATATGTGATGACCTAAATAACAAGTTAAAATGTGATTAGTAATTGAAATTATGAAGTTTGAGAAGTACAAATTACAAAATGATGTTGAACATAAGGTGTCTTGGTTTCGGTTGGGTACATGGTAGACTTGAGGAGTTGAAATTTTGTCAATGTGATGATTTCATTATGTTTAGAATGTGGAATTGTATAGGGTAGAGTTCTGATTGGAATTTTGGAAGCTTCGGGATTGAATTTTGTCAAGGCTCAGAAATTTGTCTTGAAAATCTTATGTGGGCAGTCATTTTGGAACTCATTTTTGGGGCAAAAAAATGATGTCCAATTGCAATGAAATTTTTCAAGATTAAAGTAGACATAATGAGCTTTAATTTGATAGGTCATTTCTCAAATTTGGATTTGTGTACAGTAAATTATGAATTATTGAAAATGAACTACAATTCTGGAATGTCATCTAGACAGAGGTCACTATTTTATTGAGCTGGGAATAGCATGAGAGTTCCTAGCTACTAGAATTATTTTTTCTTGAAACTAGACTAAATAAGGAGTCTATAGGATTTGTAATCACCTTATTTGGTCCCTGTTGCTAAAAGATATGATTTTTCAAGTTATGATAAAATTATGGAATCTTCGGTCAAAAGGGGGCAAAAGTAATGTAAGATATGGTACATGATGACTAACTTAATGATTAAGTATAAAATGGATTCTTAGTCATAAATTAGGCATATTTTCATAGTAATTGAGCATAAATTGCTAAATGATATCTAAAAATGTCAAGAGTTGGTGTGATAATGACTTATTGTTCGCAAATGTTGAATTATAGGAATTGATGTTCACCTAGAGCAATCAAAGAACCTAGAATCAAGCCGAAAGCTTAATAAGCAACCATGTAGTAACTTTAACTCTCACTTACTATATTTGACACCATATGCATGTGTGGATCATGTTGTGGTTGTTAGTTTTCAGAGTTTTGATGATAACAAGATTAAAAATTATTTAAAACTTTGAGAATGACAAGGCTTTGAATAAGTGAATTTTTTCTAAGTTAAGGTGATACTCGAGTAAAGAAATTATGCTTACTTGAGTATACTCTATCTAATAGTTTGTTTTAAGTGTTCACAAAACACTACTCGAGTAAGGGTGTGTTTCTACTTGAGTAGCATATCAAATAGAGTGAATGAAGCAAAGTTTAGACAAGTGTTACTTGAGTATGCTTCATGTTGTACTCAAGTATGAGAAATGAAGTAAGATATGGGACTTTGATATGTGGTACTTGAGCAACAGGTAAGTGTTAATCGAGTATATTACTCAAGTACTAGTAAGAGTATCGCTCGAGTATGATTGATCTGAGTCTCATAAAATTGATTTGTGTTAAGTATACTCGAGTAGGGATTTTTGCTACTTGAGTATAAGCAAATTGATACTTGAGTACTACTTTTGTCATATTGAAATTTAGTCCAGATAAACTATACTTGAGTATAACTTTCTATGTATTCAAGTATGGTAATTGAGTAATAGGATTTTATTACTCAAGTACTGTTGTTTAAGTCATTTGAACTGAACCTACCATTCTACTACTTGAGTATAAGACGATAGCTACTCGAGTATTATTGCAAGTATCTTTGATTACCTATGAATGTTAGCCAAGCAAAGGCAATACTCGAGTATGGTGCTTGTGTAAGGAAGTTAGCCTACTCGAGTCCTATCATTTGAAGTCTCTTAAAGAACCTGATATAAAGCTACTCAAGTATGGGTAATGACCTTCTCAAGTAAAGTACTTGAGTATGAGATTGTGGTACTTGAGTATAAGACATCACTTATCTTCCTATGCTTGCTGTTAATGGTAATCATAAGTTTAAATATTTTGGGTTATCTTTGATTTATGCTTTAATGATACTTAAACCATATTACTCTAATTCTAATCTATATTTTGAGTATGTTTCATATCATTAACCATCATTTAAATGTTGATTAGCTAAAAAGAAAAATATGTGTTAGAAGCGTCTAATGCTATCGGAAAACAAAGCCAACAAACAGAATGAAATCTCATGGCATATGAAATCATTCTTTCAAGGCGTACTTATCCTGGAAATTACTTTGAGTCAACTTCTATGCATAAGTATGTCAACGGTGAACAAATTAATGAAGTAACAGTCGACTGTACCTAAGGGAAATCATCCATGCCTAATGGAAATTCAAAGAGTCACAATGGCTACATTCAAAGCTTCACAATACATTAATAGAAGATGGTATAAAAGCTCATCACATTCAATTTTGCCACCTACCGAAACTCTGTGCAATCAATTCGACATTATTGAAATTTACTGTTTCATTTACTTCACTTAATATCTTTGGATATTATTCTTATACTTTAGTGATTATTATTCATCTACTCAGTGAGGAGTCTTAAACATGTATTTGATTATCTGTTTAATCTCAAGGCTAAGGAACCTTTAGTGTGGGTGTACAATTACATCTTGTAAGGGGAGAGAGTCCTAGTGTGAAAGGATCATCTCAAGTATAGAGTGTGTAATAGTATCTGTGAGTGTGTGTTAGTAAAAAACCTAGAGTGTCTGGGGACCGGACGTAGGTCAAAGAGTTGGACTGAACTAGTATAATGTCTTTGTGTTCATTCTCTCTATCTCAATCTTTACTATTGTTATTCCTAGTTTAAATCCGAAGAAGAATATTTAAATCCCCTATTCACCCTCTTTAGGTGATATTCGACTTTCAATGGTTTGTATCGTGAGCAAGTGGCAGGCTATAAGGCCTAAAAGGTCCTTGGGTCGCAAAGCCTGTTTAGCTTTCAGTGGGTATAAACTATATTTCCTTTGTAGTCGAGGTTGTATATGATCTTTGTTTGCAATCGGTACTGTTTATGATGTGTATTCTTTGAATGCTGATTGAATTGTTCATTGGTTACCTAACATGTACTGTGCATGCATATTATGTGAGATTAACTATTACTCTTGGAACCTTGGAATCCTACCCCTTGTTACTATATGTGTAATGAATAGCACATTGGATACAGCTCCTAAGGCAAGGTGGCCGATGTCAACAAATGGAGGTGTCGAACAAGTTCTGGAATGGTTGTGGATTATTTTGTTGAGGAATTCCGTAATTGGTTTATAGTTTGTAAATATTTAGTATGAACCTTATAGATATTTTTGTAATGTAATCAAGAGTTTATGTCAGTAAATAACACTATTTTTGTTTTGCCTATTGAACTACATATGAATACTCTGATGTATACTAATATACCTATGTGTATTATAGATACGAAGAAGTCTCTTAAATAAGGAATCAATTTGTCCATGTTTTGAAAGTGGAAGAAATCACCAAGAGGGGGGGGTGAATTGGGGATTTTAAAAATTCTTTTCAACTCTAACAAATAAAGCTTAAGAAATGAATAATGAAAGAGTAGAGAAAGAAAAGCTCAGACACACAGGATTTATACTGGTTCGGTCTTAACCTTGACCTATGTCCAGTCCCCAGATACCTTCTGGGTGTTTCCACTAATTCAACAGATTTTTAACTACAACAATGAAGACAAGACACAATCCTAATCACCTAGGACTTGCTCCCCTTTTCACCTTGTAATTAAACAACCCAACTCACAGGTTCCACAACCTTGAGTTTACACAACCAAATACTTTAAAAGAATTTCAATCTCTCAAAAGAGTGAATATTGATAATCACTGAAGAACAGATAAAAGAATCACAATACAGACTCAAAAATGCAAATGTGTTCAAGTGTAGCTTCGTTGTATCGTGCTCTGAGTCTTCATAGCCTTTTATAGCCTAGCTATAAAAAAAATATAAGAACTAACATTAAGTAAGAATAACTTACAACTCATTGGGATTTACCATTCCCAATTCTCTTCTAATGAAAACAAATTGCTCCTTTGCTAATGGCTTTGTGAAGATATCTGCAAGTTGGAGATTTGTGGGAATGAACATCATCTTGACATCCTTCTTTTGAACATGATCTCTTATGAAGTGATGCCTAACATTAATGTGCTTGGTCCTTGTATGTTGGACAGGATTCTTAGCCAAGCTGACTGTGCTAGTATTATCACACAGAATTGGTACTTCTTTCAAATGAACTCCCAAGTCAGATAGTTGTTGTTTAACCATAAGACTTGAGCGCAACAACTAGATGCAGCAACATACTCAGCTTCAGTTGAGGATACAACTACAGAAGTTTGTTTCTTGCTGAACCAAGAAACAAGTGAACCTCCAAAGAATTCACATTGACCACTTGTGCTCTTTCTATCTGTCTTGTATCCAGCATGATCTGAATCCGTGTATGCCACTAGATATTTAGCTTGACCTTTGGGATACCATAAACCCAATGACATTGTATCAGCAAGATATCTGAAAATTCTCTTAACATTTTCAGCATGAGATTCTTTTGGTGCTGACTGAAATCTTGCACACATTCCCACACTGAATTGAATGTCTGGACGGCTAGCAGTCAAGTATAATAGAGATCCAATCATCCCTCTATACTTGGTTATATCAAAAGCTTTGCCCTTCTCATCAGCATCTAAGGCAGTGGTTGAGCTTATAGGAGTATCAGCTCCATTACAATGATCCAGACCATATTTCTTCAAGAGATCCTTAAGATATTTCGTTTGAGATATGAATATTCCATCTTTCCTTTGCTTGATTTGTAAGCCAAGGAAGTAATTCAATTCTCCCATCATAGACATCTCAAATTCTCCCTGCATTATCTTAGAAAACTCTTCACATAAAGCTTCATTAGTGGAACCAAATATAATATCATCCACATATATTTGAAGTAGCAAAACATCTTTTAATTCATTAGTCTTAATGAAAAGAGTTGTATCTGTTTTTCCTCTAACAAATCCATGATCAAGAAGGAATTTGCTTAATCGCTCATACCAAGCTCTAGGAGCTTGCTTAAGACCATATAAGGCTTTCTTAAGGCGATAAACATGATCAGGATGATGACTGTCCTCAAATCCAGGAGGTTGTTCAACATAAACTTCCTCTTGAATAAAACTATTTAAAAATGTTGATTTCACATCCATTTGATAGAGCTTGATTCCTTTTATACAAGCAAAGGCTAGAAGAACTCTTATGGCTTCCAATCTTGCCACTGGAGCATAAGTTTCTTCATAATCAATTCCTTCTTCTTGATTACAGCCTTTTGCAACCAATCTTGCCTTGTTACGGACATTAATTGCAGATTCATCACGTTTGTTCTTGAATACCCACTTAGTGCCAATGACTGGATGGTCTTTAGGCCTAGGTACCAAGTCCCAAACTTGATTTCTCTCAAATTGATGTAATTCCTTTTGCATTGCTATCACCCAATCATTGTCTGAAAGGGCTTCTTCAATTTTAGAGGGTTTAATTTCTGAAATGAAAGCAGAAAAGGTAACTTCATTCAAAACACTTCGTCTGGTTTTTACTCCTTGATTTGTATCACCTATAACTTGGTCCAGTGGATGACTCTTACTGTATTTCCAAGCTCGAGGTTGAGTTTGACCAGAATTTTCACAATCATTTTTAGGTTCAACGTCTGGTTCATTTTGCAAATGATTTTCAGAGTTTGTCAAAACAGAAGAAATTTTTGAAATGGATAGATCTTGAGGAATAACTTCATCATCATCATCCAAGGATTTGTTAGCATTGGTTTCACAGAAAACAACATGAATGGATTCTTCTATAGTTCTAGTAGAATGATTAAATACTCTATATGCTTTACTTCTAGATGAATAGCCAAGGAATGTACCTTTATCAACCTTAGAATCAAATTTTCATAAATTTTCCTTACTATTCTTGTGTATAAAACACTTACAGCTGAATATATGCAGATGAGCCAAGTTTGGCTTTCTTCCCTTATACAACTCATAAGGAGTTTTGTTCAGCTTCTTCCGAAAGTAAGCTCGATTAGAAATGTAGCAAGCTGTGCTCATTGCATCTGCCCTAAACACTTGGGAGGTCTAATTTTCATTTAGCATTGCTCTTGTCATTTTTGTGAGGACTCGGTTCTTTCTTTCTACTACTCCATTTTGTTAAGGAGTCCTTAGAGCAGAGAAATTATGATCTATTCCCATATCATCACAGAACCTTTGAAAGAATTGATTTTCAAATTCACCTCCATGATCAGTCCGAATTCCTGCAATAGAGAAACCTTTCTCGTTCTGGACCTTCTTGGCAAAAGCAACAAATTGATCAAATGCTTCATTTTTCACAGATAAAAATAGAGTCCATGTGAATCTTGAGAAATCATCAACTATAACTAGAGTGTACAGATTTCCACCAAAACTTTTCACTCTAGCTGGACCAACTAAATCCATATGCAATAATTGAAGTGGTCTATTAGTTGAAATCTCAGTCTTTGATTTAAATGATGATTTGGTTTGTTTAACCTTTTGACAAGCATCACAAATTATATCCTTTTTAAAGTTAAGTTTTGGTAAACCAATAACCAAATCCTTTTTCAATAACTTATCAAGTTGAAACATGTTGACATGAGCTAAACGCTTGTGCCACAACTAACTCTCATCTAAGTTCCCGATAAAACAATTTTCAGAAGATACACTAATACTAGAAAGATTCAAGGTGTAGCAGTTACCTTCTCTAGGAGCTTTGAATAGAGCTTTGGATTTAAGATGGTCTAATTGTAGATCATTCTTGCTGATAATCAAGCATTCCTTAGAATCAAAGATAATTAAATTACCTTTGTCAGCACTTTGGCTTACACTGAGGAGATTATGACATAGTCCTTCAACAAGGTAGACATCCTTAATCTGTGGTCCATCATTATTTCCAATTTCACCAATACCAGCAATCCTACCGGATTGATTTCCACTAAATGTTACCTTGTCACCATCTTTATACTTGATTGTTACAAACTTAGAATGATCTCCTGTCATATGTTTAGAGCATCCACTGTCAATGTACCATTTGTTGGATTTTGATGCTCTTAGACAAACTTGCAAGATTTAATAGATCAAGCCTTAGGTACCCATCTTTTCTTAGGTCCTTTTGGGTTAGTATGTGTCTTAAGAACTTCATAAGATCCTTTAGGCACCCATCTATAGTTTCCTATAAGTTTGTTCTTTCTCTCCTTTTTGTGGAAACAAGATGATGTTGTATGTCCTTTTTGATTACAGTAGTTGCAATGTGCAAAAGGGTTGGAAGAATGAACTGTTTTTCAAAAATAGTTTAAATATGTCTTTTCTCCAGTTTTCTTCTTTCCTTTCTTCTTATCAAAGTCAGGTCTATAGCCAATACCTTAGAACTGCAGACTGGAGTTTACAAGACCTGAAATATTGTATAGCTCTTTGTATGATCCAGACTCGAGTTTTGATATCCAAAACTCGAGTTTCAGTAAAAAGTGAAACTTTTGGAATATCTCCATAATTGTAAACTGGAGTTTCCATTTTCTAAACTGGAGTTTTCAAATCAGTCATTTACTCGAGTGTTTTCTGTTTGAGCTAAACTCGAGTCACCAAAATCTTGACTCGAGTTTTAGTGTGAACTGAAACATTTGAAACATCTTTGAAGGCTCAAACTGGAGTTTAGAAATCATGTAATAACTCGAGTATTTTCAGTTTGTCCTAAACTCAAGTCTCCAGAAACTAGACTCGAGTTTCAGTGGTAGCTGAAGTTTTGAAAACTTCCTGTTAAGCTTAAACAGGAGTCTTTGAAATCAAAACTGGAGTTTACAAAATAAACAATAGCTCGAGTGTCTCTATTATAACCTAGACTCGAGTCTTCTACGTCCTGACTCGAGTTTCAGTTGAAAACTTTAAACTTGAAGACTTTTCTATTTGGTAAACTGGAGTTTGTGGATATGAAACTGGATTTTTGAAATCTTGATAAAGCATTGAAGCTTCTGTTTGATCCTAAACTCGAGTTTCCAAAACATAGACTCGAGTTTACAGTTCTTAAGAATTTTGATTGCTCTCTGTGTAATGCAAACTCGAGTTTGTCTTACACAAATTGGAGTTTGGCCAGCTTTGTAAAAACCGAGCTTCTGTCTGTCAAGTCCAAACTCGAGTTTCGTTACCTACACTCGAGTTTGCCTTGAATAGTAAGTTTTACAACTTACCAAAGACAAACTTTAAATTTAGTTTACTATTGTCAGTTATCATCAAAACACATAGAGAACTAACGTTCTCCCCCTTTTTGATGATGACAACACTTGTAAACTGAATTTGCAAAGAGTTTGATTAAATTTATCATTTTGAAAACATTTTAAAAACAAATGTGCTTATAAATTACAGATATCAGAGTTTAATGGGCAGAAGCACGATGAACCAGAATGAGATTATCATATAAATCATTAAGCAACATTTTCAGTTCATGGAAAATAAACACAAGAAGGTAAATTCAGAATAAACTAAACAAGGTTAACATAGACTCAAGACTCAAAACTAAAGACTAAAGACTCATCAACTTTCTCTCCCCCTTTATCTTGCTCTTCAGTTTTCTCTCCCCCTTTGTCATCAGCAAATGAGGGTTGAGCAGGGGTAGTGGCAGTTGTGGGATCAATAAAAGGAGTAGAGGGAAGTGTGGTCTGAGGTGTAGAGGTGGAAGCAGGTGCAGGTGCAGGAATATTCAAGTGTCTCAGAATTAGTTCCAATTGCACCTTCATGTCATCCTGGGTTTTGGTTATGGCTTGATTGGTCTTGATCAACTCAGAAACCATTTTGCCAACCTCATTCTCAATGGTTGTTGCCAGATTGGTAATGGCAACATCTACTATCTCTTAGATTTTGGCAGTTAAATCTGAAGGAAGAGGAGGCTGAGGATGTGCAGCTGATTGAGCTTCTTGACCCCTGGCATGAGTGGCTTTAGTCTTTGATGGAGCGTGAGAATGGCCAGAACCTTCCTCATTGAAGCTGATCTTCATTAAATGCAATTGTGGCTTTCCAAATTCATAAGGTTTCTGGATTGTATCAGAACCACCAAGAGGCCAGATTTTGAAGTAGTAGAGGATCACAGAGATAAGGGAAGGAAAGGGAACATGGGAAGATTTTCTGGATCCAAACTTGAATCTCACCATTTCCTCAAAGATCCATTGACCCACATTGATAGGTTGCTTGTCAACAATGGCTGTGAAGGGGGCATAGTCTCTTTGAGTGAAATGAGTGAAATTTCCACCCTTTTGGACAAGATTTCTAGGATATATGTACCATAAGACACGGTACATAGGAGACATAGAAGCAGGAGAAATGTGAAGAGAGACTAACTGTGCCTCAGAGACAGGTTCATTGGGTTTTAGAATTTCACAACACTGTCTATTTGTGTAGGTAAAGGAGTGAGGGGGAGAAGGATTCTCAATTTGCAGAATGGTATTGAGAATAGCAGCAGAAATGGTGATTTTCACTCCTCTCACATTGGTAGACAATCTCTCCTCAACCAGAATTTTGTCACAGTCCTCCAAATTATCCCAATCCATGTTTAAATAAAATACTCTCATAATATTTGAGGTATATGAAGCAGAAATTGAAAGGAGAGGTTCAAATTGTTTCAACCAAGGTGAAAGATCAAGATTACACTCCTTCCTCAAATTTTCAAAATTGACGAACACAACTGGGCAAATAGGCTTTTTGACAAAATGTTCTTTGAATTTAGCACCAGTGTCGTCTAATAAAATAGTGTTTGCTGTGATAAAACCAAAGGGAGGAGTGTTGTGATTGTAAATTTAAGTGAGAGCATTAGGTACCAAAGAAGGTTCCTGAGAGGGTTGATTAGGTTGTTGAGCATTTGATGGAACAATAGTGGATTGACCTTGGGAGGTTGCTTGGCTTGTTCCTTTCCTCTTCCTCTTAGGAGTTTTTGACGGTTCAGTAACCTTCTCTTTTCCTTTCCCAGAAACAGGGTCTGGCTTCTTCCTCGATCGATCCTCCGTTGGTTCTTGAATTACAACCCCCTTTGGTTTCGGAGAAGCAGTATGAGGGACTCCTGGGATTTGTTTGTCAATTCCAGAAGCAAATTTCTTCAGAATCATTTTGCTTCTCATGGGTCTGTGGGTAGGAATGGATTTTTGCCTTGGTTGTCATTGAAGAGGGGAAGGTGATGGAGACCTTAAACCTTTGGCATCTTGGAAGGGTTGAGAGGATTGATTTGAAGGCTGATTGAAAGCCATTTTCGGTTTGAGAAGGGGAGATTGAAGAAGATGAAGCAGAGAGGTCACGAGAAACCTTAGGGCAAAACTTAAGTTTTGAGAATAGTAAAATGAACAGACATGACAAACCCATATATATAGTTTTTCCTAGACTTGAGCTTCACACGAACTGACTCGAGCTTTCATGAGTTTTAGGCTTACCTGGACTTCAAGGATGTATGTGTGAATCCTTGAATCCCCCGACAAAACTCGAGTTAATACTTACAGACTCGAATTTTGAATTTCTTCAAACCTTCATGTTGCTCTTTGGCTGCTCCAGACTCGAGTCACTCACTTAATGACTCGAGTTTTGATCTTCTTCAAAACTTCATGTTGGTTTCTGTCTCTCGTAGACTCGAGTCACTTACTTAGTGACTCGAGTTTAGAACTTCCTCAAATCTCCAGTTTGCTTCTATTTGATTTTGACTCGAGTTAGTCACTTAATGACTCGAGTTTTCAGGCTTTTCGCAGTTCCATCCTGTACTTTGACTTGCGCTGACTCGAGTCAATCAATAAATGACTCGAGTTTGGGCTGGTTCCTCAAACTCAGTTGTTTTTTGTCCTCGATAAACTCAAGTTTATCTGCTCAAACTCGAGTTTGCTTCACATTGAAAGTAAACATTAGTAGACAAATATCCTGTAAAAACATATCTAAACACTCCAATGCTTAAGTTAGTACAATTAAATCATCGAAACACTTAATTAACATTGGGTAGAGGAAGACTCACAGCTTATTGGGATTTACCATTCCCAATTCTCTTCTTATGAGAGTAAATTGCTCTTTTGCTAAAGGCTTGGTGAATATATCTGCTAGCTGTTGATAAGAGGGAATGAAGATCACTTTGACATCCTTCTTCTGAACATGATCTCGAATGAAGTGATGCCTCACATCAATGTGCTTGGTTCTTGTGTGATGGACAGGATTCTTTGCCAAGCTTATCGTGCTTGTGTTGTCACACAGAATTGGGATTTCTTTGAGGTGCATACCCAAGTCTTGAAGTTGTTGCTTTAGCCATAAAACCTGAGAGCAGCAACTTGAGGCAGCAATGTATTCAGCTTCTGTTGATGACACTGAAACAATGGTTTGGTTCTTGTTGAACCAAGAGACAAGTGAGCCACCAAGAAATTGACATTGGCCACTTGTACTCTTTCTATCTGTCTTATATCTAGCATGGTCAGAGTCTGAGTATGCTACCAGATGTTCAGGTTGACCTTTGGGAAACCATAGTCCCAATTCTTCTGTATCATGCAGATATCTGAAAATTCTTTTAACATACTCAGCATGTGACTCTTTTGGAGCTGATTGAAATCAAGCACACATCCCTACACTGAATTGGATGTCTGGTCTACTTGCTGTCAGGTAGAGCAAGGATCCAATCATGCCTTTGTATCTTGTCATGTTGAAATCTTTTCCCTTCTCATCAGCATCTAATGCAGCCGTTGAACTCATTGGTGTGTCAACCCAATTGCAATCTTGAAGGCCATATTTCTTGAGCAGGTCTTTCAAGTACTTGGTCTGAGAAATGAATATGTCATTCTTGCGCTGCTTGATTTGAAGACCAAGGAAATAAAGGCTGAAAAGGTTACCTCATTTAAAATGTTTTTCCTAGTTCTCACACCTTCATTTACATCACCTAGAACCTGATCCAGAGGATGGTTTTTATTGTATCTCCAGGCTTCAGGCTGAGGTTGTGACTGAACGGGTTCTTTAGAAATATTTTCAGTCTCGTTTTCTTGTTCTTCTTGAGAGGAATTTTCAGAGTTTGAGACAGATGAGATTTTTGAGGTAGATTGATTTTGTAGAACATTAACATCTTCCTCATCATTAGATTGGTTAGATTTGTTTTCACATAATACTACATGAATTGATTCTTCAACAGTGCGAGTACGCAAATTAAATGTTCTAAAGGATTTACTTCTATTTGAGTAACCAAGAAATATACCTTCATCTGATCTGGGATCAAATTTTCCCAGATTGTTCTTACTATTGTCATGGATGAAGCATTTGCAACCAAAGATATGTAGGTGTGCTAGATTTGGTTTCCTCCCTTTGTATATCTCATAAGGAGTTTTGTTTAACTTTTTCTGGAGATATGCTCTATTGGAGACATAGCATGCAGTACTCATGGCATCAGCCCAAAATAATTGGGAGGCGTTGTTCTCATTCAGCATTGCTCTTGCCATTTCAGTGAGTACTCTATTCTTCCTTTCCACAACACCATTTTGCTGAGGAGTTCTAGGAGCTGAGAAGTTATGATCGATGCCCATATATTCACAGTATTTGCTGAGAGTATGGTTTTCAAATTCTCCTCCATGATCTGTACGAATTCCTGCAATGACAGTACCTTTATCATTTTGGACCTTTTTGGTAAACACAACAAATTGATCAAATGTTTCATCTTTAGATGATAAGAATATAGTCCATGTAAATCTAGAGAAATTATCAACAATGACTAAAGTGTATAGATTTCCACCAAAACTCTTGACTCTAGCTGGACCAACTAAATCCATGTGCAACAGTTGAAGAGGTCTATTAGTTGAAATCTCACTTTTGATTTGAAGGATTATTTAGTTTGTTTTCCCTTTTGACATGTATCACAAACCATGTCCTTTTTGAAATTAAGTTTTGGCAAACCAATAACTAAATCCTTTTTCAATAATTTATCAAGTTGGGACATATTAACATGTGCTAAACGTTTGTGCCACAACCAACTTTCATCTAAGTTACTCATGAAACATTTTTCAGAGGGTAAAACAGTTGAAAGTTCAAGAATATAACAGTTACCTTCCCTTGGTGCTCTGAAAAGAGCTTTGGATCTTACTTTGTCTAGGGAGAGATCATCCTTGTTGACAATTAAACACTCTTCTGAATTAAAGATGACCAGATTACCTTTGTCAGCATTTTGGCTTACACTAAGGAGATTATGGCACAATCTGTTAGTTCTCTATGTGTTTTGATGATAACCGACAATTGTAAACTCAATTTGAAGTTTGTCCTTGGTAAGGCAAACTCGAGTTTGGGTTGTTAAACTCGAGTTTGGACTTGACAGACAGAAGCTCAGATTTTACAATGTTGGCCAAACTCCAGTTTGTATAAGCAAACTTGAGTTTACAGAGTTACCATGAGCTATCAAAGTTTACAAGAGTTGTAAACTCGAGTTTGTGTTTATAAACTCAAGTCTAGATCAAAGGCAGTGACACTCGAATTTCAACTTATTTCCAAACTCTACCTTTGATTATGAGAAACTCCAGTTTACAAGAAAGTTTATGTGCTAAAAGTTTAAAGCCTTGTAAACTCGAGTCTATGATTTGGAAACTCGAGTTTGAGATCAAACAGAAGCTTCAACGTTTTATCAAGTTTTCCAAACTCCAGTTTGCAAAATGCAATAGCCTTCATGTTTTCAGTTTTCACTGGATTATGTAGACTCGAGTTTGGCATATACAGAGATACTCGAGTTGATACTTGTTTTCTAAACTCCAGTTTAAATTTCAGTAACTCCAGTTTGTACTTAAATGTAAAGTTTTTCAAAGTTTCAATATACACTGAAACTCGAGTCAGATTTCTGGAGACTCGAGTTTAGGACTATCTGAAAACACTCGAGTTGTTATATGATTTCTAAACTCCAGTCTTGAAAATAGAAACTCCAGTTTGAGCCTTCAAAGATATTTCAAATGTTTCAGTTCACACTGAAACTCGAGTCATGGTTTCGGTGACTCGAGTTTAGCTCAAACAGAAAACACCCGAGTAAATGACTGATTTGAAAACTCCAGTTTGAAAAATGGAAACTCCAGTTTACACATAAAAAGATTTTTTCAAAGGTCTCAGTTTTCACTGAAACTCGAGTTTTGAATATCAAAACTCGAGTCTAGATCATACAGAGAGATATGCAATATTTCAGGTCTTGTAAACTCCAGTCTGCATTTCTAAACTCCAGTTTTGAAGCTGTGAACTTAAACTTAAGATTTTCATAAAAGCTTCAAACTCGAGTCAATCACTAAATGACTCAAGTTTAGCCATGTGTTCAAAATCTCATTCAGGACCAACTCGCGACTTTCCTCTCTGTCAGAACCAAACTCAAGTCAGTTACTTGTCAACTCGAGTTTAGGAAACTTTCAAACATATCTTGCTCTCTGGATGTACCTCAAACTCGAGTTTGCATCGGTAACTTTTGAAAACCAGATCAAATCAATCTGCGAAATCATTATAGGTTAATATGAAATTATCATATCTTGTTGCATTATTCTTCCTAACGTTATTGATCAAGTTTTTGATAAGTTTTAGACAGGTTCATCACAAGATCAGAGAGAATCAAAGATCCAGAATAAGTGCATTTAATGAAGAACCAAGAACAGGGCTGATTCTTCTCCCTTATCCCAGATGTTTAGCTCAGACCGTTGGAACACATTAAGATCACCTCAAACGGTCAAATTAAGATTGTGGAATGACAAAGAATCTGGAAGACGTTCTGCAACAACATATTCCAGGATTTCAGCAAAAAATTGAAAGAACAAAGCAAAATTTGCAACTATCATTTTCCAGATCTGCAACTGAATGTTGGAGAAGATATTGCAACGGCTAGTTCATCTAGTTAGGCTATAAAAGGCTATGAAGACTCAGAGCAAGATACACGATGAAGCTACACTTGAACACATCTGCATTTTTTGAGTCTGTATTGTGATTCCTTTATCTATTCTTCAATGATTATCAATATTCACTCTTTTGAGAGATTGAAATTTTTTTAAAGTATTTGGTTGTGTAAACTCAAGGTTGTGGAACCTGTGAGTTGGGTTGTTTAATTACAAAGTGTAAGGGGAAGCAAGTCCTAGGTGATTAGGATTGTGTCCAGAAGGTATCTGGGGACTGGACGTAGGTCAAGGTTAAGACCGAACCAGTATAAATCCTGTGTGTCTGAGCCTTTCTTTCTCTACTCTTTCATTATTCATTTCTTAAGCTTTATTTTTAAGAGTTAAAAAGAAATTTTAAAATCCCCAATTCACCCCCCTCTTGGTGATTTCTTCCACTTTCAACTTGGTCTGAGCAATAAATATCCCATTTTTGTGTTGCTTGATTTGTAGTCCAAGAAAATAATTGAGTTCTCCCATCATTGACATTTCAAATTCACCCTGTATAGTCTCAGAAAATTCCTTGCACAAAGTATTATTAGTAGCACCAAATATTATGTCATCCACATAGATTTGCACAAGTAATATTTCATTTAGTTTGTTACTTTTAATAAACAGTGTGGTATATGCTTTTCCTCTTACAAATCCATGATCTAGAAGAAACTTACTTAGCCTTTCATACCAAGCTCTAGGAGCTTGTTTTAAACCATATAATGCTTTCTTTAATCTGAAAACGTGATCTGGATGAAATTCATCCTTAAAGCATAGGGGTTGTTCTACATAAACCTCTTCCTGAATAAAGCCATTTAGAAATGCTGATTTCACATCCATTTGATAGAGTTTGAAACCTTTAATGCAAGCAAAGGCTAGAAGAACTCTTATTGCTTCTAATCTTGCGACTGGAGCATAAGTTTCTTCATAGTCAATTCCTTCTTCTTGATTATATCCTTTAGCTACCAATCTTGCCTTGTTACGGACAATGATTGTAGACTCATCACGTTTGTTCTTGAATACCCATTCTGAAAGGGCTTCTTCAATCTTAAAGGGTTCTATTTCTGAAATGAACGCTGAAAAGGTGACTTCATTCAAAATACTTTGTCTGGTTCTAACTCCTTGATTCGCATCACCTATAACTTCGTCCAGTAGATGACTCCTACTATATTTCCAAGCTGTAGGTTGAGTTTGACCAGGGTTTTCACAAACATGTTCAGTTTTAGCTTCTGGTTCTCTTTGCAAATTATTTTCAGAATTTGTCAAAACAGAGGAAGTTTTTGAAGAAGATTGATTTTGAACTTCATCATCACCATCAACCATGGGTTTGTTAGGATTGATTTCATAGAAAACAATATGAATTGATTCTTCTATGGTTTGAGTAGAATGATTATATACTCTATATGCTTTACTCCTAGATGAATAGCCAAGGAATATACCTTTATCAACTTTAGAATCAAATTTACCTAGGTTTTCCTTACCATTCTTGTGGATAAAATACTTGCATCCGAAAATGTGCAGATGAGCTATGTTGGGCTTTTTCTCCTTGTAAAGATCATATGGAGTTTTGTTCAGTTTCTTCCTGAGATATGCTCGGTTAGAGGTGTAGCAGGCTGTGTTCATGGCATTTGCCCAAAACACTTGGGAGGTGTGATTTTCATTCAGCATTGCTCTTGCCATTTATGTGAGAACCCTGTTCTTTCTTTCTACTACTTCATTTTGTTGAGGTGTTCTAGGAGTAGAGAGGTTTTGATCTACTCCCATCTTATTACAAAATTTCTCAAAGTAATGGTTTTCAAATTCTCCTCCATGATCAGTTCTAATTCCTGCAATGGATAAACCTTTCTCGTTTTGGACCGTATTGGCAAAAACAACAAATTGATCAAATGCTTCATTTTTAGTAGATAAAAATAAAGTCCATGTATATCTTGAAAAATCATCAACTATAACTAGAGTATACAAATTTCCACCAAAGCTTTTAACTCTAACTGGACCAACTAAATCCATATGCAGTAATTGAAGTGGTCTATTGGATGAGATCTCAGTTTTTGATTTAAATGATGATTTAGTTTGTTTTCCTTTTTGTCAAGCATCACAAATCATATCCTTTTTGAAATTTAATTTAGGCAATCCAATAACCAAATCCCTTTTCAGTAATTTATCAAGTTGAAACATGTTGACATGAGCTAATCGTTTGTGCCACAGCCAACTTTCATCTAGATTACCAATAAAGCAACTTTCAAGGGATAAATCATTAGAAAGGTTAAGAGTATAACAGTTACCTTCTCTTGGAGCCCTGAATAAGGCTTTTGGTTTGACATTGTTTAAGGAGAGATCATCCTTGTTAACAATCAAGCATTCTTCTGAGGTGAAGACAACTAGGTTACCTTTATTTGCACTTTGGCTTACATTAAGGAGATTATGGCATAGGCCTTCCATAAGGTAGACATCTTTTATTTTTGGTCCATCATTATTGCCAACTTCACCAATACCAGCTATCCTTCCAGATTGATTTCCGCCAAATGTAACCTTGCCACCTTCCGTATGTATGATTGTTGTGAACTTGGATTGATCCCCTGTCATGTGTCTAGAGCATCCACTGTCAATGTACCATTTACTGGATTTTGATGCTCTTAGACATACCTGCTAATTTGTGGAATTAAGTTTTAGGTACCCATTTCATCTTGGGTCCTTTTGGGTTAGTACGTGTCTTGGGGGCCTCATAAGATCCCTTAGGCACCCATTGATAGTTTCCTATAGGTTTGCTTTTCCTTTCTTCTCTATGGAAGCAAGAAGAAGTAGAATGCCCCTTTCTATTACAGTAACTACAGTGGGCAAAAGGATTAGAGGAGTGAATTGGTTTCTGAAAGTAGCTCAAATAGTTCTTTTCTCCATTTCTCTTTCTACCTTTCCTTTTATCAAGGTTAGGCTTATAGCCAATGCCAGACTTGTCATTTGTAATCTTTTGCTGTTTTAAAATGATGTTAAGCATTTCACTCCCTTGGGTGAATTTTTTAAGAGTTTTTGAGAGATGATCATTTTTCTTTTGCAGATTGTAGCAGTTTTCATAAGTCTTTTCGAAAGTGGGAGAGGAAGTGTTTCGTTCTTCTAAAACTTTTATTCTTCTTTTTGAAATCAGAAGTTCTTTCGCAATCTTCCTAAATTCTGAATGAAGATTATTATACTCAGAGAGCAATTCATCAAAGGTTGGTTCAGAATCACTTACCTCTTCATTATTAGATTACTCTTAAGCGACCAGGCAAAGATTTGCGGTTTGCTCTTCTTCTTCTTCATCAGATGAACTATCTCCTCAGATGGCAGAAACATAGGCCTTTTTCTTAAATGAGCTGAATTTTGTCTTTTCCTTTTCTTTGTTCTTCAGCTGAGGACATTCAAACTTAATGTGACCCGGCTTGTCACACCCATAGCATATGATAGGCTTCTTTACTTCTTTGTTGTTGCTGTTCTTGTAGGACTTTCGGAAAACTTGATCCTTTTTGTAGAATTTTTTGAATCTTCGGACCATCTTTCTAATTTATTCTTCATCTATCTCATCATCATCAGAATTTCTATCTTCCTTGACATTTTTGAGAGCGATTCCCTTTTGTTTGTCTTCCAATTCGTCAAGTCCTTTTCTGAACTTGATTTCGCCTTCGTATTCTGACAAGCTTCCGAAGAGAGCAGCTACGGATTGCATGGATTCTCCTTTTGCTTCCTCAATGGCTGTCACTTTAGCTTCCCAATCTTTGGTAAGTATATTCAAAATTTTCCTTACCTGAGTTCTTTGATCGTATACCTTTCCCAAGGCTGACAGCTGATTGATCAGGTGAGTGAATCGGAGCTGGAACTCTGCAATTGATTCTCTAGACTTCATGCGTAATAGGTCATACTCAGTAGTGAGTGTGTTGATTCTGTTCTCCTTGATCCCTGAGGTTCCTTCGTAGGCGACTTCTAATGCATCCCACATCTCTTTGGCACTGGGCAAGTTGCAAATGCGAAAGTACTCCTTTTGGCTCAATGCACTTTGCAACATTAGGATGGCTTTGCTGTTAAGAACAATTTTTTTTAATCATTTTCATCAAACTCAACTCTCGTTTTTGACACAAAGTTCTCACCAACTTGTTGGATTTGGCTATCACCCAAGAGGGGGGTGAATTGGGTGTTTGATAAAACTTTAGAAACTTTAAAAACTTTTCGCAACTAATTTGAAATCAATTCTATGACAGTAATCAATTATCCAAATATGTATACTGGAAATAAAAGATTTTAGGGAAGAGAGTATGCAAACTGTGATTTATCCTGGTTCGGTCCAATTCTTGACCTACGTCCAATCCCCAAGCTTCACTTGAGATTTTCAATCCACTATTTGCTTTGAGCTTGATTACACGTTCTATACTTGAAGTAATCCTCTCCCTAGGATTCACTCCCCCTTACAAACTATAATCAATACACTTGCTTGATTACATACTCAGTACTCGAAGTAATCCTCTCCCTAGGATTCACTCCCCTTACAAGCTGTAACCACAACTAAGTGTTTCCCACTCAAGATCACCCAATCTTGAGTAACTCTCAAATAAACTGATTCATAATGAACCTTCTCTCTTAGAAGTGAATGAATAAGCACTGAAACACATTACATATAATCTCACTCTCTAAGATGAATTATATGAGCATTGAGAATAGAGAGTGTATGACACAAACGTTGGATTCAAAGTATTGGCATTTTTGACAATGTAAGCTCACATCTCTTCATAGTGTTCATCTCTTGTGTCTGTGTATATTGCTCTTCATTTTTGGGCTTCTTATATAGATGAAAAAGACCACTTTGAATCCAGAATATAGCTGTTGTAAGTCCACTTCGAAAATAGCTGTTTGAAGTCCACTTGAAAATGTAGCTGTTGGAAATCCAATTCTTGATGTAAAGGTTCTGCATTTATCCCAATAGTTGCTGACAGAGATCTTATCTGAAGTATAAATAACTTCAAGATAATGTAGATGGCCCATTGAGATATAGTTGTTGAGAGTATGTCTGTTGTAATTGCACTGAGAAAGTTGACGTTGGAAACCTACTGTTAATCATCCCTGTTTTCAGCTTTTGGTTCTAGTGATGGCTGTCAATCTTTTAATCTGGAGTATAAACAATTAGAAGATAATACTAATCTCCTTTTACAAAATGGGCAACATCTGGGCTGCTTTGTTGTTTATTCCAAGTTGCAGACAACTTCTGACACACATGCTGGACACCATTTTGACTTTACAGGTCAGCATTTGAATTTGAACGTTTTTCATGTAATCCTTCGTTTGATGATCTGAAACTTACTAGAAAATTGATCAAATGAGATCAGGAACCAGAAGTAATAGATAATATGAAGTCTGTAAATCATTCAGGAAGTTTTCGTGGATCTGATAAAAGTATTCCTAAAACAGAGCGTCTTAGGCTTGAGTCTGTTTCTTTAGGCTTGAGTTTGTACATGCAAACTTGAGTTTATAACTTTATGCTCGAGTTTCTTGTCTTGAAAAGATCTTCGAAAGCTCTCTGTAAGTGACAAACTCGAGTTTGTAAGTGTAGGCTCGAGTTTGAACGTTTTGAAAAGCTTTGAGAAACTTTCTGTGTAAGCTAGGCTCGAGTTTATATGTCCAGGCTCAAGTTTAATCGAATTGGAAACCTTTGATAGCTCTCTGTCTGAGCTAGGCTCGAGTCCATTAGTTTTAGGCTCGAGTTTGTCGAATATCAGATCGTGACTAGCTCTCTGTCTGAGTCAAACTCGAGTTTATAAGTGATAGGCCCGAGTTTGTGACATCCTGAATTTTTCAGTCAACTTCCAAAGGCCATATCTCCCTGGTCTGAACTCCGTCTTAGTTGAATTAAGTATCAATGGAAAGCCCTACGAGTCTACTTTCATATGCCACCAATTTCAGCTCATTTTGATGTGTAGATTGTGAGATATCCTCAACTTACTGAACCTTGGTCTGCTGAGTGACGTTAACAGATGGGTCAACTTCAAAAATTCATAGCTCTCTTATCTGATCTTCTTTGGGCATGAAAATTTGTCAATATGACACATTGGATGTCTAGTTTCAGCCAAATTTGATTTCACCTTAATACAATTCCTGGTTTGGGAGATATCATCAAATTACCAGAGGTTGCTTAGTTGTAACGCGAAACAGAGGTGGACAAGGTTGCTGGAAGCCAGTCAGGCTCGAGCCTGTAAGTATAGGTTCGAGTTTGCTTGGGCCAGAAGAGCCAGAATCGCTAGAAAACATCCAGGCTCAAGCCTATAAGTGACAGGCTCAAGTTTGTTCACACTAGGCTCGAGTTTACATGTTTAGGCTCGAGTTTGCTCGTACCAGAAGAGCCAAAATTGTTGGAAAACACCCAGACTCAAGTCTAAAAGTGACAGGCTCGAGTTTATTCATCCAGAAACTGATATTTACTTGTTCTAACTCCGAATTGAGCCATTCCAACTTCCAATTGATCGTGGAGACTTCAAGAATCAATCTTAGAACTTGTATAATGAATTTTCTCATTCCATTTGGCAAGTTTTTCTTTCTTTCTTCTCTTCTCTTGATCTTTCTCCATGATTCAACTCTTTCTTTCTTCTCTTCTCTTGTTCATTCTCCATATAAACAAATCTACATTAAATGTAGCAATTAGTCAATGTATATGATATAAAATTTTTGCTCTTACTAATGGCATCTATATGAGACATCATCAAAACTAATCATAACCAACACAACTTTCTTTTTAGGAACATAGTTCCCTTGCTCAATTACTTCCTACAGACCATACTCACTAGCCATCACAAATACTTTGAATTTGGATTTCCAGAATGGTAGTGTTCACCATTGAAACCCGGTGGTCTGTTTATTGAGGCACCATTTGGCAGAATTCCTTCCATTGGATCTTTTTGTCTAGGATGTTAATCCTTTAAGTAGACAACCCATGCTCTAACACCAAACCAAGATTTCAAAAATTCTTTTGAACTTTTTTACAAAACTTGAAAAGTAAATAACGAAAGAGTAAGGAGAGAAGAACTAGATACACAGGATTTATAATGGTTCGGTCTTAACCTTGACCTACGTTCAGTTTTCAAATATCTTATAGGTATTTCCACTAGTTCAACAGGCTTTAACTTCAACAATGTAAACTACTCGCAATCCTATTCACCTAGGACTTGCTCCCCCTTACACTTTGTAATTAAACTACCCAACTCATAGGTTCCACAACCTTGAGTTCATACAAACAAATGTTTGAAAAATGTTTTCAAAAGAATCAAGACTCTCAAAAGAGTAAATATTGATAAACATTGAAGAACAGATCAAAAACCACAATACAGACTCAAATTGCAAATGTAATCAAATATAGCTTCGTTGTGTGTATCTTGCTTTGAGTCTTCATAGCTTTTTATAGGCTAATTGGAGGAACTAGCCGTTGCCTTTTCTTCGCTAACGTTTAGCTGCAAATCTGGAAAATGACAGTTGCATATTTTCCTCTGTTCTTTCAATTCTCAGCTGGAATCTTGGAATATGTTGATGCAGATGGTCTTCCAGATATTCTGTCATTCCATAACCTTCATTTGACCGTTAGAGAGTGATTTAATTGATCCATAACGGTGTGTGTTGAACCATTGGGATAGAGGAGAAGGATCAACCTTGTTCTTGGTTCTTCATTTATTGCAGTTATTCCAGATCTAATTTCATCTTGATCTTTGCTGGACTTATCTGAAATTCACTCAAAACTTCATCAAAGATGTTAAAAGTAATAGTATCATATGATAAAACATTTTCAGATTAACCCATAAAGATTTCGCAGATTGACACAATCTGGTTTTTCAAAATCACCAATACAAACTCGAGTTTATAATGTCAGACTCGAGTTTTGGGTTCATCCAGAAAGCATGAATGTTAAGTGAAAGTCTAAACTCGAGTTTAGGAATGGCTGACTCGAGTTTGGTTCCTACAGAGAAGATTGTTGGGCTCTAGTCTTTGAATGAGATTTTGGACATGTAGCTAAACTCGAGTCAATTAATGACTAACTCGAGTTTGAGGCTTTGTTATGAGGATAAGCCTAAGTTCAAGAACTTCCAGACTAGAGTTTAGAAGCACAAACTAGAGTTTTCAAATCAGACACATTGTTGGGCTTTCTGTATCACTCAGACTCGAGTTTACAGATGTAAACTCGAGTTCCAGCAAGAACTGAAACTTTGAAATTTTTCTTGGTCAGGTGTAAACTGAAGTTTGGAAACAAAGGCTGGAGTTTGCAAGACTTGTGAAAATACTGAAGTTTCTGAATTCTTTCTGTTTAGTCTAAACTCGAGTCTTAGGGTCTAAACTCGAGTCTTAGGGTCTAAACTCGAGTTTGTCTTGTTCAAAACTTTGAGTGTTCTCTGTATCTTCCAGACTTCTAATTTGCTCAGAAAACTGGAGTTTGGCTTCTTTTGCAAAAATCTGAGCTACTCTCTATCTAGTTCAAACTCGAGTTTTCCTTTGACAGTGAGGTTTACATCTTATCAAAGACAAACTTCATACTGAGTTTACAATTGTCAGTTATCATCAAAACACATAGAGAACTAACAAGCATAACATTATTAACTCAAGCCTATTTTAGATTGAAAGAAGCTTCAAAAGCGTTTGGCTGAAGCAAACTCGAGCTTGACACTTACAGACTCGAGTTTGGCTCAGACAGAGAGCTATCAAAGTTTCATGGCCTGATCAGACTCGAGCCTAAGTTACCAAACTCAAGCCTACGCCTTTGTACTTAAGCTTCATTTCATTGCAAATAGCTCTAGACTCGAGCCTGTCACTAATAGACTCGAGTCTGTGCACTATTCCAAAATACTTTCAACCACTCATCACGATAAACACTGAATTCTAAAGGGCAAACTCAAGCCTACTTATTTTGTGCTTGAGTGCTCATGAACAAACTCAAGCCTACTGGAGTTAGACTCGAACCTAACAAGATCTCTGTTTTACTCTTCGCATGTTTCATATTTCTGATTCACTCTCATGATATGTTTTGCACCTAAATAAGATTACGAATCATCATATATATGTTTGATAAGTTTGTTCATGAGTTACAGATTACATTAACACATTTCAAGCTTCAGATTATAACCAATCAGATCTGGGTTAAGAACATTTAATACAGGACCAAAAACCAGGCTGAAACTTCTCCTCTATCCCAATGGTTCAGCACAGACCGTTATGGATCAACTAAATCACTCTCCAACAGTCAAATAAAGGATATGGAATGATAGAATATCTGGAAGACTATCTGCATCAATGAATTCTAAGATTACAGCTAATAATTGAAAGAACAGAGGAAAGTATGCAACAGTCATTTTCCATATTTACAGCTGAACGTTAGAGAAGAAAATGCAACGGCTAGTTTCACTAATTAACCTATAAATACCCATGAAGACGAAGAACAAAAAAAAACAACAGAATTACATCTGATTGCTTCTTTGTTTTTAAGCTCTATTATGCGAAATATTTTTGAACTTCAGTGTTTATGATTATTTGCTCTTTAAGAGAGTGTGATTTCGAAAATCATTTCTGATTACTTGTTTTGTGAGAACTCAAGGTTGTGGAACCTGTGAGTTGGGGTGTTTGATTACAAAGTGTAAGGGGGAGCAAGTCCTAGGTGAATAGGATTGTATGTGGTTTACATTATTGTAATTAAAGCCTATTGAACTACTGGAAATACCCAGAAGATATCTGGGGACTGGACGTAGGTCAAGTTTAAGACCGAACCAGTATAAATCCTTCGTGTTCAGCTTTTCTTCTCTTACTCTTTCATTATTTGTATTTCAAAGTTTTAAAAAATAATTTAGACATCTTTCAAAAGAATTTTTGAAATCCCCAATTCACCCCCCTCTTGGTGATTTCTTCCATTTTCACCTAGCCCTTCACAGGCTGGCCTTAATTGCCAGCTCTACCCAGAAGGGAGCCCTTCCAGAAATTCTCAAGGGCCAGGAAAAGTTTGACCATATGCCAAAAGTGGTATTTTGTACTAGTAAAACCTTGTTGGATTATGTCATTTTCCCAGTCATTTACTCAGGAAGAGTTTGACACAAGCACCCCTGTGTTGACCTTGACAAAATAATGTTTTTTTTTCTTTTAACTTTTCAATTACATGTGGGTTTGGGGCATCATGCAAAGTTTAAGAAACAAGTCATATTTTTTTACTAATGATGTATCATTTGAGTATTTTATAGGATTATATACTGATCTGTGGGACTTGATGAATGAATTCTGCAGGCTAGGCATACCCAGCAGCACTGTTTGACTTGGCTTCATGTTGATAATAAAGACAGTACAAAATGTGGAGAAGGAAGAGAAATTGGAACAATAAGCTTAACGATGAATATAGAAAGCGCGTCCTAACAGACTCATTAATTGACCTTTTCTTGCGAAGATGCATGTTTGGAAATATGCGTACAGGTTAACAAGTTTAAGCTTACTCGCTCGCGAAAACACACGTGCTTTGAATAGTCTATAAAGAAGCAAAGAGCTAATATATATATAGCTATAGCTAGCTACTATATCAATATCCATATCTTAAGAATATGTCTTGTCTATACCATTTTGCGATGACTCTTTTGATGATTGCCTCTACTCTTTCGTTGCAGTGCCCCAACGCTAGTGCAGGTATCTGTGTCTTTATTTATCACAAACTTATACTTCTATACACTCATTTCATATATGTGTGTTTTTTATTTTAGAGTTAAATTTGTGATGATCCACTCTCTGCTTAAACACAGGTATATATATCTATTGAATATCAGTAAAAAATAATGAGAAATGGTGATGCAGGTATGACGATGAGGAAGCTGGTTGGTTCTTTGCCAAGGAAACCACCTCCACCAATTTGGTCTCCTCGCAAGGGTCCAATAATTTCCCTTCCTCCACCGAAGAATATCTAGAGATTTTCTGGAACTAATTATGATCAATGTTATTTACAAATATATGTTCGCATCTCTTTTTCTTTTCTTCAGGCAGTGGATAGCTTATTTTTGTATAAGCAATTATTATGTATCCTATCAGAAGTTTTCATCTTCTTTTATTTACATTCCTTCTCAAGCTTAAGAGCCTCATATATGTGTGTTTACCCAAAAAAACTTAAAGACTCATTTTCTGGTAGTAATTAGCGACTTCGATTTTCAAGCCTTCGAAGCATTCCAATATCATATCGGAATTGGGTTAATTAATTAAACTGATCGAACAGATTATAGTTTTTTGAATAAGAAAATATTTTTCGGCCAATTGTAGCCGTACTATATCTCATTTCCTCAGCAAAATTTAAGCAAACAAAATATTATATAATTACGCACAATTGAACAACTAAATCTGGGCAGAATTACATAAAAATGAGAATAATCAGATTATTAATTAGAATATAATCCCTTTAAAAGAAATTATAATTAGAATGAAGGACTGAAACAAATAAACTATAACCGAAATGAGCCATAAACCCCTCTTGAATGTCAACAACAACTAATTAACAAGTGAAATTTGGGAATCAACAGTGGCAGTTTCCATTTTTTATGATAACTCAAACCCCAAAATTACATCTAATTAAAGATACGAACAAGAAAGGAAAAGGGGAGCTACGTCTCTTGTTTGATTTCCACATTAATGGTATATATACTAAATCCGGAGGGTATCAATAATTAATTTCAAGCATATGAATATTAATTATATTTTTCTTATTGTTTTGGAATTCACTACTAGAAAATCCATTTTTTGCGGCGAAATTTTTCCGTCGCAAAATAAGCATTTTCCGTCGTAAAATAATTTTACAATGGAAAAATGTCCGTCGCAAAAAAGGCCATCGCAAACAATTTTTGCGACGGAAAAAACATACTTTCCCTCGCAAATTCAAATTTTGTGGCGGAATATTTTTCCATCGCAAAATCTCGAATTTTGCGGCGGAAAATATTTTTCCCTTGCAAAATACGAATTTTTGTGAGGGAAAAAGTTTCCCTCACAAATTTAAATTTTGTGGCGGAAAAATATTTTCCCTCGCAAATGTCAATTTTGCAATGGAATTATTTTCCCTCGCAATTTGCGGCGGAAAAACATTTTCCCTCACAAAAAACTTTGCGAGGGAATTGTGTTTTTCCCTCGCAAAATTGACATTTACGGAGGAAGCTTTTTCCCTCGCAAAAATAAAAATTATTTTTAAAAAATTCATAAAAATAAACAAAAATTCATAAAAAAATATAAAAAATTAGAAAATAAAATAAATTGTATATCATAAAAATAAATTTTACAATCATACGAGTTTTCATTACAATGATACGAGTTTAGATTACAAAAACAAAATATTACAAATATAATGTTCGAAAATAAATTAAAAAAAAAACTCTAAAAAGCAGCAGTCTGGTCATCATCACCACCAGTATCGTCGTCACCACGAGGAGGTTGCCCCGTACCCTTGTAGAAACATAGAGATAGAAAGGTATATATATTAAAACAATGCTGATAATTTGACACATAATACTTGCAAAATTCCCAAAACTAATATAATGTATTTACTCTTATTAATGATTTGATGTTTAAATTAATTAAGACCTAACAGCTAAATAGTTAAATTATTCCATTAGTATATTAAAGACAAGACATCTAAATATATATAAACTAAATAAATTTTGTTGTTGTTAAAATTATAAATCTTGTAACAATTATACACAACATGTTATTATAATGTAATTCTTAAATATACTAATATTTATGTGTATATTTAGATTATGTTTTCTAAATTACAAAATTAAAATATGAATATACCAATTATGAGTTTAAGAATTAGTCAATATAATTTTACAAGTTAGAAACTTATAAAATTATAAATTGAATGCAAATTTATAAGTTTAACTGAGCTTATACTTAGAAAAGATATAAAAATGATTTGATATGTTCTTTTAAGTTAATTTATGAATTTGGCACCAATAGTCTTATCTTGAAAATAAATTCAAATGTAATCTATTGCTTAAAAACATATATACCAAATTGAATTGATAAATACTATACATCTACAATTAACAATTTCATGTTGAAATTATCTTTTTATCCGGTCTTAAATTAAATTTATCTTCACACGCCTACCATGTAAACAAATTAACTATATATTTTTTAAATGAATATTTTGAAATTTAAACACTGTTATGTAAAAAAAAAATTATATAATAAACAAACCCAAAAAAGCAACTATCCCAAAAATATTCTCCAAACATGAATAGCTTAATTTAGTTTAAGACTTTAAAACAATATAATTTCTATAAGACTGTGGCTTAATATGTGAGTATGTTAATTTTTTTTAATCTTAAGATTTAAAATTACTTTTTACGGATAATTAAATATACAAAGAAGAAAAAAAATAAGAAACATGCTTGGAACAATAACGTATGAATATATGTCCTAAATATATAATGAATTGATAATGCAATAAGAAAGGATCCATGGCAAATGAAAATTTTAAAAAGGAAAAGTAACCTAGTTATTAGATTAACAAAGATCTGGCAGCAGGTTCTTAATCGAAAAAACCAAGATTTTAACCGAAAACACCAAAAGCATAGGAGTATTACCGAATAGCTAAGGAGCATGAACACCAAAACTCAAATAATTTCGAATCTCATAGTTAAAGAAAGGAAAAATTACCTCCCTAGTTCTTTTGGTTGTTGGCTAGTCTTCTTCTTGATGTAGAGAATCCAGAACGATGCTTTTGTTACACCCTCTTAAACAGCAACGACACACAAAATGGAAGAAAGGAAGGAGGAAAACGAAAGGAAAGAAAGAAAGGAGGAAGACGAATCGGGGGAATGAAATGGATGGGGGAGGAGGACTTTTTTAAAACAATTTGCGGCGTACCCAAGGTGGTCCGCCGCAAATTGGCCACCATTTGTGGCGGACTTCTTTGTCCGCCGCAAATTTGCGGCAGACTTCTGCGGTGGAATAATAGATTCCGCCGCAAATTTGCGACGGACAAATATGTCCGCCACAAATTTGCGGCAGACAAGGCGTTAGTCCGCCTCAATTTGCGGCGGACTAACAGGGTCCACCGCAAAGTGTCGGTGGATATTCCACCGACACTTTGCGGCGGATATATACGTCCGCCTCAAAGTTGCGGCGGACAAAGACTTCCGCCGCAAATTTGCGGCAGACAACGCCTTAGTCCGCCGCAAAGTGTCGGTGGCATTCCATCGACACTTGCGGCGGAACGAATTTTCCGCCGCAATTTGCAGCGGAACATATTTTCCGCCTCAAATTTGCGGCGGAAAATATCTTCCGCCGCAAAGTTGCGGCGGACAAAGACTTCCATCGTAAATTTGCGGCGGACGAACCCTTACTCCGTCGCAATTTGAGGTGGAAATATTATTCCGTCACAAGTTGCGGCGGAACAAAAAATCCGCCACAAAATTGCGGCGAAATTAAAAATTCCGCCGCAAATTCCAACAAATTTGCGATGAAATTTATTCCCTTGCAAATTTCGTCGCAAATTTGATGTTTTCTAGTAGTGATTCTTCCACTATTAAAATTAATAAATTAAGATGTGAAGTAATGATACTTGGCATGGTAAAAAAGGTAATGATACTTGGAATTCGGGAAGATTTACACCCTTTTTCTCTTTTGCTCCAAGGCTGCTATATATCTACAAAGGATTAACAAATAGACAGATTGAATTCATAGCCTGTTTGGATTTAGGAAATTTGGTCTCAAGGATTCAGAGAATTCGTATCCTACCAAGTGTTTGCTTGAAACAAGTTATTTTAATTGATGTTGTGCAGTAGGAACTAAGTATGTGAAATGACTTTTAAAAAGAAGCGTGTGAATGTTAGAAAGCAAAGGTATTGATAATGCATTGGCTGTGTGGAATATAATGAAGTGGAAAAGAAGAGAACGCGGTTTCAAGTGCTAAATAAATGACCTTGTATGTTTCAGTCGAATCAGCTTTTGTATTATTGCTCTGTCACGAGTATGAATTTGGATGCCATGAATTGCCCCTATATATGTTGTCATCTAGCCAAACTCCAAAATAATGTAACAATCAAAATTAAAGAATTAGGATTGTCTTTTTTGTCAAGATAGTTTAAGTCGATTTAATTAGAATTACTCCAAAAAAAGAATTTAATAGATGTATTGGTTACTGTATATATTCTTTTTTTTATACAAGGAATGAAATAGAATACAAATGCAAAAAAACAAGATAATTAAATCTCTAGTTAACCCCCGCGGCCATTCCTCACATGTTGAAATCCCAACATGTCTGCTAATATGAATTGATAAAGCCCAGCTAGAGGAGTAGAATAAATAACTTCATCCACAGACCCCCCATGCAGGAACCCTCAATATGCTAGCCAATCTATGCATTGGTTACCTTCCCTTAAGACATGCGAAAACTAAACGACCCAAGATCTACGTGAAATTGCTCATATCTGAGACACCAAATGGGACTCATAAGCTGCACTCCCTTGCTTAGAGAGAAGTGCAATAGCTGAATGGCAATCACTCTTAACAGCAACAAATCTGTACCCAACCTCTGATGCGATTTCCAAGCCTCTTAAAATTCCCCATAATTCAGTTGTCAACGCTGAGCAACAACCTAACCGCCGATAAAAGCCTCTGATCCACTTTCTAGAACAATCTCTCAATAGCCCACCACATGCTGTGACCTTCTCTGGACCTTTGGAAGCCTCGTCATTGTTCAGCTTAACAAATGGGAAACTTGGAAGTGACCACGAGACCAATACCTGTTTCTGCAGCAAACATACAAACCCTTTTTCGTCTATGTTTTTGACGTCATTCAGCAACGTAATAATTGGTCTCGGGTTGTAGTTGCTCATCCCCTCCTATATAGAATGGATGAACTCATTTCTCCACTTCCATATGAACCAGCACGCAACAATGAACCCCTCATGCCATTTAAATCCACCATCTCCTGTCACATCACTCAACCAGTTCATGAGTATCCAATCCTCCCAACCGCACCTACAAAAATCCTGAACCATTGATTCTGGTAATAATTTCACCCAGAGTTCTCGTGTAGCAGGGCAGTCACGAAAAGCATGTAACATGGTTTCTTCTTCTTTCTTTCATAATGGGCAGATACCGTCATTAACAGACCAAACCTTAATCCATGAAAATATAGGAAGCCTCTGATGGAACAGCTTTCACCCAAAGACTTGGATTCAATGGGGACCCTTCCATTTTCATAGTTTAGTCCATACTTCATAATTAATATCAAATCAAACGAAGCCAAATTCAGCTAAGAAAGTATAACAACTTTTGACACTCACACCCATTAATCCTCCAGGTAACCAGAAGGAACAATCTGGTCCATCATCAGGGGAAGGGGGAAGCACACTTGTAATTAAATCAAACACATTCTGAGGATATAGGCTACTTATTAACGATAAATCCCAGCCACCATTCTGACCAACAAAATTACTGAGTGTACTCTCAGTAGGGATGGGATCTGAAACAACATCCTGAAGACAAATAGTTGCAGAAACTCATTTATCCTTCCAAAAAGAGATGGAAGTTCCATCCCCAATCTCCCATACAATCTCATCCTTCATATTGGTAATGATATTACATAAGGCACTCCAAAATAATGAAACTCCAGCTTTAAGGATTGGAAAACTCCCAATTTGAACCTTGTACTTACCTCTTAGAAGACGGACCCATAAAGAATCTTTTTCATTATGAAATCTCCAAGCACACTTCATAAGAAAAGCATCATTCATTAACTGCACGCATTTAAGCCCAAGTCCGCCCATACTTTTAAGATTAGTCAACACATCCCAACTTAAGGCATGATGGGTATTGTGAAGATGAGAGTCACCCCAAATAAACCTCTGTTGTAATTTGTCAATCTCATTGCAAATGTTAGAAGGTAGTCTAGCATACTGCATATGAAAGTACGGAATGGTAGACAATACTGATCTAACAAGAGTAATACGCCTTGCTTAGGAAAGGCAATTCTGCTCCCAACCACCTAATTTCCTCCTCATCTTGTCAACAATATGCTGAAAAGATTGTTTTGTTGCATGCCCATGCACCATCATAGCCCCTAAGTACCTTCCAACATTTTTCACTCTCTTGGAGCCACTTTTGGCCATTAGGGAGACATCCAAATCCTCATCTATATGCCTGGAAAAATATATAACCGTTTTTTGTATACTAACCTTAAGTCCAGAAGTCTGCTCAAATAAAGAAAGGCGCCGTAGGATAGTGTCCAGTTGTTCTAGTTTAGCCTCAACAAATAGCATCAGATCATCAGCAAACATTAAGTGAGATATTGGAGAGCCTCCCTATCCTACCTTAATAGGCATCCACAAACCTCCGCTAACAGCTGTGGAGATGATATGGGACAACTTCTCCATAGCTAAGGTAAATAAATAGGGTGACAAGGGGCCCCTCTGACGGATACCCTTCGATGGATGAAAAGTAGAGGTCTTGCCCCCATTCCACAAAATATTAAAGGAAGATGTAGAGATAGCCTGCATAATCAATTTAATCATCTTACATGGAAGGCCAACTTCCCCAAGAGTACGCTATAAAAAATTCCAATTAATCGGGTCATATGCCTTTTCCAGATCAACTTTAATTGCCATAAATTGTCTTTGTCTCATCTTATGCATTGAAACTGTATATATTCTAAAACTGGTTTGAGAAACATTTTTTATCCGGTTTAAAAAGTCTTTTTTGTAGTAAGTCTTTTTTGCAGTAGTATAGGTTTCATACAGTCCTTCATTATTTATTCATTAATTAGCTTAACATTTTATCTTATTTTGGGTTATTCTGATATTGTTGCACTAATATTTTCCTTTCCTCTGATGCACATGTTTTTGTTTCTACAAAACAAATGACCTTGTATGTTTCAGTCGAATAAGCTTTTGTATTATTGCTCTGTGACGAGTATGAATTTGGATGCCATGAATTGCCCCTATATATGTTGTCATCTAGCCAAACTCCAAATTAATGTAACAATCAAAATTAAAGAATTAGGCTTGTCATTTTTATCAAGATAGTTTAAGTCGATTTAATAAGAATTACTCGAAAATAAGAATTTATTAGATGTATTGGTCACTGTATTTATTCTAAAACCGATTTAAGAAACGTTTTTTATCTGGTCTAAAAATTGTTTTTTTGTTTTAGTGTAGACTTCATACAATCCTTCATTATTTATTCATTAATTAGCTAAACATTTTGCCTTATTTTGGGTTACTTTAATTTGATATTGTTGCACTAATATTTTCCTTTCCTCTGATGCACTTGTTTTTTCTTGCACTGACACTTGGCTTATTTTGGATTTGATACATAATCTTGAAGCAAAGTTGAATATATATTTGCATCTTATGATATTCTTAGTTATGATTGTTTTATAGAGTGATTTGGATGAGTATCAATGGTTTAACATATTTTCAAACTAAATTTAAGTTTTGTCATTATCAAAAAGGGGGAAAATGTTAGATCTCATGTTTTCATGAAAACAAAGTTTAAGGAAAGTGTTTTGCTGAGTAACATTTTGTTTAAAATGTGCATTTAAAAAGTTTTCAAATTGGAAAAGGTTAAAGCACTTTATTACTCAAATAACTACTCAAGTGATGTGTTGAAACTATCTTCTTTACTCACAAACACTTAAGAAGAAAATTGTGAAGCTTTTGGTTGACCACTCAAGTGATGTGTTTTTTTAGCACACTTTTCATTGCAACACGTACTCGAAATGACCACTATTTATTTCAAAAGATCACTAGAGTGACCACTCAAATGATATATCAATTTGTCATCACTTTCACCACACCATGATGATCCTAATAGTGATATGATTTATGAAAGAATATTTTCAAAAATAATCACTTGAATGACCACTTGAGTCATATCTTCTAAATTGCATCAATTTCAAATCACCATAGTGAGTTAGTCAATGATCAAACATATGCTTAACCACTCAAATGATGTACTCAAATTCACATCATTTTTACTTGACCATATTGAGTTAGCCAGTGATCAATTTTCTAAAAAATAATTTGAAGATGAACACTCAAGTGATGTATCAAAATGTTTATGACTTTCACCACACCACATTTGAAAAGGTCACTTGAATGACCATTTGAGTGACCCTATCAATTGTGTATCACTTGCACAACACCATAGTGACTCAGATAGTATTAAGTTTTGAAAAATTAGCTAGTGATCTTTTTTTTAATTTTTGAACTAAGATCAAACATGATCACTCAGGTAACTTTTTGTTCTAAATTGGTCTTGGTCTGGTGTTTGTTGACATGTCTACTCGGATACTTATTTTGATGAATGTTTAAGTAGGAAGTTCGTTGTATAATGTGTTAGTTCTCAATTTGAGTTTTGATGATAACATAACACTTGTCAACTTATTGATTTAAGACAACTCGAGTTCATGGTTCAAAAACTCGAGTTCTAAGACCTTTCTCAACTCGATCTTAAGTCAGTAAAGTTATAAACTCGAGTTCTCCTTTTGAAATGATTTTCAATGACTATTATTTTCTCATCAACTAGAGTTCATAGCTCATCAACTAGAGTTCATAAGTAATGAACTCAAGTTTGTGGATTATGCCTCAGTCTTTATTTCAAATCATGAAAAGCCTAAAAAACTAGAGTTTCATTACAAAAGACTTGAGTTCCAAACTTGAGTTCTAGGAATGAAAACTCGAGTTCTTTAGACCTGAAAAGGAGATGTTAACAACTAGAGTTCTTGTTTAAGAACTGAAATTGATAACTCTAGTTGAGTTTTTATAACTTGAGTTCTTTGAAAATCCAAATGCTTGTTTTGACATCTTTAAATTTCAACTCGAGTTCTTATGTTTGTCAACTGGAGTTCTTCTTTAATGAAACTGAAGCGTTTGAAGATAAAGAAAAGAAACTAGAGTTCCTTACTGTCAACTCGAGTTCATTATTTTGAAATTCGAGTTCTTGTGAAAGAAAATGACGAGCTGTTGTCTGTGTGATTTCAAATAAACAAATCTTCTTCTACTGCTTCCTATTATTATTAAGAATTATTCTTAAGATGCTTTTAACCCATTTGCTAGTGATTTCGGTTGGTAAAATGAAGATTTAAACCAAAAACATCATAAAGCAACTCCTATGTCAAAGGCATTTAATGAAAAGCAAAAAACAGAGCTGCACATAGAATAAACTCCTGTGTTAAAATAAACCTTGTCGTAGGTACCCATTTTGACGAAAGAATATCACCATCTTCATAAGTCAACTTTGTTAGTTCTCTATGGGTTTTGATGATAACAATCAATTAGGAAATCAAGAATGAAGAGTTGTCTCAAGAAGTTGAAAACTTGCAGATTGAGGCAATACTCGAGTATTGGTAACAAAACTCGAGTATTGAGATTTCAAAGAACAACTCAATGCAATTAACTTAGGTCAATACCGCAGTATTCAAATGAATACTCGAGTAGTGGGAGTTACAGAGAGCATCACAAGTTTTACATTAAGGGAAACTCGAGTATTGACATGAAAACTTGAGTTTAGGCCTATGTGACTCTTCAAATGGTTTTAGCTGAAAATAGAAAACCCCAGTTTGGAAAACCACGGTTTTGAGAACTACGGTTTGGAAGTTGAAAAGACAGTTTTCCAACTTGGCTCTAGAATTTAAATGTTTTTTTATGAAAGCTCGAGTATTACTAGAATACTCAAGTATTGGGCCAAGCAAAGAGGTTTTTAAAATTGAATTAGTTATAAACCTTGGTATTGAGAACCACATTTTTTGAAAACCACAGTTTAGCATTTACTCAACTAATTTCAGAGTTTCAAAACTAAGGTGGAAACTCGAGTATGGGAACTGAAACTCAAGTATTGAGTCATACAGAGAGTAATCAAGCTTTCTAAGCCTTTAATACTCCGGTATAGAGAGGAAACTCCGGTTTTGATGTTTTGGACATTTATTCATCAACAGTCCAAAACTCGAGTATTAGAAGAATACTTGAGTATTGGCTTAAGTTCATCAGGAATACCAAAGCTCGAATCACGAGTGCTGTCTCTAGAAGGAGAAGACTCGAGTATAGAGTCAGAAATTGGAGTTTTGGCTTAAGTGCATAGTAACAAACTCAAGTATTGGTCGCGCCTTCTGATAATTCAAATATGTGAAATATGTGTAATGTTTATGGAATGATCTGAGTAATTTATATTCTTAATTATCTTCATTACCAGATATGTTTAATGTGTTTACTAGTGTATTTCAGCCTAATAATAGATGATTCAAAGAGATTTAAGGAGTTGTTAACACAAAAGGCAAAGTCTTGTCAGAAGCATTAAATGCACACCACCAACCTTGCTGAAATCTCAACTACCAAGCATTCTACGGTGGAAAAAGGATAAAGAGACTTTTATTTAAGTGAGGATTGACAATCCCAATGGATATAAATGACTAGAAGTCACTCTCTATCCTACAAGTCAAGAAACAAGCAAGTGTAGTAAGAGAAAGGACCAAACTGCTTCTAACTTAAAGGAAACTTCTCCAACGGTCAAATGAATGCAAACAACGACTATTAATGTCTTTCTAAGTATAAATAGAGTTGCATTCAAGTCTCTACCAGAACACTTAGCTGAAAAACGAAACTGATTCAAATTTGTTCATTTATTGTTGTTGATAGGGGCGACTTCGGCAAGTGCACCGGTCGTTACAAGTAATAAAGTAGTGAGAAAGTATCGTCCCATGAGGAATAGTTATTCAATCACTAATTCGCTATTTTCACCTTAGTTGGACAATTTTGAGTAATAAAAGATGAGTTGTAACTAAGAATCAAAGAAAGAAAAGAATTCAAGATGAAGATTCGCAAGAGAATGTTTAGAAAAGATAATCAGTCGAGTAAAACATAGCTAGGACTTAGAATCCCCCTATGCTCCCTCAAGTATTTGGATTAAAGATCTAATTGATTATGACGCCCAGATTGACGATCGATTCTCTAAGGTTAGACTAAGTCCCAATGTCTTGATGCTACCTTAGCCTATTTTATCTTTAAAAACAACCTAATGTCTTAGTATTGTCTAGAAAGATCAAATCTTGAACCAGAATCCTATGATCGCATAAATTCGTAAGCCTATGTCTAGGTCATGCAATTTTATGATGAATTAACAAGTTCCAGTTAGATGCACCAACATCTCTATTGTCATACATCAACCTATGGACAATCTTAAAGGTGATCAATCTTCAAGAAAGCATTAAGCAAAGAAAATTCATTCAATCAAAGAAACCAAGATTCATACAAGAATTCAACCAAATACTCAAATTTGCATAGGGTTCATCCTAGCCCTAACTACAAAAAAGAAATTAGCCACGCATGGCTAGATTAACAAAACAAAGAAGAAAAGATGAAGATGGAATGATTCTCCAGATGTTGGGAAAGGTGGATCTCCACAAGTGCTTTAATCTCCTCTCCAATGCCGTCGAGTTGTTTCTTGTGCCAGAAGTTCTTCCTCTTTTTGCTAGGGTTGCCTCCTTTATGTTTTCTGATCCAATTGGGTTTCTAAATCTCTAAAATCCTTGATTTTCCTTCCTTTTTCGTGGCTCAAAAACTTTCCAAAAATAAAAAATCAGGATTACTGCACTTCTGGCGCCCTGGGCGCCATTTTCCCCAAATGGACAGAGAGTTGGCGCCCTAGGCGCCAACTTTCTGTTTCTCCCTAGAAGTGGCGCCCTGGGCGCCAACTTACTGTTTCCTCTTTGTGGCTTCACTTTTTGACTTCCGCGGAGTCTCCAAATAGCTTCTTTTTATGGATAAAACCTGCAAAACACACAGGAACACTTGTGAGGGTATGCTTGACATCAAAACCATGATTTTAGCTTATTATCCTTAAGCTTTTTAATTATATTTGATCAATTTCAAGCTCAAATTGTGCCTTAACACATGGTACATTTGTGGCTCATCAGTTGTGCTTTCTTTTACAGTGTCGGTTGACACTATAGAACTTCAGTGATCAATTATCTTATCTGTAAGAGAGTTTTTATCAATTGTATTTGATTGATTGTGTGTTATCTCAAGTCGGGGGACTTGGAGATTTGGGAGATCATTAATTAC
The DNA here is from genome assembly GCA_037074495.1 of Acacia confusa. Classification (NCBI taxonomy): domain Eukaryota; kingdom Viridiplantae; phylum Streptophyta; class Magnoliopsida; order Fabales; family Fabaceae; genus Acacia; species Acacia confusa. The sequence continues at coordinate 26,113,283 of CM073509.1, read as the reverse complement.
AACTTATAAGGGGGAGTAAGTTCTAGAGATAGAATTGCTTTAGAGTTACAGAGTGTGTAATCAAGTGATTATAGTGAAAAGCTCAGGGTGCCTAAGGACTGGACGTAGGCCAAGAAGTTGGGCCGAACCAGTATAAGCTGTTATGCATCTCTATTCTTCCCTACCTACTGTTTTCGGTCAATCACCATAAGAGGCAAACTCGCAAAAATTTTCAGAATCCCTAATTCACCCCCCTTTTGGTGTTTCAGCTCCTCTTACAAACTTCCGTTCAAACCAAATGAGATTTGCTGATAACGATGAGCCAAAAGTAAAGAGAGCCGGAGAACTTAGTTTAATGGAAAACATTATGAGTCTAACAGGAATATGAATATTTCTCAATGGCTATCTCCACAAACTACAGTCATCTATGGAAGATGGTATATATGCATGAAGTGAAAGTGGAAGAAATCACCAAGAGGGAGGTGAATTGGGGATTTTAAAATTCCTTTTGAAAACCCTCAAGTTATTGGAATGAAAATAGAGTAGAAGAAGGTAAGAATAGAAAAGCTTGGACACAGAAGATTTATACTGGTTCAGTCCTAACCTTGACCTACGTCCAGTCCCTAGATATCTTTTGGGTTTTTCAACTATCAATATTCTTTAATTACAACAATGTAACTCTTAAGCAAACCTGTTCACCTAGGACTTGCTCCCCCTTACACTTTGTAATTAAATAACCCAACTCACAGGTTCCACAACCTTGAGTTCTTTCAAAAAAAGTAATAAAAAATGATTTTCAAAATAAGACTCTCGAAAAGAGAAAATATTGATAAACACTGAAGTTCAAATAATCAACTGCACAATAATGACTCAAATTGAAAATGTAATCAGTGGTAGTTCTGTGTGTAGTTGCAAGGAGTCTTCCTGGGTATTTATATCTTGATCAGAGAAACTAGCCGTTGCATATTCTTCTCTCTTATTCTTTAATGTTCAACTTCATTTCTGGATTATGATAGTTGCACATTTTTCTCCACTCTTTCAATTCTCAGCTGGAATCCGGGATGTAGCTGTTGCAAATGATCTTCCAGTTTTTCTATCATTCCATAAACTTTATTTGACCGTTAGAGAGTGATCTGGATGATCCATAACGGCCTAAGCTGAACCATTGGGATGGAGGAGAAGTTTCAGGCTTGTTCTTGGTTCTTCATTAAATGCATTTGACCCAGATCTGATTTCACCTTGATACTTCCTAAATTTATCTGAAACATATGAGCATATTGATCAAGTGTATATATGATGATTTGTAACTTATGGTTTAAGTAAATCAATTTATAAATCAGAATCAAATAGGTATAGGATCTCGTTTGTGAAACAGAGTTCCGTTAAACTCGAGTTAAAACCATGTAGGCTCGAGTCTAATCGTGCTATAGACTTTTTGTTAGCTCTCTGTTTGAGCCAAACTCGAGTTTGTAAGTTCCAGGCTCGAGTTTGCTTCAGTCAAGTACTTTTGAAATCAGAGATAGGCTTGAGTCTACATAACCATGTTCGAGTCTATATCACAAAAATACTTTGAGTGCTCTCTATAAGGGACAAGCTCGAGTTTGTTCATATGGACAATTTGGTGAAGAGCTCTCTGTAAGACTTATGCTTGAGTTAGATAAATACATGTTCGAGCTATAGAATGGTGATAAGCTCTCTGTAAGACATAGACTTGAGTTTATCATGTTAGACTCAAGTTTAACTAAGAGCGGATGCCTTGTTTTGCTCTCTGTAACCTGTAGGCTCAAGTTTAACATAATGAGCTCGAATTTACTTCAAATAAAAACATGAAACTTGTTCTCTGTCACGAGTAGGCTCAAGTTCATCAAAGGAGGCTCAAGTTTACCTTAGCTTAAAAATACTTATCCTTCTTTATGTTAAGTATGAACTCGAGTCTAATAAGATTAAGCTCGAGTTTTACTAACATAATAAGGATTGAAATCCATGTTAGTACACTTCTACCTTTCTTTGATTTTTAACAACAAAGGCCAACTTCTCTAGTTTAAAATTGTCAGTTATCATCAAAATATATAGGGAACTAACATTCTCCCCTTTTTGATGATGACAACACTTGTAAACTATCTTGACAGAGATTAGCATGTTAAGTTTAAGCAAAATGAAAATTTTATTTAAGTTAGAACTCAGATGCTTAAACATTCATTCTAGATAACTCAATGCATTCATTGTATCGAGTTTAATATACAAGATTGATCTACAGTAGTACCAAAAGAACTTCAATACAATACAATCAAAATGAAGTAACAAACAAGTAAAGCTCGAAATAAACTCTAAGATAAGCAAAGCTATAAGATCTCGATCTCTTTACTTTTCTTCTCCCCCTTTATCATCAGCAAAGAGGGGTGGATTAGAGGCAGGGACCTCGATCTCTTTACTTTTCTTCTCCCCCTTTGTCATCAGCAAAGAGGGGTGGATCAGAGGCAGGGACAGAGGTGATGGGTTTGATAGTAGGGCGGTTCGGAGAAGAGGAATTGTGGTAGAACGAGGTGGAGAAGATGGATCATGTGGTGGGGATTCTGGAGAGGATGGGAGAGAAATAATGGGAACGGATGAAGAGGTAGGAATAGGAGCAACATATAGAATGATATCTAGGATGGGATTGGACTGTGCAGGTGGGGAAGGAGGAAGAGTGGGAGAGGCAATGTTAGGAGATGAATATAAATGGTGAGAGGGTGAGTTGTGGGTTGATGAAGAAGAGGGTGAGATATGGGTTTTGGAAGGAGGAATAGAGCCTAAAGGTCCTGCTTTCTCTTCAGTCTTTAGCAGCCGTTCGAGCTTGGAGTTGATTGACAGATATAGGGTGTGAATATCCCCAATCTTGACCTTAAAGTCATCAAAATGTCCTTTAAGAGCTTCTACATCATCAGCAATATTCTCAAGTATGTCAGCATTCTCATCTTGTACCACTACCAACTTGTCGTGACTCTTGGTCATTTCAGAGACCATCTTCCTAACTTCAGTCTCAATTTTCCCAGTAAGCTCGTGATATTAGGCTACCATTGTGATTTGGAAGGTCAAGATCTTTCAGATAGGAGGCCATATCAGCTGAAAAAGAAGATGGAGATGGGGGTGAAGCTGATTGGGCTTCATTGGCTCTTGATTTTGAAGCTTGTGTATGAGATGGGGCCCTTGACTGTCCTGAACCTTCTTCCAAGTTTATTCTCATGAGGTTCAGATGATGTTTTCCAAAGGCTAGGGTGGGAACAAATTGTTCATTAGAGCCCAAGTGCCAAATCTTTTCATGGAGAAGAATCACTAAGACCAGAGTGGAAAAGGAATCTGGGAAGAGTGTCTTGAGGCAAATCTAAATCTTGACATCTCTTGGAATATCCAAATCGTACGTTGTGAGGCCTTTTATCAATAATAAAGGCAAAGATATGAAAATCCTTTTTTGCAAAGTGCGTGAAGTTCCCTCCCTTCTATAGTAAGTTTCTAGCATAAATATACCAGACAGCTCTATATTCAGTAGGCATGGCAGCTGGGGTAAAATTTAGGAGCTTTCCTGAAGTAGGAATAGGTTCATTGGGCTGAAGGAGCTTGAAGATTTCCCTGTCATTATATTTGTATTTAGTAACAGGTGGTGGTTTGGAAATTTGCAGTAGAGAGTTCAAATATGCTGGAGATATGGTGATTTTCCGTCCCTTTAAGTTGGTAGTAATTCTCTCTTCTAGAAGGTTTCCTTCACCATCTAGTATATTGTCAGACTGCATACTGAAATAGAAGGCTTTAACAACTGAGGAACTGTAGGATGCTCTTATGGATAACAGGGTTTTAAATGGTTTGAGCCAAGGAGATATGTCAATATTACATTCATCCTTAATTCTTTGCATATGGACTGAAACTATAGGACAAAATGTCTTGTGGGAAAATTGTTCGGTGAATCTGGTGGCTTCCTTGCCAAGAAATTATATAGGTTTATCAAGGAAATCTTTGGGCTTTGAGGTAGTGTCATTAATTTTGACAATTGCAGGGGTTTCTGTAGATACCTTAGACTATGATTTGGAGGGGATAGCTTTGGAGGAGCTTTGGTCTTTGCTGGTTCCTTGAAATTCAAAAGCCGATACTGATGACTTCTTTTTCTTAGGAGGCTTGACAACCTCTGAGACCTTTTCTTTATCTTTCCTATAGGTTGTTTTTAGATCGATGGCCTTCCTTTTGGGACTTCCAGTGGGTTCTTGAATGACCAATTTCTTTGGTTTGAAAGTGGGAATGGGTTCATTAGCAACAACCCCAAGAATCCTACTATCTATCCCTGTCTGAAGCTTCTTGGGAGTGAATTTCTCCCTCCTAGGTCATTTTAGGAGAGGCGGAGATGCAGAATTTGTGGCAGATTCAGTTGAAGCTTCGGTGGTGGGTCGTTTAGGAGCCATATCCATTCGCCAACTACCGAAACTCCGCGCAATCAATTTGACATTATTGCAATTCTCTATTTCATTTGAATTAGTTAATATATTCGGATATCATTGTACTTTAGTGTTTATCATTTATCTACTCAGTGAAGAGTTTAAACACTTGATTATTATCTGACTATCTGTTTAATCTCAAGGTTAAGGAACCGTGAGTGTAGGTATATGATTACAACTTGTAAGGGGGAGTGAGTCCTAGTGAAAGAGGATCATCTCGAGTACGATTGTGTAATTATATTTGTGTTAGTATGATAGTGAAAAACCCAGTGGATCTAGGGACTGATAATTGAATATTTTACACACTTATTTGTATCTATTGGGTAATAATTTTAGGATTGTTAGTTAATAAATAATGGGCTTTAATGCTTATTTGGGCTTTGAGCTTTTATTTGGATTTAATTCATTTGCATGATAAAAATTCTAGATTTACAATGCTTCATTGTTTTAACCATAACTTTTGAACTAGATATCAAACTAGCCTCATTTTTGTCTCATATTTCAAATGATTCGAAGAGCTACAAATGTTATGTAGATTTGGATGGCAAATTCGAACAAGAGGATGGTCAAACTTGGAGCCAAAGTCAAAGACGTTTTTCTGAATTTCTATTTGGACCCAAATTTTGTAAAGGTCCATTTGTTATTTTAGTCTATTTCTTTTGGGCTGAATGTTTTATGACTTGGAGCTCCATTTCATTTGCCATTTTTAGCTTAGGTTAGATGGTGGCTACAAATAGTTTTGTTATTTTCGTTTTGAGACTTTTGAAGATCAAACATAGACTTTTAAAATTCTCTGAAATGTTCTTCATCTGTTCTTCATGTTCTTCACTTTTTTACTCATCCATGCTTGGCTAAACCTCTGATTAACCCACAGATTAGGGATTCCATATTCCAGAGGACTTGTGCTTAATCGGTAACATCTAAACTCATTTCTGTCTTCTTTTATCGGATTCGATTCTGGATTCGGATTGGGTTTTTGATTAAAAACTCATATTATTAATCCCAAGGACATAATTCAAATTGGGTTTAAGTGATTATTATGTGATTGTTTGGTGTCAAGCTGCTATTTCAAAAACATTCTGGACGATTGTTCACTTGAGGGAAATTCTGGACAAACGCAGAGATTTTGGTTTGTCCAGAAATCGATCACAAGTCCGATGTTTTACTTTCGTCTGATGAAGGTTCTGAAATCCCTGGTTCTGGGTTAGTTGTTTTAGTCTGGTTAATCTCGTTTTCCTTTACTGTTTCTTTTTTCTATTTTAGTTCTTATTAATTGCATTGAAAACTCCCCCCATCATTTACTGTTATTATTTCTATTACTATTGAAACCTACTACAATTTCATGGGATACGATTTAGGCTCCTTATACTGCAAATCTTTTTACCGAACTTGGTTATTTTGCAAGGGGTCGACAATCTCTTGTCAGGAATTGGACGTAGGTCAAAGAGTTAGACCAAACCAATATAAACTCTATGTCTCTACATGTCTCATACTCTATTTCTTTAGTAAATCCAAAAAATATTTTTAAATCACCTACTCACCCCCTCGATGTGATATTTCATTTACATAATGATGGTTGTGTGAGGAGGTGGTAATGTAGTGATAAATCTTGCTTATAATGCACTCAATTGTAATTAAAACATGCCCATAGTAAAGTATTGTATGCTAGGAAATATTGTGCATGAGTTGATGGTTTAAAGATAGGGTTAGTGATTGCAGATACTGTTCATACAGTCATACATGATGATGTCATTAGAATGAGATTGAAGATTTGCTTTTGCAAAGTACGTAGTTGAGGGAAATTGTGAAGTGAATAGTTGTTTAGGTTGTTATGAGTACATGTGTTTGTAGATGTACTTATGATGAGATATGGAGTGTATAGATAGGACTATAAGGTGTAACATCCTAAATTTTGGGACTTTGAGAATTAAGAATTTGATTATGAAAATTTGGGTTAAAATAATTATGTGAATAATTATTTGAAATTGAGGCCAATTATTTCTTAATTTATTTTGGGAAAAAGAATAAAATTCAAGGAATAATTGAAAGTGATAATTTGGCCTAAATAGTAATGGATTTATTTCCATAATTTGCGATTAAGGATAATTGCAAATAAATTAGTGTCATAAGATAAAAATGAAGTGTATCTTGATTATTCAATAATCATAAATAAATGTTATAATTAGCTGATTAATTTAACTAATTAAAAAAAAACAGATGGATCTTATGGGCCACATGAGAAGCCGAGAGAGTGTGAAGTTGAGAGAAAAGCTGAAGAATACTCTCCTATTCTTGCTGTCGGTAACAGAGGCTGAGATCGACCTGAACACAGAGAAGCTGAGAGTGAGGGAGTTGAAACTGAAGAGTTGCAAAGTTTGCTCTGTTGTGGGTGCCATGAAACAGAGGAGTAGATCAGCATCTACTCCAACGTGTTAACTCAAGCTTTGGAGGTGATTTTCATTCTTCTTTCTGTCTTCGTTTCCTGTCTTAGTTTAACCAGGATAAAACTAAGAAGAAACTTAAAAGAAGTTACCAAAACCGAAACTAAGAAAGAAAACGAATAAAACAGGGACTGTTTCTGGGTTACTGTAGATGTTTTATTTTCTTCATATAGGATCGTGGTTTATGCATGAAATGATCTCCTTGTTTTTCTCTCAAAACGTGGCTGTAAATGTGTGTATGTATGTGTGATTTCATTGCTGTCATGTGTCGGGTTGTTGAAAGAAGAAGAAGGAAATATATAAGTATATGTATATGAGAGTAGTTTGCTGTTAAAAAGAATGAAAAGGAAAGAGTAAATATACATATGTTGTGTCGTGTATGTGCTGTGAAGGAAATGGAAAGAGTAGATATAAAAGTAAGTGTGTGTGTAATGTGTCTGCATGAAGAAAAAGAAGAAAATGTTACAGTACATATATATGTATATCTGTCGTGTGTGTGTTTTAGTATATATTAAAAAGGAAGGGAAACAAGTAATATATACATTGGAAAAGAAAGAGAAGCTTAGCATGCGTACAGTTCTGGTTTGTCGTCATGTGGAGCCAAACATTGCATGTATATATTAGTAGCGGCTGTCATGCATGGTTTGGTTATCAAAGAAATATTTTGCTGTCTTAAGATAAAGAAAGAAAAAGGAGGCCGAGAGTTTTGTGAATTTTCCGTATGGATTATGGAAGTATATATATATGTCGTGGCTGCTGGAAAGGAAGAAAAAGAACTACTTTTCTGCATAACAAATGGGGGACCGTTGTGTTTTTGCTGTCTTAAGTCCAAGGGAAAAATAAAAATCTGCATGAAATGGCTTACTTATTTGCTGTCATCGTTTCTAAATACTTGGGAGAAAACTTTTGGTGCATGTGTGATAAGTATCCATATATATGTGTGTATGACGTGAGTGGAAAGGGGAAAAACCTTTGGAAACATGTATATATATACATACTTGACGCAATGCATACATGGAGATATTTCTCTGCACATTTAAATCTATGTTCCTGAATGTAGATACATATAGGGTATATTATTGAAGAGTAGAGATTGTTATTAATGTTAAGGAACAAAGAGTATGAATAATGTAATACCCCAATTTTCACAACACATGAAAATGTTATAAATAACACCTAGTATAATAGGTGAATTTATGGTCTCAAAATTAGTGAAATAATTATCTTATTTTCTAAAGGTAATTTCTTATGAGATTAGAGTAAATAAAGAGTTAAAACTCCCTAAGTGAATTTGTGGGTCATAAAATACCCTGAGAATGTTATAATAAATCCTAGGAGGCAACTAGATATTTATTAAAAATTAGAAAGTATGTTGTCTCTAATTTGGATAATTTATGGGATTATTTTCCAAGGGAAATAATTAAAGTAATTAGTGAATATTAAAAACAATTATGGGGCAAGTAAATTTTTATTAATTAAGTTAATTTCATAATTATTCATAATTAGTCTTGGGACTATCTAAGATCAACAAATTGAAATATTTTAACTTGATTAAGTATTAAAAAGGGATCAATATAAGTATCAAATGAATTTCTAAAGATGGTAATTGGTTTGATAATCAATTATAATTGTGGTAATTAAGTCTAGTAACCCCTAAAATACTATATTAGCAATAGTAATCAAGAATTAATTAATTCTCCCTTTAGCTAATAAAAGTGGAGAAAAATTACTAGATAAAGAGTGAATATATTATATTAAGAAGCACCAATGGGATATTGTTGGAATTTTAGAAGATTATGAAAATGTAATATAAAATTAAAAGAAGAACAGAAAGTGAAAACCAAAAATAAAAAGGGGGAGGGGCGGTGGAAATTTTTGTGAATTAGTATATAATATATGTGTGTGTGCGGACATTGGTAAAGGAAGGAGGAAAAACAAACAATGTCATTTGATTACTATAATAAATACTTGTGGAGCAAGCTGTTTAACTTGGGGACCAAGTTAATATTTAATTAGTTAAAATAGATAAGAACCTATAGGAAATAAATCATAACTTGAAATATTGGAATTAAGTATTAGAGATAAATACATATTTGAACTCAGTAAATTATGAGCTTCGATTTGGCTATTCCCGAAGTTATTTTCGGTTACTTTTAAGATTCATACCTAAGTATTATGGGAATTAAAAATCACCATAAATCTAGTCACAAAATTAGGATTTCAAAAGTAAAATTGGATTTTGTATAAAAACCCCAACTTACCCCTAACTAAATTAGCATTTGGGATAACTTGGGGATTAAGCAAAGTAACTTGGGGATGAAGCAAACCAACTTGGAGAAGAAGGGAGGGGAAGGTGACGTTTTGGGAGGTGTAAGGAGTGGATCAAAGCTTCTTCACCAAGTAGAATCCAAGGGCTATAATGCAAGGTGAAAGAATTACACAAATGCCATCCTCTTCCACTATAAATAGGACCTTAGGCTTCACATTCTCCTCACCAATTCACTAGGCATCACTGAAAATTTAGAGAGGAAGGGAGAGTGTGGAAGAGCTGCAGAAAAATAGGAGGCTAGTGGTCTTCAAGAGGTAAGGGAGTTTTTAGTTCATAGTTCAAGTTCTTAGTTTATGAAGTAGAAATGCTAGAAATGTTATTTTGATCTTCAATCTTCCAAATATAGTTTTATTTTCATGTTTTTATGGTTTCCAATGGCTTTATTTCGAAAATTTGATGAAGAAGAAGCTATAGCAAAAATTTTGGAAGATTATGATCAAAATAGCGAAGTTCTGGCAAAATTTCATTGATTAATATTTTCTGGAGTCAGGGGTAAAAACGTCAGTATTTTATGATGAAAATGATGTTATAAAATACTGAGAAAATTCATGGTGAAAGTAGACATATAGGGCTTTTCAAATATATAAAGAGTGTGTCATTTGAAGCTCTGTGCGAAACGATAAAAATCTCAGAAGTTAAGCTATGTTTTCTGGGCGAAAATCTGGGCAGCAGTTTGAAATCTGGGAACTGGGAATTATCCATGAATTCTGGGTAAGTTCCAGTATTTTTACTAGAAGATATACTTCTCAAGGATTCCGGGAAATTTTACGGATCCTTATTTTGATTTTTCTAGAATTAGTTATGATTTTTCAAAGTTATCGAAAAATCTGCCCAGAAAATGCTGCACCACGTTTTTGAAGAAATGTAAGGGCAAAAATTGTAATAATAAAGCCATTAAGGGTAGAATGGTAAATAGAGGTGGAAATATCTCTTAGAATGTTATTCTAAGTGATATGGTGATATGTTAGGATATCCGGGAAGTCCAAAGCCGGAATCAAAGGTCGGATGTTTGACGACTATGCGGTAAAAGGTACGGACGCGTACTGTAACCTTAACTCTTGTGCTTATGGTATGGTTATATATGATAGTTGCATTCACATGTTGAAACTCCGTTTTGAAAGTTACTCATGATATGTTTGAATTTGTATACGGGTTATAATCTTGATAACTCCGTTGAGTTTTCCTAGCGCTGAGGACACGTGGATTCGTGGCACTGGTTATGTGCAAACTATGGGTAACATACATATTGCAGTGGCTGTGTTATGTTACTTGCTGATATGATTATGAAAGTTATAAATGTGAATTTATTATTGTGATACCTGTCATATACTGTTTACATAAGCATGAGGTTAACCGTTACCTGAGGTCCAATGGACATTGGACCTCAGTTTTAATGAACAGTACAGGAAAGAAACTGGGATAGAGAAGGTACCGGCAGATAGAGCCGTAAAGAGGCAGCGGTCAAAGGCAAAGGTCGGTAGTGGTAGAAGTTATAAGAACTTAGCTTCTGGCTCGAATTTAACAAAGTTACTTTGAACAGTTTGGTGTCTAAGGTTGGGTTAATCTATCCGGGAAGCCAATCAGTCACCGTATAAGTCGGTGAGGCCCCCATGATAGACCCCTACCTGGCCAATCTGTTTGATTAACTGATGTTAGGTTCTAAGCCATAGGTTTAGTTAAGACTGGGTTTAACAGAGAAATGTATTTAAATCTTTGTATAATGTATCACATGAATAATTCTTCAGGATATTTAATATATCAGCTTATGTCGGGCATCATCATATGTCTGGGCATTTTTATATCAAATACTTGTTGTCCGGATCTTAGCGCACACTATCAATTTCCGCAGTACTCTAAGCTGTAGCATCTCAAACTCTGTTGTTTTTCTTAAAACTAAGTGTCGACCGACACGATTTTCGAACCTGGAATTTGGGATGTTACAAATAATGGGTTGGTGCTTTTCTTTGAACTCACAATTATTTTAAGTGTATGTGTGATTAATAGGAGTCAATGTTAATTATAGAGAGTTAATAATAATTGGTAATATTAGGATAAATAAAGGGAAATTAGTATTATTATTAGAATAATAATAACAATAATAATAATGGCAATAACAATAATAATAAAATTATTATTGTTAGAGAAAAATTAAGGGATTAATAATTATTATTAATCCTTAGACTAATTCGCGTAATTAGTGTATCTACGATTCGAATAAGTGACTGATAGCGATGATAAACATTTTTAGGCAGACCTTAATATGTTCCTGATCCCAACAACTTCAGTGCAGAGATAAGGAATCAAAGTCGAGATAGGTAACTTTAATCTTATAATCATGTATGTTAATGTTATGCAATTATTAGCTGATCATGTATGCTGGTTGAATTACTTGTTTATATTTTCCTAGCCATGGATTTGAGACTGCAGTCTCATAGGGCTGAGTGTCCTAGACAATGGCTGCGGTCCTTGGCCGTTAACTGCAGTTACAGTTATGCGTAATTTCTTCCATGCTGTAAACATGTGCTATTATGTCATCTTCATTTTCATACATGTGCATGAGATTAAATGTTACCCTGGGGTCCATTCATTTGGACTCCAGTCCCCTGAAAGATACAAGTGGTTGGTTCGGGATCAAGAGGGTAGAAGCAGCTGTAAGGACTACAGCGGATTGGAACTTCCTGGAAAATAGGATTAGCTAGATTGTATTTAATGTTTATCATTTGTTTGTCTTGGATTAATGTATTAACATCCCTCTATAGGATAGATATCGAATCGCGAAAAATTAGCTCGTATTTTCATATTATAGTAATTTCAAAAACTTTTATTTCATAATTTAAAGTCGTCCAAGTCACCTCGAACTCTGATTAAATAAAGGCCCCAAAGGCCTAGTGTCACATAAGGTAGGTGAATTATAGGTATAAATCTTAGAGAGGTAATGGGCTTAGGTGTGGTGCATATTGAAATGAGTTATATGTTTTATGGTTATGGTGTGATAAGGCTAAGAAGAGAGGGAAATTTTCCTTTTAGTACTTTGTGTCTTGATATTTGATTGGTTTGAAAATTTGTTTATTTCATGGTGTAATTTGAAGTGAAAGCTGATAAGTTTTTATTGTATATGAGTTGTTAGTTCTCATACTATTGTGTTTTGGTGATAACAAATCTTAAGTTACAAAGCATAAGAGAAAGCTAACTTAATGATTGAAGTCACTTAAGTGAGTTTCTAAGCACTCGACTGATAGAACTGTATTTAAAGAAATATTGAATCAACAAGTCACTAGAGCAAAGCTCACTTTAAGTGATCAAAGAAGACCAACCAAGTACTAATAGATGCACTTGAGTGATGCATCTTTACTTCCAGAAATTATGTAAGTTACTCGATAAAATTCTTAAGTTAACTAATATCACTCGAGTGATAAGGTAAGCACTCAAGTGAGTCAACATCACTTGCAAGTATTTGTAAGTGACTCGTAAATTTTTTGAAAGTTGGAGCAAATCACTCAAGTGATATGCTCTAAATCACTCAAGTGATGGCAATCACTTGCGACCCTTAGCAAGTTTGTCATAGATGAACCAAGAGTGATATAATCTTAATAAAAGATTGTTAGATATGATTAGTTTTGATGATGTCTTATATATATGCCATTAGTAAGAGCAAAAAAGATTGAGCAATATGTTTATCTTCTCTATTGATTAATTCTTGAATTGAATGTAGAATCAAAGAAGAAAGAAAAATTCATTCATGAAGAATGATAAAAAAGAAGAATTAGCAAAGAAGAAAAAGAAGAAGATCAAGGAGGTCGAAGATGTAGATGAGGATAAGGAAGAGGAAGAGGATAAATTGAAGAAGAAAGAATTTATTGAATGGAACATCTTTAATCAAGATCAATTTAAGCTTATTTATGAAGAATGTTCAATGGAAGAAGAAATAATTTATGGAGAATGGTCAAAGAGATGAGAAGATAGAAAGAAGAATCTACTAAGAAGCAAGAAGCTATCAAAGGAATGTGGAAGATGTTCAAGAAAAAAGAAGAGAGTAAAGAAAGAATAGAGATGTGGAGAATGTCCAAGTGGAGAAGATTGAAGAAAAGGAAGATCTTGTCAAAAAGAATGAGAAAAATGGATATTCAAGATCTTAGATTGATATCATAAGTCTTCTCAATCAAATGGATGTTTGAGAGGCTCAATCCAGAGTTAAAGACAACAAAAATCAGATTCTGGAAGAGAATACTCGAGTTTCCAGGTCAAAACTCGAGTATACAAGCTTACTGCAGTAATTTGCTTCTAGATGAGAAAACTCGAGTTTGGAAAACTAGAGTTTGGGAAACTCCGGTTTGGGAGTCAAAGAGTCAAAATTTGAGTATGGGAGTCAATACTCGAGTATGGAACTTAATGACTCGAGTATGGGGTGTTTCCAGCTTCTCTAGCATGTCTGGACATATTTCAGATGATCAAATGAAGGATTTCATGAAGATCAAAATGCTAAGCTGTCAAGTCAAAAAGCAGATCTGAAAATAACAGCTATATCTCCAACAACCATATTCTCAACGGTTCTGTTTACAATGGCTATATTCTTCAATGTTCAAATCATCCTCATCTATAAATAGAGCCAAATTCAAAATGCAAGAAGAGGATGGAAAAAGCTTGCACTATCAAAATGCCAAAATCCTGAACCTTCCTTCTTCTGTTTTTCGAGTCTTACTTGATTTATCATTTAGAGAGTGAAATCATTTGTAATGCACTTCAGTGATCATCTATTCACTTCTTAGAGAAAAGATACATTGTAAAACCACATTTTCTGAGAGATACTCAAGGTTGGGTGACCTTGAGTGGGAAATTGGTTGTAACCTTACGGGTAGTAAGAGGGAGGATCTCGGTGAGAGATTTGGCTGCACAAGTGCCTATATAAACTTATGAGGTTGTAAAGGCTTTTCTCTTGGGCTTGGTTAAACAAGGAGATAGTGGAAATCTCAAGTGGAGCTTGGGGACTGAACGTAGGTCAAGGATTGGACTGAACCAGTATAAATTTGAGTTTGCACATTCTCTTCCTTAAACTCCTTTATTTCCAGCATATATGGTTGAATAATTGTCAACATTTTTTTTAACTTTATCTTGTCTTACAAATTGATTTCATCGAATTGCAAAAAGAGTTTTAAAAAGACACAAGTGCTCATCTTCACCCAATTCACCCCCTCTTGGGTTCAGCCAGGTATTTTCAAAGATAACTAGAGTAATAAAGAGAATCATTTGAGTGATCCAAGATCACTTGCAAACTCGTACAAGTGATCCATAAAATTACTCGAGTCAATTGGTAGTGTTGAAGCATTTTCGAATCAACAGAATACCACTTGAGTGATAGTTAAAGCACTCGAGTGATAAACTTTCTCACAAAAGCTCACTACTAGTGATATATCACAAAACTAATATGTGCACTCAAGTGACAACTTATCACTTTGTGATCCTAAGTAATATTCAAGTGCATGTTCATAATCTTTGAAAATCAGCATCTCAATAATTTTGATACCTATGATGAACATCCATATTAACACTATAAATCACCTATACTACTTCTAACATGTCACTAATGTCAGTTGTGTATAAGTTTTAGGTGATTAAAGCTTAAATTAAATTCAAATTTGTGAAAATAAAAAATCTATCAGAAGCATTAAATGTTGCATTGAATGCGTTATTGAAGCAAAGAGAAAGTAACCAATGTTAGCTCCTAATGATTTGATGATAACAAGGTTCTTAAAGATTGTAAGATTTTGAATAAGAATTGTAATCAATTCTCAAGAATGATAACAATGTTCTTAATGTTTTGAATGCTATCCTATTACATTGATTCTTGAGAGCTTGTAAGTGACTCTCAAGAATGCCTCAACAGGATCAATGTTTCTGATGTGATTCTCGAGAATTAGTAATCAATTCTCAAAAATGGTTCTCTATAATGAGAATGACTCTCAAGAGCTTGTAAGTGACTCTTGAGAATGCCTCGACAGGATCACAATGAAATAATTTTTATCTGAATTGATTATTGAGAATTAGTAATCAATTCTCAAGAATTAACGATAAATACTTTGGTTATATTTCTCTTCAGCATTATCTTAAAATGTGATTCTCGGGTATAAGTGAAGAGATTCTTGAGAATGCTTAGCTACTGATGTTTTCAAAAATCTTTGAACATATCATTTTCAAGAATCTAAAATGTAATTCTTGAGTATTGTTAAGACATGTATTCTAGAAAGATTTTTTTCGATAATTCTCGAGAATAAGATGAACAATTCTTGAGAAAATATATTGGCATTTGAAATCTCCATTCTTGTAATCTATAATTCATTGATTAAGCATTGGGTACTTCATAATATTAATCCTTACTATTCCTAACATCATTTAATTAGTTTGCTAGTGATTTTCAGATATGCTTAATGTTGTTTAACATCAAAATTATCATAAAGCAAATCTGTGTCAGATGCATTTAATGCAACTCAGAAAAGCAGAGCAATAATTGGATTTAGTTCTCGTACTAGATGAAATCATTCCTTCGAGGCTTACCTATTCCAACTGTTAATCTGAATCATTATCTGCACAAGTACGTTGACGGCGAATGCAATTAATGAAGTAACGGTCGACTATATACAAATAGAGAGCACATGTGACTAATGGAAAATATAAAGGGTCTCAACGGCTAGTTTGCGAAGCTTCATAAAGGCATTAATGGCAAACACTATAAAAGCTCATCACATTCAATTTCTTATACTTTAGTGTTCATTTATTATCTACTCGTGAAGAGTTATTAAACACTTATTTCATTAAGTTGTTGAATCTTAAGGTTGTAGAACCTTAAGTATGGGTGTATGATTACAACTTGTAAGGGGGAGTGAGTCCAAGTGTGAAGGGATCATCCTAAGTTATAGAGTATGCAATTGTATTCGTATTTGAAGAGTTAGTGGAAATCCCAAGGCGTGCTTGGGGACAAGACGTATGTTGAAGTATTTGACCGAACCAGTATAAATTGCTCTGTGTCTATTTTCCTTCTTTGTTTTTGCTTTACTTGTGCCTGACGATGCCTCAATCAATCGACCCAATGGATTCAATGGCAAGCACTGTTCATTTTGGAAAACAAAATTCAAAGTGTTCGCACTAGCTACCAAGCATGGTCTCTAGCGAGTGATAGAGATTGGAGATTACATTCCTACAAGGACTGAAGGCGGAATCGCTATTCCAAAGATAGAAGCTGAGTTCAGTGAGAATGACAAGAAAAACATTACTCTTAACAATAAAGCTATCTTAATGCTACAAAGTGCTCTCAGTCAAAAAGAGTACTTTCAGATATGCAACTTGTCAACCGCAAAGGAGATATGGAAGACCTTGGAAATGGCATATGAAGGAACTTTCAGCATTAAGGAAAACTATATCAATACTTTGACCACCGAGTATGATTTACTTTGAATGAAGTTTGGAGAAAGTATTGATGAATTTCAACTTCGCTAGACTTATTTGACCAATCAATTATCGGCTCTGGGAAAAACATATGAGCAAGGTCCATAGGTTAGAAAGATTCTCAAATTTCTAACAAAAGACTGGCAAGCCAAAGTCACATAAATAGAAGAGGCTCATAAAGAATCAATGGCTTCAGTTGCTGTTCTATCTGGAAGCTTATCTAAATATAAAAGCAAATTGAAATTCAAGAAGGAACTAGACGAAGTCAACACTAGCAAGAGAAAAGGTATCGTTCTTAATGCTGTGAAGGAAAAAGAAGATAAAGACGAAGTGAGATGGGCATGTTTGTGCGAAGATTCAAGAAGTTCTATAGAAAGGACCAAGGCTTTAGAAATAGATTCCAGAAAGGAAACTCAAGTAACAGACGTGAATTCAGGGATAAGGATCAAATTATATGCTATAAATGTGAAAAGCGGAGTCATTACAAATCATAATGTCCTCAACTGAAAGGCAATGATAAGGAGAAGAAGAAGAAGTTCAATTATTTCAAGAAGAAGGCCTACGTGTCTACTATATGAGGAGATGGTTCCTCAAATGAAGAAAGCAAAGAGGAAAAAGAAACTGTAAACGTTTGTTTAGTTGTAGAAGAAGAGCGACTTAAAAATGACGATGAGGTGTGTTTGAGAGCATCAAGAATCAACGAGTGGTATATTGATAGTGGATGCTCTAGACACATGACAGGGGATGCAGACAAATTTGTTGCAATGAGATCAAAAGAATGTGGTAAAGTCACTTTTGGAGGTAATCAATCCGGGAAAATCACTGGCATCGGTGAGATTGGTGTAAAGGAAGGACTTCAAATCAAAGATGTCTATCTTGTGGAAGGTCTCTGTTACAGCCTCCTAAGCATGAGCCAGAGTGCTGACAAGAAAAATTGGATCATCTTTGATTCAGAAGAATGCCTCATTGTCAACAAAAATAATCTCCCAATTGATAAAGGTAAACTTAAGGTATTATTCAAAGCTTCTCGAGAAGGAAATTGTTATACTTTAGATTTACCTAAAGTTAATTCTGAAAAATGTTTTGTTAGCAACTTAGACAAGAATTGGCTATGGCATGAGCAATTGGCTAAATTGGCTAATATACCTACATTTTGGATTTCCAAAACATAGGCATATTAGCAGCACATAGGTCAACTTCTAATTAGCATAAGGTCTTCAATATAACTCCAAATTTAGCAAATCACTTATGCCCATAAAGCTTTTTAAGTCTTCTTTCCAACAAAAAATAGGAATTAGCTTTAAACCTATTGTATTTTTTCAAATATTATCATATATATGGCGACTGTTCAGAAAATAGAGTGATAGCATCATTCTACAATGTGTTGGTAAGATCGTGAACTTCCAAAATTCATATTTCCTTCATCCGAACCTCTTTTTATTTGCTTTCAAATTTTGTGAAATGAATTTTGAGTCTAGTTTCATATGCCACAAGTTTTAGCTCAATTGAATGTGTATGTTGTGAGATACAACCAAAATACTGAAGCTAGGTGTGCTATGTTACATGAATTGCAATGGTAACTTCTAAAATTCATAAATCTTTCATATAAACTCCTTTGGTCTTAAATTTGGTGTCTAAATGACACATTGGAAGTATACATTCATACAAAATTGGTTTCTCCTTAATCAAATCTTTGGTTTGGGAGATATCATTAAATAACCGAACGTTGCCTATAGAAAACATGAAAGAGAGTCAAACAGAGGTCACTGGAAGCACTCACCTGCTTGAGCAATATCGTGTAACGCCCGCCTTAAATACACCATTTTAGTACATAAATACGTATACGGAAGAGTACTTCAAAAATAATTACCGAAGTTACTATTCACCTATACGGTAATTTACACTTCAGTAAAATAAATCTAAAAGGTAAAATCTTCTCCCATCTTAGTTTGTACCTCCAGGACCTCCTTCTTTATACTTGAGCTTCTTACCTTAACTGCAAAATTAAACTATTCAAATAAATTCCTGGGATTCAAATGAATCCTAGTAGTAACGTTAATAATCACTCACATAAAATGCATACATAGTACATGCAAGACAACCATCATTTATACATACAATTCATTCAACACATTCAGCATTCATGCTTCTCATATATATACATACAATGGTAAATACATGCATATAAAAGGTACACATAGTATGTGAGAGAAGTGTTACTATCTTAATTATATCCTTCCCTTTTACCTTTCTTCTATCGATTTCCTTCCTTCCTTCCTTCCTTCTCTCTCTCTCTCTCTCTCTTCTCTCCTTCTCTTCCATTCTCGCCTCCCGTCTGGCCGGTGTATGTGTGTGAGTTGAGTTTATATAATAATAGAAAATGGGTCTTTAAGTGTAATTTTCATCTCTGGGTCATTAGGTGTAATTTTCTCCTGGCCAAATTTTCAAACATCTCCAGTGACTCTCGCGGCCGAAAGTAGAAAATAATTGCCTGCGAGTCTTATTCCTGTATATATTACATTATATTATATTATATATATTATAATATAATATAAATATATTATGATATATATATAATATATATCAACGTGGGGGTATGGCTGCCCACTATATATATATATATATATATATATATATAATATTATAATATAATAAAAGAAAAATAATAAAATAATATTTTTCTTACTACAATAAAACCATAGTGGGTACGGCACAAGATATAAGTCCCAAATCATAAAACTTAAGTTTTTTTTCCCACAATGAATTTAACACTTGAGCTCTTACGAGGCCTAGTAGTCTTCCAAAAATAGGCTAATTCTCAAGTTTTTAGAACCAAAATTCGGGATATTACATATCGGGCATGCTCGAGTATGGTGATTAAGCAGGCTAAAAATGTGCTCTAGTAAGCCTTATAGCATCATGGTTATTGTAGCAAATCGGTATGATTTATCATGAAACTTGAATTTGCTTATTTTAACCTCGAATTAAGCCATTCCAACTTCCATTTGATCAAAGAGACTTGAATATTGATATTCTCATAATATTTGGCATGTTCTTCTTTCTTCAATATCTTTTCTTGATCATTATCCATAATACAACTTTGACTAATCTACATTAAATATAGTAGTTAGTCAAAATAGGAGACAAATATATTATGTAAACTTTTTGCTCATAATAATTTGGCATCTATATTTGACATCATCAAAAATAATTATATCCAACAAATTTCAAAAATTGAACACCATTAATGACCGTTGTGAGCACTTAAACTGTGTTTGTTAGGTTCAAGCTTTTTGTTAGAGTGCTTAAACTTTTTGTTAGATATATTGAAGTCGTTCAAAGATTCAATGTTCAGTCGCTTTTGCTTCACTTCATACGATATTCCTTTAGTTTGGTATAGGATTTGCTTAAGTTGGGTTGCTTTCATCTTTGTCATAACAGATGGTTCATATGATATTCATTTTACACTAGTGCAAAAAAGTGTTTTAATACCGCCTTGTTTACAGCGGGTTATCAACGCCTCGTTCTTAAAGAAATGACCAGTGGCAATCATGTAAATATAAATAACTTCTTCAGCCGCATCAACTTTTAAGACCGCCTCATTTACAGCGGAGTTTCTAGGTACCGGTCTTAAAGATATGACCAGTGGCAATTTTGTAAATATAAAGAACTTCTTCTAACGTTATAAATTCTTAAATATAATATTCAGGCTGCTTAAAATAAACAACCGCTCTGAAAAATGTTAAAAAAAAATTAAAATATGGATTACATTATAGAGAAAACTCATATATCACCGACTTATACTTTCTACGGTCAAGAACAATAACCAGATAATTAAATCATATAAAACTTTTAAGAGTGTACATATATAAACGATTGGTCTTAAATTAATCTTTTAAGAGCAGGCGTAACTTTTTCATTAATAACAGCCGGTCTTAAAGATATGACGGTGGCAATTTTGTAAATATAAAGAACTTCTTCTATCTTATAAATTCTTAAATATAATATTCAGGCCGCTTAAAATAACCAACCGCTCTTAAAAATGTTAAGAAAAAAAATATGGATTACATTATAGAGAAAACGCGTACATCAATGACATATACTTTCTACGGTCAAGAACAATAACGAAATATTTAAATATAATCGTATAAAACTTTTAAGAGCGGACATATATAAATGATTGACCTTAAAGTTAATACTTTTAAGAGCGGGCGTAACTTTTTCATTAATAAAGGCCGGTCTTAAAAATGGAAACATATACTTCTTCGTGCGAAACCTTACTTACAACTTACGTCTTACTGTTTGAACTCTGAAACCCTTGTTCTCTTTGTGAAACCCCATTTCCTGTTGCATTACGTCTATTCCTTGCCAACCACCACCTTCCTCTGTTACTCTCTCTCACTTTCTCAGGCATTACTCCTTCGCACCACCACTCTCTTACTTTATCGAAAATGAACAGAGAAAACCATTCTCACCCTGTTCAATCAATGCTAGTTACCGATGTTACTGGTGTGAGCGAGAACCAACCCTCTTCTTCTCAAAATGAGCCTCGTGACCACCCTGCACGCCGTGGTAGAAGTAGCACACAAATGAGCATCGTGTCTATAAAACGGAACACTGGGTCAAGGATCGAGATTCACCAAGAGGGGGTGAATTGGGGATTTTCAAAAATCCTTTTCAACTCTTAAAAATAAAGCTTAATAAATGAATAATAAAAGAGTAGAGGAAGAAAAGTTTAGACACACAGAATTTATACTGGTTCGGTCTCAACCTTGACCTACGTCTAGTCCCCAGATACCTTCTGGGTGTTTCCACTAGTTCAACAGGTTTTTAACTACAACAATGAAGACAAGACACAATCCTAATCACCTAGGACTTGCTCCCCCTTATACTTTGTAATTAAACAACCTAACTCACAGGTTCCACAACCTTGAGTTTACACTACCAAATGCTTTAAAAGAATTTCAATCTCTCAAAAGAGTGAATATTGATAATCACTGAAGAACATATAAAAGAATCACAATACAGACTCAAAAATGCAAATGTGTTCAAGTGTAGCTTCGTTGTGTATCTTGCTCTGAGTCTTCATAGCCTTTTATAGCCTAACTAAATGAGCTAGCCGTTGTAATATCTTCTCCAACGTTCAATTGCAAATCTGGAAAATGACAGTTGCAAATTTTGCTCTGTTCTTTCAATTCTTTGCTGAAATCCTGGAATATGTTGTTGCAGAACGTCTTCCAGATTCTTTGTCATTCCATGATCTTAATTTGACTGTTTGAGGTGATCTTAACATGTTCCAACGGTCTGAACTAAACATCTGGGATAAGGGAGAAGAATCAGCCCTGTTCTTGGTTCTTCATTAAATCCACTTATTCTGGATCTTTGATTCTCTCTGATCTTGTGATGAACCTGTCTGAAACTTATCAAAAACTTGATCAATAATGTTATGAATAATAATGCAACAAGATATGATAATTTCATATTAACCCATAATGATTTCGCAGATTAATTTGATCTGGTTTTCAAAAAGTTATCGATGTAAACTCGAGTTTGGTGTTCTAGACTCGAGTTTGAGGTTCATCCAGAAAGCAAGGTATGTTTGAAAGTTTCCTAAACTCGAGTTGACAAGTAACTGACTTGAGTTTGGTTCTTACAGAGAGGAAAGTCGCGAGTTGGTCTTAAATGAGATTTTGAACACTTGGCTAAACTCGAGTCATTTAGTGACTGACTCGAGTTTGAAGCTTTTATGAAAAACTTAAGTTTAAGTTCACAGCTTCAAAACTGGAGTTTAGAAATGCAGACTGGAGTTTACAAGACCTGAAATATGTATAGCTCTCTGTATGATCTAGACTCGAGTTTTGATATTCAAAACTCGAGTTTCAGTGAAAACTGAAACCTTTGAAAAATCTTTTTATGTGTAAACTGGAGTTTCCATTTTTCAAACTGGAGTTTTCAAATCAGTCATTTACTCGAGTGTTTTCTGTTTGAGCTAAACTCGAGTCACCAAAATCTTGACTTGAGTTTCAGTGTGAACTGAAACATTTGAAACATCTTTAAAGGCTCAAACTGGAGTTTTTGTTTTAAAAACTGGAGTTTAGAAATCATGTAATAACTCAAGCATTTTCAGTTTGTCCTAAACTCGAGTCTCTAGAATCCAGACCCGAGTTTAAGTAGTAGCTGAAACTTTGAAAAAATCCTGTTAATCTTAAACTGGAGTCTCTGAAATCAAAACTGGAGTTTACAAAATAAACAAGAGCTCGAGTGTCTCTGTTATAACCCAGACTCGAGTCTTCTACGTCCAGACTCGAGTTTCAGTTGAAAACTTTAAACTTGAAGACTTTTGTATTTGGTAAACTGGAGTTTGTGGATATGAAACTGGAGTTTTGAAATTTTGATAAAGCATTGAAGCTTCTGTTTGATCCTAAACTCGAGTTTCCAAAACATAGACTCGAATTTACAGTTCTTAAGAATTTTGATTGCTCTCTGTGTAATGCAAACTCGAGTTTATCTTACACAAACTGGAGTTTGGCCAGCTTTGTAAAAACTGAGCTTCTGTCTGTCAAGTCCAAACTCGAGTTTCGTTACCTAAACTCGAGTTTGCCTTAAACAGTAAGTTTTACAACTTACCAAAGACAAACTTCAAATTTAGTTTACAATTGTCAGTTATCATCAAAACACATAGAGAACCAACATGTTATTGTGTTTGTCTAATCCTGTTAGTTAGATGGTTTAATGTGTGAGTAGAAGTATATATTCAAGTAAGTCAGAAGTGAATTTGAGTATGATGGTTTAATGTGTGAGTATGCATGTCTTATATGTTAACCGTTATTATATTCTTAACTAGTTCTGTTATAGTAGGTAGTGGTTAGACATTGCTAGCTATTGGTAACTTAGTATCTTAGTTCTTCCTTAAATTAAACGTTGATAAACTTGATGAAGTGAATTTGACTAGTGTTTGAGGTCCATATGAAGCATAAGTTCTATAATTTCTTTTAGTGAGATGACTTGAATTCATAATTAATAGTTGTTGTCAATTCTGATTCACAGAGAAGAAGGGCACAAGCACAGGAGATAGGGAGAAGGAATGATTGCCCACATAGGGCTTCTCGTGGGGGATATGCAAAGGCCAAAGAAGAAATGATGGAGGCCAAGTGGAAGAGATTGAAAGAAGAAGCTGAACCCAATCCTTCTGTTGTAGCTGATCAGCAGGAATCTCGATACGACGCGAGGATTTGTGGCTGTATATTCGATGACTAAAAAAAGGCACCTACATGAGTGAACAAACTCATCTAGTTGCTGAGAGAATTGTAAGTATCATTTATTGTTATTTTTTAGTTGCTAAACATGTTTCATTACTAAGCTTCTCGTTATCTGTATCTTACAAGAATATCTAAAAAAGAAAGAAGCAGAGGGATCTTTTGTGTCGAGCAATAGGAATGATGTTCTGACCGTTGCGATCGGAAAACCGGATCACCTGGAGAGGGTAAGGGGGATCGAAGGACGGGTAGGCATAAAAGAATACTTTGGTAAAAGCAAACGACTTAGGCAAAGTATGGTTACCCGGGAGGAGATGGACCAAACGGTTAGACAATTAAATGAGGAGGTAGCGGCCAAAGAACATGTACTGAAAGAGATGTTTGATGCCCAGATGAGGCTAATGAAGGAGGAAATGATAGAGATGAAGAGGCTTATTAGTTCTCGACCAGAGACCAGTGTTCCCCTCACGCATACACCTGCACCTGTGCAGCACAACACCAGAGGGAACTGCATTGTTGGACAGTCAGAGCAACATTGTGACCTGTACGTGGCAGAACCAACTAGACAATTAGTTGCTAAAGGGACTGTCCACAACTTGGGATCAACTGTACACCACAAACAAATGGCTGATGGTGAAGTCAGAGTGTCAGTTGAAGAGGTGATCATTGATGCACCTCTCCCTCTCCCAACCGATCAGCTGAAGCGTGTGAGGATGTCAAGGGAACCTTTATCTCTTGGCCGGTGAAGCTTGTAGATGTCTATACTCCTCCTGATGCTTTATCCCCTCCTCCAGTTCAATCCCCTCCTCAATCTCCATCCCTTCATAATAAAGCCGCATCCCCTCCTCAATCTCCATCCTCTCATGATAAAGCCGCATCCCCTCCTCCATCTCCATCCCCTCCTAATAAAGCTGCAACCCCTCCTAAAGATGCATCCCCTACTCCTAAGTTGGGGGCCATGGATAAAATATCCCAAATGCTATCCAAAGGAGAATTTTCATGCCAAGCGTGGGATATACAAGAAGTGGTAGGGGTTCCTCATGACCCTCAACCGGTTTCCTTGATATTGTTGATATAAAGTCCCTGCTGCTTCCTGGACAGGAGCTTACATCAGCAGTTATTCGAATGTGGTATAGTTAAGTATCTTATTTTATGAGTACATAATTTAAATGCACCGTTTAGAGTTTAGGAACATGTATAATAATTCCATGATTGATGTCTTTATTGTAGGTTCATGCATCAAGATTTGGAGCAATAGGGCAGAATCAATGATTTTGGATTCTTGTGCCGAGTATATGCAAGCGAAGCCATCGTGGAACAAAGACAGGAGTGTTGGTTATGATTAGTTTTGATGATGTCTTATACAGAGGCCATTAGCAAGAGCAAAAAGTTTATACAATATACATTGTCTAATTGCTATATTTAATATAGATTTATTCATGTGGAGAAAGAACAAGAGAAGAGAAGAAAAGATGAATTGATTCATGGAAAATAATCAAGAAGAGAGAAGAAACAAAGAAGAACATTTGTTTGAAGAAAGAAAGAATCATAGAGAAAGATCAAGAAAAGAGAAGAAAGAAAGAAGAACTTGTTGAATTGATTAAGAAAATCATTATACAAGCTCATAGATTGATATTTGAAGTCTCTACGATCAAATGGAAGTTGTAATGGCTCGATTCGGAGTTAGAACAAGCAAATATCAGTTTCTGGATGAATAAACTCGAGCCTGTCACTTATAGACTCAAGTTTGGGTGATTTCCAGCAACTCTAGTTCTTCTGGTATGAGCAAACTCGAGCCTAAACATATAAACTCGAGCCTGGTGTGAACAAACTAGAGCCTGTCACTTATAGACTTGAGCTTGTATGTTTTCTAGTGATTCTGGCTCTCCCGGCCCGAGAAAACTCGAGCCTATACTTACAGGCTCGAGTCTGACTGACTTCCAGCAACCTTGTCCAGCTCAGTTTCACATTTCAGCTGAGCGACCTCTGGTAATTTGACAATATCTCCTAAACCAAGAATCGAAATGAGGTGAAATCAAATTTGGCTGAAACTAGACATCTAATGTGTCATCTTGACAAAGTTTCATGCCCAAATAAGATCAGATGAGAGAGCTATGAATTTTTGAAGTTGACCCATCTGTTAACGTCACTCAGCAGACCAAGGTTCAGTAATTTGAGGATATCTCACAATCTACACATTGAAATGAGCTGAAATCGGTGGCATATGAAAGTAGACTCATAGGGCTTTCCATCGATACTTAATGCAACTAAAACAAAGTTCAGACTAGGGAGATATGACTTTTGGAAGTTGACTTAAAAATTCAGGATGTCACAAACTCGAGCCTATCACTTTTAAACTCGAGTTTAGCTTAGACAGAAAGCTATTGTGGATTTCCAATTCGATAAGCTTGAGCCTAAAACTAGTAGACTCGAGCCTAGCTCAGACAGAGAGCTATCAAAGATATCCGATTCGATTAAACTCGAGCTTGGACATATAAACTCGAGCCTAGCTTACATAGAAAGTTTCTCTAAGCTTTTCAAAACGTTCAAACTCGAGCCTACATTTTACAAACTCAAGTTTGTCACTTACAGAGAGCTTTCGAAGATTTTTTAAGGCAAGAAACTCGAGCATAAATTTACAAACTCAAGCCTGTAGCAGATCAAGAAGTTTTCAAAGGTCTTTTAACTGAAGCAAACTCAAGCCTAGAGAAACAAACTCAAGTTTGCATGAACAAACTCAATCCTGCTGAAAATAGACTCAAGCCTGACAGATCTCTGTTTTCCAAATCGTGACTTCAACCCTCAGATTCAATCCTATGATTCATTTTACATATAATGTGAAGTCAAAAAGTGGCTGATTCCATATCATTTCGAATAATCAAGAAAGCTACTCCAGTAAGGCTTAAATTACTCCAGTAATACGAAGACAGAACTCAAGGAAGCTTCGCAAATCACCGTGCTCGTAAAATGGAAATAATTGATTATGATTTCATTACTTCATATCTTGACTTACTATTATTCCTAATATTGTTTAAACAATTTTCCAGTAAGTTTCAAATGATCAAATGGAGCTATGATTCAAAGAAAACAAGATCTAGGTGATGAGCTGTAAAGTGAATATGGAGCATGGAATGCCAGCGCATATGTCGGGGAATATTTGCAACTTGGATTAAATAAAAGAAGACATTCTGCTACAACCCACTCTGATTGAAGATAATCAATATTATCCTTAATTAAATATTCAACAGATTAAGGGAACTGCAATCATCGCTGGAACTAGAAATCAAGAAATGCTCTAACCCATACTCTCAGTATGCTTCCAACATCAACTTTTTTGGTGGACTTGCAACAGAAGATTTCTTAGCGAATTTCCAACAACAAAATTTCTCAGTGGATTCCCAACGTTCACATTATGGATAGAAGATTCAAATGTCCTCTTCAACTATAAAAAGACCAGAAACAAAGACAATCAGTGACAATAACAAAGAACAGGGGACGTGAACCAAAACAGTAAAAATGCCAATATTCTAACGTCTGCTTCATCTACTCTAAATATCTCAATGATCATATATTTAGCTTAGAGAGTGAGATTATATGTATTGTGCTTCAGTGTTTATTCATTCACTTCTGAGAGAGAAGATTGATTGTTAATCAGTTTATTTGAGAGTTACTCAAGATTGGGTGATCTTGAGTGGGAAACACTGTGTTGTAATTACAGCTTGTAAGGGGAGTGAATCCTAGTGAGAGGATTACTTCGAGTAAAGAGTGTGTAATCAAGCAAGTGTATTGATTACAGTTTGTAAGGGGGAGTGAATCCTAGTAAGAGGATTACTTCAAGTACAGAACGTGTAATCAAGCTCAAAGCAAATAGTAGATTGAAAATCTCAAGTGAAGCTTGGGGACTGTACGTAGGTCAAGGATTGGACCGAACCAGGATAAATTACAGTTTGCATACTCTCTTCCCTTATCTTTTACATTTCCAGTACATGCTTATCTTTAAATATCTAACTGTCAAGTTATAAGTTGCGGAAAGATTTTTAAAATTCCTAAAGTTTTATCAAACACCCAATTCACCCCCTCTTAGGTGATAGCCAGATCCAACAAGGAGTACATATCAAATAGGCTGTGTGAAGTGAGAAAGAAGGTGTACTTGTTTCCATATTACCATAGGTACATATCACAATCGATCTCTTGTTGCAATTCAATTAATTCTACATAATATATCACTGAGTACTTTACTGCTGTGAATTTTCAGCGCCCATTAGCAGTTACTCGTCTTGATCATGGACTCAAATACGATGTTATTCTTGTTGGTTATGATTAGTTTTGATGATGTCTTATATAGATGCCATTATCAAGAGCAAAAAGTTTATATCATAAAGTTTATACCATATACATTGACTAATTGCTACATTTAATGTAGATTTGTTCATGTGGAGAAAGAACAAGAGAAGGGAAGAAAGAAAGAGTTGATTCATGGAGAATAATCAAGAAGAGAGAAGAAAGAAAGAAGAACTTGCTGAATAAACTAAGAAAATCATTATACAAGTTCTTGGTTTGATTCTAGAAGTCTCCATGATCAAATGAAAGTTAGAACAACTCAATTCAGAGTTAAAACAAGCATATATCAGGTTCTTCATGAGCAAAATCGAGCCAGATACTTAAAAGTCAAGTTTACTGCATTACTGGAAGTGATCTGCCTCTGGATTATGAGAAAACTCGAGTTTAGGACACAAAACTCGAGTCTGGAACTCAAAACTCGAGTTAGTCACTTAATGACTCGAGTTTGTAAAGTCTTCAGCAACTCTGGCGTCTCTGGATCATCAAAACTCGAGTTAGCCAATGTAAACTCGAGTTTGGAACTCAAAACTCGAGTTAGTCACTTAATGACTCGAGTTTAGCAAGCTTTCAGCAACTCTGTCCAACTCTGTTTCACGATCAGAACTGGCGACCTCTGGTAATTCGATGATATCTCCCAAACTAGAGATCGGTTTAAGGTGAAATCAATTTTGTATAAAACTAGACATCCAATGCGTCATCTTGACAAAGTTTTATGCCCAAAGAAGCTGAGATGAGAGAGCTATGAATTTCAGAAGTTGGAACAGGAATTCACGCCACACAGCAGACAAAGCTTCAATGATTTGAGTGTATCTCACAATCTACACATCAGAATGAGCTGAAATCGGTGGCATATGAAAGTAGACTCACATACCTTTCCAGAAACATAAAGATCATGGAAAAAAAATATCAAATGAGTGAGATATGATCTTCGAAAGTTGACTATAAATTCAAGATGCTGCAAAAACGCTGGTGAAGAACAACCTTCATTCATCATATCATAACTATCAGAATACAGTGAGTTTGGAGCTGATTTTTCTTGCAATGGAAAGAAGACTTAAAGAGCTTTATAGAGATAGGTACTAGATTCCAGGGATTGATCTTTATCAGGTCAGAAAGCAAAGAACTTGTGAGAATGATATTTGACTAAGTCATGGAGAAGAAAACTCGAGTTTGTGTTAGCAAACTCCAGTTTTGAGACTTGACAGAAAGATATTCAAATTTACATAAAAGCCAAACTCAAGTCTGCATAGACAAACTCGAGTCTGTACAGACACAGAAATGAATCCAAAATTTTCACATTAAGCTAAACTCCAGTTTGCAAATCAAACCTGAAGTCTGGAAGATACAGAGAGCACTCAGAATCCCAAGCAAGCAAAACTCGAGTCTAGATTCCCTAACTCGAGTTTATACCAAACAGAAAGGAACCCAGAAAACTCAATAGACTCCCAAACTCTAGTCTGGCCTTACAAACTCCAGTTTGCACTTGACCCAGATAAACCTCAAATATTTCAGTAGTCACTGAAACTCGAGTTTGCTTCCCAAACTCGAGTCTAGATCATACAGAAAGATCATCCATTTTGGCTACACTACAAACTCAAGTCTCTGACCCTAAACTCCAGTCTGAAGACTCTGGGAATAAGACTAAGTCTTCTTTGCTTATCCCCAAACTCGAGTCAGTCACTAGTTGACTCGAGTCTAGAATCAGGACCAAAATTCCATCCTAAGTCCAGAGCCCGATAGTTCTCTTTGTAAAAGCCAAACTCGAGTTAGCTTTTACAGACTGCAAGTTTAGACCACTAATCAACAGACATGCTTTCTGGATGAACCCCAAACTCGAGTCTGGAAGAACAAACTCAATTTTTCATCGGGGATTTTGAAAAATCAAATGATGTTGATCTGCGAAATCTTAATGGGTCTTCCTGAAATTATTTCCTCATATGATATTATTGTTTCTAATGTCCTTGATGAAGTTTTGAGTGTTTTTCAGATAAGGTTTAGCCAAGATCAAGGTGAGATCAAGATCCAGGATAAATGCATTAAATGACGAACCTAGAACAGGCCTGATCTTTCTCCCTTATCCCAAATGTTCAGCTCAGACCGTTATAAGTCATAAGAATCATCTCAAACGGTCAAATTAAGTTTATGGAATGACAAGAATTCTGGAAGACCATCTACAACAACTAATTCCAAGATTCCAGCCAAGAATTGAAGAAACAGAGGAAAATATGCAACTGTCATATTCCAGATTTACAGCTAAACTTTGAAGAATTAAAGAGAAGAAAATGCAACGGCTAGTTCCTCTTCTTCATCTATATAAGAAGCCCAGAAACGAAGAACAAGTGACACAGATACAAGAGGGAGAACAAGAACAGTGACGTGAGCTTACACAGTGAAAATGCCAATATTCTAACATCTGCTTCATCTACTCTCTGAATATCTCAATGATCATATATCTAGCTTAGAGAGTGAGATTCTATGTATTGTGCTTCAGTGTTTATTCACTTACTTCTGAGAGAGAAAATTCATTGTAACCATCTTATTATTCTGAGAATTACTCAAGATTGGGTGATCTTGAGTGGGAAACACTTTGTTGTGATTATAGCTTGTAAGGGGAGTGAATTCGAGTGTGGGATTACTTCGAGTACAGAGTGTGTAATCAAGCAAGTGAATTGATTACGGTTTGTAAGGGGGAGTGAATCTTAGTGAGAGGATTACTTCAAGTACAGAACGTGTAATCAAGTTCAAAGCAAATAGTGGATTGAAAATCTTAAGTAAAGCTTGGGGACTGGACGTAGGTCAAAGATTGGACCGAACCAGGATAAATCACAGTTTGCATACTCTCTTCCCTTATCTTTTACATTTCCAGTATATGCTCATCTTTGAATATCTAATTGTCAATTTATAAATTGCGAAAAGTTTTTTTAAAGTTCCTAAAGTTTATCAAACACCCAATTCACCCCCCCTCTTGGGTGATAGCCAGGTCCAACAATTCTTATACTCCACTCACGGCCAACCAGGGGTTCTGTTGAAGCAGATCATTAACAGGTAAGCATGTCATTTTGATTTTCTTGTAAGAAATCTCTAATGTGAATTTCCAGCGAACATTATTGATAAATTTGTTATTTTGATGATAGTGCCATGAAGACCTTCCTAAACCAGGTCAGAAAAAAGCAAGGGAGTGATCTCAAAGATCCTAAATGGCTCACACCAAAGGTTAGTACATATTAGGACACTACTGGCATACTACCTTGTAAAGTTGGTCAGTAAGCTATATATATATATGCTTGATCTTATATATATTTCTTGTTCTTTTCAGACCCGTCAGCAACCAATCAGATCCAACTTATGTGGCCTGTACATAATGAAACACATATATGATATTATCACCCAACCAGATAATAAACTCATTGCAAAGGTAAATGTATTTGATGTTACATATTATGGCTAAATTCAGTTTCTGTCTTAATTAATGTTACATATGAAATATGCACGCCAATTAATTCAGTTTCTTTCTTTGATGTTATACAAAGATTTGCCTCTAAGACTTCCTTTTCTGCAGATAAGGTGGACCACATACGCAGAGTGTTTTGTCAACATGCAATTGACATCATAGAGCAAATACAACAATCACAGTAAAAATTCATTTGAAAATATATGCGTGTAGAGCAACAATTGTAATTTTAGTACTACATTAATTAATTTGTAAATTCATTCTGTAAATGAACAATTTTACAATTTGGAGCATTCTTTATAGAATAAATATTTTATTCTTCCGAACAATTTTCTTAGCCTGTGTAATTTTGGCTTTCTGAACGTATATTGGATGGTGGATATTGCTTGAGTTTTGAGTTTTTGAGAGTTGTAAGTAGTAGTAAGAGATTCTGAAAAGTATTGGCGACTTTTAGGACCGTATATTTATTAAAGAGACGGTCCTAAAGGTGTTTGCTTTTTTAAAAAAATTAATCCTTGATTTTAGGACCGTATGTTCAATACATATCCGGTCTTAAAAGTCTAAGAAAGGTGACGACACTTTTAGGAACGCATATTTATTAAATAGACGGTCCTAAAGGTCTTTTTTTTAAAAAAACATGCCTTTAATTTAGGACTGTATGTTTGATACATATCCGGTCTTAAAAGTAACTTTTAAGACCGCATATTTATTGAAAAGACGCTCCTAAATATCTTTGTTATTATGACCGCACATTTATATAACATCCGGTCCTAAAAGTCTTCGATATTTCTAAACTAAATATGGCTAGATATTTAGGACTGTCTATTTGTTAAATATCCGATCTTAATAATCTTCCTATAAATAGAAAGGATGACTCACTTTATAAGACAAAAATTAGGGTTCAAGAACACTTTGAGTTTCTGGCGTTTAGTTCAAGCTCAAGACCCTTGTCGTCGTCAGTTTTACCTATCCAGAAGCTGAAGAGCATTGTCAGAAAAGAAGTAAGATAATGGAAATTTTCAGCTCTAGGTGTGGTAAAACCGACGGCAACGGTGGTCCAAGCTTGAGAAGAGTTGTCTCTGTGTTTGTTTTTATTCTTTAAAGGTAAAAGTTGTCTTTTTTCGCTTTTTTTGTATATGGTTAACTTTATTTTGTGAACTTTTATCCTTAATCACATTTCAGTTATGGTTTTGTTTGTTTCCTTTTTGTCTGAAACAACTGTGTTTGTTTTTTTTCTTGAAAGGTAAAATTTGTCTTTCTTTTCGTTTTGTACATTTTGTATGTTGTTAACTGTATTATGTGAACTTTTATCTTTCATCACTTTTCAGTTATGGTTTTGTTTGTTACCTTTTTGTCTGAAACAAAATCGAGACAAAGAAAGTATACTATAATCAGACAATCGAAATTGAAAAAAAAATTATTTATCATTTTTTTCCTGCCCGCTGTGGGGCAGGATGAGTACAAACAAAAAAACATAAAAATATTTAATCCCCCCACCGGTCGTTGTCGGAGGGGAGGGAGGGATCAGAGGAGAGGTCGGAGATGTTGTCGTCAGAGAGATTGTACTCGACGCCATTGCCGTCAAGTAACATGTTCAGCTTGTTGTTGACGGCGTGGTAGACCTGAAACATTTGGCCCATACGTCGGTCTATATGATCGACGCGGGCCAGGAGGTGCTGCATCATCTGTCGGGCAGAGGGGTTTAGAGGCAGTGACGGAGGGTATAGAGGTAGCTGTTAGGGAAGAGGATTATTGGGTGTCGGTGGTGGTGGTGCAGCGGGAGGACCATTGCTGTGTATTCCTGGTGGTGGTGGAGCGGCCATTATGGAGGTTATAGGAATGATTGAGAAGAATGTGAAGAATGTAAAGTAATAGCGAGTTTAAATAGAGAAGCCATCCTGAAGAATTTGAAATGCGGGAACCGTTACTGAGGAGATGCATAGTTCATCAGAATATGAGGAGACGCCTAGTTGGGAAGTTTATCTGGAAGCCGAAGAGACTCTGAATCATTCATTTGAACAAAGTATCTCTAGTGTACGTCTCTCACTTGAGAAGAATGAACTTTTAAAAATTTATTTTTTTAAAAAAAAATTAATAGACTTTTAGGACCGGTTATAATATAAATGATCGGTCTTAATGGTAATTGAATGGAAAAATATTAATAGACTTTTAGGACCGGTTATAAGATAAATGATCAGTCTTAAAGGTATTTTAATGAAATAAATAAATAATAGACTTTTATGACCATTACCTCATAACTTAAGTCCTGCCTTTATTGTCCTCCACACGCTTTCTCTCTGTCCTTCTTAACTTAAGTCCTCATTACCTCATAACTCCACACTACGTAGCTCTTTGCCCATTATTCCCCAACTACTCAAACAATGGTTAGATACAAGCAGACAACCCCTCGCAAGAGTACTCCTGAAGCTCGTGCCCACGCCAGATCTCTTGTGGATTCTCTTCCAGTGCGTCGTTCCATTCCGACGGAGGAGTCACGAGTCATTGGACCCATTGTTATTTTGGATGATGAAGAGGTTGATGGCACCCTCTAGCCTTCAAACCACGAAGAGGTTCCCGCTCCCCCTCCCCAACCTCCTGGTCCCAACGCTCCCTTGGTTGATGATTATGATGCGAGACTGAGGCGCATATTACAGGAATGTGCTGATATCCGGCGCGAAATTGTTGCTGCTGAAGCCTCCTTCAGCAAGGACTAGGATTTTTAGTCGCATTATAATCTTTTTTTTTGTTAATTTTTAGCTTGTTCTTATTTTTAGTTGCATGTTGTCATAGTGATCTAAAAATTAATAAGAACGAAGATTATATTTTATTCTCCATTATCCAGTTTTCTTTATTTTCATTCGATTGCTGCAACAATTTTTCTTTTTAATATTAAAAAGTGTTTGACTTTTAAGACCGCAGTTTTATTAATCATCCGGTTCAAAATTAAATGAATTTGAAGACCGTAGTATTATAAAACTCCGGTCTTAAAATTTTCAATATAAATTCAAATGAAATTATTTTTAGGACCGCAGTTTTATAAAACTTCGGTCTTAAAGAGTTCAATATAATTTAAATACATCTTTAGGATCGTATTCCTTTACATTGACCGGTCTTAATAATATCCCAAATAATAAATGTCTCTCTCGCGCCACTCAAGCGGAAAAATTAAATTTCCCTTATGAACTTCTCTCATCTAGTCGAAAGTGATTACTCCGGTTCTGTCTCCAGTGTTTGTGTGTTGCTTCGTCGCTGCTTCGCGTTCCACTATCGACAACAACTTTGTGGTTCATTGGCTCAACGTCTAAAGGCAAAGCTATACGAGTTGTATCAGCTATATAACTGTATGCTTTTCCTACTTATCGTTCTGGGTTTTCCATGGGTTGACCAAAATCGATGAAATCTTCTTTTGGGACCTACCCAACTGACCAACAAGTGTTTTCAGGTTACTCTTACTGTCTGCAACATTAACATTCATGGCAGGAGAAGAGAGACTTAGCAAACGCATTTGACCTATATGCTACTGGTGAGTGCACGAGACCTACTTGCAATGTGTTTAATTTCCTCGTCATGCATTTATTTTGCTTCTTGATTCACTATCATACATTTATGACCATAAGACAGAACCTACATTTAGCTTATATACGCATTTGTAGTTGGCTTATTTTATATGCAAGTTTCTGTTTTTACAGATTATATTATATGTTAAATCTTTCCGTCCATAGGAATTGTACTATGGATCGCAGTTGGATAAATGATTTACGGACGAGTGTTGAATATCAGAATAGGGTTAGGGAATTTATAGAATTTGCTAAACAAAATGCCCATGATGATAGTAGGAAGTTTTATTGCCCTTGTGTACGATGTTTTAATGAGAGGCGACTAAGTTCTGAAGTTATACACACACATTTAGTTTGTCAAGGATTTTGTAAGACCTATATAGTAGGGGTATGGCATGGTGAAAAAATGCCAAGTGGGTCTCAACATGGAGAAGTGACATCTGATGATAATGACGCTGATATGGATCATCGCATAGAGGATATTATTCGTGATGTAGAAGAAGAGGCTTTTCATCAATCACATGCATATGGTAATATGTGCAGTGATGCAGAGACCCCACTATAGCCTGGGTGTAAGAAATACCAACTGTTGAATGCTGTATTAAAATTGGTCAGCCTGAAGGCACGTCATGGGTGGAGCGACAAGAATTTTTCTGAAATGGTTGAGGCTTTTAAGGACATGCTTCCGGATGATAATATGTTGCCTCACCGAGCTATGATGCAAAGAAAATACTTTGTCCACTGGGGATGGAGTACAAAAAGATCCACGCATGCCCAAATGATTGCGTGTTGTATAGGAACGAGTTAGAAGAGAAGCTGAATTGTTCGATATGTGAAACCCCAAGGTACAAGTCAAATAAGGGGCCTGTAAAAGTGTTGTGGTATCTTCCAATCATACCAAGGTTTAAGCGCTTGTTCGCTAATGAAAATGAAGCAAAAAATTTGAGGTGGCATGTAGATGAGAGGATTTCTGATGGAAAGATTCGACATCCTGTTGATTCATCTCAATAGAGGAAAATCGATCAATTATTTCCGACCTTCAGCCAAGAACCTAGGAACCTTAGGCTTGCCCTTAGCACGGATGGCATGAATCCATATAGAAGCCTTAGCAGCATACATAGTTCTTGGCCCATACTCCTGATTATTTACAACTTATCTCCTATGTTATGCATGAAACGAAAGTAAATCATGCTGTCCATGTTGATTTCGGGACCAAAACAACTCGGAAATGACATTGATGTTTACCTTCAGCCCATGATCGAAGACTTGAAGGTCTTGTGGGAAGAAGGTGTCAATGTTTTTGACTCTTTCAAGAAGGAGGTCTTCAAAAAGAGAGCCATGATATTTTGTACCATAAACGACTTCCCAGCATATGGGAACTTGTCAGGGTATAGTATAAAAGGCCATAAGGCATGTCCGATTTGTGAAGAAGGCACACGCTACCATCAACTTCAACATGGAAGAAAGACGGTTTATCTTGGACATAGAAGATTTCTTAGACGTGTTAGTTCTCAATGTGTTTTGATGATAACTAGCAATTGTAAACTTGATATGAAGTTTGTTTTTGGCAATATAAAAATCTCACTGTCAAAGGCAAACTCGAGTTTGAGACTTGACAGAAAGATGTTCAATTCTGCATAAAAGCCAAACTCGAGTCTGCATAGATAAACTCGAGTCTGGGCAAACACAGAAAGGAATCCAAAATTTTCACATCAAGCTAAACTCCAATTTGCAAATCAAACCTGAAGTTCGGAAGATATAGAATCCCAAGCAAGCCAAACTCGAGTCTGGATTATCAAACTTGAGTTTAGACCAAACAGAAAGGAACCTAAAAAACTCAATAGACTCCCAAACTCCAGTCTGGCCTTCCAAACTCCAGTTTGCACTTGACCCAGATAAACCTCAAATGTTTCGGTAGTCACTGAAACTCGAGTTTGCTCCCCAAACTCGAGTCTGGATCATACAGAAAGATCATCCATTTGGCTACACTACAAACTCGAGTCTATGACCCTAAAAACTCCAGTCTGGAAGATTATGACGAACTTAGGCCTGTTCTTCAAACATAGACCCAAACTCGAGTTAGTCACTAATTGACTCGAGTTTAGCTTCATGCCCGAAGTTCCATCCCCAGTCCAGAGCCCGACAGTTCTCTCTGTCAAAGCCAAACTCAAGTTAGCTTTTACAGACTGCAAGTTTAGACCACTGACCAACCGACATACTTGCTGGATTAACTCCAAACTCGAGTCTGGAAGAACAAACTCGAGTTTGCATCGGGGATTTTGAAAAATCAAATGATGTTGATCTGCGAAATCTTAATGAGTCAATCTAAAATTATTCTATCATATGATATTATTGTTTCTAATGTCTTTGATAAAGTCTTGAGTATTTTTCAGATAAGTTTAGCTAAGATCAAGGTGAGATCAAGATCCAGGATAAGTGCATTAAATGAAGAACCAAGAACAGGGCTAATCTTTCTCCCTTATCCCAGATGCTCAATTTAGACCGTTGCAACACTTCAGGATCACTCTAAACGGTCAAATTACGATCATAGAATGACTGAAAATCTGGAAGACCTTCTGCAACAACTAAATTCCAAAATTCCAGCTAAGAATTCAAAGAACAGAGAAAAATATGTAACTGCCATTTTTCCAGAATTGCAGTTGAACGTTAGAGAAAGAATTGCAACGTCTAGCTCATCCATTTAGTCTATAAAAGGCTGTGAAGACTCAAAGCAAAAGACACACAACGAAGCTATCTTGATTATACTTTGAAATTTGAGTCTGTATTATTATTTTCAACTTATTCTTCAGTGTTTATATTTATCTACTCTTTTTGAGAGTTTTGATTCTTTGAAATCATTTGTATTTGTGAAAGCTCAAGGTTGTGGAAACCTGTGAGTTGGGAAGCTTAATTACATAGTGTAAGGGGGAGCAAGTCCTTGGTGGATAGGATTGCTTGTAGTTTACATTGTTGTACTTTAAGCTTGTTGAACTAGTGAAAATACCCAGTAGATATCTGGGGACTGGACGTAGGTCAAGGTTGAGACCGAACCAGTATAAATTCTCTGTGTTCAGCTTTTCTACTTTTACTCTCTCATCATTTACTTCTCATGTTTTAAAAAAAACATGATTTCTTCCATCTTCAAGACGGGGCCACCCATATCGTTGATTGAAAGATCTATGAAATTCCTAAAAGGGTATGTGAAGAACGCATACCGTCTAGAAGCATCAATTGTTCAGAAGTATGTATCTGAAGAGGCCATGGAATTTTGTCAAAATTATTTGGCCAAAGTAAGACATCGGGCTTCCAAAATGTCAGCATGCTGAAGGGGGTAGACGGGGGGCCTCAGTTAATAGAGTGGATCCTGATGAATTGTCACAAGTCCACTTAACATCTTGAATAATGTTGATGAAGTTCAGGCCAGCATAGCTGCCCATAAAGAAGCTGTGAGGAAAGAAAATCCCCGAATGACTGAACAAAGGTTGATTAGGGAGCATAATAGAACATTTGCAAACTAGTTCAAACAAAAGGTTGAGGGAGAGAAATTTGTTTCTGAGACAATGAAATGGTTAACATATGGTCCTGAAGTTGATGTCCTGAGTTGGAATTCATATGTGATCAACAGTTACACATTTTACATGAAGTCCCTAGATGAGAGGAGCACCGTCCAAAACAGTGGTGTAATGTTAGAGGCTGAATCCATGCACTTCTCCAGTTCGAAAGACAAGTGGCCTAAATTGGCAGTCATGCCATATTATGGGGTTATTGAAGAGATTTGGGAGGTGGACTATGTCTTCATTAGATTTCCCATTTTCAAATGCAAATTATTTAATGACAATAGTGGTGTTCAGATCGATCGGCTCGAATTTACGTTAGTCAATCTCAATAGTACAAGTTTTGGAGATGAACCTTTTATTATGGTAGACCAGGCAAAACAAGTTTTTTATATTACCGATCAAGTAAATAAAATATGGTCTGTAGCTCTTCAAGGTAAAAGGTCATCGATATTGATGAGGAAAGTCATGCAAATTATAGTCTTCCTGACAATAATCCTTTTTCAAGGGGTCTATCGAACATGTATGAAGAAGATGAAGCGGATAATGAACCCGGCATAAGAAATGATTATCAAGAAGGGATATGGGAGGATATCCCTTTATAAATGTTAAGGGAAATTTAAGGTTTTAACTGTATTATATTCCTTCTATGTTTTTAACCGATGTCACTGACTCCATGAAGTTTGTTCTTGTTTTATGTTTGTGGCAGCTGGATCCGATCCGATGCCCTCAGCCGAGGGAAGCTGTAAAGCTACAAAAGCAATATATATCTTGAAAATTTGGCCCTCAAAGATCAATATTAAGGTAAATTTTCTCTAATATGTAACAACCAGCTTAACCAGTAACGGATTTTATTATCTCTGGATTTTTAATATTTAAGTGTTGATTATTGTTTCTGCTCAGTCACACATAGAAGAGATCATACTAGAACTCCACAAAACTTATCAGGATCTTGTTAAGGGAGTTGTACATGGTGGAATGATCATGGAGTTGTTGGATTGGAATCTGATGAAGACATGGTGAATATTGGGCATGTATGTTGATTTAAGTGTACCATGTACGGATATATCTTATTGCAACAGCTTATTGTATTTGTATTTATAACTCATGGTCAATAATATTTGTATTCTAGCTACAATATGTTTTTTCCCAATTCAATTTATTCATAATTGTTCATAGCTTGTAGAATAAAGTGTAGCCTTTTCTGTGCTGGATTGGCTTGTATGGATTTGTGTATAGATCATTCAATTTATCCACAATTATATTGTTCATAGCTTATAGCTTAAAGTATACCGTTTTATGTGCTGGATTGTCTGGTATGGATTTGTGTATATAGATGATCAGTAAAAACAGGATAGGGAAAAAAGTGCAGGAAACTTTAGACCAATAAAACAAAAACGCCGGTCTTAAAAGTTCAACTTTTAAGACCGGATGTTCTTGGATTTACTTAAATGCGCGGTCTTAAAGGTCAGGCGACATATTTGATATGCGGTATTAAAAGTTGGTCTTACAAGACCATTGGTTTTAATATGCTCAGTCTTAAAAGTAAATCTATAAGACCGAACATATTAATCAACCAGTCTTGAAAGTGAGTCTTTTAAGACCGCGTATAATTATTTTTATCCGGTCTTAAAAAATAGAACTTTTAAGAGTGGTTAACTTTTTGTCCAGTCTTAAAAATTTAGTTTTAGGACCAACAAAAAAAATATCTCGGTTGGATTTAGTATCACTTTTAAGACCTTGTGTTTTTAAATGTCCGGTCTTAAAATAGTTTATTTAAGACCGGTTGGAGTCTGCTCTTAAAGATATACTTTTAATACCGACTGGAATAAGACCGGCCGCGAGTCCGGTCTGCAGATGCCTCTTTTGTCCGGTCTTAAAAGCTTTTTTTGCACCCGTGTTACCTGCTATAAGATTGCTTAAGTTTGGGTCACTTTTGTGCTCAATGTAACAAAAACTTTGAACAAAATACGTTTGGTTTGCTCTGTAATCTTTCCTTAGCCTTTTTCTGTTATGCAATAAACGTTTGACAAATAGATTTTCTTTTTTCTTTCTAGTCATAATCCATGAATTCAAACTTTTGAAACTCATACACAAATAAGTTTAGTAGCATTGAGAAAATTAATAAGTAGTAATCAAATGTTAATAAGTAAATTTGAAATCTCAAAGACAATGGTTCAATGCAGCATAAAGAGTTATTCTAGTGTGACTTCAAAATCATTCGAGTATATATCTTGAATGCATCTCTGATCTCACTTAAATGCTACAATAATGTGTTACTAGTAGAAGACTGTTGAAGGTGACTTACTTGAGTATTGGAAAAACTCACTACTACAATAAATGGATACTATTTCCCTAAAAAAGTGATTTTTTTAATAAGGAAGTAAAAAATAAAGGCGGTGGTATTTCTATAATTTTTGACATATTGGGTGTCCTTATTTAGAATTGAGACGCCTAAAGTGGACCTTAAGCATCCCAAAATTAAATTGGGATGTCAAAAGACAACTGTAAGAAACTTTAGGCATCCCAAATTCCTAAATTATATTATTTACGCGTCCTAAATTCAAATTTGGGACACCTAAATTAAAATATAGGCCTCCCACTTAGAAATTAAGATGCTTAAACCATACATAAATCACACACAGTTCCCCTACTCAGCCTGTATACATGTGTTCCCTCCTCTCTCTCCATACCTTCAAAATTCCTTTCCTCTCCCACCGTTAGACCTCCACCCTCCTTCCCTTTTCCACTGTCGTTGTCCTTCCCTCATCTCTTTCTTCGTTGAATCCTTGTCTCCCTCCGTCTTTCAATGTCGAACCTTTGAAGTTCGTTCCCTCTCCCACCATTATCTAAAGATACATTGAGTTTAATGTCACTACAAGTTCACATACATTTGGTTCAAAGATCTACTTCTTTTTCAATTTGCTTTTAGATTTGTTAATGTGCTTCATTTTCACCATGTTCAACAACCAGCGACATAGGTATGCTTGTGTGCTTCCCTTTTTATTTCCAAAGATCTGCTTTTATACTTTTTTTACTAGGTATGACCCCCTAGTAATGATGAAGGTCTCCAAGTTCGACCACCAACGATGGTGCATCTCCCAAGGCACCGGTGATGAAGAGCTATATGTTTGAGAACAACCAGATCCATGATGCTCATGATGTCACCTTGCTAGATCTTCTTCCATGACTCCTCCCAAACCTAAGGTTTGAGATTTTCTTTTTTTTTTTAAAAAAAAAAAGCAATATGGCGTCCTAAAAATTTTGGGATGTCATAAGTATCAATATATTACATCTTCTACATAAACATCCTTAAAAAAGGTAGAATTGGTCAAAATTGAAATTGGAAGAAATCACCAAGAGGGGGGTGAATTGGGGATTTTAAAATTTTTTTTCAACTCTTAAAAATGAAGCTTAAGAAATGGATAATAAAAGAGTAGAAAAAGAAAAGCTTAGACACATAGAATTTATACTGGTTCGGTCTCAACCTTGACTTACATCTAGTCCCCAGATACCTTCTGGGTGTTTCCACTAATTCAACAGATTTTCAATTACAACAATGAAGACCAGACACAATCCTAATCACCTAGGACTTGCTCCCCCTTACACTTTGTGATTGAACAACCCAACTCACAGGTTCCACAACCTTGAGTTCTCACAAACAAATGCTTTCAAAAATTTACAAACTCTCAAAAGAGTAGATAAGGATAAACACTGAAGAACAGGTTGAAAATAACAGTACAGACTCAAATTTCAAAGTATAATCAAGATAGCTTCGTTATGTATTTTGCTTTGAGTTTTCACAGCCTTTTATAGACTGAATGGATAAGCTAGCCGTTGCAATTCTTTCTCTAATGTTCAGCTGCAATTCTGGAAAAATGGCAGTAGCATATTTTGCTCTGTTCTTTGAATTCTTAGCTGGAATCTTGGAATTTAGTTGTTGCAGAACGTCTTCCAGATTTTTAGCCATTCCATGATCTTAATTCGACCATTTGAAGTGATCTTAATGTGTTGCAACGATCTGAACTGAACATCTGGGATAAGGGAGAAGAATCAGCCATGTTCTTGGTTCTTCATTTAATGCACTTATTCTAGATCTTGATCTCACCTTGATCTTGGCTAAACCTTATCTGAAAAACACTCAAAACTTCATCAAGGACATTAGAAACAATAATATCATATCATGAAATAATTTCAGGAAGACCCATTAAGATTTCGCAAATCAATATCATTTGTTTTTTCAAAATCCCCGATGCAAAGTCGAGTTTGTTCTTCCAGACTTGAGTTTGGGGTTCATCCAGAAAGCATGTCCGTTGATTAGAGGTCTAAACTTGCAGTCTGTAAAAGCTAACTCGAGTTTGGCTTTTACAGAGAGAACTATCGGGCTTTGGACTTGGCATGGAATTTTGGTCCTGCTCCTAGACTCGAGTCAATTAGTGACTGACTCGAGTTTGGGTCTATGTTTGAAGAACAAGCCTAAGTTCGTGATTTTACAGACTGGAGTTTAGGAGACAGACTGGAGTTTTAGAAAGATGGTAGGAATTCGAGTGTTTCTCTATTTGTCCTAAACTCGAGTTTACAATGACAGACTCGAGTTTATGTTTGAGTTGAAACTATTCAAATCTTTCTGTTTGGTCTAGACTGGAGTTTGTAACTCTAGACTGGAGTTTATAACTTGGCCTGGAACTCGAGTGTCTTTCTGTTTGGTCTAGACTGGAGTTTAGGAATCCAGACTCGAGTTTGGCTTGCTTGGAATTCTGAGTGCTCTCTGTATCTTCCTAACTTCAGGTTTGGTTTTGCAAACTGGAGTTTGGCTTGTTGTGAAAATTTCTGATTGCTTTCTGTAACTCCTCAAACTCGAGTTTACATACCTAAACTCGAGTTTGCCTTTGATAGTGAGATTTTCATATTGCCAAAAACAAACTTCATATCAAGTTTACAATTGCTAGTTAT
Organism: Acacia confusa; assembly: GCA_037074495.1. Lineage (NCBI taxonomy): Eukaryota > Viridiplantae > Streptophyta > Magnoliopsida > Fabales > Fabaceae > Acacia > Acacia confusa. The sequence goes on along the minus strand of CM073509.1, from coordinate 26,069,525 downwards.
CATCAAAACACATTGAGAACTAACAAAAATGTAGTGGTGCCTTAATTTCGAGTGTTAGTTATAAATACTTTCAATTTCTTTCAGTGACTCAAGTTCCTCTACAAGATGGCTAGTATCATTCGAGCGCAATTGAGGTTTACTTGAGTGGGCTTTTTAAAAGATAGCCTAACACTCTCATTTCATTAGTGAGTGACTTGCACTTTACTCGTGAGTGTTTATCTTTCACTCGAGTGACATAAGCTCACTTGAGTAGACATCTAAAATCATACAAAAAGTGATCGAGTGACTTGTAAAATATTAGAGAGTAATCGACAGCACTCGAGTAATACCTTATCCACTTTAGTGTTCTGAGCTTATTACTTAAGTGATGATAATCCTTAGTTATCATCACTCAAGTGATATGCCATGACTTTCAAGGATTCTACAAGTGTTAAGTTGATTTGCTGCAAGTGACAAATGATCACTTGACTACCCTCCTAGCTACTCAAGTGATCTTACATCACTCTCATTCTTTCAGCGAGTGACTTACAAAATCAAGGAAGTTTAGGATCCTCACTCAAGTGCATTACCTGCTACTCTATCAATCATCTCAAATCACTTTAGAAAAGTTTCCTTGTTGATTCAAGTATTGTTTCAAATAAAGCTTAATCACTCAAGTGTCTTAAAATACAGAACTTGAGTGACTTGAATCATCAAGTCCTTTTCTCTTTTCGAAGTTTGTTATCATCAAAATATAAACTGATAACTAACGTTTCCCCTTTTCTGATGATGACAATACTTGGGAATTTTTGAAAGAATGAAATATTTTTGAAGATCACAAAGAAAGAATAAGTTATTGATAATTGACAAGATACATAACTTAAGATAGATTAGTTCATAATTCAAAGAGAATGAAACACTTGAACACTTACAAATATTAGAAAAGCATAACATATCATAATAGACTCTATGCTACTCTTCTCTCACTTTGTCATCAAGCAAAAAGGTGGGAAAAGTGTGCATCTCATCCAAAATCCATTCACCCATATTTCTAGGTTTCTTAAAGATAATCAAGGCAAACATGGGATAGTCTCTAGTAGTGAAATGAGAGACATTCTCACTATTACTGAAGATCTAAAAGAATCCCGCAAAATTAAAAGAGAATCAATCAATCGAGTCTTAGGAGTTGGGCCTTAGAAAAATTAGAAAGCTCAACTCACTAGACGTATGATGCAAGAACCCTTGCTATATAAGGAAAGATGGGTAGACCTATAAAGGAGCCATTCAATGAGAGATAGACGTGGCTCAAGACTATGAATTAGATAAACCAAAAAGATCACAGTAAGTTGAAAGCTCGAGTAGAGCAATTGTGACGAGAGTTCACTAATTGTAGAATAGATAGAGGCGTTGCTTAACAAACATCCCATGTGTCATCGAACCTTTTGATGATCCTTCTTTGTTTTAGTTTTATTTTCTTTGTCTTCATGGATCATGTTTCAATGGTGTTTTTCTCATTAGCCATGAACTAAATTCCATTGGCTGAGTGAGTAAGGATTCTTAACTTGTAGTATAAACCTAGATTGTTAGTTTTAATTTAATAAGTTCAATTTGCTTAATTGTTAATATTAAAGTTGGTCTCGTTTATTAGTTGGCTGCTAATAGGCAAGAGTAGTGGCATTAGCTTATTGGAAATGAGTTAAGGTTAAACTTTGTGAAGCAGTGTGTGCTAGATGAGCTTGTGTAGGGCTCGATCTAAATTATAAGGTATATGAATAAATTTACCTCACATAGCCTATACACATAGGTTAAACTGACATTGTAAGCCTGAAAATTCATGTAGGAATATGGGGGAAGTAAAATAAGGAGCGTATTTATAGGATTGTGGAAGCTTCTGTATAAATAAGTGGTGGGTTAACTACATAACATTGTGATAGGTAGCTTGTTGTAGCACTGTGGAAGCTATGCAACAAATTGTTGTAGCAATGTGATAAATGCAATCTGGGGGACCAATAAAACTTAAAAGGAAGTCTTATATTTGTCTCTTTTAAAATCTAACTATCTCATTGATAATTGAATAGTTCATACACTTATTTATATCTATTGGGTAATAAATTTAGGATTGTTTAGTTAATAAATAATCAGCTTTAATGTTTATTTGGGCTTTAGGCTTTCAATGGGATTTTATTCATTTTAATGATAAAAGTTACAAATTTACAAAGCTTCACTATTTTATCCATAACTCTTGAACTAAACATCCGAGTAGCCTCATTCTTGTTTCATATTCCAGATCATTCAGAGAGCTATAAATGTTATGAAGACTCAAAATGAAAACTTAGAGTTGCAGTCAAACACGTTTTTTTTTGTAAAGACCATTTGTCATTTGTGGTTATTTCTTTTGGGCCGGAATTTTATTACTTGGAGCCCTATTTTGTTTTGCCATTTTAGGTTAGATTAGATAGTGGCTACAAACATATTATCATTTACAATTTTGTAACTTTGGATTAAAAACAAAAGTTTGAATTTCTCTAAAATATTCTTCATGTTCTTCACGTTCTTTGTTTGTTCTTCACTATTTTGCCCAGCCATGCTTGGCTAAGTCTCTCTGATTAACCCATGGATTAGGGATTCCGTATTCTAAAGACTCACACTTAATCGATAACATCTTTACTTGTTTCTGCCTTCTTTTATCAAATTTTCTTATTGGATTCAGATTGGGTTTTTGATAAAAACCCAGATCGATTTATCCTAAGGACGAAGTTCGAACTGGATTGAAGAGATTGTTGTGCAATTGCACAGTGACATGCCATTGATTAGAACAAATTCTAGACGATTGTTTAGTTGAGGGAATTTCTGGACAAATGCAAAGTTTTTGATTTGTCCAAAATCGATCATGAGTTCGGTTGTATTGTTATAGTCTAATGAATGTTCTGGAATTCCTGATTCTGGGTTAATCATTTTTAATCTGATTAACTTTTGCATTCTATTTTACTTCCGTCTTAATTTCTATTGCATACTGAAACTCTCCCCCCCCCCCCAATCGTTTAATGTTCCATTGTTTACTGTTGAAATTGGACCAACTATGAATTCCGTGAAAAGCAATCTAGGTTCCTTATACTGCAAATATTTTATTGAACTTGATTATTTTGCGAGAGGTCGACAATCTCTTGTTAAAATTTGGTACCTTTGCCAGGGAATTTGCATTGGTATGATTAGTAACAAAAGTGTAAATAAATAGTAGAGTAGTGTAGTATAGTTTAGTTGAATTTGGTGACTGGGCAGAATTTGCATTGGTCATACTTGGATTTGCCAAATTCTATCATCTAGACCTTGTTTTTCACTGCTTTGTTGAGTATCTTTGATTAGGCTGAAAATTTGTCAATTGATAGAATTTGGCCTAATCTTAGGATACATGCTTTAAAATAAAAATGAACGGTCCAGATCTCATGTGGAGATCTGGATCGTCTAGATCTCCTAGGCACTCGTCCCTAAGGGACAAGCGGATGAGCAGGAAAACTCAGTCCCTTCCTTTTGGTTTTACGTCAGCTAGTGACTCGTAATGATTTCCAGCCAAGTTTGTTATTTCAAACACTAATTTAAGCAAGTGCCAGTGATTAAGAGATTGATTGGGAAACCCCAAACTTAGGTTTCAAAAGTTATTTTTTTGCAAGTCGAGACAAAACTCTTCTCACAACTTATTTCATATATCATAACAACTATTTTCTAAGAGTTAAATCCAAATAGGCACTAAAGCAAGATAGGCACAAGAGGTTATGTCAGAGCTAAACCAGTTTCGTTGCCCGTGCCTTTGGCTCGTGTGAAATGTCAAAAGGGATAATAAATGACAGAAGTGAGAAATTGATTTGGTACTTGTGAATATTGAGTGGCCAGAGGAAAATGTAAGAAGGTGTTAGTGCTTTAATTTCAACCATATACAGGTACAAAAAAGTTTTTTAAGACCGGACCAGCGATCGGTCTCGTTCCAGGTGGTCTTATAAATACGTAACTTTTAAGATTGGACTCGAACTGGTGTTAAAGAAATATTTCAAGACCGGATGTAAGAAACAATAGGTCTTAAAAATCGCACTATATAGACCTTACATATATTTTGTTCGGTCTTAAAACCAGAATTTATAAGACCGGTCTTAAATACCCCACTTTTAAGACCGGACTAAATGTCATCAGGTCTTAAAAGTATGTAACTTTCAAGATCGGTCAAACATATACACCGGTCTCAAAAATGAAGAATATAAGACTTTGCTTTAACATATAACCAGTCTTAAATTACAACTTTTAAGACTGGACTAAATTAATAAGTACGATCTTAAAGGTAAATTTTAAGACCATATAGAATAGAGTCCACTCCTAAAAGTCTCACTTTTAAGACCAGAGATCAAATACACCAGTCTTAAAGAACGTCTTTAGGACCGTTATTAGTAGTTTTAAGGCCGTAAGGAATAGCCTCCGCTCTTAAAAGTATGACTTTTAAGACCGGACCTTCAATAGACCAGTCTTAAAAGTGGATATTTCCCCTGTTCAAAACAAATTCGCCACAAAATCCAGCATCTAAAAACAGTACTCTAAGCTTCAATTTATAATTGAATTGAGAATGGATTACAAATATTATTCACTAGGCATCGTAATGAATGACTAGCTATTACAGTACAAACCTAATAACAAATGAATGTAATTAATACAATAAGACAAATACATATTACAATGCGGCGTTACAAATAATAGTGTACAACACCTAAATGAACATATATACCAATTCATCACCTTGTCTTCATCAGATTCCCACCCGGCCAATAACAACGAACATAACTAACATTCCTAGCTTCTTTTGTGACAAGCTAGCCCATTTCGATTAGATCCTGGCCTGCCAGAAAAATAAAAACAAGAACAAAACACAGTCAATGACATTGTTTAAGAACATAAATATTTAAGAAGGAAATGAATATAGTTAAAACGTAAATTAAAACCTTCAAGTTTTCAAATAATTGTGCAGATGAATATTACCTTATGAATTGATGACTCTTTTATAAAGGGATATCTTCCCATATCCCTTCTTGATAATCATTTCTTATGCCGGGTTCGTTATCCGCTTCATCTTCTTCGTTGATGTCCGGTAGACCCCTTGAAAAAAGAGTACTCTCAGGAAGACCATAATTTGCATCATTTTCCTCATCAATATCATGACCCTTTTTCCTTGGAGAGCTACAGACCACATTTTATTTGCTTGATCAGTGATATAAAAAACTTGTTTCACCTGGTCTGCCATAATAAAAGGTTCATCTCCAAAACTTGTACTATTGAGATCGACTAATGTAAATCCCAGTTGATTGATCTGAACTCCATTATTGAAATTAACCCACTTGCATTTGAAAATGGGAAATCTAATGAAGACATAGTCCACCTCCCAAATCTAATGGAGAAGTGCATGGATTCAGCCTCTAACATTACACCACTGTTCTGGACGATGCTCCTATCATCTAGGGACTTCGTGTAAAATGTGTACCCGTTGATCCCATACGAATTTCAACTAATGACATCAACCTCAGGACCACGTGCTAACCATTTCATTATCTCAGAAACAGATTCCTCTCCCTCGACCTTTTGTTTGAAGCAGTTTGCAAAAGTTCTGTTATGCTCCCTAATCAACCTTTGTTCAGTCATTCGGGGATTTTCTTTCCTCACAACTTCTTTATGTGCAGCTATGCTAGATTGAACTTCATCAACATTATTCAAGATGTATAAGTAGACTTATGACAATTCATCAGGATCCACACCCCATACTGAGGCCCCTCATCTACCCCCTTCAACATGCTCGCGTTTTGGAAGCCCGATATGTCTTACTTTGGCCAAATAATTTTGACAAAATTCCATGGCTTCTTCAGATACATACTTCTGAACAATTGATGCTTCTAGTCGGTATGCGTTCTTCACGTACCCCTTTAGGAATTTCATAGATCTTTCAATTGGGTACATCCACCGTAAATAGACAGGGCCACACAGCTTTATCTCCCTCACTAGATGAATAATTAGATGAACCATGATGTCAAAAAATGAAGGAACAAAAAGTTTCTCAAGCTGCCACAATATCAGATATCCTTCATTTTCCAATTCATCCAATTGTTCAATCTCGAACACTTTACTGCAAACAGCAATGAAGAAGAAAAAAAGCCTAGTCAAAATGTGTCGAAGATCATACTCGGCAATGCCTCGAATAGCTACTGGGAGCAGCTGTTGCATTAATACATGACAATCATGAGACTTCTGGCCTACTAATTTCAAGTCCTTCATCGATACATGCCTCTTAAGATTTGAAGAATACCTTGAGGGAACTTTTGTCCCATGTAAACACTCACAAAAACTTCTTTTCTCATCCTTAGATAATGTGTGAGAGGCCGGGGGACAATAAGTTCTCTACCATATGGCCTTGGATGTAAGTCTTCCCGTATCCCCATTGCTTGCAAATCCAATCTTGCCTTGACACCATCCTTAGAACTACCTTGTATGTTGAGAAGTGTGCCAACAATGCTATCACATACGTTTTTCTCAACATGCATGACATCAATACAATGTCTCACATCAAGGTTGCGCCAATATGGAAGATCGAAGAAGATTAATCTCTTTTTCCATATATTTGTTTCTTTTTTACCCTTTGCAGTCTTACCGAAGACGACACTTATATTTTTCACCTTTTCATGCACTTGCTCCCCAGTCAATGCCACTGGGGCATCTTCATACTCTTGGCCACCAAAAAAGGCTTTCTTTAATCGACGATATGGGTGGCCCCGTCTAAGAAATCTTCTATGTCCAAGATAAACTATCTTTCTTCCACGTTGAAGTTGATAGTAGCGTGTGCCTTCTTCACAAACCGGACATGCCTTATGGCCTTTTATACTATACCCTGACAAGTTCCCATATGCTGGGAAGTCGTTTATAATACAAAATATCATAGCTCTCATTTTAAAGACCTCCTTCTTGAAAGAGTCAAAAACTTCGACACCTTCTTCCTACAACTCCTTCAAGTCTTCAATCAAAGGCTGAAGGTAGACATCAATATCATTTCCGGGTTGTTTTGGTCCTAAAATCAATATAGACAGCATAATGTACTTTCATTTCATGCATAACATAGGAGATAAGTTGTAAATAATCAGGAGTACAGGCCATAAACTATGTATGCTGCTAAGGCTTCCATAGGGATTCATGTCATCCGTGCTAAGGGCAAGCCTAAGGTTCCTAGGTTCTTCCCCGAAGGTCGAAAATAGTTGATCGATTTTCTTCCATTGAGAAGAATCAGCCGGATGTCGAAGCTTTCCATCAGAAATCCTCTCATCAGCATGCTACCGCAAATTTCTTACATCATTTTCATTAGCAAACAACCACTTGAACCTTGGTATGATTGGAAGATACAACAACACTTTTGCAGGCCCCTTATTTGACTTGTACCTTGAGGTTTCACATACCAGACATTTCTGCTTATCTTCAAACTCGTTCTTACACGCAATCATTCGGGCATGCGTGGAACTTTTTGTACTCCATCCCCAATGGACAATGAATTTTCTTAGCATCATAGTACCAATGAGGTAACACATTATCATCCGAAAACATGTCCTTAAAAGCCTCAAGCATTTCTGAAAAACTCTTGTCGATCCATCCATGACGTGCTTTCAAGCTGACCAATCTCAAAACGGTGTTCAACAATTGGTATTTTTTACACCCAGGGTATAGCGGGGTCTCAGCATCACTGCACATATTACCATATGCATGTGATTGCTCAAAAGCCTCTTCTCCCACATCACGAATAATGTCCTTTATGCGATCATCCATATCCGTGTCATTATCATCAAAGGACACTTCACCGTGTTGAGATGCACTTGGAACTTTTTCACCATGCCATATTCATATTGTATAGGTCTTACAAAATCCTTCACAAATTAAATGTGTGTATATAACTTCTGGACTTACTCGCCTCTCATTTAAACACTCTACACATGGGCAATAAAACTTCCCACTACCATCATGGGCATTTCCTTTTGCAAACTCTATAAACTCCCTCACCCCATTCTCATATTCAACACTCGTTCGTCTCGTATTTATCCAATTACGATCCATAGTATAATTCCTATATATAGATGGAAAGATTTAACATACATTATCCGAAAAAATTGAAAATTGCACATAAACTAAGCCAAGTCCATTAAATGCATATGAGTGAGACTTTGTCCATTGAATGCAACATAAATGTATCGCGTATAGTCAATCTAGTATTGTTCCAAAAACAAACAAAAAAAGACTTTGGTCATTAAATGCAACATGCAGAATCACTCATACTCATAAATGTATCACGTACAGTCGATCCAAGAAGCTAAGGAAAATAAATGCATGACACGGAAAATAAATGCAGACAACAAAAGTAACCCTAAGTGCACTTGTTGGTCATTCGGATATGTCTCAAGTAAAAGTGTAAAACATAAACTTCAAAGTACACTATCGAAATACAACAGAGTAACCCACGTCAACATTTCATCGATTTCATGCAAACCATGAATAACCCAGAACGAAAAGAGGAAAAATAAAATATATATGTAACTGATGAAATACACATCTTACGTACAGGTCTATCGTCGTTTAGCTAAGGAACCAACTAGAAAGTGATAGGCCGACCAGCACTAGCTTGTCGAGAGATCTGTCTCGAGGCAGCGACAAAGCAACACACAAACACTTGAGAGTTGAGAGTGAACAGGAGTTATTATCACTTTCGGCGGGACAAGAGAAGTTCAGAGAGGAAAATTTAACTTTTCCGCGCGACAGAATCATTTATATTTAATGTCATTAAGAACGGTTAATTGTAAAGCATCTGGTCCTAAAGGTATAAAAGTTTTAAGATCGGTTACATATTAATCATCCGCTCCGAAAAGTCTCAATTTTTTTAATATAAGAATTTAGTGAAAGTCCGCATTTTCTTTAAAATTAAACTACAAGATTGCAGCAGCATCAACTGAATATTTTTTTGCTCAACAGTAGCAGCAACAGAATGAAAATAAAGGATAGTACATTGAGAATAAGGTTTTTTCCATTAATAAGCTTAGTTCATTTTGATTTTTACATTAATGGAGAATGTGCAAGTACAAAGGAAAAATAAGAACAACAAACTTACAAATAACAAAAACAACCTACAATGTGACTAAAAGTCCTAAAGCTAATTATCAACTAATGTCTTGTCGATATCGGCTTCAGTGGCAGAAATTTCACGCCGGATATCAGCAATTTCCTGTTGTATGCGCATCACTATCACTTCTTCAGGGTCAGGACCAGAAGGCTGGAGAGGGGGAGCGGGAACCTCTTCATCATCCGAAATAACAATAGGTCCAACGACCCGAGACTCCTCCGTCTGAACAGAACACGTTTTCTTGGTCTGAGTATGACGTAGCCCAACGAGTTGTCTCAAGATCTTCCAACAAGCTTTAGGAGTAGTCCTGCGAGGGGTTATCTTGTATCTAACCATTATCTAGCTTGGTTTAGGGCAGAGGGGAGCAGAGGGATACAAAAAATGGGAATGTGAGAATATGGGATTTGATTTGAACATAATATCAATTGATTCAGCTTTGTATAAAATCTTGAGCAAATAAAGTTCTGTATAAAAGAAATAGAATAATTAATTATTTTTTATTTTTTAAAAGACCTTTGGACCATACAAATATAAAATGTCGGTCCTAAAGGACTTTTTGGACCGGATAGTTATTAAAACATCGCTCCTAAAAGTCTAGCATATTTTTAAATTATTAAAAATGTATTTTTTTTTAAAAGCCATTCAGCACTAGACTATTATGAAATAGATGGTCTTAAAGTCCTTCAATTTTTATGTTAATATGGCAACTATTGAAAAACTTCACAAATGCTTATTATTATACAGCATTTGAGAAGGCCAAGTTAAGTCCTTCAATTTTTTCCATTTCATCACATGGCAGGACATATGCTTCACTATCTCAGACATGGGAAAGTGAGAATATTGGATACAACTGGCAATAAATAATTAGTAATAATATTTAAGATCTAATTTTTAATTTTTAAAAATTAAAATCGGCCTATAGATTACTAAATTTTAATTTAAACCAATCAGAATTTAAGTTGAAATTTGTAATATCTTTAAAAGTGTCGTCGATACAAATTCCGATATTGGGAGTTGCATCCAAAATTTAATGCTTAAGTTAGATGAATCTCTTCGTATCCGAGAGTAGTTGTGTAAGTACTTGGATCCTTAATTATTAATTGATCTTAAAAATACATATAAGACCAATTATCTTAGAATATGCGGTCTTAAAAGTTCCTTTGTTCCAAATTCCAAGAGGTGCAATCGTATCTATCCTTACACTCTGTAATGATGATTGATAGTCTCTTCGGCTTCGAAAGACAATCCAACGATGGTGCTCCATTTATTTAAGCCCCTCATTACTTTAGTTTCTTCACATTCTTCTCCACATCCTCATTTCTTCTACAATCTCTGATTCTATAATTGCTACTCCACCTCCTTGTCCACCATTAGGTCCTCCTATTCCTCCTCCGTCTCTCTTACCTGCAAGACCTCCCCCTCTGCCACCAAATCCAACGATAAAGCAGATTGTGGAGCATCTGCTAGCCCGCGTCGATCACATGGACCGACACATGGGCAGAATCTGTGGCTTCCTTCATATGATCAACAAGAAGGTCAACCTGGTCCTCGACAAAAATGACGTCGACGTTCTATCCTCTGAAGCTGACTCTACATGTTCCTCCTCCTCCTCCTCCTCCAGCAACAAGACGGAGGACTAATTAGTTTTTTCTTATTTTCTTGTATGTTTTTTTGTTTGTTTTTTATGTTTTTTTTGTATGTATCTGGTTGCTGCCCTCAGGGGCAACATAAAAAATATATATATGATGATGGCCGCCACGACCATTTTTTGTCAAACCTAATTGCGTACGCTTGAGAAGTTCCAAAAATGGATTCGAAATTAACATAAGTTATATAATGACAATTAATTTGTAAAAAAAAAATATAATAACAACATTAATTAAGAACATGCATATTTACAGAAGATCAGATGTAATATAGGTCTACAGCATATGCATATTTACAAATTAATCCTGGGGGGCATTTGCGATTTCCTGAATGACAAATTCACAAATGACTTGTCGTATGCGCTCAATATCACCATCAGGAAAGGGGTCAACGCAATCAAACGTCTGTAACATCAAAGACAGAAATATATATTAGACTACCTTAATTCCTTTCATCAAAGGGGTCAACACACCAAATGTATGTACGTATAATATCATATACATTTACCTTTTCAGTGATAGACAGAATTCTTCACGTGATAATATCATACATGTGTCGCATGACGTAAAGCCCACATAAGTTGGAAGCATGTGGTTGGCGACGTGTCTAAAATCAAACAAGAAATATATATATAAGAGCGCATACACAGTGACAGTTTACAAGGCAAAGTTCACAAGGCAGTGTCCATGTGTACTAACCTGTGGTTTGATCCATATAGTATCTTTGACCTGATACCTAGCCTTTCTCTTGGCCTTCTTTTGGTATTCCGACATGGCCCTATTATTGAAATAAAAAATTTCAATTATCAATATTGGTAACTGAAAATTCACAGAAGAGATTTAAGACAAAAATCAGTGACAAAATGACATGCGCTACTTACTTATCAACCATCTGCTTTAACACAGCCACTGGTTCGTGATGAAGGGTGTCGCGCCCGGCCTTTCAAGGCCATTATTTAACTAGAGTTATCGCGGAAATAGATCGAGGAGATTTGGACGACTTGATTTTGTAAATCGAAGTTTTTGAAATTACAATAGTATAAAAATACGAACTAGTTTTTCGCGATTCGGCATTTATCCTATGGAGGGATATGAATACAATAATCCAGAATAGACGGATGATAAACAAACTAATTAATCCTAACTCTTCCAGGAAACTTCAACTGCTGTAACCCCTACAGCTGCTCCATGCCTTCTGATCCCGAACTAGCACCTGTATTCTTTCACGGGTGCTGGAGTCCAAATGAATGGACCCCAGGGTAACAGTTAATCTCATGCACATGTATGAAAATAGAAATGACATAATAGCACATGTTTAAAGCATGGAAGAAATAACCGTAACCGCAGTTAACGGCCAAGAACCGCAGCTCTTGTCTAGGACCGCAGCCCCATGAGACCTCAGCCTCAATATCCATGGCCAATCAGGATAATATAAACAAGTAATTCAACCAGCATACATGATCAGCTAATAAATGCATAACATTATCATACATGATTATAAGATTAAAGTTACCCACCTCAACCTTGTATCCCTTTCCTTTGTACTAAATTTGTTGGGATCAGATTATCAAGGTCTGCCTAAAAATAATGTTTATCATCGCTATCAATCTCTTATTCGAATCGCAAATAAACTAATTATGTGAATTAGTTTAAAGGACTAATAATAATTATTAATCCCTTAATTTTCCTTAAACACTAAGGTCTGTTACTCTCATAATTGTCCTAAAGAAAATCCAGCAACTTTAGGTATTTTTAATTAATTGCACAAAAATCATTTTAATGTGTCGTCAACTCTCACGTGTTTATTGACAACTCACCTTTCATATAAAAATATTTCCAAAGGTTATAACTTGTCAAATAATTCCAAGATTTTACGTTTTCCTTCACTGTCTAGTTAAACTTCTAGATTTCATAGCTTAACTTTAAAAATCCATATCTCATTGCACAGAGCTTTAAAAATTACAAAATATATATCAATTTAAAGCTTTGCATGTCCTCTTTAATTCTGGAAAATTTCATAATTTTATCTTATTCCAATAATTCCCAGTTCACAAAACCATCAGGTCTGTCCAGAAAACGTCACCGAAAAGTTACAGGATTTTGACCCATTTTCCAAAAATTATATCTTGAGCTATAGACCTCGGTTTGAGGTGAACCAAAGTTCATTTTAAACTTTAGCATGTGTACTACATGCTCATAAAATTTCAGGGTCAAATAAGGTCGTTTACTATATTTTTGACCTATTTAAAAATCATGCCCAGTGGAAAATTCAGCGCATGAACAGTAACTTTAATGCTACAGTAACATGGGGTACTGTTCATTTCGAAAATACTGTAGCTGACGATGAAAAATTCTGTTTCTGCTTCAGAAAACAGAGGAACACGTGCAGTAGCATATACATACGCAAGCAAAGTCCTCTTTTTCATTCACGGCATGCACCCATATATTTCCTCTCATATGTTCTTTTCCTCACACCCACGCAGAGAAATATACACATACAGATGCAAACGGAATGTCTTACATGCAGTGTTTTATTCTTTTCCTTTTCTTTCCTTCCACAAGCCAGTAGCGTTTTGGACAGAACAAGAGAGGTATGACAGTAAAATACTCAAGGGAAACCATGGTAGTTTAACACACTCGACCTCTCACCTCACATGCATATGTTTGGTTTAGTTTCATATCAATTTCAGCTTTTCATTTTCTTAAGGTTTCACAAGAAACCGATGACAGAAAATGAAGGAAATAAGAGGAGAGGAAAGCTTGACAAATACCTTCAGTTTTCAAGCTCCAAAGGTAATGAATACTTGTTGGTCCTTTGCTCTATTTTTGTCGGCCAAAACAGGGCAATATAATACCAGCTAAATCCTCTCACTCTCGGTTACTCCCTCTCTCCTTCCTCTTCTCCTTCGACTCCCTCTTATTCGCTTACTATCCCTCGGTTTTTCAAGGATTGAACAACAGACTCAAGCTTGCTGATCCTACTCTGTTTTCTATTTCGTTTCACTCACCGTCTCACTCTCTCTCAATCTTTCACTCTCTGGGCTTCCAGTGACCGCACATGGAATGGGAAAGACGAAGTATGTAATGGTGCACGGAGAAACACTGAAATATGGCTGTGATGGTTGCAATTTCCGAAGAGAAATAGTGGATTATGGGTTAAGAGCATAATGACCTTACATGCATAATGACAGCTGGGTGTCAACGTGTTGGTTAGGCAAGTGATGGTGTTTTACTGATGTTAATGATGTTCAGCTAATGCTAAGGCAGTGAGCACTGGATCGGGTTTGGGCTTGGGACTTGAATCCAAAATCTTGAACTTTATATCCTACATGCATCTGTTCGAGTTTGGCAGCGCAAAGAAAAGGAAAAATAACCAATTGTTTCATACTTTTTGCTTATGCGTTTTGTTGGACCAATTTTGGATGTTTTTGCTGTGTCATTGGCTTCTCACGTGGCTTTAAACTTTAGCAGATGATTCGGTTGATTTTGGGCCTGTCTTATATGGCCGAAAACCGTGGCCACTTAGTGCTGTTTTTTTTTAAACATTACTTTATTTGCAATTTACTTTAATTGCAATAATTCCATAATTCCAAGGAAATTAAATTCTCAATTTCCTAAGCCATAAAATATTAATCTTATAATATTTAGGCCTCAATTAATAATTTCAATTATCCTTTGAATTTTATTCTTTTCCCAAAATAAATTAAGGGAAAATATAGGCCTTAATTTCCAAAATTACTTCTAGAAATAATTAAGGCTAATTTATAAATTCTATAATTCTTTGGCCTAATTTATCCTTCAATAATATTCCTTAATTTATGGAAAATATGGCTTAAATCTCAAATTCTCAATCTTTTAATTTCTTTAAGGCCACATTTCCCATAATTGATTCTTGATTCCCAAAGTCCAAAATTTGGGATGTTACAAAGGGAGCATAGAAAGACTACTTTATTTTCCTCCACGGAAAGGAGGACCAACTGCCAATGGTTAGAATGGTGCAAGGTACCACCTTCTCATATTGTTAGACAACCTCTTAGATATGTATGATGTTCTTTGAGCCATGGTTGCCCCACTTAGGTACTGTGGGCACAAGAATCCAAAATCCTGTTCTCTGCCCTGTACTCCCATCTCACGATACATCAACCTACAAAAATGACATGCATAAGTGAATTAGCTAGTATATATGTATGTGTACGTGTATAAACGACACCTCTTAAAATTATGTACGTACTCATAGAAGAAGATACTACTTACTTCATGAATAACAACACAATTGCGTCAGTTAACTCCTTTTTAGGAAAGATAAGGGAGATTAAATCTTCCAAGTCAACGAAGACCGGTAGCTTCTCTTTTAGGCCTACTTCAGCATTTAGAGGCCATGATTTGGTTTCAAAAGTTTGATTGACTACTAGAAGTCCAATCTCATCCTTAGCAGTCAACTTAGGAGCGGGCAAAATATCACGTGGGGCTGCATCTTCATCAGCAGGGGCTGGGTCTTGAGGAGGAGTACAAACACGTACAAGCTTCACTGGCCATGAAATGAAGCCTCCCAAGCAATCACTCACAAGTTTCATTTGATCGATTTGAAGAGGGATAGGTGCATCAGCGATGATCACCTCTTCAACTGACATCCTGACTTCATCATCAGCCATTTTTCGGTGGTGTACATTTGATCCAAAGTTGTAGACATTCCCTCTTGCAACCAATCGTCTACCAGGATCCTCCATGTAGAGCTCACAATGTTCTGTTAACTGTCCAACAATGCAGCTCCCTTTAGTGTTCTGCTGGACAGGTGGAGGTGAGTGTGGGAAGGAAACAATGCTCTCTCCACGAGAGCTGACAATCTTCATCATCTCCTCCTTCATCTTTTTCAGCTCGTCTTGAAACTTTGCACTTAATGAAGCTTCTCGCTCAGCTGCTTTCTTCTCTACTCTGGCCTCTGCTTCCTTAGTTGCTTTGGCCACCGTACGTTCCATCTCCTTCCAGGTAACCATTGATTGTCTTTAGTGTTTGGATTTACCAAAGTATTGCTTCAGGCCTACCCGTCCTCCAATTCCCCTTACACGCCCCATCTGATCCAATTTTCCAGTCGCAACGGTAAGAATATCTTTCCTCCCGTCCGACACAAATGGTCCCTCTTGTTCTTGCATTTTGAGTTCTTCCTATAAGATATAGATAACAAGAGCATAATTAGTAACGAAACATGTTTAGTAACTAAAAAGTAACAAATAACAAGAGCATAATAATTACTTATAATTCTCTCAGCAACCACATGAGTTTGTTCACTAGAGTACACCCCGCCTTTCTTTTTGCGAATATAGAGCCATAACTCCTCACGGCGTTTGGAGATGGCGGCCGCGGATCACATATCTCAGAAGGATTGGCTTGAGCTTCATCTTCCAATCTCTTTCACTTCGTGGCCATCAACTCTTTTTCAGCCTTTTCATATCCGCCACGAGAAGTCGTTTGTGGGCAATCATTCTTTCTCCCAATCTCTTGTGCTTGCTACCTTCTTATTTGTGAATCAGAAAAACAACTATTCATTATGAATTCTAGACCTCAATTCAAACACTAGTCAAATTCACTTCATCAAGTTTCAAGACTTTGTTAAGGAAGATGGAGAATTGTATGTATAATAAATAGGGAGAAACAGAGGAAAAGGAGTTGCAGAACTACTGCCAACTTAGTCAATTCATTCATTCATCATAACTGGTTCAAACTCAGTCAAGTTTCAATAACAGCATGCACATATACTATTACACACTTAACATACTAACTAACTAACAGCAATGTCTACGTGACCTACTATAACAGAATACCTTACTAAGCTAGCAACCTGACTAACGGCCTCATAAATAAACACAATAACATTCACATATCCACACAGGTTAATAAGTATACAAGAAGGGACAAAAAAAATTAAATATAGACTCACCAAAGCTTCTTCAGTAGTCCGCATCTGAACAAATTGTTGCCATGTTGCTTCATCAAGAAAGGCATACTTAGCGCAAGGATTAGGGGGAGGCTGACCAACCGGAACCTCGGCAAAAATATAGTTGTTCGCAAAGTGGGTCTTAAACTTCCTCCAACGATCAGCACAATACGACAATGTCTTGATTTTCAACTTCTCATCATCAGGAACATTGTACGTAAGCTGTAATACCCTAAAATTTATATTTCTCCTAAAGTATCATATTTTGGCAAATAATACCTATTAAAATAGGAGAGTATGTTGTCTCTAAATTTTTAATTGATTTATTATCATTTTTAGGGGAATTTTCTTTGGATTCTAATAAATCCAAATCCAATTTTCTAAATCTTATTGAGGATCATAAAATAAAATATCCTAAGATTATCATAATTTAGTATAATATTAATTATACCATTTTAATCATCGGAGGATGATAAAATCAATTAGAGGAAATTAGTAACAATTATTAGGCAATTGAAATTGCAATAATTGAGATACTTTATTAGTTAATGATTAATTTTTAAAGGTCATAATTAAAGACCAAATGATATTGATTAGCATACAAGGAGTTGCTAATCATCAAAATTAAATTAGAAACCTTATTCAATTTTGGTAATTAAGCCTAGTGGTTTGGGATATTTTGGGATAATTAAGCTTAAGTTTTGCTTGCCTTGAAGAAGAAGAAATGATTTATCACATAAAGCTTAGTTTGAAAAGTCAATAAAAGCAACAAGCCAATGAAAAGCCATGAATTTAATGCTCTTCATGAATTGGAAGAGGATAAAGGAGAGAGAAAGGGAGGGGGCATGTGTGTGTGTGTGTAGTGAGTGTGTGTGTGTCCAAGGGTTGTGTGTGTGTGTGTGTGTAGTGGGGAAAGTCAAAAAAATTAACCAAGGTGAATAATGTTTTGAAATCCAAAATGAAACTTAGGGAGCAAGTTAATTTTTAATCAAATGCAAATCAAGGAGAATTCATAGAAATTAAATCATATCTTGAAATATTAGAACTAAGTATTAAATATAAATACATATTTGAAACCAGTGAATTATGAGCTTTAACTTGGTTATTCCCGAAGTTATTTTCGTATACTTTTAGGAATCATACCTAAATGTTTCAAGAAGTTTAAAATTTCCATAAATCTAGTCATAAAATTATGATTACAAAAGTGAAGTTAGATCTTGAATTAAAATTCCAACTTACACCTAACTAAATTAACATTTGGGAAAAGTAAAAGATGGAGCAAAAATCTAAGAGCAAAAAGGGGAGAGGTGGCATTTTTTTAAGGAGGTGTAGGGGTAGGATTTATACTTCTTTACCAAGTTAAATCTAAGGGTTGAGAAGCAAGATGAGGAAGTTCAAAGAAATTACCAAGTTGCCATGACATTTCACTATAAATAGAGGCTTCATGGTTTCTCACCAATTCACAAGGCATAGGCTGAAATTTAGTGTGAGAGGAAGAGAGTGGAGGAGCTCCAAGACCAAGGAGCAAGGTTTTTCAAGAGGTAAGGAAGTTTTTAGTCTTTTAGTTCTAGTTCTTAGTTTTTGTAGAAGAAATGTTAGGAAATGTTATTTTGATCTTTAATCTTCCAAATATAGTTTTATTTTCATGCTTTTATGGTTTCCATTGCCTTTATTTCAAAAAAAATGATGAAGAAAAGGTATGGCAAAAATTCCTGGAAGATTATGATCAAAATAGCGAAGCTCTGGCGAAATTTTATCGGTTAGCGATTTCTAGTGCCAATAGCAAAAACGTTAAACTAGAGTGTGTCATTTGAAGTTCTGTGCAAAGAAATAAAAATCCTAGAAGTTAAGCTACGTTTTCTGAGGGAAATTCTGGGCAGAGATTTGAAACTGTGAAACTAGGAATTTTTCGTGAAATCTGGGTAAATTACAGTATTTTTCCTTGAAAGTAGAGATCTCAAGGATTCCGGGAAATTTTACGGATCCTCATTTCGATTTTTCTAGAATTAGTTATGATTTTTCGAAGTTAGGCGAAATTCTGCCCAGAAATGCTAAACCAGCGTTTTTTTCTGAAATTTTGTGGAAATTAAATGGAAAACAAAAGCACTAGGGGTAGAATGGTCAGTAGTGGCCAAAATGTCTTTTAGGATATTGTTTGTGAATTAATAAATACAAAATTATCCTTATAGGATATTTGTGACCGCATTCTGACCGTCAAAACGTACCGTAACTTGACAACGAAGGTACGTTCGCGTACTGTAACACTAACTCTGATGTTTACTGTATGCGTATATGTGCTATGTGTATGGTATGCCTATGTGATTTAGCTGATAACTCTGTGGTACGTTCACGTACTGTAACACTAACTCTGATGTTTATGATATGCATATATGTGGCATGTGTGTTGTATAAAGTGTTTATACTGTGGAGTGCATATAAAGGTTAAAGGGTATCTGTATTGCTGGAAGCGATATGTCTATATGCTGGGAGCGATATGTCTGTATGCTGGGAGCGATATGGTTGCATGCTGGGAGCGAAGCATATGCATTGTTTGTGATAGATCGTTTATTTGTGCTGTTTATATTGTTGTATATGTCGTCCATATATTGTGTATGTAAACATGAGGTTAACCGTTACCTGAGGTTTAATGGGTATTGAACCTTAGCTCTTAACATAGCTTCAAGATCGGGAGGTCCGAGGACTGAGGAGAAGCGTAAGCAGGCTACATAGAAGACTTGGCTGAAGACCTCCTTTTGTTGTTCCGGCAGAAGTCTTTCCATTGTTATTTTATTTCACTTTTGAACCACACAGTTACTATACTGCTATTGTATCTAGCCAGATTATGGAATTTTGAAATACAAGTATCAGATACTCTTCCGCTCAAATGCTCTATTTTGATGATTTGAAATGATTTTTTTTTTAAAAAAAGTTAATTATTCCGCTTTTGAAAATTGGGATGTTGCATAAGCCGGATAGAGTCCCAAATAACATCCTTCACCTTCTATTTGTCGACATTTTTCCACTCGTCGACCAAAATGCTTGCCTTGCTACGTGCTTGTAAGCCAACATAACTATTATATCTGCTTTTATTAGGGCCGCAGGGAGTCAAATTTCCATCAAACTGTATATCTAGCCTTTCATTGGCACTCCGCCCTAGGGCAAGCTCTTTCAATCGGGTGGGACCTCTTCTACCACGACGACTTGCAGGGTGGTTACGAGGAGGCTCACTCTAAGAAGGAGATGGTTTGTTCTGACTAACACCAGTCACATCATCAACTGGCATTTCAGGAACAGAACTACACTCGTTTACTCCGTTCATTTTCGAAACAAGAAAAGAGGTTGAGAGAGGTGGTGCAAGAAAGGAATGCCAAAGCAAATGAGGGAGTAACAAACGATGGTGGCGGTTTGTAAGGAAGAGAAGTAATGCAACAGGAAGAGGTGTTTGAGTGTTTCGCAACAAGAACAGAGGTTTCAGTGTTCCGACAGAAAGACGTAAGACACAAGTTAAGGTTTCGCGCCAGAAATATAGTGGGCATTTTTAAGACCAGCGAAACATAAAACGACGGTCTTAAAGGTTACAGTGGGAATTTTTAAGACCGGGCAAACTCAAAACGACGATCTTAAAGGTTAACATTTCAGAACGTCCTTTTATTAAGTCCAGTCTTAAAAGTAATAAACTATTAGTTTAAATTTTTCATTATTTAATACCGGGTAGAAGTCACGTCCGCTCTTAAAAATATTAACTTTAAGAACGTTATTTACATATGTCCAGTCTTAAAAGTTTTTTACCATTTTTATATATCTTTCCTTATTATTTTGCATCGTAAAAAATATAAGTCTGGTTGTACGGGATTTCTCAATAATTTCATATTATTTATAATTATTTTTAATGAGATTTTTTAAGAGCGGTTATTTATATATGTTCAGTCTTAAAAGTTTTTTACCATTTTTATATATATTTCCTTATTATTTTGCACCGCAAAAAATATAAGTCTGGTTGTACGGGATTTCTCAATAACTTCATAATATTTATAATTATTTTTAATGAATGTTTTAAGAGCAGTTATTTATATATGTCTAGTCTTAAAAGTTTTATACAATTATTTTTAAAAATTTCCATGTTATTTTTAACCGCATAAAATATAAGTCGGGATGTCCGTGATTTCTCTTTAAAGTAATTCACATTTCATTTTTTGTTATAAATGTTTTAAGAGCGGTTGGTTTTTCCAGCGATCTAAATAATATATTTAAAACCTATCGAAAAAGATACGGTCCAAGATGATCTTTGATATTTACAAAATTGTCACCGGTCATATCTTTAAGACCGGAGATTTATTCATCCACTCTCACTAAGGCGGTCTTAAAAATTGATGCGGTGAAAAAAGTTTTTTATATTTACAAAATTGCCACCGGTCATTTCTTTAAGAGTAGTGCGTCGATTCTCCGCTCTAAATGAGGCGGTCTTAAAACACCTTTTTGCACTAGTGATAACTATCAAGTTATAGCTACATCCACCATAAAGTAACTATAACTAGAAGTCCAACCGAAAAACTCTTTTAAGCTGTGATCTTAATACTAGTTTCTATTTGATTTTTTTTTTTACTGTAATCAGAATATTTCTATTTGATCTCTTTAAGAAAAATCATCAAAACTATAAAATCTAAAAAATAACTTAATTCATCGCACAATGTGATCTTAATATTTTAAAATAGAAAAAATACATTTGAATCATTGTAAGCAATTTGGATAATAGAAATAGTCTAATGCTCCTCTCACAACTCACTTTTTTGTAGACTCCAACTGGATTTTTTTTTTTGGTACTGAAACTTTTTTCCTCATCATTGCACTCTTTCGAATGCTGCCGAAAACCAAACAGACCCAATGTCCATACTCTACTCCCCTGGCCAAGTAGTGCTTTGCCATCTCTCAAATATTAATTAGCTCACATATTCTTGCTTTTTTATAATATTATTGAAAAGGGAGATGCCATATTTCTTCAAATGCTTTATTAAAATGGACAGCATTGTGGGGACACTGGTGAATAAAAATGGGAGATGCCATATTTCTTCCATTTTGTTTTATATAAAACTTATCATCTTCAAAAAAATATTTAATGACTACTAAGATATCAAGTCAAGAATTGAAATCACAAGGATAGTGAAGGAGCCCAGCGTTTACCTCAACCTATGCGTTGTCTCTCGACATTTCTGCTCCCTCATCTTGTGGAATATCTTGCTTAACAAAAGGCATATCAGAAAGAGAGGAACCATACTTTCAGAGCTGCTTTCTTCGGAGTTCATGGATCTTCAGTAGTAGAATGACTTGGATGGAGAAATCGGGTTGCACAGTCGACTGTTGGAGTCCTTCTTGTTCAAAGTCACTTCGGCTCTTTGGTTCAAACGGGGTGGTAACACTCAGAAACACAGCAAAAAGAAAAACTTGTTTTGTTAGGAAGTATCACGCACCTCTTCTTCTCGTCGTCATACCCACACACCATCAGGATAATCGAGTGGAGATTCCAACGGGTAGACTTGCTGGATTCTTGCGGAAGAAATCATATTTCAACTGTTTTAGTTCATGGCTTTAATTTGTTTTTTTTCCAACAGCACTAATAGTTTATATTTTTAAATACTATATTTTGAATTTTTACTACTTAAAATATTAATAGATAAGTAGCATTAAGAATATCAAAGTTGAGTATTAAAAACACTAAAAACATGAGTAATTAAAAATTGAAACTAAATACTGAAAAAAATAACGAGAGAGAGAGAGAGATTTGGGAATAAGTCCCCATTCAATTTTTTCAGAACATTTGATAAATTTTTATATATAAAAAGTATTAATACTTTGCAAGTTTTGTATACGTAAAGTACGTACTTATATTTTGATTTAAGTCCTTCTCATTAAAAAAATTTTTTAATAGTGGATATTTTTCTGATTATTTGATAACAAAATAATTCATTCCAATATAAAGAGCTGGGTTCTTTTTTAAAATTTCTAAATTTATAGAAATTTTGATTTAAGTTCTTTTTATCGTGCTTTATTATAAAATTAATAAATATTGTTAATTAATAAGTTAATAAATGCCATCTCCCAAGAGATTATTCCTACACCTCATAATTCTTAAACCAAAAAGTCAAAGAACTTTTTAAAAATTAACTTACTTTCCTTATTGCTCATACCCTATCCTATTTTTTTGACTGCTAGCTCCAACTTGACAATACCATTATTTTACATGACAAATTCTCTAGTTATAGCAAGAACAAAATTTCCAGAGAAATTGGTATTATTATCCTAAATGGAGGGACTCCGGAGAAATTTCGGATGAAACTATGTTCATTGGTATTTCAATTTTTTTGTTTAAAAAAAATATGAGGGTTGGATATGAAAAGAAAATTATTTATTTTGTTGATATATTTACGGGGTTAAGATTATTATGCCAACCACTTGCGTTGCTTCTTGTTTAGGGAAGGAGATCCTCTCCTTAGTCATTTTTCTCATCTTCCCTCATCAACTCATATAAGCCATTGATTGGAAAGAGTAGAGAAAAATTAAAGTAGCATTATATTGATTAGATTGACAAGAATTAAAAATTATTTTGAGGAATAATAAGAGAAACCCATCAACTCCTTATTTAGTCAGTGTAAGACTACAACAAGTCAAGGTGGCAGAGTCCCAAGTCTTTGAAAACAAGAATGAAACAGATGTTTAATCCCAAAAGAAAGACTGTTGATTACTGTTTGTTGACTTGTGGACTTTCTCTTCTCTCAGTGACCGCCGTCCTCATTTGGTTTTTTTGACTTTATAACTCAGGGTTCCATTTGGCACGAGGGGTTTGTAAGGGGAGGGATGGGGAAAAAAAATTTTGAGTCAAATTTAAAAAATAGAGAAGATGTGTAACATAATTTTTATAAAGGAAATATATATGATAAAAAAATTATAAAAATTAATTAAAATATTTTAACCACACTTTTCTCATTAGAAAAATTTTAAATATTTCTTTACCACACATTCAGTATGCTAAACTAATTTTTTGGGTTATTAGAATCCTAAAGATTTTTTTTTCGTGAAATTAGCATGGTAAAGATTTTTTTCCAATTAACCTATATGACATAGCAAATTAAAGCTTCTCGTGTCTACGTTGATTCTGGAATTTTTATAGCCATTAGATATTATTTGCATAGTCAAAGGCACATCACAAGATTCCCTTTAGGAACCCTAATCTACCAGTATTAAGGAAAATTCTCTTTTTAATATTTGTATCACTTCCTGAATTGAACTTAGTTATTTGTCTAATACAAGCTTATCCTCAAGTCTCTCTAGGTTCAAAATTCAAGATATTGCACCCTCCCTACACTTGAGAACTTCATGCCTCATTGATTCAATATGGTGAAGTGATCAATATGGTTTTATTCTTATGGGGGTGTTGCCTTGTTGTCATTCAAAACTTGATCATTTTGGTGTCAATGCAATATGTAACTTGAATTTACATTCCCGCCCAAATTCAAAGCTGATACAAGTATTTATTGGTCCTCATCTTCAACTTGTATCCGCACCCCTTATGAAATACTTCCTCTCATTAAACAACAAAGAGGTTTGCTATGTGTTACAAATTTACTACATAATTATTTTAGTATGCAATTTTACTCTCTTTCTGTTAATCATTACTCATTGATTATCTTCACCTAAACTTTGTACCTCATAGTGTATTTATTTATTACTCACTATTCCAGTTGTTCTTCCACTTTGATTAACCATCCAATCTTGTGTTCTTTTCAGTTCCTAACATGGCACGCCATTCTTCCATTAAAGAGTTAAACGATTCTAGTGACAGTTGAAGTATCATTGCGAGAGTGTTCCAAAAATGGAACGTGTCCCATAAAACTGCCCCCTCTGATATTTTTGTGCATTTCAACGGTTTTGATTGATGCTGAGGTATACATATTTATATTAATATATATGTATATACTTATGTCATCAAAATATCAAGTACTTACTGATCCTTTTAACCTTGATGCTTTTATACTGTAATTTGACAATATTTTGCTGCTGGGCATGAAGGTACAAGCAAGTGTGCTCAACAAAAATGTTCAGGAAAAAGTTAGGGAGTCCATCACTGAAGAGCAGACATATCTATTTTCTAATTTTGTTGTCACTCCTAATGTGAATCAATATAGAGCAACGAATCATCCTTTTGAGTTGACTTTCACTGGATAGGCATATATTATGCAACAAGCAGCCACAATACCTTCCTACTCATACTCATTGATGCCGATTACTGAAATTATAAAGGCTGATCACAATCATCCAGTGGATTATCTCATTGGTGATTTTTCTCCAAAATTTGACTTTCAATGTTGTGGATTCATATCCTTAGCAGAAACTGACATCACTTCATTGCAGATGTAATGACATATGTCAGAACTATGGGGACATTGGAAGAATTTCGTAAGGATCTTGAGACAAAGATGAAACTTCAGATGGTTTTGACTGATGAAGAGTAATAATCTTTCCATTTGCCAATGTTAAAAGTAATATGCTTACTAAATGGGAAATCTTTTGACATGAACATTTTTGTTACCACATTTCAGTGATCATGATGTTGAGTGTGTGTTATTTGATGAATGTGCTTCACTTGAATTCATGGCTCAAATTCAGAACAATGACACACTTCTTGTCCTTGTACTAAATCTATCTAGGATTGGCTTCTCAGAGGATGGTAACAGCCACTTTGTTGAAACTAAGAATTAATCATCCATATTATGTTTTGTTATTAACATGTATCGTTGTTATAGAATATAACTAAGCACATATTAATTTTATGGAGTACCAATTGTCTATAGCTCTTTCACTGCTACAAGGGCATCATTTAACCCACCAATCAAAGAGGTTAAAAACTTTATTGAAAGGTTCGGTCTGCTCAAGTAGATGTTTAATGGTTTACTTTTTTGCATCATGTTTTATGCACTAATCCAACATTTAAATGAAAGCAGCATCATAGATGGTTTTTCTCTTGTAATGACCACAATGAGCTAACCCATCCCATTCGGATGTCAAGTGGCAGCTCCTGGCTCTGCTAGACAAAGATAATTATAACTCAGATACCAGACCAAGACGTTGTCAGTGCATATATATTGATTTTCGCTTTTTACATCTAATTACTGATTCTTTCCTTTTAGATTTTACATGATGCACCTGAAATGGATGGATTTATCATACTATGAATTTTAGTACACTTAAAATATACACATGAAATTGATTTTCTCAATTTAAATAATGTGCTCACTCCTATTAGGCAACTTCTTTTGTAATCAATTGCGAGATTCTTAAATTTGAAACGCGTTATGGTTAGCATCATGATGGCCGTGGTAAGTGTGGCACAAAGGCCACCTCAGAAAATTCAACACTGATATATTCCAATAGCATAAGAAAAGTGCAGTCCACCCTCGAGCCTAATATTCTATTACTATTCATTTGTTTTGAGACATATCAGTTAATCAGAATAATAATACATACATACTTTTCTGTGCAAGCTAAAAATCCATTATGTGCTACAGGATAAAACTGATATTGCTTTAATTGATTTATTCTAGGGAAAAATTAGTTGTTCAATTGATTTAGATAGCATCTGAGCTGAAGATGATCCTTAAACAAGTTCATTTGTAAAACCATCTGCTACTTGACTTTAAACTTCAATCTCTTAATTATTTTTTTGTCACTTCAATTTCAGGAAAAGCATGACTATGACTTTCCAGATGAGTTGGACAACCCGATGTTACATATTAGCAAAATGGGCCTTTGTGACAACAAGCCTAGCAGCAGGCCTAGCATCAAGGGAGCCCATAATATTTGGTAAGAGGTTGTTCCTAAAATCTCTCCTACCACGATACTTGAAGCAAGTAGTGGAGCAGGCACGAATCTCAGCATTTAGGCGCACTACCAGCAGATATGGGGAGTGAATCACAGCCTTAGACGCTCTCTATATAAATAAGAGACTTCTCATAAGCTACACACACACTGTTCGTCTATTCTAAATTTTGTTCCACTGAGCACACACCCCACTCCCATATTGGTTGTGTGTGACACAGTGATCTACAAACATTCAATTAAGGTACTCTCAGTAACAAAGTTGATTCCCTGTATCGATCCATAGTTGTCCACTGGACTTCTGCATATGAATACCAGGGTATCTAGACATTATTTACTTGTCTGTGTTCTTACACTAGCATATTGGCGCCGTCTGTGGGGACGTTAAATTACAATTCCTAAAGTAAGATAGCTAAGAATGGAAAATACCAAAAATCACAGTCAGGTGTCCTGCGAAGATCAAACAACGCAATCACCGCCATTGAATCCCGAACCTGTGCAATATGAGGATTCAGTACCACCAGACTACAACAGGGTTACGGTAGAAACAGAAGATGACCTCGCCAGTACTGGGGCTTCTCCAGGGCCAAGTAACCGAGTTTCACAGCAAATACAACCGCTGCTTGTGCCTCAACACCCTCAGCAAGAGTTCCAAGTTGAACATCCAGACGTACATCATCTACAAAATATAATGGAAACGGTTTTTAAGTGAATGGAGGATATAGAAAGGCGCAACACGTTATAGAGGGAAGCCGATATCCGGCGAATACAAGAAGACATGGAGCATAGAGATGCTCTATGGTGGCAAGAAGAAGGATGTAGACTGCAGCGGATTTTAGATGACAGGCTCGGACGAGAAGAGTAGGATGACCAAAGTGTTAGCCGAGATAATGCTGATCTGAACCAAATTGAAAATCTAACTCGGCATCAAAGCAGAAGCAAAGCATGGCCCAGTAGGATAAATGGGTATAACTCGGAACAGGAAAGGGTTGAAGGGCTTAACCTTGACCGCAGAAAAAAGAAATAGGGTGAACCCAGCAGAAGAAGAACTTGAGAAGAAGAAATTTGGAGGATGGCTTGGCTGGAAGAACGGGTAAGGCAGTTGGAGAGAGTAACGAGGGTAAGGCACAATGGAAGTTGTATGTAGATAGTTCATCAAATTCGACAGGAAGCGGGGCCGGCATCATCCTGGAGAGCCTGGAGGGAGTATCAATCGAGTACTCGTTGAATCTTGGTTTTAAGACATCTAATAACCAGGCCAAGTATGAGGCCCTTATTGCCGGATTTCTTAAAGGCAGAGAGAGTGGGGCAAAGAACGTGTAAGTGTCTACTAATTCTTAGTTAGTGGCATCTCAAATAAACGAATCATACCAAGCTAAGGGACCTTTGCTAGGTAAATATCTCAAAAAAGTTAAATCTATCATAGCCGACTTCGATGAGGTAGAAGTGAGGCATATTCTGAGGGGAGACAACACCAAAGCAGATATTTTGTCTAAGTTAGCCAACACGCGAGGACCCAAAAATCATCAGACAGTAGTACAGCAATGCCTGCAGGAACCAACGTGCGTAATGGTTATTACAAGCTCTGACAATTAGAGGAAACCTATTGTGGATTACCTAGAGCGTGGAATTCTCCCTGATGACACTGTGGAAGCTCGGAAGCTTGTAAGAACAGCGACATCTTACGTGATAATAAATGATCAGTTATATCGGAAAGGTTTGCACTCACCAATGGCAAAATGTCTCGGCCCTGAAGAAACAGAATATGTGTTATCTGAAATCCACGAAGGCATTAATGGGCAACATATGAGTGTAAAGGCTTTATCTCGGAAAGCTATACGAGCTGGATATTACGGGCCGACATTGTCGGTAGATGCAAAGAATCATGTTTGAAAATACGATAGTTGTCAGAAGCATGCGAAGATTATCCGCATCCTACCGGCTGAATTGAAAAATATCTCGGCACCATAGTTGTTCTATAAATGGGGACTTGATCTCTTAAGTTCATTTGAAAGAGCCCTAGAACAATTACGATGATTGATTGAGGCAGTAGATTATTTTACGAAGTGGATTGAGGCTGAACCACTATCCACCATAACCTCGGCTCGAGTGCAAAAGTTTATGGTAAAGAATATTATCGCTCGTTTTGGAATCCCAGCAGAGATTGTCATGGATAATAGAACCCAATTCACAGATAAGGGTTTCAAAAAGATGATGTCCGACTTCCAGATTGCTCAACATTTTTCTTCGGTTGAGCATCCACAGTCCAATGGCCAAGCTAAAGCGGCAAACAAAATAATCATCGATGGTCTCAAAAAGAGGATGCAGGAAGCTGAGGCTGATTGTGTTGAGCAATTATATGTTGTGCTGTGGGGATATCGAACAAGCGTCCAATCCGCTACGGGAGAAACCCCCTACAAAATGACTTACAGTTGTGAAGCTATGATACCAGTTGAAATTAGAGAACCATCTTGGAGGCGAATCAATGCATAACATAAACAAAACGAGAATAATTTGGCCATCGCAGTCGAGTTAGACCTAATTGATGAAGTCTGAACTATAGCACATTGCCAAGATCTTGTCACCAAGCAACTTGTCGCAGCCAAGTATAATAGAAAGGTGAGGCCTTGATCTTTCCAGAAGGGTGACTTGGTGTTGTGAAGAGCCGACATAGGGAACCAGAATGCACGAGACGGAAAATTGGTGGCAAACTGGGAAGGTCCTTACCGAGTTAGGGAGGCATTAAACCATGGAGCTTATATGCTTGAAACACTGAACAAGGAAGCTGTCAAAAGAACGTGGAATGCTGACAAGCTGAAAACTTACTATAGTTAAAGCTTTTTAGGCGACATAGTCGCAAGTTTATGTTAAAGGCAACAGGATTATAAGCCATTTATTTGTAAGCAATGTAACTGCCATTCCAATGTACGCTCTGATAGAGCCAATTATTTTGTAAGCAATGTAGTCATCTCTTTAAAGTATGCTCGGATAGAGCCAATTATTTCAAGCGACTTTATCGTCATTTCTATAAAAGTTTTTAAGAGCCAATTATCTGGTAAGCAACATAGTTGCCTTTAGACTGTAAGCTCCGGTGGAGCCGATTAAGATAGTCGCGCCGTCAAAGTCGATGAATTTAAGAGAAGGAGTCTTGAAACCCATTCTCAAAAATTCAATGCGATGGTGTCAACCGTCAAGTTTAATTAAATTCCTAAATGAATTAAATATGTCGACAAGTTAACAAGGATTTAAGGGAAGGATTCCTATAACCCATTCTCGAGAATTCTATGCGACGGTTTTAACCTCCAAGTCTATTACAAATTCAATTGAATTAAAAGTCAGTGAAACCGACATGCCTAAGCGGCAAATAAAAACAATCCAAGTTATACCCGTTACGCCAACCTTGATCAAGTTGGTTAAAGTAAGATTCAGCTTAAACTGTTCTTAAGTAACGAGGTTGTTCATAGTTTAAGACGCAAAATGAAAACGTGACGCCGTAATCCGAGTTATCGCATTAACATGCAAAAGGAAAGCCTCAAGAAGAATTTAACCTCAAAGTACTTGACAAGAACAAAATGAAGAAAAAGTATTCCATTGATGAAAGTTGGATACAAAGTAAACTGAGATTTAATCCCTATTAGAAGAAAAAACAAAAAGAAGAAACAAAACAAGCAGAGGCTAATTAACTATTTCAAAATGCGGTAAAGTCGGCGATTGTGTCCCAGCATTATCATTTGCTTAAGGGTCAATCTCTCCTCCTACCCTGGATGGACCCTCATTAGCCAACTCTTCCAACGCACTAGGAGGGATAATCTTCCCGTCGTTAACCACTGCGTCAAATCGAGTGTCTTCAAGGTTAAGCGTCAGGTCGAGGTTAAGGACGGCAACTTGCACTAAGGCATGTTGGACCTGGCATCACCCAAGAGGGGGTGAATTGGGTGTTTGATAAGACTTTAGGAACTTTAAAAAAAAATTTCACAACTTATAAATTGACAATTAGATATTCAAAGATGAGCATGTACTGGAAATGTAAAAGATAAAGGAAGAAAGTATGCAAATTGTAATTTATCCTGGTTTGGTCCAATCTTTGACCTACATCCAGTCCCCAAGCTTCAGTTGAGATTTTCAATCTACTATTTGCTTTGAACTTGATTACACGTTTTGTACTTGAAGTAATCCTCTCACTAGAATTGACTCCCCCTTACAAACCGTAATCAATTCACTTGCTTGATTACACACTTTGTATTCGAAGTAATCCCTCACTCGGATTCAGTCTCTTTACAAGCTGTAATCACAATAAAGTGTTTCTCACTCAAGATCACCCAATCTTGAGTATCTCTCATATAAACTGATTCACAATGAATCTTCTCTCTCATAAGTGAATGAATAAACACTGAAGCACAATACAAATCATTTCACTCTCAATGAAAAGCTATGTAGACATTGAGAACAGAGAGTAAATGATATGAAAATCAAAGTATTAACATGTTGAAGATGTAAGCTTATGTCTCTGCGTTTTTCTTGTCTATGGAGTCTTCAAGTCTTCGGGTATTTATAGGTTAATTAGAGGAACTAGCCATTGCATATTCTTCTCTATGACTCTTCAACGTTTAGTTGTAAATTTGGAATATGACCGTTGCATATTTTTCTCTATTTCTTCAATTTTTGGCTGGAATCTTGGATATAGTCGTTGTAGATGATCTTCCAATGTTCTTGTCATTCCATAAACCTTATTTGACTATTGGAGAGTGATCTAAACGATCTATAATGGTCTGAGCTGGTCTATTGGGATAGAGGAGAAAATCCAGGCTTGTTCTTGGTTCTTCATTAATTGTTTTTTATCCAGATTTGATTTCACCTTGATCTTTGCTAAATTCATCTGAAACTTTCTTGAAAAACTCATTAAACAATGTTAGAATCAATAGCAACATATGATATGACATTTTAAGATTAACCCATAAAGGTTTCACAGATTGACACAATCTGGTTTTTCAAAATTACCAACACAAACTGGAGTTTGTAAAACTAAACTGGAGTTTTCAGCGGGCTAAACTGGAGTTTAGAAATCCAAACTCGATTTTAGGTCTTCCAGAGAAGAATGTCATGATTTGAGTTTTGGAGCACACTTGAACTTAAGGCTAAACTCAAGTCATTAAATGACTAACTCGAGTTTAGGACTTTTGAAGTGAAAATAAGCTTAAGTCCACAAAACTCAAAACTGGAGTTTTCAAATGCAAACTGGAGTTTTCAAAGTTCAAAATATTGAGAAGCTCTCTGTCTGCCACAAACTGGAGTTTACTAACTCAAACTCGAGTTTTCTTAAAGGATGAAAACGTCTTGTTCTCTGTCTAGTGCAAAACTAGAGTTTACTAATACAAACTCGAGTTTTCTTCTCCATCGCTCAGTTAAATATCCTTCTCACAAGTTTTTTGCTTTCTAACTTGATAAAGATCAATTCCTGGAATCCAGTACCTATCTCCATAAGACTCTTTAAGTATTCATTCCAATACAAGAAGAATCAATTCCAAACTCATTATAATTTGACAGTTATTATCCGATGAACGAAGGCTGTTCTTTGGCTAGCGTTTTTCCAGCATCCTGAATTGACTGTCAACTTCAAAAATTCATACCTCACTCATTTGATCTTTGTTTTCTGTGATATTTATGTTTCTAGAAAGGTATGTGAATCTACTTTCATATACCACCGATTTTAGCTCATTCCAATGTGTAGATTGTGAGATACACTCAAATCATTGAAGCTTGGTCTGCTGTGTGGCGTGAATTCCTGTTCCAACTTCTAAAATTCATAGCTCTCTCATCTGAGCTTCTTTAGCCATGAAACTTTGTCAAGATGACGTATTAGATGTCTAGCTTTATAAAAAATTGATTTCACCTTAATCAGATCTCTAGTTTAGAAGATATCATCGAATTACCAGAGATCGATTGTGCTGAACGTGAAATAGAGTTGGACAGAGTTGCTGAAAGCTTGCTAAACTCGAGTCATTAAGTGACTAACTTGAGTTTTGAGTTCCAAACTTGAGTTTACATTGGCTAACTCGAGTTTGGCTGATCCAGAGAAGCCAGAGTTGCTGAAGACCCTACAAACTCTAGTCATTAAGTGACTAGCTCGAGTTTTGAGTTCCAAACTCGAGTTTTGTGTCCTAAACTTGAGTTTTCTCACTGTCCAGAGGCAAATTGAAAGTGGAAGAAATCACCAAGAGGGGGGTGAATTGGGGATTTTAAAAATTCTTTTCAACTCTTAAAAATAAAGCTTAAGAAATGAATAATAAAAGAATAAAGAAAGAAAAGCTTAGACACACAGAATTTATACTGGTTCGGTCTCAACCTTGACCTACGTCCAGTCCCCAGATACCTTCTGGGTGTTTCCACTAGTTCAACAGGTTTTTAACTACAACAATGAAGACAAGACACAATCCTAATCACCTAGGACTTACTCCCCCTTACACTTTGTAATTAAACAACCTAACTCACAGGTTCTACAACCTTGAGTTTACACAACCAAATGCTTTAAAAGAATTTCAATCTCTCAAAAGAGTAAATATTGATAATCACTGAAGAACAGATAAAAAAATCACAATACAGACTCAAAAATGCAAATGTGTTCAAGTGTAGCTTCGTTGTATTTTTTTGCTTTGAGTCTTCATAGTCTTTTATAGTCTAACTAGATGAACTAGCCATTGCAATATCTTCTCCAACGTTCAATTGCAAATCTAGAAAATGACAGTTGCAAATTTTGCTCTGTTCTTTCAATTCTTTGCTGAGATCCTGAATATGTTGTTGCAGAACGTCTTTCAGATTCTTTGTCATTCCATAATCTTAATTTGACCGTTTGAGGTGATCTTAATGTGTTTCAACGGTCTGAGCTAAACATTTGGGATAAGGGAGAAGAATCAGCCCTGTTCTTAGTTCTTCATTAAATGCACTTATTCTGGATCTTTGATTCTCTCTGATCTTGTGATAAACCTGTCTTATTCTTATCAAAAACTTGATCAATAGCGTTAGGAATAATAATGCAACAAGATATGATAATTTCATATTAACCCATAATGATTTCGCAGATTGATTTGATCTGGTTTTCAAAAGTTACCGATGCAAACTCGAGTTGGTTGTTCTAGACTCAAGTTTGAGGTTCATCCAAAGAGCAAGATATGTCTGAAAGTTTCCTAAACTCGAGTTGACAAGTAACTGACTCAAGTTTGGTTCTTACATAGAGGAAAGTCGCGAGTTGGTCCTGAATGAGATTTTGAACACATGGCCAAACTCGAGTCATTTAGTGACTGACTCGAGTTTTGAAGTTTTTATGAAAATCTTAAGTTTAAGTTCACAGCTTCAAAACTGGAGTTTAGAAATGCAAACTGGAGTTTACAAGACCTGAAATATTGCATAGCTCTCTGTATGATCCAGACTCGAGTTTTGATATTCAAAACTCGAGTCTCAGTGAAAACTGAGACCTTTGAAAAAATCTTTTTATGTGTAAACTGGAGTTTCCATTTTTCAAACTGGAGTTTAGAAAACAAGTATCAACTCAAGTATCTCTATATGTGCAAAACTCAAGTCTACATAATCCAGACTCAAGTTTCCAGTGAAAACTGAAAACATGAAGGCTATTGCATTTTGCAAACTGGAGTTTGGAAAACTTGATAAAATGTTGAAGCTTCTGTTTGATCTCAAACTCGAGTTTCCAAATCATAGACTCGAGTTTACAAGTCTTTAAACTTTTATCACATAAACTTTCTTGTAAACTAGAGTTCCTCAAAATCAAAGGTAGAGTTTGGAAATAAGTTGAAATCCGAGTGTCACTGCCTTTGATCTAGACTCGAGTTTATAAACACAGACTCGAGTTTACAACTCTTGTAAACTTTGATAGCTCTCTGTAACTCTGTAAACTCGAGTTTGCCTATACAAACTGGAGTTTGGCCAACATTGTGAAATCTGAGCTTCTGTCTGTCAAGTCCAAAACTTGAGTTTAGCAACCCAAACTCGAGTTTGCCTTAAACAGAAAGTTTTACAACTTTCCAAGGACAAACTTCAAATTGAGTTTAGAATTGTCGATTATCATCAAAACACACAGAGAACTAACACAAATCACTTCCAGTAATGCAGTAAACTTGACTTTTGAGTATCTAGCTCGATTTTGCTCATCCAGAACCTAATATATGCTTGTTTTAACTCTTAATTGAGTTGTTCCAACTTTCATTTAATCGTGGAGACTTCAAGAATCAATCTAAAAACTTGTATGATAATTTTCCCATTCCATTTAGCAAGTTTTTCTTTCTTTCTTCTCTTTTCTTGATCATTCTCCATGATTGAACTATTTCTTTCTTTTCTTCTCTTGTTCTTTCTCCATATAAACAAATCTACATTAAATGTAGCAATTAGTCAATATATGTGCTATAAATTTTTTGCTCTTACTAATGGCATCTATATAAGACATCATCAAAACTAATCATAACCAACAAGACATTGTTGAATGACTCCTCCACGCCATTTTTTAGGTCAACGATGTCGGCAGTATTAAGGGCCAATTGTCCCCTACGGTCTTCAACCAAGGCCGTCATCCGAGCCAACTCTGCCGCATCCTCTTGATCTTTCTTTTTGCCCTCTTTGACCTTGAGCTCAGCCACCTTAACACGGTGTTCAACTACTTCCTCGTTCCTAGCCAGTGCTTGCTTAACTTCTGCTACCTCAGCAAGAGCTTTATCTTGGGCCTCCTCTGCGGGCTTCACTGCTGCCTCTACAGCCACTCTAATGGCTTCAGCCCTCTCCGAAATTGTGGCTTTAAGCTTAACGTTGGCATCTGACCATTGGCTTTGAAGAAAGCCACAGCTTGGACTAAGCCAGCAGCGCGCACCGCCTGTTGCTCGATGTTGAGTAAAAGTTGTTTTTCCTCTGAAGTCATAGGCAAAGGGGTGAACCAGCTCAGCGGCAGGCGAATGCTGTTGCGAATCACCTAGTCAATCCCGTTATCCCACAGAAAGGCTGGTAATATGTACTGGCTAGGGGACGTGAGCAACGGTGCTTGAGTTGCACTTGAAGATGGCGGCGACATAGGACCAGTGGAAGTCAGAGAAGATGATATAGGCGGAAGGACGATGGAGGTAGGTATCTGCTTAGCTTGGGCAGTGGTCGCTTTCTTCGAAGGAGGAACCTTGGCACCTTTCCTAGGCTCAGGTGCCTTACGTTTTCAAGCAACCTCAGCTCCTTTAGCCACATCCTTCTAAGCGAGCCTCTTCATGAACGCCAGAACTACTGGTGTTGAAGGCTTTGGAGACATAGTTTACTTTGCAAAAGACGAGGATATGATCAATGACTTGACAAAACAACTACGACGGAATTTTACACACATTAGGCATACTTGCTACTTTTCTTCTCTTTTTATTTAAAGGAACAGATAAGTAAATCCCGGAGTCAAAGGGTCCCATTGCCTAGATGAGATCTACTAACAGTTCCTTAGCTTTCTCTTCAGCTGGGGTAAGAATAGTCGTTTTGGCACTAAAAGTCTTGGATCCTAAGTCGTGATGTTCACTGGTCCAGCACAGGGGAAATTTCTCTTCCAATACTTCGAGGTTATTTACGTGAAGGAACCAAGGTGTCTAGGAGGGAATGGTTTCGACTTTAAAGTAAGCCGACTTGAAGCCTTTGAATGATTTTGTATAAGGATTAAAAAGTTTTTTACCCCAAATTCCCTTAAGAGTGGTCCAATCAAACTCTAAGGGCTTCTCTTTGGTTTTGTAAGTATTTATAGGAGAAAAGAAATGGAAAAACAAAGGAACTGTACAGGGAATTAGTTGCTCTTTACAAAGGTTTTTGAAGGTTAAGGCGTAAGTCCAGCCATTGAGATGCAATTGTGTCAGGGCTATCTGTAGATGATTCAAAACATGGATAATAAAGTCGGTAAATGGGAATGAGGCACCAAGAAGGATTACCACATCTCGGTACATAAAAAAGAAATGGGGAGAGTCCCTAACCCACCAGAACGCTACTGACTCTCTGCCTAGGGGAAGCCAGACAGTGTTTCCTTCACCATCGGCAAAAGCAGTACCCTTAAACTCGGCCCACGTTATCTCATTAAAAATAGAAAGAACCTCCTTGGCTATCACATAGTGACCCGGGCTATGAACAATCTTGGTGGATCTTGATTCTTCGGCAACTGAATGCTCATTAACTTGGGAGGAGGAAGCCATCTATACCTATACAAATAAAAAGGAAAGACGAGTCAGATAGAAATCTACCTCGGCGTAAAGTCATAGGACGAAAGCCGCTATCTGAGGTAAGAATGGGAGCAGATCCATGAGTGCAGCTTTTCAGCACCATCTCAGCTACCCTTTCCCAACCGAGTCTAACTAAGGTTATGAATTCATGTTGGCAATTTTCACGAGGAGAGGTCGGTAAAGGAGTGGATTAAGGAATTGGTAATTACAAGTATGACGGTGGAGTTGGAGGCCGGGAGGCCAGGAGGCCGAGATTGGAGTGACTCTTAAGGGAGAAGAAGGAAAAGGAGCCCTATGTTTTCTACTGCTGCTACTAGAGGGTTTGAGAGTACCTGCCCTTACTGATGCATCAGAACAACAAATACCATACAGCCAAAAGGCAGATTTCTCAGGCATATTTTTGACAACTCTTCGTTAGGAATGGGCCTACCATACATATCTACGGGTATATCTGGGTTTTCATCCATGGAAAGCAAGAACGGGCGAAAACAAGAAAACACCAGGAAATAGCCAAACCCAGAATCGCAAGAATATTGCTTAAAGACACTATGCCAAGACCCATAAACGCAAAACGACTTAATGAGGAAGAAGAATCATACAGAACAAAAAGAAGGTGTAACAACAAACAAAGTTGAAACAAGAAGATAAAGATAATGGTTTACCTGGAACGAAAAGACTTGAAAAAGAAGGAGGATGAGTTTTGTGAGACTTAGGAGACTTAGATTTGGAGAGTTTTCTCTTGGTAAGGGAAAGAGCTTCTGGTCGTAGAAAGGGGAAACACCTTGACATTTGAAGTTATATAGAGCAATTTGAAAAGATGGGGCTTTAAAACGCCAGGACCAGTGATGTCAATGTGGCGCAGAAAAATAAGTTTGAAAAAGAAAACCCTATAAAAGTGCAATTATGACCCCTATGAAAAGATGTGAGCAATAAAGAAGCGTAAGAACCAAAGATGGCTGGCAGAGACGGTGATAACCTTAGGTTTTATACGCTGCTTCGTACTTCAAAAAACCAAAGGGCGCCTATTCCTATACCCAAGTTAGCATGGTACCTCAGACTTGGGGGCAAGGTGATATGTGGTGAAGAAGTGTAACTCGGTATATAAAATTTAATTAGTTCCGAAAAATCATGTGAAGTGTAACTCGGTATATAAAATTTAATCAGTTCCGAAAAATCATGTGAAATCAAGTAACCAAGTTTAAGTCGGCTGACATGAAAGTCGAGGCACAATGCAAACTCAAAAAATCAATGCAAGCTCGGCAAATCATGCCTGGGGGCAAATAAGAGGATGTAAAGCAATTCATTCCTGGCAAGTCTCAAAGACCGACATTAAGGAAATTAACCTCAGTATCCCATAAACCTGAGACATCGAGCTTGGGGGTATCTGTTACAGATTAGCAAAATGGGCCTAGTGACAATAAGCCCAGCAATAGGCCTAGCATCAAGGGAGTGAAGATGGAAGAAATCACCAAGAGGGGGTGAATTGAGGATTTAAAATTTCTTTTGGACTCCTTTTTTTTAAAATCGTGAGAAGTAAATGATGAGAGAGTAAACGTAGAAAAGCTGGACACAGAGAATTTATACTGGTTTGGTCTCAACCTTGACCTACGTCCAGTCCCCAGATATCTACTGGGTATTTTCACTAGTTCAACAAGCTTAAACTACAAGCAATCATATCCACCAAGGACTTGCTCCCCCTACACTATGTAATTAAGCTTCCCAACTCACAGGTTTCCAAAACCTTGAGCTTTCACAAATACAAATGATTTCAAAGAATCAAAACTCTCAAAAAGAGTAGATAAAGATAAACACTGAAGAACAAGTTGAAAATAATAATACAGACTCAAGTTTCAAAGTATAATCAAGATAGCTTCGTTGTGTGTCTTTTGCTTTGAGTCTTCACAGCCTTTTATAGACTAAATGGATGAGCTAGCCGTTACAATTCTTTCTCTAACATTCAGCTGCAATTCTGGAAAAATGGCAGATGCATATTTTTCTCTGTTCTTTGAATTCTTAGCTGGAATTTTGGAATTTAGTTGTTGCAGAAGGTTTTCCAGATTTTCAGTCATTCTATGATCGTAATTTGACCGTTTAGAGTGATCCTGAAGTGTTGCAACGGTCTGAACTGAGCATCTGGGATAAGGGAGAAAGATCATCCCTGTTCTTGGTTCTTCATTTAATGCACTTATCCTGGATCTTGATCTCACCTCGATCTTAGCTAAACTTATCTGAAAAATACTCAAAACTTCATCAAAGACATTAGAAACAATAATATCATATGATAGAATAATTTTAGATTGACCTATCAAGATTTCGCAGATCAACATCATTTGATTTTTCAAAATCCCCGATGCAAACTCGAGTTTGTTCTTCCAGACTCGAGTTTGGAGTTCATCCAGAAAGCATGTCGGTTGGTCAATGGTCTAAACTTGCAGTCTGTAAAAGCTAACTCGAGTTTGGCTTTTACAAAGAAAACTGTCGGGCTCTGGACTTGGGATGAAACTTTGGGCATTAAGCTAAACTCGAGTCAATTAGTGACTAACTCGAGTTTGGGTCTATGTTTGAAGAACATGCCTAAGTTCGTAATCTTCCAGACTGGAGTTTAGGGTCATAGACTTGAGTTTGTAGTGTAGCCAAATGGATGATCTTTCTGTATGATCCAGACTCGAGTTTGGGGAGCAAACTCGAGTTTCAGTGACTACCGAAAAATTTGAGGTTTATCTGGGTCAAGTGCAAACTGGAGTTTGGAAGGCCAGACTGGAGTTTGGGAGTCTATTGAGTTTTCTGGGTTCCTTTCTGTTTGGTCTAAACTCGAGTTTGATAATCCAGACTCGAGTTTGGCTTGCTTGGGATTCTGTATCTTTCAGACTTTAGGTTTGATTTGCAAATTGGAGTTTAGCTTGATGTGAAAATTTTGGATTCCTTTCTGTGTCTGCCCAGACTCGAGTTTGTCTATGCAGACTCGAGTTTGGCTTTTATGCATAATTGAACATCTTTCTGTCAAGTCCCAAACTCGAGTTTATATACCTAAACTCTAGTTTGCCTTTGACAGTGAGATTTTCATATTACCAAAAACAAACTTCATATCAAGTTTACAATTGCTAGTTATCACCAAAACACATTGAGAAGTAACAGGGAGCCCATAATATTTGGTAAGAGGCTGTTCCTAAAATCTCGCCTACCACGATACCTGAAGCAAGTAGTGGAGCAAGCACGAATCTAAGCATTTAGGCGCACTACCAGCAGACATGGGGAGTAGGTCACAGCCTCAGACGCTCTCTATATAAATAGGAGACTTCTCATAAGATACACACACCCCACTCCCATATTGTTATGTGTGACGCAGTGATCTACAGATGTTCAATTAAGGTACTCTCAGTAACAAGGCTAATTCTTTGTATCGATCCATAGTTGTCCATTGGACTTCTGCATACGAATACCAAGGTATCTTGACATTATTCTTATCTGTGTTCTTACACTAGAATACCCGATAGATAAGAATGTACTGTTGAAATGAAATATTAATGTCTACAACAAGAAGCACCCAACTTCCAACATCAATGTTAGTGGGTACACTATTTGTGAAGACTCAATGATGAATCAGTTCAAGGAAGCAACTGCTGAGGTCATATATGACTTCTTTGTGCTTATTTGTCTCATACTAGTCCTGATTTAAAAAATGTATTTGTCCTAAATACTAACTTGCACAATTTCACAATGCACAAACCAAGGATAATGAAGAAGTTGAGGTGGAACAAGTTAGAAAAGCAACCAATAATGAAATTTTTAGCACAATGATCATTGAAATAACTAATCATTATCTTATTTTCCAGGATGTTCATTTTGATATGCAAGTCAATGCACATAATCATAGTGCTGCAGAAGAAATTGCCTAACCTATAGTCCAGCAAAATCCTTCACTTGTTTCAAATACTCAAGATGTTATAATAACCGACCTAACCAATCATGTCATACCTGCTACTATCAAAGGGAAGAGAAGGACCAATGTCTAGAGAAATGTTGCGAGGGATGATCATGATCCTAGCAGTACTAAGTTTCATCTGCCATATCTACAGAGGAAAGAGTCCCACAAGTTATAAAGCAAGAGAAGTAAAGTTTAGGTCATTAGTGTGTTGAAGTGGGCATTTAAACTTTAGTTACTGTTGGTATTAAGTAGGTCTCTTAGTGTTACCTTTAAGTTCAAATGTCTTAGTTTCCATTGTATTAGCTTGATGTTTTACTTTTCAAATTTTGAGAGAATAATGAAGTTAAATAAATTATTTTAAGTATTTGTAGACTTTTAAACTTGTATATAATCTATTGATACACAATATATAGTATGATTAAATAATTTATTGGGAAAATTAAATTTCGGTCCCAAGGACTATAATTAATTACAAAAAAGTCCCACACCAGAATCCCATTACAAAAAAGTCCCTGACTTTTTTGTAATTAATTGAAAAATTCTCAATCCATATTTACAACTGGAAATGCTATATTAACAAAAAAAATTCTCAATCTGTATTTACAACTAAAAATGTTATATTAACAACTTAAAATACCATATTAACAATTGAGAATTTTTGTTGTTAATATAGTATTTTTTGTTGTTAATATAGCATTTTCAGTTGTAAATACGGATTGAGAATTTTTCAATTAATTACAAAAAAGTCTCAAGGATTTTTTTGGGACTTTTTTGTAATGGAATTCTAGCACGAGACCTTTTTGTAATTAATTCCAGTCCTTGGAACTAGAATGTAATTTTCCCTAATTTATTTAATTTCCTTAATCTCTCCAAAAGAAACGTCAATCGTATTTTATATTCTGGACCGAATGATTAATATAAGATCATTTGTACTATGAACAAGATCTTATATTATGTATAAAATAAAATACTACCTCTGGTCTTTAATACAAGAGCCAGTTGATTTTTGTTAAAGTTAAATAAGTTATGTTAAAATATTTATCTTTATTGTCGTTCTTCTCTAAACTAATTTTTCTTATTTATAAATCGATATATAATATACTAATATACAATATATATTATAACTAAGTAATTTATCTATTTTCTTAATCTCTAAAAAAAGTCAACTTATTCTTATTTTAAGGAGAAGGTAGTATTTCTATAGGTATCTTTGTAATTATAATTTCAAATGATTAAAAGATTAAGACTATTGTCATGTTGGCCCGAAAAACGAGTATAAATATCACAGCAAACACAAAGAACAACATCTTATATAAAAACAAACAAAAAAAAAACAAGGAACAGGATGAAAATGTATATTTTTATAAGGTTAAAGTATACTTTTATTTTTTTAGGTTCATATGGAGTATTCTTTTAATCTTGTAACTTTATAAAGTATACTTTTAGTCATATAATTATAATACTATTAATTTTACTAATGAAAAATGCTGACGCAATAAGCTCAAGTGATGACTGTGTAATTAAATGTTATTAATTTAAAATTTAAAATTTGTGCAAATTTAAAAAATATAAAAATCTAATGAAGTATCAAGCAAAAAATAAAAATCTAATGAAGAAGTGGATATTTAAACCTTGATTGTATAAAAAAAACAGTTTAATAATCTAAATAGTAAAACCATGATTTTATTTACAGAGATTTTTTGATTTATTTTATTTTAATAATATAAATATATTATATTAAAAAATTAAAGTTTAAATATGACTTTCTTAGCTACACAGTCATTACTTGAATTTGTTATGTCAACATTTTTTGTTAGCAATATCAATGATGTTAGAAATATAAGACTAAAAGTATACTTTATAACAAAAAGTGACTAAAAGTATACATCATATAAAATTTAAAGAATCAAAAATATATTTTCGCCTTTTTATAATTAAAGGATGAATGCAAGATTTGTCTACATTTGAAACTTCAAACCAAACTAATGGTCGATACATTGGGCGTTAGGCCCATTTCGTTTGATCACAAAGCTCAATATTAAATAAGCCCAAAAGTGCTTTCCTTTATCAGGTTAAAGCCCAATAAATAGCATTAAGAATTCAAAAATACAATAAACATTGAACATAGGAATTGGAGAAATTTACCCAGAAGGGAGCCCTTCCATAAATTCTCAAGGGCCAAGAAGAGTTTGACCATAAAACCTTGTTAGATTATGTCATTTCTAGAGCCGGGAAATCGGGCCGGCCCTTTTATATCCTGGCCCTTCGAGGGTCAGACCCAAAAATTTGTAGAGATAAACGAAATTGGCCCTGGAGAGCCACGGGCCGACCCATTAGGCCCTGCATAATTTTTGTTTAATTGAAATTGAAGTTGGGCTTGGGCACTTCAAATACATGATATTTTTATTTATGAAGTAGAGTCTACAGCAGTTAGTGAAGCACAATCAAATATCTTTGACATTGATGATAGTGATTGAGAAAATATGTAGTCATCTACTGTTAATAGTACGCTTCTTATTTTTTATGTGTTTTATTTGTGAACAATAGTGGACTATGAACAGTAGTTTGCTTTTAATTACGAACTGATGAATGTTTTCATTTGTTGGATAATTTGTATTGCTTGGATATTAATATTGATAATATTTATATGATAAATTAGAACTTTAGTTGTTGTATTTTTCTAATCATATTTCTTTAAAAAAATAATAGACGAAAAATAGTTAAAA
The DNA here is from genome assembly GCA_037074495.1 of Acacia confusa. Taxonomy (NCBI): domain Eukaryota; kingdom Viridiplantae; phylum Streptophyta; class Magnoliopsida; order Fabales; family Fabaceae; genus Acacia; species Acacia confusa. The sequence continues at coordinate 26,026,046 of CM073509.1, read as the reverse complement.
TTTGGAATAGTAATTTCTGGACCTTGGTCCTAGTGCTCTTGAACCGAGCTTCAAAAAACAAGTGTTTCTATTTTTCACTTATTGTTTTTCTAATAATTCTTAACTTGTAGTGATTCTGATTTGACTATTACTATTGCATTCTTCTCTTACTATTATCGGTGAGCGGCTGCCACTACCCCACCTCTGACGAATTTTTTTTTTAAAAAGAAAATAAATATTTCTTTAAAAAAAAAGTCGCCGAAGGTGGTTGCTGGCGGTGGGGCGAGCGGTAGCAGGTCGCCGGTATGTGGTAAGCGGCGGTGGGGAGACGGGCCTCCCCTTAGTGTTTTTTTATAAAAAAATAATTAGTTTTAAGAAAAAAAAGTCGCCGGAGGTGGTCACCGGAGATGGTCGTCGATGGTGGGGCAGCGGCTAGCAGTCACTAGTGGTGGCCACCGATGTGGGGTGGCCGGCCCCCCATAGTGTCTTTTTTAAAAAAAAAAAAAGTCGCCGAAGGTGGTCGCCGGCGATGGGGGTGGTGGCTGCCAGTCGCCGATGGCGGTTGTTGGCGTGGGGTGGCCGGTAGTGGGGCCCACTGGCGGGGGAGGGGGAGGGGTGGGTATTTAAGTTTTTTTTTTAATTATTTTAAATTAAGGGCAAAATGGTAATTTCACCATGGTTAACGGTCAACTAACGGTCATGGTATTTTTGCTACTAAAACATAACCACGTGTGTTATTTTTGTCCAGAAAAAAGCACGTGGTGCTGGGCGCTTCCGGGGTAAAGCACATATATAAAATTACACCTTAAACCAAAAAAAAAAAAAAAAATTCCGAAACAAGTGGCGGTTGGCTAGCCAGCCTGTGGTCCAACCTGACTTGGGCTCAAGCAAAACAGGCTCTCGATGAGTAATGTCATTTTTAAATGAGGCCGAACGAGCATCGTTTTTCCCAACCAAAGCCCGGCATTTTTTTAGGTTGGTTGCTTGTGCTCATGAGCCCAACCCATATTACCTAATGGATCTATCCCTAATTTGCTTGTTCTCATTTTTATATGTGCCCTTAAAGGATTAGGGTATTCAAAATTTATTTTAAAAAAAAAATTGTCCTCTTAGGCGCATATGTGTGTGTCTGTGTAAACACACACACACATATTTCCCCCCTTATATACAACTTCATTAATATTAATTTGTAACTCATATTCCTCATTTTTGTAACATCCCAAATTTTGAGATATGAAGTTTCAAAATTTGGTTGAAATAAAAAGGCTACTAGGCCGGTAAGAGTTCAGAATCTTAAGCTTATTATGAGGAAAAATTTAAAATGATTAGTAAAATTATTCTGAACTTGGGAAAAAATTATGAGAATAATTATTGGAGAATTATGTGAGAATTAAATTATAAATTTGGGCAAAAATAATTATTTGCAATTAAGGTTTAATTTTTCCTTAATTTATTTGAGAAAAGAATAAATTTAAGGAAAAATGATGAATGATAATTGTAGCCTAGATATTATAAGATTAATATTTTGTGGCCTAAGAAATTAAGAGTTTAATTTATTTGAGATTATTGCAATTAAAGTTAATTGCAAATATAAATATTGATAAAAATATAAATATAAATATAAATATAAATAAATAAATTTTTTTAAAAAAAAAAAAGAGAAGCCAGAGAAATCAACACACAAAAACCATCTGGTTTCAGCAACTTTCAAGTAAAATGCAAGGCAACACGTCACAGACCAGCTGTCACCTTTCTACTATGCATGCAAGATCATTGATAAATCCCAATTTTATATATTTTATCCCACCTTATTTCATTTATTTTGGGGATTATTTTAGGCTAATTTGGAATTATTAGATAATATTTAGATTGTTAGCCTATTTTAGGAAATAATATAAATATAAATTAATTATAAGATATTGGGCTTAAATTATTAATATTCTGATTAAATAATATCTCTTGATATATGATAGATTGTGATTTTATAATATCCTATAAGTGCAGAATTTTTCAGGGAAGCTAAAAAGAAACCCAATGGTAGAACTTATTGGGCTTCTTAGATTTTATTGGGCTCAAGTTAATACCCAAAAAAGCCCTCTCTTCCTCCTTTTTAATTAACCTAGCTGCTAGGTTTTGAAAGCTGGAAATACTGAATGCCGCAAGCAACATCCGCGACACGGAAGAAAGAATTGAAGAAACACGTCGCAAGAGGGACACACACCGAGCTGAATTGAATTAATCAATTCCCTGTATTCTTCCATTCACGCACGACACACACAATTCCAATTCCTTTTATTCATTGATTCTCTTGGTCCCACCTCCGTAAATTCACCAAGGAATTCATCTCATACATATTTATATATGTATATGTCCAGTGGATGCGTAGGTGACGTATTGGAATTCATCAAGCAATTCTCCTGAATATTTCCTCATGGCGGCAGTGACGTTCTCAAGGCTTGGTGAGGGAGGGTCCATGGAAGCTTAAACTAGTTGGGAGGCAACTTGGGAAGAGCATGGAGGAGGCTAAAGTCTAGGGCTTACACATGAAGATCATAAGGGAGTGTCTTTCTTTTTATCTTTTTAATTCGAACTTGAAATAATTTAGTTTTAAATAATTCCGAGTTGTGTTAATTGAGAACAATCTAGTTTTAGATTGTAAACTTATTTCTTTTGGATTAGACTGGTAATTCGAAGTTTTATGCTTATTGTTGGACTCTTGTTTGCAACCTTTGGATTGTCAATTAAATTAGTAATTGAGTTTTCGTTATTAATTTAATTGTTAATTTGGTTTATCATCGTAATTGTTTAATTGGGTTGATAAATTATCTGGTTGTTCAATTAGATAATTGTAAACAAGATTTCCAAGATTATTTTGTGTTTGGTTTTTAACGGGTTTAATTAGCCACCGCTTATTCCATTATGAGTTTTCTAGTGGAATAGGTGTTATTGAACTAGAGGGTTTCCCGTGTTCAATTGGGTAATTAAATCTATTAATCTCCCTTGGGTCTAATTAATTAATTTGGGCTAAGAAAGTTTACTCCTTGCAATTCCTAAGTTGTCCCCTTCGTCATCATAACTGAACTAGACCTTTATTATTTTATTTGCATTTAATCGACATTTTTATTAGGATTTTAATTCTTCTCTCATAAGAAAAACCCCCAAAAAATTGCGTTCAATCTCATATAGATTAGTCTCATTCTTATATAGGTTTAAGAGTCAATTGCATTATTACATTTAGTTAGTTAATTGCATATAGGTAGTAGTATTTTGCATTCTAGTTTAGGTCCGTTTACATTCTACTGCATCTTTTATCACTTGAAAATTAGTCCTAAAGAAAACCCACAGCTTGCTCCTTGGGAGAATGACCTAGGTTAACCCTAAACTGCATAATTAATTAGGACCTAGTTTAATTGATCACTTTAACGACAAAAGTACCATCGATCAATTTTGGCGCCGTTGCCGGGGAGCAACGGTTAGACTTTAGGTTTGAGTTTTCAGGTGACTTCGTAGGTAGTTATTTATTGCATGACTCGGTCCTCTTCGGAAAGACTGTTAGCCTTAGATCCTGAGATTGAGAGGACATTTCATCAACAAAGAAGAACTAGAGCTAGTACTCTTATAGGCAATAGTTCCTTTGTTAATCCTATTTTTGAATCCTCTGATCCTGAGGTTAATATGGACGGTAATAATATTGTTGTTAATGCTAATGAGAATGTAAATGCAAATGCAAATGCTCATAATGTTGATCCTGCTATGACCATTAAAGAATTGGTTTCTCCTGATTTGCATTTTCAAAATTGGTGCATAAATTATCCTGATATGAATGTGAATTTCGAATTGAAACCTGGATTGATACACTTACTTCCAAAATTTAATGGTGTTTCAGGGGAGGAAGCATACAACCATTTGAAGATGTTTCACATGGTCTGCACTGCTATGAAACCAGTCGATGTGACTGAAGATCAAATTAAGATGCGTGCCTTCCCATTCTCTTTGGAAGGATCTGCTAAAAGCTGGTTGCTTCGATTACCTCCTGGATTCATCACTTCATGGAATCAACTGAAGAAACTATTCTTAGAAAGGTATTTCCCAGCCTCTCGCACTTCATCTATCAGGAAAGACATAAGTGGATGTCGACAAATGGTTGGGGAATCCTTATATGAATATTTGGAGCGTTTTAAAACATTGTGTTCCAGCTGTCCCCATCATCAAATCCCGGACACACTATTGATCCAATACTTCCATGAAGGGCTCTTACCTCTAGAAAGAGATTTGTTAGACTCAGCTGCTGGTGGTTCTCTTCTTCACTTGACTATTGAAGATACTTGGGAATTGACTGAAAGGAAAGCTGAGAATAGCCAACAATTTGGCTCTAGACAACAAGTAAAAGTTAATGAGGTAGGATTATTCGCTGAGTCTCGCCTGGAGAGCAAAATTGATAGGCTTGCATCTGCTGTGGAAAAAATGACTATGTTCAATATGCAAAATTCTTCTAATATGGTCAATCCTATGGGACCATCTACTACTTTTACTTCACAGCCCAACTCTTCTGCTCTAATAGGGCCACTATGTTCTATTTGCTCTCTAGCCACTCATGCTACTGACTCTTGCCCTTACTTGAATGATGGAGCTGAATCTTGCAATGCAATATATCCTTCTAAACCTATGACTCAAGGTGGCCAAAAATATGATCCTTACTCCAATACATATAATCCTGGATGGCGTGACCATCCAAATCTTCGATATGGAAATGGCCAACCTCAACAAGCACAGTTTAATCAAGGTGGAAATTCTAGTAGCAAGATGTTTCAACAAGTTAGACAATCAATGCCAGTCCAAGATGAAGGTTCAAGGTTAGAAAGCAAGATGGATGCTATGATGAAGATCCTAATACAACAGCAGCAACAACAGCAACAGCAACAACAACAAATTCAAAGCCTTCAAACTCATATTGGTCAATTATCTAATATGCAGAGTAATGAACAAAGTCCAGGTTCAGGAAGGCTTCCATCTCAAGTAGTGACCAATCCAAATGCTGGAACTCAGCAGAATCCCAATATAGGTGGAGTTAATGCTATATCTCTCCGACGTGGAAAGATAATCCCCTCTGCAGATCCTGTTACCATCAAAGACAAGGAAGTTGCTGATGACTCTCCTTCTACTTCCACACCACAGGATCAGTCCACCTTATCAGAAACACAAGTGGTGCCTACAGAAGAACAAGAGAAAGATGATAAAGTAAAGCAAGTGGTCAAGCAGACTCTCCCTTTTCCTACCGTGGTGGCTAAAGCTGAAAGGAGAAAGAAGGAAATTGAGGTGTCAAATGAAATCTATGATATATTCAAGAAGGTGGTGATCAATGTTCCACTAGTTGACTTAGTCACACAAGTACCTAAATATGCAAAATTCTTGAAGGAATTGTGTACTACAAAGAGAAAGTTTAAGCACGAAGGCAAGGTTGACTTAGGGGCAGTTGTCTCTTCTCTTTATCAAATGCCAATGCCAGTGAAGTGCAAGGATCCTGGTAGCTTTCTCATACCTTGCACTATTGGTGACATTGAATTCTCAGATGCCTTAGCAGATTTGGGAGCAGCTATCAATGTTATGCCAAAATCAGTCTTTGATCAACTCAATGGTGTAGAGCTTAAGCCCACAAATCTTGTTGCATCCCTTGCTGACAGACGTTGCACAGTCCCAGAAGGCGTCCTAGAGGACATCTTAGTTAAGGTAAAAGATTTCATATTCCCTGCAGACTTTTATGTTCTTGATATGGATGATGGTCGGTTTAGACAGAAAGGACACTCATCTCTAATTTTAGGTAGGCCTTTTCTTAAAACTGCTAAAGCTATGATAGATGTTCATGCTGGTAGCCTTACTCTAGAATTTGCTGGTGAAACTATTAGATTTAATGTACTTGAATCTATGAAACATCCCCTTGATGATTGTGCAGAGATAGATGTTAATGTTGTTGATGCTATTATGGATGATTCTGTCGAAGATCTTGAAGAGAGCATGCTTAGTAGATCATGTGATATTACTGGTTTAGATGATAGTATCTCTTGTTCATGTGCTAAAGTTGGTAATTGTGATACATGTGTTGACCTTGATGCTGCTGATATTGATATTTTCACTGATGCTATTAAGAATATGAGATACTCTAAACATAATGCTTCTGTGCCTAATTGTAGCATTGGTGATTCTTCTGCTCTTACAGTTTCTACTGATGCTTCCCAAGATGGGAAAGTTTGCTCTTCTGTCTGTGAGTCTATTGTGCAGGTTTCTAGTTTGACAGATGCTGAATTGAAGCCGCTCATACCTTCAATTGATCAAGCCCCATCCTTAGAGTTAAAGGCGCTTCCTGAGTCATTGAAGTATGCCTATTTAGGGAAGGACGAGACACTTCCTGTGATTATAGCTAGCGACATAGCTGCTGATGAGGAGACCCGCCTCCTAGAAGTACTCAGGCAACGGATAAAAGCTATTGGGTGGACTCTTGCTGATATCCCTGGAATCAACCCAAATGTGTGCATGCACCGAATCCTACTAGAAGATGGTGCCAAATCTGTACGACAGCCACAAAGACGACTCAATCCATTAATCCTTGATGTGGTAAAGAAAGAGGTTTCTAAACTTCTGTCTGCAGGTATAATCTACCCTATTTCTGATAGTCGTTGGGTAAGTCCAGTTCAGGTAGTACCTAAGAAAACTGGTATTACTGTTGTTCGCAATGATGAAGGTGAGCTAGTTCCAACTAGAGTTCAAAACAGTTGGAGAGTATGTATTGATTATAGAAAACTGAACTCGGTAACTAGAAAGGATCACTACCCCCTCCCCTTCATAGATCAAATGTTAGAAAGACTGGCCAATAGATCACATTATTGTTTTTTGGATGGTTTTTCTGGATATTTCCAAATTTCTATTGCACCTGAGGACCAAGATAAGACTACATTCACATGTCCATTTGGAACCTTTGCGTACAGACGCATGCCATTCGGTTTATGTAATGCACCGGGCACTTTTCAGCGTTGCATGGTTTCCATATTCTCTGATTTTCTTGAGCATTGCATGGAAGTTTTCATGGATGATTTCACTATTTATGGTGATTCTTTTGATGCATGCTTAACTAGTTTAGATAAGGTTTTGGAAAGATGCATTCAATATAATCTTGTGTTGAATTTTGAAAAATGTCATTTTATGGTTAAGAAAGGAATTGTTTTGGGCCATGTTGTTTCACATGAGGGTATTGAGGTTGATAAAGCTAAAGTTGATATTATTTCCTCTCTTCCATATCCTTCATGTGTGAAAGATGTACGTTCTTTTCTTGGGCATGCTGGATTTTACAGAAGATTTATCCAGGATTTTAGTAAGACAGCATTGCCATTGTCTCGTTTATTGCAGAAAGATGTGGGTTTTGTTTTTGATGATGCTTGCAGGTATGCATGGGATGAGTTAAAGGAGAAACTCACTACACCCCCCATCATTCAGCCACCTAATTGGAGCCTTCCATTTGAGCTCTTGTGTGATGCTTCTGACTATGCATTAGGTGTTGTTCTTGCCCAAAGAGTAGAGAAGAAACAACATATCATAGCCTATGCATCTAGAACTTTAGATGCTGCTCAAGCTAACTACACTACCACAGAGAAAGAGCTATTTGCAATCGTCTTTGGGCTAGAGAAATTTCGATCCTATATCCTTCACACAAAGGTGATTGTCTTTACAGATCACTCAGCTATCAAATACTTGTTTAAGAAACCGGACTCCAAACCCCGCCTCATTAGGTGGGTACTTCTTATACAAGAGTTTGATGTGGAGATTCGTGACAAGAGTGGTGCAGAGAATATGGTAGCTGATCATTTGAGTAGGATTGAAACACCTGCGGTAACATCTTCACCCTTAGATGACTTTCCTGATCAAAGGCTTTGTGAGGTTGTTGTTTCTACCCCTTGGTATGCTGATATTGCTAATTATTTAGTTGCATCTGTTCTGCCAATTGACATGAATAAACATCAATTGAATAAGTTTAAGAGAGATGTTAGATTCTACATATGGGATGATCCTTACTTGTGGCATATTTGTAGTGATCAAATTATTAGGCGATGCATTCCTGATGTTGAATTTGAGTCTGTCTTAACTTTTTGTCATACTCTTGCATGTGGGGGACATTTTAGTGCCAAACGTACTGCTAGGAAAGTTTTAGAAAGTGGATTGTTTTGGCCTAGTCTATTTCGTGATGCCCATGAATTTTGTAAGAAGTGCTCCAGGTGTCAGTTTGTGGGTAATATTTCTAGGAAGCATGAGATGCCCCAACAACCCTTATTATTCTGTGAAGTCTTTGATGTTTGGGGTATTGATTTCATGGGACCTTTTCCCACTTCATTTGGTTACCTATATATCTTGCTAGCTGTAGATTATGTGTTAAAGTGGGTTGAAGCAATCCCCACTCGTACTAACGACTCTTCTGTAGTGGTTTCCTTTGTTCGATCTCACATTTTTTGCAGGTTTGGCATTCCTAGAGCCATCATTAGCGATCAAGGAACACATTTTTGCAATCGGAGTTTGCAGAGCCTGTTAAGTAAATATGGGGTGATGCATAAGGTAGCCACCCCATACCACCCTCAAACAAATGGTCAGGCAGAACTCTCCAATAGAGAAATCAAGCTCATTTTAGAGAAGACAGTGCAACCTAACCGAAAGGATTGGAGTAAAAGGCTCGATGATGCACTTTGGGCGTATCGGACAGCATATAAAAGTCCAATTGGCATGTCTCCATATAGGATTGTCTATGGCAAAGCATGTCATTTGCCAGTGGAGGTAGAGCATAAGGCATACTGGGCAATTAAAAGGTGCAACCTCGATCTTACTAGTGCTGGTATTGAAAGGAAGTTGCAATTGCAAGAGCTTGAAGAGTTAAGAAGAGAAGCTTATGAGAATGCTAGAATTTATAAGGAAAGAACTAAAGCAATCCATGACAAACTCATTATGAAGAGAGAATTTCAAGTGGGCCAAAAAGTTCTACTATATGTTTCCCGATTGAAACTCATGCCTGGAAAGCTCCGCTCGAGATGGGAGGGACCTTTCATTGTCACTGAAGTTTTTCCCTATGGAGCTGTGAGGATCAAAAGAGAAACAAATGGGAAATGTTTCACTGTCAATGGACACCGCTTGAAGCCGTTCTTTGATGGATTCTCCACTCAGACAGTGGAGGCTGCTACACTACGTGACACCACGTAGACCCCGGTTGTATTCCTTCCTTCACTCTTTTATTTTGCTTTGTCATATTACTCATTGTCATATTACTGAGTTGAGTAGCGCCACGTATTACTTGTCTTTGTGATATACTATGACCGTTTTGCATTGAGGACAATGCAATGTTTAAGTGTGGGGGAGGGATCAACTGTGTTGAATGTGAAAATTTCAAGTTTTAAGTAACTTTAGTATGATGCATTTTTATTTGAAAAGTGATTGATCATGTTTTGAGTTAGTGAACTAAGTGGCAATGAATTTGACTTTGGTGAATTTAGGCTAATGATCATATACACCTAGTGAGATTTTGAGCCTAGTATACTTTCTCTGTGTGTACCCTTATCTCTTCACTTGATCTAGAACTTGACTTGAATCTTATTTGAGGCCATATTTTCTGCATGTGCATTTATAAAAATGATAAAGGCATTCATTTTCATTCTAGCCAGATAAGCCAAAAAGCCTACCCTTTTCATACATATGTCATTCGTTTAGCCCCTTGAGCCTATATTCCTTCTAGTTTGTCTACACCCATAGTCAATAAAAAAAAAATCCACCCTTTTGAATGTCTTGAGAGTTGAAGAGAATTGCATTATATCTGTTGTGGATGGAAGAACATGCATAAAAGTAGGAACTGGGTCATTGTGAAAAATATGGTAGGTTACCTCAAAAAAAAAAAAAACAAAAACAAAAACAAAAAAAAAATAAAATAAAAGAAAACAAAAAAAAAAAGAAAAAAAAGAAATTGAAAAAGAAAAAAATATGAAAGAAAAAAAAAAGAGAAAAAGAATGATGACTCGATTTAGATTTAGTTTGGTTTCTTGCATCCCACATTCTCCATTTATCATTCTCTTCATCTTTTAAGATATTTAACTTTGTTTTTCCAAACACTTGCCCTTTCTTTCTTAACATTAGCCCCACTACAACCTAATAAAAGTCCTTTGGATTTATGCATGCACTTGCTTTATTAGTGGTGGAGAACTTAGATTCTTGTCAAGCCTATGGAAAGAGTACTAGGTAGGGATGGATTTGAGTGTAAACACAAACCTATACACTTTTGAGAGAGAAGAGTGACATACACATTATCCTTGGTGAGGGATTTTTGGCTTAGGTTCCCCTTCGTCAAGTAAATTGCCATGATGTTTGTTTCCTTGATTTATGAGAATATCACTTGGATATGATAAGTGTTGAAATGCTTTTGTTTGCTTATTACTTGTGATTGGAACATTCATTTTTTTTGAAGTTTTGGTTTAGTTTAGTTTAGTTCTAGTTTTGCTTTTATTTTATCCTCCCTTGGTCTTGATTTGTTTTGCCCAGGAGTGCAAAAGATAAGTGTGGGGGAGTTGATAAATCCCAATTTTATATATTTTATCCCACCTTATTTCATTTATTTTGGGGATTATTTTAGGCTAATTTGGAATTATTAGATAATATTTAGATTGTTAGCCTATTTTAGGAAATAATATAAATATAAATTAATTATAAGATATTGGGCTTAAATTATTAATATTCTGATTAAATAATATCTCTTGATATATGATAGATTGTGATTTTATAATATCCTATAAGTGCAGAATTTTTCAGGGAAGCTAAAAAGAAACCCAATGGTAGAACTTATTGGGCTTCTTAGATTTTATTGGGCTCAAGTTAATACCCAAAAAAGCCCTCTCTTCCTCCTTTTTAATTAACCTAGCTGCTAGGTTTTGAAAGCTGGAAATACTGAATGCCGCAAGCAACATCCGCGACACGGAAGAAAGAATTGAAGAAACACGTCGCAAGAGGGACACACACCGAGCTGAATTGAATTAATCAATTCCCTGTATTCTTCCATTCACGCACGACACACACAATTCCAATTCCTTTTATTCATTGATTCTCTTGGTCCCACCTCCGTAAATTCACCAAGGAATTCATCTCATACATATTTATATATGTATATGTCCAGTGGATGCGTAGGTGACGTATTGGAATTCATCAAGCAATTCTCCTGAATATTTCCTCATGGCGGCAGTGACGTTCTCAAGGCTTGGTGAGGGAGGGTCCATGGAAGCTTAAACTAGTTGGGAGGCAACTTGGGAAGAGCATGGAGGAGGCTAAAGTCTAGGGCTTACACATGAAGATCATAAGGGAGTGTCTTTCTTTTTATCTTTTTAATTCGAACTTGAAATAATTTAGTTTTAAATAATTCCGAGTTGTGTTAATTGAGAACAATCTAGTTTTAGATTGTAAACTTATTTCTTTTGGATTAGACTGGTAATTCGAAGTTTTATGCTTATTGTTGGACTCTTGTTTGCAACCTTTGGATTGTCAATTAAATTAGTAATTGAGTTTTCGTTATTAATTTAATTGTTAATTTGGTTTATCATCGTAATTGTTTAATTGGGTTGATAAATTATCTGGTTGTTCAATTAGATAATTGTAAACAAGATTTCCAAGATTATTTTGTGTTTGGTTTTTAACGGGTTTAATTAGCCACCGCTTATTCCATTATGAGTTTTCTAGTGGAATAGGTGTTATTGAACTAGAGGGTTTCCCGTGTTCAATTGGGTAATTAAATCTATTAATCTCCCTTGGGTCTAATTAATTAATTTGGGCTAAGAAAGTTTACTCCTTGCAATTCCTAAGTTGTCCCCTTCGTCATCATAACTGAACTAGACCTTTATTATTTTATTTGCATTTAATCGACATTTTTATTAGGATTTTAATTCTTCTCTCATAAGAAAAACCCCCAAAAAATTGCGTTCAATCTCATATAGATTAGTCTCATTCTTATATAGGTTTAAGAGTCAATTGCATTATTACATTTAGTTAGTTAATTGCATATAGGTAGTAGTATTTTGCATTCTAGTTTAGGTCCGTTTACATTCTACTGCATCTTTTATCACTTGAAAATTAGTCCTAAAGAAAACCCACAGCTTGCTCCTTGGGAGAATGACCTAGGTTAACCCTAAACTGCATAATTAATTAGGACCTAGTTTAATTGATCACTTTAACGACAAAAGTACCATCGATCAATCATCGAGCCCTATATATATGCATCTCATGTTTCATTCCGTAAGAGAAAAACGCTGAGGCAGAGAGAGAGACCGAGAGTGTTACTGGGAGCTTATTGTTCCTCTGTTCTATCATCAGTGAAACAGAGCAAGGATCAGCAACTAATCATCACTCTTGGAGCTTGGAAAACTGAAGGTGATCCTCGTCCTTCCTTTCCCTTCGTTTTTGTCATATCCTAGCGTAGATTAAAACCAAAAAGAATTTCAAATAAAGCCACTGAAACCAAACCGAAATGAAATCATAAAACAGAGACTTATTTTGTTGTTCAAACATTGCTGAAAATCAGTGAGAATATGCGTGTGTATGCATAGGTATTGCATGAGTGTTGGGTCTGAATATATATACCTAAATATATAAGTCGACTGTCATGTGAAAAAGAAAAAGAAAACAGGGGGAGGGTTGTGCCTCTAAACGTGGCTGAAAACTGATCGTGGGTGGATTTATGTATATATAGATGTGAATATTTGGTTCGGTATCTTAAGAGTGATCACATGCTGCTTGTAGAAAAAGAGAAAAAAGCCGTGAGTGCTCATATGTGTATATGCCGAGAATAAGAGAGAGAAATAAAAGGAGAATGAAGCTAAGTTAGTGTATGTGAGTATGTGTGCAGTGAGTTAGAAGAGGAAAGACTACTGGAAAACATGAATATGTATATGTATGTAGGCTGTGTATGTGGTGGTTGATTGCAAAGAAGGAAAATATATATTCGTGTTTTTGCATAAGAAACACTAAAATACTTGATAATAATTAGCGTTATTAAGGATAGTCTTTATTAATGAATTAAATCAACATATTAAATCATATTTTTATGATGATAAATATTTATTGGTTTTGATAAATAAATTTTTGATAGGTAATATTTATTAGTAAATTAACAAAATTAATTATCTTCTTAATTAAGATAGACAATCATTAAATTTGATTGGTGTTATTATTAGGACAATAATAATAACAAATAATGTTATTATTAGGAAAGAGTAATAATGACCAATGGTAAATGAGGAATTATTATTATTATTATTATTATTATTATTATTCCCAATAATAATAATAATAATAATAATAATTTATTGTTAGAGAAAAATTAAGGGATTAATTATTATTAACCCTTTAAATTAATTTACGTAATTAGTTTATCTGCGATTCGAATAAGTGACTGACAGCGATGATAAACATTTTTAGGCAGACTTTGATATTTGTCTGATCCCAACAATTTCAGTATAAGAAAAAGAGATACACGCTTGAGGTAGGTAACTCTAATCTTATAATCATGTATGTTAATGTTATGCAATTATTAGATGATTATGTATGCTGGTTGAATTACTTGTTTATATTTTCCTGGTCATGGATTCGAGGCTGCGGTTTCATGGGGCTGCGTGTCCTAGACAAGGGCTGCGGTCTTTGGCCGTTAACTGCGGTTACGGTTATGTGTAATTTCTTCCATGTTTTAACATTGCTATTATGTCATATTTATTTTCATACATGTGCATGAGATTAACTGTTGCCCTGGGGTCCATTCACTTGGACTCCAGATCACGTGAAAGATACAGGAACCAGTTCGAGATCGAAGGGCAAAGAGTAGCTGTAAGGATTACAGCGGATTAGAACTTCCTAGAAAAATAGAACTAGTTAGATTGTATTTAATGTTTATCATTTGTCTGTCTTGGATTAATGTATTAACATCCCTCTGTGGGAAAATTTATCCTCATGTTTTCAAACCTAGTTTTTTTCAAAAACTTCTATTACAAAATCAAGTCGTTTAAATCTCCTCGATCATTTCCGCGATAACTCTGATGAAATAAAGGCCCCAAAGGCCGGGCGTCACAAAATATTCTGAAAAAATAAAAATTTAATTATGAATTTTAGTCACTTTCCCTGATTTGATACTAATTTTTTCGGATTTGTAACTTATATTTCGTCTTTGTTTAAAATAATTAAAGGACCTTTGATCCTGATTGAAAGTTTCGAATCTTTTGGCCCTAAAATAAAAATAATGCTCCTACTTTCTTTTGATCTTCAATTTTGATTAGAAAATAAAGCTAAAGTATACTTTTAATTTTTTAAATTTCTATAAGGTTTCATTTTGGTCCTTCAATTTATAAAGTATAATTTTCGTTATATATTTTAACACCGTTAAATCGTTAATGTTGTAACAAAAAAATATTGACCAGCCAAAATTAAGTGATGATCGATACCTCTCTGTCGAGATGCAGAATTGCAAATTCAAAGATGGGGGGAAGGCACCGCTTAGAGAGAGTAGAGTGAACAGGGGGTCCGGAGAGTCAAGATCAGAGAAATATTGCCTAACTAAATTAGCTAGTTGATCTGCGTTCAAAGTCTAGGAGCCATCCAATGGCTTGAGCTCTGACATGAAATCATTTTTTTCTCCTCAAAAGAGCTTTCATATAGAAGTAATTGGTGTTTCTATCCCCCAAGCTTATCCACTCGGAAGATGATTTTTGGAGCCACAGTAATTTCTCCTGGAAACAAACCTCTTCGAAGTCTTCTCTCAGAGAAATTTCCAATTGAATATAAAAATCTGACGGGGTGTCTACTTGATCTTCCAGCTTTGTCTGCAAACCTTTAATTTTCTGAAAAAGAGATCTCTTGTGCTTTCCGATGTGCCCAAAGTTTTCAACGTTCCATGTCTTCATTTCACCTTGGAACTTGTCTAAGCAGGATAGGAGATCACTATCGGAATTCCAAATGCACTGGACAATGGTTGAAAAATCTGAGTGTGTAAGCCATGGAGCCAAGAACCTAAAAGGCGGATCAATATACTGGGCCTGGGGATCGAGGCCCAATTTAATTTGAATCGGATAGTGGTCAAACAGGATCTTTAGAAAATGGGCCAGGGCACTTCTTGGAAAGCTTTGAATCCACGATGAGCTACAAATGGCATGGTCCAATCTCATGAGGAGAGAGCCTCTTCTCCAAGTAAATTTAGGGCCTTGGAACCCCAAATCCATAAGTCCATTAGAGTGAATAAACTTATTGAATAGCTTACATCCATGGGCCTTGCGCAGAGAGCCTCCTTCCCTTTCATCATGGCTTAGAATAGCGTTACAATCCCCAGCTGGAACCCAAGGAGATGGAGAGATGAGGCAATGAGATCTAGGTCTTGCCATAAAAGCTTCCTGAATTGCTGATTTGGGCTTTCATAGATAGCAATAAAGAAGAATTTCGAACTTAGACCATTCCAAGAGACCTCCATATGCACAAATTGAATATGGTTCACAAGAATTTTTAGGGATATACCTTTACGGACCAAAGAATCCAAATGCCTCCTGAGAACCTAGAAGCTTCAACCCTATGAGAAGAAAGGAAACCAAGTTTCTTAATAACTCTGTCAGCTTTAATTCCAGAAATTCTTGGCTCTACCAAAACAAAAATGTCAGGCTTATAATTAGCCATAAAGGATCTAAATATGGATGGGAACTTTCTATTAGAAGCTACTTGACAATTCCATGTAATAATTGACACAAATTTTAATAAGGAATTAATGTTAGGATCAAGGTCAACTCCCTCAGCCTAAAACATTTCATCAGAGGCGTCCTCAGTGCTTTGCATTTCCCTAGCAACTTGCTTAAATAAACTGGTCGAGGGTCATGCTTTATCTCGAATGGGCTTATTTCCCAATTTATGAATGGTGACCCCAGAGGAGAGTTTAAGGCCTCTGCATGTTGAAAGAGGAACATTACCATAAAGAGGTTTGGGCTTAGAGTTTTTAACACCGCCAGGCCCAGGTAAGGGTCCTAAGGATTGATTTGGCCGAGGGGGAGATCTAGAGTCCACGATGTGGATGGCGCTGTTCAAACTTTGGTCTAAGGTTGTGGGGCCTTTGCTGGCAACATAGCTTTTCAATTGAAAAAGACAGCCCTCGTTTGACGTCGCCTCCGTAGTCGCTTTATTCTTGCTTCCTGTGTTTGGCCTTTTAAGTCCTTTTGACTCCAAACCCTTTTTCTTCCTGAGAAAGGTATCCTTCTTTGTGTAATGGTTATCTTCCTCCAAGACGTACGCACCAGGCGCCTCATCCTCCTGAATATTGCCCAGGACCTCGTACCTCGAAGTGTTGACCACTTTCTTAGTTCCCTTTGCCTCGCTCAGTTTGTCTCCTCTGAAAGGATTACGACATCATCGTTGGACCTACATCCATGATCCAAACTAGGATGCTTCATGCGCTAGCTGGTAGGGGTTGGGAGCGTTTGGTTCAGGCACCAACGATGCTGCTGGTTGATCATATGAGGTTGAAGCTTTTTTTGCAGGGCAAATCTCTTGAAGATGGCCATATTTCCCACAACTAAAGTAGATTGACGGGAAACCTTCGTACTCCACAAATATGAGTTCACCGTCGGCCAAATTCTGATGCTATTAAGCCCCATTAACAACTTATTAATAGGACATTAACAACTCCATCTATGAGTTTTAACCAGTCTTTGAAACTTTTATAATATCATAATTTTTTATAGGACCTTTTTTATATTTATTTGGTTTCTTGGGGGCTTAAAGGGATTTTCCCTATTTTTTACTAGTGAAAACTTGTTACATTATGTCATTTCCCCGTTCATTCACTTAGGAAGAGTTTGACCCAAGCACGCGTGGGTTGACCTTGACAAAACAATTTTTTTTTTCTTTTTTACGCGTGGGTTTGGAGCATTATGCAAAGTTTAAGTAACAAGTCATTTCTTTTTACTGATGATGTATAATTTGAGTATTTTATAGTACTATATACTGATCTGTGGGACTTAATGAATGAATTTTGCAGGCTAGGCATACCCAGCAACACTGTTTAACTTGGGTTCATGTTGATAATATATGCCGTACAAAATGTGGAGAAGGAAGAGAAAGTGGAACAATAAGCTTAACGATGAATAGAGAAAGCGCGTCCTACCAGACTAATTAATAGACCTTTTTCTGCGAAGATGCATGTTTGGAAACATGCGTCCAGGTTAACAAGTTTACGCTTACGCGCGAGCGCGCGTGCTTTGAAAAGTCTATAAAGAAGCAAAGAGCTAATATATATATATATATATATATAGCTGGGAATCAGGGTTGGCCCGACCCTCCAGGGCTGGCCTGTGAAAGGTCAGGGCCTAACAGGGCCGGCCTTCCAGGGCCCGGAGTAAGAAAAACGCATATTTTTTAAAGCCCGACCTGAGAGCACCAGGGTCAGGGCCGGCCCGTAGGGCCTGGAAATTACTATTCCAAATTTTAACTATTTTTCCTCCACTTTTTTTTTAAAAAATATAATTAGTAAATTACAATACGAATCATCCAATAAATAAGCACAGTCACTAATTCATAATTAAAAACAAACTATGTTCACAAATAACTCACATAAAACATAAAAAACATATCACTAAGCGACATTAGTATGACGACTATTATTGTCGTCATCTTCGTCACTATCATCGATTTTAACAACATTTAATTGTTCTTTACTTTAAGTAGTAGCCTCTAACTTATGAGTAAGAATATCACGAAATTCTTTTCCTGTATCATGAACACATCCATAATCTTTATTTACAACAAATAATAAATCAAATCATCAAATTAGAGTATAGTTATTATGTATTTATAGTTAAATGGATAAATAACTCTATAACAAATACAATATATATATAAATTAATAAATTTAAAAAGGAAAAAAAGAAAAAACTACAGTGAAAATGGCCTGCAGGGCTGGTCTGAGGCCCTCTAGGGCCGACCCGTTTAAACTCGTGGCCCGTCAGAGCCGGCCCTTCAGGGCTAATTTCAGATATCTCGTATATTTTTCAAGTCCGGCCCTTAAAGGACTAGAGCTTAAACGGCCGGCCCGTTTTACCGGCTCTATATATATAGCTATAGTTCGCTACTATATCCATATCCATATCTTAAGAATATGTCTCGTCTTTACCATTTTGTGATGACTCTTTTGATTATCGCCTCTACTCTTTTGTTGCAGTGCCCCAACGCTAGTGCAGGTATATGCGTCTTTATTTATCACAATCTTTTACTACTATACACTGATTTCATATATGTGTGTTTTTAATTTAGGGTGAAATTTGTGATGATCGACTCTCTGTTTAAACACACGCACACATATATATATATATATAGTTAGATACTTAGAATTAAAAAAATTTATTTGAAAAATAATGAGGAGTGGTGATGCAGGTATGACTATGAGGAAGCTAGCTGGACCTTTGCCAAGGGAACTATCTCCACCAATTGGGTCTGATCATAGGGGTCCATCATGGCCAGTTCCTCGACCGAAGAATATCTAGAGATTTTCTGGAACTAATTATGATCAATATAATTTACAAATATATGTTCGCATCTCTTTCTTTCCTTCATGCAGTGAATAGCTTATTTTCTGTATTAGCAATTGTTGTGTGTCCAATTATAAGTTTTCATCTTCTTATATTTACATTCCTTCTCAAGCTTAAGAGCCTCATATATGTGTGTTTCCCCAAAAAAAACAAAAAACCCTTAAAGGCTCATTTTCTGGTAGTAATAAGCGACTTCGATTTTCAAGCCTTCGAAGAATTCCAATACCATATTGGAATTGGGTTAATTGATTAAGCTGATCAAACAGAGTTATAGTTTTTTGAATAAGAAAATATTTTTCGGCTAATTGTAGCCGTACTATATATCTCATTTCCTCAGCAAAATTTAAGCAAACAAAATATTATATAATTACGCACAATTGGACAACTAAATCTGGGCAGAATTACATAAAAATGAGAATAATAAGATCATTAATTAGGATATAATCCCTTTAAAAGAAATTATAATTAGAATGAAGGACTGAAACAAATAAACTATAACCGAAATGAGCCATAATCCCCTCTTGAATCTCAACAGCAACTACAGAGTAATTAACAAGTGAAACTTGGGAATCAACAGTGGCAATTTCCATTTTTTATGATAAATCAAACCCCAAAATTACATCTAATAATTAAAGATACGAACAAGAAAGGAAAAGGGAAGTTACGTCGCTTTTTTTATTGACGAGGAAGATGAAGAGTTTTTAGAGCAAGAGCTTTCATAAATGCCACATTAATGGTAAATATGCTAAATCCGGAGGGTGTCAATATTTAATTTCAAGCATATGGATGTGAATTATATTTTTCTTATCTTTTTTTGGAATTCTTCCACTATTAGGATGAATAAATTAAGATGTGAAGTAATGATACTAGGCATGGTAAAAAAGGTAATGGTACTCGGAATTGGGGAAGATTTACACCCTTCTTCTCTTTGCCCAAGGCTGCTATATATCTACAAAGGACTAAAAAAATAGACAGATTGAATTCCTGTTTGGATTTAGGGAATTTTGTCTCAAGGATCCAGAGAATTTGTATCCTACCAAGTGCTTGCTTGAATCAAGTTATTTTAATTGATGTTGAGCGGTAGGAACTAAGTATGTGATATGAATTTTAACTTTAAAAAGCTGAAAAACACTTATTTTAACCTAAACCAAACCAAGGTCGAAAGGCCAGGTCAAAAATAATAATTAATAATAAATAAATAAAAAAAAAGCGCGAAGGCAGAAAGAGGACATTAAACAAAATTTGAAAAAGTGGTGTGTGAATGTTAGAAAAGAAAGGTATTGAATTTAATGCATTGGCTGTGTGGAATATAATGAAGTGGAAAAGAAGAGAACACCGTTTCATTGTTGACTGTTATTTTAGACTGCACCCTACTTCAAAGACTTCACCTACGTGTGGTGGGGTTTCTGCAAAATAAGTGACCATGTGTGTTTCAGTCAAATCAGCTTTTGTATTTTTGACCCAAAAAAAAAAAAAAAAATCAGCTTTTGTATTATTGCTCTGCGACGAGTATGAATTTGGATGCCATGAATTGCCCCTAAATATGTTGTCATCTAGTCAAACTCCAAAATAATGTGACAATCAAAATTAAAGAATTAGGCTTGTCTTTTTTATCATGATAGTTTAAGTCGATTTAATAAGAATTACTCGAAAATAAGAATTTAATAGATGTATAGGTTACTGTATATATTCTAGAACCGGTTTAAGAAGCGTTTTTTATTTGGACTAAAAAACCTTTTTTGTAGTGGTGTAGGCTTCATACAGTCCTCTATTACTTATTCATTAATTAGCTTAACATTTTGTCTTATTTTGGGTTATTTAGATATTGTTGCACTACTATTTTCCTTTCGTGTGATGCACATGTTTTTGCTTGCAGTGACACTTGTTTTATTATGGATTTGATATGTAACCTTGAAGCAAAGTTGAATATATATTTGCATCTCATGATATTCTTAGTTAGAAGTGTTTTATAGAGTGATTTGGATGAGTATCAATGGTTTAACATATTTCAAACTAAGTTTAAGTTTTGTAATTATCAAAAAGGAGAAAATGTCAGATCTCATGTTTTCATGATAACAAAGCTTAAGGAAAGTGTTTTCTTGAGTAACATTTGTTTGAAATGTGTGTTTAAATAGTTTGAAGTGGAAAAGGTTAAAGCACTTTATTACTTAAGTAACTGTTGGAAATTATGCCCTAGGGGCTAATCATTAAATAACTTCCATATTTGATTTATGAGGATGAATAAATGATTTGATTTATGAAGATAGATGTCATATCTCAGATTTGATTTATGAAGATAAATCAAATCAGCTGGCTTTTAATTCGCATTAAATAAATAAATTGGATTGAATGAGTTAGACATATTTAATTTCCAATTCAATTTCAAAATTAATAAGATTGATTTTGAATATTTAATGCGGTCCATTAGGGTTATAAATACCTTTAGGTTGTAAGTAATTTGATTACACATACAAGAGAATTGTAGAGCCATAAAAAGAACCCTAGAAGAGAGACATGAGACAAAAACTTGAAAGCACTAGCACGCTGCCGTTCGGGTTGGAGTGTTGTTCAGTGTGGATACCGTTAGAGGGAGTGGATTTGTATAGTTGGCTCCTAGAGATTGATTGACCAAAGAAGGTGTTAGCTCACGAGTTTGCAAAGCACGCACACGAGTTCACATAGGTATGGTTCTTAATAACTAACCCAATTTAAACGCCGTTGATAGATCCTCTTCTTGGGATTCGTAATTTATTGGATAAATTTCATTCTGTTACGTGTATGAATCCCAATAGTGGTATCAGAGCCAAGTCAATTGTGTGTTTAAATTAGATTCATGTTCTTAATGAGATTATATATGGGATATATTATGCATTTATATTTAACCATATTTTGTATCCATTTATATATTATGATTATATATATAATATGGATATAATATATAATAACTTGGGTATTATATTTTATACACACACACACACACACACACACAGTTAATATATTCCTCCATCAAGTGTTTCAATGTCGTTGCATGCCTTTAAAGAAAGAGCATCACCAGGTCTAACAACCATGAAACCCACAACATAAGGTACATGGATGTATTTAAGAGTAAAGTTTATATATCGGCTACAATGAATGGCTGAATTTTATATGTACTTGCTTCCTATGTTGTGAGATGCTTAGGGTGATAATCCTTATCACTATGGTCCATCGTTATTGCTTCTTTAGGCCTGATGGTACGGTTAATGTATTCCTCCTCCAATTATATATACAGTTAATATATAATTGGGTTTCTAATTATTCTAATTATTAATTGATGGGAATTGGGAATTGGCATCACGATATAATTATCATAAGTATTAATTAATGGAATTGGGAATTGACATCACGTTATAATTATTATAATTATTAATTGATGAAGAAATCATGACATTTTCTTTCATATTGTATAAATTAATACCTGTTGTGATTTACTTTCAAATTGTTTGGGTATGGTGAACAACATGGCTTTAGTCTTTACAATGGTTGTAATATTTAAATATGGCCTGCGAGCCATGCTTCTCTCAAAATATTATTGATGTACATTCTTTTCTCATCTAACTCCCCTCGTATGTTTAAACGAGGTTTCTCCTGACGTAATTTTCTTTTCATATTTAGAGAATGCACCTCATTGGCTTGAGAGGATTTTAGGTTAGGTGAGTCATGTTGTGTCACGTTTTAATTATACTTTTGATTAGATCATGGCATGTTTATTTTGCATATTATGTGTTGTTTGTATGAGATACAACTATTATTGCATTTGTTGGTTATGATTAGTTTTGATGATGTCTTATATAGATGTCATTAGTAAGAGCAAAAAGTTTATATATATCATATACTTTGGCTAATTGCTACATTTAATGTAGATTTGTTCATGTGGAGAAAGAACAAGAGAAGATAAGAAAGAATGAGTTGATTCATGAAGGGTAATCAAGAAGATTTGTTCTTGTGGAGAAAGAATAAGAGAAGAAAAGAAATAATGAGTTAATTCATGAAGACTAATCAAGAAGAGAGAGGAAAAAAAGAAGAACTTTGTTGAAAGGATTGAGAAAATCATTACACAAGTTCATAGATTGATTCTTGAAGTTTCTACGAACAAGTGGAACTTGGAACGGGTCAATTCGGAGTTAAAATAAGCAAGTTGAAGCTTCTGGATGAATTATGATCGAGTTACTTGAGTCAAAAATATGTTACTCCAGTCATTGCTACTGTCTTGGTCGAGTTACTCCAGTCATTTACGCATTACTCCAGTCATATATGTGATATGGGTGCTCATTACTCCAGTCGTCACTTAGTTATTGCAGTAAATCGCGTGTTTCAGCTGCTGTTATCGTTTCTGTCATATGGCTACTGCAGTAATCATTAATATACTGCAGTAATGGCTCAGACAGAAAGCTTCTGGTGCGAACTTACTGCAGTAATACTCGAGTTACTCCAGTAATAGTTCATACAGAAAGCTTCTGTCAGCGTTTCACCTGGGCGATGTTCAGTAAAACGATGATATCTCCCAAACCAGAGATCGTATTGAGATGAAATCAATTTTGGATGAAACTAGACATCCAAGGCGTCATCATATCAAAATTTCAGGTCAAAATAAGATCATATGAGAGAGCTATTAATTTTTGAATTTGACCCACCTGTTACTAACATCCAGCTGACCAAGGTTCAATAATTTGAGGATATCTCACAAACCACACATCTTAATGAGTTGAAATTAGTGGCATATGAAACTAGACTCACACACCTTTCCAAAAATATCAAGATCACAGAAAACAAAGATCAAATGAGAGAGATGTGATTTTTGGAAATACAAGTTCTGTTCAGAAATCTGGAAACTGATCCTCAAACAAGTAGTGTTTTGATAACTCCATCAATGGTCTTGCTACTCCAGTAATATTGTGCTCTGAATATCACTTTTGTGAAGTCATTACTCCAGTAATGAAATGGCTACTCCAGTAGTCACTTACTTACTCCAGTAAGTCGTCATTTTCAGTCTTGTCCAGAAGCAAAATCCGATAGTCTGTCGAAGTTACTCCAGTAATGCCTCAGTTACTCCAGTCATGTAACAGCCTTTGCACTAGCATTACTCCAGTAACCAAGAGACTACTCCAGTAATGTCGAGGACAGAAACAAAATGAAGTTGAGTTACTCCAGTAACCAAGCCATTACTTCAGTAATATCGCAGACAGAGAGCAAACGAACCTGAGTTACTCCAGTAACCGAGTTCTTACTCCAGTAAGGTCGAAGACAGTAACATTACAGAACTAAGGTTACTCCAGTTGTTTGGTGATTACTCCAGTAAGATGGAGACACGGAGCAACTGATTCTCATTCAGCTCCAGTCACGCAAAATGCTATTGCAGTCAAGATGAAACTGAAAGTAGCTGATTCAAGTCATTAAGAAAGCTACTCCAGTAATAGAAGAGTTACTCCAGTCATAACAGAACATTTTCAATGAAGCTACTCCAGTCATCGCTAAGCTACTCTAATCAAATGTGACACAGAGACGAAATGAATCTTAGTTACTCCAGTAACTAAGTTGCTACTCCAGTAATGCGAAGACAGAATTCAAGGAAGCTTTGAAAATCACCGTGCTTGTAAAATGGAAATCATTGATTATGATTTCATTACTTCATATCATCACTTACTATTATTTCTAACATTGTTTGAACATATTTTTAGTAAGTTTCAGATGATCAAATGAAGAATTTCATGAAGAGTCAAATGCTGAGCTGTAAAGTGGAAAATGCACTACGCCATGTTTGCTGGAAGATGTCTATGATTAAACAAAAAGGATTATACAGGAAAGATCAACATTATCCTTAATATCCTCTAGATAAAAAGGCTGCTGAACATCATGGGAGACATTCTTGAAGGGACAAAACTCAAATATTCAAATCTGCAATTTCCCAACAGTCATATTCAAACAGAAGTGGACATAACAGCTAGATCCATAGAGAAACACTCACAACAGCTATATTTTCGAATGGGTTCAAGTCACAACGGATCTACAACGTTCATATACTTCAAATCAGTATCAATACCTGAAGACTTGAAGATTCAAGGGTGGAAGTACAGAAAAACGCAAGAGGGTAAAGATAGACGAAAAACAGGGACGTAAGCTTACACAGTGAAAATGTCATTATTCTAACGTCTGCTTCATCTACTCTCTGAATATCTCATTGATCATATAATTTCCTTTAGAGAGTGAAATTATTTGTATTGTGCTTCAGTGTTTATTCACTTACTTCTAAGAGAGAAGATTTATTGTAAACATCCTATTATTCTGAGAGTTACTCAAGATTGGGTGATCTTGAGTGGGACACACGTTGTGTTGATCACAGCTTGTAAGGGGAGTGAATCCTAGTGAGAGGATTACTTCGAGTACAGAGTGTGTAATCAAGCAAGTGTATTGATTACAGTTTGTAAGGGGGAGTGAATCCTAGTGAGAGGATTACTTCAAGTACAGAACGTGTAATCAAGCTCAAAACAGATAGTGGATTGAAAATCTCAAGTGAAGCTTGGGGACTGGACGTAGGTCAAGGATTGGACCGAACCAGGATAAATCACGGTTTGCATATTCTCTTCCCTAAACTCTTGTATTTCCAGTATACAGATTTGGATAACTAATTTCTGTCATAGAACTGATTTCAAATTAGTTGTGAAAAGTTTTTAAAAGTTATCAGAGTTTTATCAAACACCCAATTCACCCCCCCTCTTGGGTGATAGCCAGATCCAACAACATTTACATAAATAGAATTAATTAGATTAAACCCTCTGAATGAAATCTTAAGTCATAATGTTGTCAATCAATGAATACTTGTAAAACCTAGATCACTTATTTGTATGTTCCACCAAAGTGGATGCACTTGAGTTATTTTGGTGAGACAAGAGTGAGTAATGGTGATACTCAACATTCATTATTGTCTTGACTTAATTGAGATTATCAAAACGGTTTTGGATCTCAAGGCATTAGATGAGATTAAATGTGCCAGTCATATGATAATCGAATCCCATAAAGATATAAGAGTTACATGTGATGTAATTGGTAAAGGAGTTTCCTACCTAAATAACTTGATTTTAAGCGTCCTGCCAAAGTGGACTTAAATTTAAGCCAAATATGGATCTAGGACCACTAATTATAATAAGGGTTGTTAATTCAGTGGGAGATTATTAATTAACATTGCATACTTTTTTATTTGTAGAATTATGTCGACTAGTAATACCGCTACATTATCACTGCGATTAGTCCTTGAGAAGGACAAACTAAATGGGACCAACTTTCTTGACTAGTTTAGAAACTTGAAAATTGTTCTCAAACATGAAAGAAAGGGTATGAAAAAGAAAGGCAAGGGCAAAGGAAAGGGTAATGGCTCAATTGGTAATACCAAAGAGTCAAACAGGCCCAAAATTAAGCCTGCAGTGAAGAAGGCAAAGCCTTCAAAGGATTGGGTTTGCTTCTTCTGCAATGAACCTGGTTATTGGAAGAGGAATTGCAAACTCTACCTTGAAGATTTAGAAAAGAACAAGAAGGATGGTGGGGCTATCTCTTCAAGTATTTATGTTATAGATAGTCATTTTTCTACTTCCTCTATATGGGTATTAGATATTGCATGTGGTTCTCACATTTGCACAAATGTGCAAGGTCTCAATGACAATAGAAAATTGAAGAAGGGCAAAGTGGACCTACGATTTGGAAACCGAGCAAGAGTTGCTGTTTTAGCCGTAGGCACTTATGAATTAGTTCTGCCCAGTGGGCTTTTGTTAATTTTGAACAATTGCTTTTATGTTCCAGCTTTGAGTAGTAACATTGTTTCTTTTTCTTATTTGGATAAGGAAGGTTTTACTTCCATTACTGGGAATGGTAAATATTCTATTTATCATAATGACATTTTTATGCTGATGGTGATTTGCATTTTGGTTATTATTCACTAAATTTAGAACATCCTAATAATGAACATATCTATAACGTGTCTACCAAAAGGATCAAGTCAAATGATTTGAATCCGACCTACCTATGACATTGTCGTCTAGGCCATATAAATGAGAAACGCATTTCAAAGCTTCATCAATATGGATTTCTTAACTCATTTGATTTTGAATCATTTGATACATGTGAGTCTTGTTTATTGGGAAAGATGACAAAGGAACCTTTTACTGGGCATAGTAAGAGGGCCACTGATTTATTCAATCTTATACATACTGATGTGTGTGGACCAATGAATACATATGTCAGAGGAGGTTATATGTATTTCATTACATTCATAGATGATTTTAGTAGGTATGGGTATATCTATCTAATGAAACATAAGTATGAATCTTTTGAAATGTTCAAAATATTTCAAAATGAAGTGCCAAACCAACTTGGCAAAACAATTAAAGCATTTCGATCTGATCGGGGTGGTGAATATTTAAGCCAAGAGTTGATTGACCATCTTAGGAGTTGCAGGATTGTAACACCTCGAATTTTGGGTCTGAAGGCTTAAGAATTAGCCTATTTTTGGGAGACTGCTAGGCCCTATTTATTAAGAGTTCAAAACCTTGAGCTTAGTATGAAGAAGAGTTTAAGGGAATCAGCAGGATTATTTTAGACTTGGGGATATTATTAAGGGGAAACTAAATATATTAACAAGTGTTGTGTGAGATTGGAAATGACCAATTAATAGATGGGTGTGTACGTGTAGATAAGAGGGAGGAGGGAGGTGTCAATGTGTGTGTGTTTTATGTGTGCGCGTTGTCAATATAAGTGTGTATGTGATGCTTATGGATAATAAATGTTTGTTTTGGTAAAGAGTATGTGATGTGTAGTATAATATATGTGTGCTTACGTGTTGTCTTCCCTTCTCAAGTAGCAACACCTCATACCTCCCATTTCTTCATATATTATACACACATTCAAGTAATTAATCACACTCCTCTCCATTTCCTCTCTCCACGGTTAATACACACACATCTGCATATTTATCTTTTATCCCTCCCTTCTCTCCTTGCTGTGGAGACACCTACACACACAATCACCAAACTAATTCATACTTCTCCTTTCAATAACACGTACACACACCATTAATGATACTTGGCACTCATATACAAATCTCTTCTTCCTCTCTTTCCACGGCATCATATAAACACACACTTCTCCAATATTAATCTTGTTCTCTTCATTTCGACCTCACAATAAAATCATTTTCCTCTATTCTTTGGCGTGAGAAATGGAGGAGTACAAACCAGCAAGATATCTTTTCCCATACTCCTCATTTCTCTATTATTTCTTTCAGTCTTCATCTCATTTCCCTCTAGCTCCTGTACATTCGTCTTTGCTGGTCGGATTAAAGGAATGAAAGAAAAGAGAAAGAGCGGTAAAAGGAAGGAAGGAAATATTAATGTAGTTACACTTCTCTCACATACTATGTATACCTTATATATGCTTGTATTTATCATTGTATGTATATATATGAAATGCATAAATTCTAAATGTGTTGTATGAATTGTATATATAAGTAATTATTGTACTTGCATGTGTTGTATATACATTGAATGTGAGTGATTATTAACGTTATTACTGGGATTCATTTGAATCTTAAGAATATTTTTGAATAGCTTTATTTTGCAGTTAGGGTAAGAAGCTCGAGAACTATAAAGGAGATATTGGAGGTATAGAATAAGAAGGGAGAAGATTTTTCCTCTCAGATTTATTTTACTAAAGATCTAGTCATTTGTACGGGAATAGTAGCTTCAATAGTAGTTGTTTATTGAGGAAACACTTCCTTATACGTTTTTATGTATAAAAGGGTGTATTTTAGGTGGGTGTTTCAGGGATCATCTCACAACTAAGTCCTCCAGGAATGTCACAATGGAATGGTGTTTCTGAGCAGAGGAATCAAACTCTATTAGATATGATTCGATCTATGATGAATCAAACAGATCTTCCGTCGTCCTTTTGGGGCCATGCCCTAGAAACAGTTGTGTTCACACTAAATCGTGTTCCATCAAAGGCAGTTGAAAAGACACCATATGAGATATGGACTAGGAAGAAACCTAGTTTGTCATTTCTTAAATCTAATAAATTATCATCCATATCCTCAAAATGCCTTTTTGTGGGGTATCCTAAGGAAACTAAATGATAATATGTTTATAATCCTACTGATTACAAAGTGTTTGTTATTTGGAATGGTATCTTTCTAGAGAGTTTATCTCTAAAAGAACCAGTGGGAGTAAGGTGAAACTTGAAGAAGTTCGAGAGTCACAAAACAACGTAGAACCACAAATGGAAAAGAGAGAAGACTCACAACAAGTTGATGAGCCTACTCTAGTAACACAAGGCCCATGAAGGTCCGATAAGACACGACAAAAGCCTCAGAGATATGTACTTTTGACTACTAGAAGTCGTGATATCTTGCTCATTGAGCAGAATTCTCCAACTACCTATCAAGAAGCCATAGTGGGATCAAACTCCGAAAGATGGCTAGATGCCATGAAGTCTGAAATGCAATCATGTACAACAATAAGGTACCGTCCTTAGTCAATCCACCTGAAGGTGTAAAAACCATTGGGTGTAAATGGGTTTTTAAGGAGAAAATTGGCATGGATGGCAAAGTAAATGTCTTCAAGGCAAGACTGGTTCCAAAAGGATTCATTCAAACTCATGTTGTGGACTATGATGAAACATTTTCTTCAGTTGCAATGGCCAAATAAATCAAAATCATTCTTTCTATAACAACATATTATGACTATGAAATATAGCAGATGAACGTTAAAACAACCTTCCTTAATGGAAAGCTACTTGAGGATGTGTACATGACACAACCTGAAGGCTTTGTGTGACACCCGGCCTTTAGGGTCTTTATTTAATCAGAGTTAATGCGGAATACAAGAATCGAGGTGATTTGGACGATTTGATTTCGTAATCAAAGTTTTTGAAATAACTTAATTTGAAAATATGGACTAATTTTTCGCGATTCGATCTTTATGCCGTTGTGGGATGTTAATACATTAATTCAAAACAGACGAATGTTAAATGTTAAATACAGACTAACTAATCCTATTTTTTCCAGGAAGTTCCAATCGCTGTAGTCCTTACAGCTGCTTCTTGCCCTTTGATCCCGAGCCATTCCCTGTGTCTTTCATGAGGTTTGGAGTCCAAATGAATGGACCCCAGGGTAACAGTTAATCTCATGCACATGTATGAAAATAGAAATGACATAATAGCACATGTTTAAAGCATGGAAGAAATTTACAAGTATAAATAACCATAACCACAGTTAACAGCTAAGGACCGCAGCCCTTGTCTAGGACACGCAGCCCCTGTCTAGGACACGCAGCCCCATGAGACCGCAACCTCAAATCCATGGCCAGGAAAACATAAACAAGTAATTCAATCAGCATACATGATTAGCTAATAATTACATAACATTAACATACATGATTATAAGATTAAAGTTACCTACCTCAACCTTGTATCCTTTTTCTTCACTGAAGTTGTTGGGATAAGATAAATGATGCAAGGGCTGCCTAAAAACGTTTATCATCGTTGTCAGTCACTTATTCGAATCCATATAAACTAGTTACACGAATTAGTTTAAAGGATTAATAATAATTATTAATCCCTTAATTTTTCTCTAACAATAATAATTTTATTATTATTGTTATTATCATTATTATTACTGTTATTATTATTATTATTATTATTCCCAACAATAATAATAATAATTTTCCATTTATTATTTGTCCTTATCACTTTTTCCCAATAATAATAACATTATCTGTTATTATTATTATCCTAACAATAACACTAATTTCACTCTTATTCACCAATCAAAATCAATAAATGTCCATCATCATACAAAAATATGATTTAATATTTTTATTTGATCCATTAAAATCAACAAAACCCAACCTATTTAATCAAACTCTTTGTTCCTTAATATTAATGTTAATCATCACCATAATATACTCTATATGAATAATTCAGGAACCTTTATGTATATTTTATCACATTCATTTAAACACTCTTTCTCAACACGTTATATATATGTATAGTATGAGGCAACATGATATCCACCCTTTACTGAATCAGCTTCCACATGCATATTATTTAACTTATTTCCTTATTTTTGCATTTTAACATTCAGCAAAGTTTGAACAATAAATAAGTGGGTTTGACCGTGATATTAGCAGCAAATCGGGAACCACATATATGCATATCTATAAGTATTATCTCTTCTGGTCTGCACCTACAGCATAACGCAGCACGCACACATACCTAAAGCTGAGGAATATCACACCCATACATATATCTATCTATCACTTATCCCATGTTCTTTTCTTTCTTTTCCTTTTGCATATAACACCTCCCATACATATATATATTTCATGCATGTTCGGTTTTAACCTTGGGCAGCAGCTTCCTTCTCTTTTATATACAACCACATGTGTATGTTTTATATGTGTTTTCTCATATTCTCTTTCCTTTAATATGACAGTACTGTTTTCTCTCCTTTTCTTTCTCTTTCTTTGGGTTCTCGCAAGCCAAAACCAAGATATATATATATTTTGCCCAGAGGTGCAACAAAACAGAAGCAATGCATGACAGAAAATAACAAAGGTTCAGCGTTTTTCTTCTTAGTTCAACAGCCCCCTGTTTTATGTTTTCATTTTCAGTTTCTGTTTTAAATGTCTAAGCTTAGCTTTGTTTCATCTTTACAAACTACCGATGGAACTTAAAGTGAGAGGAACTTGAAAGCTCACCTTCACTGATCAAGCTTGAAAGGCAGCTAGAGTTTGCTGATTACTCCTCTGTTCCAGTGACGCAAAACAGAGGGAAAAGCTTCAGATTTCTCTCTTTTTCCACTCCTTTCCTCGACTCTCACACTCTCTACTTTCGGTCTCTATTTTCAGCCTCTTACTCTCACTCTCTCGGCTTTTTCTGATGCAGCAAGGATTGGGGGACGAAAGAGGAAGTATTGAGTGTTAATATATATTACAAGGAAGGTCCGGTCCAAGGGGAAAGAACCAGAGAGCAATGGCACTGGGTTCAAGACGCAGAGGGGTATGGATGTTCTCTGATCCTTCTGTTCTCAGTCTCTGGTTTGTTCCACTCGCCTTGTTTCTGTTTTCTCCAGAAGACCGAAGAGATCATGGAATAATAAGTTGCCAGATCGGTCTGAAGGCAAGAAACCAGCGGTTAATTAACACAGGGCTCGAGAATGCAGAGAAGTATGGCTTGCTGATTCTTGCGTGTCTGCTTCTTCAGTTTTTGTTATGATTACCTGCTGCCTAATTAATGGGATCGGTTTCTTATGTTAAAATGTTGCTGAATGTATTGGGCCGAGATGATGCAGCAAAATGGGCTGATCTGTATATAAATACATCACATGCTTGCCCGAAAAGGATGGAATGTTTTGCTGCTTCAGTGTTGGGCCGAAATAGAAGCAATGATCTCAAATTACTTTGCTGCTTCTCACGTGGCCACTATAGAAGGTGTCAAGTATGAAGCCCAAAAATACCATATACACAAGTTACACTCTCATCACCCACCAACACTTATTATGTAATATATATCTCCTCCACCAATACATATTCATACTCCTTTTTGCTGGACCTTAACGTGTGGACTTGGATTTGGAATATATATTAGGCCCATGATTATTCCAGTGCAAAATTGGCTGGGTATTTTATTTATTATTTTTTTTCCAACATTATTTCCAAATATTACTGGGAAAATAATTGCCTAACTTTTCCAATAACTATTTTAAGTCATACATTATCCCTTCCATTTTTTTTTTGACTTTCTCTTAACTAATTTGTCTTTGCCATAAAATATTATTTTCAAAATATTTAGGCCAAAAACTTATTTCCTAATCGTTTGCCCTTAATTTATGGAAAATATACCTTAAATTCCAAATTCTAAATCTTTAAAATTCCTTAAGGCTAAATTTCCCATAATTAATTATTGATTCCAAAAGTTCAAAATTTTGGGATGTTACAATTTGTACGTCCAGAGGAATCTGGTAAAGTTTGCAAGCTTCAAAGATCCATTTATGGATTGAAGCAAGCATTTCAGAGCTGGAATCATCGTTTTGATGAAGTAGTCAAAGAGTTTAGATTCATTCAAAACATCGATGAACCTTGTGTTTACAAGAAGGTTAGTGGGAGCACAGTTGTATTTTCTGGTGCTTTACGTAGATGACATCCTACTTATTGGGAATGACATCCCTACCTTGCAAAGTGTCAAGTCTTAGTTAGGAAAGTCTTTTTCAATGAAAGATTTAGGCGAAGCCACTTACATCCTTGGGATTAGGATATATAGAGATAGATCCAAGAGACTGATAGGTCTAAGTCAGAGCACATACATAGTCAAGATACTGCATATATTCAGTATGCAAGATTCTAAAAGGGGTTACATGCCCATGTCTCATGGTATCCATCTCAGCAAGGATATATGTCCTAATACACAAGATCAAAGAGACTGCATGAGTAAGATTCCATATGCATCAGCCATTGGATCTATCATATATGTCATGTTATGTACTCGATCGGATGTGTCATTTGCCTTGAGTATGACCAGCAGATATCAACAAGATCCCGGTGAGGGTCACTGGATTGCTGTCAAGAATATCCTGAAGTACTTAAGAAGAACTAAGGACTTATTCTTGGTATATGGTGGCTTGGAGAATGAGCTCTGTGTGACTGGTTACACAGATGCGAGTTTCCAAACTGACCAAGATGATTTAAGATCGCAGTTAGGATATGTATTCCTGTTAAATGGTGGTGCGGTAAGCTGGAAGAGCTCAAAGCAGAGCACTGTAGCTGATTCTACAACATAAGCTGAGTATATAACAACATCAGATGCAGCTAAGGAAGCCGTTTGGACTAGAAAGTTCATTACTGAATTAGGGGTGGTTCCTACCATCTTAAATCCAATAGACCTATTCTGTGACAACAGTGAGGCTACTGCGCAGGCCAAGGAGCCTAGGTCACATCAAAGGACCAAGCATATACTCAGGCACTTTCATCTTATAAGAGAAATCAATGATAGAAGTGATATAAAGATATGCAAAGTACCTAGAGAAGACAATGTTGCAGATCCTCTTACTAAGCGGCTTGCACAGATAATACATGAACGTCATGTTAGGACAATGAGAATTAGAGTAATTAATGATTGTACCTAGTGCAAGTGGGAAGTTTTATGTTGGAAAGGCTAATTATTGTACTTTAAACATTATTGTTATCTAAAGTATTTCTCCATTTTGTTATCCTATCATTTACATGTTTATTATGATGACCGTATCCTTTGATGTATCTTAAAGATTGTTCTGAATGTCCCTGATCGGTCATCTATGCAGGAGCAAAGATGAAAATAAGACTAATATGAATTTAATAAGGTATAGAGATATGAATCAAAGTCATAGGCGTTTGTAAGAGTACAAGGTGCTGGACTGACCTACTATGAGAAAGCTGCATGGATTAAGTCATAAGCTTTTCTCATATATAACCACGTCACAAATGCCCTTTGAGAGTCATTGATCTTTGACCTAGTCAAAAGTCACCTTTAACCAGGTGATGATAAAGGCTTCAATCGAGATTAGTGGTTTTCATGCAGAGGAATGTGAATGGTCAAGATTAGAGAAATAATACTAGGCCCTCAATGAGTGAGTCTAAGTAATGTATGACCATACTATGATGGAAAAGAGTTTTGTTAGTTCTCAATGTGTTTTGATGATAACTAGAAATTGTAAACTTGATATGAAGTTTGTTTTTGGCAATATGAAAATCTCACTGTCAAAGGCAAACTCGAGTTTTGGGTATGTAAACTCGAGTTTGAGGGTTGACAGAAAGCTGTTTACTTCTGCGAAGAAAGCCAAACTCGAGTCTGCTTGGACTAACTCAAGTCTGAGGAGTTACAGAAAGCAATCAGAAATTTTCACAACAAGCCAAACTCCAGTTTGCAAAACCAAACCTGAAGTCTGGAAGATACAGAGAGCACTCAGAATTCCAAGCAAGCCAAACTCGAGTCTGGATTCCTAAACTCCAGTCTAGACCAAACAGAAAGACACTCGAGTTCCAGGCCAAGTTATAAACTCCAGTCTAGACCAAACAGAAAGATTTGAATAGTTTCAGCTCAAACATAAACTCGAGTTGTCATTGTAAACTCGAGTTTAGGACAAATAGAGAAACACTCGAATTTCTACCATCTTTCCAAAACTCCAGTCTGTCTCCTAAACTTCAGTCTGGAAAATCACGAACTTAGGCTTGTTCTTCAAACATAGACCCAAACTCGAGTCAGTCACTAATTGACTCGAGTCTAGGAGCAGGACCAAAATTCCATGCCAAGTCCAAAGCCCGATAGTTCTCTCTATAAAAGCCAAACTCGAGTTAGCTTTTACAGACTGCAAGTTTAGACCTCTAATCAACGGACATGCTTTCTGGATGAACTCCAAACTCGAGTATGGAAGAACAAACTTGAGTTTGCATCGGGGATTTTGAAAAATCAAATGATGTTGATCTGCGAAATCTTAATGGGTCTTCCTGAAATTATTTCATGATATGATATTATTGTTTCTAATGTCCTTGATGAAGTTTTGAGTGTTTTTCAGATAAGGTTTAGCCAAGATCAAGGTGAGATCAAGATCAGAATAAGTGCATTAAATGAAGAACCAAGAACAGGGTTGATTCTTCTCCCTTATCCCAGATGTTCAGTTCAGACCATTGCAACACATTAAGATCACTTCAAACGGTCAAATTAAGATCATGGAATGGCTAAAAATTTGGAAGACGTTCTGCAACTACTAAATTCCAAGATTCTAGCTAAGAAGTCAAAGAACAGAGCAAAATATGCTACTGCCATTTTTCCAGAATTGCAGCTGAACATTAGAGAAAGAATTGCAACGGCTAGCTTATCCATTCAGTCTATAAGAGGCTGTGAAAACTTAAAGCAACATACACACAACGAAGCTATCTTGATTATACTTTGAAATTTGAGTCTGTATTGTTATTTTCAACCTGTTCTTCAGTGTTTATCCTTATCTACTCTTTTGAGAGTTTGTAAATTTTTGAAAGTATTTGTTTGTGAGAACTCAAGGTTGTGGAACCTGTGAGTTGGGTTGTTCAATCACAAAGTGTAAGGGGGAGCAAGTCCTAGGTGATTAGGATTGTGTCTGGTCTTCATTGTTGTAATTGAAAATCTGTTGAATTAGTGGAAACACCCAAAAGGTATCTGGGGACTGGACGTAGGTCAAGGTTGAGACCGAACCAGTATAAATTCTGTGTGTCTAAGCTTTTCTTTTTCTACTCTTTTATTATCCATTTCTTAAGCTTCATTTTTAAGAGTTGAAAAGAATTTTTAAAATCCCCAATTCACCCCCCTCTTGGTGATTTCTTCCACTTTCAAGTTTCCATTTCAATTATTAGACTACTCAAGAATCGAGAAAGTAATGGTCAAGAATGGGAGGATGACACTATCCATGCTTCATCCTTGACCAAATTATCGCATGACAAAAGGGACGTGGCATGGTTATATGATAGGTTGTGTCGAATAATCGATCCTTATGTGAATTGGGTAGTTGTAATGTCTTGTTAGAGGCCGCTTGCAACTTGTGGGCTAGTACAGTATTAGCCCACTGCCAATCTCATGTGAGCCTATAAGGTTGTACACAAGAATAGTTTAACACGAGCTATAATGCTTAGATTCATTGAATCTAAGATATGTCTAAGATTCAATGAATACAACATTTCATCTAGGGAGGATATATATATAATGATTGCACCTAGTGCAAGTGGGAGTGTAACACCCCAAATTCCATGGTTGAAAATTATGTCGGTCGATACTTAGTTTTAGGAAAATCAATAAAGTTTGAGGTGCTACAGTTTTGAGTAATGCGGAACAGAAAGCATGCGCTAATATTTGGACAATGAGTATCTGATATAAAATGCCCAGACATATGTTGATGCCTTGACATAAGCTGGTATATTAAAAATATTCTGAAGGAATATTCATGTGATACAATATACAGAGATTTAAAGACATCTCTTTGATAAACCAATTCTTCAATTAGACCTATGGCCTGGAACCCAACGCAGTTAATCAAACATATTGGCCAGATCGGTGTTTAGTCTAATGGGAGTCTCCCCGTCTTTCACGGCGACTTATGACAACCCACCGACAAACCCTTTCTTAGTTTAAGCACCAATTAGTTTGAAATAACTTTGTCAGATTCATGCCAGAAACTAGGCCATAGTATTCTTCTTCTTCTTCTTCTTCAGGCTCTCGTCTTCGACCGGTGCCTCTTTACAGCTCCGTTCGCCGATACCTTCTTTATCCTGATTCCTTTCCTGAACCTTAGACAGATTTGAGGTCCAATGCCCATTGGACCTCAGGTAACAGTTAACCTCATATGCAAAGTATGATCAATATATATGACAGATATTCATAACATTTCAGCATTAACAATACATAGCACACAACAGATGTAAAGTTACCACAACACAATAATACATAGCACACAACACATGTAAAGTCTATCTCGGTCTGCACTAACCAGTGCCACAACGGCCCATCATGTCTTCAGCGCTAGGAAAACTCAACGGTGTTATCAAGACTATAACTCGTATATAGCTGGATGTATAAATAGTGACTTAAGACAGAGTCTTAATCACGGTGCATGACATCAAGACCTCGTCTTGTCCTGCACCCAACATGAATTAACCAATCATATATAATCATACAAGGCACATC
The DNA here is from genome assembly GCA_037074495.1 of Acacia confusa. NCBI lineage: Eukaryota > Viridiplantae > Streptophyta > Magnoliopsida > Fabales > Fabaceae > Acacia > Acacia confusa. The sequence goes on along the minus strand of CM073509.1, from coordinate 25,988,697 downwards.
AGAGTTAAAGTTATTAGTACGCGAACGTACCTTTCACCGGGTAATTATCAAATGTCTAACCTTTGAATCCGGCCCTAGACTTCCCGGATATCCTAACATATCACCATATCACTTAGAATAATATCCTAAGAGATATTTCCACCTCTATTTACCCATCTACCCTTGGTGGATTTGTTATTTACAACTTTGCCCTTACATTTATTTAAAACGTAGTGCTGTATTTTCTGGGCAGATTTTTCGGTAACTTTGAAAAATCATAACTAATTCTACAAAAATCGAAATGAGGATCCGTAAAATTCCCCGGAATCCTTAGGATATCTATTTTTGAGGAAAAATACTTTTATATACCCAGAATTTATGAAAAATTCCCAGTTTTCATTTTTATTAACGTTGCCCAGAACTTTACCCAGAAAACGTAGCCTTACTTTAGGAATTTTTATCTCCTAGCATAAAACTCAGAATGACACGCTCTGGGTATATTTGGAAAGCCTTATGTGTGTAATTTAACCATGAAAATTTTCAGAATTTATTAACCCCATCTTCTACATAAAATCATAGCCTCTATGTTGCTGACTCTGAGAAACTTCTAACCGAAAATTTTGGCAGAATTTTGCTACTTTGATCTATAACTTCTAAGAATTTTGCTCCATAATATTTTTCATCATATTTTCGAAATAAAGACATATTTAACCATAAAAACATGAAATCTAAAATATATTGGAAGATTAAAGATCAAAACAACATTTAAACTATGAACTCAAAATCTATAACTCAAGAACTAGAGAACTTACCCTTGAAGAACCTCCTCCTCCTTCATGCTTCCTACTCTCTTTCTCTCTACTCTTGCTCTCTAAGAACTCATCTATTTGGTTGAGTTTTGGTGTGAAGATTATGAAGAACCTAAGCTCCTATTTATAGCAAATCCTTGGTTAACTTCCTAACAACTTTCATTCTATTTTAACCCTTAGATTAAACTTAGTTAAGAAGTTAAATTCTCAGCCTTACACCTACACATAAAATGCCACCTCCCTTCATTTTCTGCAAATTTTTTTTACCTTTTCCCAAATGCTAATTTAGTTAGGTGTAAGTTGGGGTTTTTATTCAAAATCTAACTTCACTTTTGTAATCACAATTTTATTATTAGACTTATGGTCTTTTTAAACTTCCTAAATCACTTAGGTATGATTCACCAAAGTATATGAAAATGACTTTGGGAATAACCAAGTTCAAGCCCATAATTTATTGATTCCAAATATCTACTTATATTTAATACTTTGTTCAAATCTTTCAAGATATGATTTAATTTGTATAGGTTCTCATTTTATTTGTTGCCTTGAGTTGTAACTATGTATAATAGATTTTTCATCCCTCCTCTTGATTTTTTACTACACACACATGCACAACACTCTTCATCTCTCCTCTTGATCTTTTTATTACGCACACAAATGCACAACACACACATACACATTCATACACACAATCACTCATACACGCATACACACACACAGCCACACAATCACACATACACTCATACATACACACACGTATACACCTTCACACACACACAATCACTCACCAAGCTAATCCATTCTCCTCCTCTTCTTTATTATTATTTTTTCTTCGGAAATGCTGGCCATTTTTAGGCCATAGGGTTTGCTTCTATATGTGTCCAATTTTCTATGGTTGTTAGCTAAGAAAAAATCAATTTACTATTGATGACCTTTTCTTTATTAATAAGTTAGCTCTATTAGTCTCATAATATCAAGAAGAAGGCCTCTTATTGGTTGCTTTAACTAATTGTAAGCTTAAACTTAAACCCATGGAAAATATCTCAAATACTTGGCTCTCAAAGCTCCACCATGTCATTGTTGACTTTTTGGGGCACAATTAATTACTTCTAATTATGTGCTTAATCCCCCTTTTATTCATGTTTAAACAATCAGCAATTAATTACTTATTTAATCACTTACTAATTGTTGACAATTTTCTTAATTAGGATTAATTATTTTCTTACAACTATTTTACTGATATTGATAATTTATGCATCATGCATAATATTAAAAATCATGGGGCAATTTATGTTCCCCAAAATGATATTTAATTTTGCCTCATTATTTCCCAAGGGAAATAATCCCATAAATTATCTAGATTAGAGACAACATACTCTCTAATTTTTAATAAATATTTAGTTGCCTCTCAGGATTTATCATAATATTCTCAGGGTATTTTATGAAAAAGCCGGAGCAAATCACCAAGAGGGGGGTGAATTGGGGATTTGAAAAATTCTTTCGCTCAATTCTGGAAATTAATCACTGAAGCAAAGTAGTACAGAGAAAGGGAAGAGAGAAAAAGACACAGCAAGATTTATATTGGTTTGGTCTAACTCCTTGACCTACGTCCAGTCCCCAGACTCTCTGGGATTTTCACTATCACTCACAATCAGTTACACACTCTGTACTCGAAAGCTATCCACTCACTAGGATACACTCCCCCTTACAAGTTGTACACTGATATTCCAATCTCCAAGTCCCCCGACTTGAGATTCTCACAGTAAGTGATATACCCAAACACAGTACACTACACACTCTGTAACTTGGGATGATCCTCTCTCTAGGACTCACTCCCCCTTACAAGTTGTAGTCGTACAATCAATCTCCAAGTCCCCCGACTTGAGATTCTTTACAATCAAATGATTAACGAAAACAAACTCTCTCTAAGAGCAGATAATGATAAACACTGAAGCTCAAATCTCTCAAGACTATTTACAAAAGAATGAATACAGAAATCTGATTGTTGTACACTATAATTGTCTTGTATCTTGTCTGTCTTAGTTCTTCTTCGAATCTGAATGATATTTATAGCTGTTGAAGTCCAATTTGAGTGAAGAACTTGACTGTTGGAAGAGCACTACTAATTTGAACGTTGGAGGCTCCACTTCCAGAACTAGCTATTGAGAATCCACTAAAATCTTCTTGATGGATGGATTTTGCTTTTGTCCAATCTGTTGTAGACATTCTAGCAATGTGGGACTTAATTAATATGAAGATAATGTTGATGTCCCTGTGTTGGAATGGGCTGTGCTTAAAGTTGTAATTATTTAATCCAAGTTGGAGCACTTTATAAGACAACATATTCTCTCTCTCTTGCTTTACAGCTCATTGTCTGAATCTTCATTGTTTCCTTCAATAAACCATCTGAAACTTGCTAACAAACTGGTTAAAAGACGTTAGGAATAATAGCAATTAAAGATATGAAGTATTAAGATCATTCAAATGGTTTTCGCAAATTCGCGCCTTCTGGTTTTACAAATCTGTGCGTTACAAACTCGAGTTTACAAACCTAGACTCGAGTTTGGAGTTCATCCAGAGAGCATCTTGTTTTGAAAGACTTCCTAAACTCGAGTTGATTAGTGACTGACTCGAGTTTGGTTCTTACAGAAAGGAAAATCGCGAATGGCTCTTGGATGAAGTTTTGAGGCCAAGCCTAAACTTGAGTCTTTTAGTGACTAACTCGAGTTTGAAGCTTTTATGAAAATCTTGAGTTTAAGTTCAGAGCTTCAAAACTGGAGTTTAGAAAACTCAAACTGGAGTTTACAAAATCTGAAATATTGTTTAGTTCTCTGTATAGTCCAGACTCGAGTTTTGATATCCAAAACTCGAGTTTCAGTGTAAACTGAAAGTTTTGAAAAATTTCTTCATATATAAACTGGAGTTTCCATTTTTAAAACTGGAGTTTTCAAAACAGTCATTTACTCGAGGCTTTCTGTTTGAGCTAAACTCGAGTCACCAGAACCTTGACTCGAGTTTCAGTGAAAAACTAAAACATTGAAATACCTTTTGAAAGCCCAAACTGGAGTTTCCATTTTCAAGACTGGAGTTTAGAAATCATGTAATAGTTCAAGTGTTTTCAAAACAGTCCTAAACTCGAGTCTCCAGAAATCTGACTCAAGTTTCAGTGTATATTCAAACTTTGAAAACTTTTTATTAAAGTGCAAACTGGAGTCACTGAAACCAAAACTGGAGTTTACAAAGCAAGTAACAACACAAGTGTCTCTGTTTATCCTAAACTCGAGTTTGCTTAACCCAGACTCGAGTTTACGAGTCTTTAGCTCTTAAACTTTTCTTGTAAACTGGAGTTTGGAAGGTTTAAAGATAGAGTTTGAAAACCTGATAAAACGTTGAATCTTCTGTTTGATCCCAAACTCGAGTTTCTAAGACATAGACTCGAGTTTACAAGTCTTTGAAACTTTTTGGCCTTTAAACTTTCTTGTAAACTGGAGTTTTAGAAAGACTGAAGGTAGAGTTTGAAAACAAGTTGAAATGCAAGTGTTACTGTCTTTGTTCTAAACTCGAGTTTCAAGACTTAGACTCGAGTTTACAACTCTTGTAAACTTTGATAGCTCTCTGTAACTTGCAAACTCGAGTTTGCCTATGCAAACTGGAGTTTGGCGTATTATGTTAAAATTTGAGCTTCTGTCTATCAAGTCCAAACTCAAGTTTAGCTACCTAAACTCGAGTTTGCCTTAAACAGAAAGTTTTACAACTTTCAAAGACAAACTTCAAATTAAGTTTACAATTGTCAGTTATCATCAAAACACCTAGAGAACTAACATTTTATAACCCACAAATTCACTTAGGGATTTTTAGCTCTTTATTCCTCCTAATTTCATGAGAATTCACCTTAGGAAATAAGATAATTATTACACTAGTTTTGAGACCACAAATTCACCTATTTTAATAGGTGTTATTTATCAAAATATAATATTTACATGTATTATGAAAATTAGGGTATTATAGGGAGTCTGTTGGAAATTATGCCCTATGGGCTAATCATTAAATAACTTCCATATTTGATTTATGAAGATAGATGTTATATCTCAGATTTGATTTATGAAGATAAATCAAATCAGCTGGCTTTTAATTCGCATTAAATAAATAGATTGGATTGAATCGGTTAGATAGATTTAATTTCCAATTCAATTTCAAAATTAATAAGATTGATTTTGAATATTTAATGCTGTCCATTAGGGTTATAAATACCCTTAGGTTGTAAGTAATTTGATTGCACATACAAGAGAATTGTAGAGCCACAAAAAGAACACTAGAAGAGAGACGTGAAACAAAAATTTGAAGGCGCTAGCACGCTGCCGTTTTTGTTGGAGTGCTGTTTGGTGTGGATACCGGTAGAGGGAGTGGAGTTGTAGAGTCGATTTAAACGCTGTTGATAGATCTTCTTTTTTAGATTCATAATTTATTGGATGAATTTCATTCCACTGCGTCTACGAATCTCAACAGTAACTGCTTAAGTGATGTGTAACACCCAGCCTTTGGGGCCGTTATTCATCAGAGTTATCACGGAAAAGGGATCGAGGTGATTTGAACGATTTTAAATTATGAAATAAAAGTTTTTGAAATTACTATAATATGAAAATACGGGCAAATTTTTCGTGAATCTCTTGCATCCTATAATTGGATATTAATTACAGTAATCCAAAACAAAGCGTATGATAAACATTAAACACATTACAATTAATTCAAACTTCCAAAAGATTCGGCTGCTTCTTGCCCTTCGATCCCGAACTAGTTCCTGTATCTTTCACGTGATCTGGAGTCCAAGTGAATAGACCCCAGGGTAACAGTTAATCTCATGCACATGTATGAAAATAAAGATGACATAATAGCACATGTTAAAACATGGAAGAAATTACACATAACCGTAACTGCAGTTAACGGCAAAGGACCATAGCCTTTGTCTAGAACACGTAGCCCCATGAGACCGCAACCTTAAATCCATGGCCAGGAGAAACATAAACAAGTAATTCAACCAGCATACATAATCAGCTAATTATTGCATAAACATTTACATACATGATTATAAGATTAGAGTTACCCACCTCAACCGTGTATCCCCTTTCTCTATCCTAAAGTTGTTGGGATCAGAAAGATTGTCAATGTCTACCTATTAATGTTTATCATCGCTGTCAGTCACTTATTTGAATTGCAATTAAACTAATTATGCGAATTAGTCTAAGGATTAATAATAATTATTAATCCCTTAATTTTTCTCTAAGAATAATAATTTTATTATTATTGTTATTATTATTATTCCAAATAATAATAATAATTTCCCCCATCTATTATTTGTCATTATGACTCCTTCTTAATAATAACATTATTTGTTATTTTTATCATCCTTGATACTAATTTCCCTCTATTTATTCTGATATTACTAATTATTATTAACTCCTCTCAATTAACATTAACTTCTATTACTTACTTATCACTAATTTTATTTATTTATTTCTCACCCAAGCACGTTTTTTTTTCTTTTTGTATGTATATTATCCAACTATTATTTCCCACAGCAAACACACATACACAGTAATATATCTATTTATGCTTTCAACAAGTTTCCTCTTTATCATCATTTTTATTCACGGCATACCCACATATAAATACCTATTTCTATATTCCCAGAAGCTTCTTTCTCTTTTAAATCCTAAACAGCCGCATTTTCAATGAATTAATTATAGTGCAGGAAAGAAAAGGACTCTATGGCTTTCATATATCTATTTGTCATGTTGCAACACCCTAACACGCACCACACACACAGAGCCATCTGAACGAAAGTATGAAGAAGTTTCAGCAAGGTTTGATCAATAACCTAAATATCATGACAGCAAAACACTACCACCTCCTTTATATTATGACAGACCCGACATGCACTCATAAATGTACCTATTTTGTTTCATGGCTTATACATGACACACACTCAGACGTATTTTCTTCTCCCTTTCCAGCGACATCAAGCATGCACAGACACGTCCTCTTCTTTCTTTCCTTTCGCTCTCTCTATATATAAACAAGCTTATACCTCTCATCTCTTTTCTTGGCAAAAACCGAACCCATGCATGACAGCAAAACACTTATATATATATATATATATATATATATATATATATATATATATATATATATATTTATTCAGTAATTTATTTACTCATTCAGCAACCTAGGGAAACTGATAGCAGCAAAAGAAGATCATTTCATGCAGTAACACCGAATCTAAATGCAGAAAAGAAATGCCTACAGTAACCCGATAACAGCCCCTGTTTTTAAGTTTTTCGTTTTCAGTTTCTGTTTGTTTTTGTTTAGCTTCACTTCAGATCCTTTTTGGTTTTATCCTAAGCTAAACTATGACAGAAAACGAAGGAGAAGGGAGGATGATAATCACTTTCAGTTTCCAAGCTCCAAGGGTGATGGATAATTGCTGAAACACTCCTCTGTTTCATCGATAATAAAGCAGAGGAATAAGAAGCTTCGGGTAACACTCTCTCACTCTCCTTCTCTGTCGGTTTCTCCCTTTCTTCATCCTCACTCTCTCTCTTTTTCTCTAAATGCCGAAAGAAAATGGGAAGCTAAGTGTGGCTGAATGAAGTGGGTTTTAAAGGATTCCCACGGTCCAGGTGCCGGCGAAACCTGCTGGTCCAAAACCATTATCCGTTGGTTATTCGTTGAGGGGTGATAAATCTCAATTTTATATATTTTATCCTACCTTATTTCATTTATTTTGGGGATTATTTTAAGCTAATTTAGAATTATTAGATAATATTTAGATTGTTAGCCTATTTTAGGAAATAATATAAATATGAATTAATTATAAGATATTGAGCTTAAATTATTAAATTATTAATATTCTGATTAAATAATATCTCTTGATATATGATAGATAGTGATTTTATAAGATCCTATGGTGCAGGATTTTTCAGGATAGCTAAAAGAAATCCAATGGTGAAATTTTAGGCGACTACTTGAATTTTATTGGGCTCAAGTTAATACCCTAAAAGCCTCTCTTCCTCTCCTATTAATTAACCTAACTGCTAGGCTTTCAGAGGGGATCACGCCGCAAAAGCTAACGACGAAAAACGCCGTTACACGATCAGAAAGAGAACGCCAAAGACGCAGAGAGGTTGAACTGATTCAATTGAATCATTCAATCAATTCTCCATTCTTGAACCGTGGACCCCACCTCCAACTCATTCAATTAATCCACTCTTCCATCACGTCCAGCCACGCGTGGGTGTGTGTTAAAGCAAAATCCAATTCTTCCATTCTCTCTCACGCATAAATCCTTTCACCATGCCATTAATTCATTGAATTCCTCTCACGGTCCCACGCCATATCATTCAATTACTCCACAATTCATTTACATGGCACTGACCTTTTCAAGGCTTGGAGGAGGAATGGTTTTCATTGAAGCATAAATTTTTGTGGGAGGCAACTTGGGAGGAGCATGGAGGAAGCTAGAGCCTAGGGCTTACACATGAAGATCAAGGGAGTGTCTTTCTTTTTATCTTTTTAATTCAAACTTGAAATAATTTAGTTTTAAATGATTTCGAGTTGTGTTAATTGAGAACAATCTAGTTTTAGATTGTAAACTTATTTCTTTTGGATTAGACTGGTAATTCGAAGTTTTATGCTTATTGCTGGATTCTTGTTTGCAACCTTTAGATTGTCAATTAAATTAGTAATTGAGTTTTCGTTGTTAATTTAATTGTTAATTTGGTTTTTCATCTTAATTGTTTAATTGAGCTGACAAATTATCTGGTTGTTCAATTAGATAATTGTAAACAAGATTTTCAAGATTATTTTATGATTGGTTTTTAATGGGTTTAATTAGCCACTGCTTATTTCATTATGAGTTTTCTAGTGAAATATGTGTTATTGAACTAGAGGGTTTCCCATGTTCAATTGGGTAATTAAATTTATTAATCTCCCCTGGGTTTAATTAATTGATTTAGGCTAAGAAAGTTGACTCCATGCAATTCCTAAGTTGTCCCCTTCATCATCATAACTGAACTAGACCTTTATTATTTTATTTGCATTTAATCAATCTTTTTATTAGATTTTAATTATTTTCTCATAAGAAAACCCCCCAAAAATTGCATTCAACTCATATAGATTAGTCTCATTCTTATATAGGTTTAAGAGTCAATTGCATTATTACATTTAGTTAGTTAATTGCATATAGGTAGTAGTATTTTGCATTCTAGTTTAGGTCCGTTTACATTCTACTGCATCTTTTATCACTTGAAAATTAGTCCTAAAGAAAACTCATAACTTGCTCCTTGGGAGAATGACCTAGGTTGACCCTAAACTACATAATTAATTAGGACCTAGTTTAATTGATCACTTTAACGACAAAAGTACCTTCGATCAAGGGGCTCGGGAGGCATGGCGATGTCTGACTCTCTGCTTCCAGATAAGTTTAATCTTCTGCTGCTAATAAATGCCCTCTGCTCCTTTTGGATTCGGTTATGATTTCTCTGGTTTCCCTTTTTTTTTTTTTTTCGGTTTGTTGTCCTGGTTTCTTTCGGTTCTAACTGATTGAGGGTACTGTATAAGTTGGGTTTTGATCCAAGAGAATAACAAGACTGGCCTCTGCATCATTCTCGTCGAGTTGGGTGGGGGAGAGAGAAAAACTGATTCATCACTGATGCCATGCGTTTTGGATCAAAGGTTAATATGCATCTCATTTGGCAAAAGATAACTAATTGGTTCTTGGGCTATATGGGCCAAAACCAAGTGCTTAATGGACTTATGTTTAGGCTGAAAATATAAACCTTTGTGCAATGGGCTGATGCATCTTCTCGGCCCATATGATTGCTTTCTCTTTCCCTTTCTTTTTTTTTATTGTTATTATTATTATTATTATTATTATTATTATTATTATTATTCCCAATAATAATAATAATAATTTCCCAAACATTACTTCTAAAATAATTAAGGTCAACTTATCAATTCTTTAATTCTTGGGCCTAAATTATCTTTCAATAATATTCCTTACACTTAGTCTTTTCCTTAAATTTATTTAAGGAAAGTAGACCTTAATTTCCAACATCCCCTCTTGCAATTATTTTTCATGATTTTATTTCCCAGGAAAATAAATTCCTAATTCCTAATAATTGTTTTAGGCCATAAATTACCCCTTCCAAATTTTTTTTGACTTTGTTCTTTCTCTTGATTAATTTATTTCGGCCATAAAATATTATCTCCCACAATATTCTGGCCAGTAATTATTCCCAAAATCCAAAATTTGCGATGTTACATGATGTGTGGAAACTATCTTCTTTACTCACAAATAATGAAGAAGCAAATTCTGAAGCTTCTGGTCGATCACTTGAGTGATCACTCAAGTGATGTGTTCTTTTTTTTTTTTTCTTTTTTTGAAAAGGCTCTTCACCATAACACATTTTGGAAATGACCACTATTTATTTCAAAAGATCACTCGAGTGAAGATTCTAGTCGATCACTTGAGTGACCATTCAAGTGATGTGTTTTTTTTGAAAAGTCTCTTCACCACAACACATTTTGGAAATGACCACTATTTATTTCAAAAGATCACTCGAGTGATCACTCAAGTGATGCACCAATTTATCATCACTTTCACCACACCATGGTGACCCTAATAGTGAAATGATTTTTAAAATAATATTTTCAACAAAATCACTTAAGTGACCACTTGCGTCATGTCTTCTAAATTGCACTAGTTCAAATCACCATAGTGAGTTAGTTGGTGCTCTAAAATTTTTTAAACATTTTCAAAGCTGATCACATGCTTGACCGCTTGAATGATGTACTCGAATCCACATCATTATCACTTGACCACATTGAGTTAGCCAATGATCAATTTTCTAAAAAAAATAATTTTAAGATGAACACTCAAGTGATGAATCAAAATGTTTATGACTTTCACCACACCACACCGTATTTGAAATGGTCACTTGAGTGACCCAAGCAATTGTGTATCACTTGCATAGCACCCTAGTAACTTAGGTAGTAGTCAGTGTTTAAAAATCAGCTGGTGATTTTTTTTTCCTTTTCGAACTGAGATCAAACATGATAACTCGGGTAAGTTTTTGTTGTAAATTGGTCCTGGTCTAGTGTTTGTTGATATATCTACTTGAAGACTTATTTTGATGAATGTTTTCAGTAGGAAGTTGCTTGTATAATGATGGTTGTGCCAGGAGGTGCTAATGTGGTGATAGATGTTGCTTATAAGGCACTCAATTGTAATTAAAATATGCCCATGGTGAAATATTCTATGCTGGGAAATATTATGCATGAGTTTATGGTTTAAAGACAGGGTTAGTGATTGTAGATACTGTTTATAAAGTCATACATGATGATGTCGTCAAAATGGTATTGAAGATTTGCTTTTGCAAAGTGCTTGAGGGAAATTGCGAAGTGAAAAGTCGTTTAGGTTATTATGAGTGCATGTGTTGTAGATGTACTTATGATGAGATATGGAGTGTATAGATAGGATTAGAAGGTAGGTGAAATTAAGGGTCTAAATCTTTGAAAGGTAATGGGCTTGAGTATGGTGCATATTGAAATGAGTTATTGGTTTTATGGTTATGGTGTGGTAAGGATAAAAAGGGAGGGAGATTTTCCTTTTAGTCCTTTGTGTCTTGATATTTGATTAGTCTGAACATTTTTGCATATTTCATGGTGTAATTTGAAGTGAAAGTTGGTTAGTGTTTTTAGTGTGGGAGTTGTTAGTTCTCATATTATTGTGTTTTGATGATAACAAATCTTGAGTTATAAAGCATAAGAGAAATCTTGAGTTTGATGATTGAGTTGTTAGATTCTTTATAAAAAAAAAAAAACCTTGTTAGATTATGTCATTTTCCCAGTCATTCACTCAGGAAGAGTTTGACACAAGCAACCGTGTAGTTGACCTCGACAAAGTAATGTTTTTTTTTTTTAAAACTTTTCAATCACATGTGGGTTTGGGCCATTATGCAAAGTTTAAGAAACAAGTCATATTTTTTTTACTAACGATGTATACTTTGAGTATTTTATAGTATTGTATACTGATATGTGGGACTTAATGAATGAATTTTGTGTTAGTTCTCTGTGTGTTTTGATGATAACCGACAATTGTAAACTTAATTTGAAGTTTGTCTTTGAAAAGTTGTAAAACTTTCTATTCAAGGCAAACTCGAGTTTGGACTTGACAGACAGAAGCTCAGATATTACAATGTTGGCCAAACTCCAGTTTGTATAGGCAAATTCGAGTTTGTAGAGTTACAGAGAGCTATCAAAGTTTACAAGAGTTGTAAACTCGAGTCTGTGTTTATAAACTCGAGTCTAGATCAAAGACAGTGACACTCGAATTTCAACTTGTTTCCAAACTCTACCTTTGATTCTGAGAAACTCTAGTTTACAAGAAAGTTTATGTGCTAAAAGTTTACAGACTTATAAACTCGAGTCTATGATTTGGAAACTCGAGTTTGAGATCAAACAGAAACTTCAACGTTTTATCAAGTTTTCCAAACTCCAGTTTCAGTTTTACAAACTCCAGTTTGCAAAATGCAATAGCCTTCATGTTTTCAGTTTTCGCTGGAAACTCGAGTCTAGATTATGTAGACTCGAGTTTGGCATATACAGAGATACTCGAGTTGATACTTGTTTTCTAAACTCCAGTTTAAATTTCAGTAACTCTAGTTTGTACTTAAATGTAAAGTTTTTTCAAAGTTTCAATATACATTGAAACTCGAGTTAGATTTCTGGAGACTCGAGTTTAGGACTATTTGAAAACACTCGAGTTATTACATGATTTCTAAACTCTAGTCTTGAAAATAGAAACTCCAGTTTGAGCCTTCAAAGATATTTCAAATGTTTCAGTTCACATTGAAACTCGAGTCATAGTTTCGGTGACTCGAGTTTAGCTCAAACAGAAAATACTTGAGTAAATGACTGATTTGAAAACTCCAGTTTGAAAAATGGAACTCCAGTTCACAAATAAAAAGATTTTCTCAAAGGTCTCAGTTTTCACTGAAACTCGAGTTTTGAATATCAAAACTCGAGTCTGGATCATACAGAGAGATATGCAATATTTCAGGTCTTGTAAACTCCAGTCTGCATTTCTAAACTTCAGTTTTGAAGCTGTGAACTTAAACTTAAGATTTTCATAAAAGCTTCAAACTCGAGTCAGCCACTAAATGACTCGAGTTTAGCCAAGTGTTCAAAATCTCATTCAAGACCAACTCGCGACTTTCCTCTCTGTAAGAACCAAACTCGAGTCAGTTACTTGTCAACTCGAGTTTAGGAAACTTTCAAACATATCTTGCTCTCTGGATGAACCTCAAACTCGAGTCTGGAACAACAAACTCGAGTTAGCATCGGTAACTTTTGAAAACTAGATCAAATCAATCTGCGAAATCATTATGAGTTAATATAAAATTATCATATCTTGTTGCATTATTATTCCTAACGCTATTGATCAAGTTTTTGATAAGTTTCAGACAAGTTCATCACAAGATCAGAGAGAATCAAAGATCCAGAATAAGTGCATTTAATGAAGAACCAAGAACAAGGCTGATTCTTCTCCCTTATCCCAGATGTTTAGCTCAAACTATTGGAACACATTAAGATCACCTTAAACGGTCAAATTAAGATTGTGGAATGACAAAGAATCTGAAAGACGTTCTGCAACAACATATTCCAGGATTTCAGCAAAAAAATTGAAAGAACAGAGCAAGATTTGCAACTGTCATTTTCCAGATCTGCAACTGAACGTTGGAAAAGATATTGCAACGGCTAGTTCATCTAGTTAGGCTATAAAAGGCTATGAAGACTTAGAGCAAGATACACAACGAAGCTATACTTGAACACATTTGCATTTTTGAGTCTGTATTGTGATTCCTTTATCTGTTCTTCAGTGATTATCAATATTCACTCTTTTGAGAGATTGAAATTCTTTTAAAGTATTTGGTTGTGTAAACTTAAGGTTGTAGAACCTATGAGTTTGGTTGTTTAATTACAAAGTGTAAGGGGGAGCAAGTCCTAGGTGATTAGAATTATGTCTTGTCTTCATTGTTGTAGTTAAAAACCTGTTGAACTAGTGGAAACACCCAGAAGGTATCTGGGGACTGGACGTAGGTCAAGGTTAAGATCGAACCAGTATAAATCCTGTGTGTCTGAGCCTTTCTTTTTCTACACTTTCATTATTTATTTCTTAAGCTTTATTTTTAAGAGTTGAAAAGAAATTTTAAAATCCCCAATTCACCCCTCTCTTGGTGATTTCTTCCACTTTCATTTTGCAGGCTAGGCATACCCAGCAACACTGTTTGATCGACTTGGCTTCATGCTAATGATAAAGACAGTACAAAATGTGGAGAAGGCAGAGATTTGGGAACAATAAGCTTAACGATGAATATAGAAAGCGCGTCCTAACAGACTCATTAATTGACCTTTTCCTGCGAAGATTCATGTTTGGAAATATGCGTACAGGTTAACAAGTTTAAGCTTACACGCGCTTGCAAACACACGTGTTTTGAATAGTCTATAAAGAAGCAAAGAGCTAATATATATATATAGCTATAGCTAGCTACTATATCCATATCCATATCCATATCCATATCTTAAGAATATGTCTTGTCTATACCATTTTGCGATGACTCTTTTGATGATTGCCTCTACTCTTTTGTTGCTGTGCCCCAACGCTAGTGCAGGTATATGTGTCTTTATTTATCAAAAACTTATACTACTATACACTCATTTCATATATGTGTGTTTTTAATTTTTGAGTTAAATTTGTGCTGATCAACTCTCTGCTTAAACACAGGTGTGTGTTTCTACACACACACACACATATATATAGTTAGATACTTAGAATTAAAAAGTTAATTCGAAAAATAATGAGAAGTGGTGATGCAGGTATGACGATGAGGAAGCTGGCTGGTTCTTTGCCAAGGAAACCACCTCCACCAATTTGGTCTCCTCGCAAGGGTCCAATAATGTCCCTTCCTCCACCGAAGAATATCTAGAGATTTTCTGGAACTAATTATGATCAATGTAATTTACAAATATATGTTCGCATCTCTTTTTCTTTCCTTCAGGCAGTAAATAGCTTATTTTTGTATAAGAAATTATTATGTATCCTATCAGAAGTTTTCATCTTCTTTTATTTACATTCCTTCTCAAGCTTAAGAGCCTCATATATGTGTGTTTACCCAAAAAAAACTTAAAGACTCATTTTCTGGTAGTAATTAGCGACTTCGATTTTCAAGCCTTCGAAGCATTCCAATATCATATCGGAATTGGGTTAATTGATTAAGCTGATCAAACAGATTATAGTTTTTTTAATAAGAAAATATTTTTCGGCCAATTGTAGCCGTACTATATCTCATTTCCTCAGCAAAATTTAAGCAAACAAAATATTATATAATTACTCACAATTGAAAAACTAAATCTGGGCAGAATTACATAAAAATGAGAATAATCAGATTATTAATTAGGATATAATCCCTTTAAAAGAAATTATAATTAGAATGAAGGACTGAAACAAATAAACTATAACCGAAATGAGCTATAAACCCCTCTTGAATGTCAACAACAACTAATTAACAAGTGAAATTTGGGAATCAACAGTGGCAGTTTCCATTTTTTGTGATAAATCAAACCCCAAAATTACATCTAATTAAAGATACGAACAAGAAAGGAAAAGGGGAGCTACGTTGCTTGTTTGATTGCCAAGGAAGATGAATAGTTTTTAGAGCAAGGGCTTTTATAAATGACACATTAATGGTATATATACTAAATCCGGAGGGTATCAATAATTAATTTCAAGCATATGAATATTAATTATATTTTTCTTATTGTTTTGGAATTCTTCCACTATTAAAATTAATAAATTAAGATGTGAAGTAATGGATACTTGGCATGGTAAAAAAGGTAATGATACTTGGAATTCGGGAAGATTTACACCCTTCTTCTCCTTTGCTCCAAGGCTGCTATATATATATATATATATATATATATATATATATATCTACAAAGGATTAACAATTAGACAGATTGAATTCATAGCCTGTTTGGATTTAGGAAATTTGGTCACAAGGATTCAGAGAGTTCGTATCCTACCAAGTGCTTGCTTGAAACAACTTATTTTAATTGAAGTTGTGCAGTAGGAACTAAGTATGTGAAATGAATTTTAAAAAGAAGCGTGTGAATGTTAGAAAGCAAAGGTATTGATAATGCATTGGCTGTGTGGAATATAATGAAGTGGAAAAGAAGAGAACGCGGTTTCAAGTGCTAAATAAATGACCTTGTATGTTTCAGTCGAATCAGCTTTTGTATTATAGCTCTGTCACGAGTATGAATTTGGATGCCATGAATTGCCCCTATATATGTTGTCATCTATCCAAACTCCAAAATAATGTAACAATCAAAATTAAAGAATTAGGCTTGTCTTTTTTATCAAGATAGTTTAAGTCGATTTAATTAGAATTACTCGAAAATAAGATTTTAAAAGATGTATTGGTTACTGTATATAAAATAAAATCGGTCTAAGAAACATTTTTTATCCGGTCTAAAAAGTCTTTTTTTGTAGTAATATAGGCTTCATATAGTTCTTCATTATTTATTCATTAATTAGCTTAACATTTTTATCTTATTTTGGGTTATTCTGATATTGTTGCACTAATATTTTCCTTTCCTCTGATGCACGTGTTTTTGTTTCTACAAAATAAATGACCTAGTATGTTTCAGTCGAATCAGCTTTTGTATTATTGCTCTGCGACGAGTATGAATTTGGATGCCATGAATTGCCTCTATATATGTTGTCATCTAGCCTAACTCCAAAATAATGTAACAATCAAAATTAAAGAATTAGGCTTGTCGTTTTTATCAAGATAGTTTAAGTCGATTGAATAAGAATTACTCGAAAATAAGAATTTATTAGATGTATTGGTCATTGTATTTATTCTAAAACCGGTTTAAGAAACGTCTTTTATCCTGTCTAAAAAATGTTCTTTTGTTGTAGTGTAGACTTTGTAAAGCCCCTATTTCTTAAATGTATTATGAAGTCCAATTATGGCCCTAGGGTTCTTATTAGACTAATCTGCGTGTATTTATCAGAGTATAAGCGTTAACAGATCAGAGTAGAACACAACAAAGAGCGTACTTAGGCGTTTGGACGACTGAGTAACTGGTTTCATATGCACAGACATATGCTGGTTAATTAAAAATTCCCGAAGGAATAAAAGCTTGATACAACTTACATTCATTGCGGTGATATTGGTTGACGTGTTAGGTTACAGTAATCCGAAAGACTCAACCAAGCTCGTGCATAGCCTTATCCCAAAATGTAACTCCTTCTGAGCCTTTATACGTGTTGCTTACCTTTGCCTCCAGCTCCCGATCCTCCTGATCCTGAAGCTAGGGTAAATTCTGAGATTCAATGCCCATTGAATCTCAGGTAACAGTTAACCTTATGCTCAAGTATAACAGTATGCATGATAGATATTCATTTACATTTTAGCATATAACTATACATAGTACACAACACATATATCAGTTCATATCTCAATAATACCTCTACATAGCACACAGCCCATGTATGGTCTACATAGTTTACACATAAACCAGTGCCACGCCCCGGAGCGTGTCCTCAACGCTAGGAAAACATCCATATGACATTACCAAGACTGTAACCCGTTTTCAAATAAAAGCTGAATGTATTTAACATGGTGACCTAAGACCCAGTCTTAGCCACAGTCCATGACCCAAGACCCAGTCTTGTCCATGACTAATGAATCATCACATCACATATAAAGCATACAAGCAACACAAGAGTTAGAGTTACAGTACGCTTCCGTACCTTAGTCCTTGGAGCTAGTGGTATGTTCACCTTTCGGTACTGGTTCCAAACCTCCTCGGGTATCATATAATACCATCACCGCATTATTAATATCCTAAAAGATAGCCTTAACATCCTAAGAGATGACCTTTCCCCTATTGACCTTTCAACTCCCAGTAAATTTTATTCCATTGTCCCCCTTTTCAATTTATTATTAATCACTACTAATTCTCTTTTAGTTAGATAATAATTTCCCTTAACAATAATAATTTTATTCTTGTTGTTGTTATTATTATTATTATCCCCAATAATAATAATAATTTCTTATTTATTATTTTCATAATAACATCTGTTATTATTACAGCTATTATCATCATCATCATTAATCAATCAGAATTAATAATGACCAACCGTTATATGAGAATATAATTAAATGTATTTATTTAATAATTCTCACGGTTTTCCAATACTTTTTCATAATCTAATGCTAATTATGGTTTTCCATGTTATTTAATACTATTTCTACACAAAATTGTGCCTTGACACACCACATACCACATACAATTATAGACATTAATTACCTTATGTCTAATACCATAAAATAAAATTTACAATTAATAAATTAGAATTTAATACATAATTCATCTTTTTAATAAATATGCTTTGGTAAAAATACAAATTATTATTTTTAATAATAATGACAATGACATATAAAATAAGTAGTAATATGGGTACAATAAAATGCTTCTTTCAAACCTCAGCAAAATATATGTACACACACCTATTTCATAGTGTTATTATTATTATTATTATTATTTTCCTTCCTGCTTTCCTAAATCAGCGTGCATATTTATTATATATGTGCAGAAAAACACTCCTCTCCATGCCATTCATATATATTTCCAGCAGCATCACACGCATTTAGATACTCATACACCAGCAAAATCACGTGGTCACTTTGGTTTGTAAATATACATATACTCTTCAAAATGTCCTTCATGCATTCACAATGTTTTGAACAAAACAAAATGGCGCAATAATGAAAAGCTTATGGCAGCCAAGGTTTACACATATATATCTTCATAGTATGTTTTCCTTTCCTCTTCTTTCGTTTCAGTATTATGACAGCAAAACCATTTCTTTTCTTTCTTTCTTTCTTTGTTTCCTTTCCACGGCACACACACACAGATGCATACAATATATATATCTCATACACATGCAACATTTTCTTTCTTTTTCTTTTAACCTTATTCGCACACACACCTACCACCATTTAACTTCACCCACACAACTTCTGAGTTTTAGCAAAGCATGTTTTCGGTAACCATTATTTCAGTTTCAGCTTCAACAAGTTTCAGCGAAGGCTTATGGCTTTATAGGTGTTTTTCTCATAATCTCTTTTCTTCCCTCTGTATACACACCCCGATACACATAAATATGCATATCTATCATTTTCAATCAACCCCCAAACCCCCTGTTTTATGTTTCAGTTTTCAGTTTTAACTTTTAGTTTCGGTTCCTTTGCATGCATGTATATATTTATACATATTGGATGGTAGAGGATACGTAAGGTATGTCCTGGACACAACCCAACATCACCCTCTGTTTTTTTTTCAGTTTTCAGTTTGGTGTAACGGTTTCTTCCCATTAGCTAGAGCCCCAACTTCATGATGAAAATGATAAAGCTTTTAAGGAAAAGGAGGTTCGATGATTACCTCCGAAGCTCAACCTTTCGATGAGAACAAAAGGCTACTTCTTTCCTCTGTTCTAGCAGCCGAAAACAGGGTACCCTTCGGTCTCTCCTCCCTTCGCTGAACCTCTTCTTCAAACTCTCACTCTCAGGCTCTCTCTCTCTATCGGTTTTTCTTCTCTCTCTCTCTCTGTTTTTTTTTTCTGATCACTGGACGAATGGAAACAGATGAAACGAAGCTACAAGGTGATGGTTTTAAAGAGTTATGCAGGACCGGTTAAACACCATAACCGATGGGTAATGGCTCGAGAAGTGTGGCGGTTTCTTATCCTTTGCACGTGTCTGGAGTAATGATGGTTTTATCCTGCTGTTAATTAATGCGATGTGTTCCTTTGGTTTTAATCTTCCTGCTGCTTCTGTTTCTTTTCGGTTATGTCTCTGTGTCTCCTGTTCGGTTTGGACGGACTGCATGGTTTTTTGTTGGTTTGTAACTTGCGTTTTTGGTCCATGGCTGAAGGTGGTTGGAGTTCAAATGGGCTGATGCGTTGGGGTTAATTAAAGTCCCATGGAAATTTTATTTATTATATTAAACACTATCTAACTTGCAACTAGATAATAGTAACATAAATTCTTTAAGGGTTAAGGAGAGAAATGACCAACAAACTATTGGCTCAGGACCACCCTGACCAATAAACTCTTATGTGGACCTTATATACCAATAAAGTTTACAAAACAACAAAAAAACACAAAACCGTCAATTGCCTACTAACGTCCGTTTCATTGATTTCGACTCTCCTACAATATTAGTTTCCGATCTTGCTGCTCCAAACACCACCACTCCTTCTCGTATGAAAATCCAGAACTCCTCCTCTGCCTTCGGCAACAAGAAGCAAATGCATTCTTGAATACCAAAAACTAGGATGCTGGATGGAAAATGAGTGGAGAGGCAGATCAGCAGCTAAAGTAAATGGCGAGGAAAAAAATGAAAGGGACAAATTAATAAACAAGTCGATGAAATTAAAAATAAGATGGGAATGAGTAATTAATTGCGGTGCCTATAAGCTTTTTCATATTTGAATGAAGGCAGATCTTGATACTTAGATATCCAACACAACTTTAATGGTGGAAGAAGCAAAAGTTTCCGTGCATACAAACTACCGATGGAAGTTCAAGGTTTGAGAAAGGTGAGTTCTTGGACTACCTTAAATTTTCAAGCTTAAACCAAAGGGGAAAAACTGACTGTAATTATCCTTTGTTTTCTCGACGTAACAACAGAGTCAATTGATGTGCTCCACCACACTCTCGGTTTCCTCCTTCTCTTCCCTCTCTCTCGGTTGGTTTCCTCTCTCCTTCACTCTCGCTCTCTTTCAAATTTCTCTCTCGTTCTGCACTCTCTCTTGTCTCACTCAGTTTCTGCCTTTCAATCTTCAGGTTTCGTGAAGATGAAGGAGAATGAAAGAGGAACAAGGGCAACAATCTAAATATATCTTGGAGTCAGTTTCGGACCGAGAAAGAATGCCTAGAGGTTCTAAGGCACTGGGCTTGAGATTGAAAATGAGATCCGATGAGCATGGGTTCTGGATACGCTGATATCTTTCTTGATTTTCGCTAATGGTTTCTGGTGGTAGAGGAGGTTTTTGGAGGCAGAGGAGGAGTTCTGGAAACTAATATTGTAGGAGAGTCAAAATCAATGAAACGGACGTTAGTAGGGCTCCTAACGGTTTTGTGTTTTTTTGCTGTTTTGTAAACTTTATTGGTATATAAGGTCCACATAAGAGTTTATTGGTTAGGGTAGTCCTGAGCCAATAGTTTGTTGGCCATTTCACTCATTAACCCAATCTTTAATTTCCAATAATTAATTGAATAATTTTTTTCTAGGAAGATTTGGCAACTTAATCTTCCATAATTTTAGACTTTATTATTCCTTATCTTAATTATTCTTTTCCCCAAAACAAATTAAGGAAAAAGAGCCTAAATTCCAAATAATTATTTTTATATATAATTAAGGCCAAATTTCATAATTTAGTTCCATAAATATTAAATTTTAAATTCCCAAAATTTGGGATGTTACAGACTTCATAAGTCTTTCATTATTTATTCATTAATTAGCTAAAAATTTTGCCTTATTTTGGGTTACTTTGATATTATTGTTGCACTAATATTTTCCTTTCCTTTGATGCACATGTTTTTTCTTGCACTAACACTTGGCTTATTTTGGATTTGATACGTAATCTTGAGGCAAAGTTGAATAATATTTGCATCTTATGATATTCTTAGTTATGATTGTTTTATTTAGTGATTTAGATGAGTATCAATGGTTTAACATATTTTCAAACTAAATTTAAGTTTTTTCATTATCAAAAAGGGGGAAAATGTTAGATCTCATGTTTTCATGAAAACAAAGCTTAAGGAAAGTGTTTTACTAAGTAACATTTTGTTTAAAATGTGTGTTTAAAAAGTTTTCAAACTGGAAAAGGTTAAAACACTTTATTACTCAAATAACTACTCAAGTGATGTGTTGAAACTATCTTCTTTACTCACAAACACTTAAGAAGAAAATTGTGAAGCTTTTGGTTGACCACTCAAGTGATGTGTTTTTTTAACACACTTTTCACTGCAACACATACTGGAAATGACCACTATTTATTTCAAAAGATCACTAGAGTGACCACTTAAATGATACATCAATTTGTCATCACTTTCACCACACCATGATGATCCTGATAGTGATATGATTTATGAACGAATATTTTCTAAAATAATCACTTGAATGACCACTTGAGTCATGTCTTCTAAATTGCATCAATTTCAAATCACCATAGTGAGTTAGTCAATGATCAAACACATGCTTAACCACTCGAATGATGTACTCAAATTCACATCATTTTCACTTGACCATATTGAGTTAGCCAGTGATCAATTTTCTAAAAAATAATTTCAAGATGAACATTCAAGTGATGTATCAAAATGTTTATGACTTTCACCACACCACATTTGAAAAGGTCACTTGAATGACCATTTGAGTGACCCTATCAATTGTGTATCACTTGCACAACACCATAGTGACTTAGATAGTATTAAGTTTTGAAAAATTAGCTAGTGATCTTTTTTATTTTGAACTAAGATCAAACATGATCACTCAGGTAACTTTTTGTTCTAAATTGGTCTTGGTCTGGTGTTTGTTGACATGTATACTCGGATACTTATTTTGATGAATGTTTAAGTAGGAAGTTGGTTGTATAATGTGTTAGTTCTCAATTTGAGTTTAAATGATAACATAACACTTGTCAACTTACTGATTTAAGACAACTCGAGTTCATGGTTTAAAAACTCGAGTTTTAAGACCTTTCTCAACTCAATCTTAAGTCTATAAAGTTATAAACTCGAGTTCTCCTTTTGAAATGATTTTTAACGACTATTATTTTCTGATCAACTAGAGTTCATAGCTCATCAACTCGAGTTCATAAGTAATGAACTCAAGTTTGCGGATTATGCCTTAGTCTCTATTTCAAATCATAAAAAGCCTAAAAAAATAGAGTTTCATTATAAAAGACTCGAGTTCCAAACTTGAGTTCTAAGAATGAAAATCGAGTTCTTTAGACTTGAAAAGGAGATGTTAACAACTAGAGTTCTTGTTTAAGAACTCAAGTTGATAACTCTAGTTGAGCTTTTATAGCTCGAGTTCTTTGAAAATCCAAATGCTTGTTTTGACATCTTTGTTAGTTCTCTATGTATTTTGATGATAACTGACAATTGTAAACCTGACATGAAGTTTGTCTTTGGTAAGTTGAAAAACTTACTGTCAAAGGCAAACTCGAGTTTAGGTATGTAAACTCGAGTTTGAGACTTGGCAGAGAGCTGCTTAATTCTGCAAGAAAGCCAAACTCCAGTTTGCTCAGGCAAACTCGAGTTTGTGAAGTCACAAAAGGCAATCAAAGTTTTTCACAACAAGCTAAACTCCAGTTTGAGAAAACAAACTTGAAGTTTGGGAGATACAGAGAGCACTCAAAGTTTTGAGCAAGACAAACTCAAGTTTGGACCATGAAACTCGAGTTTAGACTAAACAGAAAGAATCCAGAAAACTCAGTATTTTCATAAGTCTTGCAAACTCTAGTCAGTGTTTCCAAACTCCAGTTTACACTTGACTAAGAAAAATCTCAAAGTTTCAGCTCTTACTGAAACTCGAGTTTGCTTCCCCAAACTCGAGTCTAAGTCATACAGAAAAGACCACCAATATGCTTGCTTTACAAACTCTAGTTTATGCTGCTAAACTTCAGTCTGGAAATACTTGAACTTAGGCTCATCCTCTTCACATAACCCCAAACTCGAGTTAGTCATTAATTGACTCGAGTTTAGGTACATATCCAAAGTTCCATTCCAAGTCCAGAGCCCGATAGTCTTCTCTGTAAGAACCAAACTCGAGTTAATATTTGTAAACTGCCAGTTTAGACCATTGATCAACATTCATGCTCTCTGGTTGAACCCTAAACTCGAGTCTAGGATTACAAACTTGAGTTTGCATCGGTGATTTTGAAAAACCAAATGATGTTGATCTGCGAAATCTTTATGGGTTAACCTGGAATCGTTTTATCATATGATACTACTGCTTCTAATGTCTTTGATGAAGTTTTGAGTGATTTTCAGATAAGTTCAGCTAAGATCAAGATGGAATCAGATCTGGAATAAAGTGCATTAAATGAAGAACCAAGAACAGGGCTGATCCTTCTCCTCTATCCCAATGGTTCAGCACTGACCGTTATAGATCAATTAAATCTCTTTCCAACAGTCAAATGAAGGTTATGGAATGACTGAATACTTGGAAGAGCTTCTGCATCAACATATTCCAAGATTCTAGCTAAGAATTGAAAGGATAGAGCAAAATATGCAACTGTCATTTTCTAGATTTGTAGCTGAATGTTAGAGAAGAAAATGCAACTGCTAGTTCATCTAGTTAGCCTATAAAAGGCTATGAAGACTCAAAGCAAGACACACACAACCAAGCTACTTTGATTATATTTTGCAATTTGAGTCTGTATTGTGATTTTATATTGATCTTCAATGTTTATCATTATCTACTCTTTTGAGAGTCTTGATTCTTTGAAATCAATTGTTTGTTGTGTAAACTCAAGGTTGTGGAAACCTGTGAGTGTGGTAGCTTAATTATAAAGTGTAAGGGGGAGCAAGTCCTAGGTGAATAGGATTTCTTGTAGTTTACATTGTTGTAGTTAAAGCTTGTTAAATTAGTGGAAATACCTAGAAGATATTTGGGGACTGGACGTAGGTCAAGGTTAAGGCCGAACCAGTATAAATTCTGTGTGTCAAGCTTCTCTTCTCTTTCTCTCTTGTTATTTACTTTTCAAGGGTTTTGAAAAAGAGTCAAAAAATAATTTTTGAAATCCCTAATTCACCCCCCTCTTGGTGATTTCTTCCATTTTCATTTGGTATCAGAGCATAGGTTGTCTACTCAAAGGATTAACATCCTAGACAAAAAGATCTAATGGAAGGAATTCTACCAGATGGTGCCTCAATAAACAGACCACCAGGTTTCAATGGTGAACACTACTCATTCTGGAAATCCAAATTCAAAGTATTTGTGATGGCTAGTGAGTATGGTTTGTGGGAAGTGATTGAGGAAGGGAACTATGTTCCTAAAAAGAAAGTCGGTGAGAACCTTGTGCCAAAAACAAGAGCTGAGTTTGATGAAAATGATCAAAAGAAAATTGTTCTTAACAGCAAAGCCATCCTGATGCTGCAAAGTGCATTGAGCCAAAAGGAGTACTTTCGCATTTGCAACTTGCCCAGTGCCAAAGAGATGTGGGATGCATTGGAAGTCGCCTACGAAGGAACCTCAGGGATCAAGGAAAACAGGATCAACACTCTTACCACTAAGTATGACCTATTACGCATGAAGTCTGGAGAGTCAATTATAGAATTCTAGCTTCGGTTCACTCACTTGATCAACCAACTGTCAGCCTTGGGAAAGGTATACGATCAAAGAACTCAGGTAAGGAAAATTTTGAATATACTAACCAAAGATTGGGAAGCTAAAGTGACAGCCATTGAGGAAGCAAGAGGAGAATCTATGCAATCCGTAGCTGCTCTCTTCGGAAGTCTATCAAAATACGAAGGCAAAGTCAAGTTCAAAAAAGGACTTGATGAAATGGAAGGCAAACAGAAGGGAATTGCTCTCAAAACCACCAAAGATGATAGAGGTTTTGTTGATGATGAGATTGATGATGAAGAGATTGGGATGATGGTCTAGAGATTCAAAAAGTCCTACAAGAAGGATCAAGGATTCCAGAAGTTTCAAAAGAACAACAACAACAAGGAAACAAAGAAACCAATCATATGCTATGAGTGTGACAAGCTAGGTCATATCAAGTCTGAATGCCCCTAGCTGAAGAACAATGAAAAGGAAAAGAAAAGATTCAACTCCTTCAAAAAGAAAGCCTATGTATATGCCATCTGGGGAGATAGCTCATCTGATGAAGATGAAGAGGATGAAGAAAAAACAACAAATCTCTTCTTGGTTGCTCAGGAAGAATCTGACTATGAAGAGGTAAGTGATTCTAAACCAACTTTTGATGAATTACTCTCTGAATTCAATAGTATTTGTTCTGAATTCAAAAAGATTTCTAAGGAACTACTAATTTCAAAAAGAAGGATAAAAGTCCTAGAGAATCAAGTTCAGAATACTCCATCTCCCATTTCAGAAAAGACTTGTGAACACTGCTGTTCTCTACAGAAAAGAAATGATTATCTTTCTAAAACTCTTGAATAATTCACCTAAGGGAGTGAAATGCTTAATGTTATTTTAAAATAGCAAAAGTTTACAAATGACAAGTCAGGCATTGGCTATAAACCTGATCTTGATAAAAGGAAAGGTAAGAAGATAATAGGAGAAAAGAACTACTTGAGCTATTTTCAAAAATCAGTTCATACTTCCAATCCATTCGCCCACTGTAATTACTGTAATAGAAAGGGTCATTCTACTTCTTCTTATTTTCATAAAAAGGAAAGGAAAAACAAACTTGTAGGTAACTATCAATGGGTGCCTAAGGGATCTTATAAGGCCCCCAAGACACGTACTAACCCAAAAGGACCCAAGATGAAATGGGTACCTAAAACTTACTTCACAAATGTGCAGGTATGTCTAAGAGCATCAAAATCAGGTAAATGGTACATTGACAGTGGATGCTCAAGACACATGACAGGAGATCAATCCAAGTTCTCAACAATCACTCACAAGGAAGCTTGGCAAGGTTACATTTGGCGGAAATCAATCTGGAAGGATAGCTGGTATTAGAGAAGTGGGCAATAATGATGGACCAAAAATACAAGATGTCTACCTTGTGGAAGGCCTATGCCATAATCTCCTTAGTGCAAGCCAGAGTGCAGATAAAGGTAACCTAATCATCTTCAACTCAGAAGAATGTCTGATTGTGAGCAAGGATGATCTCTCCTTAGATAACATTAAATCAAAAGCCTTATTCAGGGCTCCAAGAGAAGGTAATTGCTACACTCTTAACCTTTCTAATAACTCTCCATCTGAAAAATGTTTCATTGGTAACTTAGATGAAAGTTGGTTATGGCACAAACGGTTAGCTCATGTCAACATGTTCCAACTTGATAAACTAATGAAAAAGGACTTGGTTATTTGATTACCAAAACTTGATTTCAAAAAGGATATGATTTGTGATGCATGTCAAAAGGGAAAACAAACTAAATCATCTTTTCATTCAAAAACTGAGATTTCAACTAATAGACCACTTCAATTTTTGTACACTCTAGTTATAGTTGATGATTTCTCAAGATATACATGGACCTTATTTTTATCTGCTAAAAATGAAGCATTTGATCAATTTGCTGTTTTTGCCAAGAAGGTCCAGAACGAGAAAGGCTTATCTATTGCAGGAATCCGAACTAATCATCAAGGAGAATTTGAAAATCATTCCTTTAAGAAATTCTATGATGAGATGGGAGTAGATCACAATTTCTTTGCTCCAAGAACTCCCCAACAAAATGGAGTAGTTGAAAGAAAGAACAGAGTCCTCACTGAAATGACAAGAGCAATGCTGAATGAGAATCAGACCTCCCAAGTGTTTTGGGCAGATGCAATGAACATAGCTTGCTACATCTCTAACCGAGCATATCTCAGGAAAAAGCTGAACAAAACCCCATATGAACTTTACAAGGGAAGAAAGCCCAACATAACTCATCTACACATCTTCGGATGCAAATGTTTTATCCACAAGAATTGTAAGGAAAATTTAGGTAAATTTGATTCCAAAGTTGATGAAGGTACACTCCTTGGCTATTCCTGTAGGAGTAAGACATATAGAATATATAATCTTTCTACTCAAACTATAAAAGAATCAATCCATGTTGTTTTCTGCGAAATTAACTCTAACAAATCCATGGTTGATGATGGTGATGAAATTTAGAATCAATCTTCTTCAAAAACTTCCTCTGTTTTGACAAATTCTGAAAATAACTTGCAAAGAGAACCAGAAGCTGAAACTGAACATGATTGTGAAAACCCTGGTCAAACTCAACCTAGAGCTTAGAAATACAGTAGGAGTCATCCATTGGACCAAGTTATAGGTGATACAAATCAAGGAGTTAGAACTAGACAAAGTATTTTGAATGAAGTCACTTTTATAGCTTTTATTTCAGAAATAGAACCCTCTAAGATTGAAGAAGCCCTTTTAGACAATGATTGGGTGATAGCAATGCAAGAGGAGTTACATCAATTTGAAAGAAATCAAGTTTGGGACTTGGTACCCAGGCCAAGCGACCATCCAGTCATTGGCACTAAATGGGTATTCAAGAACAAACGTGATGAGTTTGCAATCATTGTCCATAACAAGGCAAGATTGGTAGCCAAAGGATATAATCAAGAAAAAGGAATTGACTATGAAGAAACTTATGCTCCAGTTGTATGATTGGAAGCAATAAGAGTCCTTTTAGCCTTTGCTTGCATTAAAGGTTTCAAATTATATCAAATGGATGTGAAATCTGCATTTCTAAATGGATTTATTCAAGAATAGGTTTATGTAGAACAACCTCCTGGTTTTGAGGATGAATTTCATCTAGATCATGTTTTCAAATTAAAGAAGGCTTTATATAGTTTAAAACAAGCTCCCAGAGCTTGGTATGAAAGGCTACGCAAATTTCTTCTAGATCATGGATTTGTAAGAGGAAGAGCAGATACCACCCTGTTTATCAAAAGTAACAAGCTTAATGAAATTTTACTTGTACAAATCTATGTGGATGATATAATTTTCGGTGCTACTAATGATGCTTTGTGCAAGGAATTTTCTGAGACTATGCAGGGAGAATTTGAAATGTCAATGATGAGAGAGCTCAACTATTTTCTTGGTTTATAAATCAAGCAACGTAAGAATGGGATATTTATCTTACAGACCAAGTACCTAAGAGACTTGCTCAAGAAATATGGTCTTCAAGATTGTAATGAGGCAGACACACCAATGAGCTCAACTGCTGTCTTAGATGCCGATGAGAAGGGAAAAGACTTTAATATCACAAGGTACAGAGGCATGATTGGATCATTACTCTACTTGACAGCAAGCAAACCAGACATACAATTCAGTGTGGGAATGTGTGCTTGATTCTAATCCGCGCCTAAGGAATCTCATATTGAACATGTGAAAAAAATCTTTAGATACCTGCGTGATACAGAGGAATTGGGCCTGTGGTTTTCCAAAGGTCAACCTGCACACTTAGTAGCCTACTCTGACTCAGATCATGCTGGATACAAGACTAATTGTAAAAGCACAAGTGGACAATGTGAATTCTTTGGAAACTCACTTGTCTCATGGTTTAGCAAAAAGCAGAACACAGTAGCTATATCCTCAACTGAAGCTGAGTATGTTGCTGCCTCAAGTTGTTGATCACAAGTCCTGTGGCTCAAACAAAAGATCCAAGATCTTGGAACTCACCTGAAGGAAATTCCCATTCTTTGTGATAACACTAGTACCATCAGCTTAGCCAAAAATCCCGTCTATCATACTAGAACAAAGCACATTGATGTCATACACCATTTCATTCGAGATCATGTTCAAAAGAAAGATGTTAAAGTCATGTTTATCCCAACTCATCAACAACTTGTTGACATCTTCACTAAACCCCTTGCGAAAGAACAATTGACCTTCATAAGAAGAGAATTAGGAATGGTAAATCCCAATGAGTTGTAAGCTCTCTCTATCCCAATGTTAGTAAATTAGTGTTTTGATAATTAATTGTTACTAACTTAAGCATCAGAGTGCTTAGATGTGTTTTTGCAGGATGCATAATAAAGACTACCAGGAGGCCAAACTCGAGTCTATGCAACCAAACTCGAGTTTATCAGGGACTTACAACAACTGAGTTCCTAGAATCAGGCTAAACTCAAGTCATTAAGTGACTAACTCGAGTCTGCATCAGATAAAAGAAATCTTGAAGTTTCCTAAAGAGACTCCAAATTCGAGTCATTAAATGAGTGACTCGAGTCTGCACCACACAGATAGAAGCCTACAACTCTAAAGAGACTCCAAACTCGAGTCAGTATCTGCAAACTCGAGTTTGTCGGGGATTCAAGGATTCATAGGTACATCCTTGAAGTCTAGGTAAGCATTCACTCTTCCAAAATCGAGTCTGGTAATGTAAACTCGAGTCTATTGAAACCCTATATATATGTGATTGCTGTGAGTGTTCATTTTCAACTCTCGAAACTCAAGTTTGCCCTAGAGTTTCCTCTGCAACCTCTCTGTTTCATCTTCAAATCCACTCTCTCTCAACCTACAATGGCGTCCAACCATCCCTCCAGACCTTCCCAAGATGATGAAGCTTCGAAATCTTCCTCACCTTTCTCCTCTTCAACGAAAACCTAGGGTGAAATCAATCCCTACCCACAGACCAAGAAAGGAAAAGCTGATCCCCAAGAAGTTTGCATAAGGGATTGACAAGCAAATCCCATGCATTCCTCACACTTCCCCCAGACCGAAGGGAATCTCAACTCCGTTGGATCTGACTATCACCCAAGAGGGGGGGGGGTGAATTGGGTGTTTGATAAACTTTAAAAACTTTAAAAACTTTTCGCAACTAATTTCAAATCAGTTCTATGACAGTAATCAGTTATCCAAATATGTATACTGGAAATAAAAGAGTTTAGGGAAGAGAGTATGCAAACTGTGATTTATCCTGGTTCGGTCTAATCCTTGACCTACGTCCAGTCCCCAAGCTTCACTTGAGATTTTCAATCCACTATTTGCTTTGAGCTTGATTACACGTTCTGTACTTGAAGTAATCCTCTCCCTAGGATTCACTCCCCTTTACAAACTGTAATCAATACACTTGCTTGATTACACAATCTGTACTCAAAGTAATCCTCTCCCTAGGATTCACTCCCCTTACAAGCTGTAACCACAACTAAGTGTCTCCCACTCAAGATCACCTAATCTTGAGTAACTCTCAAATAAATTGATTCACAATGAATCTTCTCTCTCAAAAGTGAATGAATAAACATTGAAGCACATTACATATAATCTCACTCTCTAAGATGAATTATATGAGCATTGAGAATAGAGAGTATATGACACAAACGTTGGATTTGGAGTATTGGCTTTTTTGACAATGTAAGCTCACATCTCTTCATAGTGTTCATCTCTTATGTCTGTATATGTTGCTCTTCGTTTTTGGGCTTCTTATATAGATGAAGAAGACCACTTTGAATCCAGAATATGACTGTTGTAAGTCCATTTCGAAAATAGTTGTTTGAAGTCCACTTGAAAATGTAGCTGTTGGAAATCTACTTTGATGCAGAGGCTTTGCATTTGTCTCAACATTTGCTGACAGAGATCTTATCAAGAATATAAACAATTAGAAGATAATACTAATCTCCTTTTACAGAATGGGCAACGTTTGGGCTTCTTTGTTTGTTTATTCCAAGTTGTAGACAGCTTCTGACACACATGCTGGACACCATTTTGACTTTATAGGTCAGCATTTGAATCTGAACGTTTTTCATGTAATCCTTTGTTTGATGATCTGAAACTTACTAGAAAATTGATTAAATGAGATTAGGAACTAGTAGTAATAGATGATATGAAGTCTGTAAATCATTCAGGAAGATTTTGCAGATCTGATCAAGGTGTATGTAAAACAGAGCGTCCTTAGGCTTGAGTTTGTTCATGCAAACTTGAGTTTGTTTTTCTAGGCTTGAGTTTGCCCCAGTTCAAAAGTCTTTGAAAGCTCTTGATCCGCTACAGGCTTGAGTCTATAACTTTATGCTTGAGTTTCATGCCTTGAAAAATCTTCAAAAAACTCTCTGTAAGTGACAAACTCGAGTTTGTAAATGTAGGCTCGAGTTTGAACATTTTGAAAAGCTTTGAGGAACTCTCTGGGTGAGGTAGGCTAGAGTTTACATGTTCAGGCTCAAGTTTAATCGAATTGGATAGTCTGAGCTAGGCTCGAGTCTATTAGTTTTAGGCTCGAGTTTGTCGAATATCATATCGTGACTAGCTCTCTGTCTGAGTCAAACTTGAGTTTATAAGTGATAGGCTCGAGTTTGTGACATCCTGAATTTTCCAGTCAACTTCCAAAGGCCATATCTCCCTGGTTTGAACTCCGTTTTAGTAGAATTAAGTATCGATGGAAAGCTCTATGAGTCTAATTTCATATGCCACCGATTTCAGCTCATTTCGATGTGTAGATTGTGAGATATCTTCAAATTTCTGAACCTGGTCTGCTGAGTGACGTTAACAGATGGGACAACTTCAAAAATTCATAGTTCTCTCATCTGATCTTCTTTCGGCATGAAACTTTGTCAAGATGACACATTGGATGTCTAGTTTCAGCCAAATTTGATTTCACTTCATTTCGATTCCTGGTTTAGGAGATATTGTCAAATTTCCAGAGGTCACTCAGCTGAAATGCGAAACAGAGCTGGACAAAGTTGCTAGAAGCTAGTCAGGCTTGAGCCTGTAAGTATAGACTCGAGTTTGCTCGGGCCAGAAGAGCCAGAATCACTAGAAAACATCTAGGCTCGAGTCTATAAGTGACAGGCTCGAGTTTGTTCACACCAGGCTCGAGTTTACATGTTTAGGCTCGAGTTTGCTTGTATCAGAAGAGCCAGAATTGCTGGAAAACATCCAGGCTCGAGTCTATAAGTGACAAGCTCAAGTTTATTCATACCAGGCTCGAGTTTATATGTTTAGGCTCGAGTTTGCTTGTACTAGAAGAGCCAGAGTTGCTAGAAATTGAAAAACCGGGGCAAATCACCAAGAGGGGGGTGAATTGGGGATTTGAAAAATTCTTTTGCTCAAATTTGGAAGTTAATCGCAGGAATAAAATAGTGTAGAGAATGTGAGAGAAGAACAAGACACAACAAGATTTATACTGGTTCGGTCTAACTCCTTGACCTACGTCCAGTCCCCAGACTCTTTGAGATTTCCACTATGACTCACAATCAGTTACACACTCTGTACTCAAAAGTTATCCTCTCACTAGGATACACTCCCCTTCACAAGTTGTATACTGATATTCCCAATCTCCAAGTCCCCCGACTTGAGATTCTTACAAACAAGTGATTTAACAGAAACAAACTCTCTCTAAGAGCAGATATTGATAAACACTAAAGCTTAAATCTCTCAAGATAATTTACAGAAGAATGAATACAGAAAGTTGAATATTGTTCACTGTAAGTCTCTTGTATATTGTCTGTCTATCTTCTTCTTCGAGTCTGAATCACATTTATAGCAGTTGAAGTTTATTTTGAATGAAGAACATGATCGTTGGAAGAGTACTACGAATTTGGCTGTTGAAGATCCACTTCCAGCAACTAGCTATTGGGAATCCACTCACAATGTTCTTGATGGATGGATTCTGCTTTTGTCTAAACTGTTGTAGACATTCTTACAATGTGGGACTTAATTAATATAAAAATGATGTTGATGTCCCAGTGTAGAATGGGTTGTTCTCAAAGTTGTATTAATTTAATCCAAGTTGAAATACTTTATAAGACATCATATTCTCTCTCTCTTGCTTTACAGCTTATAGTTTGAATCTTCACTGTTTGCTTCAATAATTCATCTGAAACTTGCTAATAAACTGGTTAAATGACGTTAGGAATAGTAGCAATTAAAGATATGAAGTATTAACATCATTCAAATGGGTTTTCGCAATTTGGCGCCATCTGGTTTTGCAAATCTGGGCGTTACAAACTCGAGTTTACAAGGACAGACTCGAGTTTGGAGTTCATCCAGAGAGCATCTTATTTTGAAAAGTTTACTAAACTCGAGTTGATAAGTGACTGACTCGAGTTTGGTTCTTATAAAGAGGAAAGTCACGAGTTGGCCTTGAATGAAGTTTTGAACACTTGGCTAAACTTGAGTCATTTAGTGACTGACTCGAGTTTGAAGCTTTTATGAAAATCTTAAGTTTAAGTTCATAGCTTCAAAACTGGAGTTTAGAAATGCAGACTGGAGTTTACAAAACTTGAAATATTGCTTAGCTCTCTGTATGATCCAGACTCGAGTTTTGATATACAAAACTCGAGTTTCAATTGTAAACTGAATCTTTTGAAATATCTCTATAATTGTAAACTGGAGTTTCCATTTTTCAAACTGGAGTTTTCAAAATAGGCATTTACTTGAGTGCTTTCTGTTTGTGCTAAACTCGAGTCTCCAAAACCCAGACTCGAGCTTCAGTGGGTACTGAAACTTTGAAATATCTTTGAAGGCTCAAACTGAAGTTTTCATTTTCAAGACCGAAGTTTAGAAATCATGTAATAGCTTGAGTGTTTTCAGACAGTCCTAAACTCGAGTCTCCAGAAACCTGACTCGAGTTTCAGTGGGTTTTGAAACTTTGAAAACTTTTTGTTAAGTGAAAACTGGAGTCTTTGAAAACAAAACTGGAGTTTAGAAAATGAGAAATAACTCGAGTGCTTCTGTTTATCGCAAACTTGAGTCTACATAACCTAGACTTGAGTTTACAAGACTTTAAACCTTTTAGCTCTTAAACTTTCTTGTAAACTGGAGATTCTCAAGATTAAAAGTAGAGTTTGAAAACAAGTTGAAATTTGAGTATCTCCGCCTTTGAGCTAAACTCGAGTTTATAAAACACAGACTCGAGTTTACGATCCTTAGAAACTTTGATTGCTCTCTGTAACTCTACAAAACTCGAGTTTGCCTAAGCAAATTGGAGTTTGGCATTCTTTGTAAAAACTGAGCCGTTGTCTTATCAAGTCCAAACTCGAGTTTTGCTACCAAAACTCGAGTTTGTCTTAAACAGAAAGTTTTACAACTTTCCAAAGACAAACTTTAAATTAAGTTTACAATTGTCAGTTATCATCAAAACACATAGAGAACTAACAGAAATCACCCAGACTCGAGTCTAGAAGTGGCAGGCTCGAGTTTATTTATCCAGAAACTGATATTTGCTTGTTCTAACTCCGAATTGAGCCATTCCAACTTCCATTTGATCATGGAGACTTCAAGAATCAATTTAAAAACTTGTATAATGATTTTCTCAGGCTATTCATCAAGTTCTTCTTTCTTTCTTCTCTCTTCTTGATTATTTTCCATGAATCAATTCTTCCTTTCATCTCTTCTCTTGTTCTTTATCATTTGACTCCATAATTATATTCTTTCTTTCTTCTCTTCTCTTGTTCATTCTCCACATGAACAAATCTACATTAAATGTAGCAATCAATTAGTCAATGTATATGATATAAACTTTTTGCTCTTACTAATGGCATCTATATAAGACATCAATTAGTCAATGTGAAGCTCCCCTTTAATGAATGCATGATTAAAAGGATATGAACTTCCTTTTTAAAATCCCTTAATGATACCAAATAATAATGTTATACCAAGGTTATGAAATCACAATATTTTTGGTTGAAAATTTAGAAAGATATGATTGAAGATCATGACTGGAGGCATGAAAAAAATTGACTGGAGGAAAGAATAAAGCATTTGAAGATTTTGCCTTTAGTAAAAAAATATGGTGCGTAGAGGTAAGAGATATGCCTAGAGTCATAGGATGTGCCTAGAGTCATGTTGTGACTAGAGGCATGACAAATGACTTGAGGTAGTTAATAGATGACTCGAGGAAATGACTAAGCGGACTTGACTGGAGTCATAAATAAATGACTAGAGGTATGAACTACAATTCATTTTGCCATTAAATAACACTCGCGCCTAGAGTCAAATACTTATGCCTTGAGTCATTATGTTGCTTTGGATGCATAGAGGCAAAAACGCATGACTTGAGGCAATTTTGAATCTTCAAACTTTCATAGAATATCAACAAGAAATTCATTTTCATCATCAAAACATCAAACAACATAAGAACTAACCATAGTAGGCCAATCAAAGACAAAGATGTATTTTTACCCAATTAAATTACTTCAATCCAATGAATCATAAAGGGTAACAAATTGATGATGCCAAGAATGCTATTTCTTAATGACAATTGGTAAATATACTTCATGTAGAAAAGATGTCATTGATAAAAATGCATGTAAGTTTGGTCAAAAAGCATAGAAAATCTTATCTATAAGAATAATCATTTATCAACTATAGTTCATGAATCAGATTTTCCAAAGACAATGATTCTTGAATGATATTTCAAACCATGATATTATGAAATTGTGATTTTGAAGACATGAAAGCTTATGTTCAAAAATCAATGTTCACTTTAAACATGATGGAAGTCAACATGTTAAAGAATATATCAGAATGCTTCAAGTTTTTTGGAGGATATGTGAAATATTAACATGTTGAAGAGTTTTCCAATAGCAAAAGTCATGAAGTAAATGATTTAGCCAATAAGGCCAAATAAGATTGAAATATATATAGGCACAATGACTTTGCTATTGCCAAGTGATAATCTTGCCCCTTAGAATTGAATCATGAAACATATGAGTATTTAAGGCAAGAACTTGAACACATGGTTATAGTTACTCAAAAGATGGATGATGATAAAGTTGATATATGTGAGTAACAAGGTGACTACTAGGATTCATGGATGATGAAACACATACTCTTTAGTCCAAATCACTAGAGTTCCAGAATATCATCCTAGTAAGTTATTCCACTAATGGTTAATGCATTAACATTCAACGCACTAATGAACATTCATAAGCTTGGAATAACTCAATCAACTAAGAATTTATCCATTAAGCACAATGGTTTCAAAAATTGAATTCTTTTCTTGAATGTAGGCTGTTAGGCCTAGCTATCACCCAAGAGGGGGGGTGAATTGGGTGTCAAAAAAAAAACTTTTGATAACTTTGAAAACCTTTTCGCAACTTATTGAAAACAATTCGTATGACAATAATAATCTATAAAGTACTTGTCAGACATTCAAGTATATATTGCTAGGAAGATAAGAGTTTAGGGAAGAGAATATGCAAACTATGATTTATCCTGGTTCGGTTGAATCCTTGACCTACGTCCAGTCTCCAAGCTCCACTTGAGATTTCAATCCACTATATCTTCTTGTTTAATGCAGGCACAAGAGAAGACTTTACAATCCACAAGTTTACCCAGACACTTATGAAGCCAAATCTCTAACTGAGATACTCCCCCTTACACACTATAAGGATATAATTGGTTTCCCAGTCACTCAAGATCACCTAATCTCGAGTAACTCTCAGATAAACTAATTTACAATGAATCTTTTATCTCAGAAGTGAATAAATAATAACTGAAGTACATAATCAATTTTCTCACTCTCTCTATGCTAAACTATATAGACATGGAGAAACAGAGAGTATATTGACTAAGTGTATATTGACATATTGACGGTGAATATCGTTTCATTGGCTTTGTCGAGTCATTCGTCAATCGTCAATCATAATCCATCATCCCTCTTCTGGTTTGAAGACTTCGCAATTTATAGGTTATTGTGTTTCAACCGTTGTGAGCATTTGACCGTTGGAGATCAGTTGGAAGTAGCTATTAAAGCTTTCGTTGCTTTTTGCCCGTTGAGCTCTAATCCAACTTTAATCATAGAATGTTTATCATTAACTTCATTAATGCTCCGTCTTCAGTGTTGTATTAGTAGCTGTTGTAAAGATTCAAGCTTTTCATTGGGATGTTCAAACTATTTGTTAGACTCAGAAGCTTTCCTCTGTTTTCTATCGTAGCATTTAATGCTTCTGATACACAAATTGCTTTATGCCAATTTGTTGTTAATCCATGATAAAATCATCTGAAATCACTAGCAAATAGGTTAAAAGCATCTTACAAATGATTATTAATGATTATGGAAAGTAACAACAAAAGATTAAGTCATTTGGAAAGTTACAGATAGCGATTCACGATTTTCGTTCACAAGAACTCGAGTTCTAGAACTTAAGTTCTTAAACAAGAACTTGAGTTCTTGTGTTTTTCTTCTGAATGTCTCGGGTCTGTAAGCCAAGAACTCGAGTTGATTTCTAAGGACTCGAGTTTTCAATTCTGACACAAATTGGTTTTCAAAGAACTTGAGTTCTTAATCATGAACTCAAGTTCATGAACTTGAGTTCTTTTCTAAGAACTCAAGTTCTTAATCTTTGACCGAATTCTGCATAAAAGGAATCGAGTTCTTTACTAAGAACTCAAGTTCATGAACTTGAGTTCTTTTCCAAGAACTCAAGTTCTTAGACTTTGACCGACTTCCTCGAAATAAGAACTCAAGTTCTTTACCAAGAACTCTAGTTCTTAAGCTTTTGAAAATTTTTCACTGTCAAAGGTCGCGAACTCAAGTTCTCTTCCTAAGAACTCGAGTTTTCAACCTTGCTGATCGAGAACTATCTGTTAAGTCTTTCTAAAGCTTGAGTTTTAAAATATAAAATCAAGTTTGTCATTTTGAACGAGGCTGAAAACATAAGTTGTTTGAGAAAAACATAAGAACTTAAGAACATTGGAGATTCCAGTAGGAGTAACGTCTTCAATATAACTTCAATTTTGGCAAACCACCCATGCTCATAAAGCTCTTTAAGTCTTCTTTCCAATGCAACAAGAATCAACTCCAAACTCATTGTATGTTGAGCACTATGATCAATTAATAAAAGCTGTTCTTGAACCAACGTTTTTGCTACATCCTGAACTGACTGTCAACTTCAAAAATTCATATCTCATCCATTTGATCTTTTTTTTCTGTGATCTTGACGTTTTTGGAAAGGTATGTGAGTCTAGTTTCATATGCCACTGATTTCAGCTCATTCCGATGTGTATTTTGTGAGATATGCTCAAATTACCGAACACTGCTCTGCTGTGTGACGGTAACAGGTAGTGAAACTTCCGAAATTCATAACTCTCTCATATGATCTTCTTTGGAGCTGAATTTTTGTCAAGATGACGCATTAGATGTCTAGTTTCATTCAAAATTG
The DNA here is from genome assembly GCA_037074495.1 of Acacia confusa. Classification (NCBI taxonomy): domain Eukaryota; kingdom Viridiplantae; phylum Streptophyta; class Magnoliopsida; order Fabales; family Fabaceae; genus Acacia; species Acacia confusa. Next base: position 25,949,980 of record CM073509.1, on the reverse strand, counting down.
GTTTCACCTCAATCCGATCTCTGGTTTGAGAGATATCATCGAATTACCAGAGGTTGCCCAGACGAAACGTGAAACAGAGGTGAACAGAGTGGGCTGGAATAATATGAATTCGAGTTCTTAAGTGAGAACTCGAGTTCTGCCCTAAGAACTCGAGTTCTTAAGTGGGAACTCGAGTTTTCATGTATATTTTCTTGAAAGCTCAATTTTGCTCATTTTAACTCTGCATTAAGTCATTCCAGCTTCTATTTGATCGTAGAAACTTCCAGTACCACATATAAGAACCTAAATGTTGATAGTCACATTATATTATGCAAGTTCTTCTTTCTTTAATCTCTTTTCTTCTTTGATTATTCTTTATAAATGAATTTCACATTTTGAATCTACATTAAATTTAGGAATTAGTCAATGTGGCATGTAAACTTTTTGCTCTAATGGCATCTATATAAGACATCATCAAGACTAATCATATCTAACATAGGCTTGAAACTCATATATGATCAACTTGTTAGACATGAAGTCCAACTAATCAGAGAATAAGAATTATTGAGTTCAAGCAACACATTGAACATGTGAATGATGGGGAAAATCTCAACTGGATAAATTTGAAGCATATCTAACATTCAATATACAATATTAACTTCCAATTTTGAAACATCATTTAAATGCAATCAAAACATGAAATAGGGTTTTAAAACATTTGTATGCTTTACACAAAACTAAGTGAATGAATTTCAAAACAAGTTTTAGCATCGTGCATTTCAAAACATAAATTCAGAAAGTTATGTACAAGTTCATTGTCATTAGCAATCGTAAAAAGTTTTGAAAATCATATATGAATGACTGCTAAAGGAATGCAATAATGGACAAGTGTTCATTACCCACATGTGTAATTCATTTAAGTGTAAAATAGGGTAAGAATTAGATATCACCGTAATTCCTCTTGTCTTTGTAGTAGCTTGCTTGATTAAGATGAGTTGATGTAGAAATCTTTTTTTTCAATGTTCACCATCAACATCAAGCATTTCTTCTTTTGCATATTTGTGAATCATCTTACTTGTGTTGGTTATGATTAGTTTTGATGATGTCTTATATAGATGCCATTAGCAAGAGCAAAAAGTTTATATCAAAAAGTTTATATCATATACATTGTCTAATTGCTACATTTAATGTAGATTTGTTCATGTGGAGAAAGAACAAGAGAATAGAAGAAAGAAAGAGTTGATTCATGGAGAATAATCAAGAAGAGAGAAGAAAGAAAGAAGAACTTGCTGAATAAACTGAGAAAATCATTATACAAGTTCTTAGTTTGATTCTTGAAGTCTCCAAGATCAAATGGAAGTTGGGATGGCTCAATTCAGCGTTAAAACAAGCATATATCAGGTTCTGGATGAGCAAAATCGAGCCAGATACTCAAAAGTCAAGTTTACTGCATTACAGGAAGTGATCTGCCTCTGGATTATGAGAAAACTCGAGTTTAGGACACAAAACTCGAGTCTGGAACTCAAAACTCGAGTTAGTCACTTAATGACTCGAGTTTGTAGTGTCTTCAGCAACTATGGTGTCTCTGGATCAGCAAAACTCGAGTTAGCCAATGTAAACTCGAGTTTGGAACTCAAAACTCGAGTTAGTCACTTCATGACTCGAGTTTAGCAAGCTTTCAGCAACTCTATCCAACTCTGTTTCACGATCAGAACTGACGACCTCTGGTAATTCGATGATATCTCCCAAACCAGAGATCGGTTTAAGGTGAAATCAACTTTGTATGAAACTAGACATCCAATGCGTCATTGTGACAAAGTTTCATGTCCAAAGAAGCTGAGATGAGAGAGCTATGAATTTTAGAAGTTGGAACAGGAATTCACGCCACACAGCAGACCAAGCTTCAATGATTTGAGTGTATCTCACAATCTACACATCAGAATGAGCTGAAATCGGTGGCATATGAAAGTAGACTCACATACCTTTCCAGAAACATAAAGATCATGGAAAAAAAAGATCAAATGAGTGAGATATGATCTTCGAAAGTTGACTATAAATTCAAGATGCTGCAAAAACGCTGGCAAAGAACAACCTTCATTCATCATATCATAACTATCAAAATACAGTGAGTTTGGAGCTGATTCTTCTTGCAATGGAAAGAAGACTTAAAGAGCTTTATGGAGATAGGTACTGGATTCCAGGGATTGATCTTTATCAGGTCATAAAGCAAAGAACTTGTGAGAAGGATGTTTGACTGAGCCATGGAGAAGAAAACTCGAGTTTGTGTTAGCAAACTCCAGTTTTGAGACTTGACAGAAAGATATTCAAATTTACATAAAAGTCAAACTCGAGTCTGCATAGACAAACTCAAGTCTGTACAGACACAGAAATGAATCCAAAATTTTCACATTAAGCTAAACTCCAGTTTGCAAATCAAACCTAAAGTCTGGAAGATACAGAGAGCACTCAGAATCCTAAGCAAGCCAAACTCGAGTCTAGATTCCCTAACTCGGGTTTAGACCAAACAGAAAGGAACCCAGAAAACTCAATAGACTCCCAAACTCTAGTCTGGCCTTCCAAACTCTAGTTTGTACTTGACCCAGATAAACCTCAAATATTTCAGTAGTCACTGAAACTCGAGTTTGATTTCCAAACTCGAGTCTGGATCATACAGAAAGATCATCCATTTTGGCTACACTACAAACTCCAGTCTATCACCCTAAACTCCAGTCTGGAAAATCACGAACTTAGGCTTGTTCTTCAAACATAGACCCAAACTCGAGTTGGTCACTAATTGACTCGAGTTTAGCCTCCGGACCAAAATTCCATCCCAAGTCTAGAGCCCGATAGTTCTCTCTGTAAAAGCCAAACTCGAGTTAGCTTTTACAGACTGCAAGTTTAGACCACTAATCAACAGACATGCTCTCTGGATGAACCCCAAACTCGAATCTAGAAGAACAAACTCGAGTTTGCATCAGGAATTTTGAAAAATCAAATGATGTTGATCTGCGAAATCTTAATGGGTCTTCCTGAAATTATTTCCTCATATGATATTATTGTTTCTAATGTCCTTGATGAAGTTTTGAATGTTTTTCAGATAAGGTTTAGCCAAGATCAAGGTGAGATCAAGATCCAGGATAAATGCATTAAATGACGAACCTAGAACAGGGCTGATCCTTCTCCCTTATCCCAGATGTTAAGCTTAGACCGTTGTAACTCATAAGAATCATCTCAAACGATCAAATTAAGTTTATGGAATGACAAGAATTCTGGAAGACCATCTACAACAACCAAATCCAAGATTCCAGCCAAGAATTGAAGAAACAGAGGAAAATATGCAACTGTCATATTCCAGATTTACAGCTGAACTTTGAAGAATCAAAGAGAAGAAAATGCAACGGCTAGTTCCTCTTCTTCATCTATATGAGAAGCCCAGAAACGAAGAACAAGAGACACAGATACAAGAGGGAGAACAAGAACAGTGACGTGAGCTTACACAGTGAAAATGCCAATATTCTAACGTCTGCTTCATCTACTCTATGAATATCTCAATGATCATATATCTAGCTTAGAGAGTGAGATTATATGTATTGTGCTTCAGTGTTTATTCACTTACTTCTGAGAGAGAAGATTCATTGTAAACATCCTATTATTCTGAGAGTTACTCAAGATTGGGTGATCTTGAGTGGGAAACACTTTGTTGTGATTACAGCTTGTAAGGGGAGTGAGTCCGAGTGTGGGATTACTTCGAGTACAGAGTGTGTAATCAAGCAAGTGAATTGATTACGGTTTGTAAGGGGGAGTGAATCCTAGTGAGAGGATTACTTCAAGTACAGAACGTGTAATCAAGTTCAAAGCAAATAGTGGATTGAAAATCTCAAGTGAAGCTTGGGGACTGGACGTAAGTCAAAGATTGGACCGAACCAGGATAAATCACAGTTTGCATACTCTCTTCCCTTATCTTTTACATTTCTAGTATATGCTCATCTTTGAATATCTAATTGTCAATTTATAAATTGCGAAAAGTTTTTTTAAAAGTTCCTAAAGTTTATCAAACACCCAATTCACCCCCCCTCTTGGGTGATAGCCAGGTCCAACAACTTGTACTCAATTACTATGCTCATACTCAAGTATCACTAATCTCATACTCAAATATCGTTCTGATAGGCAAGGAATATTGTCGATGAAGCCATATACTTGAGTACCAAGACCTTATGCTCGAGTACCATATCAGAAGCAACCTGTGATAATTAATCTGTCTAGCCAATACTCAAGTATCTGTTTATCCATACTCGAGTATCATATCAGAACCAGGATGCGATAGCTAGTCTGTTCAGTCAATACTCAAGTATGCCTTACCAATACTTAAGTATTGACGCCTGAAACACTTACGCATGCTTATTAAAACTCGACAATACGCAAGTAGGTTAGCTTACTACTTAAGTACGATTCCACAATATGTAGTTCACGGAGGGAATTATCAAATCATTGTATATGCATAAAGAATCAGACTTTTGAATATTGCAATCATTTTAAAATCAATAGATTTTTAAGATATATGAAAGCTAAATTTCAAAGTAGTTTGCAATACTCATTCCTATGGTTCCACAATATAAAACCTCAATGGTTATTTTAAATGATAGCATAGGAGGTTTTACCATTGCATACCTTAGCCTTAGGTACTTGAAGGACTACATTCTCTTACCCAATTTACATTTGTTGATACATTGTCTTTTTGAATTTAGTATTGGGATTAAGCAATGCTTTCTCACATGAAGTAGACTGCAAGAATCTTTTCCCTTGTGCATAAGAGATCCCTCTTTTCATATTCTCCTCAAGATAGTTGAATGGTACTCTATGGTAATTCATTCTTGAGGTAGATGATATTCTTCTTACTTGTATCCATTGCTTCCTTTGATGTTTAAATCTTGTAGTTCCAACAGTAGGTGCCTTGAGAGTTCTCCTATTTGATATAGATGTTGTGAAATTTTTCATTGGTACATGAGAGACTCTTGGCTTCTTCTTTCTCATCACAGAACCCTTATGTCCATTCATTTTCACATCATCTTGCATACATGGAACATTGGATGGACATTTTGGTACCCACTTAAACTTGGGTCCTTCACTATTAGTATTGGACCTTATCTGTCCTTTTGGAATCCAAACATATTTATTTCTCAAATTAATATTTCTCCTAATATATCATGTATGAGAAATACGTCCAGACTTTCCACAATAATTGCAAATAATAGAATGATGCCTATTATCAACAGTTTTGCAAGTATCGAGTTTATCATTGAATTGAATCTCATTTGGATATTTTTTCTTCCTAATAAACTTTCCAGTATCATTTTCGAAAACATTTTTGTTTTTCAAATTAGAATCAATAGCTGATTGATAAACAACTCTATGTGATTGTTCAAAAACATTTTTCTTATCTACACAAGAAGAGTTGGAACTTTTTACCAAATGAGCAACTAGAGCTTTTGATGATGATTGATCACAAACGTCCATGAGCTCTTCTTGGGAATCCTCTTTCTCTTGTTCTTTTGTGTTGATTGGATTATGTGAGTATTCAATGATTTCTCCTTCTTCAAACTCCAGTTGTTCATTAATGGAAGATGTGCAGTTCATAATTTCTGATGAGCTATCAACACTATCTACTTCAACACAATTGCTAGAAGCATATATAGAATCAAGAATATCCTATATTTCTTTAGCACTAGAGCAAGATTTGATTTTCTCAAAATCATTTTCAGTTAAAGCACTATATAATATGTTTATTGCTCTAATGTTCAACAAAAACATTTTCCTTCCCCTTTCTGTCAAATCCTTTCCTGATTTGAAATCAGAATCAATTGTAAAAACATTCCACATATCAAAATCAGATGCTTTAAGAAAATTGGTCATTTTAGCTTTCCAAAACCAGAATTTTGTATCTTTCAAAAATGGTGGAATGGTATGATTAGCACCTTCTGGAAGCCAGCAACACCCAAGATTAGCCATTGTAACTCTTGAGACTGTTAAGTACTTTAAACAAGACACCTTGCTCTGATACTAAATGTTGGATCTGGCTATCACCCAAGAGGGGGGTGAATTGGGTGTTTGATAAAACTTTAAAAACTTTAAAAATTTTTCGCAACTAATTTGAAATCAGTTCTATGACAGTAATCAGTTATCTAAATATGTATACTGAAAATAAAAGAGTTTAGGGAAGAGAGTATGCAAACTGTGATTTATCCTGGTTCAGTCCAATCCTTGACCTACGTCCAGTTCCCAAGCTTCACTTGAGATTTTCAATCCACTATTTGCTTTGAGCTTGATTACACGTTCTGTACTTGAAGTAATCCTCTCCCTAGGATTCATTCCCCCTTACAAACTGTAATCAATACACTTGCTTGATTACATACTCTGTACTCGAAGTAATCCTCTCCCTATGATTCACTCCCCTTACAAGCTGTAACCACAACTAAGTGTCTCCCACTCAAGATCACCCAATCTTAAGTAACTCTCAAATAAACTGATTCATAATGAATCTTCTCTCTCAGAAGTGAATGAACAAGCACTGAAGCACATTACATATAATCTTACTCTCTAAGATGAATTATATGAGCATTGAGAATAGAGAGTGTATGACACAAACGTTGGATTTAGAGTATTGGCATTTTTGACAATATAAGCTCACATCTCTTCATAGTGTTCATCTCTTGTGTCTGTATATATTGCTCTTCGTTTTTGGGCTTCTTATATAGATGAAGAAGACCACTTTGAATCCAGAATATGAATGTTGTAAGTCCACTTCGAAAATAGTTGTTTAAAGTCCACTTGAAAATGTAGCTGTTGGAAATCCACTTTGATGCAGAGGCTCTGCATTTGTCTTAACATTTGCTGACAGAGATCTTATCAGGAATATAAACAATTAGAAGATAATACTAATTTCCTTCCACAGAATGGGCAATGTTTGGGCTTCTTTGTTTGTTTATTCCAAGTTGCAGACAGCTTCTAACACACATGTTAGACACCATTTTGATTTTACAGGTCAGCATTTGAATCTGAACGTTTTTCATGTAATCCTTTGTTTGATGATCTGAAACTTACTAGAAAATTGATTAAATGAGATTAGGAACCAGTAGTAATAGATGATATGAAGTCTGTAAATCATTCAGGAAGATTTCACAGATCTGATCAAGGTATATGTAAAACAGAGCGTCCTTAGGCTTGAGTCTGTTTCAGCAGGCTTGAGTTTGTTCATGCAAACTTGAGTTTGTTTTTCTAGGCTTGAGTTTGCTCCAGTTCAAAAGTCTTTGAAAACTCTTGATCTGCAATAGGCTTGAGTCTATAACTTTATGCTCGAGTTTCCTGCCTTGAAAAATCTTCGAAAACCTCTCTGTAAGTGACAAACTCGAGTTTGTAAATGTAGGCTCGAGTTTGAACGTTTTGAAAAGCTTTGAGGAACTCTCTGGGTGAGGTAGGCTCGAGTTTACATGTCCAGGCTCGAGTTTAATCGACTTGGATATCTTTGATAGCTCTCTGTCTGAGCTAGGCTCGAGTCTATTAGTTTTAGGCTCGAGTTTGTCGAATATCATATCGTGACTAGCTCTCTATCTGAGTCAAACTCGAGTTTATAAGTGATAGACTCGAGTTTGTGACATCCTGAATTTTTCAGTCAACTTCCAAAGGCCATATCTCCCTGGTTTGAACTCCGTTTTAGTTGAATTAAGTATCGAAGGAAAGCCCTTTGAGTCTACTTTCATATGCCACATATTTCAGCTCATTTCGATGTGTAGATTGTGAGATATCCTCAAATTACTGAACCTTGGTCTGCTGAGTGACGTTAACAGATGGGTCAACTTCAAAAATTCATTGCTCTCTCATCTGATCTTCTTTCGGCATGAAACTTTGTCAAGATGACGCATTTGATGTCTAGTTTCAGCTAAATTTGATTTTACTTCATTCTAATTCCTGGTTTAGGAGATATTGTCAAATTACCAGAGGTCGCTCAGCTGAAACGCGAAACAGAGCTGGACAAAGTTGCTGGAAGCCAGTCAGGCTCGAGCCTGTAAGTATAGGCTCGAGTTTGCTCGGGCCAGAAGAGCCAAAATCACTAGAAAACATCTAGGCTCAATCTATAAGTGACAGGCTCGAGTGTGTTCACACCAGGCTCGAGTTTACATGTTTAGGCTCGAGTTTGCTCGTATCAGAAGAGCCAGAATTGCTGGAAAACATCCAGGCTCGAGTCTATAAGTGACAGGCTCGAGTTTATTCATACCAGGCTCTAGTTTATATGTTTAGGCTTGAGTTTAGTTGTACCAGAAGAGCCAGAGTTGCTAGAAATCACCCAGACTCGAGTCTAGATGTGGCAGGCTCGAGTTTATTTACACAGAAACTGATATTTGCTTGTTCTAACTCCGAATTGAGTCATTCTATACTGGAGTAATAAAGAGAATCACTTGAGTGATCCAAGATCACTTGCAAACTCCTATAAGTGATCCATAAAATTACTCGAGTCAATTGGTAGTGTTGGAGCATTTTTGAATCAACAGAATACCACTTGAGCGATAGTTAAAGCACACGAGTGATAAACTTTCTCACAAAAGCTCAGTACTAGTGATATATCACACATAACTAATATGTGCACTCAAGTGACAATGCTATAACTCGAGTGACAACGTATCACTTTGTGATCTTGAGTCACATTCAAGTGCATGTTCATCATCTTTGAAAATCAGTGTCTCAATAATTTTGATACCTATTATGAACATTTAGATTAACACTATAAATCACTTATACTACTTCTAACATGTTACTAATGTTAGTTGTGTATAAGTTTTAGGTGATTAAAGCTTAAATTAAATTCAAATTTGTGAAAAGCGAAAATCTGTCAGAAGCATTGAATGTTGCATTAAATGCGTTGTTGAAGCAAAGAGAAAGTAACCAATGTTAGCTCCTAATGTTCTGATGATAACAAGGTTCTTAAAGATTGTAAGATTTTGAATAAGAATTGTAATCAATTCTCAAGAATGATAACAAGGTTCTTAATGTTTTGAATGCTATCTTGTTACATTGATTCTTGAGAGCTTGTAAGTGACTTTCAAGAATGCCTCGATAGGATCAATGTTGTTGATGTGATTCTCAATAATTAGTAATCAATTCTTAAGAATGGTTCTCTAGAATGAGAATGATTCTTAAGAGCTTGTAAGTGACTCTTGAGAATGCCTCGATAGGATCACAATGAAATAATTTTTATCTGAAGTGATTCTTGAGAATTAGTAATCAATTCTCGAGAATTAACGATAAATACTTTGGTTATATTTCTCTTCAGCATTATCTTAAAATGTGATTCTCGGGTATGAGTGAAGAGATTCTTGAGAATGCTTAGCTATTGATGTTTATGAAAATCTTTGAACATATCATTTTCAAGAATCTAAAATGTAATTCTTGAGTTTCATTAAAACATGGATTCTAGAAAGATTTTTTTCGATAATTCTCGAGAATAAGATGAACAATTCTCGAGATACATATTGGCATTTGAAATCTCCATTCTTGTAATTTGTAATTCATTGATTAAGCATTGGGTACTTCATAATATTAATCCTTACTATTCCTAACATCATTTAATCAGTTTGGTAATGATTTTCAGATATGCTTAATGTTGTTTAACATCAAAATTGTCATAAACAAATTAGTGTCAGACGCATTTAATGCAACTTAGAAAAGCAGAGCAACAATTGGATTTAGTTCTTGTACCAAATGAAATCATTCCTTTGAGGCTTACCTATTCTAACTATTAATCTGAATTACTCTCTACACAAGTAAGTCGATGGCGAATGCAATTAATGAAGCAACAACTGACTATTCACAAATAGAGAGCACATGTGACTAACAGAAATTATGAAGAGTCTCAATGGCTAGTTTGCAAAGCTTCACAACGACATTAATGGCGAATGCTATAAAAGCTCATCACATTCAATTTCTTGTACTTTAGTGTTCATTTATTATCTACTCGTGAAGAGTTATTAAACACTTATTTCATTAAGTTGTTAAATCTTAAGGTGTAGAACCTTAAGTATGGGTGTATGATTACAACTTGTAAGGGAGAGTAAGTCCAAGTGTGAAGGGATCATCTAGAGTTACAGGGTATGCAATTGTATTCATATTTGAAGAGCTAGTGGAAATCCTAAGGTGTGCTTGGAGACTGGGCGTATGTTGAAGTATTAGACTGAGCTAGTATAAATTGCTCTGTGCATATTTTCCTTCTTTGTTTTTGCTTTACTTGTGCCTATGTGTGTCTCACGAAATTTTTTTTTGAGATTACCTATTCACCCCCCCTCTAGGTGATATTTCATCTTCATTTGGTATTAGAGGACTAGTTTCTCTATTGGGCTTAACATCCCGAGATAGATCATAGAAGGAATATTGCTTGACGATGCCTCAATCAATCGACCCCCTGGATTCAATGGCAAGCACTATTCATTTTGGAAAGCAAAATTCAGAGTGTTCACGCTAGCTATCGAGTATGGTCTCTAGCGAGTAATAGAGACTGGAAATTACATTCCTACAAGGACTAAAGGCGAAATCGCTATTCCAAAGATATAAGCTGAGTTCAGTGAGAATGACAAGAAAAACATCACTCTTAATAGTAAAGCTATCTTAATGTTACAAAGTGCTCTCAGTCAAAAAGAGTACTTTCAAATATGCAACTTGTCAACAGCAAAGGAGATGTGGAAGGCCTTGGAAATAGCATTTGAAGGAACTTTCGGCATTAAGAAAAACTATATCAATACTTTAACCACCGAGTATGATTTACATCGAATGAAGTTTGGAGAAAGTATTGATGAATTTCAACTTCGCTACACTTATTTGATCAATCAATTATCAGCTCTGGGAAAAGCATATGAGCAAGGTCTACAGGTTAGAAAGGTTGTCAAATTTCTAACAAAAGACTAGCAAGCCAAAGTCACAACAATAGAAGAGGCTCATGGAGAATCAATGGCTTCAGTTGCTGCTCTATTTGAAAGCTTATCTGAATATAAAAGCAAACTTAAATTCAAGAAGGAATTAGATGAAGTCAACACTAGTAAGAGAAAAGGTATTGCTCTTAATGCTGTGAAGGAAAAAGAAGATAAAGATGAAGATGATGAGGACAATGATGAGCTAGGCATGTTTTTGTGGAGATTCAAGAAGTTCTACAAAAAGGACTAAGGCTTCAGAAATAGATTCCAAAAAGGAAACTCAAGTAACAGACGTGAATTCAGGGATAAGGATCGAATTATATGTTATGAATGTGAAAAGCCGAGTCATTACAAATCAGAATGTCCTCAGTTGAAAGACAATGATAAGGAGGAGAAGAAGAAGTTCAATCATTTCAAGAAGAAGGCCTGCGTGTCCACTATATGGGGAGATGGTTCCTCAAATGAAGAAAGCGAAGAGGAAAAAAGAAACTGCAAATGTCTATCTAGTTGTAGAAGAAGAGCGACTTGAAAATGATGATGGGGTGTGTTTGAGAGCATCAAGAATCAACAATTGGTATATTGACAGTGGATGCTCTAGACACATGACGGGGGATGCAGACAAATTTGTTGCAATGAGATCAAAAGAAGGTAGCAAAGTCACTTTTGGAGGTAATCAATCCGAGAAAATCACTGGCATTGGTGAGATTGGAGTAAAGGATGGACTTCAAATCAAAGATGTCTATCTTATAAAAAGTCTCTGTTACAACCTTCTAAGCATGAGCCAGAGTTCTGACAAAAACAATTGGATCATCTTTGATTCAGAAGAATGCCTTATTGTCAACAAAAATAATCTCCCAATTGATTTTGGTAAACTTAAGGTATTGGGCCTGTTTGAGTTGGCAGTAGGAGTGGTGACTTAAAAGCTAAGCTAACTGATGTATGTTTGGATTACCTGTTTGACTTTTTTCAGAAGTGGCTTTTTTTTCTAACTGAGGTGTGTTTGGATTATTATTTGAAAAGTCAGTTGAGATGGAAAATGACTGAAAAGGACATGAATCATATTGAAACTACATATACATTTTAGTTGTATATATTGAGTTAATGGAAATTTTAATTTTAATTTTAAAAAATTAAATATTATTAAAAAATAAACAATAAAAACCTACATTTGGAATTTTTGTAAATTGCTTTTAATTTTAATTTTAATTTCAAGTAAATTGCATTAGGAGCACCAGCCACCAGGGAATCTTTGTCCTTTTTCATGTCAAATCACTCATTTGAATGAGTCAGTGAAAATCAAATGATGTAAATGAAATGAATCATTTCGCACAGTGCCAAAACGCAGGCCGATGTTTTCAAAAAAGCTACGAATCCAAGCTTTTAAAAAAGTGGCGTTTTGGGCTTTTTTTTTTTTTTTTTTTTTTTTTTTTTTTTTTTTAATCTCAACCCAGTGAACATATTGCTATTAACAAACTGGCTACATTTTTTTTCCATCAAAAAGTGGCGTTTTTGGTTTTTTTTTTTTTAAGAAAAAGCAGAGTTAACAGCCTTACCAAATAGGCCTATTATTCAAAGCTCCTCGAGAAGGAAATTGTATACTTTAGATTTACCTAAAGTTAACTGTGAAAATTTTTTTGTTAGCAACTTAGACGAGAGTTGGCTATGGCTCAATTGGCTAATATACCTTTATTTTGGATTTCCAAAACATAGGTATATTAGTGAAAGTGGAATAAATCACCAAGAGGGGGATGAATTGGGGATTTTAAAATTTCTTTTCAACTCTTAAAAATAAAGCTTAAGAAATGAATAATGAAAGAGTAGAGAAAGAAAGGCTCAGACACACAGGATTTATACTGGTTCGGTCTTAACCTTGACCTACGTCCAGTCCCCAGATACCTTCTGGGTGTTTCCACTAGTTCAACAGGTTTTTAACTACAACAATGAAGACAAGACACAATCCTAATCACCTAGGACTTGCTCCCCCTTACACTTTGTAATTAAACAACCCAACTCACAGGTTCCACAACCTTGAGTTTACACAACCAAATACTTTAAAAGAATTTCAATCTCTCAAAAGAGTGAATATTGATAATCACTGAAGAACAGATAAAGGAATCACAATACAGACTCAAAAAATGCAGATGTGTTCAAGTGTAGCTTCGTTGTGTATCTTGTTCTGAGTCTTCATAGCCTTTTATAGCCTAACTAGATGAACTAGTCGTTGCAATATCTTCTCCAACGTTCAGTTGCAGATCTGGAAAATGACAGTTGCAAATTTTGCTCTGTTCTTTCAATTTTTTGCTGAAATCCTGGAATATGTTCTTTCAGAATGTCTTCCAGATTCTTTGTCATTCCACAATCTTAATTTGACCGTTTGAGGGGATCTTAATGTGTTCCAACGGTCTGAACTAAACATCTGGGATAAGGGAGAAGAATCAGCCCTGTTCTTGGTTCTTCATTAAATACACTTATTCTGGATCTTTGATTCTCTCTGATCTTGTGAAGAACCTATCTGAAACTTATCAAAAACTTGATCAATAACATTAGGAATAATAATGCAACAAGATATGATAATTTCATATTAACCCATAATGATTTCGCAGATTGATTTGATCTGGTTTTCAAAAGTTACCGATGCAAACTCAAGTTTGTTGTTCTAGACTCGAGTTTGAGGTTCATCCAGAGAGCAAGATATGTTTGAAAGTTTCCTAAACTCGAGTTGACAAGTAACTGACTCGAGTTTGGTTCTGACAGAGAGGAAAGTCACGAGTTGGTCCTGAATGAGATTTTGAACATATGGCTAAACTTGAGTCATTTAGTGATTGACTCGAGTTTGAAGCTTTTATGAAAATCTTAAGTTTAAGTTCACAGCTTCAAAACTGGAGTTTAGAAATGCAGACTGGAGTTTACAAGACCTGAAATATTGCATATCTCTCTGTATGATCTAGACTCGAGTTTTGATATTCAAAACTCGAGTTTCAGTGAAAACTGAGACCTTTGAAAAAATCTTTTTATGTGTAAACTAGAGTTTCCATTTTTCAAACTGGAGTTTTCAAATCAGTCATTTACTCGAGTGTTTTCTGTTTGAGCTAAACTCGAGTCACCGAAACCATGACTCGAGTTTCAGTGTGAACTAAAACATTTGAAATATCTTTGAAGGCTCAAACTGGAGTTTCTATTTTCAAGACTGGAGTTTAGAAATCATGTAATAATTCGAGTGTTTTCAGATAGTCCTAAACTTGAGTCTCCAGAAATCTGACTCGAGTTTCAATGTATATTGAAACTTTGAAAAAAACTTTACATTTAAGTACAAACTGGAGTTTAGAAAACAAGTATCAACTCGAGTATCTTTGTATATGCCAAACTCGAGTCTACATAATCCAGACTCGAGTTTCCAGTGAAAACTGAAAACATGAAGGCTATTGCATTTTGCAAACTGGAGTTTGTAAAACTGAAACTGGAGTTTGGAAAACGTTGAAGCTTCTGTTTGATCTCAAACTTGAGTTTCCAAATCATAGACTTGAGTTTACAAGTCTTTAAACTTTTAGCACATAAACTTTCTTGTAAACTGGAGTTTCTCAGAATCAAAGGTAGAGTTTGGAAACAAGTTGAAATTCGAGTGTCACTACCTTTGATCTAGACTCGAGTTTATAAACACAGACTCGAGTTTACAACTCTTGTAAACTTTGATAGCTCTCTGTAACTCTGTAAACTTGAATGTGCCTATACAAACTGGAGTTTGGCCAACATTGTAAAGTCTGTGCTTCTGTCTGTTAAGTCCAAACTCGAGTTTAGCAACCCAAACTCGAGTTTGCCTTAAACAGAAAGTTTTACAACTTTCCAAGGACAAACTTCAAATTGAGTTTACAATTGTCGGTTATCATCAAAACACACAGAGAACTAACATATTTTAGATGATAGCATAGGAGGTTTTACCATTGCATACCTTAGCCTTATATGCTAGGAGGATTTACTTTGCTTACCCATTGCCTTTTTCTATCACATTGATTATTCATGTCTTTTCATGGGTGTCTGCAAAGCTCTCTCAAAAGATATAGACTTCAAGAGTCTTCTATTATATACTTGAGAGATTCTCCTTTTCTTGTTCTTCTCAAGATAGTTGAATGATACTCTATGGGTAATTTGTTCTTGAGGTAGACGATACTCTTCTTGCTTGTATCTATTGCTTCTCTTTGTAAGTTAACTTTGTAATTCTAGCAATGGGTACCCCAAGAGTTCTCCCGTTTGTTATGGATGCTATGATCTTCTTCATTGGTGGATGAGAATTTTTTGGCTTCCTTTTTATCTTCTCTATACCCTTATGTCCATTGATTTTTAGATCATCCTGTACACATAAAGCACTAGATTGACACTTTGGTACTCGCTTATACTTGGGTCCTTGTATGTTAGTATCGGAACCCAAACAAATTTATTTCTCACATTAGAATTTCTCCTAATATAGTATTTGTGAGAAATATGGCCAGATTTACCACAATAATTGCAAATAATAGAGTGATGCTTATTATGAACAATTTTGCAAGAATTGTTCTGGTGAAGGTAATGCAATATCAAAAGACCCATATTTTTAAATTCTTTCTTCCCACATGATTCTCCAACATGATTGAAAACATTTTACTTTTCAAAATAGAATCAGTAATTGGTTGAAAAATGATTTTATGCAAACTTTCAAAATCGTCTTTCTTAAATACACAAGAAGAATTGGATTTTTTTACCATAACAACATCTTGAGATCCTGATGACGGATTCATCATAATTGTCCATGATGAGCTCTTCTTGGGAATCCTCACTCTCTTGTTCTTTCATGTTGACTGGATTATGGGAGTATTCAATGATTTCTCCTTCTTCAATCTCCAGTTGTTCATTAGTCATAGATATGAATTTATAATTTCTGATGAATTATCAACACTATCAACTTCAACACAATTGTTAGAAGCATAGATAGAATTAAGAGTATCCCAAATGTCTTTAGCACAAGAGCAAAACCTGATTTTCTCAAAATCATTTTATATCAATGCACTGTAAAGAAATTTCATTGCTCTAATGTTCAATGAAAACATTTTCTTTTCCTTTTCTATCCAATCCTTTCTTGGTTTGAAATCAAGAGCATTTACAAAAACATCCCACATATCAAAATCAGTTGCCTTGATAAAACTAGTCATTCTAGCTTTCCAAAACCAAAAATCAATATCTTTAAAAAATGGTGGAATGGTATAATCAAAACCTTCTGAAAATGAGCAACACCCAAAAATCAGCCATTGATAACTCTTGAGACGGTTAAGTCTTTTAAACAAGAGCCCAGCCTCTGATACCTAAAGGAGAAGTAAGGTAGTATTTCTATAGGTATATTTGTAATTATAATTTCAAATGATTAAAAGATTAAGACTATTGTCATGTTGGCCCAAAAAACGAGTATAATATCACAACAAACACAAAGAATAGGATCAAAATGTATATTTTTATAAGGTTTAAGTATACTTCTATTCTTTTAGGTTCAAATGGAGTATTCTTTTAATCCTGTAACTTTATAATGTATACTTTTAGCCATATAATTCTAATTCTATTAATTTTACTAATGGACAATGCTGACGCAATAAGCTCAAGTGATGATTGTGTAACTAAATGTTATTAATTTAAAATTTAAAATTTGTGCAAATTTAAAAAATCTAAAAATCTAGTGGATATTTAAACCTTGATTGTATTAAAAAAAAATCAGTTTAATAATCTAAATAGTAAAACCTTGATTTAAAAAATCTAATGAAGTAGTGGATATTTAAACCTTGATTGTATTAAAAAACCAGTTTAATAATCTAAATAGTAAACCCTTGATTTTAATTACAGAGATTTTATGATTTATTTTATTTTAATAATATAATATATTATATTAAAAAATTAAAGTTTAAATATGCTTTCTTAGCTACACAGTCATCACTTGAATTTGTTATGTCAACATTTTTTATTAGCAATATCAATGATGTTAGAAATATAAAACCAAAAGTATACTTTATAAAAATAAGGGACTAAAAGTATACATCATATTAAATTTTAAAAATCTAAAATATATTTTCACCTTTTTATAATTAAAGGATGAATGCAAGATTTTTATACATTTGAAACTTCAAAGCAAACAAATGGTCGATACATTGTGTGTTAGGCCCATTTCGTCTGATCACAAAGCTCAATATTAAATCGGCCCAAAAGTGCTTTCCTTTCTCAAGTTAAAGCCCAATAAATAGCATTAAGAATTCAAAAGGGTAAAGTAACAATTTTACACATAGGCTTTTCTCCCAGGAGCGCCCAACACCACGAGCTTTTTTCTAGATCAAAAGTATACACGTGGTTACGTTTTGGGAGCAAAATTACCATGAGCCGTTAGTTGACTAGACGTTGACCGTTAATTTGGACAGAGTGAACAGTAAAGCGGGTGAAATTACCCATTTACCCTTAGTTTTAAATAATTTTTTTTACAAAAATAAATCAAATAACCCCTCCCCCTAGTGGGCCCCACCACTGCCCACACTACCGTCGGCGGCCGCCCTCCCCACTACTAGCGACCGGCAGCCACCAGCGGTTTCCCCTTAGTTTTAAATAATTTTAAAAAATAAAAAAATAAAATACACCACTGCCGCCGCCGAAGGTGGCTGTCGGTCGTGGCGGCCAGCGTTGGTGTGGCCGGTCATGGGGCCCATTAGGCGAGGAGGGGTTATTTTAGTTTTTTCTTTTAATTATTTAAAACTAAGGGGAGGTCGCTGGAGTTGGCCGTTAGTTGCCAGCAGTGGTGTGGCCCACCGGCGGAGAGGGGTTATTTTAGTTTTTTTTTTATAAATTATTTAAAACTAAAGGCAAAAGGGTAATTTCACTCGTGTTACTGTTCACTCCGTTCAAGTTAATGGTCAACGTCTGGTCAACTAACGGGACGTGGTATTTTTGCTCTCAAAACGTAACCACATGTGTACTTTTGGTCCCAAAAAAAGCTTGTGGTGTTGGGCGCTCCTGGGAGAAAAACCATGTGTAAAATTGCTCCTTTACCCAATTAAAAAATACAATAAACATTGAACAAAGGAATTGGAGAAACTTACCCAGAAGGGAGCCATTCCAGAGATTCTCAAGGGCCAGGAAGAGTTTGACCATATGCCAAAAGTGGTATTTTGTACTAGTAAAACCTTGTTAGATTGTGTCATTTTCCCAGTCATTTACTCAGGAAGAGTTTGACACAAGCACCCCTGTGCTGACTTTGACAAAATAATGTGTTTTTTCTTTTTTACTTTTCAATTACATGTGGGTTTGGGGCATCATGCAAAGTTTAAGAAACAATTCATATTTTTTTTTTACTAATGATGTATAATTTGAGTATTTTATAGTATTATATACTGATCTGTGGGACTTGATGAATGAATTTTGCAGGCTAGGCATACCCAGCAACACTATTTGACTTGGCTTCATGTTGATAATAAAGCCAGTACAAAATGTGGAGAACGAAGAGAAATTGGAACAATAAGCTTCACGATTAATATAGAAAGCGCGTCCTAACAGACTAATTAATAGACCTTTTCCTGCAAAGATGCTTGTTTGGAAATATGCGTACAGGTTAACAAGTTTACGCTTACACGCACAGGCGCGCACACATGAGCCTTGAAAAGTCTATAAAGAAGCAAAGAGCTAATATATATATAGCTATAGCTAGCTACTATATCCATATCCATATCTTAAGAATATGTTTCGTCTTTACCATTTTGCGATGACTCTATTGATGATTGCCTCTCCTCTTTTGTTGCAGAGCCCCAACGCTAATGCAGGTATATGCGTCTTTATTTATCACAAACTTATACCACCATACACTCATTTCATATGTATGTTTTTTTATTTTAGAGTTAAATTTGTGATGATCGATTCTCTGCTTAAATACACACACAGACACAGACACACACTTAGAATTAAAATAGATACTTAGAATTAAAAAGTTAATTTGAAAAATAATGAGAAGTGTTGATGCAGGTATGACGATGAGGAAGCTGGCTGGTTCTTTGCCAAGGAAACCACCTCCGCCAATTTGGTCTCCTCGCATGGGTCCAATGCTACCAGTTATTAGTTCCCCTCCTCCACCGAAGAATATCTAGAGATTTTTTGGAACCAATCATGATCAATATAATTTTAAAAAATATATGTTCGCATCTCTTTTACTTTTCTTCATGCAGTAAATAGCTTATTTTTGTATTAGCAATTATTATTTGTCCAATTGTAAGTTTTCATCTTCTTATATTTACATACCTTCTTAAGCTTAAGAGCCTCATATATGTGTGTTTACCCAAAAAAAACCCTTAAAGATTCATTTTCTGGTAGTAATAAGCGACTAATTCGATTTTCAAGCCTTCGAAGAATTCCAATACCATATCAGAATTAGGTTAATTGATTAAGCTGATCAAATAGAGTTACAGTTTTTTGAATAAGAAAATATTTTCGGCTAATTGTAGCAAACAAAATATTATATAATTACGCACAATTGAACAACTAAATATGGGCAGAATTACATAAAAATGAGAATTAATCAGATTATTAATTAGAATCCTGTTACGGATAAAAATAATGGGCTTGGCGCAGATTCGGTCCAATAGGAATTATTCAAAGACCAAATCCCTATAACCAGGTAAAATAATAATTGCCCACTAATTATGCCTATAATATAGGAGTGTGCAGATAATGCGGATAATGGAGATAATGGAGCTGACAGTTACTTATGGCACGATTGAAAATGGAAGAAATCACCAGGAGGGGGGTGAATTGGGGATTTTAAAAAAAAACTTTTGAATTCTTTTTCAAAGCCTTTTGAAAGTAAATGTTAAGAAGGTAAGAAAAGAAAAGCTTGACACACAGAATTTATACTGGTTCGGTCTTAACCTTGACCTACGTCTAGTCCCCAGATATCTTTTGGGTGTTTCCACTAGTTCAACAAATTTTCAACTACAACAATGTAGACCAGACACAATCCTAATCACCTAGGACTTGCTCCCCCTTACACTTTGTAATTGAACAACCCAACTCACAAGTTCCACAACCTTGAGTTCTCACAAACAAATGCTTTCAAAAATTTACAAACTCTCAAAAGAGTGGATAAGGATAAACATTGAAGAACAGGTTGAAAATAACAATACAGACTCAAATTTCAAGGTATAATCAAGATAGCTTCGTTGTGTGTATTTTGCTTTGAGTTTTCACAACCTTTTATAGACTGAATGGATGAGCTAGCTGTTGTAATTCTTTCTCTAATGTTCAACTGCAATTATGGAAAACTGGCAGTAGCATATTTTTCTCTGTTCTTGAATTCTTAGCTGGAATCTTGGAATTTAGTTATTGCAGAAGGTCTTTCAGATTTTTAGTCATTCCTTTAACTTAATTTGACCGTTTAAGATGATTCTTATGAGTTACAACGGTCTGAGCTGAACATCTGGGATAAGGGAGAAGGATCAGCCCTGTTCTAGGTTCGTCATTTAATGCATTTATCCTGGATCTTGATCTCACCTTGATCTTGGCTAAACCTTATCTGAAAAACACTCAAAAATTCATCAAGGACATTAGAAACAATAATATCATATGAGGAAATAATTTCAGGAAGACCCATTAAGATTTCGCAGATCAATATCATTTGATTTTTCAAATTCCCCGATGCAAACTCGAGTTTGTTCTTCCAGACTCGAGTTTGGGGTTTATCCAGAAAGCATGTCTGTTGATTAGTGGTCTAAACTTGCAGTCTGTAAAAACTAACTCGAGTTTATCGGGCTCTGGACTTGGGATGGAATTTTGGTCCAGAAGCTAAACTCGAGTCAATTAGTGACCAACTCGAGTTTGGGTCTATGTTTGAAGAACAAGCCTAAGTTCGTGATTTTCCAGACTGGAGTTTAGGGTCATAGACTGAAGTTTGTAGGGTAGCCAAAATGGATGATCTTTCTGTATGATCCAGACTCGAGTTTGGGAAGCAAACTCGAGTTTAAGTGACTACTGAAATATTTGAGGTTTATCTGGGTCAAGTGCAAACTGGAGTTTGGAAGGCCAGACTAGAGTTTGTGAGTCTATTGAGTTTTTTGGGTTCCTTTCTGTTTGGTCTAAACTCGAGTTAGGGAATCTAGACTCGAGTTTGGCTTGCTGAGTGCTCTCTGTATCTTCCAGACTTCAGGTTTGATTTGCAAATTGGAGTTTAGCTTGATGTGAAAATTTTGGATTCCTGTCTGTGTCTGCCCAGACTCGAGTTTGTCTATGCAGAATCGAGTTTTGGCCTTTATGTAAAATTGAATACCTTTCTGTCAAGTCTCAAACTCGAGTTTATATACCTAAACTCGAGTTTGCCTTTGACAGTGAGATTTTCATTTTGCCAAAAACAAACTTCATATCAAGTTTACAATTTCTAGTTATCATCAAAACACATTGAGAACTAACAACGATGAATAAAACCCTAAGGTAACTCCTATAAATAGGAGATCAACCTAACAAGGTACACGGCTTCCAACTTTCCCTCCTTTACGATTCTGCATACACAGAGCACACACCCCCACTCCTTGTCGGTGTAATCGAACTATATGGACTTTGATCCCATTCATGGGTACGTAGGCCCTAGGCATCGTTTCTAGGTCAAGTCCAAAATATCTTGTGTTCTTATTCCAGAACATTGGCGCCATCTATGGGGAGTTGGTAAATTTCTGATTCCCATGACCAAAGATGGTCAATGATTCTAATTCTCAATTGCTTGATGAATAACAAGTAATCTGCTAGAGAAACATTTATGAAGAAGGCGTGATGCAAATAAGAGCTTTCACAGAGTTATATTTGAAGGTCCACGAAGATTTTGGGATCTAAAATTATTCAATAAAAAGAAGTTATGGCAGAGTTTGGATTTCCAAAACAGATCGATTGTCTTAAGGTTTGGCTCTGGTTCATCAGAAGAAGCTCTAGGCAAGGTACTTTAAGCAGATGGGTTTCAAAACTATCGAAAGTCCGACTCAGATACAGGAGTTACCATCCATCATGAGATGAACGTGATTGAATATCAACCACAAGATGTGCACTAATGTCCTCCCGAATAAAAATCAGAGGAAAAGGTACTCCTAATCAATTTTGTTAAATAGATCATGAACGCATTAAGTAGAAGCTTGAGGGCACCACGAAAAGTATTTGTCGGACCAAGGAGGTCGAAGTCCTAAAGATTAAAGGGAGGGGTTCAACCTTCCGCCGAGACCGTCTTCAGTCTTCTTAGGAGAAACTGGGGTGCCGAGATGTGTGTGTCGGAGAAAGGTGAGTTCGAGATGCATAGCTGCGCCGAGCTCAACACCTATTTTCAAGCTTTCCTCTGCTTAAACTCTCGTTTTCAAGATTTCCACAAGAGTTGAGCCCTAGCCCGCCGAGCTCAACTCATTTTTCCCAGCCTGAGAATGCCAAGGACCTACCCTTGAAGAGAGGTTTGGCCATGACGCTACTCCACTATTACATAGAAGCGTGAAATTCCGAGATATGTTTAATCCCGAACTTTGGCTAAAGTCACTTTGGCCCATTACTTTCCAATTCCGCTGTGTTCAATTCATTTGAAAGGAAATGTCGAGGTGTACATTTGACACTATTCTTAGGAATCTCCAATCTCGGCATATTCAACCGCGGCATAAAAGGAGTGCCAAAGCACTGGACAAAAGGCTGGGATTCCAACATGAGTTGCTGAAACTCCAAAAAGTCGAGACTCCAACAGTATCGGCCAAAGCTTCCTTGAATGCAGAGCGTGGGATGGGGTGCCAAGGTGCCGAGATCCCAAGAAGTCAAGGTGCCGAGTTTCTGGGATTCTAATTTCTCCATGCACATGAATCGCTGACATGCCTAATGCCGAGATTCCAAAACTTGCAGCCGAGATGCACATTAAGCTTGGCTTTTCTGGTTTGCTGAGCGAGGTCAGACTGTTGATAGTTATGGGCTTCAATTATGGTTGTAGCATGTCTTTGAAAATCCGAGGTTTCCAATATGCTCTTGCACCGTCGACTATGAGCCGAGATTCCGGAAAGCTTGGAAATAAGGTAAGACGCCAAGAAATACAACGTCGGTTACCCGCTAAGCTTCAGCGGTGCGAGATGCCGAATTGCTGAGATGTTTAGGTGCCGAGATAATTCAAGTGGAGGCATGTCAAATATTTCCCTTGCACGACCTCAGAAGTTCTTTGAGTTGCATATCGGGATGCCTCTTTCTGTCGGTATTCTATATTCATGAAAAGCTATGTATGGATCAATTTGTTGCAAATTACGCCTAGCTATGAGTTCATATCTGCTAGGCCCCTCAAGTAATACATCATGTGGGCATCATTGCACTCTCTGTATTTCACAGCACGTATGCCGAGTATAAATTGCTAAGCACGTATGCCGAGTATATATTGCCGAACATGTATGCAGAGTTATATATTGCCAAGATTATAAAGAGCCAAGATGTGTATTCAGAGTTCCAAGATGCTCATTCAACTCCAGCTGCATGCCTAGACTCCAGAAAACTTGGAAATGAGTATAAAGTCGCCGAGGCTCTGTTTTGAGAATCGGGAAGAGTCCAACGACAAGAAATCCTGACAGACCAAGGAAGTTTATGGTTATCCACCATTCAGGGTTTTTAGATCGGATGAATCTTCTGCAGAAGAATTATGCCTGAGTCTGCGATGCATTCCGCCAAAGTCAGCTTTTTCAAGTTCTTTGATGAAGATGCTGACGCTAAGATATGCATCCAGCATCGATTCATATGTTCATGAAGGCAATATCTAAGGTGCAGATCCATCCTCCATGTTCGAAATTAGTAAATGAGTCTTGGTTGATGAAAAGGAGAAAAGCGTTCGTGAAGCCCTGCTTTTTGTTAGTAAAATGTTAAAGATGAACCTGAAGCCAACGACTGAAACTTATGCTAGTCTGATTGTGCAACTGTTGAAACATGACAACTTCAATTATGCTAATAGGATTTTTAAAATAATGATATCCTCCAGATGTTAGCCTGATGTATATACATATACAATATTTGTTCATGCATATTGTAATCAAGGAAAGGTAAAAGAAGCTGAGAACATGACGGCTAAGATGAAGGCAGATGGAATCATTCCTGATTTTTTAACTTGCACATTATTATTTGATGTATATGGGCACATGCAATTTTCAGTGCCGAATGAAATCAACCAGGACACCATGCTTGCTTGGGAGGTTAGCCAATCTCTTTTATATTGTTGGATATGCTGCCTTTTTCTAGCACGTCATTTTGCTATGAAATTATTTTTGAAAGTTAAAGTTCTTAGGCCCATCACCAAATAATTGTGCCTATGCGATCATGATGTCATGTTGAATTAATGCTTATAGCTACAGTATTGTAGCCTATGCCTGTGAGGTATTCATTGTGCATGATCCCGAGCGCATTTCTGATTTGGATTTATCCAATTACATCACTATTATGCACCGAGTTGCTAAAGGTCTTCATGCAGCTAAATGAATATTTGTTTTCCACTACTGATGAGGGATACAAGTATTCCAAGAATTTTACTTCCTTGAAATCAAAGTACCTTAATTTACATTTTAGAGGTAACCTTACTGAATACTTAAGGAAAGGTATGCAATAAACAAAGGCCCATCAGTATTATTTGTGGAATCACATGGCAAGTATAAAGGTGCAAAACTATGGTACTGAACAAGTTATATTAGTAGACTTGGTATGTTGCAAAGATAAAGTTGCTAAAAATGGCAGAGGGCTTATCAGTCCTAATTGTTTTGATAGCTTTAACAATGGAGGCAATTCCTCTATTAAAGATGGAGAATTGGATGTTCATGAAGAAAATAGCCATGTCAGGGTTGTGGCCACTGAAGATCTTAAGGCAGGATGTTCTAGTATTGATGATGTCATCTTTCTAATGCCTGGTTCATGGGTGATTTATCTAAAAATGATGTTGCCCAAGTTTATCATGATTTGGCAAAGAAAGCATTTTACTTTTACTGGTCAGGATGCAATTACTTTAGCAGACAACGTCCCCAATGCTCAGAAAATTCTTAATAACCAGCATGACTAGAAGTTACAGCAGGGTCTTTCATAAATCAATAAATATGATATGTAACTCATTGTTGTGAGTTGATGTGCTTTGAGGTATCAAATGCTCTCTAAGCATCGCTGGATCTGTTAAATTGGCGCTAGATTTAATACAAAAATTTTTATCTTTCAAAGTTCAAGACCAGAGAACATCGAATGTGATTCAAATATTATAAGGAGGACAAAGATTTGAGCTCTCCTACACTCACTGGAATAGCTCTAGGGATATTGTGGGTGGACATATTTCAGATCTGCAAGCTACCAAGACCCCCAATGAAAGATGGAAGACCACTAGAAAATGTATTGGATGACAAATTTAGATCCGGGAGGCCAAAATAAGACACTGACGTGGATGAAAGAATAGGAATATTAATCTTAGTGGAGTTATCCCATGAAAAACAAATATTGTCTTTATACATATCCTTAAAAAACCATGAAGGAATGGCAACACGGGAGCACGTGAAATATTATCTTTATGCATATCCTTGATATGCAACAAGGAATTCTCGCATAAGACACCTAGCGACCATACACTTGCTTTTTGGAATCTCTGAAACTTGATGTTTTGGAATTTTGGAATGGATAATAACCACGTGTCTTGTTTGATCTCTCACTGTGTTCTTATGCACCAATTTAAATATTCAAGCTTTGACATCTGGAAAGTATCTCCATGTTGTCGAGAAGCAAAAAGTGAGTACATAATGTAGCTTCATAAAGAAATCGTCATTGCTAAAGGCTACTTAAATATGTATCGATGAACAAATAAGGCCAACTTGGGAGCTGATCGATGGGATCTGTAAAGAGGGTCTTGCTTTTGAAACAACCAAGAAATAAGGAATTACTGAGGATATTATTTAAAGAGCTGAAGCTCTTTATTTGTTAGTTTTCTGCTAAGGAATTGCTTCCTCAGGAAGATTTCTCAAAGCAGGATCAAATAAATTTTCTGAGCACCTGATAAGATAGACTCATCTAATACTACAACAAAGGGAAAAATTAGACCTGGTTAAACCGAATCTGGTCAAAATCTAGGTGCCGTGTAAATTTTTGAATCCGGACCCCGGTTAAACCTAATCTGATTAAAACCTGGGTTCCATGTAAATTGTTGAAAGCGGACCTTGGATTAACTTGATCTAGTTAAAACCCAGACTCCATGTAAATATATGAAGCAACATGGTCGCGAGTTTATGCAAGCTCTAGTAGAGCCAATTGCTACTTCAATATATATGAAGCAACATGGTTACAGCCTATATAAGCTCCGGTGGAGCCAATTGCTATGGCAATACATGAAGCGACATAGTCGCGAGTCTATATAAGCTCTGGTGGAGCCATTTTTGAGGCGACATAGTCACAAGTCTATGTTAAAGGCAGCATGATCATGAGCCAATTATTTTGTAAGCAACGTAGTTGCCATTCCAATATAAGCTCCGATAGAGCCAATTAAGACGGTCGCGCCGTCAAAGTCGATGAATTTAAGAGGAGGAGTCCTGGAACCCATTCTCGACAATTCAATATAATGGTATTAACCATCAAGTTTATTAAAATTCCTAAGTGAATTAAATATGTCGACAAGTTAACAAGGATTCAAGAGAAGGAGTCCTAGAACCCATTCTCGAGAATTCTATGCGACGATCTTAACCGTCAAGTCTATTTAAATGATTGAATTCGGGTAAACAAACCTGTCTTCATAAATCATATTGCGACGGTAATTCCGTCAAGTCTATTCACATGCATGAATACGGGGTACACAAACCTGTTTTCATGAATCATGTTAAGTTCATATACAAGCATGAATCCAAGGTGGACAAACCCATTTTCATGAATCATGTTTTGAAGCTGGACTTGGTTTAAACTGAATCTGGTTTAAGTCTGGGATCTGTGTAAAAATTATGAAGGCAGACTCATTCAAACTGAATATGGTTTAAATCTGGGCTCTGTATAAAATTTTGCAGGAAATAAGAATAGAAGGCCGACCCTGGTAAAACCAAATCTGGTTAAAAGTCGACCTCCATGTAAATTTTTAAAGGCAAATTAGATTAAAATTCGCGCTTGTGTAAAGATTCCCTGAATCTCGGGATTAAAGTATATAAACCTAGAATCTCGGGGTTGAAGTATATAAACCTGGAATCTCAGGGTTGAAGAATATTAACCCGGAACTCAGGGTCAAAGTATATAAATCCGGAATCTCGGATCAGCGTGCAAGGAATCTCAACAATCATGATATCCAAGTCCGAGTTAGAAAGTCAATGCATCCCGACAGCTTAGGGACTTGAACTACTGGGTTGGGGGGCAACTAAGTGGATAGTGAATTGTTGGAGGAAAAGCATGTTAACAATAACCGAGATCAAGGCAAATCCGAATGAAAGAAAAATTCAGACGAACATTCAAAAAGAATTCAAGCTCGGACAAGCATTCGAGTTCGACAAGAAAGAAGCAAACTGAATGATTTGCACAAAACAATAAGTATTTTCCATTAATTTTGATTTGCTTAAATGTTATTAAATGCAGGAACATAAACTAGATAAGCCGAACATATCTCGGCCAAATCCGCGTTTCACATCAAAACAAGCTATGCATCCCGGCAGCTCAGAGACCTGAACTACCGGGCTAGGGGCATCTGTTACGGATAAAAATAATGGTCTTGGCACAGATTCGGCCCAACAGGAATTATTCAAGGACCAAATCCCTATAACCAGGTAAAATAATAACTGCCCATTAATTATGCCTATAATATAGGAGTGTGCAGATAATACGGATAATGGAGATAATGGGGCTGACAGTTACTTATGGCACGATGAATAAAACCCTAAGGTAACTCCCATAAATTGGAGATCAATGTAACAAGGTACATGGCTTCCAACTCTCCCTCCTTTATGATTCTGCATACACAGAGCACACATCCCCACTCCTTATCGGTGTAATCGAACTATGTGGACTTTGATCCCATTTATGGGTACGTAGGCCCTAGGCATCGTTCCTAGGTCAAGTCCAGAATATCTTGTGTTCTTATTCCAGAACAAATCCCTTTAAAAGAAATTATAATTAGAATGAAGGGCTGAAACAAATAAACTATAATCGAAATGAGCCATAAACCCCTTTTGAATCTCAACAACAACTAATGAACAAGTGAAATTTGGGAATCAACAGTGGCAATTTCCATTTTTTATGATAAATCAAACCCCAAAATTACATCTAATTAAAGATACGAACAAGAAAGGAAAATGGGAGCTATGTCGCTTGTTTGATTGAGAGGGAAGATTAAGAGCTTTTAGAGCAAGAGAGCTTTTATAAATGCCACATTAATGATATATACTAGATCCGGAGGGTATCAATAATTAATTTCAAGCATATGAATAGGAATTATATATATATATATATATATATATATATATATATATATATATATATATATATATATATATATATTTTGGAATTCTTCCACTATTAAGATGAATAAATTAATTAAGATGTGAAGTAATGATACTTGGCATAGTCAAAAAGGTAATGATACTTGGAATTGGGGAAGATTTACACCCTTCTTCTCTTTTGCTCCAAGGCTGCTATATATCTAAAAAGGATTAACAAATAGACATATTGAATTCCTGTTTGGATTTAGGGAATGTGGTCTCAGGGATTCAGAGAATTTGTATCCTGCCAAGTGCTTGCTTGAATCAAGTTATTTTAATTGATGTTTTGCGATAGGAAGTAGGCATATGATATGACTTTTAACTTAAAAAAGCTTAAAAACAAAGGTATTGAATGCTAGAAAGAAAAGGTATTGATAATGCATTGGCTGTGTAGAATATAATGAAGTGGAAAATAAGGAAACGCGGTTTCATTGTTGACTGTTATTTTAGACTGCACCCTACTTCAAAAACTTGCCTCCATGTGGCGGGGTTTCTGCAAAATAAATGAGCATGTATGTTTCAATAAAATCAGCTTTTGTATTATTGCTCTGCGACGAGTATGAATTTGGATGCCATGAATTGGCCCTCTATATGTTGTCATCTAGATCTAGTCAAACTCCAAAATAATGTAACAATCAAAAGTAAAGAATTAGTTCTTTTTATCAACATATTTTAAGTCGATTTAATAAGAATTACTTGAAAATAAGAATTTAATAGATGTATTGGTTGCTGGATATTCTAGAACTAGTCTAAGAAGTGTTTTTATCTAGTCTTAAAAACCTTTTTTATAGTAGTGTAGGCTTATAGTTCTTCATTTTTTATTCATTAATTAGCTTAACATTTTGTATTATTTTGGGTTATTTTGATATTCACTAGTGCAAAAAAGTGTTTTAAGACCGCCTCATTTACAACGGATTATCAACGTCCCGGTCTTAAAGATATGACCGGTGACAATTTTGTAAATATAAAGAACTTCTTCGATCACATCAATTTTTAAGATCGCCTCATTTACAATGGAGTTTCGACGCATCAGTCTTAAAGATATGACCAGTGGCAATTTTGTAAATATAAAGAACTTTTTTAACATATCAATTATTAAATATAATATTCATGCTGCTTAAAAAAACCAACCGCTCTTAAAAATGTTAAAAATATTAAAATATGGATTACATAATATAGAAAACTTGTACATCCCCGACTTATATTTTATGCAGTAAAGAATAAAAAGGAAATATTTAAATATAATCGTATAAAACTTTAAAGACCGGACATATATAAATGACGGTCTTAAAGGTAATACTTTTAAGAGCAGACGTACTTATACCCGGTACTAAATAATGAAAAAATTTAAAATAATAGTTTATTACTTTTAAGAGCGGACATAAATAACGGACGGTCTTAAATGTTAATCTTTAAGACCGTTGTTTCAGTTACTTCGGTCTTAAAAATGGAAACATTTACTTCTTCCCGCGAAACCTTACTTACGACTTACGTCTATCTATCTAAGCTCTGAAACCCTTGTTCTCTTTTCGAAACCCCACTTTCTGTTGCATTACGTCTATTCCTCGCTAACCACCATCATCCTCTGTTACTCTCTCACTTTCTTAGGCGTCACTCCTTCGCACCACCACTCTCAACCTCTCTTCCTTTATAAAAAATGAACGGAGAAAACCATTCTCTCCCTGTTCAATCAACGTCAGTTACTGATGTTACTGGTGTGAGCTAGAACCAACCCTCTTCTTCTCAAAATGAGCCTTGTGACCACCTTGCACTGCACGTCGTGGTAGAAGTGGCACACGAATGAGCAACGTAATCGTAAAATGAAACGCTGGGTCAAAGATCGAGATTCAGTTTAATGACAGGTTGGAACCTTTTGGTCCGAATAAACACGAATATAATAGTTTTGTCGGCTATATGGCACGCAGCAAGGTCAACATCTTGATAGATGAGTGGAAAATGTTGACCAATGCACAGTAAAGGATCCTCTTTGGGACACTGTCCCTGACTCTGAGATGTTGAAAGCCAATACATTGTCTTATTATGCTGATCAGTGGAGGAAATTTAAGACCTTTCTAGCCAAAACGTATATTTTTGTCGAGGTTCGACCTAATCATAATCCTTGGGACAAGTACACATTCTTTGATCAACAAATTTGGGATCAATTTGTTCAGCTTCGGTCCACTTCTAATGCTTTAGTGAGTTCATATTTAGTTTTGTTTGTCCTTTTTGTTTGCTTATTAACCTATGCGGATATGTGAATATTATTGTGTTCATCTAATCCTATTAGTTAGATGGTTTAATGTGTGAGTAGAAGTATATATTTTCATCCTTTGTCCTGCATCAGAGGAACAAGCAAGTAAGCCATAAGTGAATTTGAGTATGATTGTTTAATATGTGAGTATGCATGTCTGATATGGTAACCGTTATTATATTCTTAGCTAGTTCTGTTATAGTAGGTAGTGGTTAGACATTGCTATTAGTAAGTCAGTATGTTAGTTCTATACAATTCTACATCTTCCTTGAATAAAATGTTAAAACTTGATGAAGTGAATTTGACAAGTGTTTGAGGTTCATATATTAAGCAGAATTTATCTAATTTCTACTAGTGAGATGGTTGGAATTCATAATTAATGGTTGTTTTCAATTCTGATTCACAGAAAAGAAGGGCACAAGCACAAGAGATTGGGAGAAAGAATGATTGCCCTCATAGGGCTTTTCGCAGGGGATATGCAAAGGCCGAAGAAGAAATGATGGAGGCCAAGCAGAAGAGATTGGAAGAAGAAGCTTGAATCCAATCCTTCGCTGTAGTTGATCAGCAGGCATCCCCAATACATCGCAAGGATTTGTGGTTGTATATTCGGCAACCAAAAAAAGGTGCCTACATGAGTGAACAAACTCATATAGTTGCTGAGAAAATTGTAAGTATCATTATTGTTATTTTTAGTTACTAAATATGTTTCATCACTAAGCTTCTCTTATCTGTAACTTACACGAAGATCTTGAAAAGAAAGAAGAAGGGGGATCTTTTGTGTCAGGCGGGAGGAATGATGTTCTGACCGTTGCAACTAGAAAACTGGATCACTCGGGGCGGGTAAGGGGGATCAGAGGATGGGTAGGCCTAAAAGAATACTTTAGTAAAACCAAACGCCTTAGGCAAAGTATGATTATCCGGGAGGAGATGGACCAAACGGTTAAACAATTAAATGAGGAGGCAGTGGCCAAAGAACGTGCATTGAAAGAAATGTTTGAAGACCAGATTAGGCAAATGAAGGAGGAAATGATGGAGATGAAGAAGCTTATTAGCTCTCGGCCATAGACCAGTGTTCCCTTCACATATACACATGCACCTGTGTAGTAGAGCACCAGAGGGAGCTGCATTGTTGGACAGTTAGAGCAACTTTGTGACCTGTACGTCGCAGAACCAACTAGACAATTAGTTGCTAAAGGGACTGTCCACAACTTGGGATCAACTGTACACCACAAACAAATGGTTGATGATGAAGTCAGAGTGTCAGTTGAAGAGGTGATCATTGATGCACCTCTCCCTACCGACCAGCTGAAGTGTGTGAGTGATGTCAAGGGAACCTTTATCTCTTAATCGGTGAAGCTTGTAAATGTCTATACTCCTCCTGATGCTTCATCCCCTCCTCCAGTTCAATCCCTTCCTCAATCTCCATCCCCTCCTCCTAAAGCTACATCCCCTACTGCTGAGTTAGGGGCGAAGGATAAAATATCCCAAATGGTATCCAAAGGAGAATTTCAAAACCAATCGTGGGATATCAATGAAGTGGTAGGGGTTCCTCATGACCCTCAACAAGTTTTCTTTGACACCGTTGATATGAAGTCCTTGCTGCTTTCTGGACAGGAGCTTACATCAGCAGTTGTTCAAATGTGATGTAGGTAAGTATCTTATTTTATGAGTACATAATTTAAATGAACCGTTTAGACACACATACATATATACTAATTCCTTGATCGATGTCATTATTGTAGGTTCATGCATCAAGATTTGGAGCAACAAGGCAGAATCAATGATTTTGGATTCTTGTGCCCAGTATATGCAAGCACAACCCCCAAGGAAGCAAGACAGGAGTACATATCAAATAGGTTGTGTGAAGTGAGAATGAAGGTGTACTTGTTTCTATATCACCATAGGTACATATCACAATCGATCTCTTATTGCAATTCACTTAATTCTGCATAATATATTGTTGGTTATGATTAGTTTTGATGATGTCTTATATAGATGCCATTATCAAGAGCAAAAAGTTTATATCATAAAGTTTATACCATATGCATTGACTAATTGCTACATTTAATGTAGATTTGTTCATGTGGAAAAAGAACAAGAGAAGAGAAGAAAGAAAGAGTTGATTCATGGAGAATAATCAAGAAGAGAGAAGAAAGAAAGAAGAACTTGCTGAATAAACTAAGAAAATCATTATACAAGTTCTTAGTTTGATTCTAGAAGTCTCCATGATCAAATGAAAGTTAGAACAGCTCAATTCAGAGATAAAACAAGCATATATCAGGTTCTGGATGAGCAAAATCGAGCCAGATACTTAAAAGTCAAGTTTACTGCATTACTGGAAGTGATCTGCCTCTGGATTATGAGAAAACTCGAGTTTAGGACACAAAACTCGAGTCTGGAACTCAAAACTCGAGTTAGTCACTTAATGACTCGAGTTTGTAAAGTCTTCAGCAACTCTGGCGTCTCTGAATCATCAAAACTCGAGTTAGCCAATGTAAACTCAAGTTTGGAACTCAAAACTCGAGTTAGTCACTTAATGACTAGAGTTTAGCAAGCTTTCAACAACTCTGTCTAACTCTATTTCACGATTAGAATTGGCGACCTCTGGTAATTCGATGATATCTCCCAAACCGGAGATCGGTTTAAGGTGAAATCAACTTTGTATGAAACTAGACATCCAATGTGTCATCTTGACAAAGTTTCATGCCCAAAGAAGCTGAGATGACAGAGTTGTGAATTTCAGAAGTTGGAACAGGAATTCACGCCACACAGCAGACCAAGCTTCAATGATTTGAGTGTATCTCACAATCTACACATCAGAATGAGCTGAAATCGGTGGCATATGAAAGTAGACTCACATACCTTTCCAGAAACAAAAAGATCATGGAAAACAAAGATCAAATGAGTGAGATATGATCTTGGAAAGTTGACTATAAATTCAAGATGCTGCAAAAACACTGGCAAAGAACAACCTTCATTCATCATATCATAACTATCAGAATACAGTGAGTTTAGAGCTGATTCTTCTTGCAATGGAAAGAAGACTTAAAAAGCTTTATGGAGATAGGTACTGGATTCCAGGGATTGATCTTTATCAGGTCAGAAAGCAAATAACTTGTGAGAAGGATATTTGATTGAGCCATGGAGAAGAAAACTCGAGTTTGTGTTAGCAAACTCTAGTTTTGAGACTTGACAGAAAGATATTCAATTTTACAAAAAAGCCAAACTCGAGTCTGCATAGACAAACTCGAGTCTGTACAGACACATAAATGAATCCAAAATTTTCACATCAAGCTAAACTCCAGTTTGCAAATCAAACCTGAAGTCTGGAAGATACAGAGAGCACTCAGAATCCCAAGCAAGCCAAACTCGAGTCTAGATTCCCTAACTCGGGTTTAGACCAAACAAAAAGGAACTCAGAAAACTCAATAGACTCCCAAACTCTAGTCTGGCCTTCCAAACTCTAGTTTGCACTTAACCTAGATAAACCTCAAATATTTCAGTACTCACTGAAACTCGAGTTTGATTCCCAAACTCGAGTCTGGATCATACAGAAAGATCATCCATTTTGGCTACACTACAAACTCCAGTCTATGACCCTAAACTCCAGTCTGGAAAATCACGAACTTAGGCTTGTTCTTCAAACATAGACCCAAACTCGAGTTGGTCACTAATTGACTCGAGTTTAGCCTTCGGACCAAAATTCCATCCCAAGTCCAGAGCCCGATAGTTCTCTCTGTAAAAGCCAAACTCGAGTTAGCTTTTACAGACTACAAGTTTAGACCACTAATCAACAGACATGCTCTCTGGATAAACCCCAAACTCGAGTCTGGAAGAACAAACTCGAGTTTGCATCAGGAATTTTGAAAAATCAAATGATGTTGATCTGCAAAATCTTAATGGGTCTTCCTGAAATTATTTCCTCATATGATATTATTGTTTCTAATGTCCTTGATGAAGTTTTGAGTGTTTTTCAGATAAGGTTTAGCCAAGATCAAGGTGAGATCAAGATCCAGGATAAATGCATTAAATGACGAACCTAGAACAGGGCTGATCCTTCTTCCTTATCCCAGATGTTCAGCTCAGACCGTTGTAACTCATAAGAATCATCTCAAACAGTCAAATTAAGTTTATGGAATGACAAGAATTCTGGAAGACCATCTACAACAACTAAATCCAAGATTCCAGCCAAGAATTGAAGAAACAGAGGAAAATATGCAACTGTCATATTCCAGATTTACAGCTGAACTTTGAAGAATCAAAGAGACAAAAATGCAACGGCTAGTTCCTCTTCTTCATCTATATGAGAAGCCCAGAAACGAAGAACAAGAGACACAGATACAAGAGGGAGAACAAGAACAGTGACGTGAGCTTACATAGTGAAAATGCCAATATTCTAATGTTTGCTTCATCTACTCTCTGAATATCTCAATGATCATACATCTAGCTTAGAGAGTGAGATTATATGTATTGTGCTTCAGTGTTTATTCACTTACTTCTGAGAGAGAAGATTCATTGTAAACATCCTATTATTCTGAGAGTTACTCAAGATTGGGTGATCTTGAGTGGGAAACACTTTGTTGTGATTACAGCTTGTAAGGGGAGTGACTCCGAGTGTGGGATTACTTCGAGTACAGAGTGTGTAATCAAGCAAGTGAATTGATTACGGTTTGTAAGGGGGAGTGAATCCTAGTGAGAGGATTACTTCAAGTACAGAACGTGTAATCAAGTTCAAAGCAAATAATGGATTGAAAATCTCAAGTGAAGCTTGGGGACTGGACGTAGGTCAAAGATTGGACCGAACCAGGATAAATCACAGTTTGCATACTCTCTTCCCTTATCTTTTACATTTCCAGTATATGCTCATCTTTGAATATCTAATTGTCAATTTATAAATTGCGAAAAGTTTTTTTAAAAGTTCCTAAAGCTTATCAAACACCCAATTCACCCCCCCTCTTGGGTGATAGCCAGGTCCAACATATATCACTGAGTACTTTACTGTTGTGAAATTTCAACGCCCACTGGCAATTGCTCGTCTTGATCATAGACTCGAATACGGTGTTATTCTTATGCTCCACTCACGGCGAACGGGGGGTTCTATTGAAGTAGATCATCAACGAGTAAACATGTCATTTTGATTCTCTTGTTTGAAATCTCTGATGTGAATTTTCAGCAAACATTATTGATAAATTTGTGATTTTGATGATAGTGCCATGAGGACCTTCCAAAACCAGGTGAAAAAAAAGCGAGGGAGTGATCTCAAAGATCCTAGATGGCTCACACCAAAGGTTAGTACATATTTAGACACTGGCACACTACCTTGTGAAGTTGGTCAGTAAGCTATATATGCTCTATCTTATATATATTTCTTGTTATTTTCAGACCTATCGGCAACCAATCGGATCCAACTTATGTGGCATGTACATAATGAAACATATGTATGATATTATCACTCAACCAAATAATAAACTCACTGCAAAGGTAAACGTATTTGATGTTACATATTATGGCTGAATTCAGTTTCTGGCTTAATTAATGTTACATATGAAATATGCACGCGAGTTAATTCAGTTTCTTTCATTGATGCTATAGAGGTTTGCCTCTGAGACTTCCTTTTATAATGATGAGGTGGACCACACATGTAGTGTGTTTTGTCAACATGTTACTGACATCTTAAAGTAAATACAACAATCACAATACTAATTCATTTGTAAATATGTGCTTGTAGAGCAACAATTGTAATTACAGTACTACATTAAACTGTAAATTCATTCTGTAAATGAACAATTTTACAATTTTATAATTCAATATATAATAAATTTGTTTATTTTTTCGAACAATTTTCTTAGCTTGTGTAATTTTGGTTTTCTAAACGTATTGGATGGTGGATATTGCTTGAGATTTGAGTTTTGGAGAGTTGAAACTAGGAGTAAGAGAATCTGAAAAGTATTCACTACTTTTAGGAACACATATTTATTAAAGAGATGCTCTTGAAAGTCTTTGTTTTTTTTTTTAAAAAAATAATCCTTGATTTTAGGACCGTATGTTTGAAACATATCTGGTCTTAAAAGTCTTAAAAAAAGTGACGACACTTTTAGGAACGCATATTTATTAAAGAGACGCTCCTAAAGGTCTTTGTTTTTTTAAAAAAATAAGCCTTAATTTTAGGACCGTATGTTTGATACATCTTCAGTCTTAAAAGTCTTATAAAATTTGGCGAAACTTTTAAGACAACATATTTATTAATTAGATGGTCCTAAAGGTCTTTGTTTTTTAAAAAAATATTCCTAGATTTTAATACTATATATTTAATAAATCTTCGGTCTTAAAAGTCTTATAAAATATGGCGATACTTTTAAGATCACATATTTATATAATGTCCGGTCCTAAAAGTCTTCAATATTTCTTAATTAAATATGGCTAGATATTTAGGATTGTCTATTTGTTAAATGTATGGTCTTAAAAATATTCCTATAAATAGAAATAGTGACTCATTTTTTAAGACAAATAATTAGGGTTCAAGAACCCTTCGAGTTTCTGGCGTTCAGCTCAAGCTCAGGACCCTCGTTGTCATCAGTTTTACCTTTCCAGAAGTTGAAGAGCATTGCCGGAAAAGAAGTAAGATAATGGAAATTTTCAACTCTGGGTGTGGTAAAACTGACAGCAACGGTGGTCCAAGCTTGAGAAGTGTTGTCACTGTGTTTGTTTTTATTCTTAAAAGGTAAAAGTTGTCTTTTTTTTCATTTTGTTTTGTATGTTGTTAACTGTATTCTGTGAACCTTTATCTTTAATCACATTTCAGTTATGGTTTTGTTTGTTTCCTTTTTGTCTGAAACAAAATCGAGATAAGGAAAGTATATATTAACATACAATCGAATATCGGAAAAAAAATTATTTATCATATTTTTTTTCCTACCCGCTATGGGGCAGGAATACTACAAACAAAAAAAACATAAAAATAATTGATCCTCCTGTCGTTGTCGGAGGGGAGGGAGGGATCGGAGGAGAGGTCAGAGACGTTGCCGTTAGAGAGATTGTACTCGACGTCATTGGCGTCGAGTAACATGTTCAGCTTATTGTTGACGGCGTGGTAGACTTGAAACATTTGGCCCATGCATCAGTCTATATAAGCAATGCGGGCTAGGAGGTGCTGCATCATCTGTCAGGCGGAGGGGTTTGGAGGTAGTGGAGGAGGGTACGGAGGTGGCTGTTGGGGTGAGGACCATTGTTGGGCGGTGGTGGTGGTGGAGTAGAAGGACCATTGTTGTGCACACCTGGTGGTGGTGGAGTGGCCATTATGGAGGTTGTAGAAGTGATTGAGAAGAATGTAAAGAACGTAAAGTAACAATGGGTTTAAATAGAGAAGCCATCCTGAAGAATGTGAAACGCGGGAACCGTTAACGAGGAGACGCATAGTTCATCAGAATACGAGGAGAAGCCTAATTGGGAAGTTTATCTAGAAACCGAAGAGACTTTGAATCATTCATTTGAATAGAGTGTAAGGATGTGACTCTGGTGTCTCTCACTTGAAAAGAATAAACTTTTAATACCAGATATTGTAAGAGATCCGTTCTTAAATGTATTATTTTTTTAAAAAAAATTAATAGACTTTTAGGATCGGGTATAAGATAAATGACTGGTCTTATAGGTAATTGAGTGGAAAAAAATTAATATACTTTTAGGACCAGGTATAAGATAAATGATCGGTCCTAAAGGTAATTTAATGAAATAATAAATAATAGACTTTTAGGACCGTGGATATGTTATATGACGGTCTTAATACACTTTTGAGTATTAACTACTGTTGTCCAGCTTGTCTTTGCCTTTATTATCCTCCTCACGCTTCCTCTCTATCCTTCTTAAGTACTCATTACCTCGTAACTCCACACTACGTAGCTCTCTGCCCCTCCTTCCCCAACTGCTCAAACAATGGTTAGATGCAAGAAAACCCCTTGCAAGGGTACTCCTAAAGCTTGTTAGTTCTCTATGTGTTTTGATGATAACTAACAATTGTAAACTCAATACAATGTTTGTTGGTAAGTTGTGAAACTTGATGTCAAGAGCAAACTTGAGTGTAGAAACCCAAACTCGAGTTTGGACTAGATAGAGAGTAGCTCAAATTTTACAAAAGAAGCCAAACTCTAGTTTGCTTAAGCGAACTCGAGTTTGGAAGATACAGAGAGCACTCAGAGTTTCTACTACAAGACAAACTCAAGTCTACATATGTAAACTCGAGTTTAGACCAAACAGAAAGAACTCAAAAGCTTCAGTATTTTCACAAGTCTTGTAAACTCCAGTCTTTGTTTGTAAACTCCAGTTTTGTCTCTGAATAGAAGAGATTTCAAAGTTTCAGTTATTGCTGAAACTCGAGCTTACATTTGTAAACTCGAGTCTGAGTGATACAGAGAACTCAACATTGTGTTTGATTTTAAAACTCCAGTTTATGTTTCTAAACTCTAGTCTGGAAGTTTTGGACTTAGGCTTATCTTTGTGACAAAACCCAAAACTCGAGTTAGTCATTAATTGACTCGAGTTTAGCCATATGTCCAAACTCTCATTCAAAGACCAGAGCCCGACAGACTTCTCTGTAAGAACCAAACTCGAGTCAGCCATTTCTAAACTCGAGTTTAGGCTTTTGCTTAACACTCATGCTTTCTGGATAGAACCCAAAACTCGAGTCTGGGATTATAAACTCGAGTTTGTATTAGTGATTTTGAAAAACCGGATTGTGTTAATCTGCGAAATCTTTATGGGTTAATCTGAAAAATTTTTATCATGTGATACTATTGCTTCTAACATCTTTGATGAAGTTTTGAGTGAATTTCAGATGAGTTCAGCTAAGATCAAGATGGAATCAAATCTGGAATAAGTGTAATAAATGAAGAACCAAGAACAGGGCTGATCTTCCTCCTCTATCCCAATGGTTCAGCACAGACCGTTAAGGATCAATTAAATCACCCTCCAACGGTATAATAAGGGTTATGGAATGACTGAATACCTGGAAGACCATCTGTATCAACAAAGTCCAAGATTCCAGCTGAGAATTGAAAGAATAGAGGATAATATGCAACTGTCATTTTCCAGATTTGCAACTGAACGTTAGAGAAGAAAATGCAACGGCTAGTTCCTCTAGTTAACCTATAAAAAGATGTGAAGACTCAGAGCAAGCCACACACAACCAAGCTACAACTGAATATACTTGCAATTTGAGTCTGTATTGTTTTTTTTATTTGATCTTCAGTGTTTATCAATATTTGCTCTTTTGAGAGTCTTGATTATTTGAAATCATTTTTCAAATAGTTGTTTGTATAGACTCAAGGTTGTGGAAACCTGTGAGTTGGGGTGTTTAATTACAAAGTGCAAGGGGGAGCAAGTCCTACGTGATTAGGATTGCAAGTGGTTTACATTGTTGTAATTAAATCTTGTTGAACTATTGAAAATACCCAGAAGATATCTGGGGACTGGACGTAGGCCAAGTTAAGACCGAACCAATATAAATCCTTTGTGTCCAACTTTTCTTCTCTTACTCTTTTGCTATCTACTTTCTAAGTTTTGAAAAAGAGTTCAGTCATTTTTCAAAAGAATTTTTTTGAAATCCCCAATTCACACCCTCTTGGTGATTTCTTCAATTTTCATTTGATATCAGAGTAAGGTTGTCTACTTAAAGGATTCACATCCTAGAAAAAAAGATTCAATGGAAGGAATACTACCAGATGGTGCCTCAATCAACAGACCACCAGGATTTAATGGTGAACACTACTCATTCTGGAAATTCAAATTCAAAGTATTTCTGATGGCCAGTGAGTATGGTCTATGGGAAGTAATTGAGGAAGGCAACTATGTCCCTACTAAGAAAGTAGTGTTAGTTCTCTATGTGTTTTGATGATAATTAACAATTGTAAACTTAAGTTTGTCTTTGAAAGTTGTAAAACTTTCTGTTTAAGACAAACTCGAGTTTTGGTATAGAAACTCGAGTGTGGACTTGACAGACAGAAGCTTAGATTTTACAATGTTGGCCAAACTCGAGTTTGCAGAGTTACAGAGAGCTATAAAAGTTTAAAGACTTGTAAACTCGAGTCTATAATTTGGAAACTCGGGTTTGAGATCAAACAGAAGCTTCAACGTTTTTATCAAGTTCTCCAAACTCCAGTTTCAGTTTTACAAACTCCAGTTTGCAAAATGCAATAGCCTTCATGTTTTTAGTTTTCACTGGAAACTCGAGTCTGGATTATGCAGACTCGAGTTTGGCATAAACAGAGATACTCGAGTTGATACTTGTTTTCTAAACTCCAGTTTAAATTTTAGTGACTCTAGTTTGTACTTAAATGAAAAGTTTTCGAAGTATCAATGTACACTGAAACTCGAGTCAGACTTCTGGAGACTCGAGTTTA
The DNA here is from genome assembly GCA_037074495.1 of Acacia confusa. Classification (NCBI taxonomy): domain Eukaryota; kingdom Viridiplantae; phylum Streptophyta; class Magnoliopsida; order Fabales; family Fabaceae; genus Acacia; species Acacia confusa. The sequence continues at coordinate 25,908,918 of CM073509.1, read as the reverse complement.
GGACTATCTGAAAACACTCAAGTTATTGCATGATTTCTAAACTCCAGTCTTGAAAATAGAAACTCCAGTTTGAGCCTTCAAAGATATTTCAAATGTTTCAGTTCACACTGAAACTCGAGTCATGGTTTTGGTGACTCGAGTTTAGCTCAAACAGAAAACACTCGAGTAAATGACTGATTTAAAAACTCCAGTTTGAAAAATGGAAACTCCAGTTTAAACATAAAAAGATTTTTTTAAAGGTCTCAGTTTTCACTGAAACTCGAGTTTTGAATATCAAAACTCGAGTCTGGATCATACAGAGAGCTATGCAATATTTCAGGTCTTGTAAACTCCAGTCTGCATTTCTAAACTCCAGTTTTGAAGCTGCGAACTTAGACTTAAGATTTTCATAAAAGCTTCAAACTCGAGTCAATCACTAAATGACTCAAGTTTAGTCATGTGTTCAAAATCTCATTCAGGACCAACTCGCGACTTTCCTCTCTGTAAGAACCAAACTCGAGTCAGTTACTTGTCAACTTGAGTTTAGTAAATTTTCAAACATATCTTGCTCTTTGGATGAACCTCAAACTCGAGTCTAGAACAACAAACTCGAGTTTGCATCGGTAACTTTTGAAAACCAAGATCAAATCAATCTGCGAAATCATTATGGGTTAATATGAAATTATCATATCTTGTTGCATTATTATTCCTAACGTTATTGATCAAGTTTTTGATAAGTTTCATATAGGTTCATCACAAGATCAGAGAGAATCAAAGATCCAGAATAAGTATATTTAATGAAGAACCAAGAACAGGGCTGATTCTTCTCCCTTATCCCAGATGTTTAGTTCAGACCATTGGAATACATTAAGATCCCCTCAAACGGTCAAATTAAGATTGTGGAATGACAAAGAATCTGGAAGACATTCTGCAACAACATATTCTAGGATCTCAGCAAATAATTGAAAGAACAGAGCAAAATTTGCGACTGTCATTTTCCAGATCTGCAACTGAACGTTGGAGAAGATATTGCGACGGCTAGTTCATCTAGTTAGGCTATAAAAGGCTATGAAGACTCAGAGCAAGACAGACAACGAAGCTACACTTGAACACATCAGCATTTTTGAGTCTGTATTGTGATTCCTTTATCTGTTCTTCAGTGATTATCAAAACTCACTCTTTTGAGAGATTGAAATTCTTTTAAAGTATTTAGTTGTGTAAACTCAAGGTTGTGGAACCTGTGAGTTGGGTTGGTTAGTTACAAAGTGTAAGGGGGAGCAAGTCCTAGGTGATTAGGATTGTGTCTTGTCTTCATTGTTGTAGTTAAAACCTGTTGAACTAGTGGAAACACCCAGAAGGTATCTGGGGACTGGACGTAGGTCAAGGTTAAGACCGAACTAGTATAAATTCTGTGTGTCTGAGCTTTTCTTTCTCTACTCTTTCATTATTCATTTCTTAAGCTTTATTTTTAAGAGTTGAAAAGAAATTTTGAAATCTCCAATTCACCCCCTTCTTGGTGATTTCTTCCACTTTCAAGTAGGAGAAAATAATGTACCAAAAGGAAAAGCTGAATTTGATGAAAAGGATCAAAAGAAAGTTGTTCTTAACAACAAAGTTATTTTGATGTTACAGAGTGCATTAGGCCAAAAGGAGTACTTTCGCATTTGCAATTTGCCCAGTGCCAAATAGATGTGGGATGCATTGGAAGTGGCCTATGAAGGAACTTCAGGAATCAAGGAAAATAGAATCCACACCGTCACAACTAAGTATGATCTATTACGCATGAAGTCTGGAGAATCAATTGCAAAATTCCAGCTCTGTTTCACTCATCTCATCAAACAATTGTCAGCCTTGAGGAAGGTATATGAACAAAAAGCTCAAGTAAGAAAAATCTTAAATGTACTAACCAAAGATTGGGAAACTAAAGTGACAGCTATTGAAGAAGCCCGAGGATGTAGCTGCTCTCTTCGGAAGTCTATCAGAATACGAAGGCAAAATCAAGTTCAGAAAGGGACTTGATGAAATGGAAGGCAAACAAAAGGGAATTGCTCTTAAAACCACCAAAGATGATAGAGGTTCTGATGATAATGAGGTTGATGATGAAGAGATTGGGATGATGGTCCGAAGATTCAAAAAGTTCTATAAGAAGGATCAAGGATTCCGGTAGTTTCATAAGAACAACAACAATAAGGAAACAAAGAAACCAATCATATGCTATGAATGTGACAAGCCAGGTCATATTAAGTCTGAATGTCCCCAGCTGAAGAACAATGAAAAGGAAAAGAAAATATTCAGCTCCCTAAAAAAGAAAGCCTATGTCTCTGCCATCTGGGGAGATAACTCATATGATGAAGATGAAGAGGATGAAGAGCAAACAACAAACATTTGCCTGGTCGCTCAAGAAGAATCTGATAATGAAGAGGTAAGTGATTCTGAACCAACTTTTGATGAAGTACTTTCTGAATACAATAGCCTTCACTCTGAATTCAAAAGGATTACTAAGAAACTACTAATTTGAAAAAGAAGGATAAAAGTTCTAGAAAAACAAGTTCAGAATACTTCATCCCCTTTTTCAGAAAAGACTTGTGAAATGATCATCTTTCTAAAACTCTTGAAAAATTCACCCAAGGGAGTGAAATACTTAATATCATTTTAAAACAGCAAAAGTTTACAAATGACAAGTCTGGCATTGGTTATAAACCTGAGATTGATAAAAGGAAAGGCAATAAAAGAAATGGAGAAAAGAACTATCTAAGTTATTTTCAAAAATCAGTTCACTCCTCTAATCCATTTGCCCATTGTAATTACTGTAATAGAAAGGGTCATTCTACCTCTTCTTGCTTCCATAGAAAAGAAAGGAAAGACAAACCTATAGGTAACTATCAATGGGTGCCTAAGGGATCTTATAAGGCTCCCAAGACATGGACTAACCCAAAAGGACCCAAAAATGAAATGGGTACCTAAAACTTAATTCCAAAAATTTGTAGGTATGTCTAAGAGCATCAAAATCCAGTAAATGGTACATTAACAGTGGATGCTCTAGACACATGACGAGAGATCAATCCAAGTTCTCAACAATCATTCACAAGGAAGGTGACAAGGTTACATTTGGCGGAAATCAATTCGAAAGAATAGCTGGCATTGGTGAAGTTAGTAACAATGATGAACCAAAAATACAAGATGTCTACCTCGTGGAAGGCCTATGCCATAATCTCCTTAGTGTAAGCCAAAGTGTATACAAAGGTAATCTAATCATCTTCGACTCAGAAGAGTGTTTGATCGTGAGCAAGGATGATATCTCCTTAGATAATGTTAAGTCAAAAGCCTTATTCAGGGCTCCAATAGAAGGTAATTGCTACACTCTTAATCTTTCTAATAACTCACTATCTAAAAATTGTTTCATTGGTAACTTAGATGAAAGTTGGTTGTGTCACAAACGATTAGCTCATGTCAACATGTTACAAATCAATAAGTTAATGAAAAAGGATTTGGTTATTGGTTTACCAAAACTTAATTTCAAAAAGGATATGATTTGTGATGCTTGTCAAAAGGGAAAACAATCCAAATCATCCTTTAAATCAAAAAATGAGATCTCAACCAATAGACCACTTCAATTATTGCATATGGATTTAGTTGGTCCAGCTAGAGTAAAAAGCTTTGGTGGAAATTTGTACACTCTAGTTATAGTTGATGATTTCTCAAGATATACATGGACTTTATTTTTATCTGCTAAAAATGAAGCATTTGATCAATTTGCTGTTTTTGCCAAGAAGGTCCAAACGATAAAGGTTTTTCCATTGCAGGAATTAGAACTGATCATGGAGGAGAGTTTAAAAACCATTATTTTGAGAAATTTTTGTGATGAGATGGGAGTAGATCACAACTTCTCTGCTCCTAGAACACCTCAACAAAATGGAGCAGTAGAAAGAAAGAACAGAGTTCTCACAGAAATGGCAAGAGCAATGCTGAATGAAAATTAGACCTCCCAAGTGTTTTGGGCAATTGCAATGAGCACAGCTTGCTACATCTCTAACCGAGCCTATCTCAGGAAAAAGTTGAACAAAACTCCATATGAGCTTTACAAGGGAAGAAAGCCCAACATAGCTCATCTGCACATCTTCGGATGCAAGTGCTTTATCCACAAGAATGGTAAGGAAAACTTAGGTAAATTTGATTCTAAAGTTGATGAAGGTACATTCCTTAGCTATTCCTCTAGGAGTAAGGCATATGGAATATATGATCATTCTACTCGATCTATAGAAGAATCAATTCATGTTGTTTTCTGCGAAACTAATCCTAACAAATCCATGATTGATGATGATGATGAAGTTCAAAATCAATCCTCTACAAAATCTTCCTCTGTTTTGACAAATTCTGAAAATAATTTGTAAAGAGAACCAAAAGCTGAACCTGAACATGATTGTGAAAAACCTGGTCAAACTCAACCTAAAGCTTGGAAATACAGTAGGAGTCATCCGCTGGACCAAGTTATAGGTGATGCAAATCAAGGAGTTAGAACCAGACAAAGTATTTTGAACGAAGTCACCTTTTCAGCTTTTATTTCAAAAATAGAACCCTCTAAGATTGAAGAAGCCCTTTCAGACAATGATTGGGTGATAGCAATGCAAGAGGAATTACATCAATTTGAAAGAAACTCAAACTCGAGTCAGAAAGCATAAAGTCGAGTTTATCGGGGATTTAAGGATTCACACATACATCCTTGAAATCCAGGTAAGTGTTCATTCTTGCAAACTCGAGTCAGTTAGTGTAAACTTGAGTCCATCAAAACCCTATATATATATATATATATATATATATATATATATATATATATATATATATATATATATGATTGCTATGACTATTCATTTTCAATCCTCAAAACTCAAGTTTGCCTTAGAGTTTCTTTCTCAACTCCTTCTATGTCATCTTCAATCACGCTTCATCAAACCAAAATGGCTTCCAATCAACGCTTCATCAAACCAAAACGGGGTGAATTGGGGATTTCAAAAATTCTTTTGAAAGATGTCTGAATTCTTTTTTCAAAACTTGAAAATCAGATAACGAAAGAGTAAGAGAAGAAAAGCTGGACATAAAGGATTTATACTGGTTTGGTCTTAAACTTGACCTACGTCTAGTCCCTAGATATCTTATGGGTATTTCTAGTAGTTCAACAGGCTTTAATTATAACAATGTAAACCACATGCAATCCTATTCACCTAGGACTTACTCCCCCTTACACTTTGTAATTCAACAACCCAACTCACAGGCTCCACAACCTTGGAGTTCTTACAAAACAAGTAATCAGAAATGATTTTCGAAATCACACTCTCTTAAAGAGCAAATAATCATAAACACTGAAGTTCAAAAAATATTTCGCATAACAGAGCTTAAAAATCAAAGAAGCAATCAGTTGTAATTCAGTTGTGTGTATTGTATTGCGTCTTCATGGGTATTTATAGGCTAACTAGTAGAACTAGCCGTTGCATTTTCTTCTCTCATGTTCAGCTGTAAATCTGGAAAATGACTGTTGCATATTTTCCTCCGTCCTTTCAATTCTCAGCTGGAATCCTTGAATTCGTTGATGCAGATGGTCTTCCAGATATTTTGTCATTCCATAACCTTTATTTGACCGTTGGAGACTGATTTAGTTGATCCATAATGGTCTGCACTAAACCATTAGGATAGAGGAGAAGTTTCAGCCCGGTTTTTTGTTCTGCATTAAATGCTCTTAACCTAGATTTGATTTGTTGTAGTCTGAAGCTTGAAATGTGTTAACGTAGTCAGTAACTCATGAACAAACTTATCAAACATATATATAACGATTCGTAATTCTATTTAAGTGCAAAACAGATCATGAGAGTGAATCAGAAAGATGAAAAAAATGCGAAGAGTAAAACAGAGATCTGTTAGACTCGAGTCTAAGTTCAGTAGGCTCAAGTTTGTTCATGTAGTCTCAAGCATAAACTAAGTAAGCTTGAGTTTATCCTTTAGAAATCAGAGTTTATCGTGATGAGTTTTTGAAATTATTTTGAAAGAGGGCACAAACTCGAGTCTATTAGTGACAAGTTCAAGTCTGAAACTGTTTGGAGTGAAGATAAGCTTTGGTCCAAAGGCGTAGGCTTGAGTTTGGCTATACAGGCTCGAGTCTAATCGGGATATGTAATTTTGATAGTTCTCTGTCTGAGCCAAACTCGAGTCTGTAAGTGTCAGGCTCGAGTTTGCTTTAGCCAAACGCTTTTGAGACTTCTTTCAATCTGAAATAGGCTTGAGGTAACAAAGTTATGCTTGAGCCTATTTTTGAGTAAATCTTGGTTTGCTCTCTAGAAGAGGCAGGCTCGAGTCTAGCTTTATAGGCTCGAGTCTATTCACATGAAAGTTTGTTTGAAGAGCTCTCTATAAGACTTAGGCTTGAGTTAAGAAATGCATGCTTAAGTGAAAAATGCGACATGCTCTCTGTAAGGCACAAGTTTGAGTTTATTTAAGCAGGCTTGAGTCTAATTGAGAGCTAATAACTTAATTTGCTCTCTGTAAGATGTAGGCTCGAGCTTACCATAACAGGCTCGAGTCTGCCTTAGTTATAAACATGAAACTTGCTCTATGTCACGAGTAGGCTCAAGTCTATTAAGTTAGACTCGAGTTTGCCTATGTTCAAAATGCTTGTTTTGCTTTCTGTTAAGTGTAAACTTGAGTTTATCAAAACTAAACTCAAGTTTAACTTACATCATAAGATTTAAATCAGTTTTAACCATCTTTAAGCATGTTTGAACTTTAGCAACAATAAAAACCTTTTTAGTTTACAATGGTCTATTATCATCAAAACCCATAGAGAACTAACAGTCAAGAAAACTCCAATTTTGATTTTCAATGACTACCAGTTTTTTTTTTGTTTGACAAAAAGGTTTCAAATTTTCAGTTGTCACTGAAACTCGAGTCTAACTTAGGAGACTCGAGTTTAGCTCAAACAGAAAACACTCGAGCTACCACTTGATTTGAAAACTCCAATCTGGATTTTGTAAACTCCAGTTTTCATTTGACAGAAGATATCAAAGTTTTAGTTTTTACTGAAACTCGAGTTTCTATATTGTAAACTCGAGTTTTGTGTCATACAGAGAGCTCTGCAATATGTCTGATTTGGAAACTCCACTTTGTGTTTTTTAACTCCAGTTTAGAAGTTTTGAACTTAACACTAATTTTCCCATCAAAACTCAAAACTCGAGTTAGTCACTTAATGACTCGAGTTTAGACTTGTATTCAACTTACAGTTCAAAGCTTAAAGAACAACAACTCAAGTCAGTCACTTATCAACTCGAGTTTAGATAGCTTTTCCAATCTTGTTCAAAACTCATGACACGACCTTGCTCTCTGGATAAACCCAAAACTCGAGTCTGGAAATACAAACTTGAGTTGGTGTCGATGTTTTGAAAAACCAAGTTGTGCCAATCTGAGAAATCTTCATGTGTTAATCTTAAAATGTCATATCAATATTGTTGTTGATTATAACATTGTTTAATGAGTTTTTCGAGTAAGTTTTAGATGAATTCAGCAAATATCAAGGTGAAATCAAATCTGGGTCAAATGCAATTAATAAAGAACCAAGAACAAGCCTAAATTTTCTCCTCTATCCCAATGGTTCGGCTCAGGGCGTTACAGGTCAATCAAATCTCACTGCAACGGTCGAAATAAGGTTTATGGAATGACAGAATATCTTGAAGACCATCTGCATCAACTGATTATAGGATTCCAGTTGAGAATTGAAATAACAGAAAAAAAATGCAATAGCTATATTCCAAAAATAAAGATGAACGTTAAAGAAGAAAGGAGATGAATTTGCAACGGCTAGCTCCTCAGATTAAACCTATAAATACCCATGAAGACGCTGAAAACCAAGGCTGAACCCAAGAGGGGGGTGAATTGGGTGAAGAAAAAAAATTTTTGACTTTTGAAAACTTTTCATAATTTAGTAAAATCAATTTATAAAATAGGAAGGAGTTATAAAAATGTTTACAATCATTCAACCATATATGTTGGAAATAAAGAGTTAAGGGAAGAGGATTGCAAACTGTGGTTTATACTGGTTCGGTCCAACCTTGACCTACATCCAGTCCTCAGGCACCTTGAACTTTTCACTATTCTCCTTGTTTAACCAGGCACAAGAGGCAAGCCTTTACACCCTACAAGTTTACTCAGGTACTTGTGCAACCTTCACAATCTCCCTCGGAGACTCCCCTTACTACCTGTAAGGTTACAATCAAATTCTCAACTTAAGGTCACCCAACCTTGAGTACCTCTCATGGAAAATATGATTTATAATATATCTTCTCTCAAAGAAGTGATTATGAAAAACACTTAAGCTCATAAGAAATCATCTCACAATCTAAATGATAAACTAAGAAAATATGTGTAACATCCCAAATTTTAGGCTTTGGGAATCAAAAATTAATTATGGAAAATGTGGCCTTAAAAAATTTTAAAGATTGAGAATTTGATATTTAAGCCATATTTTCCATAAATTAAGGAATATTATTGAAGGATAAATTAGGCCAAAGAATTATAGAATTTATAAATTGGCCTTAATTATTTCTAGAAGTAATTTTGGAAATTAAAGCCTATATTTTCCCTTAATTTATTTTGGGAAAAGAATAAAATTCAAAGGATAATTGAAAGTGTTAATTGGGGCCTAAATATTATAAGATTAATATTTTATGGCTTAGGAAATTGAGAATTTAATTCCCTTGGAATTATGGAATTATTGCAATTAAAGTAAATTGCAAATAAAGTAATGTTTAAAAAAAAAAACAGCACTAAGTGGCCATGGTTTTCGGCCATATAAGACAGGCCCAAAATCAACCGAATCATCTGCTAAAGTTTAAAGCCACATGAGAAGCCAATGACACAGCAAAAACATCCAAAATTGGTCCAACAAAACGCATAAGCAAAAATTATGAAACAGTTGGTTATTTTTCCTTTTCTTTGCGCTGCCAAACTCGAACAGATGCATGTAGGATATAAAGTTCAAGATTTTGGATTCAAGTCCCAAGCCCAAACCCGATCCAGTGCTCACTGCCTTAGCATTAGCTAAACATCATTAACATCAGTAAAACACCATCACTTGCCTAACCAACACGTTGACACCCAGCTGTCATTATGCATGTAAGGTCATTATGCTCTTAACTCCATAATCCAGCTGTCCATCTTTCACGCTGCATGCAGGAGCCTGGGACTTTTATATATACGTTTCCACTCCTTCATCTTTCATTTCCCTAAAAATGCTAACGGAGAGACGGTGAAGAGTAACAAAGAGTGAGAGGAACCGAAAGCTAGAGTGAGGAAGGGAGTGAGAGTCAGGGAGAAACTGAAGCTTCTTATGCTCTGTTTTGGGTGTCCAAAAAACAGAGGAGATTCAACCTTGTTCACCCACGTTTGGACTGAAGCATAGAAGGTAACTGACGGACTCCCTTTCTCCTTCATTTTCTGTCGTGTTTTTCATCGGGTAGGGAGTTGAAACTAGGCTTTAAGAATTTAAAACACTAAGCCACTGAAACATTGAAGTAAAACAGAGACTTATATACATATATACATGTGCTGTCTGCGTCCTCCTTCTTGCATGGGGGCTGTTATTGTTTTCTATTTCTTTCAGCTGTTACTGCATGTGTGTGTATAAGATATATAAGTGTGTTTGTCTGTGCATAAAGAAAGAAAACAAAAAGAGTTATTTTGTTGCATTAGAATTAGAAAGGAAGGAGAAAGGTGTATAAAATGTATATATATATGGATGTATCTGTATGTGTATTGGGTCTGCATGACAAAAATCTGAACATGTATAGGTATGATGGGTATGTATATATGCGCATAAGAATGAGAAAGAGAGAGAGTTTTATGAAAACATATATGTAAATATTAGTGTGCGTGTTGCTACTGTCAGAGAAGATAAAAGGGGAAAATAAACATGTATATATTTGTGTGTGAGTTTCTGCATGGCGCGTCTGTTCCTTTGTTTTTCTGGGCAGAAACAGATTTCACAGCGGTAGCTACAGTGAATCCGTAAATGAACAGTGCACCGGGTTACTGTAGCAATGACACTGTTCACACAGAATTTTCAGCTGAGCAACGATTTTTAAAAAGGGCACAAAAATAGTAAACGACCTTATTTGACCCTGAAATTTTATGAGCATATAGTAGACATACAAAAATTTGAAATGAGCTTTGATTCACCTCAAACCGAGGTCTATAGCTCGAGATATGATTTTCCAAAGTTTGGCAAAAATCTGACAACGTTTTTGGTGTCACTGTGAAGTCACAAAATGACGTGGCATTTCGTGGGGGGTAAACAGATTTCAAAAATTATGAACTTTTACAGATGTGTAGTAGACACATAGAGCTTTAATTTGATAGGTAATTTGTCATATTCCGATAAGTATAGAAATAGTTATGAATTTTGGAAAATTGGTTACAAATCTGAAACTGTTTCTGAATAGAGACTACATTTTTGAAATCTGGGAATTTTCTAGCATGTATTGGCTATTTCTATTATTTTTTTTAATGAAAATAGACATGCTAAGGGACATACGAGCTTTGGAAGAACACATTTTCGATTTTTATACAATTTATTATGAGTTTTTGAAGTTAGGTAAAAGAACAGACTATTGTCTGGAGAAAATCCTGGACAGTGTTTATGTTTTGAATTTTTGGAAATTTTTGACACGTGACATAATGTTGGAATAAATTTTCCTAGAAACTATACTCAGCAAGGGGTTCAAAGAATTTTGAACCACCTCATTGGGATGTCTAGAACTCAAGATGTGGATTTTTGAAATAAACACTGAATCTGGACTTTTCAAACTGAAAGGTAAAGGAAAACAATTACTTAGAGAATAATATAAATTGTATTGGCTAATATTGAGATAGCCCATGGAGTTTAAATGATAATGATAATAATGAATGGAAAATTATTATTATTATTGGAATAATAATAATAACAACGACGATGACGATGATAATAATGAAAATAACAATAATAATTAAATTATTATCATTAGGGCATTTGTAAGGGATTAATAATTATTAATCCTTTAAACTAATTTACATAATTAGTTTATCCGCGATTCAAATAAGAGACTGATGGCGATGATAAACATTACTTTTAGGCAGACCTGGATATTGTTCTGATCCCAACAACTTCAGCACAAAAGAAGAAGAATACACGGTCGAGGTAGGTAACTTTAATCTTATAATCATGTATGTTAATGTTATGCAAATATTAGCTGATCATGTATGCTGGTTGAACTACTTGTTTATATTATCCTAATTGGCCATGGATATTGAGGTTGAGGTCTCATGGGGCTGCGGTCCTAGACAAGAGCTGCGGTTCTTGGCCGTTAACTGCGGTTATGGTTATGTGTAATTTCTTCCATGCTTTAAAACATGTGCTATTATGTCATATTTATTTTCATACATGTGCATGAGATTAACTGTTACCCTGGGGTCCATTCACTTGGACTCCAGACCATGTGAAAGAATACAGGAACTAGTTCGGGATCAGAAGGCAAGGAGCAGTTGTAAGGGTTACAGCAATTGAAGCTCTATGGAAAATTAGGATTAATTAGTTTGTAAATAGTGTTTATCATTCGACTATGTTGGAATTATGTAATAACATCCCTCCATGGGATAGATAACGAATTGCGAAAAACTAGTTCGTATTTTTATACTATTGTAATTTCAAAAACTTCGATTTACAAAATCAAGTCGTCCAAATCTCCTCGATCTATTTCCGCACTAACTCTGATTAATTAAAGGCCCCAAAGAACAGAGTGTGTGGGCAGATCCTAATTTTGGCATTATAACATTGTAAGCTTACTCCACCACCTTCTTGCATTTTGAATCTGGTTCTATTTATAGATGAAGCTGTTTTGAACGTTGGAGAATTAGACCATTGAAAATAGAGCCGTTTGAGAATGAAGCAGTTGAGAATATAGCCATTACATTCAGTTTTTCGCTTAACAGCTCAGCATATATTCATCTTCATGAAATCCCTCGTCTAATCATCTGAAACATGTCCACAAATGATGTAAATGATGATAATAAATGTTATAGATCATTTGGGAAAACTTCTGGTTGATCTGGATTAGATTCAAGATTTTCGTAACTTTGAAGTTTCTGAAGTGCCGCTGTAAACTCGAGTATTGTCTTGAATACTGCAGTATTGAGCCTTTAACATTACTTCAGATTCGTCTCTGTAAGTATGATACTCGAGTATTGCTTCCCATACTCGAGTATTGAGGATCCATTAACATTCATAGCTTTCTGTTTAAGCTATACTCGAGTATTCATTCTTAAACTCGAGTATTCAAGTAGTTCTTGACTTTGGTTGCCTTCTGACTTGATATGGCTTCAATTTTGGCAAACCAAATATCCCCATAAAGCTCTTTGTGTCCTCTTTCCTCAGCAACAAGAATCAGTTCAAAGATCGTTGGATTTCATCTGTTATGATCCAATGTATGAAGCCTTGTTCTTGACCAACATTTTTATCATGTCTTGATCAATCAGTCAACTTTCAAAGACTGTATCTCTCTGGTCTGATCTTCATTTTTTTTGAATCAAGTATTGATGGAAATCCTTATGTGTCTTCTTTCCAATGCACTAATTTCAGCTCATGCTATTTTGTAGATTATGAGTTACACTCAAATCATTGAAGCTTTATCTAAAGTGTGGCGTTAACATTTGATCCAACTTTAGAAATTCACTGCTCTCTCATCTGATCTTCTTTGAACTTGAAACTTAGTCAAGATGACGCATTGAATGTCCAGTTTCAGCCAAATTTGATTTCACCTCAATCCGATGTCTGGTTTAGGAGATATCATCAATTTACCAGACCTTACCCATTCTAATCATAGAACAGAGGTGAACAGAGTTGCTGAAGAAAACTGGAAACTCGAGTATTGAAAGGGAAACTCAAGTTTTGTCGAGTCTAGACACGCGAGACAAGTTGAAAACTCCCAATATTGCAGTATGTAAGTTCAATACTCGAGTATTGACCCCCATAGTAAGTTTTGACTCTTTGATGCCCAAACCATGGTTTCCAGAAACTGTGGTTTTCAAAACTTCAGTTCCGTCCAGAAGCAAATTTTTCCAGTAAGCTTGTATACTCGAGTTTTGACCTAGAAACTCGAGTATTGACTTCCAGAACCTGATTTTCATTGTTTTTAGCTCTGAATTGCCCCACTCCAACATCCATATGATTATGGCCACTTCTATAACAAATCTTGGGACTTGTATAATCATAATTTCATCAATCTCTTCCATCTTTCATCATTCATCTTGAAGAATATTTCCTCTTTATCGTCCTTCTTTTTCTTCTCTTCCTTTTCCTTATCCTCATCTATATCCTTGTCCTCCTTGATCTTCTTCTTTTTCCTCTTCCTTGAATATCTCCACAATCTTTTGATAATATTTCCCATTTCTGAACAATCTCTTGCATTCAATACTTCTTTATCAATCTTCTTCTTGATCATTCTTCACATCTTTGATTCTACATTAAGCTCAAGAATTTAGTCAATGAAGAAGATAAATATAGTATGCAAACTTGTTGCTTATACAAATGGCATCAATATAAGACATCATCAAAACTAATCATGTCTAACAGATGCAGAGCAAATACACAACTGAATTACAACTGATTGCATTCTTTATTTTTTTTTTATCATTGTTGTGCAAAATATTTCTTGAACTTCAGTGTTTATGCTCATTTGCTCTTTAAGAGAGTGTGATTTTGAAAATCATGTGATTACTGCTTTTGTAAGAACTCAAGGTTGTGGAACCTATGAGTTGGGTTGTTTTATTACAAAGTGTAAGGGGGAGCAGGTCCTAGGTGATCAGGATTGCTTGAGTGTTACATTGTTGTAATAAGAAAGCATTGATAGTGAAAAACCCAGAAGATATCTGGGGACTGGACATAGGTCAAAGTTAGGATCGAACCAGTATAAATCTTCTGTGTCTAAGTTTCTCTTCCTTTGCTTTTGTGCATTTCATTTTTCGAAAACTTGGCTATCTTTCATAAAGAAATTTTTGAAATCCCCAATTCACCCCTCTTGGTGATTTCTTCCATTTTTAGATATCTCTCTGAATGACTCAATACTCGAGTTTTAAACTCCAAACTCGAGTTTTCTTCTTAGTTTTGAAACTCTGAGAATGTTTAAGTGTTAAACTGGAGTTTCCAAAACTGTGGTTTTCAAAACTGAAGTTTATAACTGTTAATCCTTTTAGAACATCTTTGCTTGGCTCAATATTGATACTTGCGTTTTTTTTATTTGAAAAACCAAAATATTTGAATTCTAGAGCCAAGTTGGAAAACTGTCTTTTCAAATTCCAAACCTTAGTTTTCAAAATTGTAGTTTTCCAAACTGAAGTTTCTGTCTCTTTTGAAAATTATTGACGAGTCATATAAGACCGAAACTCAAGTATGCATATCAATACTCGAGTTTTCCTTGATGAAAAACTTACGATGCTCTCTGTAAACTTCAATACTCAAGTATTCATTTGAAAACTGTGGTATTGTCCTTAGTCAAGTGCATTGAGCTTTTCTTTGAAACTTCAATACTCGAGTTTGGCTACTAAAACTCGAGTATTGCCTCTTCCAACAAGTTTTTTGCTTTCTTGAGACGACTCTTCAATCTTGGTTTCATAATTGATTGTTATCATCAAAACCCATAGAGAACTAACATTCTCCCCCATTTTGATGATGACAACACTTGTAAACTAGAAACTCTTCAAATTCTTGAGAGCACTTGAACTTTTTGAAAAAAAAATTTTGAATCTTATGAAAAGGTTCAATATATAGGTTCTGTAAAGATTATTTTTGACATGATGTTTAACAAAACCTTTGAAATTTCGGATACTCCAGTATTTATGCTTTATTGAATTTGTTTATCAATTAGATGCAAAGCATAAATTCAATATAATCATGATTGACATAGTTTATAACATCAGTATTTCAATCACATCATACAGTTGACACACCACTAATTGCAAATGTTCATATACTTAAACTAAGAAATGATCACTTCAAGGAAACTTAGGTAGGAGATAGAACTAAGAAATGATCACATGAAGAAAACTTAGGCGGGAGATAGAATAGATTGATCTAAAGGATTTACAAAGAAATTTCAATCAGTTATGCACAAAATTTCATCCTGAATTAGATTTATGGTTTGTACTTTTCTCCCCCTTTGTCATCTTTAAAAGCAATAGGCAGGAGATATCAGCTTGAAGGACCAGGATGAGAAGGAGAAGCTCTAAGAAGACGTAGAATATTGTCCATTTTTTAATCTTGTTGCTGCAAATGAATTTTCAGAATAGTCTGTTCATTAATGATATGAGTTTGAGATTGCTGAAGACCTGTAATAGGTTGTCCAACTTCAGATTGAATCTTCTTAGCCATGGCAGAAACTGCCTTGTCGATCATTTCCTGAAGCTTGGCATCCAGATTTGTTAGACTAAAAGGAGTATCAAAAGAAGAAGCAGAAGCTTTCTTGGAAGAAGAATTCTTGGTTGGGGGAGTTCCTTCTTCAGGGACAATCTTCATATAATTTAAATGTGTCTGTCCAACACTAATTGGCCATTTAAGAGAATCAAAAGAAGAGATATGCCAGATTTTATTGTGGAAGAGAATTACAGATACAAGGCCTGCAAATGGAATGTGAGATACTGGTCGAGGGGAGAAGCAGAAGTTGGAGATTTCTTGAAACAACCACTGACCCAAATTGAATGGCTTTCTTTGAATAAAAGCAGCAAATACAGGATAATCTTTCTGAGAAAATTTGGTATAATTTCCTGCTTTTTGTAAGAAGTTTCTGGAGAAAATGTACCATAGAACTCGGTACTTAGGAGACATTTCCATAGGAGTAAAGGTTAATTTGTCAATTTGATCATCGAGGATAGGGATACCAGGTCTTAAGATTTTGAAAATCTTAATGTTAGAATAGTTTATTTTTGGAACAGGAGGTGGATTTTTGATTTTAAGAATAGAATTTAGAATAGAGGCATAAATTGTGACTTTATTTCCCCAAATAGAGGTTGACAAACGTTCTTCCATCACATTGTCCTGATCATCTTTTAGATTTTTTTTGATAAGATTGAAAAAGAAAATTTTGACAATGGTGGGAGAGAATGTGGCTTTTATGGACATATAAGACATGTAAGGATTTAGCCAAGAGGACAAATCCATTCCACACCCCTTCTTAATTTTCTTTAGGTCTACAGAGACCAAAGAGCTGAATTCTTTCTTGGAATATTTCTATCTAAACTTTTCTAACGAAGCCACAAAAATACCTGCACTGTCTGTATTGAAATCCTCAGAAGGAGAGGCATGTTTGTTGATTTCATTTAGAGCAGATGGAAAATTTGAAGAGGTATCTTCAGTAGGAATATTCGTTTATGGAGGAGATGGCATAGAGTCTCCAGAGGAGGAGCTTTCTTCAACAACCAGCTCCTTGTCTTTCCTCATGGCAGTAGAAAGATCAACTTGTTTCCTTTGAGGAGTCTCAGAAGATTCGTTGATTTGGACCCCTTTTGATTTTGGTGTTTTAGGAGGCTTTTTCGAAGATTGCTCAGGAAGTTTCACTCCAAGTAGATGAAGGAAGTCATTTCCTCTCTTGGCCCTATGAACAGGGATAGACTTCATGCGAACAGAACGATGGGGAGGAGATACTGAAGGAATTTCAGGAGAAGGAATCTCCTTATAAGATGATGTTGTATTCTTCTTTGCAGATTTCTTTGCTGCTCTATACGAGAATCGTCTTGGGGTAGACATTTTCTTCTCAGGACGACGTGAAGAGAAAGTTTGAGATTCTTCTGAAGACTCTAATGAAATAACAGTGATTTTAGGTTCCTGAACTCGCCTTTTTGGTGCCATTGAAATTTTTGAGAGAACTTAGGGCAATGAGAGAATACAACGAAGAAGAACGAGGAGAGTTAAGAGTAAGGAAGATTTTTAGGGTAAACTGAGGTTTGGAACGGTGGTTCTCAAAAATGATTTCACACACACACACACATAGTTGGGTTACCACATACTCGAGTTTTCTATTCTATACTCGAGTATAGACAAATTATAACTAACCTGGACTTCAAAAGTGTATCGTGAACTTTTGAACTTCCATGATCAATACTCGAGTATTCTTTCTTATACTCAAGTATTCACCTTTTGTCGATATGAATCCCTTTCTGTCTTCCTGGATACTTGAGTATATTATTAATGTACTCGAGTATTCATTTCTTCTAAGTTCTCCATACTTCGTTGGCCTAATAATACTCGAGTTTTGTTCTCAATACTCAAGTATTTAACTCTTGTTAGCAAAACTGAAATTTTTTGAGACACCCTGCAAAAATGAATCTACAAACTCCGATGCTCAAGTTAGTAATCAGATCATCATAACCATAACTAATATTAAAATGTAAATTCCAAAAAAAAAACTTACAACTCATTGGGATTTAGCATTCCCAATTCTCTATGAATGAAATTAAATTGTTCTTTGGCTAGAGGCTTTGTGAAAATGTCAGCCAGCTTAAGATGAGTCGGAATAAACATGACTTTGACATTTCTTTGTTGAACATGGTCCCTTATGAAGTTATGACGAACATCTATATGCTTAGTTCTTGTGTGCTACACTGGGTTCTTGCCTAAGCTTATTGTGCTGGTATTATCACACAATATAGGGATCTCCTTCAAATGCACTCCCAGGTCTAACAGTTGTTGTTTGAGCCACAACACTTGTGCACAGCAATTTAAGGCAGCTACATACTCGCTTCGGTTGAAGAGACAACAACACTTGTTTGCTTCTTGCTGAACTATGATACAAGAGAGCCTCCAAAGAATTGACATTGACCACTTGTGCTCTTTCTATCTGTGTTTGTATCCAGCATGGTCATAATCCAAGTATGCCACCAAATGTTCTGGTTGACCTTTGGGAAACCACAAACCGAGAGTCTTTGTGTCAGTAAGATATCTGAAAATTCTCTTGACATTTTCTGCATGAGATTCCTTTAGAGCGGATTGAAATCTTGCACACATTCTTATGCTGAATTGGATGTTTGGACGGCTAGCAGTCAAATAAAGTAGTGATCCTATCATTCCTCTATATCTTATGATATTGAAGTCCTTGCCCTTTTCATCGGCATCCACTGAAGCAATAGTACTCATCGGCGTGTTAGCACCATTGCAATTGTCCATTCCAAATTTCTTTAGCAGATCATTTAGGTATTTAGTCTGAGAAATGAAGATTCCATCTTTCTTCTGTTTGATTTGCAGACCAAGGAAATAATTGAGTTCTCCCATCATAGACATCTCAAACTCTCCCTGCATTTTCTTGGCAAACTCTTCACACAAAGCATTATTAGATGCACCAAATATTATATCATCAACATAAATTTGTACAACCAAAATTTCATTCAACTTATTACTCTTTATAAAGAGTGTTGCGTCAACCTTGCCTCTAACAAATCCTTGATCAAGAAGGAATTTGTTTAATCGCTCATACCAAGCTCTGGGAGCTTGCTTGAGCCCATATAGGGCTTTCTTGAGATGATAAACATGATCAGGATGATGCTCACTTTCAAAACCGTGTGGTTGCTCTACATATACCTCCTCTTATATAAAACCATTTAAAAATGCACTTTTTACATCCATTTGAAAAAGTTTAAATTCTTTTACACAAGCAAAGGCTAGAAGAACCCTTATAGCATCCAATCTTGCTACTGGAGCATAAGTTTCCTCATAATCAATTCCTTCTTCTTGATTATAGCCTTTTGCCACCAATCTTGCCTTGTTACGGACAATGATTGTTGTTTCATCACCTTTGTTCTTGAATACCCATTTGGTCCCAATGATCGGATGGTCCTTAGGCCTAAGTACCAAGTCCCAAACTTGATTTCTTTCAAATTGATGAAGCTCTTGTTAGTTTCCTATGTATTTTGATGATAACTAACAATTGTAAACTCAAAATGAAGTTTGCTTTTGGTAAATTCTAAAACTCACTGTCAAAGGCAAACTCAAGTTTAGGTTTGTAAACTCGAGTCTGAGACTTGACAGAGAGTTGCTCAATTCAGCAATGAAAGCCAAACTCCATTTGCTTAGGCAAACTAAAGTTTGTTGAGACACAGAAAGCAATCAAAGTTTTTACAACAAGTCAAACTCCAGTTTGCTCAGACAAACTTGAAGTCTGGAAGATATAGAGAGTACTCAACAAAACAAACTCGAGTTTGGACCCTAAGACTCGAGTTTAGACGAAATAGAAAGAATTCAGAAACTTCAGTATTTTCACAAGTTTTGTAAACTCCAGCCTTTGTCTGCAAACTCCAGTTTATCCCAAAAACAAAAGAGACTTCAAAGTTTCAGTTCTTGCTGAAACTCGAGTTTACATCTGTAAACTCGAGTCTGAGTCATACAAAAAGACCAACAATGTGTCTGATTTGAAAACTCTGGTTTATGTTTCTAAACTTCAGTCTGGAAGTTCTTGAACTTAGGATTATCCTCTAGTCATTAATTGACTCAAGTTTAGCTACATGTCCAAACTCTCTTTCAAAGGCCAGAGCCCGACAGTCTTCTTGTTAGTTCTCTATATGTTTTGATGATAACTGACAATTGTAAACTAAATTTGAAGTTTGTCTTTAGTAAGTTGTAAAACTTACTGTTCAAGGCAAACTCGAGTCTAGGTAACGAAACTCGAGTTTGGACTTGATAGACAGAAGCTCAGTTTTTACAAAGCTGGCCAAACTCTAATATGTGTAAGACAAACTCGAGTTTGCATTACACAGAGAGCAATCAAAATTCTTAAGAACTGTAAACTTGAGTCTATGTTTTGGAAACTCGAGTTTAGGATCAAACAGAAGCTTCAATGCTTTATCAAAATTTCAAAACTCTAGTTTCATGTCCACAAACTCCAGTTTACCAAATACAAAAGTCTTCAAGTTTAAAGTTTTCAACTGAAACTCGAGTCTGGACGTAGAAGACTCGAGTCTGGGTTATAACAGAGACACTCGAGCTCTTGTTTATTTTGTAAACTCCAGTTTTGATTTCAGAGACTCTAGTTTAAGATTAACAGGATGTTTTCAAAGTTTCAGCTACCATTGAAACTCGAGTCTGGATTTTGGAGACTCGAGTTTAGGACAAACTGAAAATACTCGAGTTATTACATGATTTCTAAACTCTAGTTTTGAAAACGAAAACTCCAGCTTGAGCCTTCAAAGATGTTTCAAATGTTTCAGTTCACACTGAAACTCGAGTCAAGATTTTGGTGACTCGAGTTTAGCCCAAACAGAAAACACTCGAGTAAATGACTGATTTGAAAACTCCAATTTGAGTTTGAGCCTTCAAAGATGTTTCAAATGTTTCAGTTCACACTGAAACTCGAGTCAAGATTTTGGTGACTCGAGTTTAGCTCAAACAGAAAACACTTGAGTAAATGACTAATTTGAAAACTCCAGTTTACACATAAAAAGATTTTTCAAAGGTTTCAGTTTTCACTGAAACTCGAGTTTTGAATATCAAAACTCGAGTCTAGATCATACAGAGAGCTATGCAATATTTCAGGTCTTGTAAACTCCAGTCTGCATTTCTAAACTCCAATTTTGAAGCTGTGAACTTAAACTTAAGTTTTTCATAAAAAATTCAAACTCGAGTCAGTCACTAAATGACTCGAGTTTAGCCAAGTGTTCAAAAACTCATTCAAGACCAACTCGCGACTTTCCTCTCTGTAAGAACCAAACTCAAGTCAGTTACTTGTCAACTCGAGTTTAGGAAACTTTCAAACATACCTTGCTTTCTAGATGAACCTCAAACTCGAGTCTAGAACACCAAACTCGAGTTTGCATCGGTAACTTTTGAAAACCAAATCAAATCAATCTGCGAAATGATTATGGGTTAATCTGAAATTATCATATCTTGTTGCATTATTATTCCAAACATTATTGATCAATTTTTTGATAAGTTTTAGACAGCTTCATCACAAGATCAGAGAGAATCAAAGATCCAGAATAAGTGATTTAATGAAGAACCAAGAACAGGGCTGATTCTTCTCCCTTATCCCAGATGTTTAGTTTAGACCGTTGGAACACATTAAGAGCACCTCAAACGGTCAAATTAAGATCATGGAATGACAAAGAATCTGGAAGACATTATGCAACAACATATTCCAGGATTTCAGCAAAGAATTGAAAGAACAGAGCAAAATTTGCAACTGTCATTTTCCAGATTTTCAACTGAACATTGGAGAAGATATTGCAACGGCTAGCTCATCTAGTTAGGCTATAAAAGACTATGAAGACGCAGAACAAGACACACAACGAAGCTACACTTGAACACATTTGCATTTTTGAGTCTGTATTGTGATTCTTTTATCTGTTCTTCAGTGATTATCAATATTCACTCTTTTGAGAGATTGAAATTCTTTTAAAGCATTTGGTTGTGTAAACTCAAGGTTGTGGAACCTGTGAGTTAGGTTGTTTAATTACAAAGTGTAAGGGGGAGCAAGTCATAGGTGATTAAGATTGTGTCTTGTCTTCATTGTTGTAGTTAAAAACCTGTTGAACTAGTGGAAACACACATAAGGTATCTGGGGACTGGACGTAGGTCAAGGTGGAGACTAAACCAGTATAAATTCTGTGTGTCTAAGCTTTTCTTTCTCTACTCTTTTATTATTCATTTCTTAAGCTTTATTTTTAAGAGTTGAAAAGGATTTTTTAAAATCCTCAATTCACCCCCGTCTTGGTGATTTCTTCCACTTTCATTCTCTATAAGAACCAAACTCGAGTCAGCCATTCCTAAACTCGAGTTTAGACTTTCACTTAACATTCATGCTTTCTGGATGAACACAAAACTTGAGTCTGGGATTACAAACTTGAGTTTGCATCGGTGATTTTGAAAAACTAGATGGTGTTGAACTGCGAAATCTTTATGGGTTAATCTAAAAAAGCTATGAAGACTCAGAGCAAGACACACACAACGAAGCTACATTTGATTACATTTGAAATTTGAGTCTGTATTGTTGTTTTTGATATGTTCTTTAGTGTTTATCAATATTTACTCTTTTGAGAGTCTTGATTCTTTGAAAACATTTTTCAAACATTTGTTTGTATGAACTCAAGGTTGTGGAACCTGTGAGTTGGGTAGTTTAATTACAAAGTGTAAGGGGGAGCAAGTCCTAGGTGAATAGGATTGCGTGTGGTTTACATTGTTGTAGTTAAAGCCTATTCAACTAGTGGAAATACCCAGATGATATCTGGGGGCTGGACGTAGGTCAAGGTTAAGACCGAACTAGTATAAATCCTGTGTGTCTAGCTTTTCTTTCCTTACTCTTTCGTTATTTACTTTTCAAGTTTTTGAAATCCCCAATTCACCCCCCTCTTGGTGATTTCTTTCATTTTCATTTGGTATCAGAAGATAGGTTGTCTACTTAAAGGATTAACTTCCTAGACAAAAAGATCTAATGGAAGGAATTCTACCAAATGGTGCCTCAATAAATAGACCATCGGGTTTCAATGGTGAACACTACTCATTCTGGAAATCCAAATTGAAAATATTTGTGATGGCTAGTGAGTATGGTCTGTGGGAAGTAATTGAGGAAGGGAACTATGTTCCCAAAAAGAAAGTTGGTGAGAACTTTGTGCCAAAAACAAGAGCTGAGTTTGATGAAAATGATCAAAAGAAAATTGTTCTTAATAGCAAAGCCATCTTGATGTTGCAAAGTGCCTTGAGCCAAAAGGAGTACTTTCGCATTTGCAACTTGCCCAGTGCCAAAGAGGTGTGGGATGCATTAGAAGTCGCCTACGAAGGAACCTCAGGGATCAAGGAGAATAGAATCAACATACTCACTACTGAGTATGACCTATTACGCATGAAGTCTGGAGAATCAATTGCAGAGTTCCAGCTTCGGTTCACTCACCTAATCAATCAGCTGTCAGCCTTGGGAAAGATATATGATCAAAGAACTCAGGTAAGGAAAATTTGGAATATACTAACAAAAGATTAGGAAGCTAACGTGACAGTCAATGAGGAAGCAAGAGGAGAATCCATGCAATTCATAGTTGCTCTCTTCAAAAACTTGTCAGAATACGAAGGCAAAATCAAGTTCAGAAAAGGATTGTTAGATATGATTAGTTTTGATGATGTCTTATGTATATGCCATTAGTAAAAGCAAAAAGATTGAGTAATATGTTTATCTTCTTCATTGACTGATTCTTATATTTAATGTAGAAACAAAGATGTAAAGCTCATCTATGAACAATGATCAAGAAGAAGATCAACAAAGAAGCAAGAAGTTATCAAAGAATTTTGGGCATATTCAAGAAGAAGAGGAGTGACTGAAGAAGAAAGATCTTGGTTAATGGAATTCAAGATCAGCTCAAGTTCTTTAATGAAGCATAATCTAGATGGGAGATGGAAGATAGAAAGAATAGAATTATGGGGTCAATTATGGAGTCAAATGATAAAGAACAAGAGAAGAGAAGAAAGAAAGAGTTGAATCATGGAGAATGATGAAGAAAAGAGAAGAAAGAAAGAAAGACTTGCCAAATGGAATGAGAAAATCATCATACAAGTTTTTAGATTGATTCTTGAAGTATCCATGATCAAATGGAAGTTGGAATGGCTCAATTCGGACTTAGAACAAGCAAATATCAGTTTCTGGATAATTAAACTCGAGCTTGTCACTTATAGACTCGAGTCTTGACGATTTCCAGCAACTTTAGCTCCTCTGGTACGAGCAAACTAGAGCCTATACTTTTAAACTCGAGTCTAGCTGATTTCCAGCAACTCAGTTCTCCTCTGGCACGAGCAAACTCGAGCCTGTCACTTACAAACTCGAGCCTAACTGATTTCCAGCAACTTTGTCCACCTCTGTTTCACTTTTCAGCTGAGCGACCTCTGGTAATTTGACGATATCTCCTAAACCAAGAATCGAATTGAGGTGAAATCAATTTTGTATGAAACTAGACTCACAATGCGTCATCTTGACAAAGTTTCATGCCCAAAAAAGAATAGATCAAAGAGCTATGAATTTTGAAAGTTGGATCAGAAGTTCTCGCCACACAGCAGACCAAGCTTCAATGTTTTGAGTGTAACTCACAATCTACACATCGGAATAAGCTAAAATCGGTGGCATATGAAAGTAGACTCATAAGGCTTTCCATCAAGAGTTAAATGAACCAAAATGAAGTTCAAACCAGGGAGATGTAGCCTTTAGAAGTTGACAGAAAATTCAGGATGTTACAAACTCAAGCCTATCACTTATAAACTCGAGTTTGACTCAAACAGAGAGCTAGTCGCGATATGATATTCGATAAACTTGAGCCTAAACTAATATACTCTAGTTTAGCTCAGACAGAGAGCTATCAAAGATTTCCAAGTCGAATAGACTCGAGCCTACATGGCTTAAACTTAAGCCTAACGGATCTCTGTTTTACATATGACGTCTTCTATATGTTTGATTCAAACTTGTGAACTAATTTAATCACATTTCAGGTTACGAATCATCCTATACATATATTTGATCAATATACTCATCAGTTTTAGATGAATTCAGCAAGGATCAAGGTGAAATCAAATCTGGGTCAAATGCATTTAATGAAGAACCAAGAACAAGCTTAAAACTTCTTTTTCCCCAAGGGTTCAGCTCAGACCGTTATAGGTCAATCAAATCACTCTCTAACGGTAAAAAACGGATCATGGAATGACAATAATACTGGAAGATCATCTGCAATAGATAGATCTAAGAATCCAGCCAAGAAATGAAGAAATAGAGAAAAATATGCAACTGTCATATTCCAAAAATGATGTTGAACATTGAAGAATAAAAGAGAAGAAAATGCAATGGCTAGTTCCTCTGATTAAACTATAAATACCCAGGAAGACTCATAGCAACTACACACACATTTTTCAACTGATTGCATTTTTCATCTTGGTACATCATTGTGCATACTTCAATATGTGAACTTCAGTGTTTATTCATATCTACTCTTTTTGAGAGTCTTGTTTTGAAAATCATTTGATTACTTGTTTGAGAGAACTCATGGTTGTGGAACCTATGAGTTGGGTTATTTAGTTACAAAGTGTAAGGGGGAGCAAGTCCTTGGTGATTAGGATTGCTTGAGAGTTACATTGTTGTAATTAAAGAATGTTGAGATAGTTGAAAAGCCCAGAAGGTATCTGGGGACTGGATGTAGGTCAATGTTAGGACCGAACCAGTATAAATCTTACGGTGTCCAGCTTTTCTTCCCTTGCCTTATTATACTCTGTTTTCGATCAAAAAACTTTAGTGTTTCAAAAAGTTTTTTTAACTTATCCAGAGTTTTATCAAACACCCAATTCACCCCCTCTTAGGTGATAGCCTGGTCCAATAAGGACTTGACGAATTGGAAGGCAAACAGAAGGGAATCGCTCTCAAAACTATCAAGGAAAATAGAAATTCTAATGATGATGAGATAGATGAAGAAGAAATTGGAATGATGGTCCCAAGATTCAAAAAATTCTACAAAGAGGATAAAGCTTTTTGAAAGTCTTACAAGAACAGCAACAATAAAGAAGCAAAGAAGCCTATCATATGTTATAAGTGTGACAATCTGGGTCATATTAAGTCTGAATGTCCTCAGCTGAAGAACAAAGAAAAGGAAAAGACAAAATTCAGCTCATTCAAGAAAAAGACCTATGTTTCTGCTATTTGGGGAGATAGTTCATCTGATGAAGAAGAAGATGAAGAGCAAACTGCAAATCTTTCCCTAGTCGCTCAAGAGGAATCTAATAATGACGAGGTAAGTGATTCCGAACCAACCTTTGATGAATTGCTCTTTGAGTATAATAATCTTCATTCAGAATTTAGGAAGATTGTGAAAGAACTTTTGATTTCAAAAAGAAGAATAAAAGTTTTAGAAGAACAAAACACTTCCTCTCCTACTTTCGAAAAGAATTGTGAAAACTATTGCAATTTGCAAAAGAAAAATGATCATCTTTTAAAAACTCTTGAAAAATTCTCCCAAGGGAGTGAAATGCTTAACATCATTTTAAAATAGCAAAAGTTTACAAATGATAAGTCTGGCATTGGCTATAAGCTTGACCTTGATAAAAGGAAAGGTAAGAAGAGAAATGGAGAAAAGAACTACTTGAGCTATTTTCAAAAATTAGTTCACTCTTCTAATCCTTTTGCCCACTGTAGTTACTGTAATAGAAAGGGGCATTCTACTTCTTCTTGCTTCCATAGAAAAGAAAGGAAAAGCAAACCTATAGGAAACTATCAATGGGTGCCTAAGGGATCTTATGAGGCCCCCAAGACACGTACTAACCCAAAAGGACTCAAGATGAAATGTGTACCTAAAACTTAATTCCACAAACTTGCAGGTATGTCTAAGAGCATCAAAATCCAATAAATGGTATATTGACAGTAGATGCTCTAGGCACATGACGGGAGGAGATCAATCCAAGTTCACAACAATCATACACAAGGAAGGTGGCAAAGTTACATTTGGTGGAAATCAATCCGAAAAGATAGCTGGTATTGGTGAAGTTGGCAACAATTATGGACCAAAAATAAAATATGTCTACCTTGTGGAAGGCCTATGCCATAATCTCCTTAGTGTAAGCCAAAGTGCAAATAAAGGTAACCTAGTTATCTTCACCTTAGAAGAATGCTTGCTTGTTAACAAGGATAATCTCTCCTTAGACAATGTCAAACCAAAAGCCTTATTCAGGGCTTCAAGAGAAGGTAACTGTTATACTCTTAACCTCTCTAATGATTTATCCCCTGAAAGTTACTTTATTGGTAATCTAGATGAAAGTTGGTTGTGGCACAAATGATTAGCTCATGTCAACATGTTTCAACTCGATAAATTACTGAAAAAGGATTTGGTTATTGGATTGCCTAAATTAAATTTCAAAAAGGATATGATTTGTTATGCTTGCCAAAAAGGAAAACAAACTAAATCATCATTTAAATAAAAAACTGAGATCTCACCTAATAGACCACTTCAATTACTGCATATGGATTTAGTTGGTCCAGCTAGAGTTAAAAGCTTTGGTGGAAATTTGTACACTCTAGTTATAGTTGATGATTTTTCAAGATATACATGGACTTTATTTTTATCTGCTAAAAATGAAGCATTTGATCAATTTGATGTTTTTGCCAAGAAGGTCCACAACAAGAAAGAGTTATCCATTGCAGGAATTAGAACTGATCATGGAGAAGAATTTGAAAACCATTACTTTGAAAAATTTTGTGATGAGATGGGAGTAGATCACAACTTCTCTGCTCCTATAATACCTCAACAAAATGGGGTAGTAGAAAGAAAGAACAGGGTTCTCACAGAAATGGCAAGAGTAATGCTGAATGAAAATCAGGCCTCCCAAGTGTTTGGGGCAGATGCAATGAACACAACATGCTACATTTCCAACCGACCATATCTCAGGAAGAAGCTTAACAAAACTTCATATGAGCTTTACAAAGGAAGAAAGCCCAACATAGCTCATTTGCACATTTTCGGATGCAAGTGCTTTATCCACAAGAATGGTAAGGAAAACCTAGGTAAATTTGATTCTAAAGGTGATGAAGGTACATTCCTTGGCTATTCTTCTAGGAGTAAAGCATATAGAGTATATAACCATTCTACTCAAACCATAGAAGAATCAATTCATATTGTTTTCTGTGAAACCAACTCTAACAAATCCATGATTGATGATGATGAGGAAATTAAGAATCAATCTTCTTCAAAATCTCCCTTTATTTTCACAAATTCTAAAAATGATATGCAAAGAGAACCAGAAGCTGAATCTCAACATGATTGTGAAAACCTTTGTCAAACTCAACCTAGAGCTTGGAAATACAGTAGGAGCCATCCACTGGACCAAGTTATAGGAGATGCAAATCAAGGAGTTAGAACCAAACAAAGTATTTTGAATAAAGTCACTTTTTCAACCTTTATTTCAGAAACAGAACCCTCTAAGATTGAAGAAGCCCTTTCAGACAATGATTGGGTGATAGCAATGCAAGAGGAATTACATCAATTTGAAAGAAATCAAGTTTGGGACTTGGTACCTAGGCCCAAAGACCATCCATTCATTGGCACTAAATGGGTATTCAAGAGCAAACATGATGAGTCTGCAATCATTGTCCGTAACAAGGCAAGATTGGTAGCCAAAGGATATAATCAAGAAGAAGGAATTGATTATGAAGAAACTTATGCTCCAGTAGTAAGATTGGAAGCAATAAGAGTTCTTCTAGCCTTTGCTTGCATTAAAGGTTTCAAACTATATCAAATGGATGTGAAATCAGCATTTCTAAATGGTTTCATTCAGGAAGAGGTTTATGTAGAACAACCCCCAGGCTTTAAGGATAAATTTCATCCAGATCATGTTTTCATATTAAAGAAAGCATTATATAGATTAAAACAAGCTCCTAGAGCTTGGTATGAAAGACTAAGTAAGTTTCTTATAGATCATGGATTTGTAAGAGGAAAAGCAGATACCACACTGTTTATTAAAAGTAACAAACTAAATGAAATCTTACTTATGCAAATCTATGTGGATGACATAATATTTGGTGCTACTAATGATGCTTTGTGCAAGGAATTTTCTGAGACTATGCAGGGTGAATTTGAAATGTCAATGATGGGAGAACTCAATTATTTTCTTGGGCTACAAATCAAACAACGCAAAAATGAGATATTTATTTCTCAGACCAAGTATCTAAGAGATTTGCTCAAGAAATATGGTCTTCAAGATTGTAATGGGGTAGACACACCGCCGATGAGAAGGGAAAAGATTTTAATATCACAAGATATAGAGGCAAGATTTGTAACACCCCTACTGGTCTCGCCCTTCCGGGTGGCGGGTTAGAGGGATCCCTTCTATATTTGTTACCTTCCCTTAGTTATTCCATGTTAGCATATATCAGAATATTACATGGCAGATCATTGAATAAGTTTGGACGAATACGATATACTGGTAAAAGTAAATAAATTTACTACAACATCCAAAATATAAATTCTCGTAGGGTTATGATACAGTAATCTGGAACAAAATATTAAATAGTAAATATCTTTATAATCTCATCCATAATAAATACAATATTAAGTCTCCTTAGAGCGTCTTCATCTCTTCATATCACTGCTTCGGTCTTTACCTTTTACACTCCTGATCGGCTCAACCTGAGATACATGTATTCCTATAACAGTCTAGGATTCAAAATTGAATCCCAGGGTAACTGTCAAACTCAAATACTATATGTATGCAATGAAAATCACAAATAGGAAATAAAGAAGATCATTCTGCCTCAAGCACAAACCATCTGACATGTATGCTCTGCCCCTAGCATAGCCTGCAGGACTGCCTGGTCAAGACAAGCCCCACAAAACGTTTCGCTTGTAGGGCCTCGGTGGCGACCTATAAACACACAGTCATATAGGCCCTACTTATCCCAACAAATTCTCGATACTGCAGCCCAATAGGCACCACAACCCGATCATACCCCAATAGGTATTACAGCCTGATCTCTTACATCATGATTAACACAACATGCCAAAGTAACATAGAGTATGCAAGTAAGCAGTTACCGCACCAGATAGCTAATCAGTCTTAATAAAATTTCCCCTGATGTCTAAAAGTTACTTTACATATGGATCTGTCTTGATCTTGGACCTAATCCAACTTGGATTCCTTCTTCATGTCCTTTGATGGCATTGGCCTTAGACATAAAAGAACCATAAGAATGTTATGAAGAAGATTGAAGGCTTATTTAACTAGATCTTGTACTATCTTACCTTAACCTTCAATGTATGCTTCCTCTTCCTCCTACTCCTTCTCCCTCTTCTCTTTTTTCTATTTCATTCTCTCTCTCTCTTCCTTCCATGTTTTGGCCGAAAATGGCTCAAAGACCCATGAGGGAAAGGGGTATATATAGAACACGGGTGCAATCCAAAACACGCCACATGTCTGGTCCAAGACGCGCCGCTTGTCAAGTTCATAACGTGTCGTGTGTCAGGTCTAGAACACGCTGCTTATCACATCCAGAACGCGTCATGTGACACTTTCTTGTGGTGCCAAATTTCATTGTCAGAAAGGTGATGACATCAACTCTTTGGAGGGTCAGATTTTTTATTCAAATACCTCATAAACAAGCCCCTAATTGGTACTTGTTGGTTCCCTCTCATTAGTCAATGTTTTCCCAAGTCTTTGAGTATGTATTTGGGCCTTAATATGTGACTTATTCAGTTTTTTCCCTACCCTCACCTAGCTGCACGTTTTTTGTAACTTAATGGGCAAGTTTAGTTGACTTTTATTTACACTCATTAATTGCTATCATTAATTACCATCGTACTATTATATAAAAAGTCAAGCCTTCATCAATTATGTGCCACGTATCGCTTTAGGGTTTAGCCATGTGTTCCTTCTCTCTTCTTGACTTGTTGGCACTTCCATGATCCGCACATTCTACCTACCTCATGATGTGGCACACCTTGGTTCATTGGTTTTCCTTTCTACTTAACTCTTCTTTTACTTCAAAAACGCAGGGAACCCTTATTCATCCAGGAAATGTTATGTGCATATTTATTTTAACACATTTTTGCTCCGCTAACTGTCCCCTACCTTAGGGTATAGCTAAATGATACTTTACCAACAAATTAACATCATATAAGTGTTTTTGTGCCCTTATTCACTGTCAGTTTATTTTCTATGGTCCTTGATCTCTTAATCAAAATACTCATGCAAACATGAGTGTGAAATGTATTAAAATATGTCAAGAGGGTACTTAAAAATCCCCAAAACCAAATGACCAAAGTGCCCTTACAAAATATCCTCTTAACTTGGCTTATTTTGCAAGTTTTGGTGAATTTTCTCTCTCCTCCTTGCTTTACACGAATTTGAAGCTTATTTAAGAAGCTTTTGAGTCATCATTTCACATTAATTGCATGCACATGTGTCCCTTATAGCAATTTACCAAAATGCCCCCAAAATATCTCCTTTCACATAGCTTCTTTTACAAGCTTTTTGACTTTTGCGCTTGTAATTATGAAGGGACACGTGTCATGCTTTTACTAGTCCAACAAAAGGTAACTTTTCCCCTTTGTTATGATGACAGAACACGTGTCATAATTTTATTAGACCAACACAAAAGTATGTCATTATGACCTTACTTTATTAAAGTTACTTTACTAGTGTCTACTCTGGATCCTACTCGAGTTTTACTCGAGATTAGGACACAAAATGCCAAGTTACCTGGTCCCTGAGAGGCTTCATAACCCTTGACATACTTGGGACTCTTCTCGAACTGGGCTTAGTCGTTCGCCTACTTTAGGCTTATTCTCAACTCTTAAGGTCTAGAATTCGTGATATTACATGATTTGATCATTACTCTACTTGACAGCAAGTAGACCAGACATACAATTCAGTGTAGGGATGTGTGCTCGTTTTCAATCTGCTCCTAAGGAATCTCATGCTGAACACATGAAAAGAATCTTTAGATACTTGTGTGATACAGAAGAATTGGGCTTATGGTTTCCTAAAGGTCAACCTGAACACTTAGTAGCATATTCTGACTCAGATCATGCTGGGTACAAAACTGATCGTACAAGCACAAGTGGACAATGTGAATTCTTTGGAAATTCACTTGTCTCATGGTTCAGCAAAAAGCATAACACAATAGCTGTATCCTCAACTGAAGCCGAGTATGTTGCTGCTTCAAGCTGTTGTTCACAAGTCTTGTGGCTCAAGTAACAGATCCACAATCTTGGAACCTACTTGAAGGAAATTCCCATTCTTTGTGATAATACCAGTACTATCAGCTTAGCCAAAAATCCTGTCTATCATACCAGAACAAAGCATATTGATGTCAGACACTATTTCATTCGAGATCATGTTCAAAAGAAAGATGTTAAAGTCATGTTTATCCTAGCTCATCAACAACTTGCTGACATCTTCACTAAACCACTTGCGAAAGAACAATTTACCTTCATAAGAAGAGAATTGGGAATGGTAAATCCCAATGAGCTGTAAGCTTTCTCTATCCCAATATTAGTAAATTAGTGTTTTGATAATTATTTAATACTAACTTAAGCATCGGAGTGCTTAGATGTGTTTTTGTAGGATTATCAATAAAGTTTGCCTAGAGGCAAACTCGAGTTTCAAATTTGAAACTCGAGTTTATCAGGGACAGAAAGCAATTGATTTCTAAGAGTTAGGCCAAACGTGAGTCATTAAGTGAGTGACGAGTTTATGCAACACTGAAAGCAACCTGAAGCGCTGAGCAAACTCCAAACTCGAGTCAATGAGTGATTAACTCGAGTCTACATCAGATAGAGAGCAATCTGAAAGTTCTAAAGAAACCCAAACTCGAGTCAGTAAATCTAAACTCGAGTTTGTCGGGGATTCAAGGATTCACAAATACATCCTTGAAGTCCAGGTAAGTATCCATTCATGCAAACTCGAGTCAGTTAGTGTAAACTCGAGTCTGTCCAAACCCTATATATATATATATGATTGATGTGACTGTTCATTTTCAATCCTTGAAACTCAAGTTTCGCCCTAGAGTTTTCTCTACAATCTCTCTGCTTCATCTTCAAATTCTCTCTCTCTCTCTCTCTCTCTAAACCTACAATGGCTTCCAATCAACCCCCCAGACCTTCCAAAGACAATGAAGCTTCGAAATCACCGTCACCTCCTTCTCTACACCGACAAAAAAGGGTCAAAACGATCCATGCTCATAGACCCATAAGAAGCAAGCTAATACCCAAGAAGTTTGCTTCAGGAATTGACAAGCAAATCCTAGGCATACCTCACACTTCCCCAAATCGAAAGGAGTGTCAATTCAAGAGCCTTCTGAAGAGCAAATGCGAAAGAGACTATATTCTATTTCTGGTAAGGGAAAGGAGAAGGCTAACAAACCCTCCAAGGCTTCTAAGAGGAAGAGAGCTGACTAAAGCCAAACATCTTCCAAAGCCCATTCATCTGCCATTCCATCCTTAGATCATCATGAGTCTCCACAATCGATAACAAAAGCTATTTTTGAAATTTATAATCACTCTTCACCCTCATCTGGCTTCTTTACTGAGAACACAATCCTGTCCAACCAACAAGCTACCAAATTCAAAGAAGAATTTGGCAAAAAGCTTTTCTGTCCAGTAGTATCAGTAAATCTAGATACCCTGAAACAAGAATGTAACCTTGACCTTTCTCCTTGGTTGAATCAATTCAAAACTCATATCCATTTCGGCCCACTATACCCCTAATATTGTAATGCTCTTCTACTTCAACATGCAATGGGCTACTACAGAGGATGATGACCAAATTCTAGATAAGGAGAAGGTCACTACTACTTTTAGGGGAGTGAAGATTACCCTTTCTGCTATAATTCTGAATAAAATCTTGGACATTGACAATCCTCCTCCTCACCATTCCATAGAGTATTCCAATAGGCAATGCCTTGAAATCCTAAAACCCAATGAGCCTATCACTGATGACCAATTGCTTTCTCTTCACTTTATCCAAGCTTCTATGTCTCCTACCTTCGGCGCATTATGGTACATTTACTCTAGGAACCTAGTTCGAAAGGGTGGTAACTTCACTCACTTCACCAAGAGAGATTATGCACCCTTTGCTGCTATTGTGAATAAAATGCCAATCAATGTGGGCCAATGGGTATTTGAAGAAATAGTTAGATTCAGATTTGGATCCAACATAACATCTCACATTCCATTCCCCTCCCTTATCTCTGTTATCTTGTTCCACTTCAAGATTTGGCATGTTGGGGCCATAGACACCATTGTCAGACCTCCAGTATTTAGGAAGCCTCAACTCCACCTTATGAAGATCAGCTTTGATGCTGAAGGGTCTGGATAGTCAAGAGCACCTTCAAGAACAAAAGCCTCATACTCTTGAGCCCATGAAGCTCAACTAGCTCTTCCACCTCCTCAGACTTCCATTCTTTCTGACTTTTCTGCAAAAGTCAAAGAAATTGTTGACGCTGCACTAGACTCCTTTGTTGCAAAGGTGGAAACTGAGATTGGGAAAATTGTGTCTGAACTGACCAAGACAAATCAGACAATCATAGATACACAAGATGCCATGAAGCCACAACTATACCAGATTCTGCAACACTTCAACATCTCAGCATCTACTTCTGCTACCCCAAACACCATTGATCCCTCACAGACCACTCGTCCTTCTACTCCTCTAGTTGACCCTACACTCTCTTTTGATGATGACAAAAGGGGAGAAAAAACTACAGAGCGGTCTTGAGTTACAGTTGCAGTCTTGAGTCATGAGTTGCAATCTTAAGTTGTTGTTTTGAGCCTATACTTGCAATCTTGAGTTGTTGTTTTGCTTTTGTGTATGTTTTTGTGTATTTTTTGTTGTACTTGATATATATGATATTTTCTCTGGAATGACAATTGTTCTATATGTTTTATGTGATGAATATGTTTCATGTGATGAACCTATTTTGATCCTTGCTGCTTCTGTGTTTGTGAGTTTCTGATATCTTGTTCTGTAAAAGCATCTTGAGTCAAAATCAAGTCAAATTTGTGAAGTTTCAAGTTTACAAGTGTTGTCATCATGAAAAAGGGGGAGAATGTTAGTTTCCTATGTGTTTTGATGATAACTAACAATTGTAAACTCAAAATGAAGTTTGCTTTTAGTAAATTGTAAAACTCACTGTCAAAGGCAAACTCGAGTTTAGGTTTGTAAACTCGAGTCTGAGACTTAACAGAGAGTTGCTCAATTCAACAAAGAAAGCCAAACTCTAGTTTGCTTAGGCAAACTCGAGTTTGCTGAGACATAGAGAGTAATCAAAGTTTTTACAACAAGTCAAACTCCAGTTTGCTCAAACAAACTTGAAGTCTGGAAGATACAAAGAGCACTCAACAAAACAAACTCGAATTTGGACCCTAAGACTCGAATTTAGACTAAACAGAAAGAATTCAGAAACTTCAGTATTTTCACAAGTTTTGTAAACTCCAGCCTTTGTCTGCAAACTCCAGTTTATCCTAAAAACAGAAGAGACTTCAAACTTTCAGTTCTTGCTGAAACTCGAGTTTACATCTATAAACTCGAGTCTGAGTCATACAAAAAGACCAACAATGTGTCTGATTTGAAAACTCCAGTTTATGTTTCTAAACTCCAGTCTGGAAGTTCTCGAACTTAGGATTATCCTCATAACCAAGCCTCAAACTCAAGTTAGTCATTAATTGACTCAAGTTTAGCTACATGTCCAAACTCTCTTTCAAAGGCCAGAGCCCGACAGTCTTCTCTTTAAGAACCAAACTCAAGTCAGCCATTCCTAAACTCGAGTTTAGACTTTGACTTAACATTCATGCTTTCTGGATGAACACAAAACTCGAGTCTGGGATTACAAACTCGAGTTTGCATCGGTGATTTTGAAAAACCAGATGGTGTTGATCTGTGAAATCTTTATGGGTCAATCTGAAAATGTTTTATCATATGATACTATTACTTCTAACATTTTTGATGAAGTTTTGAGAGAATTTCAGATAAGTCCAGTAAAGATCAAGATGAAATCAGATCTGGAATAAGTGCATTAAATGAAGAACCAAGAATAGAGCTGATCATTCTCCTCTATCCTAATGGTTCAGCAGAGACCATTATGGATCAATTAAATCACTCACCAACGGTCAAATGAAGGTTATGGAATGACAGAATATATAGAAGACCATCTGCATCAACATATTCCAAGATTCTGGCTGAAAATTGAAAGAACAGAAGAAAATTTGCAACTGTCATTTTCCATATTTACAGCTGAACGTTAGAGAAGAAAATGCAACGGCTAGTTCCTCTAGTTAGCCTATAAAAATATATGAAGACTCAGAGCAAGACACACACAATGAAGCTACATTTGATTACATTTGAAATTTGAGTCTATATTGTTGTTTTTGATCTATTCTTCAGTGTTTATCAATATTTACTCTTGTGAGAGTCTTGATTCTTTGAAAACATTTTTCAAACATTTGTTTGTATGAACTCAAGGTTGTGGAACCTGTAAGTTGGGTAGTTTAATTACAAAGTGTAAGGGGGAGCAAGTTCTAGGTGAATAGGATTGCGTGTGGTTTACATTGTTGTAGTTAAAGCCTGTTGAACTAGTGGAAAGACCCAGAAGATATATGGGGACTAGACGTAGGTCAAGGTTAAGACTGAACCAGTATAAATCCTGTGTGTCTAGTTTTTCTTTCCTTACTCTTTCGTTATTTACTTTTGAAGTTTTTGAAAAGGAGTTCAAAAGAATTTTTTAAATCCCAAATTCACCCCCTTTCTTGGTGATTTCTTCCATTTTCAGCTCTTCTTGCATTGCTATCACCCAATCATTGTTTGAAAGGGCTTCTTCAATTTTAGAAGGCTCAATATTGGAGATAAAAGCAGAAAAAGTTACTTCATTCAAAGTGCTGCTTCTGGTTCTCACACCCTGGTTAACATTGCCTATTACTTGATCTAGTGGATGATTTCTAATGAACTTATAGGCCCTAGGTTAAGAAGGATTAGAATTCTCAGGATTATGTTGAAAGTTAATCTCAAAAACATCCTCAGAATTTTCTACAGAAGCAGGGGTAGTCTTTGAAAACAATTAATTTTTGAAAATGTTTTCTTCTTCATCATCATCCAGACACTTGTTAGAATTAGTTTCATTGAAAACAACATGCATTGATTCTTTAACAATGCGAGTGCGAGTATTAAATACTCTATAAGCCTTACTTCCATTTGAATAGCCTAAAAATATACCTTCATCTGCCTTAGGATCAAACTTTCCCAGGCTATCCTTACCATTATTATGGATGAAGCACTTACAGTCAAGGATGCGTAGATGAGTTTGCTAGTTATGATTAGTTTTGATGATGTCTTATATAGATGTCATTCTTAATAGCAAAAAGATTGAGTAATATGTTTATCTTCCTCTATTGATGAATTCTTGAATTTGATGATGTCTTATATAGATGTCATTCTTAATAGCAAAAAGATTAAGTAGTATGTTTATCTTCCTCCATTGATGAATTCTTGAATTTAATGTAGATGAGGATAAAGAAAAGGAAGAGAAGAAAAAGAAGAAGGGGAGAGATTAAAGGAGAAAGAGCTCATTGTATGGGATATTAATATTCAAGATCAGCTCAAGTTCTTTTATGAATGATAAGAAGAGGAAATATTGAAGAACTTGCAAAAAATAATGAGTCCATGATGAAAAATGATCAAGATGGGATATGATGGAAGATGGAGGATGTTGAATAATAAAATGAGAATATCAATATGAGCTCAAATATAGATGAGGAGAATGCTCAAGAGAAGGAGATGAAAGAAAGAATAGAAATTGTAAAGAATGACCAAGTGAAAAGAAGAAAGAAAGAGAAGATCTTGTCAAAAAGAATGAGAAAAATCAATTTACAAGGTCTTAAATTGATATTACAAGCCTTCACAATCAAATGGATGTTGAAGAGTGTCAATTCAGAGCTAAAGACAGTGAAAATCGAGTTCTGGAAGTGAATACACGAGTATCCAGGTCAATACTCAAGTATACAAGCTTACTGGAGAAATTTGCTTCTGGACGAGGAAAATTGATGTTTTGAAAATTGCAAGTTTGGAAAACCACAGTTTGGGTGTAAAAGAGTCATAAATTGACTATGGGAGTTAATACTCGAGTATGGAACTTATATACTTGAGTATTGGGAGTTTTCAGCTTCTCTGGCGCGTTTGGTCCCGACAATACTAGAGTATCAAAACTTAACAGCAACTATGTTCACCTCTATTTCACGTTCAGCTTTAGGCGAGCTCTGGTAAATCAATGATATCTCCTGAACCAAACATCAGATTGAGGTGAAATCAAATTTGGCTGAAACTAACATCTAATGCGTCATCTTGACAAAGTTTCATGCCCAAAGAAGATCATATGAGAGAGCTTTGAATTTCTAAAGTTGGATTAAATATTCACGCCACACTTCAGACCAAGCTTTAGTGTTTTAAGTGAAACTCACAATCTACAAATCGAAAGAAGACTCATAAGGCTTTCCATGAAGATTTGATTCAACAAAAATGAAGATCTGACCAGAGAGATATGTTGTTCGAAAGTTGACTGAAGATTCAGAACGTTGCAAAAACTCTGATTTAAGAACATCTCTCAATCATCGAATCATAATGGACAGAATCCAACAAGTTTGGATCTGATTCTTGTTGCTTTGGAAAGAAGATACAAAGAGCTATATGAGGATAAATGGTTTGCTAATTTAAAAGCTATATGAAGACAAAAAGTAGCCAAAGACGAATAAGTTGAATACTCAAGTTTACGAATGAATACTCGAGTATAACTCAGACAGAGAGCTATGAACGTGATAGAATCCTCAATACTCGAGTATGGGAAGAAAAACTTGAGTATAGGACATACAGAGACGAATCTAAAGTTTTGAAATAAGCTCAATACTCGATACTCGAGTATGCAAAGCAATACTGCAGTATTCTCCTTCATATCAGAAAAATCACCGTTGTGAAAATTTTTAATCTGGTCTAGATCATCCAGATGATTATCCAAAAGATCTCTAACACTTATTAACATCATTTAAATGATTTGTGGACATATTTCAGATGATCATACGAAGGATTTCATGAAGATCCAAAATGCTGAGCTGTCATGACAAAAAGCATTCTAACGGCTATATTTTTCAACAGACATATTCTCAACGGCTCTATTCTTAAACAAACGTATTCTCAACGGTCAGAACATCTTCATCTATAAATAGAGCTAGATTCAAAACGCAGAAAGGTGGTGGAGTGAGCTTACACTGTCATAATGTCAAAATTCTGAACCTCCCACTCTTTGTTTTTCCAATGCTTTCTTAGATCATCATATTGAGAGTGAAATGAATTCCTATGTACTTCAGTGATCATTTATCCACTTCCTAGAGAGAAGTTTTACTGTAAATCATTCTATTTAAGAGTTACTCAAGATTGGGTAATCTTGAGTGGGTATTGATTGTAACCTTACAAGTTGTAAGGGGGAGAGTCTCTTGGTGAGATTGAAAAGGTTGTACAAGTGTTTGGATAAACTTGTAGGTTGTAAAGGCTTGTCTCTTGTGCCTGGTTAAATAAGGAGAATAGTGGAAATCTCAAGTGGAGCTTAAGGACTGGACGTAGGTCAAGGTTGGATCGAACCAATATAAATCTCTATTTGCAACTCTCTTCCCTGAACTCTTTATTTCCAGCATACATGTTTGAATGATTGTTCATAGTTTTATAACTCATTAATATCATTCAAACTGATTCTATCAAATTGCAAAAAGATTTTCAAAGATTGCAAGAATTTTTATCTTCACCCAATTCACCCCCCTCTTGGGTTCAGTCACGTTTTCCCAAGTCAGAGTTGGCTTCCTTCCTTTATATAATTCGTAAGGAGTCTTGTTTAGCTTCTTTCGATGATAAGCTCTATTTGAGATATAACACGCTGTGCTTATTGCATCGGCCTAGAAAACTTGTGAAATGTTGTTCTCATTTAGCATTGCTCTGCCCATCTCTGTCAAGACCCGATTCTTTCTTTCCACAACACCATTTTGTTGTGGAGTCCTTAGGGCAGAGAAATTGTGGTTGATTCCAAAAGTATTGCAATAATCCTCAAAGGCATGATTATCAAATTCTCCTCCATGATCAATTTGTATTCCTACAATAGATATACCTTTCTCGTTTTAGACCTTTTTGGCAAAAACCACAAACTGATCAAATGTTTCATCTTTAGAGGTCAAAAATATAGTCCATGCAAATCTTGAAAAATCATCAACTATAACTAGAATATAAAGATTTCCACCAAGACTTTTTACTCTAATTGGACCAATAAGATCCATATGAAGTAGTTGAAGAGGTTTGACAGTTGAAATCTCATTTTTGGATTTAAAAGATGACTTAATTTGTTTGCCCTTTTGACAAGCATCACAGATCACATCATTTTTAAAATTAATCTTCGGCAAACCAATGACTAAGTCCTTTTTTTGTAACCTGTCAAGTTGATGCATATTGACATAAGCTAACTGCTTATGCCACAACCAGCTTTCATTCAAGTTACTTATGAAACAATTTTTAGAAACAGAATTGGAACTAGAAAGATTTAGAGTGTAACAATTTCCTTCTCTAGGAGCTCTAAATAACGCTTTTCATTTTAAAGTTTTGAAAGGAAAATCATTTTTGTTTACAAACAAACATTCTTCAGAATTAAAAATAACCAAGTTACCCTTATCGGTGCTTTGGCTCACATTGAGGAGATTATGGCAAAGTCCGTCTACAAGGTAGACATCTTTAATCATTTGCCCTTCATTACTTCCAATCTCTTCAATGCCAACAATCTTTCCAAATTGGTTCCCACTGAAAGTTACTCTGCCACCAGTTTTGGGAATAATTGGTGCAAACTTTGAGTGATCTCTCATCATGTGTCTAGAGCATCCGCTATCTATGTACCAGTGTTGGATCTTAAAGCTTTTAGACACATCTCATCAGCTTTGTCATATTGCCCATCTTCTTCAGCAACTAGACAAGTGTTGACTTCTTTTTTCCTTTTTGGTTTTCTCATCCTTATCATCTAATTTTATGTCCTTCTTTCCATAGGCCATTTCCAACGCTTCCCACATTTCTTTTGTAGTAGGTAGAATACATATCCGAGAAAACACTTGTTGGCTCAGAGCATTTAGTAATATGAGAATCGCCTTACTGTTAGAAGTGACATTCTTTCTGTCATTGTTATCATAATCTTCTTCAGGCTTAGGCTTTCTTTGACCATTTATAGACGTGGTTGGAAGATAATTTCCGAGTTCAAATACTCGCCATAAATCACACTCAGGTGACATAATAAACTCCTTAAACTTGGTTTTCCAGAGTGAGTAATATTCTCCCTTGAAGCCGAGTGGTCTGTCATTCGAAGCTCTATCAAGTAGACTAACTTCGATGAGGATCCTTCTCGAGATGTTAAGCTCTTTTGAGAATACCTTCCTCAGATACCAAATGTAAGAGGAGCTAAATCACCAAGAGGGGGTGAATTGGGGATTCTGAAAATTTTTTGTAAATTTGCCTCTTATGGTGATTGATCGAATAAAAACAATGAGTAGGCAAGAATAGCGATGCACAACGGTTTATACTGGTTCGGCCCAACTCCTTGGCCTATGTCCAGTCCTCAGGCATCCTGAGCTTTTTAGTAAATCACTTGATTACACACTCTGTAACTCTAAAGCAATTCTCTCTCTAGAACTTGCTCCTCCTTACAAGTTGTAATCAATGACTCCCCAAATCTTCAAGTCCCCTGACTTGAGATAATTCACAATCAAACAAATACAATCAATAAAACTCTCTTACAGAGTAGATATGATAATCACTAAAGCTCTATTGTGTCAACCAACACTCTGTACAGGAAGCACACCAATAAATGAACAAATTTAATACTCTTTTGTTTTTCAGCTCAGTGTTCTGGTAGAGACTTGAATGTTGCTCTATTTATACTTAGAGAGACATTAATAGCCGTTGCAAACATTCATTTAACCATTGGAGAAGTCTACTATCTAATGAACTTAAGCCAATACTCGAGTATTCTACCAATACTCGAGTTTTGGACTCTTGATGAGTAATTGACCAAAACAACAAAACCGGAGTTTCCATTCTGTACTCGAGTAATAAAGGCTTAGAAACCTTGATATCTCTGTGTATGGCTCAATACTCGAGTTTTAAACTCCAAACTCGAGTTTTCTTCTTAGTTTTGAAACTCTGAGAATGTTTAAGTAAGTGTTAAACTGGAGTTTCCAAAACTGAAGTTTATAATTGTTAATCCTTTTAGAACATCTTTGCTTGGCTCAATACTTGAGTATTCTAACGATACTCGAGTTTTTTTCTTATTTGAAAAACCAAAATATTTGAATTCTGGAGCCAAGTTGGAAAACTGTCTTTTCAAATTCCAAACCTTAGTTTTCAAAACTATAGTTTTCCAAACCGAAGTTTCTATCTCTTTTGAAAATTATTGAAGAGTCATATAGGACCGAAACTCGAGTATGCATATCAATACTGAAGTTTTCCTTGATGGAAAACTTGCAATGCTCTCTGTAAACTTCAATACTCGAGTATTCATTTGAATACTGCGGTATTGTCCTTAGTCATGTGCTTTGAGCTTTTCTTTGAAACTTCAATACTCGAGTATTGCCTCTTTCAATAAGTTTTTGCTATCTTGAGACAAATCTTCAATCTTGGTTTCACAATTGATTGTTATCATCAAAACCCATAGAGAACTAACACAATTCTCTTCCTTAAACTCCTGTATTTCCAGCATACATGTTTGAATGATTGTTTAGAGCTTTACAA
Source organism: Acacia confusa (assembly GCA_037074495.1). Lineage (NCBI taxonomy): Eukaryota > Viridiplantae > Streptophyta > Magnoliopsida > Fabales > Fabaceae > Acacia > Acacia confusa. The sequence continues at coordinate 25,866,602 of CM073509.1, read as the reverse complement.
CATTTTATTATCATTCAAACTGATTTTATTGAATTGCAAAAAGTTTTCAAAAAGTTGTAAGTTTTTATCTTCACCCAATTCACCCCCTCTTGGGTTCAGCCTGGTCTAACAACAACTCCAAGCTAAACAATGTTACACACCTACCAGCCTCGCCCTTTCGGGTGGCGGGTAGTGTGATCCTTTACTTATATTCAATTCTAACCTACTTTTCTCAAGTTAATTTACATCACACATTAGAGTATAAGTAGCAGAACATACACTAGTTTGGACAATAATATACTGATAAAAATACGTAAAGATAAACTTTTCCCCGAAGGGATCAAAAACATGCAGTCATCCGGGTAATCAAAACAAGTATCCAAAAGAAATCATCACCATCCATCATCCCACTAGCCCTGCTTCGGGGTCTTACCTCTGTCTCCCCGCTCCACTCTAGATAAACTACCAGATGACTTAAAAGGGGCTGTGACTCATAAGTGAATCACAAAGTTACCATTAATCTCATATAAAATGTATAACTATACATGTAAATAGTACACAGTCAAATCCATAACTAGCAATCCTAATAGCACACAGCACAGACTGCAGGTCACAGCACATAACAAGGCCCTTATTGCACACATGTTCCAGTTCCAGAGCTCTTGGAAATAAATGATAACCAAATATATGCAAAATACATGGTAAAACATACATACACAAGTCACACAAAGTATATGAGGATTAAGGTTACTACCTGATAGTTGACCACGAATATAATTGAATTTTCCCGGTGCACAATATCACAATAGCCCTAGAATAGCAAAATACAAATATAATTAATTCCTCCTCAGTAAATATTTCCTTTTGATAACTTAAAATAAGCCCAATTCATGTGTCCCCATTTACTAAATTCCTTTTCTTTTTAAGGAATTTAATATGAGCTTATATTCCCTCTATTTTCCTCATTTTTCAGGATTTTCCAGCAAACAATGACTGATCTTCAAAAATTCACAATTAAATCTAGGAACCTTCTTTTGAGTTGATTCCAAAGCCTAAATGACCCTTAATATGTCTATTTTAAACCAAAAATACTATCTTGAGCCAGCCTTAAACAAAAGTCCATTTATAGCTTAAAATGTCTCTACTGTCCGAACTTAAGTCCAAAATCAGAGGGTCATTTTCAACAATTCATTTCTCTTAGCAAATAATTCTGAAAAATATATGTTACCTATCAAATTAAAGCTTATGATGTATACTTTAATCATGTAAAATTTCATGGCAATCCAACATCATTTGATACCCCAAAAATGTGACATAAACTTGCTGCCTGCACAGGGTTTTCAGGGCAGATTTCAAGACTTTGGTACAATTCAATCCCAAAGCTTCCGAAATTCTTACCAAACCTCTATCCTACACAATTTTTAGTTTTTAACACAATGAAACCATTAAAATGACCAAATTCTCACTCCGTAGATCTGCCCTGCTACTGGCCAAAATTACATTTAAATATAACAATTTACTAATTCACAATTTATCCACCAAATTAGGTTCATACGTTCACAAATCATCATATAATCACATCTTTATGAACAAATCACCATGAGGCTCCAAAAAACCTTAGTTGGCTGAAAATATAAGGTCTCATAACATGCTCAAAACTCAACCAAACTTCAAATTAATTAGTTCAAAACGAAGCTTATGCTTACCTTATCACGATTCTACAATTGTTTCGGGTTTTTGACAGTAGCTCGGCTAACCCAATGACTTGAAACTCCTTCGATGAGAAAACTAAAACCATAGAATTCAAGCTCTCAAAGTGTAGAACAATATTAGTGAAATTAAAAGAGTTTTTGAATTGGAGATGGTTTGGTGGGAGATTTTGGCTACTCTATTTTTCTCTCTCCTCTTCCCATTTTCTACACCATTTTTTAATATATCAAGCTTCCTTTTCTCTCTTTCTGCTGGTCTGACCGAAAAATGTGTTAGAGGCAATGGATTTAATGAATATTACAATCTAAAGTCGTTGGAAGCATTGAATAAAATAAGACATTAAATGTTGCTCTTAATTTCCATTATGCCATCAACTTTAATTCCAATTATCATGTTCACCGAATTGAATGAAAATAAATGAGGAATAATGGATATTAGAGAATAAAATCAGCTGGAGGCTAAAAGAATGAAAAAATTTCAATTTAACAAATTGGTGAATTAAGGTATAGTGGAGTCCATTCCAATATGATCTTATTTGATCCTCTACAAGACTTTTATTTGCAACTTAGTCTTTACTCTTTTAGTTGCAAATATTGAATAAGGATTAGGAATTAATCCTTAATTCCCTATGTCTCATTTGTGCCAACATGTATCATAAAATTTTAATTTTCGACAAAACTAGGTAAAATTAATCTTTTGTCAAAATTTCACTATTTCTTTTCTCTAAATGCAAATATATCATACCTGGAATTTGTCACAGTAAATTTAGGATATTACAAACAAAGCACATAAAAATAAAATGATGTTTTAGATAGACTAATCCAAAAAAGATACATATGACAAATGATTAACTTAATGCGTCTATCAATGTTTGGCACAAAGAAATATATATATATATATATATATATATATATATAGTATTGAAACCAACCAGAGGAGAGCCTTCATAACATCAACTAAAACCAAGCTCGTTCTTCTCTAAAATACCATCAAGGATGAAATTTAAAAAACACAAGAACAGAGTGCAGAAGCAACAGAAGCTATATGTTGGGTTCGTGATTATGTTGCCAAGCTTCAAACAGGATTATTTAACTTCTCGCCCTAACTTGAGTTTCTCAAAATCAAATGAAATAAAAATCACTTTTGACACTGCTAATCCAAAACAATCTTCAAATTCCGTCAGAAATGCCACAAAAACACGAGTATAGTGAGACCATATTTACAATGACTAACATTCATAAGAAAAGCAACAGTATCAGCACATCAGGACCTTCAACAGGTTTAGGGTATGAGCACGATAGAACCTGATGTCTTCCTACTTTCAAGGTCTGCATGTGATTTGGCTGCCTCAGACAATAGGTATGTGTGATTGACTCTCACCTTCAAGACGCTTGAAGCCACGTTAGTGAATACTTCTCCGGCAGCCTCCAATAGTTCATCTCGACTTACAACGTATTGAAATAGAGTAGACCAAGACAAGAAGACTGATTTAGTAGCCAGTGCAGATAATGGGATTAGATCAGGTGTGCCTGAGGACTGCCCAAAACTTACCATATACCCTCTCAGCTTTAAGCATGCCAGTGATCCCTTCACAAAAAACATAACATCCCCTTTAATCACAGCAGCTAATGAAGAGGGTGAATGTATATGGCCCAAAGTTGACGGATCTAAATTTGCATTCTTCTATTTATATGTTATCTATTTTTTAAAAAAAAATAAAATAAAATCGTAGATTCTTAAAATCCGAATTCTGCATCCCCAAAGAATAGCGAGAAACAAGATAATTCGATTTTGCATTCAAAATTAAGCAAGCCACTGAGTTTGATTCCATAATGTAATACTTATTATTTAAAAATTATATTCATTTTTTATCTAATTGATTTTTCAATTTAATAAACTTCAGTTTATAATTAAGGAAATCCAGAACTATATTCCTTACAAAAATTAGAGGAGAGAGTCACGATATGATTGTGTAACTCAAAGCATTAGAATTTTCTTATTCCTTGATAAAGAAATGAATATAAATATATTAAGCAAAAAAGTTGCATCCAATAGGATTTGAACCTATAGCAAATAGCTTTAGAAGACCACAAAACACAAAACCATTAATTTCATATTTTTACTCAAGCACCCAAATATCCAATACAAAAGTTTCGTTGGAAAATGTGAATAACCATTTCTATTTTAGTCCTAGAAGCATAGGGATACTTAGGGGTTCTCATTGATTCCATGCTCATCCAAAAGATGAGCATGTAGTGTTCATCCCTCTAATTTTTGGGTAGGGACTATTTTTTTAATTTTTATATATTTGGATTAAATTGTATGTTGACCCAATATCTCAAATTAGTTAATTTTTAGTCCTACATTCACAAATATTTTTCCATAACACTAGTATCCTGAAATATTTTCCAGTAGCACTTAATATATGAAATATTTTTTTCAACATCCATTATCTTAAGTAAATTAATTTAATGCATGGAGTATTTTTTTCAATTAAAAAAAACAAAAACCCCTTTTTATTTGGGGATGAGTATGGAATGTGGATTGAGATACTTAGAGAGATACAATAAATGGCACAACAATATGATTTGAACCTAGAGGAGTTGTTTTGTATGATACAATATGACTATATTTTAAGTTTCAATGCTTCATAAGTTACCTTACATCATGATAGTATTGAACCTAGAGGAAAAGGCCATGAGATGAGTGACAAGGACAAAAAGTGGGCTTGCATGTTAGCAGTGTGGTAAATTAATGCATTCAAATTTTTGTTTTCTGGGTGGGTGCGGGTAGAGAGTAATTCAAAAAAGCATATTACTCCCTCCGGTCCTAATTATAAGACATATTTAACCAATTTTGAAAAAATTAAGGAGAGGAGTTAAATTAGTTAATTTTACTCATTTTCCTAAAATGTTCTTATATACATTTAAAATGACATAAATAAAAGTTAATCAACGACTCTGCCACATATCTCTTCGACCAATTTTCCTTTCTACATGCTTTATAATTGAAATAATGGTCTTGCTAGATATACATATATGTGTGCGTATATGTATACATATAGATCTATCATGCACACACACACACACACAACCACGTATCTACACACATACACACATATTGTTGGACCTGGCTATCACCCAAGAGGGGGCTGAATTGGGTGTTTGATAAACTTTAGGAACTTTAAAAAAAAAACTTTTCACAATTTATAAATTGACAATTAGATATTCAAAGATGAGCATATACTGGAAATGTAAAAGATAAGGGAAGAGAGTATGCAAACTGTGATTTATCCTGGTTCGATCCAATCTTTGACCTACGTCCAGTCCCCAAGCTTCACTTGAGATTTTCAATCCACTATTTGCTTTGAACTTGATTACACGTTCTGTACTTGAAGTAATCCTCTTACTAGGATTCACTCCCCCTTACAAACCGTAATCAATTCACTTGCTTGATTACACACTCTGTACTTGAAGTAATCCCACACTCGGATTCACTCCCCTTACAAGTTATAATCACAACAAAGTGTTTCCCACTCAAGCTAACCCAATCTTGATTAACTCTCAGAATAATAGGATGATTACAATGAATCTTCTCTCTCAGAAGTAAGTGAATAATCACTGAAGCACAATACATATAATTTCACTCTCTAAGCCAGATATATGATCATTGAGATATTCAGAGAGTAGATGAAGCAGACGTTAGAATATTGGCATTTTCACTGTGTAAGCTCACGTCCCTGTTCTTGCTCTCCCTCTTGTATCTGTGTCTCTTGTTCTTCGTTTCTGGGCTTCTTATATAGATGAAGAAGAGGAACTAGCTGTTGCATTTTCTTCTCTTTGATTCTTCAAAGTTCAGCTGTAAATCTGGAATATGACAGTTGCATATTTTCCTCCGTTTCTTCAATTCTTGGCTGGAATCTTGGATTTAGTTGTTGTAGATGGTCTTCCAGATTTTTAGTCATTCCATGATCTTAATTCGACCGTTTGAGATGATTCTTATGAGTTACAACGGTCTGAGCTGAACATCTGGGATAAGGGAGAAGGATCAGCCATGTTCTAGGTTCGTCATTTAATGCATTTATCCTGGATCTTGATCTCACCTTGATCTTGACTAAACCTTATCTGAAAAACACTCAAAACTTCATCAAGGACATTAGAAACAATAATATCGTATGTGGAAATAATTTCAGGAAAACCCATTAAGATTTCGCAGATCAACATCATTTGATTTTTCAAAATTCCCGATGCAAACTCGAGTTTGTTCTTCCAGACTCGAGTTTGAGGTTCATCCAGAAAGCATGTCTGTTGATTAGTGGTCTAAACTTGAAGTTTGTAAAAGCTAACTCGAGTTTGGTTTTTACAGAGGGAACTGTCGGGTTCTGGACTTGGGATGAAACTTTGGGCAGGAAGCTAAACTCGAGTCAATTAGTGACTGACTCGAGTTTGGGTCTATGTTTGAAGAACAAGCCTAAGTTCGTGATTTTCCAGACTGGAGTTTAGGGTCATAGACTGGAGTTTGTAGTGTAGCCAAGTGAATGATCTTTCTGTATGGTTCAGACTCGAGTTTGGGAAGCAAACTCGAGTTTCAGTGAGTACTGAAATATTTGAGGTTTATCTAGGTTAAGTGCAAACTAGAGTTTGGAAGGCCAGACTAGAGTTTGGGAGTCTATTGAGTTTTCTGAGTTCCTTTCTGTTTGGTCTAAACTATAGTTAGGGAATCTAGACTCGAGTTTGGCTTGCTTGGGATTCTGAGTGCTCTCTGTATCTTCCAGACTTCAGGTTTGATTTGCAAACTGGAGTTTAGCTTGATGTTAAAATTTTGGATTCATTTCTGTGTCTGCCCAGACTCGAGTTTGTCTATGCAGACTCGAGTTTGGCTTTTATGTAAAATTGAATATCTTTCTGTCAAGTCTCAAAACTAGAGTTTGCTAACACAAACTCAAGTTTTCTTCTCCATGGCTCAGTCAAACATCCTTCTCACAAGTTCGTTGCTTTCTGACCTGATAAAGTTCAATCCCTAGAATCCAGTACCTATCTCCATAAATCTCTTTAAGTCTTCTTTCTATTGCAAGAAGAATCAGCTCCAAACTCACTGTATTCTAATAGTTATGATCTGATGAATGAAGGTTGTTCATTGGCAGCGTTTTTACAGCATCTTGAACTTATAGTCAACTTTCGAAGATCATATCTCACTTATTTGATCTTTGTTTTCCATGAACTTTATGTTTCAGGAAAGGTATGTTGAGTCTACTTTCATATGCCACCGATTTCAGCTCATTCTGATGTGTAGATTGTGAGATACACTCAAATCATTGAAGCTTGGTCTGCTGTGTGGCGTGAATTCCTGTTCCAACTTCTGAAATTCATAGCTCTCTCATCTCAGCTTCTTTGGGCATGAAACTTTGTCACGATGACGCATTGGATGTCTAGTTTCATACAAAGTTGATTTCACCTTAAACCGATCTCTGGTTTGGGAGATATCATCGAATTACCAGAGGTCGTCAGTTCTGATCGTGAAACAGAGTTGGACAGAGTTGCTGAAGGCTTGCTAAACTTGAGTCATTAAGTGACTAACTCGAGTTTTGAGTTCCAAACTCGAGTTTACATTGGCTAACTCGAGTTTTGCTGATCCAGAGACACCAGAGTTGCTGAAGACACTACAAACTCGAGTCATTAAGTGACTAACTCGAGTTTTGAGTTCCAGACTCGAGTTTTGTGTCCTAAACTCGAGTTTTCTCATAATCCAGAGGCAGATCACTTCCTGTAATGTAGTAAACTTGACTTTTGAGTATCTGGCTCGATTTTGCTCATCCAAAACCTGATATATGCTTGTTTTAACTCTGAATTGAGCCATCCCAACTTCCATTTGATCTTAGAGACTTCAAGAATCAAACTAAGAACTTGTATAATGATTTTCTCAGTTTATTCAGCAAGTTCTTCTTTCTTTCTTCTCTCTTCTTGATTATTCTCCATGAATCAACTCTTTCTTTCTTCTATTCTCTTGTTCTTTCTCCACATGAACAAATCTACATTAAATGTAGCAATTAGACAATGTATATGATATAAACTTTTTGATATAAACTTTTTGCTCTTGCTAATGGCATCTATATAAGACATCATCAAAACTAATCATAACCAATATTCCAGACTTCAGGTTTGATTTGCAAACTGGAGTTTAGCTTAATGTGAAAATTTTGGATTCATTTCTGTGTCTGTATAGACTCGAGTTTGTCTATGCAGACTCGAGTTTGGCTTTTATGTAAAATTGAATATCTTTCTGTCAAGTCTCAAAACTAGAGTTTGCTAACACAAACTCGAGTTTTCTTCTCCATGGCTCAATCAAATATCCTTCTCACAAGTTCTTTGCTTTCTGACCAGATAAAGATCAATCCCTAGAATCCAGTACCTATCTCCATAAATCTCTTTAAGTCTTGTTTCCATTGCAAGAAGAATCAGCTCCAAACTCACTGTATTCTCTGATAGTTATGATCAGATGAATGAAGGTTGTTCTTTGCCAACATTTTTGCAGCATCTTGAATTTATAGTCAACTTTCGAAGATCATATCTCACTCATTTGATATTTGTTTTCCATGATCTTTATTTTTCAGGAAAGGTATGTGAGTCTACTTTCATATGCCACCGATTTCAGCTCATTCTGATGTGTAGATTGTGAGATACACTCAAATCATTGAAGCTTGGTCTGCTGTGTGGCGTGAATTCCTGTTCCAACTTCTGAAATTCATAGCTCTCTCATCTCAGCTTCTTTGGGCATGAAACTTTGTCAAGATGACGCATTGGATGTCTAGTTTCATAAAAAATTGATTTCACCTTAAACCGATCTCTGGTTTGGGAGATATCATCGAATTACCAGAGGTCGCCAGTTCTGATTGTGAAACAGAGTTGGATAAAGTTGCTGAAAGTTTGCTAAACTCGAGTCATTAAGTGACTAACTCGAGTTTTGAGTTCCAAACTCGAGTTTACATTGGCTAACTCGAGTTTTGATGATCCAGAGACGCCAGAGTTGCTGAAGACTTTACAAACTTGAGTCATTAAGTGACTAACTCGAGTTTTGAGTTCCAGACTCGAGTTTTGTGTCCTAAACTCGAGTTTTCTCATAATCCAGAGGCAGATCACTTCCAGTAATGCAGTAAACTTGACTTTTAAGTATTTGGCTTGATTTCGCTCATCCAGAACCTGATATATGCTTGTTTTAACTCTGAATTGAGGTGTTCTAACTTTCATTTGATCATGGAGACTTCTAGAATCAAACTAAGAACTTGTATAATGATTTTCTTAGTTTATTCAGTAAGTTCTTCTTTCTTTCTTCTCTCTTCTTGATTATTCTCCATGAATCAACTCTTTCTTTCTTCTCTTCTCTTGTTCTTTCTCCACATGAACAAATCTACATTAAATGTAGCAATTAGTCAATGTATATGGTATAAACTTTATGATATAAACTTTTTGCTCTTGATAATGGCATCTATATAAGATATCATCAAAACTAATCATAACCAACATATATATGTACACATACATATATATAATTATATATACACAAACACATATATATAGACACACACACATATAACTACACACACACATGTGTGTGTGTGTGAAAGAAGTCTGACATATATAACTATACATACATATAGACACACACACACACACACACATATACATGGGTGCAAAAAAAGCTTTTAAGACCAGACAAAAGAGGCATCCGCAGACCGAACTCGCGGCCGATCTTGTTCTAGCCAGTATTATAAGTATATCTTTAAGAGCGGACTTCAACCGGTCTTAAATAAACTATTTTAAGACCGGACATTTAAAAACATCAGGTCTTAAAAGTGATACTAAATCCAACCGAAATATTTTTTTGTCAGTCCTAAAACTCAATTTTTAAGACCGGACAAAAATTGAACCGCTCTTAAAAGCTATATTTTTTAAGACCGAACAAAAATAATTATACGTGGTCTTAAAAGACTCACTTTCAAGACCGGTTGATTAATACGTCCAATCTTAAAGATTAACTTTTAAGACCAGGCATATAAAACCAACAGTCTTGTAAGACCAACTTTTAGTACCGCATATCAAATATGCATGTCGCCTGACCTTTAAGACCGCACATTTAAGTAAATTCGAGTACATTCGGTCTTAAAAGTTGAACTTTTAAGACCAGCATTTTTGTTTTATTGGTCTAAAGTTTCCTGCATTTTTTCCCTATTCTGTTCTTACTGATCATCTATATACACAAATCCATACCAGCCAATCTAACACATAAAACGGTATACTTTAAGCTACAAGCTATGAACAATATAATTGTGGATAAATTGAATGATCTATACACAAATCCATACAAGCCAATCCAGCACAAAAAAGGCTACACTTTAATCTACAAGCTATGAACAATTATGAATAAATTGAATTAGGAAAAAGCAGATCGTAGCTAGAATACAAATATTATTGACCATGAGTTACAAATACAAATACAATAAGCTGTTGCAATAACATATACCACGTATACTTAAATCAACATACATGCCCAATATTCATCATGCCTTCATCTGATTCCCACCCAACAATTCCTTGATTATTCCACCTTGTACAACTCCCTTAACAGGATCCTGATAAGTTTTGTGGAGTTCTAGTATGATCTCTTCTCTGTGTGACTGAGCAGAAACAATAATCAACACTTAAATATTAAAAATCCAGAGATAATAAAATCCGTTACTGATTAAGCTGGTTGTTACATATTAGAGAAAATTTACCTTAACATTAATCTTTTAGGGCCAAATTTTCAAGATATTGCTTCCGTAGCTTTATAGCTTCCCTCAACTGAGAGCATTGGATCGAATCCAGCTGCCACAAACATAAAACAAGAACAAACTTCATAGAGTCAGTGACATCGGTTAAAAACATAGAAGGAATATAATACAATTAAAACCTTAAATTTACCTTAACATTTATAAAGGGATATCCTCCCATATCCCTTCTTGATGATCATTTCTTCTGTCGGGTTCATTATCCGCTTCATCTTCTTCGTTCATGTCCACTAGACCCCTTGAAAAAGGAGTACTGTCAGGAAGACCATAATTTGCATGACTTTTCTCATCAATATCGATGACCCTTTTACCTTGGAGAGCTACAGACCATACTTTATTTGCTTGATCGGTAATATAAAAAACTTGTTTCGCCTGTCTGCCATAATAAAAGGTATCCAAAACTTGTACTATTGAGATTGACTAATGTAAATCCGAGCCAATCGATCTGAACACCACTGTTGACATTAACCTACTTGCATTTGAAAATGGGAAATCTAATGAAGACATAGTCCACCTCCCAAATCTCTTCAATAACCCCATAATATGGCATGACTGCCAATTTAGGCCGCTTGTCTTTCGAATTGGAGAATTGCATGGATTCAGCCTCTAACATTACACCACTGTTCTGGATGGTGCTCCTCTCATCTAGGGACTTCGTGTAAAATGTGTAACCGTTGATCACATACGAATTCCAACTTAGGACATCAACTTCAGGACCACGTGTTAACCATTTCATTGTCTCAGAAACAGATTCCTCTCCCTCAACCTTTTGTTTGAACCAGTTTGTAAATGTTCTGTTATGCTCCCTAATCAACCTTTGTTCAGTCATTCAGGGATTTTCTTTCCTCACAACTTCTTTATGGGCAGCTATGATGGCTTGAACTTCATCAACATTATTCAAGATGTATAAGTGGACTTGTGACAATTCATCAGCATCCACTCTATTTACTGTGGCCCCCCGTCTACCCCCTTCAGCATGCTGACGTTTTAGAAGCCCAATATGTCTTACTTTGGCCAAATAATTTTGACAAAATTCCATGGCCTCTTCAGATACATACTTCTAAACAATTGATACTTCTAGCTAGTATGCATTCTTCATGTACCCTTTTAGGAATTTCATAGATCTTTCAATTGGGTACATCCACCATAAATGGACAGGCCCGGACAACTTGATATTCCTCACTAGATGAACAATTAGATGAACCATGATGTCAAAAAATGAAGGAACAAAAAGCCTTTCAAGGTAGCACAAGATAAGATATCCTTTATTCTCCAATTCATCCAATTGTTCAATCTCGAAAAATTTACTGCAAACAACATTGAAGAACAAACAAAACCTAGTCAAAATGTGTCGAAGATCATACTCAGCTATGCCTCGAATGGCTACTGGGAGGAGCTGTTGCATCAAGACATGACAATCATGAGATTTTTGGCCTACCAATTTCAAGTCCTTCATCAATACAAGCCTCTTAAAATTTGAAGAATACCCCGACGGAACTTTTGTGCCATGCAAACACTCACAAAAACTACGTTTCTCATCCTTAGACAAAGTATGAGAAGCCGGGGGACAATCAGTTCTGTTACCATATGGCCTTGGATGTAAGTCTTCGTGTATTCCCATTTCTTGCAAATCCAATCTTGCCTTCACACCATCCTTTGTGCTACCTTGTATGTTGAGAAGCGTGCCAACAATACTATCACATGCGTTCTTCTCCACATGCATGACATCAATACAGTGTCTCACATCAAGGTTGCGTCAATATTGAAGATTGAAGAATACCGATCTTTTTTCCATATATTTGTTTCTTTTCTACCCTTTGCAGTCTTACCGAAGACGACACTTATATTTTTCGCCTTTGCATACACTTGCTCCCCAGTCAATACCACTGGAGCATCTTCATGCTCTTGGCCACCAAGAAAGGCTTTCTTTAATCGAAGATATGGGTGGCCCCGTCTAAGAAATCTTCTATGTCCAAGATAAACCGTCTTTCTTCTATGTTGAAATTGATGGTAGAGTGTGCCTTCTTCACAAACCGGACATGCCTTATGGCCTTTTATACTATACCCTGACAAGTTCCCATATGTTGGGAAGTCGTTTATGGTACAAAATATCATGGCTCTCATTTTGAAGACCTCCTTCTTGAAGGAGTCAAAAACATCGACACCTTTTTCCCACAACTCCTTCAAGTCTTCGATCAAGGGCTGAAGGTAAACATCAATGTCGTTTCCAGGTTGTTTTGGTCCCGAAATCAACATGGACAACATGATGTACTTTCGTTTAATGCATGACATAGGAGATAAGTTTTAAATAATCAGGAGTACAGGCTAGGAACTATGTATGCTGCTAAGGCTTCCATATGGATTCATGCCATCCGAGCTAAGGGCAAGCTTAAAGTTCCTAGGTTCTTGGCCGAAGGTCAGAAATAATTGATCGATTTTCTTCCATTGAGAAGAATCGACAGGATGTCTAATCTTTCCATCAGAAATCCTCTCATCTGCATGCCACCTCAAATTTTTTTGCATCATTTTCATTAGCGAACAAGCGCTTGAACCTTGGTATGATTGGAAGATACCACAACACTTTTGCAGGCCCCTTATTTAACTTGTACCTTAGGGTTTCACATACCGGACATTTCTGCTTATCTTCAAACTCATTTCTATACGATATGCAATCATTCGGGCATGCATGGATCTTTTTGTACTCCATCCCGAGTGGACAAAGAATTTTCTTAGCATCATAGTATCGGTGAGGCAGCACATTATCATCCGGAAGCATGTCCTTAAAAGCCTTAAGCATTTCTGAAAAACTCTTGTCGCTCCATCCATGACATGCTTTCAAGCTGACCAATCTCAAAACGGCGTTCAACAGTTGGTATTTTTTACACCCAGGGAATAGTGGGGTCTCTGCATCACTGCACATATTACCATATGCATGTGATTGATGGAAAGTCTCTTCTCCTACATCATGAATAATGTCCTCTATATGATCATCCATATCAGTGTCATTATCATTATATGTCACTTCTCTGTGTTGAGACCCACTTGGCATTTTTTCACCATGCCATACCCATATTGTATAGGTCTTACAAAATCCTTGACAAACTAAATGTGTGTGTATAACTTTAGGACTTAGTCGCCTCTCATTAAAACATCGTACACAAGGGCAATAAAACTTCTCATTATCATCATGGACGTTTTGTTTAGCAAATTCTATAAATTCCCTAACCCCATTCTGATATTCAACACTCGTCCGTAAAGCATTTATCCAAATGCGATCCATAGTACAATTCCTATGGACGGAAAGATTTAACATCTAACATAATCTGTAAAAGCAGAAACTTGCATATAAAATAAGCCAACTACAAATGCGTATATAAGCTAAATGTAGGTTCTGTCCTATGATCATAAATGTATCACAGTGAATCAAGAATACAAATAAATGCATGACGAGGAAAATAAACACATCACAAGTAGGTCTTGTGGCTCACCTGTAGCATATAAGGTCAAATGCGTTTGCTCAGTCTCTCTTCTCCTGCCACGAATGTTAATGTTGCAAACAGTAAGAATAACCTGAAAACACTTGTTGGTCAGTTGGTTAGGTCCCAAAAGAAGATTTCATCGATTTTAGTCAACCCATGGAAAACCCAGAACGATAAGTAGGAAAAGCATACAGTTATATAGCCGAAAAAACTCATACAGCTTGGTCTTTAGACGTTGAGCTAAGGAACCAGAAAGTTGTTGTCGAGAGTGGAACATGAAGCAACACACAAACACTAGAGACAGAACCTGAGTAATCACTTTCGGCTCGACGAGAGAAGTTCATACATGGAAATTTAATTTTTCCACGCGAGTGGTGCGAGAAAGACATTTATTATTTGGGATATTATTAAGATCGGTCAATTAAAGGGAATGCAGTCCTAAAGATATATTTAAATTATATTGAACTTTTTAAGACCGAAGTTTTATAAAAACTGCAATCCTAAAATAAATTTAATTTAAATTTTATATTGAAATTTTTAAGACCGGAGGTAAATAATACTATGGTCATAAAGTTCATTTAATATTGGACAACATGTTTAATAAAATTGCGATCTTAAAAGTCAAATACTTTTTAATATTAAAACAACAAATTGCTGCAGCAATTGAATGAAAATAAAGAACACTAGAGTTTGGAGAATAAGCTTTTTCTTTAATGGATAATATAGAAAAAATAAAATATAAGCTTAGTTCTTATTAACAAAAACAAACTGAACAACATGATGAAAATAAAGAACACTGCAGTTTGGAGAATAAGTTTTTTCTTTAATGGATAATATGGAAAAAATAAAATATAAGCTTAGTTCTTATTAACAAAAACAAACTGAACAACATGCAAGTACAAAAGGAATATAAGAACAACAAACTAAAAATTAACAAAAACAAGATTATAATGCGACTAAAAATCCTAGTCCTTGGTATCATCTAATGTCTTGGAGATGGAGGCTTCAGCAGTAGCAATTTCACGTCAGATATCAGCAATTTCCTGTATTATGTGCCTCAATTTCACTTCATAATCATCAACCATAGGAGCGTTGGGACCAGGAGGTTGGAGAGGGGGAGCGGGAACCTCTTCGTGGTCTGAAGGCTGGAGGGGGTTGTCAACCTCTTCATCATCTGAAATAACAATGGGTCCAATGACCCCTGACTCCTCCATCCAAACGGAACGACGCACTGGAAGAGAACCCACGAGATATCTGGCGTGGGCACGAGCTTCAGGAGTACTCCTGTGAGGGGTTATCTTGTATCTAACCATTGTTTGAGCAATTGGGGAAGGAGGGGCAGAGAGCTACGTAGTGTGGAGTTACGAGGTAATAAGGACTTAAGAAGGACAAAGAGGAAGCATGTGGATGATAATAAAGGCAGGACAATAGTAGTTAATACTCAAAAGTGTATTAAGACCGTCGTATAACATATCCACGGTCCTAAAAGTATATTATTTATTATTTCATTAAAATACCTTTAAGACCGTTCGTTTATATTATAACCAGTCCTAAAAGTCTTTTAATATTTTTCCATTCAATTACCTTTAAGACCGATCATTTATATTATAACCGATCCTAAAAGTCTATTAATTTTTTTAAGAAATAATAATAAATTTAAGAACGAATCTCTTACAATATGCGGTATTAAAAGTTCATAGAGACACCAGAGTCTCATCCTTACACTCTGTTCAAATGAATGATTCAGAGTCTCTTCAGCTTCGAGATAAACTTCCCAACTAGGCGTCTCCTCGTATTCAGATGAACTATGCGTCTCCTAGGTAACGGTTCCCGCATTTCACATTCTTTAGGATGGCTTCTCTATTTAAAACTGTTGTTACTTTACGTTCTTCACATTCTTCTCAATCACTTCTACAACCTCCATAATGGTTGCTCCACCACCACCAAGAATTCACAACAATGGTCCTCCCACTCCACCACCACCACTACCCAACAATCCTCCTCCACCCCAACAACCACCTCCATACCCTCCTCTGCTGCCTCCAAACCCCTCTGTCTAACAGATGATACAGCACCTCCTGGCCCGCGTCGCTCATATAGACCGACGCATGGGCCAAATGTTTCAGGTTTACCACGCCGTCAACAACAAGTTGAACATGTTACTCGACACCAATGATGTCGAGTACAATCTCTCTGACGACGACGTCTCTGACCTCTCCTCCAATCCCTCCATCCCCTCCGACAATGATAGGGGGATTAAATATTTTTATGTTTTTTTTGTTTGTACTCTTCCTGCCCCACAATGGGCAGGGAAAAAAATGATAAATAAATTTTTTTTTCCATTTTGATTGTCTGCATATAGTATACTTCCGTTGTCTCAATTTTTTTTAGACAAAAAGGTAACAAATAAAACCATAACTAAAAAATGATTAACGATAAAAGTTCACATAATACAGTTAACAACATACAAAACGTACAAAACAAAAAGAAAGACAACTTTTACCTTTCAAGAATAAAAACAAACACAGTTGTTTCAGACAAAAAGGAAACAAACAAAACCATAACTGGAATGTGATTAAGGATAAAAGTTCACAGAATACAATTAACAACATACAAAACAAAGCGAAAAAAAGACAACTTTTACCTTTTAAGAATAAAAACAAACACAGTGACAACTCTTCTCAAGCCTGTACCATCATTGCCGTCAGTTTTACCAAATCCAAAGCTGAAAATTTCCATTATCTTACTTCTTTTCTGACAATGCTCTTCAGCTTCTGGAAAGGTAAAATTGACGACACGAGGGTCCTGAGCTTGAGCTGAATGCTAGAAACTCAAAGTGTTCTTGAACCCTAATTACTTGTCTTAAAAAATGACTAATCATTTCTATTTATAGGAAGATTATTAAGACCGGATATTTAACAAATAGACAGTCCTAAATATCTAGCCATATTTAATTTAGAATAATCAAAAACCTTTAGGACCGTCTCTTTAATAAATATGCGGTCTTAAAAGTTTCGCCAACTTTTATAAAACTTTTAAGACTGGAGGTTTATCAAACATACGGTCCTAAAATCAAGGATTATTTTTTTAAAAAAGCAAAGACCTTTAAGACCATCTGTTTAATAAATATACGGTCCTAAAAGTCACAAATACTTTTCAGAATCTCTTACTGCTAGTTACTGAAAATGGAAGAAATCACCAAGAGGGGGGTGAATTGGGGATTTTTTTAAAAAAACTTTTGAATTCTTTTTCAAAGCCTTTTGAAAGTAAATATTAAGAAGGTAAGAGAAGAAAAGCTTGACACACGGAATTTATACTGGTTTGGTCTTAACCTTGACCTACGTCCAGTCCTCAGATATCTTTTGGGTGTTTCCACTAGTTCAACAGATTTTCAACTACAACAATGTAGACCAGACACAATCCTAATCACCTAGGACTTGCTCCCCCTTACACTTTGTATTTGAACAACCCAACTCACAGGTTCTACAACCTTGAGTTCTCACAAACAAATGCTTTCAAAAATTTACAAACTCTCAAAAGAGTGGATAAGGATAAACACTGAAGAACAAGTTGAAAATAACAATACAGACTCAAATTTCAAAGTATAATCAAGATAGCTTTGTTGTGTGTATTTTGCTTTGAGTTTTCACAGCCTTTTATAGACTGAATGGATGAGCTAGCCGTTGCAATTCTTTCTCTAATGTTCAGCTGCAATTCTGGAAAACTGGCAGTAGCATATTTTGCTCTGTTCTTGAATTCTTAGCTAGAATCTTGGAATTTAGTTGTTGCAAAAGGTCTTCCAGATTTTTAGTCATTCCTTTAACTCAATTTGACCGTTTGAGATGATTCTTATGAGTTACAACGGTCTGAGCTGAACATCTGGGATAAGGGAGAAGGATCAGCCTTGTTCTAGGTTCGTCATTTAATGCATTTATCCTGGATCTTGATCTCACCTTGATCTTGGCTAAACCTTATCTGAAAAACACTCAAAAATTCATCAAGGACATTAGAAACAATAATATCATATGAGGAAATAATTTCAGGAAGACCCATTAAGATTTCGCAGATCAACATCCTTTGATTTTTCAAAATCCCCGATGCAAACTCGAGTTTGTTCTTCCAGACTCGAGTTTGGGGTTCATCCAGAAAGCATGTCTGTTGATTAGTGGTCTAAACTTGCAGTCTGTAAAAGCTAACTCGAGTTTGGCTTTTAGAGAGAGAACTATCGGGCTCTGGACTTGGGATGGAATTTTGGTCTGGAAGCTAAACTCGAGTCAATTAGTGACTAACTCGAGTTTGGGTCTATGTTTGAAGAACAAGCCTAAGTTCGTGATTTTCCAGACTGGAGTTTAGGGTCATAGACTGGAGTTTGTAGTGTAGCCAAAATGGATGATCTTTTTGTATGATCCAGACTCGAGTTTGGGAAGCAAACTCGAGTTTCAGTGAGTACTGAAATATTTGAGGTTTATCTGGGTCAAGTGCAAACTGGAGTTTGGAAGGCCAGACTAGAGTTTGGGAGTCTATTGAGTTTTCTGGGTTCCTTTCTGTTTGGTCTAAACTCGAGTTAGGGAATCTAGACTCAAGTTTGGCTTGCTTGGGATTCTGAGTGCTCTCTGTATCTTCCAGACTTCAGGTTTGATTTGCAAACTGGAGTTTAGCTTAATGTGAAAATTTTGGATTCATTTCTGTGTCTGTACAGACTCGAGTTTGTCTATGTAGACTCGAGTTTGGCTTTTATGTAAAATTGAATATCTTTCTGTCAAGTCTCAAACTCGAGTTTATATACCTAAACTCAAGTTTGCCTTTGACAGTGAGATTTTCATTTTGCCAAAAACAAACTTCATATCAAGTTTACAATTGCTAGTTATCATTAAAACACATTGAGAACTAACAGTTACAACTCTCCAAAACTCAAAACTCAAGCAATATCCTCCATCCAATATACTTTCAGAAAACCTAAATTACACGGGCTAAGAAAATTGTTTGCAAGAATAAAAAATTGATTATATAAAGAATTATACAAATTGTAAAATTGTCATTTATAGAATGAATTTACAAATTAATAAATGCAGTACTATAATTACAATTGTTGCTCTACAAGCATATATTTACAAATGAATTATTACTGTGATTGTTGTATATACTCTAACATGTCAATATCATGTTGACAAAACACTCTGCGTATGTGGTCCACCTCATCAACAGAAAAGGAAGTCTCAGAGGAAAATCTCTGTATAACATCGAAGAAAGAAACTGAATTAATTGAAGTGCATATTTCATATGTAACATTAATTAAGACAGAAAGTGAATTCAGCCATAATATATGTAACATCAAATATATTTACCTTTGCAGTGAGTTTATTATCTAGTTGAGCGATAATATCATACATGTGTTTCATTATGTACAGGCCACATAAGTTGGATCCGATTGGTTGCCGACGGGTTTGAAAATAACAAGAAATATATATAAGATCGAGCATATATATATAGCTTACTGACCAACTTCACAAGGCAATATGCCAGTATCCAAATATGTACTAACCTTTGGTGTAAGCCATCTAGGATCTTTGAGCTCACTCCCTCGCTTTTTTCTAACCTGGTTTAGGAAGGTCTTGATAGCACTATCATCAAAATCACAAATTTATCAATAATGTTCGCTGAAAATTCACATCAGAAATTTCTTACAAGAGAATCAAAATGACATGCTTACCTGTTGATGATCTGCTTCAACAGAAACTCTGGTTGGCCGTGAGTAGAGCATAAGAATAACACTGTATTTGAGTCCATGATCAAGACAAGCAACTGCTAGTAGTTGCTAAAAATTCACAGCAGTAAAGTACTCAGTGATATATTATGCAAAATTAATTGAATTGCAATAAGAGATTGATTGTGATATGTACCTATGGTCATATGGAAACAAGTACACCTTCCTTCTCACTTCACACAACCTATTTGATATGTACTCCTGTCTTTGTTCCACGGTGGCTCCGCTCGCATATACTGGGCACAAGAATCCAAAATCATTGATTCTGCCCTGTTGCTCAAAATCTTGATGCATGAACCTACAATAAAGACATCGATCATGGAATTATTATACATGTTCCTAAACCCTAAACAGTGCATTTAAATTATGTACTCATAAAAAAAGATACTTACCTACACCACATTTGAATAACTACTGATGTAATCTCCTGTCCAGGAAGCAACAGAGACTTTATATCAGCAGTGTCAAAGAAAACCGGTTGAGGGTCATGAGGAACCCCTACCACTTCCTGTATATCCCACAATTGACATGAAAATTCTCCTTTAGATAGCATTTGGGATATTTTATCCTTGGCCCCTAACTCAGCATTAGGGGATGCAGCTTTAGGAGGGGTTGTAGCTTTATTAGGAGGGGATGGAGAAAGAGGAGGGGATGCAGCTTTATCATGAGGGGATGGAGATTGAGGAGGGGATGCAACTATATTATGAGGGGATGGAGATTGAGGAGGGGATTGAATTGGAGGAGAGGATGAAGCATCAGGAGGAGTATAGACATTTACAAGCTTTACCAGCCAAGAGATGAAGGTTCCCTTGACATCACTCACACGCTTCAGCTGATTGGTTGGGAGAGGGAGAGATGCATCAATGATCACATCTTCAACTGACACTCTGACTTCATCATTAGCCATTTGTTTGTGGTGTATAGTTGATCCCAAGTAGTAGACAGTCCCTTTAGCAACTAATTGTCAAGTTGGTTCTAATGTTGCTATGACTGTCCAACAATGCAGCTCCCTCTGGTGCTATGCTGCACAGGTACGGGTGTATGTGTGAGGGGAACATTGTTTTCTGACCGAGAGCTAATAAGCCTCTTCATCTCCATCATTTCCTCTTTCATTAGCCTCATCTGGGTGTCAAACATCTCTTTCAATGCACGTTCTTTGACCGCTGCCTCCTCATTTAATTGTCTAACCGTTTGGTCCATCTCCTCCCGGGTAACCATACTTTGCCTAAGTCGTTTGGTTTTACCAAAGTATTCTTTTAGGCCTACTCATCCTCCGATCCCCCTTACCCGCCCCGGGTGATCCGGTTTTCCGATCGCAACGGTCAGAACATCATTCCTCCCGCCCGACACAAAAGATCCCCCTGCTTCTTTCTTTTTTAGATCTTCTTGTAAGATATAGATAACGAGAAGCTTAGTAATGAAACATGTTTAGTAACTAAAAAATAATAATAAACGATACTTACAATTCTCTCAGCAACTAGACGAGTTTGTTCACTCATGTAGGCGCCTTTTTTTGGTCGCCAAATATACAGCCACAAATCCTTGCGACGTATCGGGGATGCCTGTTGATCAACTATAGCTGAAGGATTGGATTCAGCTTCTTCTTCTAATCTCTTTTGTTTGGCCTCCATCATTTCTTCTTCGGCCTTTGCATTTCCCCCGCGAGAAGCCCTATGCGGGCAATCATTCCTTCTCCCTATCTCTTGTGCTTGTGCCCTTCTTCTCTGTGAATCAGAATTGACAACAACTATTAATTATGAATTCAAGCTATCTCACTAAAAGAAATTATAGAACTTCTGCTTCATATGAACCTCAAACACTAGTCAAATTTACTTCATCAAGTTTCAACGTTTAATTTCAAGAAGATGTAGAATTGTATAAAACTAAGATACTAAGTTACTAATAGCAATGTCTAACCACTACCTACTATAACAAGACTAGCTAAGAATATAATAACGGTTAACATATAAGACATGCATACTCACACATTAAACCATCATACTCAAATTCACTTCTGACTTACTTGAATATATACTTCTAATCACACATTAAACCATCTAACTAACAGGATTAGACAAACACAATAACATTCACATATCCGCACAGGTTAATAAGAAAACAGAAAGGGCAAACAAAACTAAATATGAACTCACCAAAGCATCAGCAGTGGATCAAAGTTGAACAAATTGATTCCAAATTTGTTGATCAATGAATGTGTACTTGTCCCAAGGATTATGATCAGGTCGAACCTCGGCAAAAATATACTTGTTGGTGAGAAAGCTCTTAAATTTCCTCCACCTATCAGCATAATAAGACAATGTCTTGGCTTTCAACTTGTCAAAGCCAGGGACAGTGTATGAAAGCTGGATAGTGTCCCAGATAGGATCCTTCACTATACGTTGGTCAACATTTTTCCACTCATCTATCAAATGCTAACCTTGATGTGTGCTATATAGCCAACATAACTATTATATTCGTATTTATTCGGACCGACAGGTTCCAACCTGTGATTAAACTGAATCTCGATACTTGACCCAACATTCCGTTTTACGGACACGATGCTCATTCGTGTGCCACTTCTACCACGACGTGCAGGATGGTCACGA
The DNA here is from genome assembly GCA_037074495.1 of Acacia confusa. Classification (NCBI taxonomy): domain Eukaryota; kingdom Viridiplantae; phylum Streptophyta; class Magnoliopsida; order Fabales; family Fabaceae; genus Acacia; species Acacia confusa. Next base: position 25,844,240 of record CM073509.1, on the reverse strand, counting down.
GGCTCATTTTAAGAAGAAGAGGGTTGGTTCTCGCTCACACCAGTAACATCAGTAACTGGCGTTGATTGAACAGGGTGAGAATGGTTTTCTCCATTCATTTTCGATAAAGTAAGAGAGTGGTGGTGCGAAGGAGTAACACCTGAGAAAGTGTGAGAGAGTAACAAAGGAAGGTGGTGGCTGGCAAGGAATAGACGTAATGCAATAGGAAATGGGGTTTTACAAAGAGAACAGGGGTTTCAAAGTTCAAACAGTAAGACGTAAGTCATAAGAAAAGTTTCGCGCAAAGAAGTATATGTTTCCATTTTTAAGACCGGCCGTTATTAATGTAAAAGTTACGTCTGCTCTTAAAAGTATTAACTTTAAGAATGTCATTTATATATGTCCGGTCTTAAAAGTTTTATACGATTATATTTGAATATTTTGTTATTGTTCTTGACCATAGAAAGTATAAGTCGGTGATGTACGAGTTTTCTCTATAATGTAATCCATATTTTATTTATTTTTTAACATTTTTAAGAGCGGTTGGTTATTTTAAGTGGCCTGAATATTATATTTAAGAATTTATACGATAGAAGAAGTTCTTTATATTTACTAAATTGCCACCGGTCATATCTTTAAGACCGGTCCCTAGAAACTCCACTGTAAATGAGGCGGTCTTAAAAATTGATGCGGGTGAAGAAGTTCTTTATATTTACAAGATTGCCATCGGTCATTTCTTCAAAAGCAGGGCGTTGAGAATCCATTGTAAACGAGATGGTCTTAAAACACTTTTTGCACTAGTGATATATATGTTTATAGATGAAAGTGGAAGAAATCACCAAGAGGGGGGGTGAATTAGGGATTTTAAAAATTCTTTTCAACTCTTAAAAATAAAGCTTAAGAAATGAATAATAAAAGAATAGAGAAAGAAAAGCTTAGACACACAGAATTTATACTGGTTCGGTCTCAACCTTGACCTACGTCCAGTCCCCAGATACCTTCTGGGTGTTTCCACTAGTTCAACAGGTTTTTAACTACAACAATGAAGACAAGACACAATCCTAATCACCTAGGACTTGCTCCCCCTTACACTTTGTAATTAGACAACCCAACTCACAGGTTCCACAACCTTGAGTTTACACAACCAAATGCTTTAAAAGAATTTCAATCTCTCAAACGAGTGAATATTGATAATCACTGAAGAACAGATAAAAGAATCACAATACAGACTCAAAAATGCAAATTTGTTCAAGTGTAGCTTCGTTGTATTTTTTTGCTTTGAGTCTTCATAGTCTTTTATAGCCTAACTAGATGAACTAGCCGTTGCAATATCTTCTCCAACGTTCAGTTGCAAATCTGGAAAATGACAGTTGCGAATTTTGCTCTGTTCTTTCAATTCTTTGCTGAGATCCTGGAATATGTTGTTGCAGAACGTCTTCCAGATTCTTTGTCATTCCATAATCTTAATTTGACCGTTTGAGGTGATCTTAATGTGTTCCAACGGTCTGAGCTAAACATCTGGGATAAGGGAGAGGAATCAGCCCTGTTCTTGGTTCTTCATTAAATGCACTTATTCTGGATCTTTGATTCTCTCTGATCTTGTGATGAACCTGTCTGATACATATCAAAAACTTGATCAATAGCGTTAGGAATAATAATGCAACAAGATATGATAATTTCATATTAACCCATAATGATTTCGCAGATTGATTTGATCTGGTTTTCAAAAGTTACCGATGCAAACTCGAGTTGGTTGTTCTAGACTCAAGTTTGAGGTTCATCCAGAGAACAAGATATGTCTGAAAGTTTCCTAAACTCGAGTTGACAAGTAACTGACTCGAGTTTGGTTCTTACAGAGAGGAAAGTCGCGAGTTGGTGCTGAATGAGATTTTGAACACATGGCTAAACTCGAGTCATTTAGTGACTCACTTGAGTTTTGAAGTTTTTATGAAAATCTTAAGTTTAAGTTCATAGCTTCAAAACTGGAGTTTAGAAATGCAGACTGGAGTTTACAAGACCTGAAATATTGCATAGCTCTCTGTATGATCCAGACTCGAGTTTTGATATTCAAAACTCGAGTCTCAGTGAAAACTGAGACCTTTGAAAAAAGATCTTTTTATGTGTAAACTGGAGTTTCCATTTTTCAAAATGGAGTTTAGAAAACAAGTATCAACTCAAGTATCTCTGTATGTGCAAAACTCGAGTCTACATAATCCAGACTCGAGTTTCCAGTGAAAACTGAAAACATGAAGGCTATTGCATTTTGCAAACTGGAGTTTGTAAAATTGAAATTGGAGTTTGGAAAACTTGATAAAACGTTGAAGCTTCTGTTTGATCTCAAACTCGAGTTTCCAAATCATAGACTCGAGTTTACAAGTCTTTAAACTTTTAGCACATAAACTTTCTTGTAAACTGGAGTTCCTCAGAATCAAAGGTAGAGTTTGGAAATAAGTTGAAATTCGAGTGTCACTTCCTTTGATCTAGACTCGAGTTTATAAACACAGACTCGAGTTTACAACTCTTGTAAACTTTGATAGCTCTCTGTAATTCTGTAAACTCGAGTTTGCCTATACAAACTAGAGTTTGGCCAACATTGTGAAATCTGAGCTTCTGTTTGTCAAGTCCAAAACTCGAGTTTAGCAACCCAAACTCGAGTTTTCCTTAAACGGAAAGTTTTACAACTTTCCAAGGACAAACTTCAAATTGAGTTTACAATTGTTGATTATCATCAAAACACACAAAGAACTAACATTCTCCCCCTTTTTGATGATGACAACACTTGTAAACTGAATTTGCAGAGGGTTTGATTAAATTTGTCATTTTGAAACATATTTTACTTTTATAGAATGAAGATATCAGAGTTAAGCGCAAATAAAAGCAAGATGTAATATCAGAGCAAAGTGAATCAGGCTAAACTTAGCATTTAAACCATTTGCATAATTGAAAAATACCAAGTACTTAATACAGACTCAAAAATGAACAAACAAAGTTCAAACAAAGTTAAAACAGATTAATGAAACATAAACTCAAGACTCAACAGTTTTCTCTCCCCCTTGATCTTGCTCTTCAGTTTCCTCTCCCCCTTTGTCATCAGCAGAAGAGCCGGCTCAACAGGAGGGGTAGAAGGTCGAGTGGAGGTGGTAGCTGGATCAAGAATGGCTGGTACAGAGGTAGAAGATGGATTAGGAATGGGTTCAGATGAAGGTGCAAGAGTAGGAATGCCCGAGTGCCTCATGATTAGGTCCAATTGAACCTTCATAGCTTCTTGAGCCTCAACCATTTCATGATTTGTCTTGGTGAGTTCTGAAACTATCTTCCCAACCTCCTTCTCAATGTTTGTGGCCAAATTTGTAAGAGCAACATCCACAATCTCTTGGATCTTGGCAGTTAAATCTGAGGGAAGAGAAGGCTGAGGTGCAGCTGATTGAGCTTCCTGAGCTCTAGCATAAGATCCTCTTGCCCTTGAGGGAGCCCGTGAGTGACCAGAGCCTTCCTCATTGAAGCTTAGCTTCATCAAGTGCAGTTAAGGCTTTCCAAACTCAGGAATCTTCTGTATTGTGTTAGAGGCACCAAAAGGCCAAACTTGAAGTAGAAGAGGATCACAGAAATCAAGGAAGGGAACGGGACATGCGAGAATTTTCTGAATCCAAATCTAAACTTCACTATTTCATCAAAAATCCATTGACCCACATTGATTGGCTTTTTGTCAATGATAGCAGTGAAGGGCTGATAGTCCCTCTGAGTGAAGTGTGTGAAATTTCCTCCCTTCTGAACCAAATTCCTCGAATAAATGTACCATAAGACCCGATGGATGGGTGACATGGAGGTAGGGGAAATGTGAAGGGATACCAATTGAGCCTCTGAAACAGGTTCATTTGGTTTTAAAATTTCAAAACACTGCCTATTGGTATAATCAAAGGAATGTGGAGGTGGAGGATTTTCAATTTGTAAGATTGTGTTTAAGATAGCAGCAAAAATGGTAATCTTAACACCTCTCACAATTGTAAACAATCTCTCTTCAACTAGAATGTCATCACAGTCCTTCAGATTGTCCCAGTCCATATTAAAATAAAATACTCAGACAAAATTGGGTGTATAAGTGGCAGAAATTGAAAGAAGAGTCTCAAATTGTTTAAGCCATGGGAGAAGATCAAGATTACAATCTTTCTTCAAGTTTTCGAAATTTACTGATACTATTGGGCAAATGGGTCTTTTAACATTATTGTCTTTAAACTTAGCACTCATTTCATCAGATAGAATCATATTGGTAGTAGTAAAACCAGGTGGAGGAGAATTGTGATTATAAATTTCCAAGAGGGCATTTGGTACCGTAGGAGATTCCTTAAAAGGTTGGTCGGGTTGTTGTGCAGAAGAGGTTGGAATAGCAACAGATTGGACCTTGGAGGATGCTTGGCCTGTTTCTTTCCTCTTTCTCTTGGAGGTCTTTGATGGTTCTGCAACCTTCTCTTTTCCTTTCCCAGAAACAGTCTCTGGCTTCTTTCTCACTTGCTCCTCCGTTGGTTCTTGAATTACAACACCTTTCGGTCTAGGAGAAGCAGTATGAGGAACTCCTGGGATTTGTTTATCAATCCCTGAAGCAAATTTCTTTGGAATCATCTTGCTCCTCATGGGTCTGTGGACTGGTATGGATTTCTTCCTTGGTTGTCGTTGAAGAAGGGATGGAAATGATGATTTAGAACCTTCGGCATCTTGGAAGAATAGGTTAGACGGTTGATTAGAGGCCATTTTTTGGGTTTGAGAAAGAGAAATTGAAGATGAAGCAGAAGGGTCGAGAGAAACTTTAGGGCAAACTTGAGTTTTGAAGACGGTAAAATGAACAGACACGGCAAACCCATATATATAGTTTTTCCTAGACTCGAGTTTCACATTAACTGACTCAACTTTACATAAGTTTTAGGCTTACCTAGACTTCAAGAATGTATCTGTGAATCCTTGAATCCCCATCAAGACTCGAGTTAAATCTTCCAGACTCGAGTTTTGAATGTCTTTAAATCTTCTTGTTGATCTTTGGCTGCTCCAGACTCGAGTCACTCGCTTAATGACTCGAGTTTTGATCTTCTTCAAAGCTTCATGTTGGTTTCTGTCTCTCGTAGACTCGAGTCGCTTACCAAATGACTCGAGTTTAGAGCTTCCTTAAATCTCCAGTTTGCTTCTGTCTGATTTTGACTCGAGTTAGTTACTTAATGACTCGAGTTTTCAGACTTCTCACAGTTCCATCCTATACTTTGGCTTGCGCAGACTCGAGTCAATCACTAAATGACTCGAGTTTAGGCTAGTTCCTCAAACTCAGTTGCTTTCTGTCCCCGATAAACTCAAGTTTACCTGTTCAAACTCGAGTTTGCTTCACACTGAAAACAAACATTAGTAGACAACTATCCTGCAAAAACATATTGAACACTCCGATGCTTAAGTTAGTACAGTTCAATCATCGAAACACTTAATTAACATTGGATAGAGGAAGACTCACAGCTCATTGGGATTTACCATTCCCAATTCTCTTCTTATGAGAGTAAATTGCTCTTTTACTAAAGGCTTGGTGAATATATCTGCTAGTTGTTGATGAGAGGGAATGAAGATCACTTTGACATCCTTCTTCTGAACATGATCTCGAATGAAGTGATGCCTCACATCAATGTGCTTGGTTCTTGTGTGATGGACAGGATTCTTTACCAAGCTTATCGTGCTTGTGTTGTCACACAGAATTGGGATTTCTTTGAGGTGCATACCCAAGTCTTGAAGTTGTTGCTTTAGCCATAAAACCTGAGAGCAGCAACTTGAGGCAGCAATGTATTCAGCTTCTGTTGATGACACTGAAATAGTGGTTTATTTCTTGATGAACTAAGAGACAAGTGAGCCACCAAGAAATTGACACTGGCCACTTGTACTCTTTCTATCTGTCTTATATCCGGCATGATCAGAGTCTGAGAATGCTACCAGATGTTCAGGTTGACCTTTGGGAAACCATAGTCCCAATTCTTCTATATCATGCAGATATCTGAAAATTCTTTTAACATACTCAGCATGTGATTCTTTTGGAGCTGATTGAAATCGAGCACACATCCCTACATTGAATTGGATGTCTGGTCTACTTGCTGTCAGGTAGATCAAGGATCCAATCATGCCTCTATATCTTGTGATGTTGAAATCTTTTCCCTTCTCATCAGCATCTAATGCAGCCATTGAACTCATTGGTGTGTCAGCCCCATTGCAATCTTGAAGGCTATATTTCTTGAGCAGGTCTTTCAAGTACTTGGTCTGAGAAATGAATATGCCATTCTTGCACTGCTTGATTTGAAGACCAAGGAAATAGTTGAGTTCTCCCATCATTGACATTTCGAATTCACCCTGCATGGTCTCAGAAAATTCCTTGCACAAAGCATCGTTAGTAGCACCGAAAATTATATCATCTACATAGATTTGTACAAGTAGGATTTCATTCATTTTGTTACTTTTAAAGAACAGAGTGGTATCTACTTTGCCTCTTACAAATCAGTGATCCAGAAGAAATTTACTTAGCCTTTCATACCAAGCTCTAGGAGCTTGTTTTAACCCATATAAAGCCTTCTTTAGTTTGAAAACATGATCTGGATGAAATTCATTCCCAAAACCAGGAGGTTGTTCAACATAGACTTCTTCTTGAATGAACCCATTTAAAAATGTTGATTTTACATCCATTTGATATAGTTTAAAACCTTTAATGCAAGCAAAGGCTAGAAGGACCCTTATGGCTTCCAATCTTGCAACTGGAGCATAAGTTTCTTCATAGTCAATTCCTTCTTCTTGGTTGTATCCTTTAGCTACTAATCTTGCCTTGTTACGGACAATGATTGCAGACTCATCGCGTTTGTTCTTGAATACCCATTTGGTGCCAATGAATAGATGATCTTTGGGCATGGGTACCAAGTCCCAAACTTGATTTCTTTCAAATTCATGTAATTCCTCTTGCATTGCTATCGCCCAATCATTGTCTGAAAGGGCTTCTTCAATCTTAGAGGGTTTTATTTCTGAAATAAAGGTTGAAAAGGTTACTTCATTTAAAATGCTTTTCCTGGTTCTCACACCTTCATTTACATCACTTAGAACCTGATCCAAAGGATGGTTTTTGTTGAATCTCCAGGCTTGAGGCTGAGGTGGAGACTGAACAGGTTCTTCAGAAATGATTTCAGCTTCAGTTTCTGGTTCTTCTTGAAAGGAGTTTTCAGAGTTTGTTGAAACAGATGGGATTTTTGAAATGGATTGATTTTGTAAAACATTATCATCTTCCTCATCATTAGGCTTGTTAGATTTGTTTTCACAGAATACTACATGAATTGATTCTTCAACAGTACGAGTACGCAAATTAGATGATATGAAGGATTTACTTCTATTTGAGTAACCAAGAAATATACCTTCATCTAATCTAGGATCTGTTGGTTATGATTAGTTTTGATGATGTCTTATATAGATGCCATTAGGAAGAGCAAAAAGTTTATATCAAAAAGTTTATATCATATACATTGTCTGATTGCTACATTTAATGTAGATTTGTTCATGTGGAGAAAGAACAAGAGAATAGAAGAAAGAAAGAGTTTATTCATAGAGAATAATCAAGAAGAGAGAAGAAAGAAAAAAGAACTTGCTGAATAAACTGAGAAAATCATTATACAAGTTCTTAGTTTGATTCTTGAAGTCTCCAAGATCAAATGGAAGTTGGGATGACTCAATTCAGAGTTAAAACAAGCATATATTAGGTTCTGGATGAGCAAAATCGAGCCAGATACTCAAAAGCCAAGTTTACTGCATTACAGGAAGTGATCTTCCTCTGGATTATGAGCAAACTCAAGTTTAGGACACAAAACTCGAGTCTGGAACTGTCAAAACTCGAGTCAGTCACTTAATGACTCAAGTTTGTAGTGTCTTCAGCAACTCTGGTGTCTCTGGATCAGCAAAACTCAAGTTAGCCAATATAAACTCGAGTTTGGAACTCAAAACTCGAGTTAGTCACTTAATGACTCGAGTTTAGCAAGCCTTCAGCAACTCTGTCCAACTCTGTTTCACGATCAGAACTGGCGACCTCTGGTAATTCGATGATATCTCCCAAACCAGAGGTCGGTTTAAGGTGAAATCAATTTTGTATGAAACTAGACATCCAATGCGTCATCTTGACAAAGTTTCATGCCCAAAGAAGCTGAGATGACAGAGCTGTGAATTTCAGAAGTTGGAACAGGAATTCACGCCACACAGCAGACCAAGCTTCAATGATTTGAGTGTATCTCACAATCTACACATCAGAATGAGCTGAAATCGGTGGCATATGAAAGTAGACTCACATACCTTTCCAGAAACAAAAAGATCATGGAAAACAAAGATCAAATGAGTGAGATATGATCTTTGAAAGTTGACTATAAATTCAAGATGCTGCAAAAACACTGGCAAAGAACAACCTTCATTCATCATATCATAACTATCAGAATACAGTGAGTTTAGAGCTGATTCTTCTTGCAATAGAAAGAAGACTTAAAAAGCTTTATGGAGATAGGTACTGGATTCCAGGGATTGTTCTTTATCAGGTCAGAAAGCAAAGAACTTGTGAGAAGGATGTTTGACTGAGCCATAAAGAAGAAAACTCGAGTTTGTGTTAGCAAACTCCAGTTTAAGACTTGACAGAAAGATATTCAATTTTACATAAAAGCCAAAATCGAGTCTACATAGACAAACTCAAGTCTGTACAGACACAGAAATGAATCCAAAATTTTCACATTAAGCTAAACTCCAATTTGCAAATCAAACCTGAAGTCTAGAAGATACAGAGAGCACTCAGAATCCCAAGCAAGCCAAACTCGAGTCTAGATTCCCTAACTCGAGTTTAGACCAAACAGAAAGGAACCCAGAAAACTCAATAGACTCCCAAACTCTAGTCTGGCCTTCCAAACTCCAGTTTGCACTTGACCCAGATAAACCTCAAATATTTCAGTAGTCACTGAAACTCGAGTTTGCTTCCCAAACTCGAGTCTGGATCATACAGAAAGATCATCCATTGTGGCTACACTACAAACTCCAGTCTATGACCCTAAACTCCAGTCTGGAAAATCACGAACTTAGGCTTGTTCTTCAAACATAGACCCAAACTCGAGTTGGTCACTAATTGACTCGAGTTTAGCTTCTGGACCAAAATTTCATCCCAAGTCCAGAGCCCGATAAACTCGAGTTAGCTTTTACAGACTGCAAGTTTAGACCACTAATCAACAGACATGCTTTCTGGATGAACCCCAAACTCGAGTCTGGAAGAACAAACTCGAGTTTGCATCGGGGATTTTGAGATAAGGTTTAGCCAAGATCAAGGTGAGATCAAGATCCAGGATAAATGCATTAAATGACGAACCTAGAACAGGGCTGATCCTTCTCCCTTATCCCAGATGTTCAGCTCAGACCGTTGTAACTCATAAGAATCATCTCAAACGATCAAATTAAGATTATGGAATGACAAGAATTCTGGAAGACCATCTACAACAACTAAATCCAAGATTCCAGCCAAGAATTGAAAAAATAGAGGAAAATATGCAACTGTCATATTCCAGATTTACAGCTGAACTTTGAAGAATAAAAGAGAAGAAAATGCAACGGCTAGTTCCTCTTCTTCATCTAAATAAGAAGCCCAGAAACGAAGAACAACAGACACAGATACAAGAGGGAGAACAAGAACAGTGACGTGAGCTTACACAGTGAAAATGCCAATATTCTAACGTCTGCTTCATCTACTCTCTGAATATCTCAATGATCATATATCTAGCTTAGAGAGTGAGATTATATGTATTGTGCTTCAGTGTTTATTCACTTACTTCTGAAAGAGAAGATTCATTGTAAACATCCTATTATTCTGAGAGTTACTCAAGATTGGGTGATCTTGAGTGGGAAACACTTTGTTGTGATTACAGCTTGTAAGGGGAGTGAATCCGAGTGTAGGATTACTTCGAGTACAGAGTGTGTAATCAAGCAAGTGAATTGATTACGGTTTGTAAGGGGGAGTGAATCCTAGTGAGAGGATTACTTCAAGTACAGAACGTGTAATCAAGTTCAAAGCAAATAGTGGATTGAAAATCTCAAGTGAAGCTTAGGGACTGGACGTAGGTCAAAGATTGGACCGAACCAGGATAAATCACAGTTTGCATACTCTCTTCCCTTATCTTTTACATTTCCAGTATATGCTCATCTTTAAATATCTAATTGTCAATTTATAAATTGCGAAAAGTTTTTTAAAAGTTCCTAAAGTTTATCAAACACCCAATTCACCCCCCTCTTGGGTGATAGCCAGGTCCAATAGGATCAAATTTGCCAAGATTGTTCTTACCATTGTTATGGATGAAGCATTTGCAACCAAAGATGTGTAGGTGTGCTAGGTTTGGTTTCCTTCCTTTGTATATCTCATAAGGGGTTTTGTTTAACTTCTTCCTGAGATATGCTCTGTTGGAGACATAGCAAGCAGTACTCATGGCATCAACCCAAAATACTTGGGAGGTGTTGTGCTCAGTCAGCATTGCTCTTGCCATTTCAGTGAGTACTCTATTCTTCCTTTCCACAACACCATTTTGCTGCGGGGTTCTAGGAGCTGAGAAGTTATGATCAATGCCCATATTTTCACAGTATTTGCTGAAGGCATGGTTTTCAAATTCTCCTCCATGATCCGTACGGATTCCTGCAATGGTAGTACCTTTCTCGTTTTGGACCTTTTTGGTAAACACAACAAATTGATCAAATGTTTCATCTTTAGATGATAAGAAAATAGTCCATGTAAATCTAGAGAAATCATCAACAATGACTAAAGTGTACAGATTTCCACTAAAACTCTTGACTCTAGCTGGACCAACTAAATCCTTGTGCAATAGTTGAAGGGGTCTATTAGTAGAAATCTCACTTTTTGATTTGAAGGATGATTTGGTTTGTTTTCCCTTTTGACATGCATCACAAATTATGTCCTTTTTAAATTTGAGTTTTGGCAAACTAATAACTAAATCATTTTTCAATAACTTATCAAGTTAGGACATATTAACATGTGCTAAACGTTTGTGCCACAGCCAACTTTCATCCAAGTTACTCATGAAACATTTTCCAGAAGGTAAAACAGTTGGAAGTTCAAGGGTATAGCAGTTACCTTCCCTTGGTGCCCTGAATAGAGCTTTTGATCTTACTTTGTCTAGGGAGAGATCATCCTTGTTCACAATCAAACATTCTTCTGAATTAAAGACAACTAGATTACCTTTATCGGCACTTTGGCTTACAATAAGAAGGTTGTGGCATAGTCCTTCTACAAGGTAGACATCTTTTATTTGTGGTCCATCATTGTTACCAATCTCTCCAATACCAGCTATCTTTCCGGACTGGTTTCCACCAAATGTGACCTTGCCACCATCCTTGTGTTTGATTGTTGTAAACTTGGATTGATCTCCTGTCATGTGTCTAGAGCATCGACTATCAATGTACCACTTACTGGATTTTGATGCTCTTAGACATACCTGCAATTTATGAAAGATCAAGTCTTAGGTACCCACCTTTTCTTCTTCTTCATTTGATGAACTATCTCCCCAAATAGCAGAGACAAAGCCCTTCTTCTTGAAAGAACTGAATTTGGGCTTTTCTTTTTCTTTGTGCTTCAGCTGAGACATTCAGATTTGATGTGACCGGGTTTGGTCACATTCATAGCATACAATTGGCTTCTTTGTTTCCTTGTTGTTGTTCTTGTATGACTTACGAAAGGCTTGATCCTTTTTGTAGAATTTCTTGAATCTTCAGACCATCATTCTGATCTCCTCATCATCAATCTCTTCATAATCTAAATTCCTATCTTCCTTGTGAGTCTTGAGGGCAATTCTTTTCTGTTTCCCTTCTATTTCATCAAGTCCTTTTCTGAACTTGATTTTCCCTTCATATTCTGATAAGCTTCCGAAGAGAGCAGCTACAGATTGCATAGATTCTCCTCTTGCTTCCTCTATGGCTGTCACTTTAGCTTCCCAATCTTTGGTTAGTATATTCAAGATTTTTCTTACGTGAGTTCTTTGATCATATACCTTTCCCAGGGCTAACAACTGATTGATCAGGTGAGTGAACCGGAACTGGAATTCAATAATTGATTCTCCAGTCTTCATGCGTAGTAGGTCATATTCGGTGGTAAGTGTGTTGATCCGGTTTTCCTTGATCCCTGAGGTACCTTCGTAGGCTACTTCTAATGCATCCCACATCTCCTTCGCACTGGGCAAATTGCAAACGCGAAAGTACTCCTTTTGGCTTAGTGCACTCTGCAACATTAAAATAGCTTTGCTGTTAAGGACAACTTTCTTTTGATCATTTTCATCAAATTCTGTCTTTGCCTTTGGTACAATATTTTCTCCTACTTTCTTTGTAGGGACATAATTGCCATCCTTAATAACTTCCCACAGACCATACTCACTGGTCATCACAAATACTTTGAATTTGGATTTCCAGAATGAGTAGTGTTCACCATTAAATCCCGGTGGTCTGTTTATTGAGGCACCATCTGGTAGAATTCCTTCCATTAGATCTTTATGTCTAGGATGTTAATCCTTTGAGTAGACAACCAGGCTCTGATACCAAATGAAAGTAGAAGAAATCACCAAGAGGGGGGTGAATTGGGGATTTTAAAAATTCTTTTCAACTCTTAAAAATAAAGCTTAAGAAATGAATAATAAAAGAATAGAGAAAGAAAAGCTTAGACACACAGAATTTATACTGGTTCGGTCTCAACCTTGACCTACGTTCAGTCCCCAGATACCTTCTGGGTGTTTCCACTAGTTCAATAGGTTTTTAACTACAACAATGAAGACAAGACACAATCCTAATCACCTAGGACTTGCTCCCCCTTACACTTTGTAATTACACAACCTAAGTCACAGGTTCCACAACCTTGAGTTTACACAACCAAATGCTTTAAAAGAATTTCAATCTCTCAAAAGAGTGAATATTGATAATCACTGAAGAACAGATAAAATAATCACAATACAGACTCAAAAATGCAGATTTGTTCAAGTGTAGCTTCGTTGTATTTTTTTGCTTTGAGTCTTCATAGTCTTTTATAACCTAACTAGATGAACTAGTCGTTGCAATATCTTCTCCAACGTTCAGTTGCAGATCTGGAAAATGACAGTTGCGAATTTTGCTCTATTCTTTCAATTCTTTGCTGAGATCCTGGAATATGTTGTTGCAGAACGTCTTCCAGATTCTTTGTCATTCCATAATCTTAATTTGACCGTTTGAGGTGATCTTAATGTGTTCCAACGGTCTGAGCTAAACATCTGGGATAAGGGAGAGGAATCAGCCCTGTTCTTGGTTCTTCATTAAATGCACTTATTCTGGATCTTTGATTCTCTCTGATCTTGTGATGAACCTGTCTGATACATATCAAAAACTTGATCAATAGCGTTAGGAATAATAATGCAACAAGATATGATAATTTCATATTAACCCATAATGATTTCGCAGATTGATTTGATCTGGTTTTCAAAAGTTACCGATGCAAACTCGAGTTGGTTGTTCTAGACTCAAGTTTGAGGTTCATCCAAAGATCAAGATATGTCTGAAAGTTTCCTAAACTCGAGTTGACAAGTAACTGACTCGAGTTTGGTTCTTACAAAGAGGAAAGTCGCGAGTTGATGCTGAATGAGATTTTGAACACATGGCTAAACTCGAGTCATTTAGTGACTAACTCGAGTTTTGAAGTTTTTATGAAAATCTTAAGTTTAAGTTCATAGCTTCAAAACTGGAGTTTAGAAATGCAGACTGGAGTTTACAAGACCTGAAATATTGCATAGCTCTCTGTATGATCCAGACTCGAGTTTTGATATTATATCAAAACTCGAGTCTCAGTGAAAAATGAGACCTTTGAAAAAAGATCTTTTTATGTGTAAACTGGAGTTTCCATTTTTCAAACTGGAGCTTAGAAAACAAGTATCAACTCAAGTATCTCTGTATGTGCAAAACTCGAGTCTACATAATCCAGACTCGAGTTTCCAGTGAAAACTGAAAACATGAAGGCTATTGCATTTTGCAAACTGGAGTTTGTAAAACTGAAACTGGAGTTTGGAAAACTTGATAAAACGTTGAAGCTTCTGTTTGATCTCAAACTTGAGTTTCCAAATCATAGACTCGAGTTTACAAGTCTTTAAACTTTTAGCACATAAACTTTCTTGTAAACTGGAGTTCCTCAGAATCAAAGGTAGAGTTTGGAAATAAGTTGAAATTCGAGTGTCACTGCCTTTGATCTAGACTCGAGTTTATAAACACAGACTCGAGTTTACAACTCTTGTAAACTTTGATAGCTCTCTGTAACTCTGTAAACTCGAGTTTGCCTATACAAACTAGAGTTTGGCCAACATTGTGAAATCTGAGCTTCTGTCTGTTAAGTCCAAAACTCGAGTTTAGCAACCCAAACTCGAGTTTGCCTTCAACAGAAAGTTTTACAACTTTCCAAGGACAAACTTCAAATTGAGTTTACAATTGTCGATTATCATCAAAACACTCAGAGAACTAACAATAGACATACACATGTGTGTGTTGCAATCCATATACATATATACTTATCAAAAACCAAACACACTTTGAGATAATAAAATAAGGATATTTTAGGAAGAAATTGGCAAAAACTAAAAAGTTGTCCTATAATTAGGACCAAAACCAACCCCTAAATGTTGTCTTATAATTAGGACCAGAGGGAGTATCATGTAAAGGGTGCAAGGCAGGAGAAGGTTTTGCTTTTTCGCACATTGACTACTTCAAAGCCACAAGACTTTTTAAGGTTTTGCTATTTGAGGGCCCGTAGCTTCCCTCATTTTCTATGTTTGAAAGGGACTCAAGTCTCACACGTCATTTAAATAAAACCAAAATGCTTGAGAGGTTGCATCTGTATCCTTTGCTACATATAGAAAGCACAAGACTAACAGATTTTCATTCCCACTCAAGTAATCAAATGAGTATGGACAAGCAATTTTTCCCTCAGTCTGCTAGTGCATTGGGAATAGCAGATGTGAGTATGTCTATAATGGTGCAAAAGTGAATGTAGAAGGAGGGCTGGAGCAGTCAAAGGTGTTGTATGATAGGTTTATTATCATTTGTGTTTCTGTTGTAGTTTGTACGGAAAGGCTTTGGTTTTTCCGCTCTTTTTTGGAATCTATTAGTGAGTGTAATAGGGTTCAAATATTAGTAAAATTGACTGGTTTTGGCACACCCAAAAAGAAAAAGAAAAAGAAAAAGAAATGGGAAAGGAAAGGAAAGGAAAAAAGTAGTAAAAGATCAAATAATGAAATTTCATAAAGTACAACAATTGGTGTGGTATTACCTCAAATGAGTCCTTTCCTACAGAATCATAAACTACATCAACTCCACTGCCAGAAGTAACTTCATTGACACGAGCAAGGAAGTCTTCCTCTGAATCTTATAACATGATGGCATCCATCCTCCTTGGCTTGAACCGCCATCTCCTTGTTTAATACAAGTCCTATAACAGTTGCACAAGACATTTGCCCACAACCACTAGCACAATAGAGATCCGACTCGACCTGCTACAGCATGAACAAGAACTGCGTGACCAGGTTCAACATTTTAAAATTTGTTCTATCAGTGTCACTCATAATATATCATTAAAGCTGGGGCTAAATTATGAACAAATAATATATCATTAAAGATAGGGCTGAATTATGAACAAATACAAGGCCTTTGGAAAAAGCATGCATTTCCAATATTGGGGCTGGATGTGAAAGTATGAAAAATCTACAGTTGTAGCAATAATCTTACCAGGTGAATTAGCTAATCTCATCACAGTACATGAAGGAACCATTCATAAATTAGGATCGCATTATTATTGCTATTTTATTGGATTTTTATTTTATTATTAGTCAATAGGATATAAGTGGATATTATCATATCAGAATCTAATTTTATTTTATTCATGTAGCCCAACATCTCTTTTTTTTTTGTATGAATCCAAAGTATCCCCAAGTCACTTTGGACTTGGGCTTAATCTCTATGAGGCTAGAAGCGTTAAAGTTCAAGTCTTCCCAACAAGTACGCTTCCCAGGATTTGAACTTGTATTCTCCTCCTTACAGTGGTGAAATTGATCACCATCCCAACTAACATCTTATTGGTTAGCCCAACATCTCTTTATCTGTGGCCACTCTTCTTTCTATGAATAACACATTGAAATGGGGAACAATTTTTTTTACCATACTTTTCTACACTAACTGATGCCTGGAAAAAAATAATAAGCTAGTTGGTACTAGAATTATCTTTGGAGGACCATGAAGCGTTTTGCTCTAGGTAATTTATATCTTATAAATAACTTAATGTTCACTAGGAAAAAAATTGATGTAAGATAAGAGGTACTAGCTTAAGCTCATATGTCATTAGATAATATATAAAACTACCTTGAAACAACGTCGGACTAGAAAATGAGCAATTATGCCCTTTAGTAAGATAGCTGCCCCAATAACTGAGTCAATAGAAGCAAGCACAGGGACAACTTTATTTGTAGGAAAAATCTGCTCTTCAGCATATGAGCCCATCGGTTGACCGGCATAAGCAACAAGATCTCGAACCTTTCTACCAGTTAGCCCTAGACCCACAGCTATCACAACCCCCACAGCCTGTATGCCTGCCACATAAAAATAGTGGGGGAAATGCAATGCATAATATCTCAGCTTAGTCCTCAACAGAAGTTTAAGAACCTCATCATCAAGGGCTACTAAGGATATCTACTTCTCAACCTAAAGGTGATGATCATTCTTGTTGTTCTGTTAAAAGATAAAAAGAAACACAACAATATGGATGGAGGAGAGTTTGGGCACAAAATAGATTAGGTAGGAGCAGCAGTAGATTATTATATTATTAAGCCATCCTAGTAAAAATATCACCAAATGATTTTTGCCCAATGTTCTAAAACCATATTGATAATAAGAGGCATAAATCACTTTCTTAATATATTCGATGAATAGAAGGTACATTAACATATTGTGGCGCCCGGCCTCTTTGGGGCCTTTGTTTAACCAGAGTTAGTGCGGAATACAAGAATCGAGGTGATTTTGGACGACTTGATTTTTTTGTAAATCGAAGTTTTTGAAATTACAATAATATGAAAATACGGACTAGTTTTTCACAATTTGTTATCTATCCCATTGAGGGATGTTATTACATAATTCCAACATAGTCGAATAATAAACACTATTTACAGACTAATTAATCCTAATTTTCCATAGGGCTTCAACTGCTGTAACCCTTACAGCTGCTCCTTGCCTTCTGATCCCGAACTAGTTCCTGTATTCTTTCACATGGTCTGGAGTCCAAGTGAATGGACCCCAGGGTAACAGTTAATCTCATGCACATGTATGAAAATAAATATGACATAATAGCACATGTTTTAAAGCATGGAAGAAATTACACATAACCGTAACCGCAGTTAACGGCCAAGAACCGCAGCTCTTATCTAGGACCACAGCCCCATGAGACCTCAGCCTCAATATCCATGGCCAATCAGGATAACATAAACAGGTAATTCAACCAGCATACATGATCAACTAATAAATGCATAACATTAACATACATGATTATAAGATTAGAGTTACCTACCTCGACCTTGATTCCTCATCTTTGTATTGAAGTTGTTGGGATCAGAAAATGATGTCAATGTCTGCCTAAAAATAATGTTTATCATCGCCATCAGTCTCTTATTTGAATCGCGGATAAACTAATTATGTAAATTAGTTTGAAGGGTTATTAATCCCTTAATTTTCCTCTAACAATAATAATTTATTATTATGGTTATTTTTATTTATTTATTATTATTATTATCATTAATTAATAATGATAATAATAAGCTTCCCAACTATTAAATAATAACATGATTTGTTATTATTATGATCATAATAATAAGGGTCTATCTTCAATTAAGAAGATAATTAATTATCTTAACATTTCTAATGGTTTTCCCCATTATTCTAATTTTTATTATTAATATTACTTATCAATAATCTATTCATTTATTTATTTCCCTCTTATTCATCAATCAAAATCAATGAATGTCCATCCTCATACAAAAATATGATGGGATATTTTTATTTAATCCATTAAAATTAATAATGACCAATCATGTCTTTATTTAATGACCCTCATAATTTTTCTACAATTTTTCATACGGTAAATACATGATCACTCTAAAGATGCAAAACATAATACTCACACCATAATATATACCTAACTTGTTTTTGTCTTATATGGGAAACACTTGTGTACTTATTATTTCTAATATCCTTTTCTCATGCACAAACAGCAAACACATTCACCCACACATATATATATATATATATATATATATATATATATATATATATATATATATCACTTAATTTCTTCCCTTTTTCATGGCTTATACACGACACACACACAAGCAGATTTTTCTCCTGTTTATAATAGTTGCACACGTGTATGTATATACATACTTAATACACATGCAGCAAAGAAAAGTCTAATGTACATTATAACACATACTTACATATATATTAACGCATACCACACTCATATAGGAACTTATTCATGCAAATTTACATACTTTCGAAAGTTCTCTTCAAGTTTCAGTAACATACACATATGTAAATATTTAATTCAACAAACTCCTCCTCGTATGACAGCAAAACACAACGAATCCCCATTTATTATGCAGAAAACAACTTTATAGCAACTCCCAACACATGCATCTCTATGTATAAACACATTTACCATAATCTCCAGTAAAGCTTGAATAATAAATCGGTTTGTTTGACTTGAGGAAATCATACAGGATTATGCATAGCAACACCAAAGAAGAACCGAAACAATATCATGCAATATTTCTTACTTCATTCTTCCGTTCTTGGCAAAACCGAACCTATGCATGACAAAGACATACTCCCACTTCCTCTATATATACTGACAAACCCGACAGCACAAAGAACACGCATGAATATAGGCTTTCATATAGAAAAACTTACAAAGTTTTCGGCATACACACATAGACATATATATTCTCATGCAACAAAAATCATTGACCGAAAAGAATCTTCAGCATGCATGTTCAGTTCTCATTCTTTTTGTTTTAGTTTCGGTAGTCTTATATATGTATTGAATGCCCATGAAATCGACGACAGCCCCTGTTCGATGGTTCAGTTTTTAGTTTCTGTATTAATGTCAGCTTTTCATTTTCTTAAGGTTTCACAAGAAACCGATGACAGATCCCCCCTGTTTCTTGGTTTCGGTTTCAGCTAGGATTATCTTAAATCCTTTTAACTTCATGCTACTCGAGGCTGTGACTGAAAACGAAAGGAAAAGGAAGGATGATGACTACCTTCGAAGCTTCTGTCCAGTAAATGAAGAACTCGCCGATCCTCTTCCTCTGACCCAGCCACGAAAAACAAAGCAAGGTAGAACTTTGCTTAAGTCTCCCACTCTCACTCATGGTCTCTCCCTCTCTTCTCTTCACTCTCGGTTTGCTCTCTATCTTTTTCTGTTTCTCGCCTTGCGTCTCTGGAAGAATGAAGAATGAAATAGCAGAGGCATATATATATAAGGTGTAACAGTCTTGCATGCACAGTCGGAGCTTGACAGCTGAACCATTACGTGTTGGATACTTAAAGACTATCTATTTCTAAACTTGCCAAATCAACACCTGAACCATATTATTTCCTTTAATCTCCTTCTGTTTTCTGTTGTTTGTTTTTTTTTTTTTATTCTTGCTGTCGGGTTAACACTGGAAGAGTGGAACTCATCTGGTTATTTATGTTTCTTACGTGGCTTCAGATTTTGGCAAACAATTGGGTTGATTTTGGGCTGAATAATATGGGCTGGGCATTGTTTCTGTTTCATTTTTCTTATTGGCCCATATAATTCTTCTCCTTCTTTTTTGTATATGTATTTTTGTTAGCCATTTTTATAAATCCCAACTTTATTTTCAATTAGTTTTCATATCATTTAATTATGATTATAGCATAATTATAACAATAATTCATTTGCAATTAGCTTTAATTGCAATAATCCCAAACAAATTAATTTCTAAATATCTTGGGCCATTAAAATACCAATTCTATAATTTTAAGCCTCAATTTATCATTTTCTATTATCCCTTGAATTTATTCTCTTCTCAAAATAATTCAAAGGAAATTAAACCTTAATTTTCGATAATTATTTAAGGCCATAAATTATTATCTCCAAAATTATTTAGACCCAATTATCATTTTCAATTACTCTTTGAATTTTATTCTTTTCCCAAAATAAATTAAGGGAAACTAGACCTTAATTTCAAATAATTATTCTCATAATTATTTTGGCCCACATTTCATAATTTAAATTTCTATACGAATCAAGTCCCAGAAAATTGGGATATTACACATATAGGCTAAGGCAGATAAATTAGTTGAGAGAAATCAGTGATTATTTATTTATTAATATTCTAACAAGTATATAACAGAGAATTATTGGCTTTGGTCTCTTCTTTACAAAAATGGCATCGTTATCTTTTAGGATGCAAATTTGAGGTCCATACTGATCATTTTAGCCTCAAATATCTCCTAGAACAACGAATTACCACTCTTGTCCTGCAACATTTAATATTAAAGCTTCTTCCCTTTGATTTTTAGATTATTCACAAAGCTAGATCATCTAATCAGGCTGCTGATGCATTATCTTGAATCTCACATTCTGGTGACTTCTTTTCCTTGGTGATTCTTTATGCTTCATTATTTGAAGATTTGCCTTCTCTATTGGATATACATCAGCTATCAAATTATCTCTCCAATTTGACTCACAACTAGTCTCTCATTTTCTTCTCTCAACAATGGAGAAAGACCGATTGGTTTTACCTACTGCATCTTCTCCTACTTCCTTATTGCTCACTGAAGTTCATTCAACTCCTCTACCTATTGAAAAACCTCTTTCTCAAAATAGATTATAATAGATTATGATGTTTCTACACCCTTACCTCCTCTACCTATTTTTGATGACTAGGAATTGCTTCTTGAACCTGCTAAAGTCCTGGATTCTAAGTTCTACATGCTAACAATACTCAAGCGTTCATCTGCTTATCCAATGGAAGAATCGGTCTCTTAAGGAACCTAATTAGGAGCCCTATATCTTATTGTAACGCAGTTTCCTCATTTTCACCTTGAGGACTAGGCTCATTTTCAAGGGAAAGGTAATGATAGATCACAACAACCTCTTCCTGTTTATTCCAGAAAGAGGCACGTGGATAAGGTTAATTAGTTAAAGGGAAGTTATGTTGTATATATCTTATCTTTAGGAAGTTATTTCCTATTAGGGACTTATTGTCAATGGGTTATATTTATCCATTTTATATTTTTGTTTTTTTATATGTATATTTTTTTGTAAGACAGTAAGAAGAACAATGAAATATTATGAGAATTATTGTCTATTTGGGTCAAAAATATCATATTCTAGTTTTTGAATAAATTAACTACAAACCTTGATCCCAATATTTGAGGATCCATCACATATTGTTTTGCTTTATCCTTGTATGATCGTCAATTGATTATTATTAATTCCCCTAACATCTTTCAATTTATAGGGTTCAACAATGCTAGACAAATTTGAAAGCCTAATAAGATCAAAGAGCATGAAATTTGATTATTCATTATTATTCAAGGTATTTTCTTGCCAACAAATTCTTCATTTTCTTTCGCTTTCACATAAATCTTTTAAATAGGGAAGAATCTAGATTCTATTTTCTTGCAACCCCTTCCTTAATAGGTGGGGATTTAGCTGGATTATCTAATATAATTATTCTAATTGTTGAAAACTTCTTTGCATTGCAAAGAAATGTAGCCAAGTCCCAATTTCAAGTACATGGGAATCAAGACAAATGTAGGGACGACGACAAATGCAACAGGATTCTTAAGATTGATTTTGGGAAACAACACTTCATGTCGGAACCTGTTTCCCACCATTGACTACCCTTCAATATGTGATAACCACAACCAAAGTTTCTATACTACAAAGGACTCTTTAAGTTATCAATCAAGTCACAACATGTCTTCATTCGACGAAGGCATCATGGATAGCCCTCAACTCTTATATGTATTCTAAAAAAACTATGGCCTCAAAACTAGTCATTTGACTCCAACTCAAGAAGCCATAGGAGTTCTTATTCTAATTACCCAAGCTACATGGCTTACAATGAATCTTCAAGGAAAAAGTCAGGTAAGAGTTCTTGTTCTTATTACCCAAGCTACATGACTTGCATTAAATCTTCAAAGGAAAAAGTCAGGTCACCCGTTTGCCTAGAGTCTATAGGAACCCTCCAAAATAAAGTTCACTCATTTATAATAAGCAATTTCATTTATAAAAAGTAAACGTAAAAAAAATATAAGCTAAACAAGGTCTCTTATACCAAGAGAGAATTATGAACTAAATGGGCTCTGATACCAACAGAGATGTATTAGAAAGCCTAGTTAGGCTCTATCACCAAGATAAAAAGTATCAGACGAGCTAAGGCTCTGATACCAAGAGAGAAATATCAGGTGGCCAATGCTCATTTCTAGGGGAAGGTAATGATAGATCACAACAACCTCTTCATGTTTATTAAAAAAAGAGGTGTGTGGATAAGGTTGATTAGTTAAAGGGAAGTTATGTTGCATGTCTTATCTTTAGGAAGTTATTAGTAGAAAAGTTATTGTCTATTAGGGAGTTATCGCTAGTTGGTTATGTTTATACATTTTATGTTTCTGTTTCTACACATATATTTCTTTGTAAGACATTAAGAAGAACAATAAAGTATTATGAGATTTATTGTCTATTTGGGTCAAGAATTTTATATTCTGGTTCTTGAATAGATTAACTACTAACGTTGATCATAATAATTGGGGATCCATCATATATTGTTTTGCTTTATCTTTATATGATCATCAATTGATTATTATTAGTTCTCCAAACATCTTCCAATTTATAGGTTCCAACAACACTAGACAAATTTAAAAGCTAGATCAAATCTAAGAGCATAAAATTTGATCATTCATCATTACTTGAGGTATTTTCTAGCCAGGAAATTCTTCATTTTCTTTTGCTTTCACATAAATCTTTCAAGTAAAGAAGAGCTACCTGGGATCTGATACCAACAAAGAAGTATTAGCAGGCCTAGCTAGGCTCTATCATCAAGATAAAACTATCATACAAGCAAGGGCTCTGATACCAAGATAGAAGTATCAGGTGGCCAAAGCTATAATACCAAGAGAGAAGTATACGGTAGCTAAGGCTTTGAAAGTGAAACCAAAATCACTCTCATTCTAAATGTTGCTATCACCTAATTCAAATTTAAGAGAAATAGAGAAGATGTAAGATGAGAGATGTGATCTTCCATGAGAAGTCTATGTCTATTACCTAAAGAATCTTGTAATACTTGAGTGAGTTTGTTATTTCTGTAATGAATATGTGGACTTTTTTGTGCCAAAACAAATATAACATCTCCTAATGCATATATGGATCTATTTATATGTTGTGCTTGCTTTAGTTTTCTCCAACAGCTTTGGGTTTGTCCACTCTTTTGCTTCCTGCCAAATCAACAAGATGGAGATAACCTTTAAGAATAGAGTTAGAAACTAGCTCTCTCTCTCCAACATGAATTATCAAAATATAGTCAAATTATGTTATAATATACATTGCTATAAAACAAATTGAAAGGCCAACAAAGTCCATAAAGAGGAGGGTTACCTATAAGAGTGATTGCTTCGCTCATTTAGAGCAGTAGCACCCACTGCCCGGTTCTAGTGGCCAATCCTTATCAAATCAAGAACATCTTGATTACAATTAACAAGAACTAAAAATGCATCAAGCACATTAAGACCATTCATTTGAGAGTTCTTTCATATATCAAATGTAAACTACCATGTTAAGGAACTAAAACAATTACAAATAAATGCTACAACCAACCTCCGTACAAAAATTAAGAGTTTCACAAAAAAGCAAAAAATATGATAATGTAATATAAAAAAACAAGTATGGTGAGAGAAATACCAAACTATCTGGGCTATGATACCAATAAAGAAGTATCAGAAAGCCTAACTAGGCTCTATAACCAAGATAAAAGTATCAAACGAGCTAGGGCTCTGAGACTAAGACAAAACTATCAAGTGGCCAAGCTACATTATCAAGAAAGAAGTATTGGTAGCAAGGGCTATGCTACCAAGATAGAAGTATTAAGCAACTAGAGAATTAGCAACAAAGGCTCCATTATTGAAAAGGAAGTATCAGACAAGCCAGGGCTCTAATACCAAGGGAGAAGTATCAGATAAGAACATTGATACCAAAGAGAAGTATCGAGCAAGTAGGGAGAAGATTAGTAGCCAAAGCTCTAATACCAGAAGAGGCTTTGATACCAAGAGAGAAATGTCATAGTTGAAACTCTTTAAGAGCATAAAAAACCAATGCATAACTTCCAAATGTAGTAGAGTCCAGACAATCTAGAGCTTTTATGTTTGTAGGGAAGACGTCTATAAGGTCTTTGCAAGGGTCAATTGCCAGCCCAAAAGATACAGACTTGTTAGTATCAAAAGAATTCACAACAACATAACTATGGTTTGTGAGATTAATATCTAAATATGTGTTAGATGACTACTAAGACAACATACAAGCCCTTGATTGAACATAATACAACCAAATCATCTTCTACTTTTTCTTCTAAAAGAAAAAACACAATTTTCCGAACTTTAGATTTATGTATGACCTCTAGTGACTTCACCATCCCTCCTTCTTCCCTAAAAAATATATCATGACAGTACTACCTCAGTATTTCCTAAGTGCTCTTTGACGAACCAATGGCAAGTAAATATAGATCTCTTATAACACGGTACAAAAAAAGCTTTTAAGACCAGACAAAAGAGGCATCGACAGACTAGACTCGCGACCTGTCTTGTTCCAGCCGGTATTAAAAGTATATCTCTAAGATCGGACTTAAACCGGTCTTAAATAAATTCTGTTTAGACCAGACATTTAAGAATATCAAGTCTTCAAAAGTGATACTCAATATAACAGAAATATTTTTTTGTCGGTCTGAAAGCTCAATATTTAAAACCGAACAAAACTTTAGCCGCTCTTAAAAGGTCTAATTTTTAAGATCGGACTAATATAAATGCGCTCTAAAAAATAGCAGCTTGTTAGATCAACAATTAATTATATGCAGTCTTAAGAGACTCACTTTCAAGACTGGTAATTAATACGTCCGATCTTAAAGATTAACTTTTTAGACCGGATGTATTAAACCATCGGTCTTGTAAGACCAACTTTTAATACTGCACTAATATAAAATATGTCGCCTAACCTTTAAGACCACACATTTAAGTACATTCGAGTACATCTGGTCTTAAAAGTTGAACTTTTAAGACCAGGGTTTTTGTTTTATCGGTCTAAATTTTCTTGAATTTTTTCTCTGTTCTATTTTTACTAATCATATATATACACAAATCCATACCAGCCAATCCAGCACATAAAAGGCTATATACTTTAAGCTACAAGCTATGAACAATTATGGATAAATTGAATGATTTATACACAAATCCATACGAGCCAATCCAGCACAGAAAAGGCTACACTTTAAGCTACAAGCTATGAACAATTATTAATAAATCGAATTAGGAAAAAACAGAATACAAATATTATTGACCATGAGTTGCAAATACAAATACAATAAGTTGTTCCCATAAGATATACCACACTTAAATCAACATATATGCCCAATATTCACTATGCCTTCATCTAATTCCCATCCAACAACTTAACATCCTCTTTTATAACATGCATGCCCCTTTGGATCGGATCCTATTACCAAAATAAAATAAGAACAAACTTTATAGAGTTAGTAATAATGTTTAAAAACACAGATGGAATATAATAGTATTCAAACCTTAAAGTTTTCAAAGATTTATGCAGTTACCTTACGAATTGACTCTTTTATAAAGGGATATCCTCCCATATCCCTTCTTGATGATCATTCCTTATGTTGGGTTCATTATCTGCTTCATCTTCTTCGTTAATGTCCAATAAACCCCTTAAAAAAGAGTACTGTCAGGAAGACCATAATTTGCACGACTTTGCTCATCAATATCGATGACCCTTTTTTCCTTGGAGAGCTACAGACCACATTTTATTTGCTTGATCGGTGATATAAAATACTTGTTTTGCCTGGTTTGATTCATAACAGATGAAATCCAACAAATTAAGATCTGATTCTTGTTGCTGTGGAAAGAAGACTCAAGGAGCTATATGGGGATAATTGGGTTGCTAAATTAGAAGCTATATCAAGTCAGAAAGCAATCAAAGTACTGAACAAGTTGAAAACTCGAGTTTATGAGTGAATACTCGAGTATAGCTCAGATAGAGAGCTATGAACGTTAATGGATCCTCAATACTCAAGTATAGGAAGCAAAACTCGAGTTTTTGACAGATAGAGACAAATCTGAAGTTGCTCGATAAGCTCAAAACCGCAGTATTCAAGACAATACTTGAGTTTACACCGTCGCTTCATAAAATTCAAGAGTCCGAAAATCCTGAATCAAATCTAGAACATCCAAAAACTTATCCACATAATCTATAACATTTCTTAACATCATTTAAAAGATTTGTGGACATGTTTCAGAGGATCAAACAAGGAATTTCATGAAGACCAAAGTGTTGAGCTGTTAAGTGAAAAAGCAGAAAATAACGACTATATTTTTCCATCTGCTAAACTCTCAACGTCCATATTCTCAACGGCTCTATTCTTAATGGTTAGAAGACCTTCATCTATAAATAGAGTTGGATTCAAAACACAAGAAGGTGGAGGAGTGAGCTTATACAGGTAAATGTCGAAATTCTGAATCCTTCTTTCACTCTGTTTTTCATCCCTTCTTGGTTTACCTTTTAGAGAGTGAAATTAATTGTAATGTACTTGAACGTTCATCATAATCACTTCTATTAGAGAAGAATTATTGTAAATCATATTTTCCATGAGAGGTGCTCAAGGTTTGGTGACCTTAAGTTGGGAAACTGATTGTAACTTTACGGGAAGTAAGGGGGAGTCTTTGTGAGAGATTGAGAAGGTTGCACAAGTACCTGGAGAAACTTGTGGGGTGTAAAGGCTTGTCTCTTGTGCTTGGATAAACAAGGAGAGTGTAAAGGCTTGTCTCTTGTGCCTGGTTAAACAAGGAGAATAGTGAAAACCTCAGGGTGCCTGAGGACTGGAAGTAGGTCAAGGTTGGACCGAACCAGTATAAATCTGTGTTGGCACTTCTCTTCCCTTAAACTCCTTCATATCCAGCATACATGTTTGGATGTTTGTTTATTGTTTTATAACTCTTTAATATCATTCAAACTGATTTCTATCAATTGCGAAAAGAATTTCAAAGATTGCAAGATTTTTTTCGTCTTCACCCAATTCACCCTCCCCTCTTGGGTTCAGCCTGGACTTTCACTGAAGGTAACCATCAATGTCGTTTTTGGGTTGTTTTGGTCCCGAAATCAACATAGATAGCATGATGTACTTTCGTTTCATGCATAACATAGGAGATAAGTTGTAAATAATCAGGAGTACAGGCCAGGAACTGTGTATGTTGTTAAGGCTTCTATATGGATTCATGTCATCCGTGCTAAGGGCAAGCCTAAGGTTCCTAGGTTCTTCGTCGAAGGTCAAAATAATTGATCGATTTTCCTCCATTGAGAAGAATCGGTAAGATGTCGAATCTTTCCATCATAAATCCTCTCATCTGCATGCCACCTCAAATTTTTTGCATCATTTTCATTAGCAAACAACCGCTTGAACCTTGGTATGATTGGAAGATACCACAACACTTTTGCAAGCCCCTTATTTGACTTGTACCTTGGGTTTCACATATCGGACAATTCAGCTTCTCTTCTAACTCGTTTCTATACAACATGTAATCATTTGGGCATGTGTGGATCTTTTTGTACTCCATCCCCAGTGGACAAAGTATTTTCTTAGCATCATAGTATCGGTGAGGAAACACATTATCATCCGGAAGCATGTCCTAAAAGCCTCAAGCATTTCAAAAAAACTCTTGTCGCTCCACCCATGACATGCCTTCAAGCTGACCAATTTCAATACAGCATTCAACAGTTGGTATTTCTTACACCTAGGGTATAGTGGGGTCTCTACATCACTGCACATATTACCATATACATGTGATTGATGAAAAACCTCTTCTCCTACATCACAAATAATGTCCTCCATGCGATCATCCATATCCCCATCATTATCATCAGAGGCCACTTCTCCATGTTAAGACCCACTTGGCTTTTTTTCACCATGCCATACCCATACTGTATAAGTCTTACAAAATCCTTGACAAATTAAATGTGTGTGTATAACTTCAGGACTTAGTCGCCTCTCATTAAAACATCGTAAACAAGGGCAATAAAACTTTCCACTATCATCATGGGCATTTTGTTTAGCAAATTCTATAAATTCCCTAACCCCATTCTGATATTCAACACTCGTCCGTAAAACATTTATCCAACCGCGATCCATAGTAGAATTCCTATAGACAGAAAGATTTAACATACATAATCCGTAAAAATTGAAACTTGCATATAAAATAAACCAACTACAATTGTGTATATAAGCTAAATGTCGGTTTTGTCTTATGGTCATAAATTTATCACAGTGAATGAAGAAGCAAAATAAATGCATGATGAGGAAATTAAATGCATCACAAGTAGGTCTTGTGGACTCACCTGTAGCATATATGGTCAAATGCGTTTTCTAAGTTTTTCTTCTCTTGCCACGAATGTTAATGTTGCAAACAGTAAGAGTAAACTAAAAACACTTATTGGTCAGTTAGGTAGGTCCCAAAAGAGCATTTCATCGATTTTGTTCAACCCATGAAAAACCCAGAACGATAAGCAGGAAAATCATACAGTTATATAACTGAAACAACTTGTACAGCTTGGTCTTTAGATGTTGAGATAAGGAACCAGAAAGTTGTTGTCGAGAGAGCAACGCAAAGCAGCAACGAAGAAACACACAAACACTGGAGACAGAACCTGAGTAATCACTTTCGGCTCGACGAGAGAAGTTCATACATGGAAATTTAATTTTTCCGCGCGAGTGGCGCGACAGAGACATTTATTATTTGGGATATTATTAAGACTGGTCATTTTAAAGGAATACGGTCCTAAAGATATATTTAAATTATATTGAACTTTTTAAGACCGAAGTTTTATAAAATTACAGTCCTAAAATAAATTTATATTGAAAATTTTAAGACTGGAGGTTAATAATACTTGTGTCATAAAATTCATTTAATTTTGGACCGCATGTTTTATAAAACTGCGGTCTTAAAAGTCAAATACTTTTTAATATTAAAAAGAAAGATTGCAGCAGCAACTGAATTAAAATAAAGAACACTGGAGATTGGAGAATAAGCTTTTTCTTTAATGGATAATATGGAAAAAAATAAAATATAAGCTTAGTTCTTATTAATTTTTAGATTACTATGACAATATGCAAGTACAAAAAGGAAAATAAGAAAAACAAACTAAAAATTAACAAAAACAAGCTTTTAATATGACTAAAAATCCTAATACTTATTATCAGCTAATGTCTTGGAGATATTAGCTTTAGCAGCAGCAATTTCATGTCGGATATGAGCAATTTCCTGTATTATGCTCATCAGCTTCACTTGATCATCATCATCATCCGTGGGAGCGTTGGGACCAAAAGGTTGGAGAAGGGGAGCAGGAACCTCTTCGTGGTCTGATGGCTGGAGGAGGCCGTCAACCTCTTCATCATCCAAAATAACAATGGGTCCAACGACCCATGACTCCTCCATCGAAATAGAACGCACTGGACCTAAACCAACGAGAGATCTAAAGAAGACACGAGATTCAAGAGTACCCCTGCGAGGGGCTATCTTGTAACTAACCATTGTTTGAGCAGTTAAGGCAGAGAGCTACGTAGTGTGGAGCTACGAGGTAAAGAGGACTTAAGAAGGACAAAGAAGAAGCATGAGGAGGATAATAAAGGCAGGACAACAGGAGTTAATAGCAAAAGTTTATTAAGACCTTCATATAACATATCCACGGTCCTAAAAGTCTATTATTTATTATTTCATTAAATTACCTTTAGGACTGACTAGTAACATATCTCCAGTCCTAAAAGTATATTAATTTATTTTTTCATTCAATTACCTTTAAGACCAATCTTTTATCTTATAACCAGTCCTAAAAGTCTATTAATTTTTTTTGAAAAAATAATACATTTAAGAACGGATCTCTTACAATACCCAGTATTAAAAGTTCATTCTTTTCAAATGGAGAGATACCAGTATCCTTACACTCTGTTTAAATGAATGATTCAGAGTCTCTTCGGCTTCCAGATAAACTTCCCAACTAGGCGTCTCCTTGTATTCTGATGAACTATGCATCTCCCTATAAACATTTCCCGCATTTCACATTCTTCAGGATGGCTTCTCTATTTAAACCCATTGTTACTTTACTTTCTTCACATTCTTCTCAATCACTTCTACAACCTCTACTGTAATGGCCGCTCCACCACCACCAGGTGTGCCTAATCATCATCCTCCCCCTCTACCACCACCAGGTGTGCCCAACCATGGTCCTCCCCTCCCACATCCACCTCTGTTCCCTCCTTCGTTGCCTCCAAACCCCTCTGCCCGACAGATGATGCAGCACCTCCTAGCCCGCATCACTCATATAGACCGACGCATGGGCCAAATGTTTCCGGTCTACCATGCCGTCAACAACAAGCTGAACATGTTCCTCGACGCCAATGATGTCGAGTACAATCGTTCTGACGACGATGTCTCCGACCTCTCCTCTGATCCATCCCTCCCCTCTGACAATGATGAGGGGGATTAAATATTTAAATGTTTTTTTCCATATTCGATTGTTTGTTCATATGCTTTCGTTATCTCGATTTTGTTTCAGACAAAAAGGAAACAAACAAAACCATTACTGAAATGTGATTAACGATAAAATTTCACAGAATACAGTTAACAACATACAAAACAAAATGAAAGAAAAAGACAACTTTTACCTTTTAAGAATAACAACAAACACAGTGACAACTCTTCTCAAGGTTGGACCACCGTTGCCGTCGATTTTACCACAACCAGAGTTGAAAATTTCCATTATCTTACATCTTTTCCAACAATGCTCTTCAACTTCTGGAGAGGTAAAACTGACGACAACAAGGGTCCTGAGCTTGAGCTAAACGCTAGAAACTCAAGTGTTCTTGAACCCTAATGATTTGTCTTAAAAATGAGTTATCATTTCTATTTAAAGGAAGACTATTAAGACCGTAAATTTAACAAATAGACAGTTCTAAATATCTAGTCATATTTAATTAAGAATTATCGAAGACTTTTAGGACCAGACATTATATAAATAAGCGATCCTAAAAGTGTTGCAATTTTTTATGAGACTTTTAAGACCAGCGATATAACAAACATACAGTCCTAAAATCTAGTCTTATTTTTTAAAAAAAAAAACAAAGACCTTTAAGAGCGTCTCTTTATAAAATATGCGTTCCTAAAAGTGTCGCCATATTTATAAGACTTTTAAGACCAGAGATGTATCAAACATACGGCCCTAAAATCTAGGCTTATTTTTTTAAAAAAAACAAAGACCTTTAGGATCGTCTCTTTAATAAATATGTGTTCCTAAAAGTGTCATCACTTTTTTTAAGACTTTTAAGACTAGAGATGCATCAAACATACGGTCCTAAAATCAAGTCTTATTTTTTTAAAAAAAAACACAAAGACCTTTAGGAGCGTTCTTTAATAAATATGTGGTCCTTAAAGTCGTGAATACTTTTCAGAATCTCTTACTGCTATTTACAACTCTACAAAACTCAAATCTCAAGCAATATCCACCATCCCTTACCAAAATTACATAGGCCAAGAAAATTGTTCGAAAAAATAAACAAATTTATTATATATTGAATTATACAAATTATAAAATTGTTCATTTACAGAATCAATTTACAAATTAATGTAGTACTGTAATTACAATTGTTGCTCTACAAGCATATATTTACAAATGAATTAATACTGTGATTGTTGTATTTACTTTAAGAGGTTCGTAACATGTTGACAAAACACACTGCATATGTGGTCCAGCTCATCATCAGAAAAGGAAGTCTCAGATACAGAGAAAGAAACTGAATTAATTCGCGTGCATATTTCATATGTAACATTAATTAAGCCAGAAACTTAATTCATCCATAATATGTAACATCAAATACATTTACCTTTGCAATGAGTTTATTTATTGGTTGAGTGATAATATCATACATGTGTTTCATTATGTACAGGCCACATAAGTCGGATCTCATTAGTTGCCAATGGGTCTGAAAGAACAAGAAATATATATAAGATCGAGCATATATAGCTTACTAACCAACTTCACAAAGCAGTGTGCCAATGTCCAAATATGTACTAACATTTGGTGTGAGCCATTTAGGATCTTTGAGATCATTCCCTCGCTTTTTTTTACCCGAATTTGGAAGGTCCTCATGACACTATCATCAAAATCACAAATTTATCAATAATGTTCGTTGAAAATTCGCATCAGAGATTTCAGACAAGAGAATCAAAATGACATGCTTACTTGTTGATGATCTGCTACAACAAAACCCCTGGTTGGCCGTGAGTAGAGCATAAGAATAACACCGTATGCGCGTCCATGCTCATGACGACCAACTGCTAGTGGTTGCTAAAAATTCACAGCAGTAAAGTACTTAGTGATATATTATGCAAAATTAAGTGAATTGCAATAAGAGGTCAATTGTGATATGTACCTATGGTGATATGGAAACAAGTACACCTTCCTTCTCACTTCACACAACCTCTTTGATATGTACTCCTGTCTTTCTTCCTTAGTGGTTGTGCTTGCATATACTGGGCACAAGAATCCAAAATCATTGATCCTGCCCTGTTGGTCCAAATCTTGATGCATGAACCTACAATAATGACATCGATCAAGGAATTAGTATATATGTATGTGTGTTTAAATGATGCATTTGAATTATGTACTCATAAAAGAAGATACTTACTTCAAAAACATTTGAACAACTGTTGATGTAACCTCCTGTCCAGGAAGCAACAGGGACTTTATATCAACAGCGTCGAAGAAAACTGGTTGAGGATGAGGAACCCTTACTACTTCATTGATTTCCCAAGATTGTAATGTAAAATCTCCTTTGGATACCATTTGGGATATTTTATCCTTGGCCCCCAACTCAGCAGTAGGGAATGAAGCTTTAGGAGAGGATGTAGCTTTACGAAGGGATGGAACTGGAGGAGGGGATGAAGCATTAGGAGGAGTAGAGACATTTATAAGCTTCACTGGCCAAACGATGAAGGTTCCCTTGACATCACTCACACGCTTCAGCTAATAGATTGGGAAAAGGAGATGTGCATCAATGATCACCTCTTCAATTAACACTCTGACTTCATCATCAGCCATTTGGTTGTGGTGTACAATTGATCCCAAGTTGTGGACAATCCCTTTAGCAACTAATTGTCTAGTTGGTTATGCCACGTACAGGTCACAAAGTTGCTCTGATTGTCCAACAATGTAGCTCCCTCTAGTGCTCTACTACATAGGTGCAGGTGTATGTGTGAAGGGAACACTGGTCTCTACCGAGAGCTAATAAGCATCTTCATTTGATTCATTTCCTCCTTCATTTGCCTCATTTAGGATTCAAACAATTCTTTCAATGCAGCCTCTTTGGCCGCTGCCTCTTGATTTAATTTGGTTATCGTTTGGTCCATCTCCTCCTGGGCAACCATACTTTGCTTAAGGCATTTAGTTTTACCAAAATATTCTTTTAGTCCTAGCCGTCCTCCAATCCCCCTTACCCACCCTGAGTGATCTGGTTTTCCAGTCGCAACGGTTAGAACATCATTCCTCCCGCCCGACACAAAAGATCCCTTTGCTTCTTTCTTTTTAAGATATTGCTGTAAGATACAAGTAACGAGAAGCTTAGTAATGAAACATGTTTAGTAACTAAAAAATAACAATAACGATACTTATGATTCTCTCAGCAACTATACGAGTTTGTTCACTCATGTACGCGCCTTTTTTTGGTTGTCGAATATACAGCCACAAATCCTCGCGACGTATTGGGGATGCCTGCTGATCAACTATAGCAGAAGGATTGGATCCAGCTTCTTCCAATCTCTTCCGCTTGGCCTCCATCATTTCTTTTTCGGCCTTTGCATGTCCGTCGTGAGAAGCCCTATGCAGGCAATCATTCTTTCTCCCTATCTCATGTGCTTGTTCCCTTCTTCTCTGTGAATCAGAATTGAAAACAACTATTAATTATGAATTCAAACCATCTCACTAACAGAAATTATAGAACTTATGCTTCATATGAACCTCAAGCACTAGTCAAATTCACTTCATCAAGTTTCAATATTTTATTTAAGGAAGATGTAGAATTGTATAGAACTAACATACTGACTTACTAATAGTAATGTCTAACCACTACCTACTATAACAAAACTAGCTAAGAATATAATAACGGTTAACATATCAGACATGCATATAACTAAGATATGTTCCTCTAATACAGGACAAAGGATGGAAATATATACTTATACTCACACATTAAACCATCTAACTAACAAGATTAGACGAACACAATAACATTCGCATATCCGCACAAGTTATTAAGCAAACAAAAAGGGCAAACAAAACTAAATATGAACTCACCACAACATCAGGAGTAGTCCGAAGTTGAACAAATTGATCCCAAATTTGTTGATCAATAAATGTGTACTTGTCCCAAGGATTATGATCAGGTTGAACCCTGGCAAAAATATAGGTGTGTTGGCTAGAAAGGTCTTAAATTTCCTCCACCGATCAGCACAATAAGACAATGTCTTGGCTTTCAACTTCTTAGAGTCAGGGATAGTATATGAAAGCCGGATAGTGTCCCAAAGAGGATCCTTCACTGTGCGTTGGTCAACATTTTCCACTCATCTATCAAGATGTTGACCTTGCTACGTGCCATATAGCTGACAAAACTATTATATTCTTGTTTATCCAGACCGAAAGGTTCCAACCTGTCATTAAACTGAATCTCGATCTTTGACCCAGCGTTCCGTTTTACGGCTACGTTGCTCATTCATGTGTCACTTCTACCACGACATGCAGGGTGGTCACGAGGCTCATTTTGAGAAGAAGAGGGTTGGTTCTAGCTCACACCAGTAACATCAGTAACTGGCGTTGACTGAACAGGGAGAGAATAGTTTTCTCCGTTCATTTTAGATAAAGGAAGAGAGGTTGAGAGTGGTGGTGCGAAGGAGTAACGCCTGAGAAAGTGAGAGTAACAGAGGATGGTGGTGGTTGGCGAGGAATAGATGTAATGCAACAAGAAATGCAATTTTTCAAAGAGAACAGGGGTTTCAGAGCTTAGACAGATAGACGTAAGTCGTAAGTAAGGTTTCGCGGGAAGAAGTAGATGTTTCCATTTTTAAGACCGGAGTAACTGAAATGACTGTCTTAATGGTTAACATTTAAGACCGTCTGTTATTTATGTCCGCTCTTAAAAGTAATAAACTATTATTTTAAATTTTTTCATTATTTCGTACCAGGTATAAGTTACGTCTGCTTTTAAAAGTATTACCTTTAAGACCGTCATTTATATATGTCCGGTCTTAAAAGTTTTATACGATTATATTTAAATATTTCCTTATTATTCTTTACCGCATAAAATATAAGTCAAGGATGTACGAATTTTGTCTATTATGTAATCCATATTTTATTTTTTTAAACATTTGTAAGAGCGGTTGGTTTTTTTAAGCAGACTGAATATTATATTTAATAATTGATACGTTAAAAGAAGTTCTTTATATTTACAAAATTGCCACCGGTCATATCTTTAAGACCGGTGCGTCGAAACTCCACTGTAAATGAGGCGATCTTAAAAATTGATGCAGTCGAAGAAGTTCTTTATATTTACAAAATTGCCACCGGTCATTTTTTTAAATGAGGCGGTCTTAAAGCACTTTTTTGCACTAGTGTAACTTAAAGAAATAGATCTAAAACCCAGCAACATCAAGGCTGGAAGGTGACTCAAAACAACCAAAAAGAGTACAAAAGTGAATTTTGACACTGGATGTTAGGGAACTGCGACCTCTTATAGTTTGTTCCAAGACGAAGCATTTGGTTCAGGGTTAAAATAGTCATATTTTGAAGTTGTAGTTATTTGAATTTTGCTTTGAATTATTTATCATGTGGTGATTTTTGTGGTAATTATCATGAGTCATTAGGAGGTTATTTTATCCTGATAGGTTGTTATATATATTTATGATGCAAGACAAATTGGGAGTCATGAAATATATGATTCAAAAGTTTTGTCCTTTCTTATCTAAAATTGCAGATTCTGATTCTAGATAATCTTACCTATTCTCTTGTACTCTCGCTACGACTGTCTAATCTCAAACCAAGGATCAAACATCTTATGTATCTAGTTCTTGAAATGACCTTATTTCAATATTTCTATTTGTAAGCAACTTTCTGTTACATAGGGTTGGTCATATATATAAGTAATAATTGGGCTTTGTCTAAAAATTTAATACAATTTTTTCATTTTTACCCCCAATTAATGATATATCTCTTTCATCTTTTTTCCCACACATCCCCTATTACACTCATCATTTTCATAAATAAAAGTATACTTAGGAAAAAAAAATTAAATTTCTTACACATATATCGCTTTTAACTAATTTTAACCAACAATTTGTTTTGCATAATTTGAATAGATGTTGCTTATAAAAAGGATAGGAGGGAGAACATCATAGTGAATATGATGTTTTACTGATGCTCAAGTAAGAATATGAAAAGGCGTGTAGTACCCAATCATTGCCGTATCTGGACCACGCTCTGAGAAGATTCCATGCACCTCTGAACATCAAAGTTGAACCAGCTTCAGGGAAAGAATGTGTCATTAGAATGTTAAATTATACAATGTTCTGAAATGTACCAATGAAGTTTTCTTTTTTTTTCCTTGTTCATATGGTTATTTAATATTTTTGACTCATTTATCTCATTTTCCCTGCTATTTACAAATCTTCAGGACCCTGCAAAGGCTGATAAGTCGTTAAAAATCTCCAGTGGGACAAATTCTTATTTTATAATGACAGAAACTTTCTGGTATGTGCTAAGTTGGAATTATAAGAAAGCAAAAGATAGGAGTGGGAACACTTTGCTAAACAACACTCAAAGTATCTGACCGTAAATAAAGTCTAGTAGCCAAGGAGAATCTCCAGTGAAATGTTCAATACTCTGTTATTCACTCATATGTTAACTAACAAGTGGTCTAACATATATACAGAGCTGAAGTACAATGAGACAAAACATGAAAATAACCAAATACCCTTACATTCTCGGGACTAACTAAACCTAAATGCTAGTTGACTAAGTGGACCATAACAGAAGTGGTGGTCCTATTATTCAGCTAACAGACTCATAATACTTAATACTGAACTTATTCATTCAAACTTCAACTTCTTTCCTATTTTTACACCTTCGATAAGTCACTAATGGTTTAGGAGTTGTATCACTTTCTGTGAAAAAAACTTCTAATTTCATATCCTTGAGTAAAACCACCCTTTTATTAATGATTTTTTTGTTTTATTTTGCTGTTATGTTTTTAAATTTGAATTAATGCTTATTAATGTGCCTTTGAACGGCATTGTCAAATAAATTTGTGCATTAACGGTATGCTGAATCACACAGTTGATATGATGATTTATTTTTATTTTTTTATTTTTGTGTTTAAAAGTTGAGTATAAGATGATTTTCATTATTGAAAGTTTTTGGCATATATGATTCAATTTCCTGTGTACAGTGCTCTCCGGTATTTTCCCCCCTTTTTTATTGTCGTAATGATAGTGGATTTCTTTTCTATATTTCTTTTTCTTTTTTTTTTAAATCTCAGCTTGACACAATTTTAGTTACATAAAATATTAAGAGTTTAGCATATGAAAAATACCTTAGATATGATATGATGGGATAACACATTTTTATTTGACCCGTAGTGAATTGTGTAACAAAATATTTCAATGTGGTGGATAAAAAATATATCAATAGTCGGTGAAAAAAACATCAAAAGTAGCACAAGTCTTGTGCAAAAAATAATTTGAATAGAAATTTTGGAAGGTAACTTTTTGGGAACCGGCTTCTCTCCTAATATCCGCTCCACTCCTTTTCTTCCCAATGTTACCGTTTTGAATCAAAAAGCTGATCCTTTTTTAAAAAAATATTTGAGTGTTGACAGTTACTAAAAAGATATTTTAAGATACTGACTAATACTAAAAATATACTTTATAATCCTGAAAACTAATTTTAGAATCTTAAAAAATTATCTAAAGTTTTTTTCAATACCATTCCGTATCGTGAAGCATCCTTTTAGTAGCGGTTAGTACCCTAAAATATTTTTTAAGACCCTAAAAGAATTTTTCAAAATCATAAAGTATTTTTTCTAATATCATTCAGTATTTTAAAATATCTTTTTAGTATCAATCAATATCCTAAAGTATTTTTTCAATAGTCAGCATCCTGAAGTATTCCTTTAGTATCAATTATGTTAAGATCCGGCTGAACCCAAGAGGGGAGTGAATTGGGTGAAAATGAAAATTCTTGCAATCTTTGAAATTCTTTTCACAATTCGTAGAAATCAATTTGAATGATATCAAAGAGTTATAAAAACAATAAACAATCATTCAAATATGTATGCTGGAAATAAAGGAGTTTAAGGGAAGAGGATTGCAAACTCTGGTTTATACTGATTCGGTTCAACCGTGACCTACATCCAGTCCTCATGCACCATGAGCTTTTCACTATTCTCCTTGTTTAACCAGGCACAAGAGACAAGCCTTTACACCCATAAGTTTATCCAGGTACTTGTGCAACCTTCACAATCTCCCTCAGAGACTCCCTCTTACTACCCGTAAGGTTACAATCAAATTCTCAACTCAAGGTCACCCAACCTTGAGTAACTCTCATGGAAAGAATGATTTACAATAATTCTTCTCTCATAGAAGTGATTATGATGAACACTGAAGTGCATTATACAACATTTCACTCTCAATATGATAGACTCAGTAAGCATCGAAAAACAGAGAGTGTTGGAGGTTTAGAATTTCGGCTATGAAAGCTCACTCCTCCACCTTGCATTTTGAATCTGGTTCTATTTATAGATGAAGGTGTTCTGGATGTTGGAGAATTGGACCGTTGAAAATAGAGCTGTTTGAGAATGAAGCAGTTGAGAACTAGCCGTTATTTCTGCTTTTTGAATCAGCTATGACATCAGCAACTTTTTAATCTTGATCTTTAGTTTGATGCTCTTTGATAATCTGAAACATGTCCACAAATGATGTAAATGATGTTAAGATTTTTTACAAATCATTTGGGAAAGGATCTGGATGATCTAGATCAGAATCAGGATTTTCGCAACAGTGATTTCTCTGATCTGTGGGAGAATACTGCAGTATTGCTGTGGATACTCGAGTATTGAGCTTATGTCAAAACCTCAGATTCGTCTCTGTATGTCCTATACTCGAGTTTTGCTTCCCATACTCGAGTATTGAGGATCCTCTAATGTTCATAGCTCTTGTCTGAACTATACTCGAGTATTCATTCGTAAACTCGAGTTTTCACGTTGTTCTGGACTTTGGTTGCTTTCTAACTTCATATCACTTCAATTTAGCAAACCACTCATCCCCATATATCTCTTTGAGTCTTCTTCAAAATGCAACAAGATTCAGATTCAAACTCGTTGTGATCTGTCCATTAGGATCTGATGAATGAAGACTTTTCTTTTACCAGCATTTTTGGAACGTCTTGCTTAGTCAGTCAACTTTCGAGGAGCATATCTCTCTGGTCTGATCTTCATTTTTGTTGAATCAAGTCTTAATGGAAAGCCTAATGAGTCGACTTTCCAATGCCACCGATTTCAGCTCATTCCGATATGTATATTGTGAGTTACACTCAAATCATTGAAGCTTCGTCTGAAGTGTAGCATGAATATTTGATCCAACTTAGGAAATTTGTAGCTCTCTCATCTGATCTTATTTGGGAATGAAACTTTGTCAAGATGACGCATTGGATGTCTAGTTTCAGCCAAATTTGATTTCACCTCAATCCGATATTTGGTCTATAAGATATCATCGGTTTACCAGACCTCGCTCATTCTGATCGTGGAATAGAGGTGAACAGAATTGCTAAAGGAGCTGGAAACTCGAGTTTTGAAGTGGAAACTTGAGTTTTGTCGGGTCCAGAAGCGCGAGAGAAGTTGAAAACTCCCAATACTGTGATATATAAGTTTCAAACTCGAGTATTGACTCCTATAGTCAAGTTTTGACTCTTCGACGCCCAAACTGTGGTTTCCAAAACCTCAGTTTTCCAAACCACAGTTTTCTCATCCAGAAGCCAATTTTTCAGTTAAGCTTATATACTCGAGTTTTGATCTGGAAACTCGAGTATTCTTTTTCAGAGCTCGATTTTTGTTGTTTTTTACTCTGAATTGACCCATCCAACATCCAAATGATTGTGAAGACTTATAGAATCAATCTAAGACCTTGAATATTGATTTTTCTCATTCTTTCTTCTCTTCACTTTTCCTTA
Source organism: Acacia confusa (assembly GCA_037074495.1). Lineage (NCBI taxonomy): Eukaryota > Viridiplantae > Streptophyta > Magnoliopsida > Fabales > Fabaceae > Acacia > Acacia confusa. The sequence continues at coordinate 25,803,577 of CM073509.1, read as the reverse complement.
TCCTCATCTACATCCTCATACTCCTTGATCTTCATCTTTTTGACATTCAATGTTTCTTGATCATTTTCTTTTTAATTCAGCTCTTTCTTCCTTTCAATTCTTCTTTATCAATCTTCTTCTTGACCATTCTTCATAGATGACCTTCATATCTTTGATCTACATTAAGCTCAAGAATTTAGTCAATGAAGAAGATAAATATAGTATGCAAACTTTTTGCTTATACAAATGGCATCAATATAAGACATCATCAAAACTAATCATATCTAACAAATTAGTACCCTAAAATATTTTTTAAAGATCATAAAGTATTTTTTTAATATCATTTAGTATCTTTTTCGCACCAATCAATATCCTGAAGTATTTTTTTAGTATCAGTCAATATTTAGAAGTATCCTTTTAGTACCAATTAGTGCCTTGAAATATTTTTTCAAAATCATAAAATAATTTTTCAAGATTATTAAATAATTTTTCAAAACCAGTTAGTATCATAAAATATCTTTTTACTGCCTGAATTTTTTTTTTATTATTATTATTAACAAAAAGGACCAACGACAACGTTATGAAGAAAAGGAGGGAGTGGATATTATGAGGATAGGAGGGAACCCGATTTCAACTTTTTGGCCTTCGGCTTCAAACTTCAGTTATACAAGTAAAACTTTTCATATATTTTAGTATTCTTAAATTTACATATAGTCTCAGTTTCATTCTTTAATTTAGTCCCTTAATCTTATTAGTTTCATTTAACGAAAAATACTGATTCAAAAAATTTAAATAATGAATCATCTAATAAATGATAATAAATCACCGAGTTTTGGCTTTTAATCTCTATATTTCTAATGAATTTTGATTTGAGCGCCTCCACAAGCTACTTCAACATTAGTCCGCTATCCATGTTGGCCCTTAACTGACACCACATCAGAAAGTTAACATTGTTAAGCTCATAATTAAGTTCTTACGAAATTTTAGAGTAACCCTTGAGTTCTTGCCTTTTCAAGTTTGCCTAACTTCAGAAATCACAAATTCTGTCGCAAGTTGATAATACAACTCGATGATTTTAACCAACCAACTCCAGGCTAAATAAAGCACATAAAAATAAAATGGTTTTAGATAGACTAATCCGAAATAGATACATATGACAAATAATTAGCTTTATGCGTCTATCAATGTTTGGCAGAAAAAAAAATATATATAATATTGAAACCAACCAAAGGAGAGCCTTCAAAACATCAACTAAATCCAAGCTCGTTCTTCTCTAAAATGGCACAAGGGTGAAATTTAAAACACACATGAACAGAGTGCAGAAGCAACAGAAGCCATAAGTTGTGCTCGAGATTATGTTGCTAAGCTTCAACAGGCTTATTTAACTTCTACCACAACTTGAGTTTCTAAAAATCAAATGAAATAAAGATCACTTCTGCCACTACTAATCCAAACACACTCTTCAAATTTCCTCAGAAATGCCACAGAAATACTAGTATAGTGAGACCATATTTACAATGACTAACATACATTCATAAGAAAAGCAACAATAGCAGCACATCAGGACGTTCAACAGGTTTAGGGTATGAGCACGATAGAACCTGATGTCTTCCTGCTTTCAAGGTCTGCATGTGCTTTGGCTGCCTCAGACAATGGGTATGTGTGATTGACTCTCACCTTCAAGATGCCTGAAGCCACGTTAGTGAATACTTCTCCGGCAGCCTCCAATAGTTCATCTCGAGTTACAACATATTGAAATAGGGTGGGCCGAGTCAAGAAGAGTGATTTAGCAGCCAGTGCAGATAATGGAACTGGATCAGGTGTACCTGAGGACTGCCCAAAACCTACCATATACCCTCTCAGCTTTAAGCATGCCAGTGATCCCTTCACAAAAACCATAACATCCACTTTAATCACAACAGCTAATGAAAAGGGTGAATGTAAATGGCCAAAAGTTGATGGGTCTATTTGCATTGTTCATGTTATATTTTTTTTTAAGAAAATAAAATCTTAGATTCTTAAAATCCCAATTCTGCATGCCGAAAGAAGAGAGAGAAACAAGATAACTCAATTTTGCATTCAAAATGAAGCAAGCCACTGAGTTTGATTCCATATTGTAATAATTATTATTTAAAAATTATATTCATTTTCAATTTTAATTGATTTTTCAATTTAATAAACTTCAGTTTTTAATTAAAGAAACCCACAACTTTATTCTATACAAAAATTAGAGGAGTCAAGATATGGATTGTGTAACTCAAAGCATTAGAAATTTCTTTTTCCATGATACAGAAAATGAAGCAAAAAAGTTGCTTCCAATAGGATTTGAACCTACAGCAAAGCTTTAGAAGTACAATTAATTTCTGATGCTGCAGTCATACAAGACACCACACCATTAATTTCATATTTTTACTCGAGCACCCACATATCCAAATAAACGTTTCGTTGGAAAATTTAAATAACCATATGTGTTTTACTCTAAGAAGCATAGAAACTTAGACAGATATAATATCTGGCACAACAATAACGCTGCAACAGGCCCTATATCATGTTTAAATGTGATTTGAATTGTTGTTTGTATGATACAATATGACTCCATATTTTAAGTATCAATGCCTCATAGGTTACCTCCTGAAAGACACCTTACATCATTGATAGTATTAGACCTAGAGGAAAAGGCCATGAGATGAGGAATAAGGACAAAAAGAGGAATTGCATGTCAGCAGTGTGGAAAATTAATGCATTCACGTTTTTGTCTTCTGGGTGGGTGGGGGCAGAGAGAGTAAATCAAAATAGCATATTATCATGTAAAGGGTGCAATTCAGGAGAAGGTTTTGCTTTTTTGCACCTTGACCACTTCAAAGACACAAGACTTTTTTAAGGTTCTGCCATTAGAGGGCCTGTAACTTCCCTCATTATCTATATGTTCGAAAGGAAGTAAAGTCTCACATGTCATTTAAATAAAACCAGAATGCTTGAGACGTTCCCTCTGTATTTTTTGCTACATATAGAAGGAAGCGCAACACTAACAGATTTTCGTTCCCACTCAAGTAATCAGACGATATGGGCAAGCAATTTTTCCCTCAGTCTGCTAGTACATTGGGAATAGACGTGAGTATGTCTTTAATGGTGCAAAAGTGAATGTGGAAGGATGGCTGGAGCAATCAAAGATGTTGTATGATAGGTTTATTGTCATTTGTTTTTCTGTTGTAGTTTGTACGGAAAGGCATTGGTTTTTCAGCTCATTTTTGGAATCTATTAAGAGTGTAATAGGGTTCAAATATTAGTAAAATTGACTTGTTTTGGCTCAACCAAAAAACTACAAAAAGAAATAGAAAAGGAAAGGAAAGGAAAGGAAAAAAGAAGTAAAATATCAAATAACGAAATTTCATAGAGTAGAACAATTGTTGGGGTATTACCTCAAATGTGTCCTTTCCTACAGAATCATAAACTACATCAACTCCATTGCCAGAAGTAACTTCATTGACACGAGCAACAAAGTCTTCCTCTGAATAGATTATAACATGATGGCATCCATCCTCCTTGGCTTGAACCGCCTTCTCCTTGTTTGACACAAGTCCTATAACAGTTGCACCAAGACCATTTGCCCACTGGCACAATAGAGACCCAACTCCACCCGCTGCAGCATGAACAAGAACTGTGTGACCAGGTTCAACCTGTTACAATTTGTTCTATCAATGTCACTCATAATATATCATTAAAGCTGGGGCCAAATTATGAACAAAAACAAGGCCGTTGGAAAAAGCATGCATTTCCAGTAAAAAGATATTGGGGCTGGATATGAAAGTATAAAAAGTCTGTAGTTGTGTCAACAATCTTATCAGGTGATTTAGTTAATCTCATCAAAATACATGAAGGAACCATTCATAAATTAGGATCGTATTTTGATTTTATTATTAATCAATAGGATATAAGTGGATATTATCATATCAGAATCTGATTTTATTTTATTCACGTAGGCAAACATCTCTTTTTTTGGTATGAACAGAGGGTATCCCCAAGTCACTTTGGACTCATGCCTAATCTCTATTGGGCTGGGAGCGTTAAGGTTAAAGTCCTCCCAACAAGTAAGCTTCCCGGGATTTGAACTTCTACTCTTCCATACAGAAATGAGACCACTTACCATCTCAACCAATAACCTGTTAGTTAGCCCAACATCTCTATCTGTGCCCGCTCTTGTTTCTATGAATAGCACATTGAAATGGGGGACAAATTGTCTGTCTTTTCCCATACTTGTATACACTAACTGATGCCCAGAAAAATTAAATACGAAAGGAGAAAGAATAAGCTAGTTGGTACTAGAATTATCTTTGGGAGGGATTTTGCTCTAGGTAATTTATATCTTATAAATAACTTAATGTTCACTAGGAAAAATAAAAGGATGTAAATTAAGAGGTCCTTGCTTAAGCTAATATGTCGTTAGATAAGCTAATATGTCGTTAGATAATATATAAAACTACCTTGAAACAACGTCGGACTAGAAAATGAGCAGTCATGCCCTTTAGTAAGATAGCTGCCCCAATAACTGGGTCAATAGAAGCAGGCACAGGGACAACTTTATTTGCAGGAAGAATCTGCTCTTCAGCATATGAGCCCATTGGTTGACCAGCATAAGCAACAAGATCTCCAACCTTCCTACCAGTTAGCCCAGGACCCACAGATGTCACAACCCCCACAGCCTCCATGCCTGCCACATTAAAAGAGCGGGGGAAATGCAATGCATAATATCTCAGCTTAGTCCTCAACAGAAGTTTAAGAACCCCATCATCAAGGGCTACTAAGGATGTCTACTTCTCAGCCTAAAGGTGATCATTCTTGTTGTTCTATTAAAAATAAAAAGAAACACAATAGTATGGATGGAGGAGAGTTTGGGACACAAAATAGATGAGATAGGAGCACCGACAGATTATTATATTATTAAGCCATCCTAGTAAAATATCACCAAATGACAATAACAAAGATAGTGAATAAATGTTAATATAATGATTTTCATCTACAAGAAATGTTCATTAATTTAGTAGCAAAATTCGTGTGGATTTTTTTTATATCTTCAAAAGGAAGTGAATGGATGAATTAGTAGTCAGCAATCAATTTCAAATTGCTTTATCTGAGAGAGAAAAACAAATAGGGGAAAAGAGGGGAAATACAAAGATGGTGAGGGATGGTTTTAATGACAGAAGCATCAGTTGCTCCAAACGCATTTCACTAGATATGAGCTTATAATACCTCACTTTTTTTCTGGTTTTCCCCTCAATTTTGAGGGGGAAAAATACATACATTTGTAAGCAAGTTAGAGTACTAGTCTTGGCCTTGTATAACTTCAACATAACGTAAAGCATTTAAACATTAGAAGTAAATAAATGGCTTTAAAAATTTAACAATCAGATTTCAGTGATCTTGACAGCATTCCCCAAGGGGAGAGTAATAGAGCTAGGTTCTGAAAAGTACTTCACTATCCAGGGAAAACAACCAAAGTGTCATCATAAAACCAAATATTAAATGCCTTTATCTCTTTGCCAATATGAAGAGATTTGAGTGATAAACTAGCTGCCATGAGTAGTGACACCTATATATGTACATATTCTTTCTTTTAATACATTATTTCAGAGTATCATCCTAAACTCTAAATTTTTACAAATACCAAGTAGGATCTTGAACAAGCATAATAATAAGCCACTGCCAGCATAATGGAACAAGTTTCCTTTATCCAACTTTTTTCTCTTTCCTTTCCACGAGGACTAGAAATATTGAAGGGAAAAAACAATCCCAAAGAAATAAATTAGACTAGCAAACCTGGAGTGAAGGGCAACAATGGTGCTTTGTAAACTCCTTTACGAAAGTAGACATCAATGAAGTTAACCCCAACTGCTTTGTTCCTCACGCGAACTTCACCATCCTTTGGTTCTCCAATTTCCACATCATCCCACTTTAGCACCTACCATCATTATGTATCATCAAAAATATTAAAAGGATGAAAACGAAGAAGAAAGGATCACAACATTGCTAGACAAAAACAATTTAAAAATGTGTATACGAAAAGAAACAGTAAATGAAAAAACAACCATAATTGTTTAGAAAAATATATTCAAACTAGTACAGAATTAGAGTATTTACATGAAAGAAATACTAAATATTTTTTCCACTTTTTTATCTTATCGAAGGATGACCTAATTCTAGTTATAACTGGAATACTATCGAATTTTAAAACAAAAAGAAAAAGTAGGAAGATTACAGGAGACAATACTGACATAGACATCAAATGAAAGGGAAAATAGCATAAGTACATTGGAAGAAAGAAGTAATTTAGTAAGAGATTGGCGTGTGTTAAACTTTTAGAAACCCTTTAATGATTATTACCCTTCTCCAAAGCTCTAAGAAACCGTCTCTATGAAACCCATCACAGAAAAGAAACTCAAAATTAAAATCTTTACTTAACTTGGCAAATACCTCTTTAGATAAATCGAGGACGAAAAAACACATACTCAGTTAACAGCAGTGTGCGGAAAAAAATGTGAGGTAAAACATTGACCAAAAGGACTACACTTAGATTCAGGTATACAGAAGCAGCAGCAAATCATATCCCACTAAGTGGGGCCAACAATATACATCACACAATGCCATTTTGGTCCATCATTAACTAAATCTTTGCATAAATTGTTAACCAAATGGTCCCATTCAGTAACTTCATTTAGTGTTCTCTTCAGTCTTCATCTATCCCTTTTCAAACTCCATAATATCATATCTACTCTCTTATGTTGTGTGATGCTTTTATTCTGTTTTAAATTAATTACTTTGTTTAGGAGTCAATTATTAGGAAGTGGTCCAACAGTTATTTTAGTAGCAGTTATCATCAATTGTGTTGTCTAGGCTATATATATGTATAGTTACAATGTTTATTTTATCAAGGAAATATTATGTGTAATTATCTCTCTCTTGGGTCTAGAGTACAGATTCTGGCTCTAGTCATTCTATATTCTTCTACTCCTAACCTCTTTCTCAATTTCTGTAATCTGAAAGCCTAAAGATTCCTAGAACCTATCATTTTGGTATTAGAGCAGTTGTTCATAACCTATGGAACATGGTTAACAACCGTTCTAGTAACCATGACCAGAGTTCTAATAACTGCCTTGAACCCACCTTTACTACCCAATCCTCAACCCGAACCTCCTCACACAACACCATCAACCAACCCTCCAATACAACCAGACTTCAAAGAATTCATGGCACAACATATGGCACTGATCCTTGCAAAGATGGGAAGGATGGATTTTGACCTATCTGAACTAAAGAAGGGAAAGTCTACCACAAATCTAAATGAAGTCCACAATGGAGAAGATGGTGAGGAGACTCATCATGATATACCATGGTGGATGCAGAACCTAACAAGAAGACCCCATGCTAAGGTTGAATTTCCTAAGTACAATGGTGGAGATCCTAGGGGTGGATATTAAAAGCAGAAAATTATTTTAGATACTACCAGACACCAGAGGACCTTAAGGTCGACATTTCCGCTATCGATCTTGGAGATGCTTTAGACGTCTTCACCGGGGCTTCTTCAAATATAAGCATCAGATTTTGGGAAGAACTAGTAGAGATATTTCAAGAACAATTTGGCCCTACAAAATTTCAAAATCCAGAAGTGTATTTGTGCAGTATCAAGCAAATAGGTTCAAACTAATTGAAATGCTTGCAGCAGCACTTTTACTGGAGAAGCAGCACTTATACTGGAGAAACATAAAAGAGGAGGTTAAGAGGTTTGTCCAAACTACTCGCCAGAAAAATAAATACATCCCCCAATCTGCTGCAGGTTTACTACAGCCTCTGAATGTGCTGAGAAGATATGGGAAGACCTTCAAATTGATTTTATTACAGGACTTCCCAAGTCTCATGGGATGAATATGATCTTGGTGGTGATTGATCGCTTCAGCAAATATGCCCACTTCATTGGACTGTCAAGGCCAATCTCGGCCAAATCTATCGCTGCTGTTTTTTGTAGAGAGATCATCAAACTTCATGGCTTCCTACAATCAATAGTGTCTAACGATGACCCTCTCTTTTTGAGTTCTTTTTGGCAAGAGCTAGAATGAGTTCTTCTTATCATCCTTAATCAGATGGCCAAACTGAGGTGGTAAATAGGTGGCTAGAAACCTATTTAGGTAGTTTTTCTCAAGAACATCCTAAGCAATGGGGTCAAATCCTACACTGGGCAGAACTTTCCTACAATACAGGTTTCCACACAGCTTCTGGGTCAACTCCTTTTCAAATTGTTTATGGCAGGATTGCTCCTACACTTTTGCCATACACCAAGGGGGTAACAAAAATTGCAGATAGAAAGGGATGCTGTTTTGGCCACCATAAGAAATAATTTATTTGCAGCACAGTCAAGAATGAAAGAGCAAGAAGACTAAAAGCGTATGGAAGTGGAATTTGCCCCTAGTGACTTAGTTCTCCTCAAGTTGCAACCTTACAAACAACAAACATTGGCCAAACTCTGTTATGAGAAGCTGTTTCCACGTTACTTTGGCCGGTATCCAATTGTCCATAAGATTGGGACTGTTGCCTATGAATTACAGCTCTCCCCTGGATCAAGACTTCATCCAGTATTTCATGTTTCGCTCCTTAGAGCTGCACATGGCTGTCAAGTGCTCGATCCACAAACACCACTGCCAATTTATGATGGGGGCTTCAGCTTCAACCAAGACAAGTTCTGAAAACCAGGAGCATTGAATTGACAGTTTAAGGGACATTGAGTTGCTTATCAAGTGGCAAGACTGGCCAAATGAAAAAGCTAGCTGCAACTCAATGACTCAATGGCTGCATAATTCCCAGCTTTTACCTTGAGGACAAGGCGGATCTTTTCTTCTTTTTTTTTTTTGGCGCACGGGGGGTGGGGGGAAGACATGATGCTCATGATTAAATGCCTTAGGAAGTGGTGGTTGGTTATTTTAGTTGTGCCCTATGTTTCGTGATGCTTTTATTCTGTTTTAAATTAATTACTTTGTTTAGGAGTCAGTTATTAGGAAGTGGTCCAGCAGTTATCATTAGTTGTGTTGTATAGGCTATATATGTGTATTGTGACTGTGTTTATTATATTAAGGAAGTATTATGCAGTAATTATCACTCTCTTAGTCTCTTGGATCTGAAGTACAGATTCTGGCTCTATTCATTCTCTATTCTTCTACTCCTAACCTTTTTCTCAATTTATCTAATCTGAAAGCCCAAAGGTTCCTAGAACCTATCATTGAGAGGGCTTTTTTTGGTCCTTAATATAAGTTATCTTATTGAATTTACAATATGAATGTACAATTTTACTCCTAATTTATTGTCTTGTACAATGTTTAAAGTACACATATGACCTATTCCAAGTTGTTGAAAGTTATTAAATTTATGCACAAACACCAATAAACATTGAATTCCAAGAACAAGTCAATCCAGAAGAAACAAAAACAGGCAGAAAATAACCGAGAATATAGCTCCTCCAATCCGGAGAAGTGTTGCGCTTATTCAAGCAATTTACATGCACTTGACTATCCAATTCAAACTGTACCTCATGTAACAAATTGATATAAGCATAATAAATATAGCTTCATCCATTGCAAATCCTTGAAGCATAAAAACAGAATTCGCATTCATAAGTTTAGCATTCTCATTAAATAGCAAACCATTTGCATCTCTTACAAAAACACGTGAGGGAAGGCACAATCAGTATTGGCTTTGATCAAAACCAAGATATACTCTCCTCAAAAATACCAGAGGACAGTACCTTTTGACCTTGGTTTTTCCAAACTCATTGCAAACTATTGTTCATTATACGGTAGTAAAGATGAAGTACTCCCTACTATATACAGCTGATTGGACAACTTAAGATGACTTTGACCATGCATTATGGAGATTGTCAAAGAAGGAAAAGGAATGACATAAATATTAACCATCACTCAAATGCGGTTTTCGTATTCATCGCAAAACAACTACCCAAAAATCCAACTATTGACCCATATACAATTAAGAAAAAGCTATCAATAAGCAGACGAGTTAATTGAAGAAACCTCATGACCTCCCAGCTCATGAACTCTGATAGCTTTGACCATTTTCGGCGGCGAAAGACAAGCTTCGGTGGTGAGCTTTCCGAGAGATTGTTTAATGGCGGCGGAAACTGAGAAAACTAAAGACCGAGATGAATGGAAGTAAAGGCTATTCGGATGTTTCAGATTCTGCGAAACAAATTTGGAATTTAGAGGAAAGTGGAAGTGGCACTTGGTAATCGCCAGTGCCGGGGCAGTTGGTAGAAGAAGCGGAACAGGTAGTGGCATTCGGTGGGTTGGTAAAATAATATATCAAGAAAATGACATTTTCTCCTAAACATCGAATAAGGTTGACTCATCAACCAGCCGGCTAATCGTTTGCTCTGGGTCTTGTGTGTGAAAGTGCAATTTTTTATTATTAGAAAAAACTCTGTATGGTGCTTATTATCCAGGGAGTTGATTTTAGTCTCTCTTTTTGAACTACCTTCTAGAGAATAGTTTCTAAAACAAAAAATAGTAAAAGTGCTTTTAATTAATTAGGCGGAAAAAGTGATTTTGATTAAATGATAATATTTAAATATTTTTATCATAATAATTTTTTTATGGTCAGATTTACTACAAAAAGACATTAGCTTTTGTTATAATTGCATATAAAGGATAAGCTTTTATTTAATTGTTAGAATAGTGTTTGGAAGAAGCTTTACATCCCCACTGGCCTCACGACCAGTTAGAGAGATTCTTTTTAATGGTTACCTTTCATTTAGTGTTTATTCCATTTTAACTTATATCAGAGTGCACGCAACATAGCATATTAATTACTAGTTTGAATAGCATATTAATTACCAGTTTGAACTACCTACTGTACTAGTAAAAGTGTAATAAACAGAAGTAAATAGTTCCCAAAAGATTAAGGGTACAATCATCCAAAATAAAATACCAAAATAATATACAGTCATCACAAAAAATGACTATAAAATAAAAAAGGGCATACCCTATTCTTCAATTAGCACTAATATGCCCTACCTTTCCAAAAAGGTTCTTCCAACTCAGGCACGATCCCATGTATCTACAGATCTATCTGTAGTTCAAAAGTGAACCCTAAAGTAACTGTTAAACTCATGTACTATATGTGTATATTGTATGCATGCAACCATGACTTGTAAAATCAAATAATAAGTCAAACATACCAAATATGCATCCAAAAACACACACAATTACTAATCATCACGCATCATTAAGCTACCTTACCAAGGCAAGCCCCGGAATTACCGGAATCACAGACCTCGCATCGTTGAGCCGCCTGAACCAGGCCAGCCCCGGAATTATTAGAATCACAAACCGTTGAGCTGCCATTCAAGGTAAGCCTCGGATGAATCCTTAGCGCTAGGAACACAATAGTCAGGGACTCGAACCCTAACATGCTCTGTATATATATTTGGCAAAACATACACACATGGCAAACAAACATACAACAAACACATATCAAGTACTTGAGTAAACAAGTACTATCCGTGGGTTATTCACCAACTTAAAATTTTATGATGTCAGTTCATCCTCCCAAGTATGCCTTAACTCTATTGGTACGAGCCTTAATTAGAAATTCCAGTGATTATAGCCCAACTTTGAACATTTTTAATAAATTCCAAACAAATCCAATTGGTACATAATCAGTGGCATTTGAACCCTTAGGATGTCTAGTTTACAATAAAAATATTTCCAAAGTCCAAAAGGGTTCATACTTTGGCATGTAGTCCAAACTTTACTCCCTAGCTGGAAAAATTATGCAGCTTCCAGAGCCATATTCAAAAATTTATTTCTCCTAGTAAAATAATTAAAAAGGTATCAAATTTTATATGAAAATGAATCTCAAGAAGTCTAATTTAATGTTGTAAAATTTTAGAGCAAGTCAACTTCATTTACTATTTTAAAACTACCGATTAAGCTTCGGTGCCCAAAATTCCTGAAGCTGGCAGCAAGTTATCTCCTTAGGTTTTCGGTGTTTTCAAGTTCGTAAACTTTAACTTTGACTTAATCCCATGCATAATCACATTTTAGACTCTTTAGAACCCTGATCACAACTTCATGCCATGGTCAGGTAGACAAAAATCCTAACTTCAAAATTCAAAGGTTCAGATTTTTTGTTTTTACCTGAAATCAGAGCTTTGATCAGTGATCTGGCTTCTTCTCTAGGTGTTAGAACGTTGTTTGGACCTCTCTCCCTCTCAGCTGAAACACGCCTCTTGGTAGCCAAGAATGAGAAATTTGTGCTTTATTAAAATGATCAGGGTGCACTGAATTATCTGGTTCATGCTTTTGTCCATTGGTTAATAGAGTGAATCAGGGTTTCTGACTTAATTTTTAAGAAACTCTAGAATATTCTAGAAGAGGGCTATGTGGTGCAACCCTAGCCAAAAGAGGCAAATTTTTACTTTTCAAAATGTGTAAATTACCTATTTTGGCTAGAAACACCCTTTTGTCCAGTGGTTAAAACCATGCACCATAGTTATTAGCTTGTATTTTCTTTTCTTTTTCTTCAAGAAATCCTAGATATTTTTAGGGGTATATGTGGCACCATTTGGACCCCACAAATCTTATCCCTCATGCTTTTTGTTTAATTATTCAGTTCACCCCTTGATCTACTGATCCTTATAGTACACCGCCAGTTAAAAGGGCGCTCCCTTTTCCACTTTTCTTCAACTTTTCAGATCTTTTTCCCTGATAAGACCTACATATGTGGTGCCATTTTGGTCCCTCATATGGCCCCACATTTGTTTTATTTAATCCAAAAAGAAGCCCCTAATTGGTCCCCTTTTTCACCGATTAACCTCCTTTAGGACTTGTATTTGTGTTTAGGCCTGAGTACAGATGAAGTCACCTGATTCTCTCTCTCTCTCTTTCTCTCTCCCCCCTCATGTGGACGAAAATGACTCCTTAAGGGGTAAGGAATTGACTTTTCTACCCTTACTTTTCCTCTTTTAACCCTGTGGTGACACGTATCCCTATATAATGATTATACTTACCTTTCCCTTTCAGCATATGTCTTTTGCAGTGTCTTTTCCTCCTCCCTAACTCTAGTAGCGCATACATTTATACATGGGTGAGAATTTGCTCTACCAATATTCTCTGTCCCTACTTTATTGTACCGGCTTATACTGCACTGGTGTTTTATCTTTGGGCCAATTCTTTTTCAAATCGTACACAATCATACTTCATTTTCCTTGACTATACTAGGCAATTTTTTGGTCTTTTTAAGACATATTATCCTATCTCCCAAAAGTCCAACAACCCTTTTTTAATAATAATAATTATTAAATATTTCATAAAATAATAACGATTAATTCGATAGTCAAAACTTCTCATTAATTCATCAATGTTTACAAGTACATCATTTACAAAAAGTAGGGGTGTTAGAAAAAGAACACTGGCATTAATTTTAGAGGGTCACCTACAACAATTTTGCACTGAAATATTTTTTTCAAGATCTTTTATTTTATGATACTAACTGATATTAAAAAATACTTCAAAATACTGACTGGTACTAAAAAGATACTTCAACATATTGACTAATACTAAAAAAATACTTCATGATTTTAAAAAATTATTTTAGGATCTTATAAAGATATTTCAGAGTACCGATTGATACAAGAAAATATTTCAAAACACTGATTGATACTAAAAAAATATTTTAAGGTATAGACCAGTACTAAAAACATATTTCAATATACTAATTAGTACTCAAAAAATACTTCATAATACTAATTAGTACTAAAAAAATACTTCATGATTTTGAAAAAATATTTTAGGTACTAACTGGTACTAAAACATACTTCAAGATGATGAATGGTATTTAAAAAAAAAAAAAAAAGAGTGAATAGTATGTTAGGATGAGTGAGAAAAGGCTGAAAATAATAGTTTTTTTTTTATGTTTTCCAAAACAATAGTTTTTGGCTAAAAATACATTTTCAGATTTTTTAGAGTGTTTGACTATTTTTTTCTCCTAGCTATGGTTTGCCCAAAAAAAGTGCTTTTCAAGGGTTATCCAAACGGGCACTTAGATATAAGGCATATTTTTTATATTTATCAATTTTTTTCAATTTATCTTTATTGATGATTTTTCAACAATAATCAAGGAAGAGAGAGAATGAGAAAATTAAGGAATATAACCTAAATATTTTAAAAAATATATCTCATATTAACTAAATTAACTTTCTTAATCTAATCAAATTAGGTAAATATATGTTATACAAGGAACCAAAGGGAGTATCATTTATTTGAAGTAATTTATTATCATTGAAGGACAATAGAATCCAAATTACTAATCCCTTTGTTCCTTTTTATAAGATATGACTTTTGGTTATGCGACATTCTCTTTTATAAGATAGGATTAAGGGATATATGAAAAAGTTTTTTTTGTAAACTCCGCATTTCACCATTAATTATAAAAATTTCTCATATTACTATTGTATTTAATTCAAACACTCAATATAGCATTCTCTCTCCTACATAAATTAGGGCATTTTAGGAAAGCAAAATTCATTTTTACATATTTATTTCACCTAATTATTTTCAACTACTTCTTTGAACAACTCTATTAGGTTGGTTATATCTTCTAAAAAGAAATGGAGGCAGTAACCTGTAGTGATATGGTACTGAATTAAATTTTGTAGGCGGGTAAAGGAGCAAAAATACACATGTACTTTTATCCCCGGGAGCGTCCAGCAACATATGCTTTTTTTTAGAGCAAAAAAACACACGTGGTTATCATTTTGGAACAAAAGTCACATCTCACCGTTATGTTACTGTTCACTTCATCTCTTTCTCTCTCATCACAATGAACAGTAACATAACGGTGGGATATGACTTTTGATCCAAAATGGTAATCATGTATGTATTTTTGCTCCCAAAAAAAGCATATAGTGCTAGGCACTCCCGAAGATAAAACACATGTGTATTTTTACTCCTTTACCCTTTGTAGGACAATAACCAAAATACCCTACAATTCTTGTTAAGGGGAAAAAAGTTTGCTCATTCTCTATTATTTGCTGAGCCAAAGCTGGAACAGTGTTCAAGTTTGTTAAACTCACAATTCTATGTAAAGAAGGTAAACTCAAATCGTAAACTAATAACAATTTACCTCTCTTAATAGATAATAATTAAAATGTTTAATGTTATAATTAATATCTATATAATTAAAGAAAGTTATTCCAATTATACAAATTCACAATAAAACTTTTAAAATATTACTACAATTTATAAAATTTAGGGTTAAGGTGCAATTTTACACATATGTTTTTTCCCCAAGAGTACTCAGCATCATGTGCTCTTTTTTTGGACCAAAAATACACACATGGTTATGTTTTAGGAGCAAAAATATCACGGCCGTTAATTGACAGTTAATTGACCGTTAACCATGGTGAAACTACCCTATTGCCCTTAGTTTAAAATATTTTTTTTAAAAGAACTAAAATACCCCACACCCCCCTCCCCGCGTCGGTGGGCCCAACCGACGGTGACCACCTCCGGTGACTTTCTTTTTTAAACTAAGGGGAGGCCGGCCACCCCACGTCGGCGATGGCTGCCGGAGGTGGTCACCGGTGGCGGCCTCCGGCATGGGGTGGCCGGCGGGGGTATTTTAGTTTTTTTATTTATTTTAAATTAAGGGCAAAAGGGTAGTTTCACCATAGTTAAAGATCAACTAACAGTCAGTTAATGATCAACTAACGGCCGTGGTATTTTTGTTCCTAAAACGTAACCACATGTGTATTTTTTGTCCAAAAAAAAAAGCACGTGGTGCTAGGCGCTCCTAGGGGAAAAGCACATGTGTAAAATTGCACCTTAACCCTAAAATTTAAGATCAACTGGTTAATAAATTTTGTAGAAATATAGTCATTGGATATAGATAACTCTAATGTGTTTATTAATCTTTGTTTTAATAAATATATCGCCATAAATTTATTTTTAAATGTATTCATTATAAATTTTTTGTTGAAAATTATCGAGTAACTAATTTATTTTTAAATGTATCAAAGATATTTGTTTAAAAATATTTCTGTCAAATAACTTTTTTCATTAGACATTTTAGGATGTGTTTGGATTAGAAATTGCAAATATAGTTTTTATTTGAAATCTTAAATTTGAAAAAAAAAATCAGGTAATGTAATATAATTTATTTTTATTTTTATTATTTTTTTAAAAAAAAAGAGGTCATTTGATAAATTGAAACTTGTTCAGATGATTAATAGAAAAATAAGATTAGATGTAAAATGATTGAAAATTACATAGATTATATCTGTGTGTATGTAGATTAACAACAACAACAACAACAACAACAACAATAATAATAATTTCAAGAGAAATATTCTTTTTTCTGAAATTAATTAATTTTTCTTCCTTAGAGCATTTTACAAATATAAGTTATTATATCAATTCAATGAGGGTGATTTTTTTTTTTTTTGGGTTCCAACTCATGCTATTCCCTCCTCTCATTTTCCGTAATGCTCTCCCCTCGCTCCACACAGAGATCGTAGGCCTTTGTTTTAAGGACCCTCAAGGTTGCTTCTATTTCATCGTGCTTTTTGAGGCAAGAGTTACATTAATGATCCACTTTTATATTTTCATTGCACGTTTCATTAATGATCCAATTTGATTTTCATATTTCCATGGCACGTTTTAACGTGAATTCAAAGACACTGTTAATATAATCATTAATATACTCATATAAATCCCGTGGCTCTACACGCTAAATGGTTGAAGTAATATGCTTACTTAGCTAATCTATATGCATATGTGGTGTCCTTTGGAATTTGCTTGTGTAGCCATGATTATCTTTATATGTGGCTCATTCAATTGTTTAGATTTTATGTATTGGATTGTTGATTTTTTTATGTGGTCATGATTGTCTTTGCATATGATTCATTGAATTTTGTGATATGGATTGTGTGTTTATTGTATGTACTTAATGTTAGAACCAATTGACACTCAAAGGGCGTGAATTAGGTGTAATATAAAAACTTCGAACTTTAACAATCTTTTCCGCATCTTAGTAAAAGCAATAAGTATAAAGGTAAATGAGTCATAAATTAACAGTCGGTTATTCAAACATATATGCTAGAAACATCAGAGCTTAGAGAAGAGAATATGAAAACTATGATTTATTCTAATTCGATTCAATCCACGATGACATAAATCCAATCCTAGACTCCTCCTGAGATTTCAATTTTCTATCTCCCTCAAGTTTGACCGGGTACTTGAGAACCACTACAATTCCACAAGTTTGATCCTAGCGCTTGTGAAGCCTTTACAATTCTCGTACTAATAAGAACTGCCCCTTACACATTGTAAGGATACAAACTATTTCTCACTCAAGATTCCCTAATCTTAGGTAACACTCACAAAGATAGAATGATTACAATGAAAGAATAATTCTCTCTATATGAAGTAGATGATAATTAACACTAAAGTACGTGGGAGTAGGATTACAAAGCATTGATTCGATCGGGTAAGATTCAGAGAATCACATAGTAGGCATAGGCTCTTTGTTTTTCATTTTCATTTTTCATGCTTCTCTATTTGTAAGCAACTGTCATTTATCTATTGTGAATATTCAAACTTTTCGTTTGAAAAAGAAAGGGGTCATTGGAAGAATTCAAGGTTCAATCACTTTCGCTTCACTGTAATAAATCTTCATACGACATCCCTTTAGTCTATTATGAGATTGCTTAAGGTTCAATCACTTTCATCTTCACTGCAATAGAAGCTTTGAACAAAATCCACTTGGTCTGCTCTGCGATTGCTTCTGTGTGCTTTGTTTCTAGTATGCATTTCATACTTTGACACAAGAAATAGCTTTTGAGCTTTTAGAGTTAATTTATGATTTTAAACATCTAAAACTTATACACAATTGGCATTAGTAACATTAAGAAGTAGTACAAGTGACTTCAGTGTGAAGTAAGATGTTTATGAGAAGTATCAAATTTATATGGATAATGATTTTCAGAAATGATGAACATTCACTCAACCTCATTTAAGAGTTAGCTTCGTGTATTACTCGAGTGACATGTTCTTCACTTGAGTAAATCCCCTTTTTGGTGTTCTGGATTCCTTCTAAGTTGTTTGTTTAGGTCCTTTTCTTTCAACACTCGAGTTCATCACTTGGGTTACCCTTTTGTTCACTCGAGTGACCATGATGTTTGTACTATCATTCCTTGTCTTTCTTCCAGTACTCAAGTTCTTAAGTGTATCACTCAAGTGATTTCTGAACTAAATAATTCTTTTGTTCAATTTTCTCAAAGTCACTTGAGTTCTTAAGTGCCTCACTCGAGAGCAGCACTTTAGTGCTTTAATGTCCAACTTGAGTAGCAATGAATATCCCAAAAAATTCTCCAGCTTTTCTCTTCATCACTTGAGTTCTCTTTTTCATCACTCAAGTGATCTACTTGGACTCACAAACCACTTACAAGTTATTCGCAAAATCATGCGACTGAAACTTAATCACTCAAGTGCACAGAACCATCACTTGAGTACTCTATCTCAACTTTCGATGCCTTTATGAGTCACTTGCAAATTATTGCAAGTGATACTAAATCATTCAAGTGCATTTTAATCACTTAATTGATCTTGTACAGTTTTCATAATATTGACAAGTGACTTTCCAAATGAAGGTACCTTGGCAGCATAAAGGTCAACTTCTAGTAAACATATCACCTTGAATATAACTCCAATTCTTACAAATAACATATCCCTAGAAATATATCTAAGTCTTTATTTCAAATGAAAAACAAATCAACTCCAAATTCATTGTATTAAAAAAGTTTCGATCATATTAATAACAATATGTGTAGAGTAGCATTTTGTATTATCTTTATATGATTGTGAACTTCCAAAATTCATATCTCCTCCATTTATTCATTGTTGACCATGATCTTGATGTTGTTGAAACTATTTTGGAGTCTAGTTTCATATCCAACAAGTTTCAATTCAATTGGATGTGAATTTTGTGAGAAACATCCAAATTATTGAACCTGTTCTAAACTAACTAGAGAAATTCCAATGTCAACTTCAAAATATCATATCTCTTTCATTTCAACATTTTTGAGTTGATCTTGGTGTTTGTGTGTTGCATTATGAGTTTAGTTTCATATGAAACAAGTTTTATCTCAATTGAATTTGTGGCTTGAGAGATATGGACAAATTACTAAACCTTGTACATGCTGAACATAGACCAGAGCTAAATAGAGTAGCTAGAATAGTGTTCTCACTTTAGAGCTCTTCACGTTCACTCGAGTCAATAGTGTATAACTCACAGAAGACTCTTGAAATTACTCAAGTGATTCAAGAGTAATGTTTTGTAGTTGTTACTATAACAAACAATCCTAAAGCTTGAAATAATTCATTTTAACTCTGAATTGAGCTATTACAACTTTTATTTGATCATAGAAACCTCCAATACCAAATCTAAAAAATTGAATATTCATATTCGGGTAAAGGAGCAAAAATACACATGTACTTTATCCTTGAGAGTGCCCAACATCATATACTTTCTTTGGGAAAAAAAATACACATGTGGTTACCATTTAGGAGCAAAAGTCACATCTCATTGTTATGTTATTGTTCACCATCTCTTTCTCTCTCATCGCGATGAACAGTAACATAATGGTGGGATGTGACTTTTGCTCTAAAATGGTAACCATGTGCGTATTTTTGCTCCCCCAAAAAGCATATGGTGCTAGGCGCTCCCAAGGATAAAGTACATATGTATTTTTGCTTCTTTACCTTTCATATTCCCATTATATTTTGTAAGTTCTTCTTTCTCTTCTCTCTTCTTCATCCAAATTTTTTTGATAACTTGCTTTCTTGACCAATGTCTTCAATATCTTTCTTCTTTTTCCTCTTGATCAATCTCCATAATTCAACTTGATATCTTCTAATATTTTCTTGACTAATCTACATTAAATATAGCAATTAGTCAATGTGAGAGATAAATATATTATACAAATTTTTTGCACTTAATATTTACATCTTGTATCTATATCTGACATCATCAAAATTAACTATATCTAACACTTATTTGTTCATTTCATTCCGTGTATCTCTTCTTCTTTTTTCCTTTTGATTATATATAAAATATATTGGCTACATCTACCAATGAGTGTCAAAATATATAGATGCTATAAGTTCCAAGTGGGAAGAGCCCTATGTCGTATTGGAGCACAACCCCATAGATTTTCAAATTGTCAATCCTTGAATACAAGGTAGGTTCTGAAACCTAGGTTGGACTAGAAATTGATGAACTGGTCGGTAAACTGGTCCAGTTTAAGCATCAACATGGTTTGATATTTTCTTAATTTGATTTTTTAAAAATTTTCTTTAGAATTTCATATTAATTACCTCGAAATCTTCAATTTCTCACCGGTTTTGCCCTAGGTTAGCTCTGGTTTGACCCATTGACCCTTGATCGAATACCCAAACCAGTTTAGTGGCCAGTATAGGTTTCAAAACCTTAGTTTATAGTTTGATGTTCTCTTCTTTGTTAACTTCTTCAAGACGCTACAAAGTCGGTTAAGTTAATACATGTTTAGATTAGTAGTAGATGTTGTTTCTCTAATGCGAGTTATGGTATACAAAGTAAGTTTGTGAGATGAGTTTTATCTTAACCCGTGTGAATGTGTTTTTCCAACACCTACTCAAACAGGCCTGACGAGTTCATATAAGTGCAAGCCTGATTTGTCTTAGTTAGCTTCATGCAAGAGTCTATATGTGATTTGAGTTAAATGCATGGATTAAAACATAAACTTGGCAACTTGACCTGCGATTTTAACCACAGTGACCAATACTAATTGTCCACAAGCATGGTGAAGTCATTAAAGCCCCATCACCAACGACTAAGGGGGGGAACAGGCCATGCCCCTATCAAGCAGCCTACGGCTTGGCCTGTTTAGGGCCTGTAATGACCTGGCCTATTTGTTAAAAAGGCTAGACCAAGGCCTATTAAAAGGCCTAAATATGTAAATAAGCTAGGTCTTTTTTGTTAAGGCCTGACCTGTAAGCCTTCAGGTTTGGCTTATTTACACATTAAATAAATATATTTCTATTTCTATTTATATTATATAAATAACGCATTATTTAATTTTTTCATTCTTATATTATAATTTCAAGTATGAATAGTTAATTATAGTACTACACCTATTCTTGTATTAGTTAATAATGGCCTTTAAGGCCTGTAATATGAGGTCTTTTTAAAGACCTACATTGTAAGCAGGCCTTTAAAAAGGCTTAAGGCTCGATTATACCTTATGAAGGCTCAGGCTTGAGCCTTTAAAAAGCTTGCATTTAGGCTCAGGCCTTTTACCCTCATTACAGGCTTATACCTATTTAGCGAAAACCTAACAAGACCTGACCTATTTCCATCCCTACTAACAAGTTGCTAGTTGCTCCAACAACAGTTGTAGTTTGTTGTGAATATATTAAATTATGTGGATGTCCATAGGTTCTTATCTTTCCACGTTCTGTCCTAATTCATGAAAATCATTTGGGTGTAATATTATATATATATATATATATATATATATATATAGGCATGTAGGAGTCAAAGATGTGTCGCCTGCTAGCCCATAATTGGGAATTGGGGAGATTGATTTGATATGATCTTATGCGTGATGTATGCTGGATTATGCCATTTACATCTCATGTAATGAATGAGGTGTGTGCTTTCTTAGGCTATAAATAGCCATACACACAACACTCATATGCACAGTTGCATAAGAAAAAGGAATGAAAGTTGTTCTCAAATTTTCTCTCTACCTCTTACTCCTTTTATCTTATATTTATTTTTAGTTTTATAACAAGTTATCAACACGAAAGCTCTAACGAAGGTATTATTTCTCTAACGATTTCATCTACTTTCTTTAACTATGATTCATTTTATCTTTCTGGGATAATCTTAGCCACTATATGGAATTAAAAATATACTTTTACCGATTGTTTTAAACATTAGGTTCCATGGTTAAGATGAGAGATTATTATTATTCCTTTTATATTATGTTGTTATAATTTATACTAGTTGCAGTGTTTTATTTATGTCTTGCATTATCATATTCTTCTCCTACTGATGAACCAAGTCTTGATAAGGACTAGCTCCATTCTTAGTTCATTTCTTTTGTTATTCCTTAGCACATTTAATTTTTGATAAATAAAATAGGATAATTTGTATTTTGTATGAGTTCTTTTATTTTATTAATATTGTTATTTTGTTTGGCCAGAATCTTATTATGAAATTATATGACCAGAAGTCATATCACTTTATTTTCTTATTTATGGCCAAAAGCCATATAAATTTGATTTCTCATTATGAGAACTAAATGGCCTGGATCCATAAAATTTTAATTTTTATTATAATAACTTACTTATTATCTATGTGAATTTCTTGTTACTATCATTAGTATTTCTATATTAATAATTCTTGTTTATTTCTTTAATTAGTCTGAACCATGTCAAACCTTGCGAAAATTAAATTTGTGGCTCTTTACATCATCAGAAAGAACTATTTATTTTGGATGCTGGATGCAGAAATCCATCTGAATGCTCATAGTTTGGAAGACACAATTAAAGAAGGAAATTAGGCATCTAATTAAGATAAAGCCAAATCCATGATTTTTCTACGCTGCCATTTGCATGAAAATCTAAAAATTGATATTTGATAATAAAAGACCTACTTGTTCTTTGGAACAATTTGAAAGAAAAATATGACCCCTAGAAGATAGTCATCCTCCCAAAAGCTCATTATGACAGAATACATTTGCATTTTTAACATTTTAAAATTGTGAACGAGTATAACTCAGCCATGTTCAGAATCACTTCTCAGTTAAAATTATGTGGAGAAAATGTTACTATGAAGATATGTTAGAAAAAATATTCTCCACATTTTATGCATCTAATTTGCTCCCACAGCAACAATATCGTGAAAAAGGTTTCAAGAAATATGCAGAATTAATTTCCTGTTTCCTTATAGCTGAACAAAATAATGAGCTTTTATTGAAAAATCATGAATCTCGTCCAACATGCTCAACTCCATTCCCATAAGAGAATGGAATAACTAATGAATCTTTTAGTGGTTGAGGACGTGGACATAAAGGTGGCTACAACCATAGCCGTGGCCATGGTCCAAATCGTGGCGGATCAAATTCCAACCCAAAGTAGGGAAAGATTGATAAGAACCACAAATGGGAAACTAGCGAGTATAACAAACATGTTGAAAATTCATGTTATCGTTGTGGTGGCAAGGGTCATTGGTCTTGTACCTGTCATATGCCAAAATATTTGGTTGAACTTTACCAAGAATCACTTAAAAATAATGGTAAAGGGTTAAAGATTGAAATAAATCATGTTGATAAGGCTGAGAATTCTAAGTATGAAGATGGTGATATTACTTACTTAGATGTTGCTGATTTCTTAGTATAAATTATATTTTCCTATTCAGAACTGTTATGTTTTAGTAAGTTGAAACTTTCTTCTACCATATATATTTCTTTTAATTATGTTTCTATTTATTTTTATGTATCTTTTAATGAAAAATGAATCTTATTGGCATCAATCCTAAATATTTGTGTCTCGTTGATAGCACAACAACCCAGACCATACTAAAAAATGATAACTATTTTTCTTTCTTAGTAATGCAAGAAGCCAATGTTCAGACTATATCTAGTAGTATAAATTTGATTGAAGGCTCTGGAAGAGCTAATTTTTTGTTACCTAAAGAAATAAAATTATGTATTGGTAACGGATTTTATTCTAACAAATCTAAAAGAAACTTATTGAGTTTCAAAGATATTCACAGAAATAGAGATCATACAGAAACAACAACTAAAAATGATTAGAAAATGCATATTAGAAAGTTTTCTTGCTTTTTCTTCTGGTTTGTATTATACATTTATCAACACAATTGAAACACATGTTATTGTAAACTAGAAGTTTACGAATACAGACCATAAGTTTGCCAATGTAAACTAGTACTTTGCCAATGTAAACTAGTACTTTGCCAATATAAACCAAAAATTTACTAATGAATTTAATGTTTGGCATCACCAGTTAGGCTATCTAGGGTCAACCATGATGCAACAAATAATTGAGAATTCATGTGGACATAACCTAAAGTTAAGTAAATACCACAATCTCATGACCTCTTATATGGATCATGTTCCAAGGGAAAGTTAATTATTCAACCCTCACTAAGCAAAGGAGAAAGTAAGTGTCTCACATTTCTAAAACAGATAGAGGGAGATATTTGTGGA
Organism: Acacia confusa; assembly: GCA_037074495.1. Lineage (NCBI taxonomy): Eukaryota > Viridiplantae > Streptophyta > Magnoliopsida > Fabales > Fabaceae > Acacia > Acacia confusa. Next base: position 25,779,270 of record CM073509.1, on the reverse strand, counting down.
CCAATACATTTACCTTGTAGACCATTTAGGTACTATATGGTTTTAATTGATGGATCAACCAAATGATCGCACGTTTGCTTATTATCTTCTCACAACTTGGCGTTTGTGGGATTACTTGCTCAATTGATCAGATTAAGAGAACATTACTTTAATTATCTTATCAAGAAAATATGTCTTAATGCTAGTGAATTTACTTCACAAGCATTTAATGAATATTATATGTCACTTGGAATTGATGTTGAACATCTTGTAGCTTATGTTCATACTCAAAATGAACTTGTTGTTGAATCATTGATTAAACGATTTCAACTTATTGTAAGACCTTTACTTATGAAATCTAATCTTCCAATTTCTACTTGGAGCCATGCCATTTTGCATGCAACAATGTTAATTCATTTAAGAATTTTTGGGTGTGCAGTATATGTACCAACAGCACCACCTCAATGCACTAAAATGGATCCACAAAGAAGAATGAGAATATATGTTTGGTATGAATCTCATTCAAATATAAAATATTTATAACCATCTATAGAAAATTTATTTACGCCACAATTTGTTGATTGTCATTTTGATGAATTAGTTTTCCCAACATTAGGGGGAGAAAATAAGCAGTTGGGTAAAAATATTAGCTGGAATGAATTATCATTGGCTCATTTTGATCATCATACAAAACAATGTGAACTAGAAGTTTAAAAGATAATTCATTTATAGAATTTAACTAAATGAATGCCAGAAACATTTACTGACCCAAAGAAAGTGACAAAGTCACATGTCCCAACTGTTAATGCTCCTATTCAAATTGATATCCCTGAAGGACAACCTATTATAAATGAATCTAAAGCTCGCTTAAAGCGTGGCAGACCCATCGGTTCCAAAGATAAAAATCCTTGAAAGAAAAAATGAGCTAAGAATATAGATGGTCAAGTTCACGATAATCAAGAAAAGTTAGTAGCTCTAAAAGAGTCACCTCCTGAAGAGTTGTTATCTCTAGTAAAGATATCTCCAGAAGAGAATAGTGTGGTCCTAGAAGAGATCCAGGTACCCGAAATATGTGAAAATAATGAGATCTCAATAAATTATGTTATAAATGGTATCCAATAGGACCTAAATGAAGTCAACATTGACGACATCTTTGTTTATCATATAGCATATGATGTGATGAATAATAATGAGGATCATGAGCCAAAATCCATAAGCAAGTGCCAACAATGATAGAATTGGCTCTTATGGAAAGATTCTATTAATGTATAATTAAAATCATTGGCAAAACGAATAGAATTTGGACCCTATAGTCCATACACTTGAAGATGTAAAGCCAATTGGATACAAATAGGTCTTTGTAAGAAAAAAAAATGAAAAGGGTGAAATTACAGGATATAAGACACGTCTTGTAGCCCAAGGCTTTACACAAATACATGGTATTGATTTTAAAGAAATGTATTCACCATTAGTGGATGCAACTACTTTTCGTTATTTGATTAGCTTAGCAGTAAATGAAGGACTTGATTTGCGTTCAGTGGATGTTGTGGTTGCCTATTTGTATGGCTTAGTTGAAAAATGATATTTACATGAAAGTCCCTAAATGACTCAAGGTGCCAAAAGCATTTAATTCAAATTCTCGAGAACAATTCTCGATTAAGTTAAAAAGTCTTTGTATGACTTGAAGCAATCAGGGCGTATGTGATATAATTGTCTCAAGGAATATTTGTTGAAAAATGGATACAAAAATAATCCAATATACCCATGCATTTTTATGAAAAGATCTAGCAATGAATTTGTTATTATTGTTGTTTATGTTGATGATATCAACATCATTGGAACTCCTAAAGAGCTTTAAAAGGCAATTAATTGTTTGAAGAAAGAATTTGAAATTAAAGGCTTAGGTAGAACGAAATTTTGTCTTGGACTACAGATCGAATACTTGAAGGATAGGATCTTTGTATATCAAGAAACTTATACAAAGAAGATCCTAGAGTGATTTTATATAGATATGTCACATCCATTATGTACTCTAATGATTGTAAAGTCTTTGCAAGTGGATAAAGATCCATTATGACCTCGAATAATTAGTGATGAAGGTGAAGAACTACTTGGTCTAAAAGTACCATACCTCAGTGCTATTAGAGTCCTAATGTATCTTGCTAATCACACATGACCTGATATAGCATTTGTTGTTAATTTATTAGCAAAATATAGTTTTTCACCAACACGAAGGCATTAGACTGGAATAAAACACAATTTTTCGTTACCTCAAAGGCACTATGAACATGGGGTTATACTACTTAAATGTATCCAAGCATGAACTGATTGGTTATGCAGATGCTGGATTTTTGTCAGATCCTTATGATGGTAAATCACAAATAGGCTATTTGTTTACATGTAGAGGTATAGCTATTTCATGGCGATATATGAAATAGAGTATATTAGCCACATTATCTAACCATGTAGAAATTCCAGTAATGCATGAAGGAAGTCGAGAATGTGCATGGTTGAGATCAGTAATACAGCACATGCGAACAAATTGTCATTTATTTTCAGGTAAATTGGTTCCAACGTTCTATATGAAGATAATACTCCATGCATTGCCCAAATTAAAGGTTATATCAAAGATGATAGAATGAAGCATATTTCACCAAAATTCTTCTTCACTCGTGTAAATATCTAGCAAATCAGTTCAAGTAAAAATCTAGTAGATTTATTCACCAAGTCACTTCTAGGTACAATCTTTGAAAAGCTTATCCATGGCATCAGTCTTTGAAGACTCAAAGATCTCAACTGAAGTTGATAAAAGGTATACGTTGTACTCTTTTTCCCTTATCTATGTTTTATCCCACTAAGTTTTCATAGAAAGGTTTTAATGAGGCATCTCTGGAAAGTGTATCAATGAATGATGTACTTTTTTCTTTAGCTAGATTTTTATCCCACTGAGTTTTTCCTAGTTAAAGTTTTTAACGAGGCACATTCATAATGGACATCCAAGAAGGAGTATTTTGAATATATTAAATTATGTAAATGTCCATAAGCTCTTATCTTTTCACACTCTATCCCAATTCATGAAAAACATTTAGGTGCTATATGTGTGTGCATGTGTGTGTGTGTGTGTGTGTCTATATATATGGTAAGATACCATATACGAGACAGACAGGTTATATGTTTAAACTCAGAGAAAACATGGGTATGGTGACATCCATATCATAGATTAATCTAGATTTTGACCAACCGTGATCCAAGTTATAGAAGGATACCTGCCCTTTTTCATACTGGAATACTTTTACACAGAATAAAAATTCTCAAACCTTCTTCCACAAGATCATGATTAGCAAAGCCTTCCTTCGTTTCGTATAGGAGGTGTAACTGAATTTTTCTATGATTTTATGTGATCATAACCAAATCTTTACCTTGCTTAAATATATGACCATGTATGACTCAGTGGATCATAACTATTAAATTTCTGATAATATTACTCCCTAATTTGATCCCTTAGAAATTTTAAAACTCATACCTTATATTTCTTCCATAACAAATTAAAATGTTCTTCAAAGAAAGAAATTATTAAACTTCGAAATTATTATTTCTGAAGCAAACTGGATACAAGAGTATGTAAGGTGAGGAGAGAATTTGAGTGAGAGTTCAAATTAGTGTGTGTTACAAAGCAGAGTTACATGGCTTTATAAAAACAGTCGGCATTCCAACTGTTTCTAATCCTGACATAAGACTTTTACACATAATGGAATATTTACAAAACATACTAATAATACCTATGACAACCTAAGACAAGCCTATGTCTTAAAGTAAAGTAATAACATGCCTAAGACTTAAAGTTGATAGCTAAAATATAAAGTGGACAAGCCTACAACTTAAGACTTATTCATAAGACATGTAGAACTTTTCATAAAGCAACTTTTAACTTTTTGTCTTTTTCTACCTTTTTTTTTTTTACACATTGTCAGCAAGATATTTCCGACTCATTTCATTTCTTTCTTTTATGCAGAACTTTACTCTTATTTTATTATTTTTTTCTTTTAAAATATTTATTAGGTTTAAATTTTCTATTACTCTTGGAATTATATTTTCCTAAAAATTTCTTTTTCGGATATCTTTTAAACCTATATACCTTTCTTCTTTTTCTATTTTTTCTTAACCATTTTATCTTGGTCACATCCCCATATAAGTAAAAAAAAGTATTAGAATTTAATAAAATAACAAATAAGAAAGATTTACAAGAATTTTTAGGATTAATAAACCAAGTGAGAAATTATGTTCCAAATTTAGCAAAATTAACATAAAAATATCTAAAATAGCAAGAGAAAAAACTAAATGGAAATGGAATAATGAAACTATTAAAATAACAGAACAGTTAAAGAAAATATGTCAAAATTTACCAAAGTTAACAATACCATTACAAAAAGATATAAAATGGATAATTTACACCGATGCATCAGATGAATATTGGGGTGTAGCATTGTATCATGAAAATGAAAAAGGAGAAGAAATTATAACTAGATACGCTAGTGGAAAATTTCAAGAAGCACAATGGAAATACCATTCTAATTTAAAAGAATTGTTAGCTATAGTAAAGGCAGTGGAAAAAATTGAAATTTTTATAGTTAATGCTCAATTTATAATTAGGACTGATAATACACAAGTAAAATCTTGGTTAGATAAAGGAACAAAAATTGAAAAATTGGCTAATAAAATGGTATTCGAATGGCAAGGAGATTTGGCATATTATGATTATATTATTGAATATGTGCCTAGTAAAAATAACCTTATTGCAGATTTTATTAGCAGTGGAATCCAATACAGGAAGTGCAAATTCAAAAATGACATCTAATCAGACTTGTAACACGTGCCAGACTATTTTAACAGAATTAAATATTCTAAAAATGAATATGAACCTGTTAAATAGTCAGTGTAGCACAAGTGTGCAAAGCATCCTAAGCAGCATTGTACATTTAAACCAGTAAGTGGAAAATCTATTCAAAAGAATAGAGAAGCTGGAAGAAGAAATAGAAGTATGGTTGAATCAACAATACAAACAGATCTAGAATTGGGTCATGTAACTGAGTCATTCAATCAGATTGGGTCATCCACTCAGACAATTAGAAATGGGTCATCTACCTAACAGAATGTTAATGAGCCTACTACTCAAGTCCAAACTAAAACACTTCATAAAATAACCCCTTTGAATGGAATTATAAAAGCCCAATTACAAGAAGAAGCCCAAAGAAAAGAAAAAGGAAAAATAGTAGAAGCTTCATCCTCAGCCCCTATAATTACTAGAAGTCCATCATTTGATACCTACTCCAAATTTAAATTCTTTAGAACCCTTGTAAAGAAAATCAGAAATATGGAAATATCAGACCCACATGTTAAATATGCCTCCCATTCTGCCTTTACTAAAGTTATAGTCCATCCTGGAACTTCACCAGATTTAATCAGGATCTTATACCAATATGGAATGTTACATGCTATCTATGCGTCTAATGACTTGAAGGAGATCATAGAATTGCCAGAAGCCATACGAGAAGCAGTAAAGATTTATGCAGGGATTGTTACTTAATATAAAGTTTATATAAGGTTTTATTCAACAATTGCAAAAATTACTCCAGACAAAGTTTATCCACCTATTAGTTTAATCAGACTTGGAACAACAAAGAAGCCAGTGGAAACAAAGGCTAAAATCAAAGAAGACATAGAAGTGAGGAAGAATTCCAGAATAAGATGAGTAATATTGGAGCCCAAAATTACAACATCATCTTTCAAGAAATGAAAAGAACAATTGGATCAGATGAGAAGAAATGGGTGGCTTAACAACTCTGATTGCATCTTTTAGAAATAAATCACATGATTAACCACTCTTCACACAGTGGTACGACAAATTGAAGACCAACAAAATGGAAAACTCAGAAAAGACAAAGAAAAAAATTTTGTGAGCTCCTAGCAGAAGAGGTAAATCACAGGTGTAGGTATTATGAAGAAAGAGAAAGAGCAATACAAGTTATGGAAGATCCAAAAGTAGATATCAGTGTCCTTTAAAGAATCTTTGAAGATCTGCCGACACAGAGAGAAATAGAAGAAGCCAAGAATGAAATGATGAAAAGAAAGAAAGCATAAAAGAAAGAAAGAAATGAAATGTGTCGACAATGTGTAAGAAAAAAGGTAGAAAAAGACAAAAAGTTGAAAGTTGCTTTATGAAAAGTTCTGCATGTCTTACGAAGAAGTCTTAAGTTGTAGGCTTGTACACTTTATATTTTAGCTATCAACTTTAAGTCTTAGGCATGTTATTACTTTACTTTAAGTCATAGGCTTGTCTTAGGTTGTCATAGGTATTATTAGTATGTTTTGTAAATATCCCATTATGTGTAAAAGTCTTATGTCAGGATTAGAAACAGTTGGAATGCCGACTGTTTTTATAAAGCCATGTAACTCTGCTTTGTAATACACACTAAGTTGAACTCTCACTCAAATTCTCTCCTCACCTTACATACTCTTGTATTCTGTTTGCTTCAGAAATAATAATTTCGAAGTTTAACCATTTCTTTCTTTGAAGAACATTTTAATTTGTTATGGAAGAAATATAAGGTATGAGTTTTAAAATTTCTAAGGGATCAAATTAGGGAGTAGTATTATCAAAAATTTAATAGTTATGATCCACTGAGTCATACATGGTCATATATTTAAGCAAGGTAAAGATTTGGTTATGATCACATAAAATCATAAAAAAATTCAGTTACACCTCCTGTACGAAACGAAGGAAGGCTTTGCTAATCATGATCTGAAGGAAGAAGGTTTGAGAATTTTTATTCTATGTAAAAGTATTCCAGTATGAAAAAGGATAGGTATCCTTCTATAACTTGAATCACAGTTGGTCAAAATCTAGATTAATCTATGATATGGATGTCACCATACCCATGTTTTCTCTGAGTTTAAGCATATAACCTGGGTGTCTCGTATATGGAATATCCTCCTAGATAAAACGTTGTATTCAATGAATCTTAGGCATATCTTAGATTCGATGAATCTAGACATTATAGCTCGTATTAGGCTACTCTTGTGTGCAACCCTATAGGCCCACATGAAATTGGCAGCGGGCCAACACTGTACCAGCCCACAAGTCGTAAGCAGCCTCTAGCAAGACGTTACGACTACCCAACTCATATAAGGATCGATGGTATGATACATCCTATCATACAACTATGTCACGTCTCATTTGTCACACGATAATTTGGTCAAGGATGAAGCATGGATAGTGTCATCCTCCTATTCTTGACCATTACTTTCTCGATTCTTGAGTAGTCTAACAATTGAAATAGAAACTCTTTTCCATTGCAGTATGGCCATAAATTTCTCATACTCACTCATAGAGGGGTCCAATAACATCTCTTTACAAATGCGAGGGACAAATCCCATTTTGACCATTCACATTCCTCTGCATGAAAGACACTAATCTCGATCGAAGCCTTTATCATCACCTGGTCAAAGGTGACTTTTGACTAGGTCAAAGGTCAGGGACTCTCATGAAGGAATCCATGATGATCTTAGTGTTGGAAATCATGCCCTAGAGGCAAGTCATTGTACTTTGAACATTAACGTCATTTAAAGTATTCTCCATTTCGTTATCATTTCATTTACATGTTTATAGTGATAACTATATCCTTGGATGTATCTTATAGATTATGTAAATGTCCTTGGTCAGTCATCTATACAAAAACGAAGATGAAATAAGACTAGTATAACTTTAATGGGGTATGGAGATGCAAATCAAAGTCATAGACACATGTAAAAATACAAGGTGCTGGACCAACCCACTATGAGAAAGCTGCATGGATTTAGTCATAAGCTTATCTCATGTATAATCGTGTCACAACATCCTTTGACTATAGATCATCATGGATTCCTAAATGATAAGTTGCTAATATTTGACCCGGTCAAAAGTCACCTTTGACCGATTGATAATAAAGGCTATGATCAAGATTGGTGGTTTTCATGTAGAGGAATGTAAATGGTGAAAATGGGATTTGTTCCTCACATTTATAGAGAGATAATATTAGGCCTCTCGATGAGTAAGTCTAAGAAATGTATGGCCATACTTTGATGGGAAGGAGTTTCTATTTCAATTATTAGACTACTCAAGAATCGATAACATAATAGTCAAGAACAGGAAGTTGACATTATCCATGCCTTATACTTGACCAAATTATCATTTGATAAAAGGAGCGTGGCATGGTTGTATGATAGGTTTATATCGTATCATTGATCCCCATATGAATTGGGTAGTCGTAATGTCATGCTAAACACCACTTGCGACTTGTAGGCTAGTACAGTATTGGCCCGTGCCAATCTCATGTAGGCCTACAGGGTCGCATACAAAAATAGCCTAACACAAGCAAAAGTGTTCAGATTCATTAAATCTTAGATATATCTAAGATTTAATGAATATTGTATTTAATCTAGAATGAATATACACATACACACACACACACACATATATATACATATATATATACATATATATATATTAAATTCGAAAATAATATAATAATATTATTTAATAGAGATTATAATATTATTATATAATATGTATTTTATATTTAATTAATTTGATAAATTAAATATCCAAAACAAATAGAGATATTGTATTTCAAATTTAATTTTCAAATAAAGATATCATATATTTTATTTTATTTAAATTGAGATATAATATCTTAAATTTAATTAAATAAATAGATATCATTTCTCAGATTTAATTTATAGAGATAAATTGAATTAGATGACTTTTAATTCGGATTAAATAAATAGATTAGATTAGATCTATTAGATAGATTTAATTAATATATTAATTCAATCCAAATTCAAAGTTCAAAATTAATAAGGATTAATTTTGAATATAATACACCTATCAGGTTTTGAAAAAGCTACGGGACTTTTTGTTAGACGTATTAGAAACGTCGTGAGAAACCCTATAGAGAAAATAAAGAGACATGAGAATATTGAAGGCATTAGCACACTGCTGTCGGTGTTGGAGGTCATTCATGTGGATACCGGTAGAGGGAGTGAATTCGCAGAGTCAGCTCCTATTGATCGAGTAGGTAGCCCACGAGATCAAAATGAAAGAGATGCTTATTAATTCGCATAGGTTCGGTTCTTTTTCAAACTTGATTTAAACTCTGTTGGCGGATCCTCTGATAGGATTCATAAGTTTTTTTTTTAATTCTAATGTGTGTACGGATCTCAACACTCAAGTCAAAGGGCATTGTAATGTGGTTATACATGAGAGAAGCTTATAACTTAATCCATGTAGCTTTCTCATAGTGGGTCGATCCAGCACCTTGTACTCGTACAAGTGCCTAAGACTTTGATTCATATCTTCATACCTTATCAAAGTCATACTAGTCTTATTTTATCTTTACTCCTGCATAGATGACCGACCAGGGACATTTAGGATAATCTTTATGATACATCCAAGGATAGAGTCATCATAATAAACATGCAAATCATATGATAACAAAATGAAGAAATAGTTTAAATAACAATAATGTTTAAAGTATAATGATTAGCCCCTAGGCATAATTTCCAACAATTTTTGACTCAAAAGAATGCATCATTGTCAACAAGGATGATCTTTCAATCGATAAAGGTAAACTTAAAATTCTATTTAAGGCAGTTAGAGAAAGTAACTGTTATACCCTAAACCTTCCTAAAGTCAATTCTGAAAAATGTTTTGTTAGCAATTTAGATGAAAGTTGGTTGTGACATAAGTGTTTAGCTCATGTGAACATGTTCTAACTCAACAAACTGCTAAGAAAAGATTTAGTTCTTGGTTTACCTAAATTATGTTTTAAAAAGGACATGATTTGCGATTCATGTCAAAGAGGTAAACAAACTAAATCATTTTTTAAAGCTAAACTTGAAAGCACAACCGATCGACCTCTCTAACTACTTTATATGGATTTAGTTGGACTAGCAAGAGTAAAAAGCCTTGGTGGCAATTTATATACTCTTGTTATTGTTGATGATTTCTCAAGATTTGCCTGGACTATTTTCTTATCTTCAAAAGATAAAACATTTGATCTATTTGTTATTTGTTGTGTTTGCCAAAAAAGTGCAAAACAAGAAAGGTGTTTGCATTTTAGGTATCTAAACTGATCATGGAGGAGAATTTGAGAATTAAGCCTTCGGAGAATTCTGTGATGCTCATGGCATTGACCATAATTTCTTGACCCCGAGAACTCCCTAGCAAAATAGAGTGATTGAGAGAAAGAATCGAGTCATTATTGAATGGCTCAAGCGATACTGAATGAGAACAAAACCTCACAAGTCTTCTGGGCTGATGCAATGAGTACGACATGCTACGTTTCAAATCAATTATACTCTAAAAGAAACTCAATAAGACTCCTTACGAGCTCTACAAGGGATGAAAGCCAAATCTATCTCATTTGCACATATTTGGATGCAAATGCTTCGTGCATAATGAAGAATGAAGGTATATTTTTGGGTTATTTAAATAGAAGTAAGGCTTATAGAGTTTTCAACAACCGTACTCCTGTTGTATAAGAATCTATTTATGTTGTGTTTTGTGAAACTGAACCTGACAAATCTCTTGATGAAGATGAACCTATCTTTCAAAACCAACCCATTTCAAAATATTCTCATGTTCCTGATAATTCTAAAAAAGTTTTAGAAGTTGAGTCTGAAAATGTTTGTCAAAATTTTGTCCAACCTCAACCACGAGCTTGGAGATACAGTAGGAGTCATCCTCTAGATCAAGTGATAGGTAATGTGGATGAAAGGGTAAGAACCAGAAGAAGTACTTTAAATGAAGTAAACTTCTCTGCTTTTATCTCTAAAATTGAACCCTCTAAAATTGACGAAGCCCTTTCAGACAATGATTGGGTTATAGCAATGCAAGAAGAGTTACACCAATTTGAAAGAAATCAAGTTTGGGACTTGGTACCTAGGCCTAAAGACCATCCAGTCATTTGCACTAAATGGGTATTCAAAAACAAACGAGATGAATCCACTATCATAATTAGAAATAAGGCTAGATTGGTCACCAAAGACTATAATCAAGAAGAAGGTATTGATTATAAAGAAACGTATGCTCTAGTAACAAGATTGGAAGCAATACAAGTACTCTTAGCCTTTGCTTGTATCAAAGGATTCAAGCTATATCAAATGGATGTTAAAAGTGTTTTTTTAAATAGATTCATTCACAAAGAGGTATATGTAGAATAACCTCCTGGTTTTGAAAGTGACTTTCATCCTGATCATGTTTTTCGTTTGAAATAGGCATTATATGGACTTAAACAAACTCCTAGAGCTTGGTATGAGAGACTAAGTAAGTTTCTTCTTGATCAAGGGTTTGTTAGAGGAAAAGTTGATACAACTCTTTTCATTAAAAGCAATAAGTGAAATGAATTATTAATTGTTCAGATATATGTGGATGACATTATATTTGATGCTACTAATGATATTTTGTGTGAGGAATTTTCAAAGAAAATGCAGAGTGAATTCATAATGTCTATGATGGGAGAATTAAATTTCTTTCTTGGTCTTCAAATCAAGCAACGGAAGAATGGAATCTTCATCTCCTAAACCAAATATCTTCGAGACCTCCTTAAGAAGTATGTAATGGATAAATGCAATAGAGCCAATACTCCAATGAGCTCAACCGTTCTCCTGGATGCTGATGTAAAGTGAAAAGACTTTAACATAACTAAATATCGAGGAATGATTGGATCCTTATTGTATTTGACAGCGAGCAAACCTGATATTCAATTCAGTGTGGGGATATGCGCAATATATCAGTCAACTCCAAAGGAATAACATGTAGAGACTATAAAGCGCATCTTTACATATTTTGCGGACACTGAAGAACTTGGAATATGGTATCCTAAAGGAAGAAAGGAATATCTTGTTGCACTCGAACTCAGACCATGCTGGATATAAAACTGACAGAAAAAGCAAAAGTGGTCAATGTGAGTTCTTAGGAGGCTCTCTTGTGTCATGGTTTAGTAAAAAGCAAACCACAGTCTCAATATCCTCCACTGAAGCCAAGGATGTAACTGCTTCAAGTTGTTGTGCTCAAGTATCATGGCTTAAGAAACAACTTCAAGATTTGGGGGTCTATCTTAAGGAAATTCCAATACTCTGTGACAATTCAAGTACAATTAGCTTGGCCAAAAATTCCAGTCCAACACTAAAAAACCAAGCACATTGATGTGAGACATCACTTTATTAGAGATCACGTTCAGAAGAAAGATGTCAAAGTATTATTCATCCCCACACATCATCAACTTGCTGACATCTTCACAAAACCCTTAGCCAGAGATTAGTTTCTCTTTATTAGACAAGAATTGGGAATGGTAAATCCCAATGAATTGTAAGCTATCTCTCTTATTTTAGTCTATTTGAAATTTAAATTGTTTAATCATTGACTAATTTAAGCTTTGGAGTGTCTAGATGTTGTTTTGCAAGTGCCTCTGTTATCATCATCTAAAGGATAAACAAAAGAGAATCAACTTGAGTTTAAGGCTCAAGAACTCAAGTTCACTCAAGCAAAGTGAAAAATAACTAAGTCAAAATCCTTAGAACTCGAGTTCTATGGAATCAACTCGAGTTCATAGTTCGAGTTTTCTTTTTCTAACTCAAGTTGATATTATTTTCTCTTAATACAATATTAAGAAGCATTATAAGAACTCAAGTTCTTTAACAAGAACTTGAATCTCCAACTCGAGTTTAGGTTCAAGAATTGGAGTTGATGTTATGCTCAGTTTGATTATGCTTTCGACCTTATGCAAGAGATTTAAAAAAGCTCGAGTTGCTGTGCCAACAACTCTAGTTCAAAACTCAAGTTCCTGGTTTGAAACTGGAGTTGTGGTTTGTTATTCTATATAGCTAACTCTTGTTGATTACAGCCTCTTATTCATAATTGATAACTCAAGTTTGGAAGCCAAAGGATCAAATTCACCCAGCAACTCTTCAGCTTCTAGAACTTCGCAGGACAATACAATTCAAACGAAGTTGTACATGGGAACTGGAGTTTACCATAAACAACTCAAGTTTGGAACTCGCGTTCTACATTGCAAACTCGAGTTTTCACAATTTCACAAGACAACTCAAGGGTTCTCAGAACACTCTTAGAACGAGGTTAGTGTTTCTCTTTCAAGAAACTCAAATTTACATCTTCGAAACTCAAGTTATGAAAGTTTGGAACTCAAGTTCTACATTTCAAACTCGAGTTCTCACAATTTCACAAGACCACTCAAGGATTCTCAGAACACTCTTAGGACGAGGTTAGTGTTTCTCTTTCAAGAAACTCAAATTTACATCTTTGAAACTCAAGTTATGAAAGTTTGGAACTCGAGTTCTACATTTCAAACTCGAGTTCTCACAATTTCACAAGACAACTCAAGGATTCTCAGAACACTCTTAGGACGAGGTTAGTGTTTCTCTTTCAGGAAACTCAAGTTTACATCTTCAAACCTCAAGTTATGAATGCAAGAACTCGAGTTCTTGCCTAATGAGCTCGAGTTGTTTAGTTCTTCATATATATCAGTGACTCGCTCTCTCTCTCTCTCCATTTCTCATTTTCTTAGAAATCTCCAACCCTAAACTCGAGTCTCTCCAAACGACTCTCAGATTGAACCCAATGAGAACCAAAAATCCTAAGAGATGAAATGAATCCTCCACCTCTACCTTGTCTCCAGAATCTGAATCCCCTAATTCCTCATCTCTGTCCTCTGGAAATCTTAAACTAAAGCACCCTTGCCGAGAGAAGATCCCTCCTCAATGCTATAAATCCAAGGTTGTGAAGGACATTGATCTTCCTCCTCCTCCTCCCTCTCGACCTCGATCAAAGGGGTTGTGATTTGAGAACCCTTGCTCGAAGCCCTCCAACACACCAGTAAAGGGCAAAGGCAAGTCAGTTAAAATAGCTGAACATGCTGCTCGTGAAGCTGCTGCTCCTCCCAAAAGGCCTCTATCTCAGCCCTCAACTTACTCAGCTGGTACTCCCTCTCTTCTAGCCATTACTAGAAATCCTATTCCTTCTTGGTCATTTGCTTGTAATCCTATCTCTATTCCTAAGTCATATTCTCAAACTTTTCAATCTGATTATAGGATTAGAGGTTTCTGTCCAAACATCTTTATTGATTTTTCTCATTTTCTAGCTGATTGTGGTTTATACCTTTCCCCTATTTTAATTCTTTCAAACCACTTCTAACTCTTAAATTTCCTTACTATCCCTCAGTAGTAAGAGCATTCTATTTCTACCTACGGATTGCCAATGAATTTAGTCCTGATGGCACTCTTGTAGAAGAAAGAATAATATCATTTGCCAGAGGTAAACGTGTAACTCTTGTTACTGAGGTTCTTAACAACATATTAGGAATCATTGACCCTCCTCCTCTAATTATTGATCTATCTGATGAGCAAGCATTTCAAATTCTCAAACCTGGAGAGCCCATTGGGCCTCTAACTTTTTCTCTTGTTGAAATGCCTTCTCTACATAGAGTCTTATAGTATATTTACTCTAAGAATCTTATACCTAAAAGCAAACACTTCACTCATTTTGCTCACAAAGACTATTTCTTATTAGTTGCTATAATTTGAAAAACTTCTTTTAATCTTGGTCACTGGTTGTTTTTTGAGATTAGAAAATTTCGTTTTGAGGGTCAAAAGAAAACTCATATTCCTTTTCCTCACCTTATCTCTCTGATTCTCTTCCATCACAAGATCTGGTATCTTAAGTTGGATGAGAAACCTATTAAACTAACCAAATTGGGCCAAAATCAGTTGAATTATATGAGAATTTCATTTTCTGAGGGGTCTGGCCAATCTAAAGCCCCTTTTAGATCCAGAACTAGGGCTGCACCAACTAGACCTGATGAGGCTTGGTCATCCCCTCTCAGGCCTTCCTCTTCTACTCAAGCACCACCTTCCATCTTTGGTGCCTCCCTCTAATCCATTCTTGACAAAGCTATCTCAGCAGCTGTATCTTCCATACAGACTGCTATAATAGCTCAGTACCATGAGTTGATTGAGAAAATTGAGGCTAAGGTTGGGAGACTGGTCTCTTAAGTCACCAAGAGCCATAATGCCTTGGTTGAAGTCTAAGACATGTAGGTTGAGCAGCTGAAGGAAATGACTGAGAAACTGGAAAACCTTGAGGGTCACTTTGAGGATCTCGTTGCCAGATTTGAAACTATGCATTGCCTTTACCTATCCCTGGACTCCAAACTCTCCAAGTGAATGCAGCATCATGACGCAGCAGGTCCTTCTGGCTCAATTCTTTCTCCTCCTTATACCTCCATTTCTGACCCTTTACCTCCTCCAGCCAAAACACACATCTCACCCTCTCACTCCACAGAAAGCATCCCCTCTCACTACTCTCCTTCATCTCCCAGACCTTCATTTCCTACTCCTATCATCTTTCCCAGACCTTCCTCTCCTTCCCCCACTCTTGAACTTTCCACTCCCCTACCTGAGTTTACTACTCTTATCCTAGACCTGACTCCAGTTATTGTCCATGTTCCACCTTTAGACATCTCCACCATTCACATCTCCTCTTCACTAGACTCCTCACCCCGTGTGCCTCCACCTTCATTCACTACCTCCACCTCTATCACTCTCTTTAAAATTGCCCTACTTGTCATCCCTATCTCTTTTTTGCCTCCTTCTCATGATGACAAACGGGGAGAACAGTAGCTTGATGATGTTGCTAATAATGCTATTGATATAACTAGTATTACCGGCCTCTATTTGTTTAATTGCACCACTGTTTATCTCTTATATTGCTTGTATTTTTGCTTATTTGTATCAAAACTTTGTTAGTAATACAAGTGATTCTCTTTGTGAAAATTTCTGCATCTTGATCTTGATTCAAAGGTTTTGAATTCATCTATTATTTCTAAAGTATTTTTACAAGTGTTGTCATCAACAAAAAGGGGGAGAATGTTAGTTCTCATTTTGAGTTTTGATGATAACATAACATTTGTCAACTTACTGACTTAAGACAACTCAAGTTCATGTTTTATCAACTCGAGTTCTAAGACTCATTCCTACGTGATCTTAAGTCAGCAAAGTTATCAACTCGAGTTCCTAGTTAATAAACTCGAGTTCTCCTTTTGAAATGATTTTCAACAACTATCGTTTTCTGATCAACTAGAGTTCATAGCTCATCAACTCGAGTTCATGATCTCAAACTCAAGTTCATAAGTCATAAACTCAAGTTCGCAGAATCATGTCTCGCTCTTTATTTCAAATCATAAAAAGGCTAAGAAACTAGAGTTTCATTATAAAAGACTCAAGTTCCAAACTCGAGTTCTTGGAATATAAACTTGAGTTCTTCAAAACGGTAGAGCTTGAGATCACATCGAGGTGTTAACAACTAGAGTTCTTGTTTAAGAACTCAAGTTGATAACTCTATTTGAGTTTTTACAACTCTATTGTTTTGAGAATCAGAACGCTCAAACATCAACTCGATTTCTCATTCTTTCAACTCGAGTTCTGTTTTTAAGGAAACTCAAGCATTTGAAGTCAAAGAAAAGAAACTCGAGTTCTTTATACTCAACTTGAGTTTGTAACTCAAGTTCATTAACTATCAACTCGAGTTCTTGTGAATGAAAATGACGAGTTGTCGTTTGTGTGATTTCAAATGAACAAACCTTTTTACAACTACTTTCTACTATTGTTAAGAATTATTCTTAAGATGTTTTTAATTCATTTGCTAGTGATTTCAGTTGGCCAAATGAAGAATTAAACCAAAAGCATTATAAAGCAACTCTTGTGTCAGAGGCATTTAATGCAAAGTAGAAAATAGAGCTACGCACGAAATAAACATCAGAGCAATCAAAATAAACCTTGTCATAGGTACCCATTTTGGTGAAAGGATACTACCATCTTCATAAGTCAACTTTCGTTCAAACCAAAGGGGATTTGCTAATAACGATGGACTGAAAGTAACAAAAACTGAAAAACTCTATCTAACAGAAAATATTTTGAGTCTAACGGAAATATGAATATTTCTCAACAGCTATCTCCACAAACCTCAACGGTCATATATTAAAGCTAGTATATATGCTCAAAGCATTTTATTCGCCAACCACCGAAACTCTACACAATCAATTCGACATTATTACAATTCTCTATTTCACTTAAATTAGTTAATATCTTCATATATCATTGTACTTCAATGTTTATCATTTATCTACTTAGTGAGGAGTCTAAACACTTTATTATTATTTAATTATCTGTTTAATCTCAAGGTTGAGGAATCTTTAAGTGTGGGTGTATGATTACAACTTGTAAAGGGGAGTGAGTCCTAATGAAAGATGATCATCTTGAGTACGAGTATGTAATTGTATTTGTGTTAGTGAAATAGTGAAAAACCCAATGGATATGGGAACTGTGAAAATGGAAGAAATCACCAAGAGGGGTGAATTAGGGAAAAAAATTCTTTTTGAATGACACCCAAATTTTTGAAACACAATGTAAGAAGGCAAAGAGAGAAAAGCTTGAACACAGAAGATTTATACTAGTTCGATTCTAACCTTGACCTTCGTCCAGTCCCCAGATATCTTATGGGTTTTTCTACTATCAATATACTCTTATTACAACAATGTAACACTCAAGCAATCCTAATCAACTAGGACTTGCTCCCCCTTACACTTTGTAATCAAAAGACCCAACTCACAGGTTCCACAACCTTGAGTTTTCACAAACAAGTAATCAAAAATTGATTTTCAAAACAGTCCTCTCAAAAGAGCAGATATTGATAAACACTGAAGTTCAAATCAAATGCACAATAATGACTCAAATTGAAAATATGATCAGTTGTAGTTCTGTGTGTTGTTACAATGAGTCTTCCTGGGTATTTATAGCTTAATTAGAGAAACTAGCCGTTGCAAATCCTTCTCTCTTATTCTTCAATGTTCAGCTTCATTTCTGTAATATGACAGTTGCATATTTCTCTCCATTCTTTTAATTCTCAGCTGGAATCTTGGATTTAACAGTTGTAGGTGATCTTCCAAAGTTCTTGCTATTCTATGATTCGTTTTTGACTGTTGGAGGATGATTTGATTAAGCTATAACAGTCTGAGCTGAACCATTGGGATAGAGGAGAAGTTTCAGGCTTGTTCTTGGTTCTGCATTAAATGCATTTAACCTAATTCTGATTTGTTGAATTCATCTGAAATAAATAACCATTTTGATCAAGCATATGTATATATGATGATTCGAAACGTTATATGTGAGTAAATAAACTTGATAGTCTGAATCAAATTGACATAGAATCTCGTCTATGAAACAGAGTTCCGACAGACTCAAGTTAAACCTATGTAGGCTCGAGTTTATTTGTGTTGTAGACTTCTTGACATCTCTCTATCTGAGCTAAACTCAAGTTTGTAAGTTCCAGGCTCGAGTTTGTTTCAGTAAAATTATTATTGAAATCAGAGATAAGTTTGAGTCTAGACAAATGTGTTCGAGTCCATTTTTCAAAAATGCTCTCTGTAAAGAACAAGCTCGAGTTTAGTTTATCAGGCTTGAGTTTGTTTACATGAATAACTAAGAGAGACCTTTCTGTAAGACTTAAGCTTAAGTCTCAAAAAGTCGACATGCTCTCTGTAAGACATAGGCTCAAGCTTATTATGCTAGGCTCGAGTTTAACTTAGAGTAAATAGCTTGTCTTGCTCTTTGTAACCTGTAGGCTCAAGTTTAACATAATGGACTCGAGTTTATCTCAGATGAAAACATGAAACTCGCTCTCTGTCACGAGTAGGCTCAAGTTTATTAAAGGATGCTCGAGTTTGCATAAGTTCAAAGTACTTAACCTTCTGTATGTTAGGCATGAACTCGAGTTTAATAAGATTAGGCTCGAGTTTGACTAACACAGTACGGATTAAAATCAATATTAGCAAACTTCTACCTTTCTTTGAACTTCAATATCAAAGTCCCACTTCTTAGTTTACAATTGTCAGTTATCATCAAAACACATAAAGAACTAACAAACTGGACGAAGGTCAAAGAGTTAGACCAAACTAGTATAAACTCTTTGTGTCTCTCTCTGGCTCATACTCTGTTTCTTCTATCTCTAGAGTAAATCCGAAAAATATTTTCAAATTACATATTCACCCCCCCTCTAGGTGATATTTCATTTACAGTTTTTGAATATCAACACGTTATTATTTGATTTCAAAACTCCAATAATAAATTGTTGTTTAAATGTTGATAAGTTGTTGTTCAAATTTTGATAAGTTTTTGTTAGTTCTCTATGTATTTTGATGATAACTTGACAATTGTAAATTGCAACGTTTATGATATCACTCATTTTCTATGTTTGTGGTAAAATACTTCTTCAGTAACGTTTCTGTTACTCCAGTAATGTGGTTGAGTTCAAAATGTCTTTCAATCTCATAACTCCGTCATCTCTTGGTCAATCTCTTCATTGAATAAACCAGCAAATTTCTAAAGCTCTCAGTTACTCCAATAACGGAAAAGTTACTCTAGTAATAGTGACTCTAGTAGTCACTTAGCTACTCCAGTAACCTATTGCTTTCACCCATATCCAAACGAAACCCGATAATCTGTGAACTGTGCAAGATATAGTAGTCCAGTAACTCCATGGTTACTCCAATAACAGTGACTCCAGTAGTCACTTACTCACTCCAGTAAGTCGCTATCTTCAGCCATGTCCAAAGCAAACCCAATAGTTGTGAACTGTATAGTCATCTTACTCCAGTAACACCATGGTTACTCCAGTAACCGTGACTCCAGTAATCACTTAAGTACTCTAGTAACTCGTTACTTCAGTCATATGCAGATCAAGCCCGATAGTCTGTCATGTTACTCTAGTAACCAATTAGTTATTCCAGTCATAATGGAGTTTTTACAATAGAGTTACTCCAATCATCTATAAGCTACTCCATTCATCGTATCACAGAGAGACTCTCAGCTGTTTGAAACCAAATTGACTCCAGTCACCTCGTGTTGACTCAAGTCACATAGACATAGAAGCGAGACTCTGTTTCCTGAGGCTTATGATTTGATCTCATTTGCTTTACGTGTTTC
Organism: Acacia confusa; assembly: GCA_037074495.1. Classification (NCBI taxonomy): domain Eukaryota; kingdom Viridiplantae; phylum Streptophyta; class Magnoliopsida; order Fabales; family Fabaceae; genus Acacia; species Acacia confusa. The sequence continues at coordinate 25,759,200 of CM073509.1, read as the reverse complement.
ATAATTTCAATCTACAATTATTCTCTGTTATACTTGATCAATTTTCTCATGAGTTTCAGATAAACATAGCAAAGATCAAGGAGAAATCTAACTGGGTAAAATATAATTAATAAAGAACCAAGAACAAGCCTGAAATTTCTCCTGTATCCCATGAGTTCGGCTCAGGCCATTCAAGGACGATTAAATCATTCTCCAATGGTCTAATAAAGTTATGGAAATGACAAGAATATTGGAAGACCATCTACAACAACTATATCCAAGATTCCAGCCAAGAATTGAAGAAATAGAGAAAAATATGCAACGGTCATATTCCATATTTACAGCTGAACGTTGAAGAATCATAGAGAAGAAAATGCAACGGCTAGTTCCTCTAATTAACCTATAAATACCCATGAAGACTCAGAGCAAAGAGACACAAAAACTACAACTGATCATATTTACAATTTGAGTTTGTATTGTGCTTTTGATTTGATCTTCAATGTTTATCAATATTTTCTCTTTCGAGAGTTTTGTTTCTTTGAAATCATTTTCAAATACTTGTTTGTATAAACTCAAGGTTGTGGAACCTGTGAGTTGAGTCTTTTGATTACAAAGTGTAAGGGGGAGCAAGTCCTAGGTGATTAGGATTGCATGTGATTTACATTGCTGTAATTAAAGCTTATTGAGATACTAGAAATACCTAGAAGATATCTGGGCACTAGACGTAGGTCAAGGTTAATATCAAACCACTATAAATCCTTCGTGTCTAGCTTTTCTTCCCTTGCTTTTTCATTCTTTGTTTTTTTTCAAGTTTTGAAAACTTAGACATCTTTGAAAAGAAGTTGTAAATCCCCAATTCACCCCCTGGTTGGTGATTTCTTCCATCTTCAGTTTTATCTTACTACTTTTTTTTTCCTCAAAAGTCTTATCTTACTACTTAATCTTTAAATAGAATAGGATATCAGATAACAACTTAGTCAAAATTTAAAACCATTTAATTAAAGGATAACTTATCAAAATTTGAATAACAACTTTTTAATGTTTAAATAACAATTTTTCAAAATCTAAAATATAACTTATTCAAATCAAAACCACAACCTGCCAATATTAAAGCACCATTTAAAGAATAGGAAAAAAGAAAGAAAAATAATGTCAAAGATGATAAAAGACAAATAAATATGTTAAATTTTAATAATTTTAAAAAGATTGATTTGAAATTTTAAAATGTTACAAAATGTGGAAAATTACCTAACTACCCTTAGTTTTTTATTTTTTAAAAATCTCCAAAGCTCTAGCAAGCCGTCGTTGAAGCTCTAGTGACCTTGTTGGCAACCAACCATAGAAGCTCCGACGATCTGATATATATATATATCAAGCAAAAGTCATTAATATGTATATTTGGGTTGTTAATATGTATATTAAAGTAGTATAAATGATACTTGATGAATGCTCCTCTAGCCCTTAATATAATACATAATTGGAGAGTTCATCTTGGTTCTAAATATAAGGCATATTTTTCACATGTGTCATTTTTTCCTAATTTGTCCTATTAATACTCCCTCAACAATGGCCAAGAATGAGAGGAAATGGGAGAATTGAGGAAAATAAGTATGGTGTTTTTAAAAATACATGTAACAAACTTAACTAACTTCTTCAATATAATCAAATTAGGTAAGTATGTCTTATATTAAAAATTGGAGAAGTATTTCCTAATAACTACTTTTGTTTCGCTATTAACAACTCAAGTGTCCATATTGACAACTTTAGTTTTGATATTGACTATTTTGACGGGCTACAATGGTTAAAGAAATAAAAGTAGTCAATATCATAACTAAAGTAATTAATATGTATGTTTGAGTTGTTAATAACAAACAAAAATAATTATTAGGAAATATTCAAAAAATACTTGTTTACTACTTTAGTATACATATTAACAACTTAAGTATATATATTGACAACTTTTGCTTAAGAAATTCGTGTGTGTGTGCGCGCGCGCATGTGTGCGTGTGGGTTAGGTGCAAAGTAGTAAATATCAAAATTAAAGTAGTCAATATGTAGTGTGTGTGTGTGTGTGTGTGTGTGTGTGTGTGAGTGAGTGAGGTGCAAAGTAGTAAATATCAAAATTAAAGTAGTCAATATGTATACTTGAATTGTTAATAGTGAAACTAAAGTAGTTATTAGGAAATATTTAACAAATTCCTTGTTTACTATTTTAGTATATATATTATCAACTCAAGTATACACATTGACAACTTTAGCTTGATAAATTCAAAAATATATATATATATATATTATAATACTGAAGCCCTGGTGACTGGTCAACAAGGTCACCTGAGCTTCGATGGCAAGGAGGTTTGAAAATTTGCTTTTTAAAAAACTAAATAAATAAAAGTATAGGTAATTTCCCACATTTAGCAATATTTCAAAATTTTTAATCAATCTTTATAGAATTATTAAAATTTAATATACTTATTTATCTTTTACTAATTTTAACAGTATTTTACTCTTTTTTCCTTAAAGATTTACTTGCCAAGAATCAAATGCCACCTTTTCATCAAAGTTTCAAACACATAACAAGTTGTTAAAATTCAAACTATAACTTGTTCATATTTTATGAATAAATAGTTAATATCCAATTACTACTTAATGAACAACTGATAAAATTCCAATCCCAATTGTCCTGACCCCACCCCAGGCATCTCGATCCCATAATTTCTTATCCCATCTAGGATCAGGATATATTGAGACTAGACTGGGACAAGAACTAGGATCACTTTTGAGATCTTGCTCTCGGTTTTTAAAAATTGTTTACCTCATAAATTAAATTATTCTTGTTATAAAACTGATAAGAATAAGAGAAGAGAAAGTAGAGAGAGAGAAATTCTCATTTCAACTATATCTTGAATAGTTACAGAAGACCTCTATTTATAGAAGGAAAATGGGACTTTAGTGTAATTTCCACCTCTGGGTCATTTGGTGTAGTTTTCCCCAAAGTACAAAACTATTCATTCACGGATTTGCATTCCCGTGAATGTTATAATTAGCTGCGGGTCCCACCAAATAGTAAATCACTATGCGTGGTACTATGCATGGGTCCCATGTCATCTTGTAATATTTGGAGACCGGGAGTCAATGGACATCCACATAATAAGTATATTCATAACACTCCCCCTTGGATGTCCATTTATGAATGTGCCTCATTAAAAACTTTAACTAGGAAAAACCCAGTGGGATAAAAACCTAGCCAAAGAAAAGAGTACATCATCCATTGATACACTATCCAGTGTTGCCTCATTAAAAACCTTTCTAGGAAAACCTAATGGGACAAAACCTAGATAAGGGAAAAAGAGTGCAGCGTGTATCGTCTCCCCCTCTTGATTACACAATTTTGCTCCCCCTGATGATTAAATAATTTTTAATGTCTTCTGAGCATAACTCTCTTTCTGTCATCAAGTATTCTGTTGTTCACTTATAGAACAATTATAGAAACGCCCAATTTGATAAATCATTGAATACCTGCAAAATCTAACTCTTTCAAGTAAAATCACAATAATCATTTCATAAATATACATGTGCATATAAAATTTTAATAAATGTTCATGAAAATGCACACTCTAATTGCTTCTGGCAATATATGAACTTATCATTATTCTCGAAAATTTGATGCTTCTAGCATCTTGAGTCCTTCAAAGACTTATGCTACTGGCATATTTAGTCCTTCAAAGACTTATGCTTCTGGCATATTTAGTCCTTCAGGAACATATGTTTCTGGCGCCTTACGTCCTTCAAGGACATGTGCTTCTGGCACACACTAATATATTGTGGTTCATGATCCTCATTATCATTTATTACAACATATGCTATCATTTAAACATAAATATCATCAACGTCGATATCATTTTCGGTTCCATCGGATTTCATTTATTGAGATCTCTTTATATTCACATATATTAGGTCCCTGGGTCTCTTCTAGGACCATAATATTCAATTCTAGAAATAACATCTCTTCTGGAGATAACATCTCTTCAGGAGATGGCTCTTCTGGAGCTTTTCTTAATTATCCTCGATTTTATCATCTATATTCTTATAGCTCCTTTTCTCATTCGAGGATTTTTATCTTTAAAATCGATGGACCTGCAACACTTCTGGTGTGCTTTATAACAATTCATATAGGAGCATTTGCAGTTGGGACATGTGACTTTGTCACTTTCTTTAGGTCAGTGAATACTTATGGCATTCGATTAACTAAACTCTGCAACTGAATTATCATTTTAAACTCTTAGTACACATTTATTTGTACAAGGATCAACATGAGTCAATAATAATTCATTCCACTTTATCTCTTTTACCCAATCTGCTTATTTTTCTCCCCCTAATCAAATCATGCAATATATATCCATTTGTGTGCATTATAGTGGATCATTGCACATTCAAAACTATTAAGATGGAATTTATCTGGCTCCTGACCAAAAGCCAGTTTTACAGGGAGAATTTTGTTGGCTTATATAATTGCTACAAATATATATAAACAATGTTCTCATAATCATTGATCTACTCATATATGATTTTTGGATCATTCAATCTGAAAAATTGCGCGCATAATATATTGCAAATTTCTAGTTGCAAACATCACTGCAAACTTTGCAGACTTATAATCTCACATCTAATCTTTCAATTTGATATATTTCCGGAGATCTATTTCCAATAATTATTTCTATCTGAGAACAAGCAGCACATAATATATGACTCGGATGATCAAACAAGTCATGCCAACTTTCCATATGATTTATCATCCATATGATTTATCATCAAATCTAATATTCATTTTGGGGGAATCAACACAGAAACATTCACAAAGAATTATCACATAAATATTCACACTTAATATATATCATTCTCCCCCTCAAGTGTGAGACCTTAAAAATTAATTCATAGAATTTCCATACAATATTCCATAATAATAGCATATATGATATCTATTTCATTAAAATTCCACAGATTTCTTAATGCATTATCAATGCATAATTTTGTTACTTCCGGTAACAAAATTTTCATTTTCCAGAATCGACAAACAAATATATATTAAATACAAAATCATCAAATGGATCACTGCAGATTCACGAGTGCAATACTGTGTAATCATAGATACATCACTGTGGAATCACATGTGCAACAACTCGAGTTATAGTATGCATTTAAAGTCAAAAAGGTTCTAAGCTCGTGCTTTATAGGGAGCAGATCTGCAGAGATTTAACAGGACTGCGCAAATCTGCAGAGATTCAATAGGATTTAATTCGGCTATAAATAGAAGAAGGCAAACGAACATGCCTCACAAACACACAAGCATTTGATAATATCAATTACCAGATACTCACATATTTCTCTAAATTCTATTGTCATGGCAGGACCTAGTAATTTTATCCCAGTTTCTTATACATTTGAAACAGCATTACTTGATGCTTTGTTGTATGATGATCAGCCCAACATGTCATTTACTTCTTTGTTATCTCCTAATCCTTTTGAGATGTTTATTCCTCCTTCTACTATTCCTCTTTCTGCTTCAAATGTACCTACTTCTCCCCCAAGAACAAGTGTTCTTCCTTAATCTACAAGGATTGAAGGTACAACTGAAGCAGGTTCATCAAGAAGACCTGTTAAAAGGTGTAGAACTATGGTCGAACTGATGGAGTATACCAGTCAAGTTCAACCAATAGTCACAACAATCAATGAGCCAGCACTCACAAGCTAGCAAACAACCACCAGCCAGCCATCAACAACCAGCCAGCCAACAACTACAAGCCAATTAGCAACTACTAGCTTATTGGAATGTAGTTGCTGTCATGTTTTACGGGAAATTATACATACCAACGAACTTCAATATCATAAACTTGAAGTTCACGGAAGGAAGATAGGTATGATTTCCCATGTTGTTTTATTTGAAAATGTACAGGATAAATCTTACAATACTGACAGGCTTCCAATGTTTGATTTTAGTAATAAAAATTTTGGAGAAATCCAACATTTTCTGACACAGTATTGTATAGATTTACAAGCATCAGGATATAACTTGATGTGTGATCCTGTATTGGACTATCATGAGGTCCTTTGTGTTGGTTCGGAATAGGCTAAAAACCCAAATGAACTACCGCGGAGTTCATTTCAAACCAACATTGAAAATCTATTAGATAAAGGAAAACAGTCCACGGTTAATATTCCATATGATATATCATCCCTTAATCAGGGTGAATTATATAGATTAACAATGGAGCAACGAGAAAGAATAAAGAAAACAATGCACCATGATTTAAGTGATTATTTTCACTTAACCCTAAATGATGCGAGTAAACAATTAAATATGTCTACTCACACCATACAAAAGATCTATCAAAAAGGAGGGTTAACTGATTGGCCACACAAAAAGCTTAAGAAACTTATGATATAAATCTCGATATTACGAAGAGCTTTGCCTCATCTGGATCCCATCTCAAGAGAAGCAAAAGAAGAAGATCTTCAAAATGAGATAATTAAGGTTTGTAATGGAGTTGAGCCACTCGCTATTAAACTTTGTTGAAATAATATTGCTTTTTGTTTAATCATTTTGTTTATGAATATTCTTCTCTTATATTCACAACAATTATTATAATCATAGAAAACACAAAACAACCATAATAATATATTTGCTTCATTCACTTCGGGGAATGAAGTTGGATAAAATTCATGATCCATAACTCACTGATTTATTTGATCATGGCAATTAATCCACAATATTTCTTGACTTTATCACAATTTTGCTACTGCAAGAGCAAATTGGATATATTTATTTACAGTCAACCATGATCATACAATCCTTTGTCTCATAATTTAAGTGAGTATTAGATGCCAAATATACAATTTTGAGGCCTTTATACAATTGATGGCATACAAAATTAATGGATCAAGCCTTATATCATAACTTGTCTCTCGGCTTCAGGCCAACTTATTTCATTAGCTTCAGGCTAATTAATCACTTGACTTCTAGCCAATTTATGCCCCCTCATGGTCTCAGGCCAATTTATGCATCATATCTCCGTGGCCTTTTAACAATTTATCGTCAGGATAAATATAAGCATAAATAAATAAAATAAATAGTTGGAACCCACTAATAGTGTGGTTGCCATAAATAATAAAAGGGAGGGGGATATAAAACAATAAATAAATTATAAATAAATGGAGTCCACTATACTAGTGTTACCACCATGAAAAATAAAGTAGTAAATAATAAAATAAATGGTGCCCACTATACTAGTGTTGCTACCATGAAAGATAAATAAAGTAGTAAAAAATTAAAATAAAATAAATGGGGCCCACAAAGTGTCATCACCATGAAAGATAAATAAACGCTAAATAAAATAAATAAATAGAGCCCACTAATAGATACTAGTGTGCCGCCATGAAAGAAAAATAAATGTAAAATAAAACATATAACTGGAGCCCACTAATATTAGTGTTGCCACCATAAAAGATAAATAAATGCATAAATAAATGGAGCTCACTAATATTAGTGTCGTTTCCATGAAAAATAAATAAAGCAGTAAGTAAAGAATTAGAATTAAATTACAAATGGAGCTTAATGTCGCAACCATGAAATAAATGAATAGGGAGTGGGAAGAATATATAAACATAAATAAATTACTATAAATAGTAAAATTTAAATTTACCGTGAATAGTAAAAATTACTATTCACTGTAAATAGTGAATAAAATAAAATTACTGAAAGATTAAATCTAGACTTCCATATAGGAGTCAAAATGAATAAAAATGTAAAATTACTGAAAAAGGTAAAATTAACATGAATAGTAAAAATTACTATTTACTGTGAATAGTAAATAGTAAATAATCTCAAATCTTAACCATGGAACCCGATGTTCAAAATAATCGGTAAAATTAGAACTTTAATTCTATATAATGGTTAAGATTATCCCAGATAGATAAAATAAACATATAGTAAAGAAGATGGTGATAAAATCTTACCTTGGTAGAGTCTTGGTGCTGATAACGTGTTATAAAACTGATAAGAATAAGAGAAGAGATTATAGAGAGAGAAAGTAAAGAGAGAAATTCTCATTTCAACTATATCTTGAATAGTTACAGAAGACCTCTATTTATAGAAGGAAAATGGGACTTTAGTGTAATTTTCACCTCTGGGTCATTTGGTGTAGTTTTCCCCAAAGTACAAAACTATTCATTCACGGATTTGCATTCCCGTGAATGTTATAATTGGCTGCTGATCCCACTAAATAGTAAATCACTATACGTGGTACTATACATGGTACTATGCGTGGGTCTCATGTCATCTTGTAATATTTGGAGACCGGGAGTCAATGGATATCCACATAATAAATATATTTATAACAATTCTTTTATTCTTTGTATTTTTTACTACATAGAGATTAAGTTATCTTGTGATAAAATGTGTATTACATCTTTAATTAGAGTTAACTGATATATCGTGATATTAATCCTAACTATATATTGTATATGGGTATAGCTTTATTAATTGTTAAATGATCACTTTAAACAATAAAATATGAAGAATTTAACTAATATAATGATACTTTTTAAGTTTATTAATTTTTTTAAGAAATAAACCATGATTTCCTGGTCCCTGTACAACTGGGATTGGGAAACACATTGGGACTGAGATGCAATTTTGCATCCCTTCCAAAATTGGCAAGGGAGTTAGAGCTGGGGTATTCAGGTCCTATCTAAGGTTTTGAACACCCTTGATTAGAATTTACTCCCTTAACTCTTACATGCTAAGTCATATTATTTTATTAGTACTTTCATTCCATGATGATAATAATCTACTTCAGGGCTGTTTGGGATGAGGGATTTTTTTTATTTTTGGGTGTTTTTTTTTTTTTTTGGGGGGGGGGGATGTGAGTTGAAATTTTATAAAGTTATGAGTACAATAAAATAATTTGTTTTATTTTCACATTTCTATTTAATTTTTGCCTTTCATATGCTATTACATCCTGTGCATTGCATTAGGAAAAATCTAGTTTAAAGATTTAACCATCATGAGCTTTGTAGCCATTTGACTGCTTGAAAATCTGAAGGAATGGGACACAGCTACAGTCCCTACATCCCAAAAGCTTCTCCTAAAATCTCTTAAATTCAACCAAATTACCTAATCAAATACCAAAATCTACAGCAATCCAATTTAAAAAGGTTTATTCAAGAAACATCTGCAACATATCTAATTTAAGAATGTTAACATATTGATTTGTCATCATGATAAACCATGATAAAAGAAGGACCTGCCAGAAGTGATACAAATGACAGCAATTTGGACTGCAGAAAGAACAGCAATGAATTAGTTGCTCATACTGATATAATAACGACCAACGAGCTATCATTTTAAATCTACTACATTCATACATTCAAGAGATAATGGTAGCCCAATGCACAAGGCTCTAATTGAGTGAGACTTGAGAAAAGATAGATATACACAGCCTTACCCCCTGCAGCAGAAAGACTATTTTCAGAATTTGAATCCGCAACATCCAGATCACATAAGAATAACTTTAACATTGCTAGTTGCTACAAGGCTTACCCTCTCATACATTTCAAGAGATACTAGTCACAAAAATAGTACTATTTATAATGTCTGCATGCTACTTTTTTGGCCTATTATTTCGTTTCTCTAAATTTCCCTCTAAATACTCTATTGCATTCACTTTTATGAATGTGGTTGCTTTGCATTGACAAGGCTATGGTGCTTATACCATCTTTCGACAGAATCATATATCAGAGCCTTGCATATCCACTAGAGCAATATATGCCGGTATCTTCAAAATTGATGCACCGAGAAAGCTCAGCTGTGAGCTTTTCCAAATCTTCCCTTGTATGGGCCGCGCATAGAGCTACTCGAAGCCTAGGAAACAAATATGATAAACAACATATTTCAGACATGGATACGGAAATCCACTAGACTAATCAAATATCACTCAGGAGACATTTGTAGAATGAAGACATGGCAAAACATAATAAGATAATGTATTTGGCTCAAAAAATGCATGCATTTGAGGATTTACAGTGCCTCCGCATTATACATAAACATGGTAGAAAAATACATTTGAGGGAAAAATCATTCCGAATCATAACATTTGGTTCTCGTATTCACGATGGATTTTGCTTTTCCCTATTGCTCACTTATTTTAAGTAGCAGTAGTGAAAATGAACACAGACTCAAGGCCTGTTTGACATCACAAGAGAAGCATTCTTTTGTTAATGCACAAAACATATTTATTATACTCTAGTATCATTATTCACCATTAATTATCTCTTTTTATCACACCTCATATTTAAGGACATGAGTGCCATTTTGAGAAACACTAGAATCAAATGTTTTTTTTAAAACAAAACCAACTCCTTGCACATATTTACTAGTATATCGCAAAATCACTTAAAATAAACTAATCCAAACACTCAATCCACTTCATTCTCCTTTTCCTTTTATCTTGATATTATGTGTGGGTGTAGAGTGAGAGGTAAGAAAATAAAAATAAACATCATAGCCAAGGACTTTTCTTTCTCATTCATTCAAGTTTTACCATCGAAGAAAATGAGTTTGGACGTTGAGGGCTGTTAGGAAGTAAAACCTGCATGAGTTAGGAGGCACAGTTGGTGGTCTAATTGCAGTCACATGAAAGCCAGATTTCAATAGATGCCTGTTCCAGAATGATTATGAAATGTTAATTAGGAAAATGAATCTCCAAGTAAGTGCATGCGTGTGAGTGCATGAGAGAGAGAGAGAGGGTACCGGCTTGCTTGCAGTGCTTTTTCTTCACTTCCTACAATTAAAGATATAATGGGACTTGTAACAGGGATTCCCGTTAGAGCACGGAAGTCTTTCACCCGGTTCCAAATGGCCCTTCTACGCCATGTCTCCATTTTTGCAACCTTAACAGCAGCTGGCAAATTTCATTTATGTTCAAGAGATATGTCACTTATACAGGGAATAGTAACATAAGAGTCGCAGCAAGAGAAACAAGAAAGTCAAATACACATCAATGGGAATGTGGTTATAAAGTTATATTTGTAACCATCTATATAAATGAAAAATGGATGCATGGGGCTTCCCTCAATGTATTAAGTTCAGACTTTGTCAGCTCTATAGTAAGGAATGCAAAGTTGTTAAAGGAACACCATTCCCCATGCTGATCTCAGAAGTGGGATTGACATTATCAAAAGCACACCTTTACAAAACTGAGACCAGATAGGCAGAGTAACTACTTATTAAATGAAACTAAAAAACAAAATATGTAACAATGATGCAAATAATTCTTTTTTTATAAGAAAAGGTCAAAAGCTATATTTTGGAAGTAAATCAATTTAACTATAAGGACACGGCTAACCATGAGCAGCAGCCACAACTGGGACTGGTGTGGCAGTGGAAAATATAAAGGGACGACCCCTTGATTGTATGAGTAACTTCCACCTTTTGCTGCCAGAATGCAAAAAACACCACAATTGCATTAATAAACAACAATTTCATAAGGATCACTGATGAAATTTATACCATCTACGGCGGAAGAAAAAGTCCCAAAAAAAAAAGGAAAAAAAAGATTAAACAAAGAAACATGGAATGGGAAGTTTTCGCAAACAATTACCTGCATGCTATGAATCCTCCATGGCAGCCAGCAGCTTTACTCAATGTTCCAATGCACAAGTCAACTTCTTTTTCACAGTTGAACTCCTCAGCAACGCCGCCACCACTTTTGCCGCAAACAAAAGATCCATGGGCCTGGAGAAAATAAGGTTTTTATTTTTGATATAATATCATTAAACAATGCAGGCATAGTGAAGTCATCATTTCTTATACAGGGTAACCATATCAACACTATAGACATGGTATAGTAAGTGAATTTTTATTTTATTTTTTCACAAGACTAATAAAGAAACAAGAGAATGGTCAAATACATATGACAACTTAAAAAATGCTCCCATTATCCAGGGCAACAACAGTATTTTTTAACTCTCCAGTGACCATTGTGTAACATCATACTAAAAATTAACCTTTCCATTGATAAAAATAATGAGTATAAATGCACAAGATAGGCTTCAAGTAGTCTGTGACACAACTTTAAGAGGGCTTACATCATCAATGACTAACAAGAATCCATGCTTCTTGCGAAGGTTTGCAAGCTCAACCATGGGTGCATAGTCTCCATCCATGCTAAACAAGCTGCAAGAACGAAAATGCATATTTCCGGGGGGGAAAAAATCACCATCATAAAATCATGTATAACTGACATTCAAAATACAGAATTATAATCGATAATCAATTTGTAAATCTCTATCGACACCAAGTAATGATTCTGACTTCTAGATATTGAAAATATTTCCGACACACCAGCCATGCTGATATTTAGCAAGGAGCATATAAAGATCATCAAGACATGAATAGCTGAAGTGAAAACCTGATGTGATTGTAACATGGTCAGGCATTGATGATTAAACACTTAAACAGTACGTTCTTGAATCACCCTTTCATTAGATTTTATCTTCTATGGATGATGCATATCTTTCTTATATTCATTCACTAAAAACAATGATGAAATTGCTAAAAATCAAAACCATCAGATATAGAAAAACTAGTGAGAGAACTGCATAACAAAGATGTAAAAAGCAACACAGCAGATTTAAGCACAACGCATGTACTTGCCCAACAAACACTTTATAGAAACAAAATTTATGGTTCTCATGCACTGTCTCATCTCTAGAGAATTAACAAGATTTTGACCAGAAATGTGGTTCCCATCATAATATTATTATTATAGCAGAAAAATTGTTCAAAGTTTCAAATGAAAGTCTGACTATTTGCTCATCTTGCTATTGGTTAAACCCTGCCTTTTCCAATTTGTATTTAACAATTACAAATAATAATGACGTTCAAATTTCCAACTATAAGAATGACCATGGGGATTATGAATGTTTACATCTTATAAATTCTACTGTAAAAATGTATACATCAGGCTTGATCACTGAATCATCAACTACAAACAACTCCCTCTCTGGCTCTCTCAATCAACCAATGTTACAGGTTTCAAAATATTAGTCGTACAACTAACAACTTTTAAAACTTAGATAAATTACTAGTCATCCACCTAATTCAAGATCATTTAAGGGGAAATTCTTCCTCTTATCCAATATGTGAAGTTACATACAAACGAGATGTCATCTTTTAAAGTATATAGGGTTGCAGGAAAGGAAAACAAATATATATTTTTATTTCTAAAAATAGAATGAAAATCCAACGGCAGCTTGTAACAGTAGAAGTAATGAGTTACCTATCAGTCACAACAACCTTTCTCTCCATTTTGCAGTGTGATCTGTTAAGCAAATAGATATTGCAATAATGTAAACATGATGTACATACTGTGAATGGCAAAAAAGAGAAATTATAATGAGAACATGTTAATTGCAGAGAGAAGAAGAAGCCTACAAGAGTGTATTAAGGTGGGACATATCACAATGTCTGTAAATGAACACCTTCACACTTTTTTGTCGCTCAGCAAGACGAACACCATCAATTATTGATGCATGGTTTAGAGAATCAGAAAATATGGCTATTTTTTTGTCCTCTGAAGGCATGCTGTTCTCAGTCAAGAGAGAACCAATACTTCCTATTGCTGTCATTAAAGCCATATTGGCTGCAAACCCTGTTGGACAAAGAAGGCAATCCTATAGCATGGATTTTAAACCAAAACTGGTCAGCAATATGTAGAACTTAGGCTCATCATCACACTTTGTCCTTCCATCATCTCATTAATTAAGAGGCAGCTCCATAAAGATAGCAAAGTATAAAATTCCTAGAGTTTGAGGATGGTGCACTGAAAAAGTATAACTGACTCTTCTATTAATAATTACATGTTGCAATTCAATTAGATTACAGCTTAATCATTGAAAGTAACAAAAAAGGAAATAAAAAAGAACATAAAAATAAGCTGTTATAATTTCAATTTTATATAGCTGCACCACATGCTAATCCTGAACAAATAAAATAATCAATTGACAGGGGCATCAACTATTAATAACAGTATTCAGGTCATGATGAGCACTGACATGACAACTAAAGTCAAACTCTAGCAAATGAGATTTCCTCGTCACTAAAATGAATACAAAGGATGCCATGTTAGTATCCACACTAGAACACAATGGGTTAATCTCAAAAGTGCAGAACATACGAGAGTAAGCATCAACTCAGTCATTAATAGAAAAATATATGATTTGAGTCTCCTACTATACAGCCCTAAGTTAAGTCTCAATGGCTAATTGTGTTCTATGAGATCAAACTACAAAGCATTGCAAGATATTAAAACAATAACAGTTCAAGGAGTTCACACAAGACAGTTTATACACCTCTTTCTTCTTTAAATCTGCCAAGCATGACTCCAGCTGACCATGGTAATTTGTGTATCCACAAATAAGAGCCGATCCTCTTGGTCCCATTCCATATTCTAGGGCTGCCTGATATAGAAAAATGATCATAATAGTTAATACCTGTAAGCTAAAATTAAATGAACTGAAGAGACAGAGTTCAGAAGATAAAATGAAAAAGAGGAGGGAAAGTAGTTCAAAGTTTACTGAAGGGAACATCATCAAGCACACCTTTGCAGCAGCCCTTCCAATTGTGGGATGGGAACTTAAGCCAAGATAGTCATTTCCGGAAAACAAGATTAACTTTCTCAGTTGTTGGTGATATCTCTCGGGGTCTTTACTAATAACTGGAGCATGGATAATCTCATCACCTATACCCAAAAAAGTCATTGTTATATGTCAAGTGGACATCAGAAAATGAAACAAAATGTCCGTTGGCCGAAGTAGATTGAGGCAAACACCAAAATTTGTAAGCATGAGCAGAATAGAATTAAGTTGAATGTCATAGAAAGTAGAAATGGCATAAAGTAGCTGTACAATTTGCTCCTTGAAAAAAATAGCTTGTTATGCTTAGTCTTGGCGTTTATTCTCCGATGTGAGCTAGTTTCCTAAATTTTGTCACTCACTAACGGCTTGAAAAGAGGTACATTTTTAAGCACCAAAATTAGCATTCTACATGCCATACGATACCGTATAAAAAGTAGACTAAATCACTAAATATACTTGAAATTTAGAGCGTTAAAAGTTTACCAGGACTTGGGGTGTCATGCATCCATTTGTTAAATGTGGGTTCTCTAATTTCCACTTCCACAGACAATCGATCCCGTGGGTGCAATTCATCGAACACCTCGAATTCTTCATCATCCGGCACAACATTTTCTGGGTTTGGTACATATCGTTCGTCATTCTCAACACGTAAGTGTGTAGTTTGCTTGCGGAGGCAGATGGGTCTCAAAGATCGAAGTACTTTGAGAGACTCAAGCCTTGCAAGTGCCTGGCCGACCCAACAGTCCCAGGCACTTGGTGTATCCATTTTCTCAACAGGCAGAGACCGAGAAATGGGAAGAGAGAAATGGACAGAGATGAGAAAGAAGGGCAGGTGGGTTGATAAGCATAAAGAGGGAAATAGCAATGAATAGACAATTAGCCGTTCGCCATTAGGAGAGAGCACTTAGCATTTAATTAAGCAGTTTAGTTGGTTTTCCCTACCAAGCGCAGTCTCGTTATTGGAAGCTCCGCCTCGCCAGTCGCCATCGCTTGTCTATTTGAAGAAAAAGTGTTTTCGGCTGAAAACTACAACAACTTGGAACGGTAGGAGCATGATCCTACCTACTTTTGCGTTTGAAGGAAAATTGAATTTATTTCGAAGTACCCAATATGCCCTGGTCGGTGCTGTTACCGGCCATAAGCATTACAAACCAGATTTGTCTATGCGGCCCTTTTTCCTCTTGTCCCCTCCTGCTTCTTCAACGTCTCAATTTTGTGAGGCGTTTGGGCTACCCTTTATCACATAATGAAACTGTCTTTTGGCATCTATTAAATTATGGGCACATCTGGGATATCGACGTTGGAAGTGATTTTTGCTTTTGATGGACTTTTTTTCTGTTAAACTTTTTTTGATATGATTTACATTTGAGATAGTGATGGTAGAAATGACTTTTTTCTTAATGGACACTTATTTTATATAGCTTTTAAAAAGATAGTTAATATGGAAAATGACTAAAAATAGCATGAATCATATGTGTATTTGTGTTTGTTTGTGTGTTGTATAAAATGTAATAATTTGGAATAAAAAATTAAAAATAAATATAAACTTGCTAAATAAAATAGTAAAATTACCATTAAAAATTGGCATTAAACATTCATTTTTCTCCTTGAACAAAGCATAAGCCGACAAGAAAAAATAGATCCAATATAGGATCTATATTTTGCAGAATAACCATATTATTCGGATCCTACACAACTGTTAATGTCAAAGCCATGCACCGTATCATTTTTGCAATATAGGATCCGAATATATGGTTAATATGGTGAGCAAAGATTTCAAATAGGAGAGAATATGGTGGATTTAATATGGTGAAATTGAAGTACAACTGCTTTTTTTTGGGGGGGCACAATGGTCATTTGTCAGCCAAAAGGAGACTTGCTTTTTGTTGATGGGATGAGAAGCAAGGAGTTGTAGCTTTACAAAAAAATCAACTTCAGACCATGAAGTCCATCAAGTAATGAAGCTATTCCAAAGACCCAATTATTAGATTTCTACTTTTGATGGGTTGTCATTGGACTTTTTTTAGCTTCAGAAGCTATCACAAACAGGTCCTATATATCAGTCCCGACTAGTAAGCTAAAATAGTTTTGAAGGGAAATGATGAATATAAATACTTTAACGTAATTTATTTAATTTTATTAATCTCTTCGGACAAAATGTTAACTATATCTTATAATAAATATTGGAGGAGCATTAATCATAGTTAACAATTAACAATGTTAACACCATACTAGTGAAGTTAATATGTTTAAGCTTAAATCTAAATCATTATTAAAACTAGAAATGAAAATTGGCCAAGTCCCTAACAAAGTCAACAATTTAGTGTACATAAACATAAAGTATAGTCTAGCTTATAAGCCTATGTGCCCAGCTTATTTAACTCCTTTTAATTTATACCATTATACAAACATATACAATATCATCTAAATAATTTTATAAATTATTTATAAATTTACCAACTAAGCCTTAATCCTAAATTTCACATCTTATCATCACTCAAACATTGCATTCACATCAATCATTCACCCCTCTCTCTCTCTTCTCTTCAATTGCTCCAGTTGACAATGCTAACTCATTTCCTCTACCTTGATTTGCACCATCCATTAAAGCATAAAAATTTCTCTATGTTTATTTTAGTGCTAAATGAAATATTATAATCTTAGTAGTATGAGTTTATCTCCATTTACGTGGGAAAGACAACAAGTAAAATCCAATTTTATATGTTGATTGTTATGCTTGGTTAATTTCAAAAAATATATCTCACTCGTTAAAAGATGATTGATTTTTCTTATTCTTACTTACTCGGACAATTATTATCACTAGACATTCTTTTGTTTTTCTTGCTAAGCCTTTATGTTATGACAAGAATGAATATTAGGCTTTTTAAGACATAATGTAGGATTGTGGATTTGTGAATAGGCTATAAGTGTTAGATATAAATTTGTAGGTATAGACTTTAAATACTATTCAAAGGCTTACATTTTAAATTTGCCTTTAAATATGTTTATGGCTTTTTGAAGGCTCAAATTTGAACCTAAAAAGAATCTTACATACAAGCGCGCACACAGACTTAGACTTCCAATTTTTGTTGGAGGCCAGGTTTATTTAGGTAAGCCTTATCTATTTCTATCCCTAATAAAAAGCCACATTAGGTGTAGCACAATAACATTAAAATCCAGTCTCTTGATCGAGCTTGTCTCATCATTTCCTTCTCTCTCTCTCTGGGTTGGAGTCTTGATCTTTCTATGTGAGGGTTTTCACTTTCTGTAGTTGAGATTCTGGTGCAAGTCGGAGGAGGGGAGGTTGTCCAACTAGGGGGTGCTTCTTTCAGGGGTTTAGGTCTTTTATTTCTTTGAGACCTTTAGTAACTGCCATGATATATAGGTGTGGTTTAAGGGAAAAGTGGTTTGATTGGTAGAGGAGGGGAAGCTGGATACATTGCAAACTTCAAACCGTTAATCTAGCATGGCTTCTTTCAGGGGTTTAGGTCTTTTATTTATGAGTCCTATAAGAAAAGAATAATTTTTATTTTCTTTCAAACTTCAACAATAATTATTAAAAAAAATAATGATTTTAACTTTCATGGAAAATTCTAGAAAAATACAATTAATAATTGAAAAGGATAAATTGGTGCTGAAAATTTATTAAATCCCATGTTAAAATTGAAGTACGAATCTAGGATTTCCAATTCTAACCAAATGATTAAATTGCCTTGAGTTAAGTTATGAAATATGAAAATGAAGTCGTTAATATAAAATCTGATGTTATTAATATAAATATAGATGTTGTTATTGAACCTTGAAACTTGTGTTCTCAAAATTATCCTTGGTTTTTTGGATTTGAAGTTATAAAACATGAAAGTAAAGTTGTTAATGTAAAATATGATGTTGTTAATACAAATATAAATGTTGTTATTGATCCCTAAAATTTGTGCCCTCAAAATTATCCCTAATTTTTGGGACATGAAATTGTAAAATATAAAAGTAAAGTCATTAATGTAAATTTGATGTTGTTAATATAAATACTAATGTTGTTATTGACCCCTAAAACTTAGAGCCAGGAAATCGAACTTGGCATGTCAGGCTGGCCCTTTTAGGCCCTGACCCTTCAAGGGTCGGGCTTGAAAATTAGAAGAGTTAAATGAAATAAGCCCTACAGGGCCAGCTCTATTGGGCCTCGGGTTTAAAAGGGCCAGCCCCACTGCCCTGCAGGCTTTTTTAATAGATGTGTTCATGATATGAGAGAAGAAATTCATGATATTCTTACTCATGAAACATAGCCTTATACTCAAATTGAAGCGCAATTAAATTTCCTTAAAATTGATGATAGTGGTGAAGAAAATGACAATAAGAGTCATCATACTAATGTTGCTTAATGAGTTAGTGGAATACTTCTTATGTTTTATGTGAGTTATTTATGAAAAATACTTTGCTTTTGATTACGAAGTAGTGAATATAATTATTTGTTAGATGATCCGTATTGTTTGGATATTAATATTGACAACATTTATTTGATAAATTAGAACTTTAATTGTTGTAATTTACTAATTATTTATTTGAAAAAAAATGAGGAAAAATAGTTAAAATTTGGAATAGTAACTTCCGGGTCTTGTAGGGCCAACCATGGCCCTAGTGCTCTCGAGCCGAACTTTGAAAAACAATGTCTTTCTTACTCGAAACCTTGTAGGGCCGACCCTATTAGGCCCTGGCCCTTCAAGGGCCAGCCCTGTAGGGTCGGGTCGGCTTTAATTCCCAACTCTATTAAAACTTGTGTCTTCAATTCAGGGCATTTTGGTCATTTGCTTAGAATTGGAAATCCCATACTCCTACTTCTATTCTAACTTGGATTTGATAAATTTATACCATCAATTTGTCTTTTCCCATGTTTAATGTTTTTTCCTGGAATTTTCCCTAAATTTATATGTTTTTAAGGAAAGTTTAAAAAATTGACTGGACAAATAACTATTTTTATTTTTAGGGCTAATGTGCTAAAATAGCCTCCAAATTTTATAAAAAATGCAAAAGTAAACATAAACTATTTTTTGGATAAAACAATAACTACAAACTTTTAAAATTGAAGCAAAACTGTTAAATCTAACAACTAACTTCCATATATTATAATGGGGAAATTAATTTTTTAGCCATCAAAGTTTTGACTCTGTATAACTCAATTCTTAAACTTTTGACTCGTTTGAAACTCAATCTTTAATGCTTATGAGTTGTCCTATCTAGCTAAAAAATTTTAAAATACTATTAAAAATTTCTTAGATGGATTTTACATAAATTAAAAAGTAAAAAATAGTGTCTACATCCTCACTAACTCATATCCCCCTCCGCCTCTGTTTTCCAAAAACCTTGCTAGGTGACGAATGAGGTCAACGCTTAATACAAGTGTAAATTTGTTTTTTCTTTTTTAACTGGTGAAATTTTCAGCAAGGTTTGGTCGCATTATTTGATAGAGGAGGACAAAAATGAGACTATACATTTTAGTGTTGACTAAAAAGTTCATTTGTTATGAATATTGTTCATTTGATCAGTCATGTGAGGACAATTTTCAAAATTAGATGATACTTTGCTCATACAGTCAATTCTTAATTTGAATAACTTTGCGGTGAATTTTGAAGGAAGACATTTTGAGCTTAATAATTATGACAAAATTCAAAAGTAAAGTTTGAAAATATATAGTAAAAAAGGGATTTATCACCTAGCAAAGTTTTTGGAAAAAAGAGGCGGAGGGGATGTACGTTGGTGAGGATGAGGATGTTGTTTTTTATTGTTTAATTTATGTAAAATCCATCTAAGCAATTTTTAACTGTATTTTAATATATTGTTGCCTTATAAAACATTAAGGACTGAGTTACAGGTAAGTCACAAGTTTAGGTATTGAGTTATGAGTGATTCAAAATTTTAAGGGTTAAAAGATTAATTTTCTCATTGTAATAAAAGGAAGTAAATTGGATTTAACAGTTTTGCTTCAATTTTGAAAGCTTAGGTTACTTTTACTCCAAAAAATTAATTTATAGTTACCTTGACACATTTGATAAAAGTCGAAATCATTTCAACACCTTAACCCTTACTTTTACTTTCGGAAAAAATAACGCTTAATAAACCTAAAAATGTAACACCCCAAATTTTAGGCTTGAGAATCAAGAATTAATTATGGGAAATGTGGCCTTAAAGAATTTTAAAGATTGAGAATTTGAGATTTAATTCATATTTTCCATAAATTAAGGAATATTATTGAAAGATAAATTAGGCCAAAGAATTATAGAATTTATAAATTGGCCTTAATTGTTTCTAGAAGTAATTTTGGGAATTAAGGTCTATATTTTCCCTTAATTTATTTTGGGAAAGAATAAAATTCAAAGGATAATTATAAGTGATAATTGGGCCTAAATAACTATGGGATTAATATTTTATGGCCTAGAAGAAATAAATTGGAGGTTTGGGTTAATTTTTCTTAAGTTATTTGGAAATTAAGAATTTAATTTATTGAGATTATTGCAATTAAATCTAATTGCAAGTGAGGAAAAATGGGCTTCATATTTAACTTAATTCAATTGGCCACATGAAAGATATATATATAAAAATATATATGTATCAATTGCTATTCCTCAAGCCCATTACGTACAGCAGCAAGGAAGCCCACTACATTTTTTTGTATATATTGTTTCTTTGGCCCAAAGTCATAAATCAGAACCAATAGAGCATGCCTTCACGCAAGAACATTAGCAATTAGATAACCTTTGCCACGTGAGAAGCATAAAGCTTGATTAAATACACTTGTTTTCTCCTCAGCCCAACAGGCAGCAAAACTTATTAATCCAGCTGTCCGTATGTCTTTAAGTGAGAGAGTTTTTCGGTGAATTACCAAAAGCCAGAAGAGTTAAGCAAAACAGAAGAAATGGACAGAAAACAGAGAGAGGAGTCCGAGAGTAAGGCTGAGAGAGAAGGAGAGCGAAGGAGTGTTACTGAAGCTCATCATTCTCTGTTTTCCATCGGTGAAACAGAGAGAGAAACCGAGACTGAGAGTGAGCAGATAAAGAGAGAATCTGAACCGAAGCATTTCCCTGTTGGTGAAACCGAAGAGCAGAGGAATCCAAAACATCACCATTCATCATCGGAAGCTTCGAAGGTGATGGATCCATCTCTCTTTTCCTTTCGTTTTTCTTCTTCCCGTCACTACCTAAGCCTAACATAAAGCCAAAGAAGTATATAAATAGCTTACCGAAATTTAAAGTAAAACAGGGGCTGAAAGTGCATAATCGGAGAAACTGAACTGAATCAAAGTTAAGTGTGTTGTATGTATTAGCGTCTGGTTTAGGGTTCTTTTGGTCTGCTTTGGATGCTGATATATATTTATAAGATACAAAAAGAAATGCTGCATGTGGGAGATAAGTATTCATGTGGGTATGTGATTATGTGTGTGCGTCGTTGCCGTACGAAAGAAAAGAAAACGCATGGTTTAGTTATCAAAGAAACATTTTTCTGTCTTAAGTTAGGGAAAGAAAGAAAAAGAAACCTTGAGGAATAAATATATGTGTGTATCGGTGTGTAAATTAGAAGTTTTAAGTTGAATGGAAACGTTAATGTAACTAAGTTTAAGGTATGTTGCATGTGTTGGAAATTTGCTACAAAAACCATTTTGTTGCATATGAAAACTGAAACAGGAAGTTTATATATATAGATATAGTATAGTTACTTTTATATATAAAAGACGCATGTTTACTGGAGTAAAGAATATGAATAAATATATATGAGTGTGGTGCTGCATTTGGATGAAAAGAGGAGGAAAAACGCTGGTCTCTGTGTATGGACTATGTTATTTATAGAAAGAGTTAGTGCATGTGTAGATACATGTGTGAATAAATATGATTGTAAATTAAGGAAAGTTAGTAATAACTAGTGAAATTAAGAAACATTAACATTAAGTGAGTTTATACTAATGGATTAAATAAACATAATAAATTATATTGTGTGATAAGGAACATTTAGTGGTCTTGATAAATAAATGGTTGGTAAATAATATTAATAATAAAAATTAGAATAATGGGGAAAACCATAAGAAATGTTAAGATAATTAATTATCTTCTTAATTAAAAATAGACCCTTATTATTAGGATCATAATAATAACAAATCATGTTATTATTTAATAGTTGGGAAGCTTGTTATTATCATTATTAATTAATGATAATAATAACAAATAAATAAATAAATAACAATAACAATAATAATAAATTATTATTGTTAGAGGAAAATTAAGGGATTAATTATTATTAACCCTTTTAAACTAATTCATGCAATTAGTTTATTCGCTACTTAAATAAGTGACTGATAGCAATGATAAACATGTTTAGGCAAACCCTGATCTTCAATTTTATCCCAACAACTTCAGTATGAAAGAGAAGGATACACAGTTGAGGTAGGTAACTTTAATCTTATAATCATGTATGTTAATGTTATGCATATATTAGTTGATCATGTTTGCTGGTTGAATTACTTGTTTATATTTTCCTGATTGGCCATGGAAATTGAGGCTGAGGTCTCATGGGTTGCGGTCCTAGACAAGAGCTGCTGTTCTTGGCCGTTAAATGTGGTTACGGTTTGTGTGTAATTTCTTCCATGCTTCTACATGTGCTAAAATGTCATATTTATTTTCATACATGTGCATGAGATTAATTGTTACCCTGGGGTCCATTCATTTGGACTTCAGACCATGTGAAAGAGACAAGAGCTAGTTCGGGATCAGAAGGCAAGGAGCAGCTGTAAGGACTACAGCAGTTGGAGCTATTTGGAAAAGTTAGGATTGTTATAGTTGTTTATCATTCGCTGAATTTTGGGATTATTGTATATAACATCCACGTATAGGATGATAATGAATCGCGAAAAATTAGTCCGTATTTTCATACTATTGTAATTTCAAAAACTTCGATTTACAAAATCAACTCGTCCAAATCACCTCGATTCTTGTATTTCGCGTTAACTCTGATTAAATAAAGGCCCCAAAGGTTGGGCGTGTCAAAAAATGCCTAAATGCTAAAAGGATATCAGAATTTATATAATCCCTATAAAGGCGGGAAATCCAAAATGGGATTTTCGATTGCTGATTTTTTATGGACATTATCACCTAAATCTTGCTATTTTGCAACAAAAAATTATATAACTAACTTGTGACAAGAAAATTAGTGGAAAAAGTTTCATTTTTTTGGAAAACAGATTTTGTTAAATGAATGCAAATTTAAGGACTGAGTTAGAGCTAGTAAAAGTTTAAGGATCATAATAAATATTATCTATATCATTAGATGATGTGTCATGCTCAATAGGTTAACAAATGAAAGAGGAAGAGACCAGGTAGAGATGGAGCTCTGAAGCTAAGGGGGCTTCAACGGAGTTGATAGTGGCATCTATTGTGAGTGAGAGAGACAAAAAGTGAAGAGGAGTCAAAGAGAAAGGAGGAGGTGGAAGGCATAAAGGTCATTTTAGGGATAATGTGTGTGAGTCTTTTTGGTTTCAAAAATACTTTTATGTAAGTTATGACAAAATTGTTTTCATATATTTATCTTGTAAATCATAAAAACACTTTTAAAAAATCAAAACAAATAGGCATACTCTGATTTGTTTCTCATCTGTGTTGTCAGAAAGATGAAGGAGATGGTGAGAGAGAGAGGGAGACGCAGTTGACATAATAAGTTCATAACACTTTATCCCCTCAAGTACACTTGCAAGTCCATATCCAGGAGGAACCTGACCAATTGCAAGCATATTAAGGATGTCTAGGGTGCTTATGAGAACTAGCATCCGTGCATTTGGCCTTTCTCTTCAATGAGGCTGGTTTGTTCCATTGTGTGTTTTCCCGATTTCAACTGCATGATGGTGGTAAGGAGTGAAGAGAGAGGAGATTGGGTAAAACCCAATATTATGAGGGGAAACATACCCTCTCTTCAATTTTTTTTAATTATCACTCATCAAGCCACACATTTAGGCCATTGATTGAGAGTATAAGAGAAAATTTAAAATAGTAAATGATCTTTTAGATTTATAAGACGGATATGATTTAAAGATTATGAGAGATGATAAAAGAAACTTAATCCATTATGGGGAAGATAGTTAGACACTAGTAGGACCCACATGAAAAAAATAGGGAAAATACCTTTAAAGTCCTAAGGGACCGAGAAAGTTTAAAAAAAGTCTAAGAAAAAATTCTGATATAAAAAAATCTCAAAAAGTTGTCAAAACTCATATATGGAATTGTTAATCCCCTGCTAAAGGAGTTGTCAATGAGACCTTTTGACACCAGAGTTTTCTCTAGAACTTTTTTGACATATTTTTTGGTTTTTGAGGACCTTAAAGAGATTTTCTTGAAAAAATAATGAACGTTTTAAGGAGTTGATGGTTGTGGCATTTTTTGTCTATTTTATAATTTTCATAGAAATTTTTTCACTTAAGTTTTTAATATGGCTATGCACTTTTGATAAATTAACATGTGTTATAAAACTAATGAAAATAAAGAACAATGATAGAGATATTTTAGAGAGAGAGAGAGAGTATAGATGAATTCTTATTCAGTGTGTATTCAAATATTTATAGAAGACCTCTATTTATAGATGGAAAATGGACCTTTAGTGTAATTTCCACCTCAAGGTCATAAGAGGTAATTTCCCTTTAAACTTTCATATGTAAGGCTATAGTAACATATGATACAATAGTTGATGCATGTTATAAATAATGGACATATATATATATATATATATATATATATATATATATATATATAACACTCCCCCTTGGATGTCTATTATGAATGTGCCTCATTAAGAACTTTAACAAGGAAAAACCCAGTGGGATAAAAACCTAGCCAAATAAAAGAGTACATCATTCATTGATACATTATCCATTGCTGCCTCATTAAAAACCTTTCTAGGAAAACCCAGTGGGACAAGACCTAGATAACGGAAAAAGAGTACAGCGTGTATCTACTCCCCCTGTTGACAATATCTGTATTGCTCTCCCTGATGACATCAATTAAGATCTTTCAGTCTTCGAAGACCAATACCATGGACAAGCTTCTCAAAGATTGCTCCTGGAAGTGACTTGGTGAATAAATCTGCTAAATTCTTACTTGAACTGATTTGCTGGTGTTAGTTCTTTATGTGTTTTGATGATAACTGACAATTGTAAACTTGGCATGAAGTTTGTTTTTGGCAAGATGAAAAACTTACTGTCAAAGGAAAACTCGAGTTTAGGTATGTAAACTCGATTTTGAGACTTGACAGAAAGCTGCTCTATTATGCAAGAAAGTCAAACTCAAGTCTGAGAAGTCACAGAAAGCAATCCAAAATTTTCACATCAAGCCAAACTCCAGGCTACAAAACCAAACTGGAAGTCTAGGAGATACAGAGAGCACTCAGATTTTTTTAAACAAGACAAACTCGAGTTTGGACCCCCAAACTCAAGTTTAGACTAAACAGAAGAGAACCTAGAAACCTCAGTATTTTACATAAGTCTTGCAAACTCCAGTCTGCGTTTCCAAACTGCTAGTTTAGACCTCTGATCAACAGACATGCTTTCTGGATGAATCCCAAACTCGAGTTTAGAACTACAAACTAGAGTTTGCATTGGTAATTTTGAAAAACCAAATTAAATCAATCTGTGAAATCTTTATGGGTTAATATGAAATCATCATATCATGTTGTATTATTATTTCTAACATTATTGATCAAGTTTTTGATAAGTTTCAGACAGGTTCATCACAAGATCAAGGTGAAATCAAGATCTAGAATAAGTGCATTAAATGAAGAACCAAGAACAGGGCTGATCTTTCTCCTTTATCCCAGATGTTCAGTTTAGACCGTTGCAACACAACGAAGCTACACTTGAATACATTTGCAATTTGAGTCTGTTTTATGTTTTTTGATTTGTTCTTCAGTGTTTATCAATATTTACTCTTTTGAGAGTTTGTGAATTTTTGAAAGTATTTGTTTGTGTGAACTCAAGGTTGTGGAACCTGTGAGTTGAGTTGTTTAATTACAAGGTGTAAGGGGGAGCAAGTCCTAGGTGATTAGGATTGTGTCTGATTTACATTGTTGCAGTTAAAAACCTGTTGAACTAGTGGAAACACCCAAAAGATATCTGGGGACTGGACGTAGGTTAAGGTTAAGACCGAACCAGTATAAATTCTGTGTGTCTGAGCTTTTCTTTCCCTTACTCTTTGATATCTAATTTTTCAAAGGTTTTTGAAAAAGAGTACAAAAAGAATGAATTTTTGAAATCCCCAATTCACACCCCTCTTGGTGATTTCTTCCATTTTCATTTGGTATCAGAGGATAGGTTGTCTACTCAAAGGATTAACATCCTAGACAAAAAGATCTAATGGAAGGAATTCTACCAGATGGTGCCTCAATAAACAGACCACCGGGTTTTAATGGTGAACACTACTCATTCTGGAAATCCAAATTCAAAGTACTTGTGATGGCCAGTGAGTATGGTCTGTGGGAAGTGATTGAGGAAGGCAACTATGTCCCTACTAAGAAAGTAGGAGAAAATATTGTACCAAAGGCAAAGGCAGAATTTGATGAAAATGATCAAAAGAAAGTTGTCCTTAACAACAAAGCTATTTTGATATTACAGAGTGCACTAAGCCAAAAGGAATACTTTCACATTTGCAATCTACTCAGTGCCAAGGAGATGTGGGATGCATTGGAAGTGGCCTACAAAGGAACCTCCGGGATCAAGGAAAACCGGATCAACACACTCACTACTGAATATGACCTACTACGCATGAAGATTGGAGAATCAATTACAGAATTCCAGCTCCAGTTTACTCACCTGATCAATCAGCTGTTAGCCTTGAGAAAGGTATATGATCAAAGAACTCAGGTAAGAAAAATTTTGAATATACTAACCAAAGATTGAGAAGCTAAAGTGACAGCCATTGAGGAAGCAAGAGGAGAATCTATGCAATCTGTAGCTGCTTTCTTCGGAAGCTTATCAGAATATGAAGGGAAAATCAAGTTCAGAAAAAGACTTGATGAAATGGAAAGGAAACAGAAAGGAATTGCCCTCAAAACTACCAAGGAAGATAGGAACTCAGATGATGAAGAGATTGATGATGAGGAGATCGGAATGATGGTTCGAAGATTCAAGAAATTCTACAAAAAGGATCAAGCCTTCCGTAAGTCAAACAAGAACAACAACAAGGAAACAAAGAAGCCAATTGTATGCTATGAATATGACAAACCCGGTCACATCAAATCTGAATGCCCTCAGCTGAAGCACAAAGAAAAAGAAAAGCCCAGATTCAGCTCATTCAAAAAGAAGGGTTTTGTCTCTGCTATCTAGGGAGATAGCTCCTCTGATGAAGAAGAAGAGGATGAAGAACAAACAGCAAACATTTGCCTTGTTGCTCAGGAAGAACCAGACAATGAAGAGGTAAGTGATTCTGAACTAACCTTTGATGAATTACTTTCTGAATATAATAGCCTTCATTCTGAATTTAAAAAGGTTGCAAAAGAACTTATGTTTTCAAAAAGAAAGATAAAGGATTTAGAACAACAAGTTCAGAAAACTTCATCTTCTACTCCTGAAACAACATGTGAAAAACTTACTGAAAAGATTTGCGAAAATTGCTATACTTTACAGAAAATAAATGACTATCTTTCAAAAACTCTCGAAAAATTCACTCGAGGTAGTGAGATGCTTAACATTATCTTAAAACAGCAAAGGTTCACAAATGACAAGTCTGGAAGGTTACAAACCTGATTTTGATAAAAAGAAAGGCAAGAAGAAAAATGGAGAAAAGAACTACTTAAGTTATTTTCAAAAATCAGTTCACTCTTTTAATCCATTTGCCCACTGTAACTACTGCAATAGAAAAGGCCATACTACTTCTGCATGCTTTCATAGAAAAGAAAGGAAAGATAAACCTATAGGTAATTATCAATGGGTACCTAAAGGAACACGTGTATGTCCTAAGGTACAAACTAACCCAAAAGGACCCAAGAAAAGGTGGGTACCTAAGACTTGATCTTCTATCACTTGCAGGTATGTCTAAGAGCATCAAAGTTCAGTAAATGGTACATTGACAGTGGATGCTCTAGACACATGACAAGAGATCAATCCAAGTTTACAACAATCAAACATAAGGATGGTGGCAAGGTCACATTTGGTGGAAACCAATCCGGAAGGATAGCTGGTATTGGAAAGATTGGTAATAATGATGGACCACAAATAAAAGATGTCTACCTTGTGGAAGGTTTATGCCATAACCTCCTTAGTGTAAGCCAAAGTGCTAACAAAGGTAATCTAGTTATCTTTAATTTAGAAGAATGTTTGATTGTTAACAAGGATGATCTCCCCCGAGACAAAGTAAGATCAAAAGCTCTATTCAGGGCACCAAGGGAAGGTAACTGTTATACCCTTGAACTTTCAACTGTTTTACCTTCTGAAAAATGTTTCATGAGTAATTTATATGAAAGTTGGTTGTGGCACAAACGTTTAGCACATGTTAATATGTTCCAACTTGATAAATTATTGAAAAAGGATTTAGTTATTGGTTTGCCAAAACTCGATTTCAAAAAGGACATGATTTGTGATGCATGTCAAAAGGGAAAACAAACCAAATCATCCTTCAAATCAAAAAGTGAAATTTCAACTAATAGACCACTTCAATTACTGCATATGAACTTAGTTGGTCCAGCTAGAGTAAAAAGCTTTGGTGGAAATTTATACACTCTAGTTATGGTTGACAATTATTCAAGATATACATGGACCTTATTTTCATCTGCTAAAAATGAAGCATTTGATCAATTTGTTGTCTTTGCCACGAAGGTCCAGAACAAGAAAGGTTTATCCATTGCAGAAATTCGAACTGATCATGGAGGAGAATTTGAAAATCACTCCTTTGAGAAATTTTGTGATGAGATGGGGGTAGATCACAATTTCTCTGCTCCAAGAACTCCCCAACAAAACGGAGTAGTTGAAAGAAAGAACAGAGTCCTCACAGAAATGGCAAAAGCAATGCTGAATGAAAATCAGACCTCCCAAGTGTTTTGGGTAGATGCAATAAACACAACTTGCTACATCTCTAATCGAGCATATCTCAGGAAAAAGCTGAACAAAACCGCATACGAACTTTACAAGGGAAGAAAGCCCAACATAGCTTATCTGCACGTCTTCGGATGCAAATGCTTTATCCACAAGAATGATAAGGAAAACATAGGTAAATTTGATTCCAAAGTTGATGAAGGTACATTCATTGGCTATTCTTCTAGGAGTAAGGCATATAGGATATATAATCTCTCTACTCGAACTATAGAAGAATCAATGCATGTTATCTTCTGTGAAACCAATTCTAACAAATCCGTGGTTGATGATGATGATGAAGTTCAGAATCAATCTTCTTCGAAAACTTCTTCTGTTTTGGAAAATTCTGAAAATGACTTACAAAGAGAACCATAAGCTGAAACTGAACACATTTGTGAAAACTCTGGTCAAACTCAACCAAAAGCTTGGAAATAAAGTAGGAGTCATCCATTGGACCAAGTTATAGGTGATGCAAATCAGGGAGTTAGAACCGGATAAAGCATTTTGAATGAAGTCACCTTTTCAGCCTTTATTTCAGAAATAGAACCCTCTAAGATTGAAGAAGCCCTTTCAGACAATGATTGGGTGATAGCAATGCAAGAGGAATTACACCAATTTGAAAGAAATCGAGTTTGGGACTTGGTAACCAGGCCCAAAGGCCATCCAGTCATTGGCACCAAATGGGTATTCAAGAACAAAAGTGATGAGTCTGCACTCATTGTCCGTAACAAGGCAAGATTAGTAGCTAAAGGATATAATCAAGAAGAAGGAATTGACTATGAAGAAACTTATGCTCCAGTTGCAAGATTGGAAGCAATAAGGGTTCTTCTAGCCTTTGTTTGCATTAAAGGATTCAAACTTTATCAAATGGATGTGAAATCAGCATTTCTAAATGGATTTATTCAAGAAGAGGTTTATGTAGAACAACCTCCTGGTTTTGAGGATGAATTTCATCCAGATCATGTTTTCAAATTAAAGAAGGCTTTATATGGCTTAAAACAAGCTCTAGAGCTTGGTGAAAGGCTAAGTAAATTCCTTCTAGATCATGGATTTGTAAGAGGTAAAGCAGATACCACTCTGTTTATTAAAAGTAACAAACTCAATGAAATTTTACTTGTGTAAATTTATGTGGATGATATAATATTCAATGCTACTAACGATGCTTTGTGGAAGGAATTTTCTAAGACTATGCAGGGTGAATTTGAAATGTCAATGATGGGAGAGCTAAACTATTTTCTTGGTCTACAAATCAAGCAACGCAAAAATGGGATATTTATTTCCCAAACCAAGTACCTAAGAGACCTGCTCAAGAAATATGGCCTTCAAGATTGTAATGGGGCAGACACACCAATGAGCTCAACCGCTGCCTTAGATGCCGATGAGAAGGGAAAAGACTTTAATATCACAAGGTATAGAGGCATGATTGGATCATTACTCTACTTGACAGCAAGCAGCCCAGACATACAATTCAGTGTCGGAATGTGTGCTCGATTCCAATCTGCGCCTAAGGAATCTCATGCTGAACATGTGAAAAGAATCTTCAGATACCTGTGTGATACAGAAGAATTGGGATTGTGGTTTCCCAAAGGTCAACCTGCTCACTTAGTGGCTTACTTTGACTCAGACCATATTGGATACAAAACTGATCGTAAAAGCACAAGTGGACAATGTGAATTCTTTGGGAACTCACTTGTCTCATGGTTTAGCAAAAAATAGAACACAGTAGTTATATCCTCAACTGAAGCTGAGTATGTTGCTGCCTCAAGTTGTTGCTCACAAGTCCTGTGGCTCAAGCAACAGATCCAAGATCTTGGAACTCACCTGAAGGAAATTCCTATCCTTTGTGATAACACAAGTACCATCAGCTTAGCCAAAAATCCTGTCTATCATACCATAACTAAGCATATTGATGTCAGACATCACTTCATTCGAGATCATGTTCAAAAGAAGGATGTCAAAGTATTATTCATCCCAACTCATCAACAGCTTGCGGATATCTTCACAAAACCACTTGCAAAGGAGCAATTTACCTTTATTAGAAGAGAATTGGGAATGGTAAATCCCAATGAATTGTAAGATGACTCTATCCCAATGTTAATTATGTGTTTTGATGATTAATTGTTGCTAACTCAAGCATTGGAGTGTTTAGATGTGTTTTTGCAGAATGAATATGAAAGTCTGCCAGGTGCCAAACTCGAGTCAGTAAAGCTAAACTCGAGTTTATCAGGGACAAATAACAACTGAGCTTCTGGAATCAAGCCAAACTCGAGTCATTAAGTGACTGACTCGAGTCATTAAGTGACTGACTCGAGCCTGCATCAAACAAGAGAAATCCTAAAGTCTTTGAAGAACCTCCAAACTCGAGTCATTAAGTGAGTAACTCGAGTTTGCACCACACAGAAAGAAATCTGAGAACTTGAAGAAACTCCAAACTCGAGTCAGCAGATACAAACTCAAGTTTGTCGGGGATTCAAGGATTCACAGAAACATCCTTGAAGTCCAGGTAAGTATTTCACTCATCCAAACTCGAGTCTGGTAGTGTAAACTCGAGTTTGTCAGAACCCTATATATATGTGATTACTGTGACTGTTCATTTTCACATCTCAAACTCAAGTTTGCCCTAGAGTTTCTCCGTACTCTCTCTGTTCTTCATCTTCGAATCCATCCTCTCACACACTTCAATGGCTTCAAATCAAACCTCCAGACCTTCCAATGATGACAAAGCTTTGAAATCTTCTTCACCTTCTCCTCTTCAACGAAAACCTAGGATGAAATCAATTCCTATAAACAGACCTAGAAGGGAAAAACTGATTCCCAAGAAGTTTTCATCCGGGATTGACAAGCAAATCCCAAGGATCCCTCACACTTCCCCCAGACCGAAGGGAATCTCCGTTCAAGAGCCTACTGAGAATCAACCAAGGAAGAAACCAGAGGCTGAACCTGGAAAAGGGAAAGAGAAGGTTGATGAACCTTCAAAGAGGTCCAAGAGGAAGAGAACAAGCCAAGCCTCCTCTAGAGCTCAAGCTTCTACAAATCCCACCTCAGCTGATCAAACTCCTGAGAACCACTCGGTAATGAAAGCAAATTTATGACATTTACAATCATTCCTCACCCCCAACCAACTTCTTCACAGAAAACACAATTCTCACCAACCAACAAGCTACCAAATTCAAGGAAGAATTTGGCAAAAAGCCCTTCTGTCTTGTAGTTTCAGTAAACTTAGAAAATCTTAAGAAGGAGTGCAATCTTGATCTATCCCCTTGGTTAAACCAGTTCAAAAACCTCCTATCCATTTCCCCCAATATTGTGAGATTATTTTATTTTAATATGCAATGGGGTACCACAGAGGAAGATGATCAAATTGTGGATAAGGAGAGTGTAACTACTACTGTTAGGGGAGTAACATTCACTCTATCTGCTGCCATCCTAAACCAAATCCTAGATATTGACAATCATCCCCCTCACCATACAAAAGAATATACCAATAGGCAATGTCATCAAATATTGAAACCCAATGAGCCTATCTCTAAAGACCAACTGCTCTCTCTCCATTTCACCCCAGCCTCTATGTCCCCAACCTTTCGTGCCTTATGGTACATATACTCCCGGAATCTGGTTCAGAAAGGTGGCAACTTCACCCACTTCACCAAGAGAGACTATGCCCCTTTTGCTGTAGTAGTGGATAACAAGCCACTCAATTTAGGGTAGTGGGTGTTTGAGGAAATGGTCAGATTCAGATTTGGATCAAGAGTGACATCACATATCCCTTTCCCATCCCTCATATCTGTCATCCTTTTTCACTTCAAAATCTGGCATGTAGGGGCCATAGATACTATCATCCGACCTCCAGCTTTTGGGAAGCCTCAACTCCATCTAATGAAGATCAACTTTGATGCTGAAGGGTCTGATCAATCAAGAGCACCCTCAAGAACAAGAGCTTCCTACTCCCAAATTCATGAGGCCCAATCAGCCCCTCTACCTCCTCAGAATCCCTTACCTTCAGACTTTGCTACAAAAGTCAAAGAGATTGTGGATGCAACATTGGACACTTTTGCTGCAAAGGTTGAAACTGAGATAGGGAAAATTATGTCAGAGCTCACCAAGACAAATTAAGCTTTGATTGACACACAAGATGCCATGAAAGTCCAACTTAACCATATCATGAAGCATCTTAACCTTCCTACTGATCCAGACACAACTCAGACTTCTCATCCTTCTACTCCTCCAGTTGACCCCACACTTCCTGTTGATGATGAAAAAGGGGGAGAGAAATCTACAGAGCAGTCTTGAGCCTTGATTTCTGAGTCTTAAGCCTTGATTTCTGAATTTTCTTGCTTGTTTTTGCTTTGAATTTCTTGTTTTTGCTTTATGAACTCGTTTCTGTGTCTGTACAAACATTTGTGACATTTGTGAGTATTATTACTTTGGTAAATGGAAAGACAGATGTTATATATGTTGACCTATTTTTGGACTTGTTTTTATTTCATGCTGCTCCTGTAATTGAGAATTGAAATTCTGAGTTTACAAGTGTTTCATCATAAAAAAGGGGGAGAATGTTAGTTCTCTATGTGTTTTGATGATAACTGACAATTGTAAACTTGGCATGAAGTTTGTTTTTGGCAAGATGAAAAACTTACTGTCAAAGGCAAACTCGAGTTTAGGTATGTAAACTCGAGTTTGAGACTTGACAGAAAGCTGCTCTATTATGCAAGAAAGCCAAACTCGAGTTTGCTTAGACAAACTCGAGTATGAGAAGTCACAGAAAGCAATCTAAAATTTTCACATCAAGCCAAACTCCAGGCTGCAAAACCAAACTGGAAGTTTGGGAGATACAGAGAGCACTCAGATTTTTTTAAGCAAGACAAACTCGAGTCTGGACCCCTTAACTCAAGTTTAGACTAAACAGAAGAGAACCCAGAAACCTCAGTATTTTACATAAGTCTTGCAAACTCCAGTCTGCGTTTCCAAACTGCTAGTTTAGACCTCTGATCAACAGACATGCTTTCTGGATGAATCTCAAACTCGATTCTAAAACTACAAACTCGAGTTTGCATCGGTAATTTTGAAAAACCAAACTAAATCAATCTGCGAAATCTTTATGGGTTAATCTGAAATCATCATATCATGTTGTATTATTATTTCTAACATTATTGATCAAGTTTTTGATAAGTTTCAGACAGGTTCATCACAAAATCAAGGTGAAATCAAGATCCAGAATAAGTGCATTAAATGAAGAACCAAGAACAGGGCTGATCTTTCTCCTTTATCCCAGATGTTCAGTTCAGACCGTTGCAACACAACGAAGCTACACTTGAATACATTTGCAATTTGAGTCTGTTTTATGTTTTTTGATTTGTTTTTCAGTGTTTATCAATATTTACTTTTTTGAGAGTTTGTGAATTTTTGAAAGTATTTGTTTGTGTGAACTCAAGGTTGTGGAACCTGTGAGTTGAATTGTTTAATTACAAGGTGTAAGGGGGAGCAAGTCCTAGGTGATTAGGATTGTGTCTTATTTACATTGTAGTAGTTAAAAACCTGTTGAACTAGTGGAAACACCCAGAAGATATCTGGGGACTGAACGTAGGTCAAGGTTAAGACCGAACCAGTATAAATTCTGTGTGTTTGAGCTTTTCTTTCCCTTACTCTTTGATATCTAATTTTTCAAAGGTTTTTGAAAAAGAGTACAAAAAGAATGAATTTTTGAAATCCCCAATTCACCCCCTCTTAGTGTTTTCTTCCATTTTCAGTTGGATATCTATTTCACCATTTTGTTGAAGATTACGAGTAAAGAAGAATTTTGGTGAAATATGCTTAGTTCTATCGCCCTTGATATAACCTTCCTTAAGTTGGGCAATACATGCAACATTATCCTCATATAGAACTGTTGGAACCATTTTACCAGAAGATACATGACAAGTAGTTCGTATATGATGAATTAGTGACCTCAACCACACACATTCTCAACTTGTTTTATGCATTGCTAAAATTTCTGCATTGTTAGATGATGTGGCTAATATAGTCTGCTTCATAGATCGTTATGAAATAGCTGCACCTCCACATGTAAATAAATAGCATGTTTGTGATTTTCCATCGTGTGGATCAGACATAAATTCAGCATTTGAATAACCAATCAGTTCATGTTTAGATACATTTAAATAATATAACCCCATATCCATAGTACCTTTGAGGTATCGAAGAATATGCTTTACACCATTCCAATGCCTCTATGTTGGTGTAGAACTATATCTTGCTAATAAATTAACAGCAAATGATATATCAGGTCGTGTGTGATTAGCAAGATACATTAATGCTCCAATAGCACTAAGATATGGCACTTCTGGACCAAGTAATTCTTCTACATCTTTTTCATTAATTACTTGGGGTCGGAATGGATCTTTATCTTTAATCAAAGATCTTACAACCATTGGAGTACACACGTGGTTACGTTTTAGGAGTAAAAGTCACACGGGCTGTTAGTTGACCAACGTTGACCGTTAACTTGGACGGAAATGAATAGTAACTCCGCTGAAAATACCATTTTGCCCCTAGTTTTAAATAATTTTTTTTAAAAATAAAAATAAAATAAACCCTTCCTTGCTGGTGGGCCCCAACACCAACAGCCGCCCTCCCCATTGCCGGCCGCCGGCGGCCACCTCTGGCGACTTTTCTTTTTTCTTTTTTTTTTTTAAAAAACTAAGGTTTTAAATATTTTTTTTAAAAAACACTAAAATAAACCCTTCCCCACCAGTGGCCCTCACCACCGGCAACACCACCGCCGGCGGCCGCCCTCCCTACTGTCAGCAACCAACGGCCACCTCCGATGACTTTTTTTTTTTTTAAAAAACTAAGGTTTTAAATATCTTTTTTTTTTAAAAAAAAAACACTAAAATAAACTTTCCCCACCGGTGGGCCCTACTACCGGCCACACCATCGCCGGCGGCCGCCCTCCCCACCGCCGTCCTCCGCCGGCGACCGATGGTCACTTCCGGCGACATTTTTTTTTTAAATTTTAAAAACTAAGGTTTTAAGTATTTTTTTTTTAAAAAAACACTAAAATAAACCCTTCCCCACCACCGGCCGCACTACCTCCAGCCGCCGCCCTCCCCACCGGCGGCCATCGGAGGGCGCCGAAGGTTGGGAAGGGTTTATTTTAGTGTTTTTTTAAAAAATATTTAAAACCTTAGTTTTTAAAATAATAAAAAAAAAGGTCGCTAGCGGAAGACGACGGTGGGGAAGGTTTATTTTAGTGTTTTTTTTTTAAAAAATATTTAAAACCTTAGTTTTTTTTAAAAAAGATAAAGTCGTCGAAGGTGGCCGTCGGTGGGGAGGGTGGGCGCCTGCGGTGGTGTCGCCGGTGGTGGGGCCAGTGGGGAAGGGTTTATTTTAGTGTTTTTTTTAAAAAATTATTTAAAACCTTAGTTTTTAAAATTAAAAAAAAAAGTCGCAGAAGGTGGCCACTGGTCGCCGGCGGTGGGGAGGCGGCTGTCGGTGATGGTGTGGGCGGCGGTGGGGCCCACCGACGGGGAAGGGTTTATTTTAGTTTTATTTTAAAAAAATATTTAAGACTAGGGGCAAAATGGTAATTTTAGAGGATTTCATTTCCGTCCAAGTTAACGGTTAACATCGGTCAACTAATGGCCCATGTGACTTTTGTTCCTAAAACGTAACTATGTGTGTATTTTTACAAAAAAAAAAAAACATATGGTGCTGGATACTCTTAGAGACAAAGTTCATGTGTATTTTTACACCTTACCACAATTTTGTCAATTTTGTCCTGGTGATTGTTTCTCTCTCACCCCTCCCCAGACACCGGCCCTTTATTGACAGAGAGACCTGCAAAACTTTCCCAGCGTCGCGACTTCGGAATGGAGAGAACTTTAACACCGGAAGAGAGTCTGAGCTGGGCATCGACGGAGGAAGAAGAGAGAGCCTCTGTTTCTTCGCCAAGGAAGCTGTATAATTATTTGATGCAACACCTTTCGCTCCCTTGACTGAACTCATATTCTTCTTTTGGGAAAACTTGGATACTTTGGAGAGGGGGAGACGCCAACACTTTTGGTGAGGTGACAACATTTGTGGATTGATTTCTCTTTACTGCTTTACTTTCATCAGACTTCACAAGGCTCCGAGTATGATTCACAATGCTGGATGGTTCCTTATTCACAATGGGAGATGGCTTCACTGGCAAAATTGATGTCTGATTACTTGACGTCTTAGAATTAGAAGAGGGAATTGCGGTCTGATTTGTGGCCAGAGATTTAATTATTTTGAGGTGAAGTAACAGAGCTTTGGGTTTTGGGTAGGATTGTTTGGAACTTGAGTTGGGATATGAAAAAGTGACATTAATAGATCTAGAATAGAGTTGATGTGGAGGGGAAACCTTTGAGGATGGTTAGAAGATGAAATATTGGGGATTAATAAGCAGGAGAAAAGCGAATTGAAATGAGATTTATATGAGGCAGGTATAGAAATTGAAGCAAAAATGTTGGTGAACCAGGACAAGAAGCACTTGGGGAAGAAGCCAAAAAATTAAGGACTTTGTTGTTTATCATTATTTTTAATAATAATTTAAATTTTTTTAAAAATTAAAATTTTTATGTAATATATACAACTAATATATATATATATATATATATATATATATATATATATAAAAGTAGTAGTTAATAAGTTTTATGTTTTTTTCATTTTAACTGATTACTACCATCATCAATTCAAACAAAAATCACATTTTTAATCTAACTTTTATAAAAGTTATATTGAAAAGAGTCACTTCTGTAACTACTAATCCAAACAGGCCCACATAGCAAGTAGCTATTGAATTAGCTTATGAAAAACATGAAATAACTAAACTTTCCCAAAATAAGTTGTGACTAAATATATACAAAAGACTATATTTTCATTGATAAAATTTATTAAGAGAAGAGATATCCTTTAACCCAAAAATAGGTGTAAGGCTCCTTTAAATCCCTTTAAGTCTTGAGTTCAAGTCTTAGATGAGATACTTGTGTTGGGAGTGGCAATCATGAATCCTAACCTGGATACTAGATGATAATATCAAGAAAAAAATGTAAGACAAACCAAAAGCTCACCATCAAAGCATTTTCTCTCATTAACTAACAAGTGAAGGCATTTTGAAGGAAGGACAAAGAAGAAAGGTAAAGAAAACAATGAAGCAAACAACTTATTTTCTTGATATGGATAATCCAAAACCATCCATTACTAAATAATCCCTCTTCATCAAGGCTTAGACAACAGTTATTACAATTCAACTAAAATGAAAATGGTTCAAATTCAAAGATAGAATTTTCATAAATTGTTAATATAAATTCATTGGAGGAAAATAATTGATATAAACTTGAGAAAATTTTCATAAAATACTTTTTGAACTTAAAAATCTTTAAAAGATAGTGTGAATAAGGAAAAAGATAGATTGGGAAGAAGTAGGAATCTGAAATATCAAAGTTCGAACCAAAAGCCGGAACTGCCCTTGAATTAAATCATTTCTCCATTTCATCTTCTTCCTCCACTGACTTTTTCTCCAGAAATTTTCTCTTCTAATAATCTCCTCATCCTCACACCTCACACCCATATCTTCGTTGGAATGTTGCCCTTTTGGTTCGGTGTTTCGGTTAGTCTCGTTGCTTCTAGTGGTTATTGACTTATTCTTGAATTCATTAGAACCTTTTCACCGCTTTGTGGAAGAAGGCATGTTGATGGATTTAAAATACCCTTACAAAGATGAAACCATACCCTTTTGCATTGTTCTAGTACGTTTATTTGTTGTACTAAGAATACACATTTGGCTGCTGATTCATTATTATAGCAACTTCAAAATTCAAAGGATACGCATTAGATTCTTATGGGAAAGGACAACCTCACTCAAATTGCATCTAACTAAGATATTCTAATTCATCTCACCCAAAAAGAATTCCTCTTTAAAAAGCTGGAGCTTCAATGATCCAGAGTTGCAAAGGAAAAAGAGGATCGCTAATTATAAGGTGTATACTGTTGAAGGTAAACTGAAAGGGTCTTTCAGGAAGGGCTTCATGTGGCTCAAGGACAAGTACACTAGAGTTGTCCATGGAGAGAAGAAATAGTGGGAAGGATGAGGAAAAATGGAAGGAGAGAAGCGTAGAAGACACTATTATAAAAATTGGATATTACTACCTTAAAGGACGTCCTTATTAAAAAATAAGAAGTAAAAAATGAAGACGATGACATTCTTGTAATTATATTTAAAAAAATTGGGCCTTGAGCGTCCTGAATTATACTTAAGACTTGTAAAATTGATTTTTGTTGTCCTAACTTGTTTCAGGACGTCTAACATCTAGGTATATTGTTCGCGCCATGGGAAATATGAGAATTTTTTGTTTGGCGCCATGGGATTTATTTTTTTTTTAGAATAAAATTCATTTTGGGCATCCTAAAAATGTTTTAGGATGATTAAAATTTGGAAAAATAAATTTTGCGCTATAGGAAATATGAAAATATATTATTTGGCACTGGTTATTTTTATTATTGATTTTTTTTAACATTGGTGAACTGAAAGTAAATTCAGGTTACCAAAATTCAAAAATTAGCAACATGAATGAAATTTTAATTTTGGTAACCTAAATGAAATTTAAGTCACCAAAATTAAATTATTAACGACCTAAATTTAATTTAGGTCGCCAATTTTTTGAATTTTGACAACTTAAATTTACTTTCTGGCTGCTAAAATTAAAATATTGGCAATATTCCCATTTATTTTTCACTCAGAATCGACACGCACGCACCCTCCTCCTCTCACTCGATAGAAATCCTTTCAGTTCCCTCCCTCTCTGTCACGCCTCCGTCGACGCCTTGCCAAGCCTCCTATTCCTCCATCTTCGCCAAGCCGCGCCTCCGCTCCTCACGCCTCCGCCGTGCCGTGCCGAGCGTCCTACTCCTCTGTCTTGGCCGAAACCCATTCAAACCCAAGTCCAATCCGTTTCACTGTCTCCTTCGTCTTCGACAACTAAGACCTACTTTTCACTCTCACGGTAATACTCTGGTTAGAATGCATAATCTTCTTTCAAGTGAGTGTCCGACTTATTTCTTTGATCGATTCTTATCTTCTTTAGCGTATTTTTTTGTTCCAATTATTTATTTTTTTGCTTTTTTTATTATTGCTATTCTGCTTTAGAGTTATGTACAGAACAACTTGGGACTACACATTCTCGTTTTTGTTATTGCTATTCTGCTTTAGATTATCGACTTAGTTACACATCCGACCAACTTGGGACTACACATTCTCGTTTTTGTTGTCTACAAAACAAAAGGGCAGCTAACATTTCTTGGATTTTAACATGAATTGCTTTGCTAATTTGTTGAGTGAATCCTGTCTTATCTATTGAACATGAATCTGCAGGTTGGTCATGATGCCTATGTAAATCAACAAAGCAATGGTTTTGGTGGTGGTGATGTTGTCTTTAATCCATTTGAGCAGATATTCTGTGATCATGTAATGCCTGAACTTCTTTCATCTTATTACTTTGTCTGTGTAGCTTTTTGTCTCTTTATTTTGTTGCTCAATCTGTATTGTTGAAAAAAATGTAAAAGATATATGCGTTACATGTGGTAGTTCTTAATTTTGTTTTTGAAACTTCTCTATTTGCTTTTCTAATACTCAAGTCGGATACCTTGAGTAATTATACAACCACAAGGATTACTAGTTCAGACCAAAGCTAAATGAATTTCAACGATCCACTTCTACATTTGATCTTACCTATGCTTAGTTATGTGGTATGATTGCTTTGTAATTTAGGATTTAATACTAGGCACCATTACATTTTGGAACAGCCGAGTTACTTATTCTTTAGTCTGCACTCTTGTTGTTGTAGTTTCTAAAAATAATGTGCTCTTGATAAGCTTTTGTAATATCAATCTTTAGAATTGGGAATTAGGGTAAAAGAGAAGAGGACTTAGAGGATTGAAAAAGAAGAATTAGAGGAAATAGAGAAGAAGAGAGAGAGAGATAGGAAACTGAGCCTTTGGGACTTGGAGGGTTTTTCTTGATATATATATGCAGATTAAATTGGATTTCTTTTGGCATTATTATAGTATTTGCTGCTTTAAATTAATGGCTTTTGAGGATTCCTGCTCATTATTTTACTCTTCTTTTTTTCTTTGATTCAGTAGATCTTCTACCTGAAATGAATATATTCTTACCTGTGGGACTAACTTATTTTATTGGTAGTTTGCAATGTCAGTATTAAACGAAATTCCTTAATATGCACACACTAGATAGCCAAAGTGACTCCAGTTCTGCTACATTGGAGATTGTGAAAGAAGCTCGTCAGCAGGTACATTGAGTTGTCCTAACACTTGAGCTACCTATTGTAAAAGTCAATAAGGTTAATCAAAAAGCAGCTTTTGTTCCAAGAGATCTTTAGGATCAATGCATATTACTTCTTAAATTCAGTCCTGTCTATCTAGGAGATGGCGAATGAGATCTTTACATTCGATATGATCTAATTTATTCAAGTATCCTGTAGATTTGTTTTCATTACAAAGTGTAATTCAGTTTTGTTAAAAATGTTGGAATTTCTTTCCCAAAATAACATGATTTTGGAGTATTGACTTGTACACACACACATGCACCACATACCCACTTTGGTATACTTGTTACTTCCTCATCATGCCATATATATGCCTTCTTCTCATGCTTTTGCAATGGTAGTTTCATTGCTATTAATCAAGTTGGAATTGGAGGTTGTGGTCCTAAATATAGAACTTGAATAAGCTATGTTTTTTTTTTTAAAAAAAAATATTAATTTTGGATGATGTAATCGTATTTTTATTGCATTAGGCCATTATAATTTACATCAGGACGCCTTACTTATGTTAGGCATCAATCATAAGGCATTCTGATGTTCATTTAGGGCACCTTATATAGAGCATCCTGAATAATTTTAGGACGCCTTATATAGGGCGTCTTGAAATAAATACAGGACGCCTTACCTAAGGCATCCTTCATTATAGTCAGGATGCCTTATATAAGACATCCTTCATTATATTCAGGACGCTATAATTATGATATTCTGCTACCCTCAGTCAGACTTCCCTCTAATAAAGGATGTTAATTGAGTCTTATTTAGGATGTTGTTTTTTTTTAGTAGTAGTAGTAGTAGTAGTGAGAGCTTTTTTTTGGGCTTGAGATAAGGGCATTTAAGTTTTTCTAGTTAAACTTTAATATCCCAAATTCCTACTCTCTCACCGATATGTCCTATTATATGCTAATGTGACCTTTTCAGAATTTTGAAGTTCAAGAGGTATTTATTGGGGATTTTCTCTAAAAAATTCCTTCTTCCTTCTCCATATTGAAATCCACCACTCAATCTTTCTTTAGTAATGCTTGCATCCTCTTCCTCTTCATCTTGTTCCTCTTCTATAGAGATATCTTCCTTTAAAGTTTCAGCTATAGTAATCAACAATGCATTTCAAGATAATTATATAAATTCTTGTTAAAACCACCAAGGTTCTGAAACCCAGACCGATTAATGAACTGGTAGGGGTACTGGGTCAACGGTCAGTGACTCAGACTAGAGTCAATCTAGAGTCAAACTGGTATTAATTAAAAAAGATAAAAATATTCATATTAACAATAAAAAATATTTTAGGGTTAAGGTGCTAAAATACACATAACCCCCTTAGGAGCGCCCAGCACCATAATCTTTTTTTTTTGTCCAAAAGTACACATAACGTTACGTTTTGAGAGCAAAAATACCATAAGCCGTTAGTTGACTGACGTTGATCGTTAGCTTGTTCAGAAATGAACAGTAAATCCGCCGAAATTACCAATTTGCCCTTAGTTTAAGCTAAAATTACCATTTTACCCCTAGTTTTAAATAATTACGTTTTTTAAAAAAACACTAAAATAAACCCTCCCCGCCGGTGGGCCCCACCATCGGCGGCCACCCTCCCTGCCGCCGGCGACTTTTTTTTTAAAAAAAACTGTTTTTTTTTTTAAAAAACCAAGGTTTTTATTACAAAAAACTAAGGGGAGGCTGGTGGGCCCCACCACCGCCGGCGGCCACCCTCCTTACTGCTAGTCGCTGCCGGTGACCGGTGGCCACCTCCGGCGACTTTTTTTTTTTTTTTTAAAAAAACTAAGGTTTTTTAAAAAAAGGCTAAGGGGAGCCAGTGGGCCCCACCACCGGCCACACCAGCGCCGGCGGTCGCCCTCCCCACTGCCAGCCGCCGTTGGTGACCGGCGGCCACCTCCGGCGACTCTTTTTTTTTAAAAAATAAT
The DNA here is from genome assembly GCA_037074495.1 of Acacia confusa. Classification (NCBI taxonomy): domain Eukaryota; kingdom Viridiplantae; phylum Streptophyta; class Magnoliopsida; order Fabales; family Fabaceae; genus Acacia; species Acacia confusa. The sequence goes on along the minus strand of CM073509.1, from coordinate 25,715,173 downwards.
CTTTTTTTTAAAAAAACTAAGGTTTTTTTTTTAAAAAAAAAGCCTTAGTGTTTTTTTTTTTAAAAAGTTGCCGTAGGTAGCCGCCAGCGGTGTGGTCGGTGATGGGGCCCACCAGCCTCTCCTTAGTTTTTTTTAAAAAAAACCTTAGTTTTGTTTTTTAAAAAAACTCTTAGTTGTTTTTTTAAAAAAAGTCGCCAGAGGTGGCCGCCGGTCACCGGTGGCGGCTGCAGTGGGGAGGGTGGCGGCCGGTGGTGGGGCCCACCGGCCTCCCCTTAGTTTTTTGTAAAAAAAACCTTTGTTTTTTTTAAAAAAAAAGATGCCGCCACCAGTCACCAGACGTGGCCGTCGGTGGGGGGGAGGGTGGCTGTCGGCGGTGTTGTGGCCAGTGGTGGGGCCCAGCGGCGGGGAGGGTTTTTTTTAGTGTTTTTTTAAAAAGAAATTATTTAAAACTAGGGGCAAAATGGTAATTTTAACTTAAAACTAAGGGCGAATTGGTAATTTCAGTGGAGTTACAGTTCATTTCTGTCCAAGTTAACGGTCAACGTTGGTCAACTAACGACCTGTGGTATTTTTGCTCCCAAAACGTAACGTTATGTGTACTTTTGCACAAAAAAAAGGTTATGGTGCTGGGTGCTTTTGGGGGAAAAGATTATGTGTATTTTTGCACCTCAACCCAATATTTTAAGTAAATGTGGAAGAATGTGTAATGATTATTATATTGGTTAAAAAAACCTAAAAAAGAGATCACATTATTTCCTGGGCTTCCAAAATGTCAGAGATTTTTCTCACTTCATTCAAAGTTCACGAGTTCACTTAATGGAGATAAGGGAAAATGTCAATTTCACTGTTAGGCAATAATCTTCACAGTTCTCTTTAGCCAAGGTAGCCATGATGCAATGAATAGAGCCCACCGCTTGGTTTGGTTGGACCATCGTCAATTTCTCACCAAAAAACACTTCGAACTCCATCAGTCTCTCAAGTCTTAACCATTTGCTTGTCTCACCATCCTAGATTCTCACTCTCCTAACGTCTCTCCATGTCGCATACCAAGTCACCAATAGCATCTCCGATCTTTACGTCGTTGATCTTTGAGATTATCTACATCTCGTCATTGACTGTAAATCTATCTTTTCTACAAGAGTGAGAAAAACCCAGATCGCGATCTTCGTCTTCAGTCGTTCAACAAAAAAGCCCTAACCTTCAACCTTCGACAAACTCAGATCTCGATCTTTGTCTTCCGCTCTTTTTTTTTTTTTAAATATCGGGCTAACTCGATGACTATTCAACTCAGCCGATTTAGGCTGAGTTGAACGAGTTGACTTGGAGTCACCGAGTCAACCTGTGTTTCCCCCAACTCGGACCGGTTTCTCGACCGGCTCACCGGTTTCTGGTCTAAACCAGCCGGTCTGGTTCGGGTTTCTAAACCTTGAAAAAAACTTACACTAACAGGAGGAGGAAGAAAAAGAAGATAGACCTTGATATCCTTTTACATATTACAGTAAACATGTAAATGTAAAGTGTATGGCACAAGAGATAGTCTGAGTTTTGTGTAAGCATATAAAGTAAATATGTGACAAAATTTTTTACTTTTTGTTAAAAAAAACAAAAACCTTCATTATGGTTTCTAGAATGATAAAATGCAAGAGGAAAACAATACAAGAACTACATTCCTCTATAGGAATTTTAAACACGCACACACTAGATTCACCTAAGCTAGGATAGTCACTAACAAAAAGTAAAGAGAAAGAAGCAAACCTTGATCTTAAATATGAGTTTTGGGGAGTACATAGGAGTGCCACTATCTTAACACATCCCATATCACCAAATACTACTATGAAATTGTAGATATTTGATGCTCCATACTTAACAGTTTTCATGAAGTTGTTAAATATAAAGAAGCAAAATCATGGGAAAACAATATATAACAGTTATTTAAAACAACCTTTAAGTATATGAGATAATATTTGACGGTTTTATATGACCACCATGATATATAATTTTTTTTTTTGTTTGATTAAAAAAGGTATCATTTACTTGACGGTTATATATAAAAAACCGCTAAATATAGGCTATCAATACATGATGACTGTTTATCAAAAAACTATAAAACTTATATATTTGATGGTTTTCCAAAATAAATCGTCAACTATAAATCTTTAAAATCCCTTTCAGATCCCTATTATATTGTGAATTCAAAATTTCCACCATTTCTCAACATGCTTGAAACATCGCCAACCATTCTTTTCTTGCGATCTCCACCATTATTTCACTCTCTCTTGTTGCTAGACTTGTTAGTATCTTCCATTGTATGCTCGTTGTAGTCTATGAAAGCGTTCTTCATTCTTCGAATCTCTATTTTTGAGTCGCGCATTCATAAAGATGTGTTTTTTGTGGTCTTCATTCGTTGTAAAGTCAAAATGTGTACTCTAAATTGCTATTTCTAGATAATTTGTTTAATTAGAGTGCTTATGGGTCAATTCTAAATTCTTGGTTTAGGGTTCCTAATTTTCTATTCATGGTGACATCGCCACATGAGTACATTTGAATTAATTTATTGCTTCATTTTCATGTTGGATCAATATGATTGAGGATGTGGTTGAATTTCTGTTGCAATTTTATTTTCATCTTCCTTCATTTATACAATTGACCTCATTTTGCCCCCTTCTTGCTTCAATGTGTTGGTGTTGTTTAAGATAATAGCTTAGAGTTAGAAGTTTGTTTATTGAAATTGAAATTTTTAGATTAAGAAACTTATTGGCGAAGGTGGATTAATAAGAAATTGATTTTTTTGGAAACCTTAAGAAACTATACTAATGCTTGAGTATACATTATTGATTGGTAGTCATGAATTAGAGGTGTTTGTCATATGAACCGATCTTTTAGTAACGACAAGGTGTTTGATAGAATGTTCTAAGAGAAAAAAATAGGCTCAATTACATATGTTTCTTTATAGTATTTTGAATGGTGGTAGTGTTTAGATCTTATTTTGGGTTTGTTATGATCTTGCTAAGAAGAAAATTTAGAAATTTTACAATTTTATGAAGATGTTGAAATAAAGTTTGGTTGTATGATGACTTATTAGATGATTAAGTTTAATGTTTGTGTTATGACTTAGTTTGTTTTTATGCATATTTGTTGATTCCCTTTATTTGTTTCACTAATAATCTAGATTGTTTGTGTTATAACTTAGCATGTTTAGTTTCTTTACAAGGTTTTATGGGTCGAAGAAGTTAGAATGATTATTTAAGATTTGTTACCGGTTAATATATATGTTGGCATCTGATGGTGGCTCAAGTATTGAGGGTCTTAACCCCTCCACTAACCCCTCTAGTGCACAACAGGATGATGATGTACTACATACTACTTATAGCACAAGAGGAAATAGCACTGAGAAATGGCCTTGTTGTGATGAAGTAGGTCTATAAAGCCAAGATAGAGGAAAAGAAGCTTAATGTAAGATGGAATAGGAAAGGGCTAAGTTGTGAAATCTAACAAGTTCATTAGTTATCTTGGGTGTGCGACAAAAAGCAACATGCCTATCATTTTAAACAACTGGAAGAATGCAACCGAAACAATGAGAAAGGATATTTGAGATGAAATATTGGTAAGACAGGATGCTACATAGTTAATAATATCATGTTAACCGATACGCCTAACACTAACAATAATTCATGTGTTGTAGTTTATATTCCACATAGATGATGAGAAGAAGGATTATGTGCTTAGGAAGGCTAGCATGATTATATGCTCTTTTTGAGGCTTTGTGACGAAGAAATATCTATTGGAAACCGACTCTATAAATGAGTTGTGGTTTTAGCACTACTAAAAGGAAGTTGTCAAAGAACCTAAATGCTTTTGTATGGTCACGAGACTCTCCAACTTCCAAGGAAATTTAAATTTAATGAAATGTGTAACTCTGATATCTTTTTTGTTTTTGTCCACATACATTAAGCACGAAAAACCATGAGCGGGTGAAGAAATATGAACATGTTATTGTAGAGGCCTCATGGGGTATGCAAACATCAACAACAGTTGATAGAGAAGCAGGGGTTAGGATCGTATGTGACCATCAACCATAAAGTATTGAGGGTTACTATGAGGCAAAACAAATAGAGTAGCATTGGCAATCCTCACATCCAGGAGGTTGTCTAAAAAATGGTAAGTATTGATGATTTTAATTCAATTATATTTGTTCCATCTAATGATAGTGATGTTTCTAGTACTATGCATACTAGAGTGAGTAGTCTATGTATAGAACATTTTATTTTGCTAAAGGAAAACTTGAGTCAAGAATTAGAGCGACATAAGCTTCTTGAGGATGAGGATGTCTTGGAAAAGGCTCTAGGTCATTACCTCAACGGTCTTTTGAAGGGTGTCGGCTATGGAGTTGGTAAAAAAATACTTTGGGAAGTAGAAGAGGCCAATAAGGTTGTTTGATTAGAAGCTTTAACAATATATGGAAATGACTGAGATGTTGAGGCAAACAATTGAACTACAACAAGCTTTTATTGATCAGTTAATGAGCTGAGAGACCATGGGGAAGTAGGGAATGGCTTACACCCCAAGTGCTAAAGATAGCTGTACATTCCCCTTACCAACTCTACCTGGTGTAGCATGACTCATGCCGAGAGCCTATTCTTTATTTATTTTTGCTTTACACTAATTGTATTTTCTCTTTGTTCAAGGCAAGGCATAGATTAAGTGTATGGCAAATAGAACCAAGTGGCATATGGTTGCTACGAGCCACATGTACAACTCACAGGGGGAGAATGCGATTTACCCCTCCCTTAGAATCATGTTAGGTTATACATGAAGGCGATTATCGATCCTAACTACGTCCTTCCGATACCCATCCTAGATGCATATATAGTTGGAGGAGTTGTACTTAGGTTTGTTGTGTGGCCATATCACCTTATTATCATACCCCAGGAAGACACAAAATGTACACCTTCGTCTTTTGAGGTTGATAATGAAGTTTATAGTAACAATTTTCCTAACTTCTCAACTTATTTAGTCAAAGAAGAGGAAGAGTAATTTGAGACTTAGTCCAACGGCTATGGTTTGGTGTCTTATGTGTTGAAGAAGACGGATGAGATTGTGCCTATGACTCAGCCGCTAGTTCTGTCAGTTCCACCCGTTGCCTCCAGCCTATCAAGGTTGGACTTGAACCAAAGATCCAACAATGTTAGCCATTATCTTAAAGAGAAAAGGCTGCTAAATTACAATTTTTTTTTTTATTGATTTTTAATCATTTATGCACTTTGAACAAAAACTCATGGATATTTCTCCATCTTAAAAAAGACAAGAAGAAGCTGCATCCTGCATTTTATATTAATTATTGTTTCAATTTTTTTTTTTTAGAAAATTGTTCATTTTCCCCCTGGTTTTTAGGCTACGTATCGAAAACCATTAAAGCCATAAACGAATTTGAATTCCTAAACTGAACCGACAAATAGAGACCTTTCTTGGTTGCTCCACAATTATGAGTGATGATTTTTGCATCCCAGTGATGTAGTTAGTTAGTGAAAGTGCTAAAGATTTAAGTACGGGCTTTCCTACGTGTAATGACCTTAATTAGACTCCAAGCAAAACAAATTGAAGCGGTCCACTGTACAATAATGTGACTTATCCTATAATTAATCTATCTCTCTCTCTCTATATATATTTATGTGTTTGTGATACCATCAGCATCATATATAAAAGTTACTCCCGTAGCAAGAAGACGTGTGGAAAGTTACCAAATTTAGTTATTAGTGTTTTTGAAATTTCGTTGTGAGAAACTAATGGCTGGCTAGGGACCGAGTCATTATTACTAATATTTGTTAAAAAAATTCTACTCATATACAATTTAAAATTATAACCATGGGGAATGAGTTTGGTTTCTTTTTCTTATTTTTATAACCACTTGTAAAAAGTGTAATGTGATCATGGATGTCATAATAGACCGGGTCGAACCAGGGACGAACTAATAGTCTGGTTCAAACATTTACCAATCAAAATTAAAAAAAAAAAAAGAAAAAAAAGTGAACAGTCAAGAGTCAGACAGAAAATATTGATACGATGATTGGACATGGATGAAATTAGTTATGTTATAGTTTGACACGTTTGAAAGTGACATGAACAAATATTAAAAGACATAATTGGGCACTTATGTATGCCAATATATGGACATATATTGGTAAAGTTATTATTTTATTTAAAAGATATTGAGACGAATTCCATCATAGTTTAGTGAACAAATGTCTTCATCGATTAATTGTCCCATTTGATTTTAACAATGTTGGTTGTCATACAATTCTTTGGACATGATTAACTTTTTTTTTTTTTTTTTGCTCTCAAAGAATTTGTTATCACCATCACTATTATTATTATTATTATTATCATCATCACCATCATCATCATCATTTAGTTTTTGGTTCTTTTTGCTTAAAAAATAATTCCGCTTTAAATCAAATGCGCTGGTGCATTTGTCCCATTTTACTGTGTCGTCCATGCACTCCAAAACTTGAGAACGTGCCATCACTATAATATAATAGAATAATATAAATGATAACTTTGCCACTACTAATAGTGACTACATAATTAACATGAGAATAATTTTAGAAAAGAAAAATGAAATTTTTTTGTATGGTCTTTTAGGCAGGATTTTTAACTTTTGGCATCCTATTTGATAAAAAAATGTGAAAACAAATGGAAATGAGAAATCTTTCTTCCATAAATATAAAAGTAATCTTTCTAAGAAAACCACACTAAGCGAGAATCATTCCATTTATCACATTTAATTACGTATCAAACAAAACACATAAAATATCCCCCCCCCCCAAAAAAAAAAAACACAAAATAAAGAAAGCACAACTTTTTTACTTTCTTCAAATTCTTTTTTCATATCCAAAACATAGCCTCAAATTGTTAATTAATATCATGCGTCTCATCAAACACTATAATTATAGCAAACCACTTAAGTCACAAACCATAAATAAAACAAATTTATTCTTTCAACTTTGTTATGAATATTTAAGTATTTATTTGTGTAAAATTTAATTTGGATAAGTAACAAATAATATGATTGGTATAGTTGATGAAGTTTTGAAAAATACTTGATACTTTAGAGCCCTACATTATCTAAAATTTATTTAACTAAAATACAACAACTCAATATATTTTAATCATATACTCATCAGAAAATAAATTCCCCTTTTTTGTCAATAAAAATAAACCTCTTTATTTGAAAATGATTATTATTCTTGGAAAATAAATAAAATAGGCTTTTTTTTAGATGAATCATCAGTGAACTAGGATTAAAAGGTTTTATGTTGGTTTATTTTAATTAAATAGAATTCAAATGATGTGACACTCTTAAAATATGTAAATATTTTTCTACGGCTATATTATAAAATATAAATCACTTTCAACCACGACACTAAAATTACAAAAAGAGATTTTAACTCATTAAATTTGTTTAAATTATAAATATTAAAATTTTCTTTTAAAAAATTTTCTACTTTACCCTTATTAAATACTGTTAATTGAATAATGAGATTCAGATTTACCGGAAGGGACTAGTTCCTCAAAGCGTAGAGAATCAAGGTTTGAATCATTATTAGGTGTTGGAATTTAGTGCCAAAAATGTATCGAATAAGATTGTGCTCTAACATGAGGATACCTGTTCCTATAAAAAAAATAATGTGATTGAAAATTGAGAGCTGAATTAAATTATCTTTTAGTTTTTTTGGAAAATAGGCAAAATTGAAGCATAAGTATTATTACTCTCTAATTAACTTAGATCATGGACCAATAAGTTTTTCTAGAATACGCAAGTCCTATATTTTGGATAGGAAGGGGTAGCTCATACTATATGGGAATATATTATGTCAAATTTTACTATAGATGTGAGAAGTAACTACGTTGGTAGCTAATTTTAAGCCCTCTACCATAACATGTGGAGTCCTTAAAGCATATTTTACATGAATTTTATTTTTATTTTGGTAAGAAAATTGGGGCACCTTTAGTTGAGTGATGCTGTTGCATTTGCTTTTCTTGTTTCAGCCGACTTAAAGACTTGGCGGAGTTACAGAGAAGAGTGTAGACATCACAAAACGAATAAAAACAACAAAAAGGGCAAAAAAAAAAAAAAAAAAAAACGCCAGGCGGCAAAAGAGAAGGGAAAGAATAATAATTAATAGCAGTACGTACTTTTCTTGGCGAAGCAAAGTGGGATAATCCACCTCTCTCTCTATCTTTCCTTGAGCTGAAAGGCAAATACGAATATTAAAGCTAAAGCATAGTAAACTGTTCACACACACTTCTCATATATATATTTGTGTGTGTGTACAAGTGATTAGAGCTAGAAATGGAGAGGAATTAAAACTATAGAGCAACGGTATCACAAAAAAATGGAGGGCAAGTTAGGATTAGTTGCAGGCTCTCGCAACTGCAACGAGTTCATCATCTTCAACCCAGATGCCAATTTTTCTGTAAGTATCATATGTTACCTCTTTTATAAACTCGAATAAATTAGCATTTAACCAAGTAAAAGAACTCATTCAAAGTTATTAGTTTGGTACTGTCTTAGTTGAGCCGTGATGGTTTTTTGTTTTTTGTTTTTCTCCCCTTCAAATGCAAAAGATTCCACAATGATATGTGTTCGAATTTCACTATGTGAGAAATTTAATGTTGGATAGCATATAAGTAGTTTGTTAGTAATAATTTTGTTTTTAGACGTACAGGAGGCTGTTTCTATGTTTGATCAGCCTTCGCGACCCCACTAATAACCACAATTACGTCTTATGAAAAATCATGCAATTTTTATTTTTAATCATATATATTAGGAAGATATCAAAACAGAAAGCAATTAGTTTTTAATTTTTACTGATTTAAACTAGTTCTTTAGAAAAATATTCATTTACAATTTATAATGACCATGATAATTTTACAAATAATTTGAGAGAGCATTAATATATAAATAGAGTGCATGCAACAACTTGAAAATCATATATATATATATGTGTGTGTGTGTGTGTTGATGATATGGTGTATATGTATATATGGTTGTTGCAGAGAAGAGAAGAGGAAGAAGAAAGAGGGAAAGAATGCAAAATATGTGGGGATGAGATAGGAATAAACGAAGACGGAGAGGTGTTTGTGGCGTGCAATGAGTGCGCTTTCCCTGTTTGTAGGAACTGTTATGAGTATGAGAGACGAGAAGGCAGCCATGTCTGTCCTCAGTGCAAAACCAGATATAAACGTATCAAGGGTACTCTCTCTCTCTCTCCATCTCTACTAGACTGCTTTGATTTATATATTTGGTAGTAACACCTTTAACTTTAAATTAAACTGAATTGTGTGCTTCTTTATCATGTCAAGTTTTCTTATTTGTGCGATGGCATTTTTACACAAATATATATATAAATCTGTGTGTGTGTGTGGGGCCCCCAGGGAGCGCTAGAGTTGATGGAGATGAGGAGGAAGATGACATTGATGACTTGGAGAATGAGTTTGACTTCGATGGAGAAACAAGAGAACAGGACATGAAGCCTCACGTTTATTCCCAGGTAATAGTCGTCGGAAAGAGCAACGTAACGATCAGCATAGATCATTATTCAATTGTCTGAATTAAAAATTTTCAAATGATAATTTTTAAATATTTTTTTTAAAAAAGGAAAATAACAGTTATTTTAGCTTGTGCACTTATTTAAATATTTTTAAGAGAAAATATAAAGGGAAGAAAATTAAATTTAAGCAGTTCAAATTAGATCTAAACAGTTATTTGCTTGCTTTGTTTAATTTATAGCTTCTTTATGAACACAAAGTGACTTTACCAAACTTTCTATGGTTTGGAATTGGAAAATCTGACTACATTCACCCAACACCTTGGAATATCACAAAACATTGCATGTTGGTATAGTACATTATATCTTTTTATTTAAATTTTTTTAAAAGATCATAAAAGTATTACTTACAATAAAAAGCACATATTTTGGCAGGAATATAGGAGAATTAGGATATCCATTATTTTTATTACCAACAAAATTTTGGTAATAAAATCAGACGAAACCAAATTAATCAATTTAATTTTAATCTCTTAATCACACGATGCGCATAACACAGGATGAAGATGATGAAAAGGTGGGAGAAGGGCATAACAATAATAACGCAATAGAGCCATCGAGCATGGGCAATAAGGTAATTTCAATACAAGCAAGACCTATGGATCCTTCGAAAGACTTGGCTGCCTATGGCTATGGAAGTGTTGCTTGGAAGGAGAGAATGGACATTTGGAGGCAACGACAAGAAAAAATGCGGCTCATGAGAATTGACAATAATAGCACTAATGAAGATTTCCAAGATAGTTTTGCAGATGATGATGGCATAGATTTTTCTCTGTAAGTAGTATTTTTATTTTTAATTATGGGATATAAATTAATTAGAAAAATTTATTGAAAAATGCTCATCACAAAATTTATTACCTAGAGTTACATGAATAAGGAGTAAGAATCTAGGTCGAGTTTCCTTATTTGTATGTAACATCTAATCTCTTTACCTATGCACAAATGTCTTCTATTTTACACACAAATAAAGAAGAGCTACAACGTTAAAGATAGTTTACATTTACATCTTAAATAAATTTCAAATATCTTTGGGCAATAGATTAAAAAAAAAAAAATTTGAGGAAAACTCTTCCATTGTTGGCGAGAATGGTCTAAATGAAAGTATAAGTCCTCTGCACATAGCACTAATATTGTCAATAGAATACCAATATTTTTTGTATAAAAATTTAGCAGGTGCTTCTCACTAATAACATTTTTATAAAAAGCCTATTCTATAATTTTCCCATTTTGTAATGGGGGATATTTTTAACAATTGTGCCCTATTAGTTAATTAACTTTCTTATCAATTATTATTGATATTTTGATCTTCCAAAGATTTAATTATGAGATAATCAATTGACTGATATAAATTTCTTGTTGAGCAGAATGGACGAGGCAAGACAAGCATTGTCGAGAAAGATGGCAATTTCGTCAAGCAAAATAAATCCTTACAGAATAATGATAATAATTCGAATGGTGATTCTTGGATTCTTCTTCCATTATAGAGTGACGCATCCTGTGGACAATGCTTTTGCTCTCTGGCTCGTTGCTGTTGTCTGTGAGCTTTGGTTTGCTCTTTCATGGATTTTTGATCAGTTCCCAAAGTGGTTCCCTGTTCGGAGAGAAACCTATCTAGATAGGCTCTCCTTAAGGCAAGTACTTTTAAACTCTTCAAAAGTAGTTTCACTTTGAATGAACATATTGAGAGTGAGCTAATTCATCATTTGAACAGGGAAAGATCACTGTAGTATTATTTTTCCTTTTTATTTGGTTCATATAGTTTTACATGCCCTTGTGATTTCAGTTGACTCAGAAATAAAACAAAGAGATATGGACTTGATTAAAAATTAGATGAACTTATAATAAGAGACTAATAAAAAGGAAAAAAGAATACAGGAACATAATTTTTTGTTTTTTGTTTTTGTTTTTATTTTTGTTTTTTGCTATAAAGGAACATAATTAAAATAAGTGAAACTATAGGATCTGCTAAAAAAACTAGGAGGAGCTGACTTAAAATGAGATGAAAATGTAAGGGGTTGCATGTTAATTTTTCCATGAATATAGTAGCCCATAGTATTTTTTTTTAATACACTCATATTAATTTTAGAGCCCACAACCCCTTATTTCTATTTCTGGCCCATTTTTTTTGGGCCGGATTTAGAAAGTTTGGGGGCTTAAGAGTGAACATAAGTTCACTTCTGCTCAGTTGTTAATGTCATTTGGTGGCTCAGCTCTATGTGCATATGTTTGGCCCATATTGGTTTCACTGCAATATTTTCAATTTGAGGAAATAACTGGTAAACTTGTACGAATGCATTCCCCTATGATGCATCTACAAGTTCTAACGTTGTAAAAATTAATACTGACTTAACTAATTTCACAATTTTTCATCAGTGTATTTTTTGTCTAAGGAAAACTTTTATTATTTTTATATTTAAATCACTTTTAAGAACTGAATTTTATAGACTGTTCAAAATGAAAATTGAGACATATAGTGCAAGAAATTTGATGGGAATTCCTCGCACTATAGAGGAGAAAAAATGAGTGGGTGTCCATATGTGTGTGTGTGTGAATATGGGGTTAAATTGTATGAACTCATCAAAATTGATCAAGTATATGAAAAATAGATATATATTAGCCTTTTTTTAAAAAATCAAAATAGCTAAAATCAATTTTATATAGGAATTCCTTTGAGACTATATACCTTAGGTCCATTGGGAGGGTGGATTTATCAGGATCTAAATAACTGTGTGGCATTGGAGCACCTTCCAGCAAGGAGCTAAAAGAACTCATAAACAAATACTAACAGAGTTATTAGGACCTTAGATCCACAATGTTCCTTTTTTTTTTTCATGTTTCCATTTTTTTCATCTTTTTTTGTGTCCTACATTTAAGGGCTTTAATATCATGTTATATTTTAGAGAAGTATGTATATGTACTGCCAATGAGCTTTAGCTCTAATGGCACCTCTACCTCTCCCTCCCTGAGGGAAAGGTCACTGGCTCGAGCCTATGTAAGTGAGGGTGAGCGTTTTTGTGTGCTAATATACTGTGTGTTTATCTTTTAATAGTATATAAAAAAGTATGCCTATATTATATATGTTTTTCTATAAAAAGAGCTTGAGTCCATTGATGACATTTACTTACAAGTTAATTGTACATGTTTTTGTAACCATCAGGTATGAGAAAGACGGGGGGGCTTCACAACTTTGTGGAATTGATATATTTGTGACAACATTGGACCCATTGAAGGAACCTCCATTGGTGACTGCAAACACAATTCTTTCTATTCTTGCGGTGAATTACCCACCTGAGAAGGTCTCATGCTATGTCTCCGATGACGGCGCCGCCATGTTAACATTTGAAACCTTATCTGAAACTTCTGAATTTGCAAGGAAATGGGTCCCCTTTTGTAAGAAATTTAACATTGAGCCTCGCGCTCCTGAGTGGTATTTTGCTGAGAAGGTAAATTACTTGAAAGATAAGGCACACCCTTCGTTTGTTAGAGAGAGAAGAGCTATGAAGGTATGGTTAGAAATCTTACTCATGTTACTTAATTATTACTCTTTTTCAAGTCTTATATGTACTGTCACTTGCATTTGTTGTTATTAATCGTACAGAGAGAGTACGAAGAGTTTAGAGTTCGAATTAATTCTTTGGTTGCAAAGGCTAGAAAGGTGCCCGAAGAAGGATGGACAATGCAGGATGGAACAATATGGCCTGGAAATAATGTCGATGACCACCCTGGGATGATTCAGGTTTGTGAATCAAGAATTTTTGAAGCATTAATGCTGCATAAAAGTGTGTTTCTAAGTATGGTTTCTTTTAAAATAGATGTAGATTCTACGCCTGAAAATAGAGTATATACTCTTCTTTTCTTTTCTTTTTCTTTAACATATGCTTTAAAATGGACGTATATAAGAAACTTGCTATATCACTTGAGATTATATTCATCAGTTGTATTTTCAGTATAAGTAAGTTTTGTGTCAACAGGTTTTTCTTGGACAATATGGAGGACATGACACGGATGGAAATGAATTGCCACGCTTGGTATATGTTTCTAGGGAAAAGAGACCTAAATTCAAACACCATAAGAAAGCAGGAGCGTTGAATGCATTGGTAAGTAATGTGTAACAAATCAAATCATTCATTGACTTGGCTAACGTGGTTCTAGCCTAGTGGCGTAAAACCATTCTTGTAGATATGTCACAAGTTTGATTCTACTTGTAATATCAGGTCATTAGTGACTGCTCCTCTTAATCCAAAAAAACCAAAATTGTTGGGTCGAAGTTCAAATTCCTTCAAAAAAATTGAGTGAGAGACGAGTTGCAAGAAACAAGACTACTAGTTGCATTTTCTATTTCATATTGTTGATTTTCATGCAAAAACAGGTTAGAGTTTCAGCTGTGCTTTCAAATGCTCCATATTTGTTAAACTTGGACTATGAACACTACATCAACAATAGCAAAGCTATCAGAGAAGCAATGTGCTTCATGATGGACCCATTACAAGGAAAAAGTGTATGCTATGTTCAGTTCTCTCACAGATTTGATGGAGCTGATAGTAATGACAAGTATAACAGTCCAAGTACAGCATTCCTTGATGTAAGACCAAAATTTTCCTACATTCTCATTAGTACTTCATTTACTAAAAATTCCTAGCTTCGGTTATTCAAATCTAATGTGGCTTTTTGGATTTGATATCAGATTAACATGAAAGGCTTGGATGGGATTCAAGGACCTATATATGTTGGGACAGGATGTGTATTTAAAAGGCATACACTATATGGTTATGATGCTCCTAGAAAAAAGAAGACACCAACTAAGACTTGCAATTGTTGGCCAAAGTGGTGTTGTTGTTTGTGTTGTTGCTTGAGAAACAAGAAGAAAAAGTCAAAGAATTCGAGGTTTGACTTTGAAGATAGTAGCAACTCAAAAGTGCATGATGCAGAGATATCAATGAAAGACTATGCTTTGACCTGTATTGAGCAGGGAACCAATGGTACCTCAAACACATTTAATTCTTTATAGCTAAATTTTTTTTATTATTATATAAGGTTTACACTAATGAAAACCATTATACTATAAAATGCCATTGATGCAGAGATATCAATGAAAGACTATGCTTTGACCTGTACTGAGCATCTATTTTGCTCTTACTTTCCCTTCTCATGTAAACAAAACTATAAAATGCCATTGATGTAGGAGTTGGAGGGAATATTTTGGGTGAAACATATAAGCCAAAGTTGTGGAAGAAATTTGGACAATCTCCTGTACTTATTGCATCTACTATTCTAGAAAATGGTGAGACAGTAAAAGATGCCAGCCTTGCTTCTCTACTTAAAGAAGCCATCCATGTCATTAGCTGTAGCTATGAGGTGAAGACTGATTGGGGAAAAGAGGTAAGACTATATCTCGAGTACTTTTATTATTTTAATAAATTTAAGCGCTCACACAAACAAACTTGTCAACTCTGAGTTTGAGCTTGGGACTTCATCCAAGTATGACAGGTAGCGTTGCCATTGAGGTAGTTTGCCGTTGACAAGTATTGAAAAGTAAATGTGTTCTTTAATTTTTATCAAATTTCATAAGATTTAACTCAACATATATATCAACTCTTGTATTGTTATTATTTTCTTAGGTTGGATGGATCTATGGTTCAAATACAGAGGATATACTAACAGGGTTTAAAATGCATTGCCATGGATGGAGATCAATATATTGTAGCCCAGAAAGGCCTGCATTCAAAGTTTCTACACCAAGGAACCTTTCAGATGGTCTGGTTCAAGTGTTTAAGTGGGCATTAGGATCCACAGAGATATTCTTGAGCAAACATTGCCCTATTTGGTATGGCTATAGAGGAGGATTGAAGTGGCTAGAACGTATTTCTTACATAAATGCTACTATTTATCCATGGACATCTATTCCTCTTGTTGCTTATTGCACTCTTCCTGCAGTTTGCCTACTCACAGGCAAATTTATTGTTCCTCAGGTATGAAGAAACTAAGTGCAGGAACCTTTAATGTCCCTTTCTAATACCCCTTGTAATACCCAAATTTCCCAAAAATTCTTTTAAAAATTTTCTATTTTTAATTAGATTTTATCTAAAATTATTGACATTTTGATATCTTATTGATAGGGAATGACGTAGTTTTAAGATTTCTACAATGTTTTAATGAAAAATACACTAAAATTGTGCCATTTAATTTTTTTTTATTTGAACAATCATTAAAAAAAAAATTTGCATCATTCCATGTCCATTATAATTCAAAATGTCACTCATTGTTTTATGTAGGGTTAAGGGGTGTTTTTCCCCAGAAGTTTTTACTCAGGGGTAATTTTGCTCTGAAAGTATAAAAAATGAAGCAATTTCGCCATGACCATTATTCCAATTAATTTAAACCGTTAATTGACTAAATGTGTTGAGCTAGTAGTCCATATGTCACCCACGTCAATTTTGTTAAGGTGAAAATTTTCACCGAAAGTCTGTGTCATCTATTTTATCTTTTTTCAAATTAGATTTGAAACTTTTAGGAAATTTGCACCTTAACAAAAATGACGTGACGATATGTGGATGTTAGCTCAGCATATCTGGTTAGCTAATGGTTAAAATTAATTAGGATAACGGCCAAGATAAAATTGCTGCTCGAAAAACTTTCAGAGCAAAATTTGCATTCAATGAAAACTTCCAAAATAAAAATGTCCCTAATCCATGATGTTGCATAAAACATTATATGCTTATCAATAACATTTTTTGTTTAACTTGCAGCTCAATAACTTTGATGGCGTGTGGTTTCTCTCACTATTTATATGCATATTTTCCACAAGCATACTAGAGATGAGATGGAGTGGAGTGCCAATTGATGAGTGGTGGAGAAATGAGCAACTCTGGCTGATAGAAGGAGTATCAGCAAATTTATTTGCACTATTTTTAGGACTGTTCAAGGTGATGACTGGTATAGACACAAAGTTCATTGCGAAATCAAAAGCAAGTGATGAAGAAGACAAGGACTTCGCAGGCCTATTTTCTCTGAACTGGACTACTTTGCTCATTATACCAACCACTTTGTTAATTTTGAACCTCATTGCCATAGTTGCTGGTGTGTCACATGCAATTAATGATGGTTTTGAATCTTGGGGTCCTTTATTGGGGAAACTATTATTTGCCTCTTGGGTGATTTGTCATTTATACCCTTTCCTTAAGGGTATGATGGGTAGGCAAAATAGGACTCCCACCATTGTTCTTGTTTGGTCTATTTTGCTTGCTTCTTTCTTTTCAGTTTTGTGGGTCAAGATTGACCCTTTCTTGCCCAAATCCAGTGGCCCAATTTTGGAGGAGTGTGGATTGTACTGTGATTAGCTTCATATGGGGAGGGCAAAAGTGGAAATGAAGTTTGTTTAGCTTGATTTAGATTCATCTTGATTTATGATATTTCTAGTGGCATTGGTGAGAGAAAATTTTTGGGAAAAAGACAGAAAAAAGAACTTTGAAATTGCAAATTCTCAAATCAGGTTTATTATCGAGAGTTGATAAGGGATTTACGAAATTTGATAAGCAATTCACAACTCTTTTTTTTTTTGAGAAATATCTGATTTGGAATTTTGCAAATTCAAAATTATTATTCTTTTTTTTCAAAAAAAATTATTATCTAAATTATTACCTGATTATTTTTTTCATATTTGAAACAGTGAGGATGACATATTGATGTACTTGAGTTTTAGATGACATATTGATGTACTTGAGTTATAGATTTATATAAATATTCCCCTACTAATTAGTTTTTATTATTTACCCAATGTATGTATGGGTGATTGAGTTTTAGACTATTTGCATTCATGTATAATATTTACACGTTGTATAAACATAAATAATGTCATCAAGCATATTATTTGTTCCACCTATATAGAAAATTAGAAATAATATAATGTGGTTTTGGTTAATATAGCTGTGTTGATTGAGATTATTAAATGAAATGTTAACATTTCAAATAATTTTAAAGATGTTATAAATAATAGAATAATAAGACTTAAATCAGCTATTTTTATTGAAGTTAGATTATACCTAATCTCTTGAACTTTGATCCATATCCAAATACTACCCTCGAACTTTAATTTAAAACCTGACAAGAACTTTGGTAAAAAAAAAAAAAAACGTGACAAGAACTTTCTAAATTCTCTAGTTTGTTAAACATGTAGGTAATCCCCTCCGTCAATTATTTTATTATTTTATTTAATTAACAAAGCATCATCATAAATTTGAATTATCAGAGGGCGCGACCAATATTCGAGTTTGTGCAACAAGGCTCGAGTTTGTCACTATGCACTTAAGCCTATAATCGAGTATCTGTGTCTATACTTGAGTATTCTCCTTTCAGAGACGAGACTTGCGATTTGAGCTTTGGAGTTCCAGATGAACTTAAGCCAATACTCGAGTATTCAACCAATACCCGAGTTTTGAACTGTTGATGAATAATTGTCCAAAACATTAAAACCGGGGTATTCATGCTATACTAGAGTATTGAAAGCTTAGAGACCTCGGTAGCTCTTTGTATGACTCAATACTCGAGTTTCAATCTCTATACTCGAGTTTTCTTCTTAATTTTGAAACTCAGAGACTATTTATAAACAGTGCTAAACTGGAGTTTATAAGTGATAAAATCTTAAAACAACTTTGCTTGGCCCAATACTCGAGTATTCTAATGTGATACTCGAGTTTTCATTTGAAAATGAAAACATTTGAATTCTGGAGCCAAGTTGGAAAACTGTCTTTTCAAATTCCAAACTTGAGTTTTTGAAACTGGAGTTTTCCAAACCGAGGTTTCTATTTCTGTCAAAATTGTTTGAAGAGTCACATAGGCCTAAACTTGAGTATACATATCAATACTCGAGTTTTCCTTGATAGAAAACTTGCAATGCTCTCTGGAAGGTCCAATACTTGAGTATTCATTTGAATACTGTGGTATTGTCCTTAGTCATTTGCATTGAGCTTTTCTTTAAAATTCCAATACTCAAGTTTTGCTACTGAAACTCGAGTATTGTCTCCTTCAGCAAGTTTTTTATTTCTTGAGACAATTCTTTAACCTTAGTTTTACAATTGATTTTTATCATCAAAACCCATAGAGAACTAACAGACACAAGTGAACCTCCAAAGAATTAACATTGGCCATTTGTGCTCTTTCTATCCGTTTTATACCCAGCATAGTCTGAATCTGAGCATGCCACCAAATGTTCTGATTGACCTTTAGGAAACCATAAGCCAAGAGTCTTTGTGTCAGCAAGGTATATGAAAATTCTCTTCACACTTTCAGCATGAGATTCCTTTGGAGCAGACTGGAACCTTGCACACATTCTCATACTGAACTGGATGTCTAGGTAGCTTGCTATCAAATAGAGTAATGACCCAATCATTCCTCTATAGCTTGTGATATTGAAGTCCTTGCCCTTTTCATCAGCATCCAGGGAAGCAGTAGAGCTCATAGGCGTGTCAGCACCATTGCAATTATCCATCCCAAACTTCTTCAGTAGGTCATTTAGATACTTGGTTTGTGAAATGAATATTCCATCCTTCTTTTGTTTGATTTGCAGACCAAAGAAGTAGTTAAGTTCTCCCATCATGGACATCTCAAACTCTCCTTGCATATTCTTGGCAAATTCTTCACACAAAACATCATTAGAAGCACCAAAAATTATATTATCAACATAAATATGTACAACTAAAATTTCATTCAGCTTATTACTCTTTATGAAGAGTGTTGTATCAGCTTTCTCTCTAATAAATCCTTGATTGAGAAGGAATTTGCTTAATCGCTCATACCAAGCTTTAGGAGCTTGCTTAAGTCCATAAAGAGCTTTCTTGAGACGATAAACATGATTAGGATGATGCTTACTTTCAAAATCAGGAGGTTGTTCTACATACACCTCTCCTTGAATGAAACCATTTAAGAAAGCACTTTTCACATCCATTTGAAAAAGTTTAAAACCTTTTACACACACAAAGGCTAAAAGAACTCTTATAGCTTCCAATCTTACTGGAGCATAAGTTTCTTCATAATCAATTCCTTCCTCTTGATTATAGCCTTTTGCAACCAATCTTGCCTTGTTACAGACAATGATTGCTGCTTCATCATGTTTGTTCTTGAATACCCATTTAGTGCCAATGACCGGGTGGTCCTTAGGCCTAGGTACCAAGTCCCAAAAATGATTTCTCTCAAATTGGTGAAGCTCCTCTTGCATTGGTATCACCCAATCATTGTCTGAAAGGGCTTCTTCAATTTTAGAGGGCTCAATATGTGAAATAAATGCATAAAACATTACTTCATTTAAAGTATTGCTTCTGGTTCTCACACTTTGATTAACATCGCCTATTACTTGATCTATTGGATGATTTCTAATAAATCTATAGGCTCTAGGTTGAGATGGATTCGAATTCTCAGGATCATTTTGAGAATTAGTTTCAAAAACATTTTCAGAATTTTCTAGAGAAGCAGGGGTAGTTTTTGAAAAGAATTGATTTTTGAAAACATTTTCTTCCTCATCATTCAAAGGCTTCTTAGAATTGGTTTCACTGAATACAACATGCATTGACTCTTCAACAATGCGAGTACGAGTATTAAATACTCTATAAGCCTTACTTCTATTTGAATAACCAAAAAATATACCTTCATCCGCCTTGGGATCAAACTTTCCCAAGTTATCCTTACCATTATTGTGGATGAAGCACTTACAGCCGAAAATTCATAGATGGGTCAATGTTGGTTTCCTTCCTTTATACAGCTCGTAGGGAGTCTTGTTCAGCTTCTTCCGAAGGTAGGCTTTGTTTGAGATGTAGTAAGTTGTATTCATTGCATCAGCCCAAAATACTTGCGAGGTATTGTTCTCAATCAGCATAGCTCTCGCCATCTCTGTGAGCACTTGATTCTTTCTCTCCACAACACCATTTTGTTGAGGAGTCCTCAGAGCTGAAAAGTTGTGATAAATTCCAAAGGTATCACAGAATTCTTTGAATCCATGATTGTCAAATTCTCCACCATGATCAGTTTGAATTCCTGCAATAGAAATACCTTTCTTGTTCTGGACCTTCTTGGCAAAAGCAACAAACTGATCAAATGTTTCATCTTTAGAAGCCAAAAATATGGTCCATGTAAATCTAGAAAAATCATCAACTATAACTAGAGTATAGAGATTGCCACCAAGGCTTTTTACTCTAGCTGGTCCAACTAGATCCATATGGAGTAGTTGAAGAGGTTTGTTAGTTGAAATCTCATTTTTGGATTTAAAAGATGACTTAGTTTGTTTGCCTTTTTGACAAGCATCACAAATCACATCATTTTTAAAATTGATCTTTGGCAAACCGATGACTAAGTCTTTTTTCTGTAATTTGTCAAGCTGATGCATATTGACATGAGCTAATTGCTTATGCCACAACCAACCCTCATTCAAATTACTTACAGAACAGTTTTAAAAAACAGAGCTGTTACTAGAGAGGTTAAGAGTATAACAGTTTCCTTCTCTAAAGGCTCTAAATAAAGCTTTTGATTTTAAAGTTTCAAAGGGGAAATCATTTTGTTTCACAATCAGACATTCTTTAGAATTAAAGATGACTAAGTTACCCTTATCGGTGCTTTGGCTCACACTGAGGAGATTATGACAAAGTCCTTCTACTAAGTAGACATCTTTGATCATTGGCCCTTCAGTATTTCCAACTCTCCAATGCCAGCAATCTTTCTAGATTGATTTCCGCCAAAGGTTACTTTGCCACCAATCTTGAGTTTGATTGAAGTAAACTTGGAATGATCTCCCGTTATTTGTCTAGAGCACCCACTATCGATGTACCATTTGTTGGTTTTTGATGCTCTTAAACATGCCTGCAATTAACAGAGGTTCAGGCCTTAGGTACCCATCTTTTCTTAGGTCCTTTTGGGTTAGTATGTGTCTTAGGAATTTTGTAAGATCCCTTAAGCACCCATTGATAATTCTCAACAGGCTTACTTTTTCTTTCCTTTTTATGAAAGCAAGATGAAGTGGTATGGCCTTTTCGATTACAATAATTGCAGTGAGCAAAAGGATTTGAAGAATGGACTGTTTTTCTGAAATGGTTCATATAAGATTTTTCTCCAAACTTCTTTTTGCCTTTTCTTTTACCAAAATGGGGTTTATAACCAATTCTAGATCGATCATTGGTAAACCTTTGTTGTTTTAAAATGACATTGAGCATTTCACTACCTCTAGTGAATTTCTCAAGTGCTTTTGTGAGATTTAAATTCTTTTTCTCTAAATCGGTGCACTCATCACAAATAAGATTTTCAGGAGTAGAAAGATTTTTGACTTGCATTTGAAGAGTTATGTTCTTTCTTTTCAAATCAAAATATTTTTCAGCCAATTTTTCAAATTCAGATTGGACAAGGTTATATGTTAGTTTTCCATGGGTTTTGATGATAACAAACAATTGTAAAATCAAGATTGAAGTTTTGTCTTAAGAAAATGAAAACTTACTATCTAAGGCAAAACTCAAGTATTAGGATTAATACTCGAATATTGGCCTTATAGAGAGAAGCTCAGTTTGAATGGATAAAGGCAATACCGCAGTTTCATCCTGGAAACTCATGTATTGGGCTATACAGAGAGCATCACAAGTTTTATGTCGGGACATACATTCGTATTAGTTTCAAAACTCGAGTATAGGTCAAAAAGACTCTTCAGTATCTTTCAAAAGAAATTAAAACTCCGGTTTCGAAAACTCTAGTTTTGGAATGTGAAAAGTCCAATTTTCCTACTTGGCTCCAAAATTCAAACGTTTTCATTTCTCAAATGGAAACTCGAGTATGACATTTAAAACTCGAGTATTGAGCCAAACACAGATGATTAAATTTTTCAATGAACTTATAAACTCCAGTTTAGAAAACTCCAGTTTTGGAAACTCCGGTTATAAACTGGCTGATGTTCTCTCAGAGTTTCAAGTTTCAAATGCAAACTCAAGTATGAGTTTGGAAATTTGAGTATC
Source organism: Acacia confusa (assembly GCA_037074495.1). Lineage (NCBI taxonomy): Eukaryota > Viridiplantae > Streptophyta > Magnoliopsida > Fabales > Fabaceae > Acacia > Acacia confusa. Next base: position 25,692,588 of record CM073509.1, on the reverse strand, counting down.
GAGTCATACAGAGAACATCAATGATTTTCAATGTTTTCAATACTTCGGTTTCAAATGAAAACCACGGTTTTGATGTTTTGGACATACTTTTGCTAAGAGTCCAAAACTCGAGTATGATTGCATACTTGAGTATTTGTCTAAGTTAAACTGAAGCTCCAAAGCCCAGATCACAACTTTCCTCTCTGGAAGGAGGAAACTTGAGTATCAATATAGAAACTTGAGTATAGACTTAAGTGTATAGTGATATACTCGAGTATTGATACACAAACTCAAGTATACGTTGTGGTAGTTGAAAATTCAAATATGTGAAATCTGCATAATGTTTGTTGATTGATCCAAATGCTTTCTAATATTAATTATCAACATTACTAGATATGTTTAATATGTTTGCTAGTGTATTTCAGCTAATTTATAGATGATTTAAGTAGATTAAAAGAGTTGTCTTCATTAAAAGCAAAAGAGCTGTCAGAGCATTAAATGCAAGGCCAACAAAAGGGTAGAGAGAGAAGAGACTAAAGTTCTTCCAACATATGGGGAAACTTCACCAACGGTCATATGGATGCTTGCAACGGCTATTAAACACACTCTAAGTATAAATACAGCAGCATTCAATTCCTCTCAATAACCATTGAGCTAGAAAACGAAATAGCATTCAATTTGTTCATTTACTCCAAAAGTTTTTTGTACAGAGTATGTTTTGATACTATAGAGCTTCAGTGTGTAATCTTATCCACTCTTTAAGAGAGTTTATCATTTGTATATCATTTATTGTAAACGATCTCAAGTCAAGGGACTTGGAGATTTGAGGGTCATTGATTACAACTTGTAAGGGAGAGTAAGTTATAGTGAGAGAATTGCTTCAGAGTTATAGAGGGTGTAATCAAGTGACATAGTGAAATACTCAGGGTGCCTGAGGACTGGACGTAGGCCATAGAGTTGGGCCAAACTAGTATAAATCTTTGAGTCTTTCTCTTCTTCCTTGCATTCTGTTATACCCTATCTTATTGCCTTAAAACAGAACTTGTCGAAAATTTTTTAAATCCCCAATTCACCCCCTCTTGGTGATTTAGCTCCACTTTCATTATATTCAGCAAATAACTTATCATAAGTTGGTTGTGAATCACATACCTCATCATCTTTATCATGTTACTCTTCTTCTTCAGCAACTAGATAGATATTGGCCTTTTCTTCCTCTTCAGCTTCATCTTCATCTGATGAGTTGTCTCCCCATATAGCTGAGACATATCTTTCTTTTTGGACTTGCCGAATCTCTTCTTTTCCTTATCTTTGTTCTTCAGCTGGGAGCATTTAGACCTGATATGGCCAGGCTTCTTATATTCGTAGCAAATGATTGGTTTCTTGGCATCGAAGCTTGAGCTACCCTTGTGACTTTTCTTGAAGCCTTGGTCCCTCCTGTAGAACTTCTTGAATCTTCAAACCATCATACCAATCTCTTCATCTTCGTCTTCCTCATCCTCATCATGTGATTCTTTTTCCTCTTTGATTGCTTTAAGAGCAACTCCCTTGCCCTTATGATTGACTTCATCTAGTCCTTTTCTGAACTTGATCTTGCCTTCATATTCTGACAAGCTTCCAAATAATGCTGCTACATAAGTCATTGATTCACCACGTGCTTCTTTAATGGTGATGACATTTGCTTCCCAGTCTTTAGTGAGAATATTTAAGATTTTTCTAACTTGAATAGGTTGTTCATAGAATTTTCCCACGGCAGTAAGCTAATTAATCAGATGAGTGTATCTCAATTGGAAGTTACTAATAGATTTACCTGGCTTCATACAGAGGAGATCATATTCAGTCATGAGAGTGTTGACTCTATTTTCCTTGATTCTAGCTGTTCCTTCATGGGCTATTTCCAGAGCATCCCACATTTCTTTTGCAGTTGTCAAGGTGCTTACTCAAAAGTATTCACTCTAACTCAATGCACTCTGGAGCATTAGAATAGCCTTGCTGTTGAGAGTCACCAGCCTCTTATCATTATCATCATATTCTTCCTCTAACTTTGGAGTCTGAACTCCATCTTCAACAGTTTCAGGAACATAATTTCCTCTCTGAAATACTCTCCATAGTCCATATTCAAAGGCCATAATGAACGCTTTAAACTTGGCCTTCCAGAAGGAATAATGTTCTCCATTAAAACTAGGTGGCCTGTTGATCGAAGCTCCATAAGGTAGAATACCTTCCATGAGGATCCTTCTCGAGATGTTAAGCTCTTCTGAGAAGACCTTGCTCTAATACCAAATGAAAGTGCAACTAAATCACCAAGAAGGGTGAATTGGGGATTTTTAAAATTTTTCGCAAGTTCTGTTTTAATGATGAACGAACAGGGTAAAACAGAGTGCAGGGAAGGAGAGATAGACACAAAGGTTTATACTGGTACGACCCAACTCTATGACCTATGTCCAGTCCTCAGGCACCTTGAGTATTTCACTATGTCACTTGATTACACCCTCTGTAACTCTAAAGCATTTTTCTCACTAGAACTTGCTCCCCCTTACAAGTTGTAATCAATGACCCATAAATCTCCAAGTCCCCTGACTTGAGATCGTTTGCAATAAATGAGATACAAATGATAAACTCTTTTAAAGAGTGGATAAGATTATACACTGAAGCTCTATAGTATCAAAAGATACTTTGTACAAAAAACTTTTGGAGTAAATGAACAAATTGAATGCTATTTCATTTTCTGGCTCAATGGTTGTTGAGAGGAATTGAATGCTGCTGTATTTACACTTAGAGTGTGTTTAATAGCCGTTGCAAGCATCCATATGACCGTTGGTGAAGTTGTCCATCTGTTGGAAGCACTTTGGTCTCTTCTCTCTTTACTCTTTTGCTTATTCTTTGTGTTGAAGGGTAAAGGTTGACTTCTATACGTTTCTATCCGTTGGAATGCCAATCCCTTGATTAAGTGAATGTCTCTTTATCCTTTTTGCATCGTGTAGAGCTTGGTAGATCAAAATATAGAAAGTTAGGTGGCCTTGCATTTAATGCTTTGACATGACTTTTTGCTTTAGCTATATCAGCTCAAATAATCTGCTCAAATCATCTGTAAACCAGCTGAAATACACTAGCAAACACATTAAATATATCTAGTAATATTGATAATTAATATTAGAAAGCATTAGGATCAATCAACAAGCTTTTCTCTGATTTCATAAATTTGAATTATCAGTTATCGCGACACATACTCGAGTTTGTGTATCAATACTCGAGTTTGTCACTATGTGAAAGACCCAGTTGCACCCAAGAGGGGGTGAATTGGGTGAAGATAAAAACTTGCTACCTTTGGAAATCTTTTTGCAAATCGATAAAATTAATTTGAATGATAGTAAAGAGTTATAAAGTTATAGATAATCAATCAAACATATATGCAGGAAATAAAAGAGATTAAGGAAGAGAATTGCAAACTCAGATTTATACTGGTTCGGTCCAATCCTTGACCTACGTCCAGTTCTCAAGCTCCACTTGAGATTTCCACTATCTCCTTGTTTAACTAGACATAAGAGGACAGCCTTTACAACCTCACAAGTTTAGCCAGGCACTTGTGCAACCTTTACAATCTCTCACAGAGACTCTTCCTTACAACCCGTAGGGATACATTCGATTTCCAACTCAAGGTCACCCAACCTTGAGTATCTCTCAGAAAAATATGATTTACAATGATTCTTCTCTCAAAGAAGTGAATGGATAATCACTGAAGAGCATTACAAAGATAATTTCACTCTTTCTCAACTAAGTAAGCATAAGAACAGAGTGTATGAGATTCAGAACTTTGGCATTATGACAGCATAATCTCTTGTCCAGCCCCATGTGCGTTTTAAATGTGGCTTTATTTATAGATGAAGATCTTCTAAACCTTGGGAATATGACATTATGAATAGAGACGTTGAGAATATAGCTGTTGCAAAACTATATCCGTTAGTTCATATCTGCTTTTTGACTTGACAACTCAACATTTTGATCTTCATGTAATCCTTCGTTTGATCATCTGAAATGTGTCCACAAATGATATAAATGATGTTAAGAAGTAGTACACATCATTTGGGCAATCATTTGGATGATCCAGATCAAAAATGAGATTTTCACAACGGTCATTTTTCTGAAGTGACGGTGTATACTTAAGTATTTACTTGGAAACTGTGGTATTGAGGTTGTCGGGCTACTTCAGATTCCTCTCTGTCTGATCAAAACTTGAGTATTGACTTACATGCTCGAGTATTGAAGATCCTCTAACATTCATTGCTCTCTGCCTGAGCTATACTCGAGTATTCAAGTTGTTCTGGCCCTTGGTTGCTTTCTGACTTGATATAGCTTCATATTTGGAAAACCAATTATCTACATATAACTCTTTGAGTCTTATTTCTAATGAAAAAAGATTCAGCTCCAAACTCATTGTGATTTGTCCGTTATGATCCGATGAAAGAAGATTTGTTCTTTACCAACCTTTTTGCAACGTCTTGAACAGTCAGTCAACTTTCGGAGACCATATCTCTCTGGTCTGATCTTCATTTTAGTTAAATAAAGTTTTTATGGAAATCCTTATGAGTCTTCTTTCATATGCCACTGATTTCAGCTCATTCCATTTGTAGATTGTGAGTTATACTCAAAACATTGAAGCTTGGTCTGATGTGTGGCGTGGATTCCTGATCCAACTTTCGAAATTCAATGCTTTCTCATCTGAACTTCTTTGGACTTGAAACTTTTTCAGGATGACGCATTGGATGTCTAGTTTCATCCAAATTTGGTTTCACCTCAATCCGATCTCTGGTTTAGGAGATAACATCGAATTACTAGACCTCACCGAAAGCTGAACGTGAAACAGAGGTAAACAGAGTTGCTAACCATGCTGGATACTCGAGTATTGTCAGGTTCAGAGACGCCAGAGAAGTTGAAAACACCCCTTACTCGAGTCATTAAGTTACATACTCAAGTATTGACCTCCGTACTCGAGTTTTCTTGTATTCCAGAGAAATTACTTCCAGTAGGCTTGTAAACTCGAGTGTTGACCATCAAACTCGAGTTTTCTCATCCAGAACTTGATTATTGCTGACTTTAACTCTAAATTGATCCACTCCAACTTCCATTTGATCATGGAAATTTCTACAATCAATCTTGGAACATGAATAATGATATTTTCAGCAAGTTTTTCCTTTTTCCATCTTCCATCTTGATCAATATTTCCTCTTCTTCATTTTCTTCTTTTTGAAATCTCCTCTCTCATGATCATTCTCCATAATGCAACTCTTTCTTTCTTTCAATCTTCTTGAGCATTCTCCACATTTATATTTGAGCTGATCTTGAATATTGATTATCAACTTCTTCTATCTTTTATCTCTCATCTTCTTCTTGATTATCTCCAAACTCCTTTGATAACTTCTTGCTTCATAGTAGATTCTTCTTTCTATCTTCTCATCTCTTTGACCATTCTCCATAATTTATTTCTTCTTCCATTGAACATTCTTCATAAATAAACTTGAGCTGATCTTGATATTCTCATTCTCTTCATCAACTTCTTTTTTCCTTTTCTTCTCTTGATCATTCTTGATCACTTGACTATTCTTTTATTGATCTTCTTCTTGATCATTCTTCATAGATGAACTTCACACCTTTGTTCCTATATTAAATTTAAGAATTAATCAATGAAGAAGATAAATATAATATACAAACTTTTTGCTCTTACCAATGGCATCAATATAAGACATCATCAAAACTAATCATATCTAACACTATGCACTTAAGTCTATACTCGAGTTTCCATGTTGATACTCGAGTTTCCTCCTTCTAGAGAGGAAAGTCGCGATTTGAGCTTTGGAGCTTCAGTTTAACTTAGACCAATACTCGAGTTTACAATCCAAACTCAAGTTTTGGACTCTTAACAAGAATATGTCCAAAATGTCAAAACCAGAGTTTTGTTTTAAAACCAGAGTATTGAAAACATTGGAAATCATAGATGCTCTTTGTATGATTCAATACTCAAGTTTCCAAACTCATACTCGAGTTTTCATTTTTAACTTGAAACTCAGAGTGAACATTAGCCAGTTCAAAACTTGAGTTTTCGAAACTGGAGTTTTCCAAACCATAGTTCATAAGTTCATTGAAAAAATTGATCTTATGTTCTTGGCTCGATACTCGAGTTTTTAATGTCATACTCGAGTTTTCATTTTGAAAAATGAAGATGTTTGAATTTCGGAGCCAAGTGAGAAAACTGGAGTTTTTTAAAACTGGAGTTTTCTTATCTTTTGAAATATATTAAAGAGTCTCTTTGGCCTAAACTCAAGTTTTGAAACCAATACTCGAGTTTGTCCTGGTATAAAACTTGCAATGCTCTTTGTAAGGCTCAATACTCAAGTTTCCAAGGGGAAACCGCGGTATTGCCTTTGGCTATTCAAACTGAGCTTTTCTTGTAAGGCCAATACTCGATTTTTGATCCTGATACTCAAGTTTTGCCTTAATCAGCAAGTTTTCATTTTCTTGAGATAAAACTTCATTCTTGATTTCACAATTATTTGTTATCATCAAAACCCATAGAGAACTAACAAGGGGGAGTATCTCAGTGAGAGATTCGGCTTCAAAAGTGCCCGGGTGAACTTGTGGGATTGTAAAGGCTTCTCTTGTGTCCAGATTAAATAAGAGGACATTGGATTGAAAATCTCAAGTGGAGCTTGTGATGGGATTTGCTCATGTAGCGGAAGATTTCAACTGTTAAAATTTTACAAATCCCAAGAAGAGGATCTATCAATGACATTTAAATCGGGTTAGTGCTAACCATACCTTTCGTATATTCATGTGCATCTATTCGATCAGTTAGAAGCCAACTCAACGAATCCACTCATTCTACCGATATCCACATCAAATAGCACTCCAACACGGACGGTAGCATGCTAGCGCCTTTAAGCTTTATGTCTCACATCTCTCTTCTAGGGTTTTGTTTTGCTGCTCTTCCTTTATTTTTAATACGACTAGATCATTATTTTATAGGATTTCTAAAACCCTGAAGACCCTTATTAAAAATATTCAAAATTAAACTTAATTAATCTTGAAATTCGAATTTGGATTTAAAATAATATTAATTAAATCTGTCCAATAGATCAAATCTAATCTATTTATTTAATTCAAAATAAAAGCCAGCAGATTTAATTTATCTTTATAAATTAAATCTGAGACATTATATCTATCTATTTAATTAAATTTGAAATACAATATCTCAATTTAAATTAAATTTAAGATATGATATCTCTACTCGAAAATTAAATGAGATATAATATCTCTATTTGTTTTAGTTATTTAATTTATCAAATAAATTAAATACTAAACAAATATTATATAATAATATTATAATCTATATTAAATAATAATATTATATTATTTTTTAATTTTATATATATATATATATATATATATATATATATATATATATATATATCCATCCTAGGTTAAATGTTACATTCATTAAATTTTAGACATATCTAAGATTCAATGAATCTGGATATTATTTCTCGTGTTGGGATATTCTTGTATGCAACCCTGCAGGCTAACATGAGATTGGCAGAGGGCCAATACTAGCCCACAAGTCACAAGTAGCCTCTAGCAAGACATTGTGACTACCCAATTCATATGAGGATCAATGATACGATACAACCTATCATACAACCATGCCACGTCCCTTTTGTCACACGATATTTGGTCAAGGATGAAGCATGGATAGTGTCATCCTCCTGTTCTTCACCATTACTTTCTCGATTCTTGAGTAGTCTAATAATTGAAATGAAAACTCTTTTTCATCATAGTATAGCCATACATTTCTCAAACTCACTCATCGAGGGGCATAGTATTATCACTCTACAAATGCGAGGGACAAATTTCATCTTGACTATTCATATTGCTCTGAATGAAAACCACTTATCCCGATCAAAGCCTTTATCATCACCTGATCAAAGGTGACTTTTGACTAGGTTAAAGATCAACGACTCTCATGTACGAAAGATGGAATATCACCTAAGAGGGGGGTGAATTGAGTGATTTAAAAATTTTCTTTTTAATCCTCTAGATTACACAGGTAAAACAGGGATAAACAGATAAGAGTAAAGAAAGAATAGACACCAAAAGTTTATATTGGTTTGGTCTAAAATCTTGACCTACGTCTAATCCCCAAACTCTCTAGGATTTCACTATCTCAAGAATTGATTACACACTCTGTAACTCTTAGAATAATTCTCTCCTTAGAACGTACTCCCTTTACAAGTTGTAATCAATTAACCCCAATCTCAAAGGTTTCACAACTTAGAGATTAATACAAGAATGATAATTTTGAGATTCTCTAAAAGAGTAGATAGATAATAATTGAAGTATATGCATATTTGAAGATATTACTCAAAGGTTAGAAATAGTAAATGCTAATTATTACAAATTGAATGCACAACGTTTCAGTAGTTGGAGAATTCAATGCTTCTGGCTTTTATAGTTATTTCCATTAATGACCATTGAGAAGCTTTGTGGATTATCCGTTATGACTGATGAAGATGACCGTTGAGACTAATTATCCTTAATTGTTACTCAGACGAATTCTTCAATCAGTGTCGTCATTACATGTTGACATTCCTTGTTCCATTTGTCCATTGAGACTGAGTATCAGAAGTAGAAAGGAAGAGGTTACAAGACTTTAAGATGCTTAGAGAGTCGGTTGTCTTATTACGGCATTTGTCTTTGCTTTGCATTTAATGCTTATGACACATAATTACTTTATTGCAATTTGATGTTAATCCATATCAAAATCAACTGAAACTCATTAACAAACTGATTAAGCATAGTTATGAGTAGTAATGTGTGATAATATGAAGCATTCAAAAACATAATTAGTGATTCAGATATTACGGACACGTTGTTTTTCAATTTCTAGATCATTCACTTGAGTCACAAATTATTGACTTGAGTTACCATGATTGGAGTAACATAATTTGACTGGAGTTATCTTTGATTAGCGATTGAAAAACATAGAAATAAATGCACGATGACTTGAGTCATCACATGATGACTGAAGTCATTTAATTTCACAAAGCTCTCTGTATCATGATGACTTGAGTCATTACAAAATAACTGGAGTCATTACATAATTGTAAAGACACCTGAGAGCATCTCTGTGTAATAATGACTGGAGTCATCTTTATATGACTCTAGTAACTCATTTTCTCAACACATCTAAGAACCCCTTTGTATGGATATGACTGGAGTTACATGAGGCTTACTCGAGTCATATCAAACTTTCACAAAGAGTTATCGGGTTTAAGTTTGTGAAGAAATTTTGACACATATATGACTGGAGGCATTAAGTGACTGATTGGAGTCACTTTTGACAGTTGGAAAAAAATGATAAGTTTGAAATTCCCTTTGGTGACTAGAGTCATATTAATTTGACTGGAGTCATTTAGCTTAAAAAATGTTTTGCAATAAAGAGCTATGACTGGAGTCACAATTAATTTACTGGAGTCACTTGCGTTGATATGTATTAATTCAAAAGATAATGACTCGAATTACATAATGATGACTTGAGTCATCTTTTCACAGAGAATACAGTTATAGAACATGATAGTTTTGTTAGATATGGTTAGTTTTGATGATGTCTTATATAGATGCCATTATTCAAAGCAAAAAGATTGAGTAATATAGTTATCTTCTTCATTGACTAATTCTTAAATTTAATGTAGAATCAAAGATGTGAAGTCTATTTATGAAGAATGTTTAAGAGAAGAAGAAAGAAAGAATAGAGTTGTGGCCAAGAAAAGACAGAAAGAAGAATCTAAAAAGAAGCAAGAAGTTATCAAAGGGTTTTGGGGATAATCAAGAAGAAGAGGAGAGATTGAAGAAGAAAGAATTTATTGAATGGAACATCTTCATTCAAGATCAGTTCAAATATATTTGTGAAGCATGTTCAAGAGAATTGAAAGAAAGAAAGAGTTTAATTATGGAGAATGATCAAGAGATGAGATTTCAGAAAGAAGAAATTGAAGAAAATGAAGAAGGGGAAATATTGAAGAAGGTAGAACCTGCAGAGAATGGTGAGCCCAAGTTAAATGACAAAAATTGATTGAGATGGAAGATGGAAAAAAGAAGAACTTGTTGAATATATCATTATTCAAGTTCTAAGATTGATCCTAGAAGTCTCCATGATCAAATGGAAGTTGGAGTGGTTCAATTTAGAGTTAGAACGAGCAAATATCAAGTTCTGGATGAGAAAAATCGAGTCTTCAAGTCAAAACTCGAGTTTACTACCTTACTGCAGTAATTTGTCTCTAGAATGCGAGAAAACTCGAGTTTGGGAGTCAAAACTCAAGTTTGAAACTTAATGACTCAAGTTTTGAGCGTCTTCAGCATCTCTGGCATTTCTGGATCAACAAAACTTGAGTTTCCAATTCAAAACTCAAGTTTTCAGCGCTGATCAGCAACTCTATTCACCTTTGTTTCATGATCAGCTTGGGCAAGGTTTTGGTAATTTGATGATATCTCTTGAACCAGAGATTAGATTGAGGTGAAACCAATTTTGGATTAAACTAGACATCCAATGCGTCATTTTAACAAATTTTCAATCCCAAAGAAGTTCAAATGAGAGAGCTATGAATTTTGAAAGTTGGATCAGTAATTCACGCTACACATCAGACCAAGCTTCAATGTTATGAGTATAACTCACAATCTACACATCGAAATGAGCTAAAATCAGTGGCATATGAAAGATGACTCATAAGGATTTCCATCAAGACTTGATCCAACTAAAATGAAGTTAATACCAGAGAGATATGATCTTCGAAAGTTGATTGTCAGTTTAGGACGTCGCAAAAACGCTGGTCAAGAACAACCTTCATTCATCGGATCATAACGGACAAAATACAACAAGTTTGGAGCTGATTCTTTTTGCAATGGAAAGAATGCTCAAAGAGATATATAGGGATAAGTGGTTTGCAGAATTTGAAGCTATATAAAGTTAGAGAGCGACCACAGACATAATAAGTTGAAAACTTGAGTTTGTTAGTTCTCAAGGTTTTGATGATAACAAGACTTAGTATTTAAGGTTTTGAATCAAGATTAATTATGTGCAACAAACTTACTCGAGTAAGGACGAGGCATGCTCGAGTAGATTTGATTTATTCTCTCTGCAAGTATTTCAAGTATGATACCCGAGTAAGGTTAAGATATGCTTGAGTATGGAGCGAATATTCAGTTATCACAAAAAGATGTTCTGATATGATACTCGAGTATAGGTAGAATCATACCCGAGTATAGTTATTATCTGGAATCATTTGCTCTCGGATTAAGGCTTACTCGAGTAGGTTAAATGAATACCTGAGTATATTTCACTAGCACATTTTATTTGAGTGAAAAACCGATATTACTCGAGTAAGATAAAGTAGATACTTGACCATAATCAGCAATAAATACTTGACACAATTAGATGCAATAATACTCGCGTATTAACAATAGCATACTCAAGTAATGTCCAAAGACAAGTATCTATAAGTGTTCACTATATGGATACTCAAGTATTAAGCAAGAGATACTCAAGTATGATATACCTACTGATATGAAACATCTCTGTGACACTTCCATCATGCTTCAATTTATCACTTAATTAAATCTCATCGTCATTCAGTATTCCCTATGCTATACTAGCACTAATCATATTTCTTGTGTAAAATTGCAGAAGGATAATTTATTCTAACCTTTATTAAGTAGCATTGAATTTTGCGCAAAACAGGGGCAGCAAGCAGACCTCAGTATATTGCCCATACAACATGAATATCTGATCTCATCATTTGACGCACCTGAATATGAAATCATGGTTAACTGATTTAATTGTTATACTTATATCTACTCTTAAATTAATCATGTTTGTTAAAGTGAGTTACAGATTATTGGACAATCGTTGAAGGCTTGAATTCAATTAAAATAAATTACATCAGAAGCTTTCCAGCTTTACTTCCACTCAACACTTTGAAGTTGCAGACTTATCCAGACAAGAATAATAAAGCTCGTGGGAGAGAGAACTGATGAAATGGCATGGGCAAACATTTGATAAATTATCCAAAGCCTCCTCTGAAAGTGGAAAAAATCACCAAGAGGGGGTGAATTGGGGATTTTAAAAAAAAAATTCTTTTCAACTCTTAAAAATGAAGCTTAAGAAATGGATAATAAAAGAGTAGAAAAATAAAAGCTTAGACACACAGAATTTATACTAGTTCGGTCTCAACCTTGACCTACGTCCAGTCCCCAGATACCTTCTGGGTGTTTCCACTAATTCAACAGTTTGTCAATTACAACAATGAAGACCAGACACAATCCTAATCACCTAGGACTTGCCCCCCCTTACACTTTGTGATTGAACAAACCAACTCACAGGTTCCATAACCTTGAGTTCTCACAAACAAATGCTTTCAAAAATTTACAAACTCTCAAAAGAGTAGATAAGGATAAACACTGAAGAACAGGTTGAAAATAACAATACAGACTCAAATTTCAAAGTATAATCAAGATAGCTTCGTTGTGTCTCTCTTGCTTTGAGTTTTCACAGCCTCTTATAGACTGAATGGATAAGCTAGCCGTTGCAATTCTTTCTCTAATGTTCAGCTGCAATTCTGGAGAAATGGCAGTAGCATATTTTGCTCTGTTCTTTGAATTCTTAGCTGGAATCTTGGAATTTAGTTGTTGCAGAACGTCTTCCAGATTTTTAGCCATTCCATGATCTTAATTCCACCGTTTGAAGTGATCTTAATGTGTTTCAACGGTCTGAACTGAACATCTGGGATAAGGGAGAAGAATCAGCCCTGTTCTTGGTTCTTCATTTAATGCACTTATTCTGGATCTTGATCTCACCTTGATCTTGGCTAAACCTTATCTGAAAAACATTCAAAACTTCATCAAGGACATTAGAAACAATAATATCATATCATGAAATAATTTCAGGAAGACCCATTAAGATTTCGCAGATCAACATAATTTGATTTTTCAAAATCCCCGATGCAAACTCGAGTTTGTTCTTCCAGACTCGAGTTTGGGGTTCATCCAGAAAGCATGTCCGTTGATTAGAGGTCTAAACTTGCAGTCTGTAAAAGCTAACTCGAGTTTGGCTTTTACAGAGAGAACTATCGGGCTTTGGACTTGGCATGGAATTTTGGTCCTGCTCCTAGACTCGAGTCAATTAGTGACTGACTCGAGTTTGGGTCTATGTTTGAAGAACAAGCCTAAGTTCGTGATTTTCTAGATTGGAGTTTAGGAGACAGACTGGAGTTTTGGAAAGATGGCAGAAATTCGAGTGTTTCTCTATTTGTCCTAAACTCGAGTTTACAATGACAGACTCGAGTTTATGTTTGAGATGAAGCTATTCAAATCTTTCTGTTTGGTCTAGACTGGAGTTTGTAACTCTAGACTGGAGTTTATAACTTGGCCTGGAACTCGAGTGTCTTTCTGTTTGGTCTAGACTGGAGTTTAGGAATTCAGACTCGAGTTTGGCTTGTTTGGAATTCTGAGTGCTCTCTGTATCTTCCAGACTTTAGGTTTGGTTTTGCAAACTGGAGTTTGGCTTGTTGTGAAAATTTCTAATTGCTTTCTGTAACTCCTCAGACTCGAGTTTGGCTTTCTTCGCAGAAGTAAACAGCTTTCTATCAATCCTCAAACTCGAGTTTACATACCCAAACTCGAGTTTGCCTTTGACAGTGAGATTTTCATATTGCCAAAAACAAACTTCATATCAAGTTTACAATTCCTAGTTATCATCAAAACACATTGAGAACTAACATCCTCTACTCAATGGACACATTTCAGTGCTATGACAACCTGGAGTGGATTCCAATGTGGCAAATGGTAGGCGCAGAAATTTGAATATTCAACGGACACCTATTCGAATCTTCTCAACGGTCATCATTCTCCATTCTATATAAAGAGAAGCTTTTAATTGAAGAACATACGAATAATCAGTGATTGAAACATACTGCCTTCAACTTGTATTCATTCTTAGTTTCTTTCACTCTTAGAAATATTGAGCTTCAGTTATTATCATTATTCACTCTTAGAGATAGTATTTCTGATTTGTTGAAATTATTTGTTTGTAAGAATCTCAAGTCGGGGGACTTGGAGATTGGGTGTACGACTACAACTTGTAAGGGGGTGTGAGTGCTATTGAGAGAGGATCATCCTGACTTACAGAGTGAGTAATTGTACTTTGTGAGTTAGTAAAAAACCCAGAAGGTCTGGGGACTGGACGTAGGTCAAGGAGTTGGACTGAACCAGTATAAATTCTCTGTGTCATCTCTCTTGATTTTCCTTACTGTGTTTTATTCTACGTTCGTCGAAAAGAATTTTCGTAATCACCTATTCACCCCCCCTCTAGGTGATATTCCGCCTTCAGAGTTTACAAGTGAAAACTCGAGTTTAGCTCAGACAGAGAGCAGCGAACACCTGAGGATCTTTAAAACTTGAGTTTGTGAGGCAAAACTTTAGTTTTTCAGTCAGACAGAGAGGAATATGGAGTAATGCAACAAGTTCAAAACTCGAGTTTCCAAATGAAAACTTGAGTTTACACCTTCACTTCAGAAAAATCACCGTGTCGAGAATCACGTTTTTTATCAAGAACATCCAGATGATTATCCAAATGATCTGTAATACTTCTTAACATCATTTATATCCTTTGTGTAAGGGCATTAAACTGAAGATCAAGGATAAAGTAAATGCTGATGTCACAATTGGTTCAGAAAATGAAGTTCTAATGACTAGTTTCCAACTAATCAGTAATGGCTCTATACACAACGACCATATTTCCCAACGTTCAGATCATCCTTATCTATAAATAAAGCCATATTCAAAACGCACAAAGAGGATGACAAGAGATCATGCTGTAAAAATGCCCAAATTCAAAATCTCATATACACTCTATTTTTCAAATGTTTCATAGTTTATCATAGAAAGAGTGAAATGATTTCTATTGTACTGCAGTGATTATCCATTCACTTCTTTGAGAGAAGATTCATTGTAAATCATATTTTCTAAGAGATACTCAAGGTTAGGCGATCTTGAGTGGGAAATTGATTGTATCCTTACTGGTTGTAAGGGGGAGTATCTCAGCGAGAGATTTGGCTTCACAAGTGCCTTAGTAAACTTATGGGTTTGTAAGAGGCTTCTCTTATGCCTGGATAAACAAGAGGATAGTGGAGTGAAAATCTCAAGTGGAGCTTGAGGACTAGACGTAGGTCAAGGATTGGACTGAACCAGTATAAATCTCAGTTTGCAATTCTCTTCCTTAATCTTCTTTATTTCTAGTATATATGTTTGAATGATTGTCTATAGTTTTATTATTAGCTCGATGTTTTTTTATGATAACTAACCTGAACTTAAACTTGAACAAACAAAATATGAAAACCTGTGAAAACATTACATGCTTAAGGTTCCTGACTCGAGGCAAAACATGTCGACTCAAGTCTAGGACAAAACTCGAGTCAAAAGCATGACTCGAGTCTGGACACTCAAGACATTTCAATAAATCAGTTTTACTGACTTGAGTCTATCGTGTGAAACTCGAGTCTGTCTTAAAACTCGAGTCTAGGAGAATTACTCGAGTCAGAAAACTTAACGAATTGCAATTGAATCAAATGGTCTGACTCGAGGCAAATGAGTGAAACTCGAGTCCTACACAAAACTTGAGGTTGAATCCATTAACTCGAGTCACAAGCAGTTTTTCCAGACAACTTCATTTTACCGTTATTTTTGAGTTATCCTATACCAACTTGAGGCTTAAGATTGTAACTCGAGTTTATACCAAGACTCGAGTCTAGCAGAAGTGACTCGAGGCTAAGAGAATGTCTGTTCTTCTTCATCACTGATTTGAATTTCCATTTTGACTCGAGTCTGTAATTCGTGACTCGAGTTTACACTGAAACTCGAGGTAAATATTGTGACTCGAGGCAAATTGTGTTCAGACCATATATGCTTAATTTTTGACAATCATTAAACCATAGTCAATCTTAAGTATGATTTGGTTGATCTCTGTTGTTTCGTATCATTGTTTCTAACCATATTTAATGAGCTTTTTGATGAAGTCTTAGGAAGGAGGGGTTAATGTCTATCCGGGATTAAAAGAAGATACATGATGTCAGCAGCATTTAATGCAATACCCATATCACCATATCAACAGGAAAGCATCTGATACTCTATATTCTTTCTGCTGCAACGGTCAAATAAGGAACAAAGAACCAGAGACATTCTTCTCAGAAACATTCATTGAGCATGGTTATCTTCCCAAGGCCAACCACTAACATTTAATGAACCACCAATGGTCATAATATCGTTGGAACTACCAGAATTACAAACCAGAAACAACGGCTAGATTTTAACGGCATTAATGACGAAGCTATAAATTGAAGAAGCATTCATTAGCGCCACCTACTGGAAGTTACTGAAATCCTGTGAAATTTGATAGCATTCATTGTACTCTATTTCTGTAACATTTCTCTCAACTGTGTGCTTCAGTGATTATCACTTAATCTAATCATTAGAAGTTTTTGAGATTTTTACTTTGAGAGCTTAGTAAAATCTTCAGGTTGGGACCTCAAGTGATTGGGTAAACAATTACAACTTGTAAGGGGGAGTGATCAGTGAGGATCATCCAAGTATAGTGTAATTGTGCCGAGAGAATCAGTAGAAATCCCAAGAGTTCTGGGGACTGGATGTATGTCAAGTTTAAGAACGAACCAGGATATATCGTCTGTGTATTTATCTCTCTCCTCCTTGCCTTACTTTTCCCGAAAAATTTTCAAAGTTTAACAATATCACCTATTCACCCCCTCTAGGTGATTTACATTTATAACTCTTTACTATCATACAAACTGATTTCACCGAATTGCAAAAAAATAAATAAATAAATTGAAAGGTCCTAAGTTCTTATCTTGACCCAATTCACCCCATCTTGGGTTCAGCCAGGTCTTTCAAGTTTTTAACAGAGAAAGGGTCTTGTACTTAGTTCAATAGTAATATTTTCAATTTACAATTGTCAATTATCATAAAAACACATAGAGAACTAACAATGTAAGAATCTATGATGATCCCAGGTCAAAGGGCATTGTGATATGGTTATACAGGAGAAAAACTTATGATTTAATCCATGCAGCTTTCTCATAGTGGATCAGTCCAACACCTTGTACTCTTACAAGTGCATATGACTTTGATTTGTATTTTCATACCTCGTCAAAGTGATATTGGTCTTATTTCATCTTTGCTCCCGCGTAAATGACCAACTAGGGACATTTAGGATAATCTTTATGATATATCCAAGGATTCAGTTGTTGGATTTGGTTGTCACCCAAGAGGAGGGTGAATTGGGTGTCCGATTAAAACTTATGAACTTTGAAAATCTTTTCGCAACTTACAGAAAGCAATTCATATGACAGTAGTGAGTTGTAAATCAATAGTCATTCATTCAAACATATATGCTGGAAATAAAAGAGTTTAGGGAAGAGAATATGCAAATTGTGATTTATCCTGGTTCGGCCGAATCCTGACCTATATCCAGTCCCCAGGCTCCTCCTGAGATTTCAATCCACTATCTCCTTGTTTAACTCGGCACAAGAGAAAAGCCTTTACAATCTCACAAGTTTAGTCGGGCACTTATGCAGCCTTCACAATCTCTTACCGAGATACTCCCCCTTACACACCGTAAGGTTACAATCTGTTTCCCACTCAAGATTACTCAATCTTGAGTAACTCTCAAATGTAAAGTTTACAGATAAATCTTATCTCTCTCTCAGAAGTGTATAAATAAACACTGAAGTGCATAATCGATGTTTTCACTCTCTACGGTAGATTATTGAATATTGTGAAACAGAGAGTATATGAATCAAGAGTGTATTGACATATCGACGGTGAAGCAGTAAACTCATTTTGTTTCATTCATAATTGTCATCCGTTGTTTGTCATTTCTCATCAAATCCTTCCGGTTTGAAGACTTTGCAATTTATAGGTAATTGCCTTTTGTTGCGAGCAATCGACCGTTGGAGGAATTTGAATGTATCCATTGTGAACGGCGAATGAGATTGTTGAACCGTGAAACATTCTCTAATGCCATTTATGTCTATTGGAGTGTATGTGCTTTGTTGCGTTGTCCAATGTCTGTTTTGTCACTCACAGACAAATAGCCGTTAGCAAATTTAAATACTTTGTCATTTAGCTCACTTTATCAGGTGCTTCGCGGGATAAAGTGCTGAGCTGTAATTCCACGTCATTTGAACTTTGTTCTTCTGACAATGCGTTCTTACGTGGTCTTTCCTCGTTGGCATTTTGATATGAGCTTTTGTTCATTCCTAGAACGGGTGTCTCTAAAGTAGGTCATTTGTCTACTCTGAACTCGTCTTCAATAAGCTCTGCTTTCTGCAACTATATTTGATGCTCTGATTTGATTGTTGCTTTTTCAACGATTTGCACGAAAACCTTCTGTTAACAATCTGAAACTCACTTAGTAAAATGATTAATAGCATTGTAGATCATAGTGAGTAGTATTCGAACAAAATCAGATGTTAATCATATATCTTGAAATTATGAATACGGCGAAGACAAAATGTACGAAGCCTCTGTGACAACTTTACTCGAGTACGACTGGAAGCTTGCTCGAGTAGTTACATATAATTTGAATGATAAATTGTTCCATCAGTACTGTTACTCAAGTACCAAATCATATTACTACAGTAATCGTGAGCAAAACTTGAGTATCCTTGCAAAATCACTTCACAGATGCTAAATCCTCGGCATTACTCGAGTAGAGATTGGAGTTACTCGAGTGTTGTTCTTCTGAGTAATTCAGCATCATCTCTGTCTTGCTTCTACTTGAGTATCACTTGTGGTGTACTCGAGTATCACCATTTTCCAGTAGCTAATTCCCGATGTTACTCGAGTATATAAGTGACATCCTCGAGTACTATTGATGAGTTGCTTCACAACATTACTCCAGCAACATGTTGATGACTGCAGTAATTAAAATGATATTTGCTCTTTGTTTTCGATCTACTGCAGTAGCATTTATATGATTGCGGTAACAGAAACGCTCAATTCTTCTCGTACACTCTTTGACTGCAGTAGCACTTGAATTACTGGAGTCAAACAAACTTCAACAATCCAATGGCTTAATAGCACAAGAATATTGACATTACCAAGTTGAATTTCTAGTAATTGTAACATCTTCATCAAGCTCCAAAGTTTGGTAGACCATATCTCTTTGTTTTTCACAATCCTGAACAGACCCTGAACTTCCAAAAATCATAACTCTCTCATTTGATCTTTGTTTTCAGTGATCTTTATGTTTTTGAAAAGGTATTTGAGTCTAGTTTCATATGCCACCGATTTCAGCACATTTCGATGTGTATTTTGTGAGATACACTCGAATTACTGAACCTTGTCCAGCAATATGACGGTAACAGATGGGATAGATTGCAAAATTTATATCTCACTCATATGAACTTCTTTTGACTTGACACTTGGCCAAGATGACGCATTGGAAGTCTACTTTCATACAAAATTGGTTTCACCTCAAACCGATTTCTGGTTTGTGAGATATCATCAAATTACCGAAACTCGCTCAGGTGAAACGTGAAACAGAGTACGCTGAACAACACTGATTACTCGAGTAGGCTGTTTTATTACTCGAGTAAGATCAAGAAATGAGGCACTGTAGCATATCACGAAACCTCATACTCAAGTTGGCTGAATGTTGTACTCGAGTACTGTAGCATTTTTACTGTAGCGACTTGTCCACTGTAGCAAATCACTGTAGCAACTCGGGTACTATAGTAACTCGTGTACTATTCATCTTGAAGGTTGAACTTGCTTATTTTGACTCTGAATTGCATTGTTCCAACTTCCATTTGATCATAGAGACTTTCATATTGATATTCACCTTTCTTTAATCTTCTCTCTTGATCATTCTTCATTATTTAAACTTCATATCTACATTAATATATAAGAATTAACCAAAGTACAAGATTAATGTAGTATGCAAGCTTTTTGCTCTGGATAAAGATATGTATATAAGACATCATCAAAACTAATCATAATTAACAACAGTTATCATGTTAAACATGCAAATGATATGATAACTAAATGGAGAAATATTTTAAATAATGTTAATGTTTAAAGTACATTGACTTGCCCTTAGGGCATAATTTCCAACAAGTTGGAAACTAGACGTAGGTCAAGGATTGGGCTGAGCCAGTATAAGTCACAATTTGCATATTTTCTTCCCTTATCTATTATATTTTCAATATATGCTTATTTGAATATTTGACTGTAGATTTAGAAGATGTGAACAGATTTTCAAAGTTAGCCAAAGTTTTATCAGACACCAAATTCACCCCCCTCTTGGATTCAATCGGTTCTTACAACTTTGAGTTGTACATGACATAATTTAAGGCTATCAAATAAAGCTTTGTTATTGATCATGTGATCCATAGCTCCTAAGTCAATAATATAAGCATTGTCACTAGTCATTATAGCATTGAGAGCTATAATGGAATTACTTGACTGCACTAGATTAACATTAACACCGAGTTTGAATTATTTTGTTTGTCAAATATCCTGTGAAGCATTTGTAATTCTTCTTGGCTCAGATGGTCATCAGCCCTAATTTTTCGTTTAGCTATGGTGAGGTGACTTTGGAAGTTTTGTTTTCCATTTAATGGCCTTTCATGTAGTGATAAGATGTATTTCTATAATATATTTCCACCATGTCATGATTGTTTTTCATGATAATTATGAGCTTAAATGTGTTTCAAAATATGATAGAATTCATGCATATGTGGAAATAGGGATTAGATGAAAGGAACTATTGCACTTTAGAAGTTATCCCTCATAAAGGCAGGAAAAAAAAGGCTTCAATTTGACATATTTTGAAAGTGCATGTGTAAGGCCCCAACTTGTGGCGCTTTTATTTATCAAAGTTATGGCGCACAGGCATTGAAATAGTTTGGATGACTTAATTGCGAAATAAAGCTTTCTTAAAATAACTTAGTTTAAAACAAGACGATAAATTTGTTGCGGTTCAAATCTATCTCATAATCGGATGTTAATACATTAATCCAAAATAGACAAATGATGTAATAGATTCTATCTACTCATATTTTTCCAAAAAGTTCCTTCCACTGTAACCTTTGCAGCTGCACCATTCCTCTTGATCCCGATCCACTACTTGTTTCTTTCATGTAATCTGGAGTTAAAATGAATGAACCCCAGGGGAACAATTAATCTTATATGCAAATATGAAATATAAATGACAACACATCACATGTTAAACATAGAATAATTTACAATAAACAGGTCGCACCGTAACTGCAATTATCGGCCAAGGACCGCAGCTTTATTTTAGGACATACAGCCCTATGAGACACGCAGCCCCAATCCATAACTAGGATACACATATGCAAATTTTCTAACAAACATGGTTAGTTATACATGAATACATACATAGAAACTAATAAGATAACAGTTGTCCACCTCAACTTGAATCCTTAATTCCATCCGAAGGTGTTACAGTAGAGGTGTTAAGGTATGCCTATAGATGTTTATCACTGTCGTTAGTCACTTTTGGTGTCACAAAGTACTTAACTATGCGAATTTATTTGTAGGGTATTAAAAGTATATTAACCCATAAAAATTCTTTTATTAATAATACCCTTTTTTTTGGTAAACTAATAATACCCTTTTTATTTATTACTTATTCCCTTTCCTAATAATAATAATAATATTATTATTATTATTATTATTTCACTATTTATTATTATTTCTCTACAACTAGTTTAATAAATACTATCACCATATAAGATGTGCTTTGATGATACATATATGCAACAATATATTTATACCAGCACCCACATTATATTTTTGAAGTATGATATGTATACATGCTTTATCATGTATGTATACACACAATAAGCTTCCTCTCTCATTTGCTAATTATACACACACACAACAAGTGTGTGTGTAAATGTGAAAACAGATTCAACACGAACAGACTCAAAATAAACGCAACCCACCCTTGTTTTAGTTTCCATTTAGTAGAGAGTTCCTGTGTAATTCAGTTATGCTCTTAATGGCTTCAAGCTTAGAAATTTACATAGGAGGTTGATAGAAATCAGAGGGAGATAAGTTTGATGACTTACCTTCGATTAGTTTCAAACTTGCACGTTGAATTCTTTGCTTCTCACCGTCACCCACCTTCCATATTTTCAGAATCAAAATGTGGAGAAAGAATGGTTCCAGTTTTGAATCTCTCTCTCTCTCTCTCTCTCTCTCTCGGATACTCTCAGTTCTCACGAGTAAAGCATGAATGGGAAACGAAGGACATTATATAAGGACCTAAGGGTCTAGTCCGAGAGGAAGAATCTGTCAAGGTTTAGATGACGTTGAGCTAGAGAGGCATGGCTCATTGTTTGCATCTCACACTGCCTTCATTGTCTCCCTATGTTTCTGTGTTGCCTAGAGGATTAAAATGAGGAATGAGATAGTGCACTGGGCTCAAGAGGTATGATGTTGAGATCTCCGTTTCTCCATTCCGTGAAGTTTTCCGGCGATCTTTGCTTTCTCTTCTTCTTTTTTTATGTTTATGTAAATGTTATTCCTTGCTGCCTCCTATTAGGTTGGATAAATAATAGGGTATATGGGCTAGGATGAAGATTAATGGATCGATTCGCTATTATGCCGAGGAGAATAAGAACTGATAAACAAATGGCACTAATTTTGTCTTCTGATATATGGGCTAGTGTGTGTTCATTTAATTACAATTATTAGATAATTTAAAAATAAAATCCTTAATTTCCTATAAGGATTTTTCCTTGGCCATGAAATATAAATTCTACAATTTTTTGGCCTAAATTATCCTTTAAGAATATTCCTTGAACTTAATCTCTTCCTGAAATAAATTTAAAGAAAAATAGGGCTTACTTTCCAATAATTAATTTTATAATTATTTTAGGCCAAATTTCACAATTTATTTCTCATGTAATATTACAACTTTAAATTTCCAAATTTGGGGTGTTACAACATGTCAATACTAATATGATGCTACAACATCGTAAGTGTATGTTCTAAACCAAAATTACAATGTTGTCTCAATGCTATAGCATCATAAGTGATATCATGTGATATTTTGTTATACGCTGATCTTTTCTTGAGAATATTTCATAAAATAACTGTAGGGAATCAAGTCGAACATCTCGATGACGGTTGACTGACTGAAACGGAATAAAGAGCGTGGAGAATCAGACTGAAGATCTAACGGAATCCAGTGAAATTGTGAGAGAATCAATCAACCAAATCTTGGGAGTCGAGCTTAATAGAATTGGAGAGCCTAGCTCATTGGTTGTACAACGCAAGAATCAAAGAAATATTTAGAAGTATGTTGAGAGCTCAAAGAAGGCCAATTGTGGCAGAAGTTAGATTAAATAGAAGAAGACGTTGAGGCGTTTTGTGATAGACATCCCTTGTGCCATTGAACCTTTCGACGATTCTTACTTGTTTTAGTTTTGTCTTTTTTGTATTCATGGATCATATTTTAATTGTTTCAATTGTGTTCTTCTCATCAGCCATGAACTTAATTTTATTGGTTGAGCGAGGACGGATTCTTAAGTTGTAGTATGAATCTAGATTGTTAGTTTTTATTCAATAAATTCAATTTGCTTAATTGTGATTTTAACTTTGGTCTTATTTATTAGTTGGCCGCTAATAAGCAAGGGTAGTGGTTTTAGCTTACCGGAAAGAAGTTAATATTAGACTTTTGTTAAGTAATGAGTGCTAAGCAAGCTTGTGTAGAGCTCGATCTAAATTGTAAGCTACAAGAATAGGTTTACTTCACATAACCAATACACTTAGGTTAAATTGACATTCTAAGCCTAAAAATCTACATAGGAATATGAGAGAAGTAGAGTAAGGAGAGTATTTACATGATTGTGGAAGCTTCTGTATAAATAAGTGGTGGGTTAACTGAATAATATTGTGTTAGGTAGTTTGCTCTATAGCAGATTACTGTAGCAATCGATAGATGCAATTTAGGGGATTAATGCAACTTAAAAGGAAGTATGAGCTCCACCTAGTTTAAAATTTGATTATCTCATCCATATTATCAATCATTTTTAATTTATTATATTGTTAAGATTAGTGTTTAAACCAAACAATCATATTGTACTATCATGCAATTTCTTATCATTAATTGGCAACATAATTAGTGTTTCAATCTTTGTGGGACAATACTATACTTTCTACTTTGTTACTTGTTCAACTAGTTCACTTACCATAAGAGGATTTTGATCAACAAGTTCTTAGGGCCATTGCCGAGGATTGATAATTTTGTTTATGCTAGTAAGTTTTTGTGTTAAAAGCTGTGTTCGATTCATTTTTCTCACCCCCTTTGTTTTTTATATTCAGGTACTTTTGACTGTATATGAGTAGTTCTCGCTCTGCTAATCTTGAGCCATTCAATTTTGAGATTGAATGAACATATAAGCAAAGGCATAGAGGCAGAGAAAAAGCGCTCGTCTAAGTATCTCAGCATACTTGGCAGAAGACCAAGGAAATCCAAGAAGAGATCAAGTTCCTCCACCTCTGCCGCCACCAGGTGGCAATGGAGATGATTTGAATAGAGCCACTATGAAGTTTGACATTTCTAATCCGAATGGATTTAACTCTATGATAGCTCCACCAAACATCATTGCGACAAAAATTGAACTAAAACTTGTTATGTTCTAGATGCTACAAATACTGGGTGAGAAATTTCTATTAAAATTCTTCCCACCTAATTGATTTTATTCCCTTTTGAACCCTTATTTTGAGCCTATTGAAAAACCAATTAAAGATTCTTTTTCAGAAAACCTAACATCTACCTACTTTAGCTAATGTGAAAAACCATGTTTTCCTTACTTTGAGATAGATGATAATTGATTGTGGTGTAGAATGTGGTGATGTATAAAGTTTCAAATAATTGGAAAAAGAAGTGTAGAAAGTAAAGGGGTTCATAAGGTATAAGATTCAAGAAGAGTGTCAAAAAAATGTGTATATAGAAATATGAAAAAATAAAAAGAAATGCTTACAAAAAAGGCTTGATATGAAAAAGATCAATTTGGTTTAAGTTTAAGGGAGTATGATTTAGGAGAAAATGAAAGAAAATAGTTATCATGTATCTTAAGGAATTTGTTGATTATCTTGTGTCTTTTCTTTTGAAAACCTTAACCCATAGCCCAATTACAAGCTGAAAAATTCTCTATGATTTTTTAAGTCAAGTGGAGTGAATTAGAATACAAGAGGAAGGAATTAGAGAATGATGGAATTGATTGTTTGAATATTGGTATATAATTTGAAGTGTTGCTTTTGACTTTGACAAATGCAAAAGGAATATCTATTAAACTGTTAGTATTCATGTGTCATAGAGACAATTAGTGATGATAGATGAATACTTTTTTTACATTTTAGTATTTCATTATTAATAAATGAGCACATTTTATCTATATCATATTTATGTCTTGCCTTTATTTTAAGTAAATATGGGTTTAAAGATAAAAACCTTAGGAATAGAACTTGTGTTAATCTTAAGGATTAATGATAGATCATGATCATAAGGACTTGAGAACACTGCATATCTATTGCCTAAAACATGTTTATGCTCTTGAATCATCATGAAAAGGCATTGATGATCTTAATAAGACGAGTACGATTTCATCTCCTTGTATAAAGATATAAGGTAGGAACCTCATGGAATAATGGCATGGTGATACCTTAGTTGATGTTCTTGGTAGATCTGTTGGAGAACAAATAAAACTGAACTGACCTACCCAGAAACTCCACTAAGATTCATTGTAGAGAGTATTATTGGATATGAAAAGTCTCTCATCGTTTGGTATTGCAAATCATCCTAAACTTGAGGATGTCATTGAATACTATGTTCTAGGGTTATACTTTGATTGTACAACTCTACTCGCTTGAAATGGGGAGAACAGTGTACTATTGGGTGTAACTCGAATACATGATTATAGATGGACATGCCGAGAGGACTCACAATCCCCTATAAAGGATTAGTCATTCACAAGATCGATAGAGATTAGATAGCTTCTAATTGACTTGAGAGTCTATGCGCTCAGCAAGTGATCATGAAGAGTCATGATCCGTTATAGTGTTAATATAAAAAGATTCAAAGTTATATGAATTAGCTACATTTAGTCAATCAAGAGAGATGATACTCTATCTTTGCTCTTGACTAAATGTGAATGAGGTTGTGAGGGATAATGCCTATATGATATCCGAATATGGAAGGTAGATCACTTGATCAACTCAATTACTTCTAAGGTCATAAAGCATTGCTAGTGTCTTATATGATCATTAGATAGTTTGAGCCGCTAAAGGAGTTTTAATTGGTCTAAGTTTATTTATGTCAGTGACTAATTAAGCCTAATGGGTCACACATAAATGTTATTCCTGATTGCTTAAAATTAGCAAGCTTGAGCCAATAATTGTTATTGGGTTTTATCAAGAGTAATGGTGCAATTAGGTTGGAGTAGAACTCCAAGCCCAATAGTAAAATGGCGCCACATTTGAGCCCCTAGTGGGAAATCGGTTTCTCCACAAAAAGGCCCAAATGTGTTAAAAGACCAAATTGGGTCTTTGGCCAAGTTGAATTTTGAATTCAAATTTTGAATTTAAGTTTAAAATTTGAATTGAATTTTAGATACAAGATGTTAGGTTATAAAAGATAATTCTGAATCATCTATTATATGCATGGGTGTATGCGTGTGTACATATGTGTACACACCTACGCGTGCACATACACACACTTGCATTATGAATATTATACATGTGTGTTTGCATGTGTGCGTGCGTGTGTGTGTGTACGTTTATCTATATGTGCACGCATGCGTGCGCGCGTATGTGTATATAGACATATGTCTACACACACACACACACACAAATGTATATATATCCAATAAAGATAGGATGAAGATAGGAGAAGTAATAAATAAAGATTGAATTAAAAATGATTTCGAATTTTAATTAAAGATATGGATGTAATCCATCATCTTAAATTCAATCAATCAATCAAGATATGGATGTGATAAATCATCTTAAATTTTTTATTCAATGAAATAATCAAGATATAGATGTGATCCATCATCTTAAATTTTTAATTTCATCAAATAATCAAGATATAGATTTAATTCATTATCTTAATGATTTGGATAAAATCAAGTAATAGGCCTATCATCTAAAACCCTATTTTTAGTAGGGTGGTCGAAATACACAAGACAATAAGGTATTGGAATTTTCGGCCTACCAAGATTATTTAAAGGGGAGTTTGCCAAAATTCATAGATACTTATGCTCTTGAGAATTTTAGCCAACTACTAAAGTGTGGAGAAATAGGCCCCATCCAAGAAAGGTAAAGATCCAATCTTGTTCATCTTATCTTCAACCTAATTTCAAGAAACCACTATCTTCCTGAAAAGATAAAAACTCAAGAAATCGAAACCTCAACCTTGTCATCGCCTAGCAAGCACCCAAGGAGAATAAGGTGTCAAGAGAAAGAGTTCTCATTGCGATCAAAGGATAGCTGTGTGGATCAACATTAAAAGACATAAAAGACATTGAAGTCTTCGAATGATCTAAGGTAATTCTAATCTCCAATAGTTGTTTTATCTAAATATCATAAATTGTTATGAGTTTTCATTAGTACTATAAAGAGTTACAGATTAATGAATATAGTAATAATAACTAATTAGCGTAAGGAGTTAAGGTAAATAATTCATCAGTAGGTTCCTTGTTTGATATAATTTTGACTAGCTGATGAGAACAGGCTCCTTCATGTACAAATAATGAGTAATTCATTATTTCCAGTGGTTGTAAAATTTGTTGACTTGAGGATAAGCAAATGTTTAAGTTTAGGGGTGTGTTAACTCTTATAAATTGTTAATATTCCAGCACATTATCTTCACCTTTTACCTATTTTTGAAATCAAAATCTGCATAGAAAGAAGTTTATAAAAGAAAATGTGTATGTCAAATTATCAAGTGAAAGCAAAGCTAATCACCAAAAGGGGGTGAATTGGGGATTTAAAAATTCTTTTCAAAGTGCTTTAAAACTTAAGCACAAAAATAGAGTAAAACATAGAGAAGAAGTAAGACGCATCAAGATTTATACTGGTTCGGTCTAGCTCCTTGACCTACGTCCAATCCCAGATACTCTAGGTTTTTCATTATCACTTAGAATCAGTTACATACTCTATACTCGAAGTTATCCTCTCACTAGGATATACTCCTCCTTACAAGTTGTACACTGATATTCCCAATCTCCAAGTCCTACGACTTGAGATTCTTACAATAAATTATTTCTATATAAAGAGAGCATTTAATGACTATTTGATTCTTCAATGTAACCATTGGAGACATTGGAGTAGCTGTTAGAAACACTTTGGTATACTTTTCTCTCTAACCTTCAATTGGTTCAGTTGCACAGAAGTTTATGGTTAACTTCCCTTGAATTAAATCCATTGGAAGAGTAGCTTCTTTATAGGGAAAGAAAACATAAATCCCTTTGTAATGTGTGTAGAATGATTGTCCAAAAGGATGCAAGCTTTCTGGACTTTGCAATAAATATTCTAAAACACTTTTTGCTTTTGACTATATCTTCATTTAATATTCTCTAAACCATATGAAACTCACTACAAACTGATTAAGCATAGTTAGGAATAGTAATGAGCGGTGATTAGAAGTATTAAGATCAAACATGAAGATTTCACAAATTTGAGCAATTTGAATTTCAAACTGAGCGACACAAACTCGAGTTTGTTTTTCTAAACTGGAGTTTGTAACTTTGCTTCATAAGGCCAAACTTGAGTTTTCAAATCCTAACTCGAGTTTAGTTCTTCCAAAAAAGAATGTCGCGATTTGAGCATATTAGCAAACTCGAGTCAATTAGTGACTAACTTGAGTTTTGGACTTTTAATGAAAAGTAAGTTTAAGGCCACAAAGCTTAAAACTAGAGTTTTCAAAACTTAACTAGAGTTTTCAAATCACATAAACAAAGCATAGCTCTTTGCTTGGCTGAAACTCAAGTTTACAAAAACTCAACTTGGGTTTTCTTTAAAACTGAAAATCTTTGAAACTTTCTACTAAGGGAAAACTGGAGTTTGTTAAACTAAACTCGAGTTTCCTCAAAGTGAGAAAAAAAACATGAAAACTCTCTATCAACCCCAACTCGAGTTTACAAAGATAAACTCAAGTTTTCTTAAAATTATGAAAACTTAGAAAAATCTTGGTCAAGTGTAAACTTGAGTTTGTCATAACAAATTGGAGTTTGCTCAAAATGAGAAAACGTTAAGATTCTTGTCTAAGCACAAACTCAAGTTTGGAAAGACTTAACTCAAGTTTGGTCAAGTTCACAAATCCTTGAAAGCTCTTCGAGAGACATTAACTCGAGTTCGTAGAAGCAAACTGGAGTTTGTCATTCTTTAGAAAATATTGAAGGTTCTTTATTTGGTGCAAACTCGAGTTTGTAAAACAAAACTTGAGTTTGTCTTAATGTAAACAAGCTTTGAGTGTTCTCTGTATCTCACAAACTCGAGTTTGCCTATGCAAACTGGAGTTTGTCTTAGTTCATAAAAATTGAGCTACTCTCTGTCGAATCCAAACTCAATTTTGCCTTTGACAGTAAGTTTTTCAACTTACCAAAGACAAACTTAACTTCATCTTGAGTTTATAATTGTCAGTTATCATCAAAACACATAGAGAACTAACATCAAGCAAAAAGTTAAAGAAATTCTTGTTTTATTCTAAATATTTTGTGAATAAATTTAGAACTTATATGTAACATCCCAAATTTTGGTGCGAGGAGCTTAGGAATAAGATTGAGATAAGAAGGCTCTTAAGCCAGTTAGAGCCAAAAGTCTTAAGTTTATTATAAGAAAAAAACTTAATATAATTATTAAATTTATTTTTGGACTTTGAAAATTTAGGGGAAAAAGATAAAATATTATTTTGAGGATCTAGAAATTCTATGAAAGGATAAAAAGAAATGGCTTAAATGGTTTTAAAGCCATATTTGGAATTTAGGGCCTATTTTCCTGGAAATTTAAGAAAAAATAGTTAGAAGATAATTATTGCCTAGAAATTTAGAGTCAATATTTTAAGGTCCAAAGAAGCCGATTGAGAAATAAAAATTCTTATATGAAATGAAGGATTAATTTCTAGCACCTATCAAATATTTGCAACTAAATGAGTAAAGAACCAAGTTGCAAGTAAAAGTCTTGTAAAGGGTCAAATGGGATTATTTTGTGGAGTAGACCCGACATATACTTAACAGCCCAACACCCTCACTCCTTTCAAACAAGACACATCACACACTTTGCTCTCTAACCTTGTGACACCTTATCTCATGTAATTAAGTTTCAGCTAGCACACCAATTTCCAACTAACCATGTGGCCAACCGACATATACGCCTTATTCCCCATTTGATCATTCATTTCAGTCACACAAAAAAAGAAACAGAAAACAGAGACAGAGAGAGCACGAGAGGAGTTGGAAGGGAAGAGAGGAAGAAGAAGAGGAAGGAAGAGCTGAAGAAATCACATGCAACCTTAGATTTCAGCTATAATAAGGCTCCTAATCCTTTTCTTGTCATCTATTCCATCATTTGAATGATGTTTTGAGAGTTTTGGATTGATGAAATTCATAGCTAAGTAAAGGGATACCACCGGATAGAGGTTGTAATAGTATATTTGAGTAGATTAAAGATAACAGTTGAGGTTGCATTTGTTATTGGTTTTGATTTGTAATAGTCCAACCAAAAGCCCCTATTTTGGCTAGTTAGTGTCAAATTTTTTAAACGAAAATTTTTAAAGCAAGTATAAATAGAGTAGAGAGAACATGATGCTCATATGTGTATGCATTCAACAGACCGTATATGATGCTAGATAATGTGGGGTCTGAATTTTGTGATTTTTAAATTGCTTTTTAGCTTTTTATTCAGTATTTCAAAGAGATGTGACATGAATGGTTTATCACTGTACTTCTGTATTGGCAAGGAAATAATACAAACAAAAAAAGGACTTTGGTTGGTAGTCATCTGTGAAAAGTATCCTATTGATTAAATAGGAAAAATAAGTGTTGTTACTGTGTAAAAACCAAAGTTAATATAATTGCTATTTGATAAATAAGTTGGGATTTGGGAGGATTAAGGTTGTAGCTAAAATGTATAATAAAATGGTGGAAGTTGATGGAAGATTTATGAAGCTTGTTCTTCTACTTAAATCTTCAACTACGTTATAGCTAAGGTAATGAAATTAAACATATCTTTTTTAAGCCTTGTGGGGTTATAGCTACATGTTCATGTGCAAAGTGTTGCAATGTAACAAAGGACTTTCACAATGGTTTTCATTGATTAAAGTATGTTGCAAGTTAGTGAATGAGTATAACCTTGCCTTGGGTTAAAGTTTAGTTATGGTTAGATTATAGATTTTGGAGTTTCCTAGATTAAGTTGTAATTTTTCCAAGTTCCTTCAAAAATTATAGGGAGAATTTATGTTAAGTTCAAAAAATAAATGACAACAGTTTTGAATGAATTATCATGGATAATTTATAATGTTATAATTATAATTGGAGTAATTACGGATCTATTTTGGTCATTAGGAATAAGGAGTGAATGAGACGGAAGGGGATACAAGAGTAAGTTGTATAGTTAAGAGCACACCAAGTGAGTGAATCGTGTACCTAATTTCTATAAATGATATTTTTATTGTTGAACATTTATGCTTATTTCCATATTTAAAAGTATGATTTTGTGAAGAAATATTTGTTGATAGTATATGAGTAAAGAATGGTGATTTTATCCATTATTATGTATTTTCTTCAAATTGTTTCAGAGCATAATTCATGACTATGCACTAAAATGGTAAGGGGGTTTGTTTGAAATATTTTACATAAATTCTATTGAAATGATGTTTCATTTTGGAAAGTTTATAAGCTAGAATTTATTATATGAAAAGAATTTTTGCTGTCATATTGAATTTGAAGGAAAGTTTTGAAATATTGTTTGTGAACCTTGATGCTGGGGAATTCGATTATGAAGTATGAGATACAAGTTGTATTATCTTGTAAAAAGAATTTTTATTGCTTTGATAAGTTGGCCCCAAGCATGCTTGAAAATGTTTTTGGGAGGATTGAATACAAAATGTTGGTTACTAACAGCGATACTGTTAGTTCTTGGTGCACCATGGTTAACCTCGAGGTCATTTGATATTCATAGGATTTGTTCTCATGCTTGTTATTTGTAGGTTTTGTACCTACATTTGTTTCGTAGCTTTGTGTTGCGCTTGTTTCATAGACTGTCTATGCTTGTTTCATGGCTTCAAGCCATGTTTGGTTAGTTACCCTCGTGGACTTAGTGTCCATGCTTGTTTCATGGCTTTGAGCCATACTTGGTTAATTATCCTCGGGGACTATGTGGACACGCTTGTCATTCGTTCTATGATAAGTTCTACAAAAAGATGTGGTTTTGAGAATTATGGTAAAAATTTATTATGTTAAATCAAAGGTTTTATTACGTACTTGAAAAGATGAAGATGTTTAAATTATTTTGCTTGTTTCTTATAAAATTATAAGAATGAGAATTTATTCACTGGAAAAGTTTGTTTTGGTTTAGACGATATGGTTGATTCTGTACCTCTTACTGAACGGTGAAGGGCCTTCTCAACATCTTAAAGCTAGCGGTCTCATTTTGTAGCACTACTAGTTGATGTAATTATAAAACAAGATATTTTGTGTTATTATGAATGCTATAATGCTCTTGTAGTCTATAGGTAGGATCCCTATCTCCCTTTGTTGTTTAGAACACATGAATATTTTAGATTATGGTATTATGAGTATTAATTAGCATTCATATAGAAGTTTAAGGCTTAAGGGATGTGAATCCTCTCATATGCTGTGCCGATCACCCCTTTAGTTTTCAAGGCGTGATATTATGCGTCCTCTCTTTTGTAGGGAGATAGAGACAAATGGGGAAGTTCTTCAAGGACCAAGGAACAAATCTTGTAGCAACAAAGATCAAATAAAGGCTAGCTCATGAAGCTAGGAAGAAAGCTACTATGTTGTTGGCTTTAGACAACAATACATGTACTGAAGCAAACAAGACTTAATGAGGAATAAGCTTATCGTATTATATGCTTCAACCAACAAGACGTTAGTCGAAGCCAACAAAAATTTGAACTTATTGTGTCTCAGCCAACGAGGATCTAAACTTACGGTGTAAATATGCTTTAGCCAACAGAATATGCGCCAAAGCCAACTACAAAAGTACAGCTATGTGTTTCATTTGTTGAAATGCATTTTGAGGGCTTCAATCAAAACAGCCTTGCCTATCAAACCCATCACCACTGTCCCTGCCTCTGGTCCACCCCTTTCTAATGATGCCAAAGGGGGAGAAGAAAAGTGAAGAGAATGAAGAACTTTTGAGCTTTTGATGTTTTTGATTTTATGTTAATGTAGTTATTTTGGAAGTTGTGTTTTGAATTATGCTTAGTTGATTATTTGTGATGTGAATTCTATATTTTGAGCATTTTGAATTATTTCAGTGCATTTCCATATGTCTCTTGTAGTGAATCATGAGATCTTATAATCATTAATTTTTGCTCAAATAAATCTAAAATACCATGCTCAATTTTTGTTTTGAAAATCTCAATCTCTGTCAAATTAAATTTACAAATGTTGTCATCATCAAAAAGGGGGAGAATGTTAGTTCTCTATGTGTTTTGATGATAATAAAACATTGTAAACTTGTTGCTAAGGTTTAAACATGTTTAAGGATTGTTAAAATTGATTTAAATCTTACAATATAAGTTAAACTCGAGTTTGGATGTGTTAGACTCAAGCTTACAGTTAAAAGAAATGATAATAAACGTTTTGAATTTGAGCAGACTCGAGCCTAACTTGATAGACTCAAGCCTGCACAAGACAGAGAGCATATTTCATGATTTTGTCTTAGGCAAACTCGAGCCTAACATAATAGACTCGAGCCTGCTCGTGACAGAGACAAAAATCATCTTTTATAACTAAGGCAAACTCGAACCTAACATAACAGACTCGAGCCTGCTCGTGACAGAAATGAAATTCATCTTTTATAACTAAAATAGACTCGATCCTATAATGTTAAACTCGAGCCTGTGCCTTACAGAGAGCATGTCACATTTCTTATGTTTTCAAACTCGAGCATAAATGTTTTGACTCGAGCCTATGTCTTTTTGAAAGCTCTTAAAATCATTTTTCTTAAGAACAGACTCGAGCCTAATAGTTTTAACTCGAGCCTGTCCCTTCCAGAGATCAATCAAAGTTTTTCACAATCATAGGCTCAAGCATAAACTCATTGACTCGAGCACGTTTTAGTTTGAAAAGCATTTGCACAACGTTTTTGTGAAACAGACTCGAGCCTGTCACTAATAGACTCGAGCCTGGGTCAGGCAGAGAGCTATCCAAGTGACAGAGCCCGAGCAAACTTGAGCCTAAGTTTTTAGACTCGAGCCTGTGTCTTTATAAACAGCTCTAGACTCGAGCCTATCACTAACAGACTCGAGCCTATACGCCACCTCAAAATATTTTCAAAGATTAATCACGTTACACAAAAAGGCAGACTCGAGCCTACCCAGTTTATGCTTGAGGGTTCATGAACAGACTCGAGCCTATTGGTCATAAACTCAAGCCTAACAGATCTCTGTTTTAAATGTCGCGCTTTTCATGCTTCTGGTTCAATCTTATAAATTGTTTTACACTTAAAATGGAATTATGAATCATTATATATATGTTTGATAAGTTTGTTCATAAGTTTCAGATTCCATTAACACATTTCAAGCTACAGATTCTCATTTCCGTCGAGACACTCAAAACGTTGAATAAAATATTCAGGAAAATCAGCTTTACAGCTAAGAAGTCCACTGAACTACCAGAAAAACGTTATCATTAGACAAAGAATATACAGACACTATGGCAGACAATCAGACGTGGGCAAGCAATGGAGAGGAGCCTAATGTCTCAATCTGAACAATGCCTCCAACATCTCTTTCCAGCAAAAGCTTCAAAGTGCCCAGCTGTCTTCATTCTCCAGTTATATATATCGACAGCTTCAACAACTAAAAAAATACACAGAGTACCCAGTGAATGAAATATCAAGAGACTCTAAGCTTTCATCTTGTATTCATTTTCATTAGTCTTATTCATTTACATTGAGCTTCAGTGATCATTTCATCTTACTCTTAGAAAGAGTCTTTGTGAAATTCGAAGCAAACTTGTTGTGTAAACTCAAGGTAGTAGGACCTTGAGTGTGGGATCAGATTACAACTTGTAAGGGGGAGTGAGTCCTATTGTGAGAGGATCATCCTGAGTTACAGAATGTGTAATTGATCAAAGAGATAGTGAGAAATCCCAAAGAGTCTGGAGATTGGACGTAAGTCAAGAGTTAAGACCGAACCAGTATAAATCATCTATGTCAAGCTTCCTTTTCATTTCTCTGTTTTATTTGCTTCTACTCAGTTCTCAAAAGCTAATGAAAATTTTTTTGAAATCCTCAATTCACCCCCCTCTTGGTGTTTCCTTCCTCTACAATTAAGAACATAATTATATTAGTTAGCCCACTTTTGCTTTTGTCCTCATGGGAATGACAACTATTTATACTACTTACAACATGTATACTTGCATTTAGTTACACGGCGAATAGAGGTACAGTCATTGTATGGTGAAGAAGACCGTGTAGTGGCAGACAAGCTGATGGGCACAAAAACTATATGCAATGTGTATAGTGATTATTTGTTATATGGTTACAATGGCGGAGCCAGGAATTACAATTGGGGGGGGGGGGAACTATATTTTAAGGGGCTAAAATTACATAATATGACCCTGATGTTCATGAAACTATATTCGAACCTTATAAACATTTCAACATTTTCATATTAGTCCCTTCATGTAACTTGACAGAGGGACTAAATGAAAATCATAAAATTTTTATAGGCTGAAAGATAATTTACTAAAAAATTTGAGTTCTTTTCTATAATTTTAGGAGGGGCTACTGTATGGTTAGCGTTGGTTAATTTAATTGTCATAACTTTTTTATGAGTAAATTTGTGCCTTAACCCATTATAAAAATAATATTTCAATTAGTTGTATAACCATTCAAATCAAAACAAGGTGATTCAATGATAATCTCGCTCTACTTACGCTATCTTTGAAGAATCTTATTTTCGCCCACAAAGGTAGCGGGTCTCGAGGAAAAAGTTTTATATTTATAGAATGATGCGATTTTTCATTTCCACTTTTTATTTTTACTTTTGTATTAATGAAAAACTAAATATTTTGCTAGCTGAAAGAAAATAAAAAATTAAACTTAAAATGTTGATGATAATATTTGATAAAATAAAGATGAAAGAAGAAAATAAATTGAGGGGAACATCTGAATTTATTTTGATATGTTTTTCATAATATAAGGGTCGCGGATCAAATTATAATCTACAGGAGTGAATTAATTTTAAACTATATCGCATCATAAAAGGAATTAAATTTAAAATATGAAGGCTAAACTAAAAAAGAAAAAAAGTTATATGAATAATAAAATTTTATATTATTTTTTATATATTGCTTCATTTCATAAGTCTTCCCTAAAGCACAGTATAATATAATAATCAGTGTTCTTTGAACACTGAAACTCTGAAAATAACAATTCCAGTGGGGCCTCTAAGTGATTTTTAAAAAATATATATATATAAATGCAATGATAGTTTTTATATCTTTTATCATGTTTATCTCTTTAAAAAAAAAAATTAGTTGAAGCTAAAGCATGCCTAATCATGATTACTAACATTGAAAATATAATTGGTTAGGTGGATACATGTGCAAACCCACCTAAATCCCTCCAACCATTGCTGAAACGATTAGTATCATTCATTCATGGTTTCCATATTTGCTGAAATCGTGGTCACAGGAAAGTTGAAATCTTTTTCAGATTGATACTAACCATCCCTATAAAGATGATGTTGATGAAGTTTAATTCCTAATCCACAGCGATTGGTAGGTTTTGATCAATTATGTATTTAAGGAGAAGAATGTTGTAGCTGATCAACTAGCCTAGGCTTGCTTCAGCTGGTTGGAAAATTTATGTATCATCGATCATTCACCACCCAAGTTAGCTAGGCTTGGATTTTAATGCTCTATTGAGTAAATGAGATTTAGTACTATTTTTAAAAAAGTTGTTTGGATAGGAAGAATATCAGGGAGGAAAAATTTAGAAAATAGAAAAAAAAATTTAATCATTTTTGGAAGTTATTCTTCCTAGTTTTCTTTCCCCTATTTTCCTCTCACTTTTCTCTCTATATAGTCTTATAGTAACGGCTCCTAATAACAACATCATAGCAGCAGCAGTTTCATTTAACATATTATTAGAGACTTTGAATAAGCTGTTTAAATTAAACGGCAATACCACTCTGGGAGATAAGGGATTGTTTTTATCTTTAATTATTAATTAATTAATGAATTAATGTTTGGTTTAAAAAAAAATACAGGAGTTCATATGGAAGACACATTGCAAGTAGGTATTTGAGGATTCTGAAGTGCGGGTAAAAGAAATTACTCATCAGATTTTATTCCACTTGATGAAGGATGTATCAACAAGAATATTCCACCAACAGATTTTTCAAAATAATTGATGAAAAGAATATCATTGGAGCCCACCAATGTCAAGAGCGATTCAAATAGATGTAGATACTTTAGTCATAGTTGGTAATCAAGCTGCATGCGGTGGCCTCATTGGCCTCATTAGAGATGATAAATGATAGTGGATTAGAGGTTTTAAAAAAAGCACTTGGCCTATATCTGGTCACAATGGCCATAGTTTTGGCGATCAAAATAGGTCTTAAAGTATGTCAATCGATGAACTTGAGGGATATACAATTGTTCTCGGATTCACTTGAAGCTATCAATATTTTGCTTGGGGATAGTGTGATAGTCATCCATACAAAATCTTGATTGAAGAAACCAAACAACTTTTATATGCTGATTGATCTACAAGGTACGTCATGCTTATAGGGAAATCTTAATGTGTGCGGATCAATTTGTTATGGAGGCTCACTTTAATGATCCTCATGTAATTTTCCTCCCAGAAGTGCAAAAATGCTATCATCAAAGTTTTGGATGGACATATATTTTACTTTGGAGGGGTTTTCCTCAAATAGCCAAGTAGGTAGTCCTGTTCAATAGGAACAATTTCAAACTATGCTTGTATGCAAAATAAGAGGGGGGTGGGGGGAGATAAATAATTTTATAAGTGGGTCGCTCATTTAAAATCACGGTGTTTAAAGGGGCCTAGTTTATATTAGCAGTTTCCTAGCCATTTATACTAATGATGTTGAGAAGTAGCACATACTCCATCTTCATACAAAGCACCAGCTAGTAGCTACAAGCGATTTATTGTCCCAAATATAAGGTGCTAACCGCTGCATTAATTATTTTTTTTCCATCCTACCCTTATTATTAGTTGAAGTTGGAAGTTGGAGAAATTAAATCACATCATTTAAAGAAGTAAAATTGCAAAATCAATTTAAGACAAATTTAATGATTTAAGGCAAACTGAAAATTAGTAGTTAGTGATTTATAATATATATTAGAAAGAATATTAAATAATCAAATTTTGGTTCATGCGAATTAAGTTTTTTTCTTTAAAGTTTAATTAATGGTTTCCTTTAGTTCTTTCATATCAATAATTGAATGATGACTTTCTTACCATCAATGAATAAAGGGAAGAAAGTTATCATTCATATTCCAATAGTATTCGTAAGCCACTCTTAATTATAGCCCTAATCATATATCGTTTGGGTTCTCTTATTTTTCTTTTTCTTTCCTGTTTTCTTCTCAAAATCTTATATTCACCATTAAATTTATATATATATATATATATATATATATATATATATATATATATATATATTTTGTTGAGATTCAATATTTTATAAAATTATTATTTTAGATATAAATAAATAAATTTAAATGATTAAAATCTTATTTACACAATTCATAACTGTAAATATATAAAAAAAAAATTAAAAAAATAGTTTATAGATACTGTAATAATAATTTATAAAATATTAAATCCAAACCATCTATGTGAAGATGAGATTTTAAGAAGAAAATTAAAAAGTAAAAAAATCCTAAAGTATCATCTTCCCTACTTATATTACTTTCTTCAATTCTTAATGCAAGACCTAGTCTATTT
This sequence comes from Acacia confusa, assembly GCA_037074495.1. Lineage (NCBI taxonomy): Eukaryota > Viridiplantae > Streptophyta > Magnoliopsida > Fabales > Fabaceae > Acacia > Acacia confusa. Next base: position 25,653,285 of record CM073509.1, on the reverse strand, counting down.
TCTTAGAGATTAAAAAAATTAAATAAATTACTTTAAAGAAGTTATGTCTATCATTTTTATAAATAATTCATTTAATTTATAAACTGATATATAATATATTGATATATAACATATACTATAATAAAACAATTTATTTAATTTTCTTAGTCTCTTTAAAAAATCAATCAAGTCTTATATTAAAAACAAACAAGAGTAAAATTATGGTCACTAATTGAGCTACAGAAACGCTCTTTTCTTTTTTAAACCGGCGTGTAAACACCTGAAATTGCATGTGCAGATGAAGACAATTCTCATGATCAGCGATGGAACACAACATACGCCAAACAAAATCTATTATGAATCACGCCGTTAGCACGTCGCATGCAGTTAAGCACAACACAGATAACAAGACGACATTAAGAAACCCTATGTGATTTCAATTAAGAATAGAAGTGAAAAAATTGTATGGAATCAAATTGAACAAGAAAAGAGACATACAAGTAAAATATACCATAAATGAACAAATATGGTTAAAAATAGAGTCAAACTCACATTTCTTTCCGAAGTCTAATATAAGAGAATCGAATAGATCTCCCTACCATTTACCGAGGTCCCACAATTTGAATTGCAAGCATCAGCTTGTGGGAAAATACAACCAAAAAAAAAAAAAAAAAAATCCCTAAGACTCAGCCAAACCCTTGCCTTTTAGACGGGATGGATATTGCATACTTTGAATGTTAATAAGCTACACAGAAAATATTTTGCTTATTCCCAAAAACCCAAAAAAAAAAAAAAAAAGTTAATATCGTTACTAATCCTTAGAGTTTAATTGAGTTTTGGTTTTGGTCCTTATAATTTCAATTCTTAACAAACTTTGGTTTTGTTCCATATACTTAAAACTATAAGGATAAAAACAACTATTTGAAACTACATAGACTAAAATCTGATCAAACTATATAGAGAGGAACAATTATATTAAGCCAAAAAATAGCATTGCTCCAGTCAAAGTTTTTACCAACCTGGAGCCAACTTGGAATTACTTTACAAAAAAAAAAAAAAAAAAGAGCAATTAATGTGCTTCACAAGATAAAGCTTTCACATAGTACTTTACACAAGGCAGAATCACTTTAAGCGAAATCAAACAAAAATGACTAATTACTTTATGTAAAGCACATTCTAAGATAAGCCAACTACATGACAAATAATTAGTAAGGCTTCCTATCAATTACACACACACACACACACATATATAATGCGCATGTTGTGGGTTTGTGTGTGAGAGAGACATTAAATTTAGGATCGGCTAAATCCTATAAAACTCACTGCAACCACTGCAAGTGAAAAGCAGCAAGAGTATGAAGAATGCAACATGACCACTAAATAATTAAAGAGCCGAAAACTGCATATCATTTTTTTTTTTCAATCACAAAAGGTAGCACTAATTGCTTAAAATCATAAGAAGGATCAAACTCACCACCTCTCACTTATAGGATAGCTTTAATGCCACCATGTCACTAGGAGATAAACCATGTATACTAATTACTAAGTATTATTATTTAGAGAAAACAAGTAATATTATATAGAGAAAACACACTGTAAGCTTCAAGATACCAGGTGACATGAGGGGGAAAAAGGCGTCAAATGAAAAATGAGACTTGCTGCTTCCAAAGGAGAGAAAATCTATATGCCTGTATATCTATGTATATTAAATCTATAGAAATCCCTACTATTCATAAGTTACACATCATATTACTCCATGCAAAGTATGAACTACTGATAGTTTAGTTGTTTTCAAGACTTCAACCAAGTCTAATTTCCATCTTTAATTGTTCATCAAGTATAATAACCCAAGAAACACAAGCACTGGATATAAGATATGAAATGCCAAAGTATGGTCCAACATTGCAATTCTGTATTGGGTCCCATATGATAAAAGTCTCAAACAAGTATTGGGTGTGATACAGCTTCCTTTTCTTTCTATTATTATTTTATTTTATTTTATTTTTTTTTTTTTGGGCCAGGATACAGCTTATTTCCAAGGCACCAAATGAAACATTAATTTGAAGGCCACTAAGTATTTCAGTTTCCCAACCTAAGAAATAAACAAGAACCATATATTGATCTAAAAAAAATTGAAAAAATGTTTAATTGAGTTGTTCCCAAGAAAAGTGAAGGTCTCATGACTCAGATAACACTCTTACAATTCCCACTTAAAAAAGTCCAAAGAAAATGAAAAAAATATATATATATATATTTATTCTAAACTTAATGGATCAAAAACTGTGACAACCTAGATGAAGTTCCTTGTCCCATGCCACCACAACTACCACCAGCAAGGCAGTTCTAAGTACAAGTCCAAAACAGATATAGAAAATTCATCTGATACCTTTAAAAATATAGGGGGAAATTTGAAATTATCACCAATTAACAGTTGGATACAGATAATCAGAGTCTGCATTATTTGGTAGAAATCGATCAAAAGCCAATTCAGTTACATATAAGATGAACTACAAAAAACTGGATATAAAGTGAAACGAATATTTGGGTCATATATATGTATATGATGCATATTTCTCATTTACTCCTCTTAAATTACATATTTATGAGGTTTAGGAGGCTCAAATACAGATATCAAATAAAAGGTACTATTGACCAAGCTCAAACTGGATAAGGTCAACACAAAAACAAAAATTTACATCCACGCTTCCACACCAAAGTAAAAGATGCATCAGGTAACATATAGCATCTCACAAATCAACTATAAATCCAAATCCAAGTGCTACACTCTCCCTTGGCATTACTCTTCACAAAATAAAAGAACATTTTAGACTAGTACGTTTACATAGATTATAAATATATCACAATAGCAACCCAATCCACAAACAAAATGATCATGACCAAAATTATTGAACAAGTACGGATTTATGGACTGAATGAATGATGACAAAAGCATTTTCTTACTCCTCAATCACTGAGAGGTTTGATCTTGAACCTGTACAGAAGCCTCTTCTTTTTCAACGTGGAATTGTCAATGGTAAGAAATATCTTGCCCAGTTCACCAACTGTAAAGCTGTTGGAAACCACTGGCTCATCATTAGGGGACATCTTTGTGGCCTTCTGTATGATAATTGTGTATCCATCTTTTGCATCAGGTTTAAATTCCGCACTATAGCTGACCTCCCAGCCCACTACTCGCAGCTCCCACACAATAATGCATTTCTGCAAAATGCAAATCATTCATCTCCAGTAGCACATAAATAAGGATTCCTAATAGACAAATGGATCATTGTCACCCTACCTCATAAATAATGATTTCCACAGTTTGCTTTGTTGTTGGTTTTATAGGTATCTCTGTGACTGGATCAGACATGCTGAATTCTGGGTTGCAATCACATAAATCAACACTTAGACCACCATATTGAATTGGCACTTGCTCAGGAGAAATATACCTATTTTAACCAATTGAAATGTAAGGTCCAAAACCAAGAAACCAAAAACAAAGAGAAATATCATGTTTTCCATTCACTGACTTGAAAAGTGTTTCAGCAGACTTTGGTGGGCCTGCAAAAACAAATTTGCTTTTGGTCCTCTGGGTCAAAAATGGACTGAGCATAGTGTAGAATGCAAGATACCACCATGGCACATTGATAAAAACCTATAAAATGGGGGAAAAAGACTTCAGTATCTTTATCATAGTATAGCATAACTGAAATTATGATAAACTGGCAATTCAAATTGTGCAAGGTAACCTGTTTGGCAACAAACTCGGGATAATTGTCCTGAAGCAATTGCAAAGCTTGTTTGGTGGCAAGTCGAAGCTCCCGCTTGGCAGGCCCAGGAGAATTTTTAAGGTCGTTCACTTGGAAAATGGTATTGACACCACCAGGAGTAAAATCAAGTTTCCTAATACTCCTCTCCAAAAATTGTGTCCGCCAACGGAGGAACTTGGTTCGTTTCTCTTCATCTGAGAATGTCTTCTGGTACAACTCCTTGTTCTGAAATTCTCCATAGACATTATAACAAACGGGATGTCCTTCCCTATCATAACCGTGCATGAACACCACCTTCTCCAGATCATCCCCTAGATCTTCATTCACAAGTGCATCAATGTTGAACTCTTTCCTCCAGCTTATCGTGTTCTTAATCATGGTAAACGCATCCTTAACTTTGAAATCTCTGGCTCTAAGAAACTTGAGCAGAATCACATCACTCCTGTCATCCTTGAGCAGAGGAATTCCCCATATGAAAACATGTTCCTCGGATGTTTCTTTCGCTACTTCCTCTGCTTCCTTCACTGGACTTTCTTCAATTTTGGTTTCCGGCGGTGGATGTACCTCCGTGCTGGCATCTGATTCCGAAGTGGCTCCTTCAGCTTTTGCAGCTTCCTTAGCCGCCGGGGTGGTTTCAGGCGGCACCGACGTCGTTTTGATTGGTTCCGAAGAAGTGAACTGATGAGTGTCTAGTGCCTCTCGAACCAGCTTCTTCAACTCTTCAAGAGCATTTATCTGAGAATCCGAGAGATCAGCCACTAAATTGCTCTCTTCCTTGAACGAAACCAAGTTCTGAGGCAACTTATTCGATCTCTCATCTTGAGCCTCACCAGCATCCTCTTTAGTGTCTGAACTTTTATATTTTACATCGTTGTCTTCAGTGGTTGGTGGCGGTGGTTCTGTCTCTACAAACGAAGTAGCTTTTGCTGCTGGTGATTCCGACTCCGGTGGAGGAGGCATTTCTGATTTTTCAGTATTAACCACCACCGAGTCGGATTCGACAGCTGAGGCAGATGCTACAGCGGGTGAATCAGACTCCGCCGCAACCTTCGTTGGCTCTAATTCTTCCTTCTCGGTGATAGAAAGGGTTGGCTTTGAATCTTCATCGGCCATGGTAAAAGAGGGAGAGAGAGCAAGAGAAGGAGACAAATCTGTTCTAGCGGAAAGACAGGGCGAGAAAAGAGTACAAAGAGGAATGTTTTGCTTTTGAGTTTTGCCTAAGATAGAGGGAAGGTCAGGGACACAACAGCGAAACCGAAAAGCATCTAAAGACAAGCATTTCATCATAATTTTTTTTTTATAGAGATATTAAAAAAATTAATTAAATTATTTTTTCTACTAATTAATTATTTTAATTAGAAATTAATATATAATCTAAAGATACATAATATATAATATAATTAAATAATTTATTTAGTCATATTATCTTTTAAAACAAAAATCAACTAAGTCATATGTTTAGAATTAAAAATTTAGAATTACGTTGAGTGTTAAAAGAAAGTACTCTTTTCCATCGTAATTATAAAATATATTTAACTGATTTTAGAAAGAAAAAAAATGGAAATTCAATTAGTTAATTTTATTTATTTTCCTAAAATACCCTTATCTAAATTTTAAATGACATCATTTTAATCAAAATGAAAATTTGTCCATTAACAACTCAAATTTCTATTAGAGTTTTTACTGCTACCGTGTAGTCTGTTTTGTAGGCTTATTTCTTGTCCTAGAGTTATTTTCTTTCCTTTATTTCATTACTATTTTACAAATGGGAAACATTAAAAAAAAATAAACGAGTACGTATTTTGTCATAAAAACGTGTTAGTGATAAATATATTTGCCTAGAAGATTGAGAGACAGTGGATTGTTTTTATGTTTTTAGCGAAAAATATAATTGATTAAAACTATGCCTTTAAATATTGAATTTAGCCTTGAGGTTTTTTTTTGTATGTGTAGAATTATGTAATTAATCAATATCAATCATCTGTGTCTTTTTTCAAAAACTAAAAATCAATCTCAATATAAAATATGATATTGACACCCACATTAATCAACAATATATATGATTTATCTCGAATATTTTAATAGTTTAGTTTAAGCATGTCATCAAACTCATGGTGATTTTACTTAGTGAAAAATGTAATTTCTAGAAAACAAAATGTTAGCAGGGTCTATCAAAATGCAAAAGACCTAGTAATTTGTTAGCTATCCATAAATGCAACATATATTGGTTCAATACTTTAAATACCCTATATAAATGAAAAATACTCCTTGCAAATTTGCTTTTTCATGTGGTGTTGTATTAATTGAGGTGTATTATTGAAAGGGTATTTTAGGAAGAAATTTATAAAAATTAGAATGTTTTCATATAATTAGGACCAAACCCAACTTTTAAATATTGTCTTATAATTAGGGCTGGAGGAAGTAATAAACAAACAACCGCTTCACAACCTGAGAAATAAGCCAACAAAGAAGCATCCATTCTATATGAGCGTTTTGTGAATAAATCTTTAATTATAAAATTTACTATTTACTTTTAAGTTTGAACTAGGTATTTTATATCCAATCCATTATCTTCCTTAAGTCTTAACTTTGTGTCCAATCCACTATCTCCCTTAAGTTTAAACTGGATATTTGAAAACCACTACAAAACCACAAGTTTGATCTGGACACTTGTGAAGCAAACCACTACAATTCTCTCATTGAGTTACTCCTCTTACACAATATAAAGAGACATCTTTGATAATAAAGAATTACAATAAATGATCTTCTCATCACGATAATAACTTAAGCACAAATCAAACGATCTCTCTTTAAAGTAAATTATATAACACTGATAAACAAAGAGCATATGAGTTAGAGTCAAGGTTTTAGCATTTTGACAATGAAGGTGCCCACTCTTTCTTGCTTCGATCTTTGAATGATTCTTCTATTTATTGTTGATGTAGAGCATTTAACCTTTGAGCACATTCTTCTAGTTGAGCTTCTCAAAATATTACCGTTGGAAGTCTGTTGGAAATAGCCAATGAAACTTCTCACAAAAACAACAACAACAACTCTTAAGTAATTTGGCCATTGAGGCTTAATTTATGTTTAATCATCACTTGTAATTTTCATATAAACGTGGTTAGGAATGATTAGAGATGATCAAGAACAATATAGTCAAGGTTTATATGAGTTTGAAATATCATTAAAAAAATTTGAGATAATGACTAAAACCGTAAAAACTCATCACTCGAGTGATCTCTTAAAATTTTCAAAAGAACAATGCATTAGTCTATGGATCACTTAAGTGATTTGAAAGTGATGTTAATTTGGATTGTCACTTGAGTGATCTTCAAAGTGCAACAATGCATCACTTCCTGTATCATTGCAAGTGACATGCCAATGATTGCATATTTTAACTCCAAATTTGTAAAATGATTTATCTTCAGAAAGCTCTTTAATTCTACTTTCTAATACACCAGAATCAATCCAAAATACATTGTCTTTCAAAAGTATTGATCAAATCAATAGTTGATGGTCTAGAACAAGGTGACATATTTGAGAGTCAACTTCCAAAATTTATATCTCTTGCATTTAAAGCTCTTTGAGCTTGATCTTGATGTCTTTAAAATGCATGTATCTAATTCTATATGCAATTATTGTTTACTATTTTTTTACTGTTCTAATCAAACCTACCACAAATTCCGTGGGAAACATCCAGGTTTCATTATACTACAAATCTTGTGTTGATCTTGGTTATTTTGTGAGAGATCAACAAGTCTCTATCAAATAGATATTTGGATCACTTGCACTCATTTTCAAGTGATCTTGGATCACTCTAGTGATTCTCAGGATCACTCAAGTAATCTCAAAATGAGATAACTTCACTCTTGGTCCATCTTGTGAGTGAGTTGTTCTAACTTTATGAAAACAATGAAAGTGACTTGCCAAAACCTTGTGAGTTGTTTACCATTACTCAAGTGACCACTTACCCACTCAAGTGATATGTTCTAACTTTATGAAAACAATGAAAGTGACTTGCAAAAACCTATGACTGATTACTTATTCACTCAAGTAATCTTTGAGCTTATCACTCAAGTGATGCATAACTTCCAAAAACACTACGAGTAACTTGTTGAAAAATTGTGAGTGATAGAGAATCACTTAAGTGCTAATATATTCATTGGAGTAATCTTGCATCACTTTAGAACTTTTTAGTGAATGACTTGCAAAATCACTGGAATTTAGGATCATCACTCAAGTGCATTAACTGCCACTTGAATGGTTTTCTCATATCACTAGAAGAGAATGATCTTGTTGATTCAAGTTTGGTTTAAACATAGTTCGATCACTCGAGTGTTAATAAACTCACTTAAGTAACTTGAATCATGAAGTCCATTTTGTATTTCAAGGTTTGTTGTCACCAAAACATAATATGAGAATTAACACATAACTTTGAAAATCTTTTTGCATCATAGAACTGGCTTACACCTAAGGGGGTGAGATAAAAGTGTAAGAAATTTGAAAATATTTTCGCATCTTAGAAATAATTATGAAAGTAATGAGTCATAAATCAACAGTCAATTATTCAAATAATATATGCTAGAAATATAAGAGATTAGGGAAGAGAATATACAAACTATGATTTATTTTGGTTCGACCCAATCCACGATGACCTATGTCCATCCCCAGGCTCCCCCTTAGATTTCAATTTATTATCTCCCTGAAGTTTAATTGGGTACTTAAGAACCACCACAATCCTTAGGTTTGATTTAGGCACTTGTGAACCCTTTACAATTATCTCTGTGAGATAAGGACTCCCCCTTACACATTATAATGACATAATCTGTTTCCCCTAAAGATTTCTCAATCTTGAGTAACTCTCACAAAGATAGAATGATTACAATGAAATCATGTTTCTCTCTATATGAAGTAGATAATGATTAACACTAAATTAAGAGGTCATAGTAGATTATATAGCTTCGGTTTGGTAAGATTTATAGTATCAGCATATCAACATTGTGTGCTCATGCTCTCTCCTTTTATAGTTGTGGAGATAATTTGACCATTTAGTATATTCTTCCCATTGAGTATCTTAGAATATGACCATTGGATGTCTGTTGGAAGTAGTGGTTGAAGCTTCTGACACAGTTGCTTTTGGATGTTGAGCTCTACTCCAAGTTAATCACCTATAATCCTCATGTAAACTTGATTAGAGATGATTAGGAATAGTTATGAACAGGATAATTAGTTTCATATAACTTGCAAGTGATCATGGTTTACTTGAGTGATTTCACAAATCATTGCAAGTGGTCATGCATTACTCAAGTGATTGCCCAAATCCCTCGAATGCCCTTTTCCTTTTCTAAAAGTAGATAGTTTAGCACAGAGGTCAGCTTCTAGTAAACATATGAATCTTCAAATATAACTTTAAATTTGGAAAATGATTATCCCAAGAATGCTCTTTAATTATTCTTCCTATAGCATTAAGAACCAGTTCCAAATTCGTTATCTTCCAAATTTTATCATCAAATCAATAGCTACTAGTCTGGAACATAGTATTGATTTTGGGCACCAAATTTTGAAGTTCATATATCTTTCATATGAAACTATTTGAGTATGAAATAAATGTCCATAAGCCTAATTTAGAGTGTAGCTTTATATGAAATAAGGTTAACCTCAATCAAAGTTTTGGTATTGGAGATATATCCAAATTATTGAACATGTTCTTGAATAATTTGAGCGTTACTTCCAAGATTCATATCTCTTTCTTCTGAAAGTAATTAAGCATGATCTTAATGTTTGTCTGCCAAATTTGAAGTCTCATTTCATATGAAACAAGTTTCATCTCAATCAACTTTATGGTTTGAGAGATATAACCAAATTACCAAAACTTTATTATGGTGAACGAAAATAGAGCTAAACAAAATATGTTGAAATTTGATAATCAATTATGTGAAGCTTTTGTAACTTGAGTGAAACATCTACAAATCACTTCTAGAGGTGTAACTTGAGTGATAATGAAGTGTGACTCGAGTAGTAATAAAGAATGACTCTAGTGAAGATGGAATAGCTATCAAGTGAGGTATTATAACTTCAAATGAAGTCATTTCCACTTCCATTTGATCATAAAGACTTCCAATATCAAATCTAAGAACTTGAATATTGATATTCCTATTATATTTTTTGCAAGTTCTTCTTTCTCTAATATCTTATCTTCTTCTTATTCATTATTTTTCAAAATCTTTTGATAAGTTCTTGCTTAATCTTCTTCTTGATCATCTTCCATAATTCAACTTGATATCTTCTAATTTTTTTTTTTTGACTAATATACATTAAATATAGTAGTTAGTCAATGTAGAAGATAGATATATTATTCAAACTTTTTACTCTTAATATTTGGTATCTATATTTAACATCATCAAATCTAATTATATCTAACGTTTTCCCCTTTTTTTGATAATGACGAATCCTTTAAGAAAAATATGTATGGGTATGAAAATATACTATATACGACATATTTTTCTCACCAATCTCTCTCTCTATTTGACATAAGCAAAAAGTTTGAAGTATAAAGATTAAATTGCTTGTGGAGAAGCAAATATGAAAACAAATTAAAAATAATTGTCTCTCTCTCTCAATCAAATGGGATGTGTCTAGAAAATAATTTTCTCTCCCTCTATTTGAAAGTATTTTCATTTTTACTATGATACAAATAAAAGAAGTTTTTCACACCAAAAAAAAAAATTTTATAATCAATGTTAATTGATACCAAATATGTGCAAGTATTTACAAATATAATAAGATAAGGTTTAAAAATGGTCATTTGGATTTGGCAAAATGATTATGTGATTTCTTGTTGTGTTAGATCTATGATGTTGTGTTCAACATTTTTTTGCTTGGCAACTCTAATTGATTATGGATAGAGGAGTGAAATATGGATGGGGCGACTCAGCGATAGGCTTTGAAGTGTGCTCAATATAATGATCATGAATAGCCTTTGAGATGTGGAAGGGGACTGAAGTACTGGCTTCTAAGTAGTGTCTCTACTCAATGAATACAGTTAGTACTTAAGAGATCTAAAGAGACAGGTGGAGAAGGTTGAATTGCAAAAGGATGAGTCTTTAAAGACATGGTCTCAATAGGCTCCTTAAGAGCAACAGCAACCATGTGATCTCTGAACAAGGCCTTAAGTGAATCCAATCTCTTTGCTCATAACTCTTCAGAATAGTGCCAACCTTAAACATCATATTTTGAGTCTTTTGTTGCTCAAAACCTTGAAGTTCTGATTAACCATGTCCCAAAAATGCCATATATTATATTCTAAAAAAGTAATGAACTCAGCATTGTTGTTGGCAATCTCTATGTGACAAATTCAAAGCTCCTTTCTTAGATATCCCTAGATAAATAGACCAAAGAATGTCCCTCATCTATTCTAGAAGTCCTAGCTTCCATCCTTCACAAAGCATTTCCTTATAGCATATTTGAGCTGGCTCCAAAAGGTCTTCCTCTTCCTTTGTATGTATTATTGCCTTGAAGGTTACCTCCAATATATTTGTCTTGATTGAGTATCAAAGTATTTTTCATCAATGCTGATAGTTTCTCCTTATAAATTCTCCTACCACAAATTCAAAACTTTCATGCAAAAGAGAATTATTTGTGCAATCAAGTATCAAAATATTCCTTTTTATATGATATTTTCAAATTAACATAATGAAAGGAAAATAAATTTACATCAAAACTAATCAATTGACAGTAAATGTAGATGAGTATGCTATAAAGATTTTTTTTTTTCAAATAAAAGAGATGAGATTTTAAGATATAATACACATGTGAATGTGAAGCTCCCACTTAATAAATGCATGACTTAAAAAAAATATGAAAAATAGAGTTAAAAACTCTCCTTATATTGAAAAATCATTGAAAGTTTTTTAGAGCAATTAAGAATGAGAGTCTCAGTACTTGGGTAGGATTTAAGTCTTGCTTGAGGAGAAGAAAATGAGAATGGCATCTCACTTCTTGTCTTCTTTCCTTATAAAATTGGTTCCAAATTATGAGTACTACATCTTTAAGCATTTATTAGAGTGTTACTCATGTGATGCGACCATTTTCCACGAGAGTGTAACCATCACTTACAATTTACTCGAGTGGACATTACAAGTGTATCTTCCTTTGTTTGTCTCTATTTTTCATTGATAGAAACAGAGAAACGTTGGATAGACATTCTTTCTAGTTCTGTTTGGAGTAGCTCATCTTCTTGGTTTATGTTAAAGATTTCAAGTGTCCTTTAACTGATATCTTGACTAAGTGATGATTTATTTCCCTCATTTTCTCAATTAATAACATCTTTCAAAATCTATCAACTCATATTCAATAAAAGCTTGTTTTGAAAATATTAGTATGTTTCATGAAATGAAATGTTCAAGATAGGATATGCAACTTGAAATTAGTTTGAAGAAATTACTTATACTATTTATGATGATAAGAGTATTAACATGTTAAAACATAAGTAACATTGAATAAATGAGTTTGCTCAAGGTAAACTTCATAACATAATAAGAAATGAAATCAAGTTAGCCCGGCATGATCATTATGTATTAATATAATTTAAAATACAATACCTTACTTGAGTACATAACGTGAGCACTCAAGTCCCTTTGCTTTGAGAGTGAACATCTTGATTCACTTGAGTGTTGTTTTGCCTTGAGTTCTCCCTTAAATTAGAGTTATTGTTTTATGATTTTCCCTTCACCACTCAAGCTTCCTTATGAATCACTCAAGTGATTTGTTGTCACTTTCATAGTTACTCGAGTTACTTCTCCAAGTGATCCCTTATTTGTTTATCCCTATTTTATAGTGCAAGAACAGAGCATTCTGCAAACAAAAATACATGCTCCTTGGTACCCAACTTCTCGTAGGTCAACTTAATGTCAAACATAATAACTCTTATGCTTACTCTTACATAATTAAACCATATTATATTTGAGAAAAGAGTATATTAAACAAATGAAGACTAGAATTATAATGTTATCCAATTAATTTATGTCATTGAACATAAAGGACAACAAATAAGTGATACCAAGAATGTTGTTTCACAATGACAATTTGTAAATAAACTTCATATAGAAAATATGCCATTGATATGAACCTCATAAATGAAATCAATTTTGTCAAAAATGATAATGAAATATATAAATTGTTTCAAGGGTAAAGGTGCAAAAATGCACATGTGCTTTGCCCTTAGGAATATCTAATACCAAATGCTTTTTTTGGATGCAAAAATACCTACGTGGTTATAATTTAAGAACAAAAGTCACATAGACATTAACAGAGCAAAACGTCCGTTTGATCAATGTTAAGTTTGCCAAGTCAACGAAATGTTTTTTTTGGAGTTACATGGCTTTACTTAGAATTTTTCATCACCATTTGACCAAGAACAAAAAATTCACCACCGAGCTTGCGTCTCACCATCAATGTCGAGAGAATACCTTCCATTCCTCCAAGCATAGTACGAGGGGTAAGGAATTTGAAATCAAGAAAGGAATTCAAAATCGAGAAGTAGCTCAACTAGGGATTTGAAATCAAGCCCTGTATCGTCATTGAAGGCATTCATCATAGAGCCCTGCGTCGCCTTCAACATTGAAGCACAATATGAGCTCCTTGAGGTAAGGCTATTGATCTCACTGACCTGGTGAAGACACACCAAGTCAAGTACTTGGAGCATGATATTTTCTTAATGGGAAATAGAAGTCAGGTGAACTCCATCTTACTATGCTGATTTTCTTGCGAAAGAGTCAAATCATTTTAATGAAGACACACTATGTGAGTTTTGGCAAGTTCCACATCGGTGGGTTTTGGGTTTGAAGGGGGGAGGTTTTAGTATAAATAGAGTGCCTCCCCCTCCCTTATTCCTCACCCCACAATTGTCTCTCAAGGCATTTGTATATCTTCCTCTTTTGTAGTATTTCACTTGTAAATTATTTGGAGTGAATTTAGGATCTGATATTTCTCTTATATTTGTCCGATTTATTATTTATTAGTTGCATTTAAATATAGTAGTTGGTGCTTATTATATTATTAAATTACGTCTAGAAACTTTGTTTTCTAGTTGGGTAATTTTCTAATATAATCGGTTACACTCTATATTGCGCTTCCTCAACAATTGGTATCAGAGCCGAGGTTCTGTCTGAGTATGCTCTGTGGTTGCAGCTTAGTCTGAGCTTCCACATCAGAAAAGAATTACTTTTGAGCTTTTGTTTTGGCAACTATTAAATAATTTTTTGGAGCAGAAATGGCGGACAAAAGGAGTGATGTGTCCACAGCAGATGTTAGCGGTTCGTCGTTCTCATCATCGTATTTGACCAGAATAGTGTCAAATGCGAAGTTTGCAGTTGAAATTTTTGACGGATCTGGGCATTTTGGCATGTGGCAAGGCGAGGTTCTGGATGTCCTTTTTCAACAAGGACTAGACTTTGCCCTTGAGGAGAAAAAACCAGATAAAATGGAGGAAGAAGAATGGAGGGTCGTGAATCGTGTTGCTTGTGGTACTATTAGATCGTACCTTTCAAGAGACCAGAAGTATCCATACACAAAGGAAACTTCTGCATGTAGACTGTGGAAGGCACTGGAGGACAAGTTCTTGAAGAAAAACTGTCAGAATAAACTCTACATGAAGAAAAGGCTGTTTCGCTTCACTTACGTTCCTGGTACCACAATGAATGAGCATATCACTAGCTTCAACAAGTTGGTGACGGATTTGCAGAATTTGGACGTGACTTTTGAAGATGAAGATCTGGCCCTGATGTTGTTGGGATCACTTCCCGATGAGTACGAGCACCTGGAAACTACGCTACTTCACGGTAAGCAGAAAGTTTCTCTGGAAGAAGTTTGTTCTTCTTTGTACAGCCATGAACAAAGAAGGAAAGAGAAACAAAAAGGTGGAGAGGCAGAGGCTCTAGTGGTTAGAGGACGTACTGAGGAGAAGAAGAGATCAAAGAAAGGGAGATCCAAGTCAAGGTCTAGACCCAGCAAAGATGAGTGTGCCTTTTGTCGAGAAAAGGGACACTGGAAGAAGGACTGTCCGAAGCTGAAGAACAAAGCCAAACCTGGAGATGTGAAGGCCGATATGGACTCAAATGTAGCTGATTGTGATGATGAGAATTCAGATTTCTCACTGGCTACAACAACGTCATCAAAACCATCAGATGAATGGTTATTGGACTCAGCCTGCAGCCATCATATGTGTCCTAACAGAGACTGGTTCACTGATTTTGAAGAAGCAGAGTGTGGAATTGTTCACACAGCAGATAACTCTTCTCTTACCGCATATGGTATTGGTTCAATCAAATTAAGGAACCATGATGGATTGATCAGAACATTAACAGATGTTCGGTACGTACCAGACTTGAAAAAAAATCTCATTTCTGTGGGGACTCTAGACTCAAAAGGGTTCAAGATCACTGCAGAAAATGGAGTAATGAAGATATTCTCTGGTGCACTGGTGGTGATGAAGGGTATTCGGAAGAACAATAACACGTACTACTATCATGGGAGTACAGTTATTGGGACGGCAGCAGTAACATCCAGTAGTGAGAAGGATGCAGAAGCAACCAGGTTGTGGCATATGCGCTTGGGACATGCTGGAGGAAAATCCTTGAACACTTTAACAAGTCAAGGATTATTGAAAGGATTGAAACATTGCGTCATGGACTTTTGTGAGCATTGCGTAAAGGGGAAACACACAAGGGTTAAGTTCGGTACAGCTATTCACAATACTGAAGGTATTTTGGATTATGTACACTCTGATGTTTGGGGTCCTTCCAAAACAGCTTCATTGGGAGGTAAGCATTATTTTGTAACCTTTGTTGATGACTTTTCTCGAAGAGTTTGGGTGTATACGATGAAGACCAAAGATGAAGTTTTGGGAATTTTTCTCAAATGGAAGACGATGATAGAAGCACAAATAGGCAGGAAGATCAAATGTCTTCGCACAGACAATGGTGGAGAGTACAAGAATGATCCTTTCCAGAAGGTTTGTGAAGATAATGGCATCGTCAGACACTTCACCGTAAGAAATACACCACAGCAGAATGGGGTGGCAGAACGCATGAATCGGACTTTGCTGGAGAAGGTTCGGTGTATGTTGTCCAATGCTGGCTTGGGCAAAGAATTTTGGGCTGAGGCAGTGACGTATGCGAGCCATCTCATTAATCGTCTACCATCTGCTGCTATTGATGGTAAAACACCATTGGAACAATGGTATGGTAAGCCTGCTAATGATTATGATTCTTTACATGTGTTTGGCTCAACTGCATACTATCATGTGAAAGAATCAAAATTGGATCCTAGAGCAAAGAAAGCTATTTTCTTGGGGATCACTTCTGGAGTCAAAGGATATCGTTTATGGTGTCCAGAGACGGAGAAGGTTGTGTTTAGCAGGGATGTTACTTTTGATGAGACTACTATTATGAAGCCGGTAACATCTGGAGATACCACACAGACCGATGGTGCTTCGAAGCAGGTGGAGTTTGAAGGAGAGTTGATTTTCCCAGTTCAGAGAAAGGATAGGGAAATGAGAGAAGACTTTCCTGTAGAAGATGAGCCAGTTGAAAGGGAGGTTTCAACCCAGGAACCTCAACAACAACAAGAATCAATCGCAACCGGCAGGCCACGACGAATAGTAAGAAAACCTACTCGCTTTATGGATATGGTGGCTTGTGCAACTTCAATTGCAACTGATGGCATTCCTTCAACTTATAAATGGGCTGTCCGGAGCTTAGAAAAGGAAGAGTGGATGAATGCTATGAATGAAGAAATGCAGTCCCTTCATCAGAATGGAACGTGGAGATTGGCCAAACTCCCAAAGGGTAAGAAGGCAATTGGTTGCAA